>CM061470.1:5012500-6262500 GCA_030770085.1 Oryza coarctata | reverse complement strand
GGATGCATAGATTGTTCGAGAGGTGGCGAGAGGTGCGAGATAGCGCGTCGACTAGCCTAGCACGTTGCGATCGATCGGCCGACCGCCGCGCGTGGCTGGTCCCGCAATTGCTTCTCTCGTCTCTCTCGATCCCGTGCGAATCTAGCGAAACGTACGTGAATGCCCTGTGCGGCCATAGCTAGCCCGCCGGCGACTGTAGCTAGCACTGGACGTCCCCACCACCCAACCCGTCTCCGCCACCGATCATCCAAGTCGGAACGATGGTGAATCAATGGCAGGCATCGCCGTTCACACGGGCTGCGTCAGAAGAAGCTAGCGCCGTCTATAGCTTAGTAGCGCCTGGGCTGCAGTGCATGGGGTGGATCCCGCCAGTCTGGTCCATCGTTCTATAGTAGCTCGATAAATGTCCGATCGCGTCGGTCTCTGCTGCTCCACTGCACTGCACCAACCCACCCGTGCATATCCATATTCCATCGGAAGTTTTCTCCTCAGGATTCCTCGTTATACATGCGCTGCACCAATTAATCCACCACTTATTTAAAACACTAATATCAAAATAGGCGGAATAAGAAATCAATTAAATTTTGCAAATTCAACCATATATATATACTTCTATTAATCTATTGCGAAACCATAAGACAAAACTACATATATGTATTTAAGGCAGGATAACTCCAAACCAAAGATTTATGACCAATTTAATTTCAATATTTATATTTATAGCTCTAGTAGAATGATAGGGATGTTTTTTAAAATAAATTTATAGTTTTGTCATACACGGTTTGAAATAGTTTGATCAAAGCATCTAAATTTTTGTGAAATTTAATCTAAAAAATATTTTGATGGACTAATATTTAGAGCATGTGTCATTGTCTCAACTTTTATACTGAAATGATCGAATTATATATACTCAACTAAGAGCTTATATATCAGACTCAATTGTTATACTTGGTGAAGAGTGTTGTTGCTTATTTTATCAATATTGATTGTGAAAGATAAAAGAGGATACTTAGACTTATTGCAGTATCGCATTATGGTGCAAATATTGATAAACGTATTGTTGTGTAGTTAAGAAACATGCTTCGGATTTTCATAATGCTTCTACTAATGCATCTACTATAAATATATTGTCATCTATATTTACGAGTACTTGGATCCTCATCCTAAATATGTTCATGTTATCCTCTAAACCCGTAGATATAGTGTTATGTATCAACATTGTATTTGTCATGTAATTAATCTTATTGTTAAATCTAACTTAAAGAGACTTTTAGAACTGCAATTTCTTTCTTAAATTACTCTAATCAACACATTGCTTTGTTTAAAAACTTTTGCATTGTTAAGGGTATGCACCCTAAAATTTTTGGTTTGGATATGGATGTGTTCGTGCACACGCGCAGTGATCGGACCAGACGGAGGAGTGCGCCAAGAAGGCAAGTAAGCATGAGCCAATGGAGATCCAATGAAGGCACGCGTGGACACGCTGAGACCTAGGAGGTTCGCTTAGCTTCAATGCATATTCTTTAGCTTGTTGGTTCATTGGAGTGCACTCCCGATGGTTTCACTACACGTGCCAAAGAATATGTTCAAGTCGAATCGGTCCTCCCTGTTCATCGATGCAGGTCTGATGGAGGTCCGATGTAATCGTGCTCAAACACGTCAAGGCCTAGAAGGTCTGATTGGCTCTAGTGTAGGTCTTTCGACTTTGAGGTGTCTTCGTCAGGTTGCTAGAGTTAAGGACATGCCAGTCTATTTGACCTCTAATTGACAAGAAAGATAAATAAAGTTATATCATCGAGCCAATCGGTCGATAGACCGATATGAAATCTTGCTATCGGTTGGATGTGCTGATAGGGTTAGAATAGTCATTGGCTATGAGTCCAATATACCACTGGTATCGGCTGGTGGCCAATAGAAACCGTAACGGTCATACATCAGCTAGAAAGTCGATAACGGCATAGGCGAATATCGAGAAATAAAATAAAAGACTCATCAGCTATAAAGCTGATGACGTTCCAAATAGAATACGTGGTAGGCACTAGAGAGCAAGGTCCGATCTCTTGAAGGGGCGAGACCTAGCGACCACCGATGATGATACCATTAGAGTCAGACTTGATAGATCAGACTAAACCGAGATAATATAAGGCTGAGGATAACAGCACCACAATGACGAAAACTAGATTGGACGAAAAGATGGAAGGACTAGGTGAACCCATCGGCTGCTATCGGCTACGAGTCCGATGCAGACATATATAAGTAAACTTATTAGCTAGTTGAGTCGATGGGAGAAACAAAACTTGTTAAGCTTTGATGCCAAATCTAATAAAACCAAATCGATCACTAGCGGATTAATGATATATGTATATCGGCTAAGATACAGATAACTAGGCGTGAGACTCAATGTATCGATAACTCATCGACTGGTCGCTTCAATGAAACGTCACATAAAAACCTATCGACCTTTGGCTCAATCCGCTACCAGTAGTCTAGTAGGTCGAACCTAACTGATATAGCATGAGACTGATGATGGCAGAGGAGCACGATAAGCCGATAGAACCCACATAAGCGTGATGTGATGTATCCGATTGGACTAAGAAATTAGACCTAACTGATGTAGTCTTAAACAGAGCAGGTACACCAGAATAATGATGGAACTTACCCCTTTACCCCTTCACTGGAGATCGGACTTAATCGATATAGCCCTGCATTGATAGCTAGAACTCGCTAGTAAAAACCTAGATAAACTAGGATGGCGATACGCCGAGATTATATATTGATCTGTGATGGACGTCTCACAAGGTTTTAGAGGGTCAATATTTATACTATATGGTTATAAGAGTTCGATATGATTACAAACAGCCTCCGATATGTTTGAGCCAAATCAGTCCTCTGTGTTCACCAATGGAGTTCTGATGTAATTGCTCCTGAATAAGCCAAGACCTAGGAGGTATGCTTTACTCCAGTGTAAATCCTTCGGCTTTGAGATGTCTTCTGGTTGCTTGATTTACGGGTGTGCTAGTCAATTTGACCTCTAATTGACAAGGAAGACAGATAGAGTTAGATCATAGAGCTAATTCGCTGATAGGCTGATATAGACTCTTGCTATCAGCTAGTTGTCGATAGGATTAAGATAGCCATTGACTGAGTCCGATGCACCCTTGCTATTGGCTAGTTTTCGATATCAACTATAGCGCTCATACATTGGATAGAAAGCCGATGATGGCATAGGTGAATGGCGAGGAATAAAGTAAAGAACTCATCGGCTATAGAGCCAATGACACTTCGAACAGAGTACGCGATGAAAAAGTAAGGAGCGAGATCCAATCTTTCAAAAGTATGAGACCTAGTGACCACTGATGATGGTACCATTAGATCTAGTATTGATAGATCAAACTAAACCGAGATAGTATAAGATTGAGGCTAATGGCACCGAGACGGCGGAGGCTATATTGGATGTACTGACGGAAGGAACGAGTGAACCCATCGACTGTTATCGGCTACGGGTCCAATGCAAGCATATAAATAAACTCATCGGCGAGCTGAGCCAATGGTGGAAACGAAACCTGTTAAGTCTCAATGCCAAATCTAATAAAACCAGATCGATCGCTAGTATATTAATCACTGGGCAAGATATATGTATATCGACTGAGAAGCCAATACATTAGGCATGAGACTCAGTGTATAAATAACTCATCGGCTGGCCGCTCCGATGAAACATCATATAAAGAGCTATCGGCTGGCCGCTCCGAGATGTCTATCGGACTAGCAGATCAGACCTAACTGATGCAGCCTTAAATAGATTAGATACATCAGGATATTGACGGGACTTACCCCTTCATCGGATATCGACTTAACCGATGCAGCCCCACATCGAGGGCTTAAACTTGCCAGTAAAAATCTAGATAAACTATGGTAGCGATACGTCAATATTGTATATTGATCTATGATGTATGTCTTACGAGGTTTCAAAGGGTCTATATTTATACTTTATAGTTATAAGAGTCCAATATGATTACAAACAATCTTTGATATGTTTGAGCCGAATCGGTCCTCTGTTCACCGATAGAGGTCCAATGCAATTGCGTATGAACACGCCAAGGCATGGGATGTCTGCTTCGCTCTAGTACAAGTTCTTTGGTTTCGAGGTGTCTTTTGGTTACTAGATTTGTAGGCGTACCAGTTAATTTAACCTCTAATTGATAAAGAAGACAGATAGAGTTAGATTATAAAGTCAATAGGCCAATAGGCCGATACAGATTCTTGCTATCGGCTGGTTACCAATAGGGTTATGATAACCATCGGCTGAGTCCAATGCTCTCCTGTTATCGGTTGGTTGTCAATAATAACTGTAGCGCTTATACATCGGTTAGAAAGTCGATAACAGTATAGGTGAATGGTGAGAAATAAAGGAAATGACCTATCGGCTATAGAGTCGATGACGCTTCGATCAGAGTACGTGATAAAAAATAAAGAGTGAGATTTGATCTTTTAATAGTACGAAAATTAGTGACTATCGATAATGGTACTGTTAGATACAACCAAACCTACCTCAGTTATAATGTGGTTGATTGCACGGACCAGATTTTGAAGTCACAGCGGAGCGAGATATAGTACTTGCAAGGGTTCTTAGCACCACGCACCACGATGAATATATATATACTTTAGACGATCCTTAATTAAATATAGCGTGGTTTGCAAGCATGCTATAACCACTGTCACAGATCGGTCTATCACTACTGGTTCAAAATGACATCACTGCCGGTTTTGCATCCAGTAGTGAGCCAGCGACAACCAACACTGCCGTTCAAAACACGGCAGTGATACTAAAATATCGTTGTCACCCTTACTAACTGGCAGTAATATTGATTTCAGCCCCCAAAAATTAATTGTGATTCATCTGCAATTCTTCCTAATGCAACAATAAATTGCCAACATTTTCATACAAACCAGAATCTTTGCATCCAAATCAACAACTAAAAGACACATCGCAAGTTCAATTACTCCATTCACACAAGTTCAGCAACTCTACACACGGATCAAAAGATTACATCAACACAAAAACTTTACATCATCCACCAACATGTGCAACAAGCAAAGCAATTCACATGAACATGTATAGCTAGCCAGTCATTGCCGTCGCCACCTCTCGGATCTGAGGGAGAGAATGATGAAAAAGAGAAACTTACTTGCTGCCGTCGCTATCGCATGCGAGGTTCTCGAAGTCGCTACTGCTACAAGGAGCCCTCAAGGTTAGGGCAGTTAGATTTGGTGCCTCGAGTTATAGAGATAATGGATTTAGGCACCCACAAGTAGAACTTGTCACTGGAAAGCTTGCCGTCTCATCGAATCCATCGACACTGCCATCGTGGGCTATTGTTGACACCGCCGAGAAGTGGTTTCCTTCATCACCAACCAATAAGTAAGGGGGGCTAGCCTCTTACCTTTAGGCAGCTGGATTAGCTAGTAGGGAGACTATAGTCAGATCTAGAGAGCCGATTTTTTTTATTAGATCTAGTCCCACGATAAAGAGAGGGAGGAGGTATCAGTAATACGACTAGCGAAAGGAGAGTAGGTGGCAATGATACACATCGATTATGCTTTAACCTATAGACTATCATCGTTGTCTTTACTTGTACGCTATCTATTATCTCTAAACCTCGAGAAACCCTCTCTAACCCCTCATCCAACCTCTATTCAAATACACTACACTCTAACCTAGCGTCAGCCCCATCTCTCATCACAGAAGAAGATGCCAATGTCATCATCAAGAGTATAAGAATCTTGGCTGGCATCCTTCAGAGAGCAAATTAATCAATTTTTAGGATTCCAGGTTAATGAAATTTGACAATTCCCTATAATTAGAAAGATAATGATCAAACTTGTACATCGGACACTGTGTCGATGCTCGCATGTACGTGTACATGTTCTCACGGTATATATTCATACTCCGGAATAAGTTCGGCACGGGCAACAAAATAATCAACAAACTACAGTCTACAGTACTGTCCGAGTTCTCAACAGACCAATACCAGTAACATATTTCTAGAAACTGAAACATATGTAACTTGATAGAAACTTGAAGGCTTGTTAAATCAAAACTATATAAAATTGATTTATATTAAAATTAATAAAATTAGTTTATGTTAAAATTAGTAAAACTATTAAAATTGTTATTGCATAATTAGTTTATATTAATATTGTTTATGACAAAGTATGTGAGCATGTGTGCACTAACGTAAGTCATGTTGTAAAAATCTGTGCCTAAATAATGTTTTTTTATACATGTGAAAGTATTAAATACTGAAAATAAATAAAAAATCATTGAAAAAATTTAGAGGAATTTTAGATGAAAATTGATAAATTAAATTTCAGAATTGGCTACATTAACTGTCCAAAAACTATGAGAAATCCGGAGATATAGTACGGACATGGCTCATCTAGAAACATACTAAAAGAAGCGAGCTGACGTGACAGTGAGTGTGGGCATGTGGGCGCATGGTGATGCAGTGACTAACAAGTGTACCCGGATATGGCGGAGACGCGCACGTGTGCGCAAGAGATCTAGAGGGACACATATCACTACTAGATTGACACGACGTAGTGGAAACAGTGTACAGGATTATATGTGAAAATATATCGGAAGTCTATCGTGTGTTGGATGACATGGTGTAATCTGGAGCATCGATTTCGAATCAGACAGCTAATAACAAGTAGACTAGTGGTTATGAAATTTTAAGAATATTTAGGACTTTTTCTTTGAAATTTTCTAATTATTTTTTCTATAAAAAGGGTAACATGTTAGCGATTTTAATAGAGAGAGTTGAAAGAGATTTTTGTAGAATTTGTATAAAATTGATAATAAATGTAAAGTTCTAATTAATCTATTATTCTTATTTAGATCGATTTTAGATTAATTTATTTCCTCTATAATTTAATTGGTTTCTTTTGAGTTAGAAAATTTTTCAATTATTTTTACATCTAATTAATGTTTATAAAATTTATAAAATTTTTAAGTCGATATTTTTTATTTTATGATTAAACATAAGTGTTAAATTTTATTTTTAACTTTCATAATCATTCATCCCCAGTCCATCTTACATGACTTCATTTAATTTGTCGTCGCAGATATTGGAGGATACCAAAGAATTGAAAGATCAGCAGAGCTTTACTCGACGTCGCAAGTCGATCGATAGCGATAATATTTATCCATCTGTCTTACCAATCTACCACAAATTTAGCTGCCAAGTTTCCAAATAACCCGTGGCAATTTCGTGAACTTCGTTGAAGCATCACGGCAACATTATTACACACGATCGTCTGAACACGCAGCAGCTGGTAGCTAGCTACCCGTATATATGGAGAGATCGTCGAGAGAACGACGTCGTTGTGGCAGAGACCGACGGATCGAATGCAACGTGAAACGCGGGTAATCTATGTAAACCAACCACAGCCATGCATGTTCGGCTTCAACCTTCAAGTTGAGACGACGTACGGCGGCGAGAGACGCCATGACCGCGGCCGCGACGCTTTCACCTATGTTAATTTTCTCTGAATGCTGTCTCACTCCGGTGACCCACCGGCTGTCCATTCGTCGTCGCCCCTCTCGCCATTGATCCGTCCATCTCCTGCTGCGTATGCTAGCTTCTGCTGCAGCTATACTAGCTATTACGCACTTACTCCCCTGTTTGCCGTGCGGGCTCCGCCGTTGTTATGATCACTACTGTAACATAGTAATTTTAGTTTCAGCTCGTGTGAAAATGCTGTATTTTTAGTATGTTCAAAGGAGGTTTTAGTAGTAACACGTAATCAATTGATTATTGAGCACAGGTGCTGATTAATTAGCGGAAAGAAGGTTGAGCAGTTGGTAAAAAGTAACAGTAAAAAGGGAAGATTTGCAAAGGGGAAGCAGGCAGGATACTGGGTGAGAGCTGGCAAGCAGCTAGAGACCACGGAGCTGGGGGCCATGGAGGGAGCCACGTGACCACACTTTTCTTGGCTTTCGCCGGCTATAAGTCCCAGCCACCCTTCCATCCATTGGCACATCGCTCACAGAAGCACACAATTCAGTCCAACAGCAGAAGTGAGGGAGGGAGAAGAAGAAGGTAAGGGAGGAGGAGCAGAAGCTAGCGAGTGAGCAGCTAGCTAGCCAGCCATGGCGAGGCGCTCTCCTTGCCTCGCCGTCGCCGTGTTCCTGCTTGGGGCGCTGGCGGTGGCGAGTGCCTTCGTTGATGAAGCGGCGGCGGCTGGCCGGGGCCTCGGCCATGGCGCCCGCTTCATGAGCAAGAAAGGGCGTACTGCGTACGAGAAGCCGCCGGAGCCGGAGCCCAAGCCAATGCCGCAGCCGGATGCCAAGCCCAAACCTCATCCAGAGCCTGAGCCGGAAACTAAACCTGAGCCCTACACCGAGCCAAAGCCTGAACCCAAGCCAGAGCCGAGGTCACACCCTGAACCAAATCCAGAGCCTAAGCCACACCCTGAACCAAAGCCGGAGCCTAAACCTGAACCTAAACCAGAGCCCAAGCCACACCCGGAGCCAAAGCCTGAGCCGAAACCAGAGCCTAAGCCATACCCAGAACCAAAACCAGAGCCGAAGCCTGAACCTAAGCCAGAGCCAAAACCAGAGCCTAGGCCACACCCGGAGCCAGGGCCAGAGCCCAAACCTGAACCAGAGCCAGAGCCTAAGCCAGAACCAAAACCAGAGCCAAAGCCGAAGCCTAGGCCACACCCGGAACCAAAGCCAGAGCCCAAACCTGAACCGAAGCCAGAGCCAGAGCCAAAGCCGGAGCCTAGGCCACACCCGGAACCAAAGCCAGAGCCCAAACCTGAACCGAAGCCAGAGCCAGAGCCAAAGCCGGAGCCTAGGCCACACCCGGAACCAAAGCCAGAGCCCAAACCTGAACCGAAGCCAGAGCCAGAGCCAGAGCCAGAGCCAAAGCCGGAGCCTAGACCACACCCGGAACCAAAGCCAGAGCCAGAGCCAAAGCCGGAGCCTAGGCCACACCCGAAACCAAAACCAAAGCCCAAGCCAGAACCGAAGCCAGAGCCAGAGCCCAAGCCAGAACCAAAACCAGAGCCAGAGCCGGAGCCTAGGCCACACCCGGAACCAAAGCCAGAGCCCAAACCTGAACCGAAGCCAGAGCCAATGCCGGAGCCTAAGCCACACCCGGAACCAAAGCCTGAACCCAAACCAGAGCCTAAGCCGGAGCCTAAGCCACACCCGGAACCAAAGCCACAGCCCAAGCCAGAGCCAAAGCCAGAGCCTAAACCAGAACCGAAGCCTGAGCCATACCCAGAGCCAAAGCCTGAACCAGAACCAAAACCTGAGCCAAAGCCATACCCAGAGCCAAAGCCCGAACCAAAGCCGGAGCCTAAGCCCGAGCCGAAACCCGAGCGACCTCCGAAGAAGCACAAGCCGCCGCACGTGCTGCCGGCGACCGACCAGTGACGACGATCACCGGAGACCGAGCATCTTACTTGTTGTATGGAGCCACTGACGACGTTATTTCGCCGGAGGCTCGTGTGCTAGCGAATCGCCAAACCATACCGTTTCTGGAATAAAGTGACGAGCTATCTTTTCTGCTTGCTTTTTTTTTCCCCTCTTCTCTTATTTCCATTCATGTTGTTTTTCCGGATATGCCACGGCTAGCTAGTGTAATTATTTATTTCCTATGTATCTACAGCATTTTTATTACCGTGTCTGTGGCATTCTTTTCTACAATTAGTATATATATGTTTATCTTCTTTGCTGTCTTGTACTGTTTATTACCACTCTTGTTGAGTGTTTGTTCTTGCGCCTGCCTACATGTGTTCTCAGGGGAAAGTGTATTCTCATCTCAAAGTTAACTTTAAAAAAAAATCTAAACCGTAGAACTGTCAAAAACTGTTCATACCCCCATAAGGGGATCCAATCTCTACGTGGTTTGATAAGTCAGCAGGTTCACAGTTTTAGGCTGCTTTCTTAACATCATGATGACTTAACTTTCTTTTAGTGAGCTTCTCGAGTTGTTAAATGATATGTATTTTATAAATATTTTTCATATAGAAGTTTCTTTAAAAATTTAAATAAATTTAATTTTTAAGTTTTTTAATAATTAAAATTAATTAATTATGTATTAATAACTTATCTCGTTTTACATGTAACTAAAAAGCTTAAGCAAAACTCTATTAATAAACATTTTTATGATAATTCTCTAATGATAAACATATTGTTGTAATTATGCCCCACTTGATTGGTTAATTAATACAAGTTACTACTTCATTGAAAAAAATTATGAGCAATTTTCCCTTATTAATATTACTACCTCGTTCCATATTATAAAACTTTTTAATTTTTTTAAAGTTAAACTTTCGTTTATATGAAATAATAGTAACATTTGCATCATCAAATTAATTTTATTAAATCTAGCATTTAATATATTTTGATATGTGTTAAAATATTGCTACATTTTTTATATATTTAAACAGGAAAAATTTTATCTTTAAAAAAATTTAAAACAGTTTATAATATAAAATGAAGAGAGTATATTTTATAACAAAATATGTATAAGTTATTATAACAAAATTTGGTTTGTCTGATCTAACATTAGTTATCATGTTTCCCAAAAAGGGTGTGCTCTCATCAGCTCGTGTCGAATATGAACATAGAAATTAATTTTACTAAATTTCTGCATGAATTAGTTTCAGAAAATTCGTTAAGAAAATCATCAGTTCCAAAAGAAGACCAAATCTAACTCCGTACGGACAAATGTCGTCAAAACTGACCAGCTCGCCCTGAGTGCAAGACCGCAAATCAATACGGCAGGAAGCCAGCACAGAGGACGGTCAGAAGTGTGCATTCATCGGTCAAAAAGGCGATGGCCATTCACAGTCCGAGGGAACGATGTGACTTTGATCGAGTAATTACTCTGTTAACGTCAGTGATTGGCTCCATGTCCCCTCACCCACGCGACGTTTTACCTGCCAATGAACCCCTGTTCCGTACACCGGTAACAACAGCACATCTGTGTACCATAAGCTCTCCTCCTGTAGACGCGCGATCGACCACAACCGACAGGAAATTAGAGAGGGCATGTTTGCAACTGTACGTGGATGGGTATATGTAGGCCCTAATTTTAATTCCCAAATCCAGCGTTGAGAGCGATGGATCGGATTTGGTTGCAGTTAAGCAGCCGTAATTAGGCAGCCAATGCAATGGCACAACAAGGTCATTAATGGTGGTGTTTACTGTCTAGTTCCTGCAGCTACTAACTAACCAGTAGGTACGTACTCCACTTGTCGATGAGTGGGCTTGCACCGTATAGACCTACGGCATGTACTTGTGTACATACACGCTACACATACATACATAGTACAATATACATCTGATCTCCGTATCTTTCTATCTATAGTGCTTTTACCAGTACAAACTATGTGAGCGTTGAGTGCTTTAGGTCGTCCCCCAAGACCTCAAGTTATGTTTTTGGATACCACCGTATAATTATAACCGATCTTTATTCAATGAGTACAAAATCTACTTACTTTCTTTTGGATTTTTTTATTTTATTGCCACTTAAATCTTTCAAACTTGTCTTTTGCTCGATCCATCCAACCACTACTCCCTTTGACTGCTACAATATGTCCCTGTCGCCTCCTTTCTAGCTATGCCAAGGTTCAATGAGCGCAGGATTCTCATATGCCAATATCTTTCTCACTATTTCCATCCTCATTCCTCACACCATTGCCACTGTCATTTATCCAGTCATCTCTACATTGCTACCATTTGTCTTCACTATCACTATTCCTAATCGTACCTTTCTTTGCTACCTTTGGTTTCATGCCATTCCTAGTATTCATTCTCTCCATCCCATGATCCTCCTCTGCCTCACATTTGATCCTACTTCCCATAGCCATAGGGTCGTCATGAAAAAGCTCTACCCTCTATCATGCTATTCTCTATAATCCCCTATTCATCACTTTTTAGATTAGAAATATAAAAATATAGTAACTTAAGCTTGTTGTTGAGGAATAAAGAGCATCAGCCCAATAGGGTGAATAAGTTTGTACGGCTATCAAAATTTACTAATTTACCTTTTCATGCCCTAGTGTTATTGGATTATTATGCGTGTCCTCGTTTCTAATACTACTAATTAAGTTTAGGGTACTAGATGAGAAAAGATGAACTATTTGGATGAATTCTACCATCGATAGAGTCCACCAAAAAGCTAATCTAATTCTTGCTTGTATTATTGTAGAAAAAATTACTTAGGACACTCTATAGAACTCTAGTTTTATGGTTTTGTAATATGACACTAGAGCTTTATGCTTATTTGCCAAAAGATTCACACCATTATTTTGACGTATCATCTTTCAATGGATATATACAACTTTGCAAAAGATGATTTTACCATTGGATTTTACCATTGGGCCACCTTGCAAGATTTAAACTAGAAAATTTTTTAGCTGAATTTAATCATATTTTTATAAAACTCAAAATCTATCCCAAATTGTGGAAATCAGAAACATTTTTAAAAAGGTCATTTAAATTCAGCTAGCATTTGCTAAAGTTTTAATTTTTTGTTCAAAACTTTTGGCAATTCTCATTTTTGTAATTTCTAGCCACTGCCATAGAGAAAGCATTATGTGCTAGTTTTAAAAGGGCGTTAGTGTCAGATTTTGTGTCAGTACACCACTGACAGCGCTGATGAACTATGGCAGCACAGATGATGACTCGAGGACAGGCACCTCCAAGTTTCCACGAGTCAAAAGAAAAAAAGGAGCCACTCGATGAATTTGCCAATTGCTTTAGCTACCGATTGCTTCTAGCAGTTCCCAATCTACTTGGATTTTTGCATGGTTGTGTAATAACAAAAATCAAGAACAAGATTCATGCGGCGGAATGAACATCATAGAATCAATAAGAACATACATATATTACAAACATCTATAAAGACATCCACAAAACATATACATGCACATCAGATCAGCTATTATTGTCATTGAACCTAGGGCGCTACAGGATCTAGAGGCCATGCCACCACTGTCGCCACTCCACCAAGCCGCCGCCATCCAGTCAGTGTAGCAGTAGATTGACAAAGGACATTAGAAGAAGCAGGAGAGCATGACCATTGTTAAACCTACTTCTCTCTAGTGTAATAAAGGAGGAGGCGTGAGGCCAGATACAACAGGCTTGACTTAGAGGCTACTAGATCTAATCCCTGTACCTCCTTCTCCATCACATTGGAGAGGAGAGGGAAGGGTGAGCAAGACAACTAGGTCAAGCTCAAGTAGGCTGCATCAGGTTGTTGTCGTGCTCCAAGCGACTAGATTAGGTGGCTGTCACGGTAGATCTAATGGTTGTCGCACTAGGGAGAGGAGAGGTAATCATCACCACACCAAGGAGACAAAGAAGCATTTGTTACTGCATCAATGGCCACCCATGCTGTGGAGGGGTGACTAACCACTTGTTAGGCTGACTCAGGTGGGAAGGGGAGAGAAGGGAAAGGGGTAGTAGAGAGAGATGGAGAGGGGCTTGGTGGTGGGACAGAGTGGACAAGGGTGTCTAAAGAATAAGGATGGGACTTAAAAGATGTTTTCCTCTACATTGGGCTTAGCTTGGCTTGATTTTGTTGTCAATTAAATAACAAACTTGACACTTATGGCATTTCTAATTGTACCCATCAAATAAAAAACCAGCAATAAAGCTATTTGTATCAGTTTAATTAAAAAAACCAACACTTTTTAACTATAAGTGCCGGTTCTTTCCTCTCTCGGGGTGAGTGGGATCAGGATACGTATCATGGTACCATAGGATACTACCTAGACCAAATGATACGTATCACTATTAGATTGTTTTCGTGTAGTATCAATGTGGTATTGGATATGGATTGTAGATAATTAGTATCGCTGTGGTATCAGAATGCATATCAATGGTTTATTTTTAGAACCAACGTTAAATAAAACTATTAGCTCTAGTGTGTAGTTTTCTCTTGACAAATATCTTTATGTTTGTATGTCATATATTATTATTACACTATTTCATACACAATGGCTATATACAACTGATAAAAGTATTAGATTAAATAAAAAAAATCATAATATCCCGATCATACAGTAGTACCTACGATCCGATACTACCTAGATAAAAACGATCTATGTAGAATCTTGATCCTAACAACCTTGGTGGGAACGACTTAACATTGCTATTTTTTCCTAAACCGACACGTATAAGGCATTACCTATTTGGTATTCTTGTGTAGTGAACAGTATATGTGTAAGTTTAATTTTTTACATTTAAATGCAAGGTGGCTTAAGGTTAAAATTATCATTTGCAAAGTTTTATCTCTATATTGAAAGATGATATGTTTAAATAATGGTTAAAGTATGTTTTGGCATACAAACCATAGCTAGAGTTGTAGCAAACAACACAAATCTAGGTTTTCATGAAGCAAAGCTTGCAGATTATATATTGTCTAAAAAAGAGCCATTACATTTTCTCCCAATATGTACTCCCCAGATTAATCAAGGGATAAAGGTATAGCCTTTTGTTTTCCCATATGAACCATATATAGCCATGTCCATTAAGTAATGTAATAAATTATATATTATTGGTAAGTAAAATTTCCCAACTTCATTTTATAATAAAAAGTTGAGGATGATTGCGATAGCATTTTCCAAATTTCGTCTCTTTGCTGAGATGGCACGATCAGCCATGTACATACTTTTTTCAGAACTAAAAGGTCGGGTGATATTCACTCTAACTACCTACCACTCCATATCTCCCAGAAAAAAAATCCACTCTAGTTTCCTAAAATAAAATAATAAAATTAAAGGAAAGAACAAAAGACAAAAAAAACCTTATTAGTAAAATAGTATTGATGGATAGGTAGGTAAAGAGTAGTGAAGGGATAAAATTTTCTGATTTATAAACCATTGGTAGGTAAGAAGGTAGAAATTGATTTTTTTTAACAAAATTTAAATAGTATGAGTTGATTTATTTTAGAACGCAGTAATTACCGCTAAAGAGAGTACAGAGAAAGCAGAAAAGTTCTCCCATCCTGAAATGCGTGTTTGGAATTAATTGACACGGTACAGTCTAACTCCATTTAACTCTTGATCGCTCGCTATCAAATACAGACGAGGCACGAGAGAAATACTTCTGTTGCTCATAAGTCCAAGTCGATCGTGTGTATCCTCGATCTGCACGGCATCTATATAATTTTTCTTAATTAATTCCTTCCGATCTTTTTCACCTAACACGACCGCCCTTTTCTCTTCTGGAATCAGATGCGATATCTTACATATCCCCTCATGCTAGTTAACTCTGCCAGGTGTTATGTCTCTTTCCTGCTAAAACGTAGAACACATGCATGTTGGACGCGTAATGGCGTGTAATAGCATTAGGTTATACTATTCAGTTCATTTTCTACTTATTCTTTAAGTGTATCCAACAGTACACATGTTTTATCTTTATTTGTTCAATTGTATGTTTTGTAAATTATTGGATATAACTAGATGAAAGAGCTTTTTAAGACCGATATACTAATATCATTTTCACATGTCAATTTTTTTATAATTTTACATATATCAATGATTTATTTCAAGGTTAGGTTGCATACATGATATTAATCCACTGATTTGTAGTTACTACCTCCTATCACAGATTTATCATTACACCTCTGTGTTTTAGTGTAGGTTAAAGTGGGTGCACACATGTATGGGTACAGTGTACGTATGCGATGGTGTGTGTATTCGTTAGGAAAAATTAATAGGTACTCTCCCATCTCTAAAAGACATTATTTTAGGATGACATAGTTGTTACATAAAGACCTTATTTTTATATGTGAGGTTCACTTTACATAATTATTACTCCTATATTAGTAGCATCAGACCTGAAATATCCTCAACGTCTCATGCACATGCAGCCAAGGAGAATTTACATACAACATTGACAGTCCAAACGTCTCATGTATCTGTAGCTTGCAAGTGCATGCAGCATGCAAACAGAGAAGTGTACATCCCTCACTCAGTCTCATGTACCCAAGGCTTAATAAATGGCAAGCTACTCTTTTTTTATCATATTAATTTGTCTGAAATAGACTAAAGTAATGTCTTTTAGGGAGGGAGAGTGTACATGTTACCCCTCTCTCAAAAGAAATATTTAAAAAAGATAACTTACGGACCCACCCACCAATGACTTGCTAAAGCGTGTCATGTGCAGTTTGTTTGATTTATTTCCAAAACATGACATTCAAGCTTACCTGCAGCGTGGAAGAGAAGAGAAAATAATGTGACGACTAGTAACATTAAAATTAAACTACCAACTGCATATTTTGTTGATATGGATAGTACAGAGAGATGAGTTGACTCTTGACTTAACATCACGCAAGATAAGAGATTCAACAAAGTGAGAGAGGATAATAACAAATAGGGTAAAGTTTATTTTGGCTCTTGAACTTTGCCAAAAGTCCATTTTTTTCATCCTGAACTTTGTAAAGCATTCATTTAGCCTAAAAATAATTTGGTGTATTGATGTTTAAAGCTTGTATTGCCTCAACTGTTGTACGAGAATGATATCTAGATGAAGTAGACTATGTAGAAGCCCATTATATCCTTGCTCAACTATTGTATTTTGTCCTAACCTAGGTGAAGTATAATGCATTACTCTACCTATGTATCGGGTTTAAGTCCAGTATTCACAATAATTATATTGGTGTGCGTTTAAAACAAATTCGGTGCAAGTGTGCATCTTACACATAATTGAAAAAACAGTATAATACTTGTATATTGTACATACCGAAACCAATGGAACTATATTTTTTTTGGGACATGTGTAGGATATGATAACAGATGGAATTGAAATAATATGCTGCAGGGTAGTGTAAATTAGTAATTGGCATGAATTATGTTTGCATGGTCATGCACTTTACGCAAAATTATCACTATTACAATCTATCATACTTCGTTTTAAAAATCTAACATGTTTATAATAAAAATATGCAACAAAAACCTCAGTTATATTGAGTTTGATTGCATAGGCAAAATTTGGCAGTCGCACTGGAGGTATAGCGCTTGCAAAGTTGCCAGGTTAGCACCACGCCACCACACTAATTTAATAAACTTCAAAAAATCCTCATTTATACAAGTACGTATATATACCGGAGGAGAAGATGCGAAACAGTAAATTGGGCTGCAAATAGGAGTGAAACTCAAATGAATCTTAACCATGGATTTTAAGCTTCATTGTGATGGTTCACATTACGAGTACGATATTTTTGACAGGATACTATGTATTGGGTGGCGGTAAAGATCCTAAAATTTATCTAAATTTTAAAAGGAAGCTACTTCAAGAGGGAAGGGCAATATAGTTACAATCAATGTGATCAGTGCATTCAATGTTCTAACTACGTAAGGTCTTGAGATTGGTCAGCATGTATATTTGAATAGATTTATTGTCTTTGTAGTAAATATGGCATACCCTATGTGTATATGTATACAATAGTTAAAAATACCATATATCTAAGAATATGCGGTAGACAATAATTGGATATAAATAGTGACATAGGAGGGATAGAAGTTTGTATTGTGTTGGAAAAAATTTAGTAGTCTGACCTAGGTATGAAAAGTACTACTTTGCTTTGTTGCCTAAGTTGTACTTAAAAGAAGGAGCAAATTCTAATATAAATACAGGAACTTCTAAGAGAGAGAGGGAGAGCATTATATCATAAGCTAGCCGATAGCCACTGTGGGGGACAGAGGGAGGGAGGCTGCGCTCCCTGCTGGTGCAGTCAGCAGTCAAAGCAAGCATTCAAATTCATCGTGAGAAGTACATGTACTAGTATGGCTAATGAGTGGTACGGAGGGAAAGCCACTCTAAAAATGTTATGAATTGTGAAAGCTACCTCTCAAAATGTATTGGAATATGAGAACGAAAAGTAATTTGACAAAAACTTCGAATGCCATAACAACAAGTAATTCGACGGGCATGGTGTACGGATCAGGATTTAAAAAACGATGAAACCGAACTTGTCGGATTGGTTTGATAACACAAACTGCTTGATTTTCTAGTCATGTTCAAAAAATTCAAACTAAATTTAAATCTTTTGACAAAATTTGTTCAGATTTTATTGGTTTTTGTTGGTTTACCAATATTTTTCATGAAAACTAGCGATACCGTTTGTGAGTGGTTTTTATCTGGTAACAAGATTGCAAAACATGGTACAGATATTGGGCAGGACATAAACACTAGCCATGGCCATATTTTCTGTCGACATAGGCTCACTTGTGCTTATTCTTATAAGCCTATATTTGAATTTAAAAACTTAATTTTAGAGTTAATTTTATGTTTTTTTATAGTTTATTTTATACCATTTGTATAAAAGTTTACTTATAAATTATTTTTTAATCGCAAAGAAACTAAACGGGTGGAGTATATTGTTAGAAGTGTAGAGTTTTATGTATGAGACTGTATATTTATGGGCTTGTGTGAGATATTATTGGTGACAAAATTTATTTTTTAGATAACTGACAGAGAAAGTTTAATATTTATTTATTTGTTAAAAAGAGTATATGTAGATTATTCTTTTTGGCACTATATACATCAAATGTGTGTGCCTGGTGTCTATTTATATAAAAGAATGCTATAGTACTATAGCTGATATAGTTAACATATTTGAAAAAATGCTACATATACTTTTTAATATACATTAAATTTTCTTCGTATAATATGGCCTCATACAACAAACTTATGAATATTATATACACAACAAATTCATCTCTTTCCATCGGTAGATTTCAGAAATTTCTATATTTGTTTCATGTGTAAAGGTAAAATTAACTTTTTTATGCCTATTAAATTATTAACTAATGGTTAATTGATGGAATGGTTATAAAAAGAATAAAAACTTTGAGTAAAACTTATAGACGTAGAGAGGATCGGCCAAATTTTCAATGGCATACAAATAATTTTCTCATGGATCTATCATTAAAACATACTTTAGTTATATTTTAATAATTTCTGTAAATATATAATTAAAAAGGTAATAACAGAATTGCACATTATATTAGACACTATACGTGGATGCTCGTTTGTATATTCTTCACAGTTTCGTGTTCCGTAAGTTCTGTAGGGGCAACAAAATTATCAACACTAGAGTTTACGTCTTTGATTTTTCAAGAGACTACGACCAGTAACTTATTTCTAGAAACCAGAAACATATATAGCTTGATGCAGCCTTTAATTAATTTTTCGCCGAACAAATCCAAGGATGTCAAAGAATTGAAAGATCAGCAAAAAGCTTTACTCGACCTCGTTGGTCGACGGATAGCGATAATATCTCTGCATATATCTTACCATCTACCACAAACTTATCTTTCAATTAAGTTCCAACCTCTGCCAGTTTCGTCAACTTCGTTGAAGCATCACGACAACACTACACACCATCGATCGTCTCAAACATACAGCAGCTGGTAGCTGTATAGATGGCGAGATCGTCGAGAGAGCGACATCGACGTCGCCTCGTGGCAGAGGTAGATGGATCGAACGCAACGTGGAACGCGCGCAAGGGCAATCTATCTAAGCCACTGAGTTCAGATTCATAAGATTTAATTTCGACGGGAGCGAGACGTAGGTACAGTGGCGAGACCATGACCGGCCGGCCGGACGCTTTCACCTAAGTTAATTGTTTCTGGACGCTGCCCCCTTCCGGCGACCCACCGGCTGTCCAATCGTCATTGCCCCTGTACGGCCATTGATCCCTCCATTTCCTGCTGAATGCTAGCTTCTGCTGCAGCTAACCCAGTAGCTATTGCACACTTACTCCCCTGTTTGCCGTCAGTGCTCCGCCGTTGCTATGGCTCCTGTAATTTTCATTCGAATTAGTTTTATTTGTATGATAATGCTGTAAATTTTCTAGTATGTTCGAAGGAGGCTTTAATTACCCAGTCATATTGGAGTAACAAGCAATCAATTATAGGTTCTGATTAATTAGCAAAAAGTAGGGTCTGCAGTTAGTAAAAGTAAGAAAGAGCAATAAAGGAAGATTTGTAAAGGAAGCAGGCAGGCAGGCAGCTAGAGACCACAAAGCTGGGGCCGGGCCATGGAGAGCCACGTGACCACATCTGCTTGGCATTCGCCGGCTATAAAACCCAGCTACCCTTCCGTCCATTTGGCACATCGCTCACAGAAGCACACAGTTCAGTTCTCTTACGTACAGCAGAAGCGAGAGGTAGAAGAAGATAAGGGAGGTGGAGAGCTAGCGAGTGAGCAGCTAGCTTGCTAGCCATGCCGAGGCGCTCTCCTTGCCTCGCCGTCGGCGTGCTCCTGCTTGGGGCGTTGGTGGTGGCGAGCGCCTTCGTTGATGAAGCGGTGGCAGCAGGCCGGGGGCTTGGCCATGGCGCTCGCTTCGTGAGAAAACAGGGCCGTGCGACGTACGAGAAGCCGCCGGAGCCGGAGCCCAAGCCTGTCCCTCAGCCAGAACCGGAGCCAGAGCCTAAGCCCAAGCCTCAACCTGAACCTTTGCCAGAGCCAGAGCCTAAGCCTCAACCTGAACCCATGCCCAAGCCAGAGCCAGAGCCAGAGCCCATGCCTAAACCTGAGCCTAAACCGGAGCCGGAACCTAAACCAGAGCCAAAACCTGAACCAAAGCCAGAGCCCATGCCACACCCAGAACCAAAGCCAGAGCCTAAACCAGAGCCTAAGCCATACCCAGAGCCGAAGCCCGAACCAAAGCCAGAGCCAGAGCCAAAGCCTGAACCAAAACCAGAGCCAGAGCCAGAGCCCATGCCAAAGCCAGAACCAAAGCCAGAGCCAAAGCCGGAGCCTATGCCATACCCAGAGCCAAAGCCCGAACCAAAACCAGAGCCAAAGCCAGAGCCCGTGCCGCATCCAGAGCCAAAGCCAGAGCCTGAACCAGAGCCTAAGCCATACCCAGAGCCGAAACCCGAACCAAAACCAGAGCCAGAGCCAAAGCCTGAACCAAAACCAGAGCCAGAGCCAGAGCCCATGCCAAAGCCAGAACCAAAGCCAGAGCCAAAGCCGGAGCCTATGCCATACCCAGAGCCAAAGCCCGAACCAAAACCAGAGCCAAAGCCAGAGCCCGTGCCACACCCAGAGCCAAAGCCAAAGCCTAAGCCATACCCAGAGCCGAAACCCGAACCAAAACCAGAGCCAGAGCCAAAGCCTGAACTAAAACCAGAGCCAAAGCCGGAGCCCATGCCACACCCAGAACCAAAGCCAGAGCCCAAACCAGAGCCAAAGCCGGAGCCTATGCCATACCCAGAGCCAAAGCCCGAACCAAAACCAGAGCCAAAGCCAGAGCCCGTGCCACACCCAGAGCCAAAGCCAAAGCCTAAGCCATACCCAGAGCCGAAACCCGAACCAAAACCAGAGCCAGAGCCAAAGCCTGAACCAAAACCAGAGCCAAAGCCGGAGCCCATGCCACACCCAGAACCAAAGCCAGAGCCCAAACCAGAGCCAAAGCCAGAGCCTATGCCATACCCAGAGCCAAAGCCTGAACCAAAACCAGAGCCCATGCCACACCCAGAGCCAAAGCCTGAACCAAAACCAGAGCCCATGCCACATCCCAAGCCAGAGCCAAAGCCAGAGCCTATGCCACACCCGGAGCCAAAGCCAGAGCCCATACCACACCCAGAGCCAAAGCCGGAGCCTATGCCACATCCAGAACCAAAACCAGAGCCCATGCCACATCCAGAACCAAAACCAGAGCCCATGCCACATCCAGAGCCAAAGCCAGAGCCCAAACAAGAGCCAAAGACAGAACCTATGCCACATCCAGAACCAGAGCCAAAGCCTGAACCAAGACCTGAACCAAGACCAGAGCCAAAGCCTGAACCGAGGCCTGAGCCCAAACCAGAGCCAAAGCCAGAGCCCATGCCACACCCAGAACCAAAGCCCGAACCAAGACCAGAGCCAGAGCCAGAACCGAAACCAGAGCCCAAGCCATACCCAGAACCAAATCCAGAGCCAAAGCGTGAGCCTAAGTCAGAGCCCAAACCTCACCCAGAGCTAAAGCCTGAGCCTAAGCCAGAACCCAAGCCAGAGCCTAAGCCTAAGCCGGAACCGATGCCAGAGCCTAAGCCTGAGCCGAAACCTGAGCCACCCCCGAAGAAGCACATGCCGCCGGCGACCGACCAGTGACAGCGATACGCCGACACCGAGCGTCTTGCTGGTTGCACGGTACAGCCACTGAGGCTGGAGCACTAGCGAATCGCCACACTGTACCGTTTCTTGAATAAAGTGACGATCAGCTAGCTTTCTGGTTTCCTTTTTTTCTTCTCTTATTTCCTTTTCCTGACGTACCACTGCTAGCTAGTGTAATTAAATTATTTCTTATGTATCTAGTCATTTTAGTACCGTGTCTGTGACATTCTATTGTCCATTGCCATTCTCTTTCTACTAGTATATATATATATATATATATATGTTCATCAGGACTATTTATTACCACTCCTGTTGAGAGTATATTGGTACCATCATTTTTTTGATTTTAAAATTTTATAGATATCTTTATAATCTTTTCTCTTAGTGTCCATGTGCCTAAATTGTCATGAAATATAATGGTATGAATGATGGTGACTATCCTAACTGGTCTCTTTCTCTCTTCTTTTTACATAACCTTCACGGTCTCCATTATATTATCAATATCTAAATAGTTTAAAAAAACATGGTATTACTTGGAGTTATCTTCTCTCTTTATTTTCCATTTCTTTCATCAGATTAATTTCTTCATAACTTTCTAAAAACAATCTATTATTTTCTTTCCATCGGTCATCTTCAGTTAATTCTTTACTAACACTTTATTTCCCTTTGTCATCTTCATCTTTTTTTAAGTTTTATTTGTTCTATTTTACTTTTTTGGTTTTTGAGGTTTCATAGCTATGTCTTTGTTATTTTTTAGTTTCTTTATGCTAGACAATTCTTCATAGAAAATAAAGTTCTTTATCTCTTATTTTAGGCCACTCACTCTTCATTGAATTATTGAATTCTAATGCTACATCCTTTAATTTGCCCTCATAATATTTTATTTCAATTTCTCCATCTATTTTTTCAATAAATTCAGATCTTGGTTACAATCCTGGGACCTATGGGTTATGGGCTCACCACGCTTCTGCTGCTACCAGACTTTTAGACCTTTAAAACTTTTTTGGTTAATAGATATATATAGATATGATTAGGCAAGAATATATAATTAACTTGGTGATTAAAACACTACTTAGCGTACTAAAACACTAGGGCCGGTTACTGTTCACCAGGGACTATTGACTACTATTCAGGAGTACTATTCAACTGATTATGGTATTATTCAACTATTCAGGGTACTATTCATTCAGTGGAAAATTTATATTCAGAATCTTTGTTGGTTGGCGAAACCAAGGCGGCTGATGTTTACTTCAGAATTAACTATCCTACTCGATACTCACTATATTTATTTATAGAAGAAAACTTTACCTAGTCAAATTTTATTCTAATAGAGTGTTATCATCTTTCTAGGTAGTTCCATCTAAAGATAACATTTCTTTATAGATATAAGGTTCTTAATGCCTATACGAGATACAGTCTATAAATGAGAACTTTTGAATAGGTTTATCCTATCGGGTCAGGCTTTGACAACTCCTTTTATAGAAGCTAGAGGGAAAGTCTCATCCAAGCTTCGTCTTTATCTCATCCTAGTGCTTCATGAGCTGGAAAACACAAAATAATAGAGCTTCTTTTATTGCTTATGAATGTCCTTGATTTAGTTAAAGTTGAGACACATTTTTATATGTCTCACTTTTTTGCCAAAAGTTTATCAAGTCATCTTTCTGTGGGAATCTATTATCACTCAGTGACCTAGAGTGTCATTCTAAAGTCATTCTTCAGGCATATAATTAATATAACTTGTTTAGCTTTATTAATATAGACATATAATCGAGGGTAAAAATAAAAATAATTGAGCTTGCTATTGGCATTCTCTTTCTACCAGTGTGTGTATATATAGACACACATATACTTAATAGGAGCGGTAATAAATAGAATATGTATGTATGTGTATATATATATGTGTATGTATGTATCTGCTACATGTTTCATCAGGAACAAGTGTATTTCACTAACATAAACTTCCATCAGTATCTAAAAGTTAACTTAAAAATACTAAACCATACACTATCACAATTTGAATTAAATCACGTAGAAAATTTAGCAAAACTAGCATGACCTTTGTTATGTAAAATTAAGAAAAAAAAGGGCAAAAGATACTTTAGATATTAGGTTGGTGACAATAATTTAAAAAATAGTCAAAGAGTTAAAACAAGATAGCAATTACTTCATTATTAAAACGGATGTGTTTCAACAAGATTGAGGTGCTATAATAAAACAAAGACTCAATAAATATTCACCTAAAGCAGAAGAGAAAATATGTAGATATGTATTTGGAAGTTTTAAATTAAAAAATGTCACTAATATAGATCAAGAGATACTTGTAATAATTAATACGATAAATGCTTTTAGACTTTATTTATGTTTCAAAGAATTTACGGTTAGAACATATTGTGAAATAATATATAGATATTACAATCAGCTTAATAATAAGAAAAGAAGATAGATATTATTTAAAGACATTATTATTGAAAATAGATACAAGTTTATATTTGAGAAAGGATAATCACTTTGCTGATGTTTGCCTATCTTACATGAAGAAATCAATGAATTATAATAGAGTAAAATTCTTCACCTTTGGAGATGACAAAAAGCTCAAAATATTTTCAGCAAATTCCTACAAATTTAAATACAAAAATCACATAATCTAGGAATACATCTTTATAATTTTAGGTACCAATATAATATAATAATAAGAGAGAAGAAAAGAGCTATATGCTGTCAATATTAAAAAGTTCAATATTTCCATCTGAAGTAAAAAACAACGGTTAATATTTAGTAATGTGTTGCAATGGAATCCACATTGTCCAAAGTAAATCTTAAGCTACCAAAGCCATATTTTTATGCGTAAAGGTTGAAATTATATAAAAAAATATATTATCTTTTATCAACTATCGCACAAATGCAATGCCACTTATATCATATCATAAACAACAACATCCTTGTATTTGGCAATCCACAATGTCTTCACAAAAAATACTTTTCTGTTGATGAACATATATCACAACCGGAGTTCACCCCCAACTAATTACACATGTGGAGACCACCTAAGCAAATCAATGAGGAAAATAGTAGTTACCCTAGAATATACAACAAGACCAAATACTTCACAATTAATTGGATTTTTTACAGTAAAATAAACAAGAACATTCGTTGACAGAAATGTTCAAAATCCAACGGAGGAATAGATCAATACCAACACTTTCTACTCTGATTAATATAAGCAGAAATAAATAAAGGATATCTAAAGTATCAGAGCTGAGTCTACATTTCGGTCCACATAATAAACTCAACTATTCTTTTTGCTTAATAGGATTTAAGAAACAGGTAAAAAATCTGTTAAAAATAATACATAACAAAAGATGTCAGCTCATTATGCGCAATCATGTATCTCTACATTTTATCCTTATAAAAGCCAAATCATTTATATATACCCTATAAGCAAAAAAGCAAAACAAAATGTTGCAAGTGATACTTGCTACTTGCTGAAAAAAAAAAGATAACAGGCCAATAAAAAAAATCAGCTCCTCTGGTTACCGAGCTGCAAATGAATGAACATGGTAAATACAGTAGGAGAATTTTCTTAAGTATAGGACTCAACTATAGAAATATATATATATAATATGATCTACTCTTTTATTCTCTTCAGAAATACACTAAATAATAGAACTTGAAAGTGTATCTCCTATCTAATATTCCATGAAGTTGAGCATGAATAGACCACACAAAGATCTATATTATCATAAAACATGATTACAACAATTAATCATAAAGAACTTATCTTATTTAAATATTCGAAGTGCATATGTTTGCATTATACCTATCTCCCCTTGCATTGTCTTTTGTAGTTGTTCTATGATCATCCATATCATAAGATATAGATCTACCCACATGTGGCTAGTCAAATCTTGTTGTCGTTCAATAATGCTCAAATGGTGCTCTAGCCCTTGAAACTATTCGATTCTTATATTAGTGATAGACATAAATGAATGATAATTTAAATAAGAAAGTAATATGTCAGAGTCACTAGCCATAGTAGCGAGGTCAACATGATGAAAGTGCCAGCACAAAGAATCAAGTACTTATATCCCATGTTTTTTCACATTCACAACTGCTAAATACCAATGTGTGGTTTTTATATTTATTGGTATGAAAATCTAAACTAGACATTGAGTTAGTATAAGTACATGTATATAAATTCAACTTAGAGAGAGATCCACAATATGATGAGTGGGTGGCCTTGGCCCAGTCAAATCTCCCTCTCTTATTTATAAGCCCCCACTCTCTTGTTTCTCCCTTTCATCACACTTATCTCATCTGCTCCTCTCCCAATATATCTTGCATCCGCTCCGCTTACTGGTTGATATGATTAGAAGGGAAAGTGAGAAATTGAATGGCATTACCCAAACTTCACATAACCCTATTTCATCCTAATGCCCAAATCCTAGCTAAAAGCGTGGGATTGTAGTTTGATTGGTCCTCTCCTCAACTATGATCTTCACAGGAGGCACGAGCTTGTAAGTCCAGTAAGTGCCGCTAGCATTAGTACTGTCACTAGTTTTGTGTCATGTAGCCGTTGTAGGCATAACCTCCTGTCAAGAGCTCACGTGCCTAGTTCAAAGTACTCCACAACTCCACTTGAATCAGAAAGCCTTGCATGGCTATCTGATGTTGCACTACTAGCATAACCTCATTGTTTCATCGCCACGTGCAAGCATTTGTTGTGACAGACGTCATCACAACTCACAAGGACTCAACAAATGATCAAGTGAGGCACTTGCAGCAAGGCATTCGCAGCGGAACCTACCAGTTGAAGACCTAAAGGTTAAAGCCCTCTAATTGGTAGGTAACTGTAGCCATAATTACAAGTGCGTAACGAAATACATCACGCTAGTGATTTTTCGTTTGAAATTTTAGTCCAACGGTAATCCTACAATTGGTTAGCGCCCTACTCATTTTTCTTCCTGCGTCCGCCCCTATATAAACTTAAATCTTATCAGATTTAGAGAGCCAAACATTAGTAGTTCATGCTCAAGATAGTTTCTCACTATCATTGTAATATGGTTTTTAGTTATATCACCATCTTATTTACTCCAAGGGTGCCATCCCGTTTTTGCTTGTCGGAAATAAAGGTGTTTTCAAAGTACACTTTCTCATCAACCCCTAATTGGGCCCTCATACAACAAATGTATGCACTGATGACCTAGAGATTCCAGGAAAAATCATTCATTACTTTAGGACATGTTGACAATTAAATGCTAATGGTACCTTATAAGTAGGTGTACTTACATTGTCGTTCACATATTCGTTTTTGTCTAGAAGGCACAATAAGTGATGTTGATTGACATATACATCTTCTATTTCCACCAGCTTATCATTTTGAGACGATGTTTGTATCTTCAATTTAGCAATTAAATCCTTGTTCGTCAACTCGTAATCTGCAAATGGCGTATTTTGATGGGAAAAGTAAGCATGACACAAAAAGTAAAGGATGGTAATAAACATAATCGAAATATTTACCTTGTTGGAGATAGTCGTAAGTCTGGCCAATTACTGATCGTATCAAATTCGAAGGTATGTCATTATTCTGTGGCATCTCAATTTTGGTTCCTTCCATTTCTGAATGGGTCTGACCGGCACAAGGGCTTTGGTCATCACTTCGTGTAGCAGGCGTAGGGGACGCCTATGCCATTGCCTGGTGTGCTGCTGCATTAGACAAAACAAGGAACCCAATTATTTTACCTAAACACCATCCGCACTGATGTTTAATATATAGCTATAGAATGGCTGCATATACACGCATGTACAGATGAGTATCCTGTCGAGAGACTGTCCATTTCAAATTTTTATATCAAATTCTCGGGCACAAACAGAAGTCGGAGATATATAAAATAAAAACAGTGATTTACTGCCACCAACTTTCATTTGTTTGTATGACTAAATTAATTTGCCATTCAGCTGCACATGAACTCATTATTATTTCATAAATTTACATGTGACAAGATAGGAAGTTAAATTAATTATGCAAAGAAATTTCATGTTATTTATCTAAATGGTTGGCATAATAGCTCTGAGCTTGTAATGCACAGAGTAATTAAATAATTTTAGATGCCCGATACCCATGGAAACAAATCAGAATATGTGAATAAATTTATTAGAATGATTCCCGCATGTAAATTATCTAGGCTATAGTACCCATCAACTATAGGTTTTATTTGTAGAAATGTATACAGTGCTTAGAACCCGAGAGTATAAAGGGGGTCGGGTCTATATATATACAACCTAGGCCAGTGGTCTGTCTAACAACCCCCGCAGTCACAGCGGGAAGGGAACGGACGCAAAAACTGGACTGAAAACTAGTAAACATTAAACATAGACGTGGGCAGGCCTTTGTTTATTATATCGGCAAACTGATGTGCCGATGGTACATGGAGCATCTGAACCTATCCTAATACGACCTTGTCATGGATAAAATGGATATCGATCTCAATATGCTTAGTGCGTCGATGATGGACCGGGTTGACGGTCATGTAGATGGCACTGACATTGTTATAGTAGACGACGGTCGCAGTGGAGAGGGGTGCACGGAGCTCCTGGAGAAGCTGGCGAAGCCAGCAGCACTCAGCGACGACGCGGTACTCGGCTTCGGCACTAAACCGGGACACTGTAGTCTAGCGTTTTGAGGACCAGGATACGAGACTATCACCGAGGTAAACGCAGTAGCCGGATGTAGAGCGTCGAGAGTCAGGGCAGCCTGTTCAGTCCTCGTCGGAGTACGTGGTGAGGGAGTCGATGGGGCTGGAGCTAAGATACAGCCTACTAGAGAGGGTGCCCTTCACGTAGCGTAGGATTCGTTTGAGCAGCGCAAGGTGAGGTTCGCGCGGAGCGTGCATGAAGAGGCACACTTGCTGGACAGCGTACGTGAGATCGGGCCGGGTGAGAGTGAGGTATTGGAGAGCCATGGCAAGACTCCAATAGTGAGAGGGATCGGCAATAAGTGCGTAAGAAAGGAAGAAGATCGACGAGGTGGTGCCCGAGGTGTGGTTTGAGGCACCGAGGGCCAGAGCAGACTCGACGACTGGGAGAGTGCCGAAGCTGAGGGCGGACTCGGTGGCCATGACGGGAGAACGGGAGCAAATAGCCGATGAGAGAAAAAAGCCGATGGGAGGGAGAAGCCGATGAGAGGACGGATCGGCCGATCAAGGATGTGAGAAGCTAATGGGGAGTGGGCCGGCTAGCCGATAAGAAGTGGTTGGCCGATGGGGAGTAGACAGCGGAGTAGGTGAGGAAAAAGGTGGTGGCAGAGTGGGTAGGTCAGAGAGTAGTTGGGTCACGGACGTGCGAAGATTCATGTTTGTGAAGAGAAGATTCACGTCTGTGGACTCGTTGAGGCCAAGGAGTGGGGCGGACGAGAAAAAGGTGGGGAGTGGTCGGATGCGAAGAGAATATGTTCGCGTCCGGGAGGTAGGGATTCGTGTCTGTGGACACGTGGACACGTTTGACTTGCTCGGACATGAGGGAAGAAAGTTCGCGTCCGAGAGGTGTTGAGCGTGTCGAAAAAGGCAAGAACCGAGGGAGGGTTCCAGCCGATGGAGGGCTAGACAAGTCCATCCGATGGGAGGGCGAACGAGTTCAGCCGATGGAGACAACGAGTGCGAAGGTGCGCCGGCATCAGAGAAGGAGAGATGCACGAAGCAAGAAAAAGAATGGAGACGGGTGCGAGGCGAGACGAGGAGGTGGATCAAGATCGTCGCCTGGTCGCGCAGAGGTGGGACGGAGAAAAGAAGGTGACTGCGGGAGAGACGGGGAGAAGAAGAAACGGAGGCGAGAGAGCGAGGAGAGTGCCGGGAGGAGAGTACCGGAAAGAGAGTCGGCGACGGGAAGAAGACGTCGACGACGAGGAGGAAAGGGTCGGCTCGCCGGAGGGAGAAGCTAGCGTGCCGGAGATGTCTAGACTCGCTCTGATATAAAAATATGTACAGTGACTATGACTCCGAGAGTATACAAGAGGGTCGGGTTTATATATATACAACCCAGCCAGTGGTCTGTCTAACATTATTCCAGCGCGTACATATTTTGTAAATTCTACAGTTCCTGGCATAAATTCTGTACATTCGACAAAAAAAAAGCATAGAACAACTTCAAAAAAGATTATCATCACTTCTATTTGTCAGCTCGACTTTGGTGTTTCCATGTTCATCTGGTTGCTTATCCTGTAACAGAGGCGTATTATCCTTAGATTCGTAAGGTCTTTCTTTCTTCAAAGGTCGGACTGAAATCATACTGCCATGCGGAGCGTCTTGATTGATCTGAGTACAGCACGGTATTAAGTACCCAATAAATATTGCACATTGTAATAATATGCATTAAGACACTGGAAAGTTGGAGCTGATTTAATAGCAGAAGAGTGTTACCTTTACATGTTACGTAACCAGTAAATATAAATAGTGCACAAAGTGAAATTACCTGCGATGGTTCCACTGGTAGTGTTTCCCTTGAATTATTATCTAGAGAGGCGCATGGGTTCTGGTCATCGCTTGGCATAGCAGGCTCAGGGGACGGCTGTGCCATGTGCAGTTGTACAATATGAAAGCTAAAAACATTTATGGCTCTAGATTTGAGATGCGTAAATCTAACACAACATTATAGGTATCCACCCTTTGGGTGAAAAACTAAAACAACAGAGGTATGAAAGGTATGGAATTCATGCTTCAAGTTATCTGCATATCTTATTGTATCTCTAAAATGCAGTGTATATTATGCGTGCCCATCAAACCATAGCAATTTTAGCAAGCGCAGTAAAAATCACCACAGATTTTAGGCCGAAAAATTATAAAATAGCAAGGTAACAAGAAATTCCAACACTGTAGGGGAGGAAATCACCTGCAATTTTAGCAAGCACAGTGCTATCCAGTACACACGCCGTGAACTTTGCACACATGGACTGCAACCATTTTGGGACTATTTGATTCATGTAACAACAATGAGAAATACCTGCTGGCGCAGTCGATCTGACGTGCTGCTCCTGCTCGGGGGACCTTGGATTCATTCGTTAGGCACCTAGTTGAAAACAAGCCATCAACATGAGGAGACTTACTAACTGTTGTCTTCATGATTCGATGCAAAAAAAAAAAAAGAAAGAAAAGATGGCGTCGCACGGAAAAGGCCTGAGTTGACGATCGTCGTGGCCACAACGAAAATTGGGGACAGAAACTTTCGGTTCGGAGGGGTGCACCTGACGATGTTCCTTTTGCCGTCCGCCACGCCGCTTCGCTCGGTGCCTCGGTGCCCCAAGCAGTGTAGTAAGATCGGTGAGGGAAGGGAGGTTTGGAACGCGCACGCAGGCAGGGAAAGGAGGTTTTTGGAAAGTGCGGTAAGCCGTGCGTGTCTCCTTCATTTTCGATATGGGAACCACGATTCAGGGCCAAACGGCAGCAACGTATCGTTTTTCGTATGGGAAGTTGCCGTGGATGCAGCTTGGACCTCCTTGCCGGCCTGTACGTAAGTTTACTGGGCCTCCTCACCAACACCGGCGTGATCTCGACGCCCCGTCTCATTTTCATCTTCGTTCCCCATCGCCCCCATCTTGCCATGGCTGCAAACTTGCATGTTTTGCAGCCCACGTGCATGCGTGGATTTGGACTCGACTCAACCCCTGTGCTAGACCAGTCATGTATGTTTTGTATGTTTTGCAGTCTACGCAATCATATTTGTCAGCCCATGTGTGTTCAGTTTTCTACATATAAAATTTCTACTCTAAAGTTGGAGCCGAATCGAAATCAGACGCGTTCGTGCGCATGCAACTTGAAATCTCATCTCCGGAAAAGCTTACGTCTACAAAGTTTTTGTGTAGAGGGTTTCTATACATAAAGTTTTTATACTAAAGTTGGAACCGAGTACGATTCGGATGCGTTCGCTTGCGTCCCCGAGCACGTGAGTTCGTTAATTATACTTCGTTTTTCACATGATGAACTTTATATTCTCACCACCACCAGGATGTTAATTGTCCTAGATGGTTGTTCCTTTCTTTAGACAATTGGCTCATATCAGTCTGTTTGAGATAGATTCAAATAAACTTAATCTCTATATCTTAAATGTGTTTGTGTGTTGTTATATTAATGAGTTTAAAATTTTAGTAACAATCAATGCTTTTAAACATATTTTTATGGAGTGTAGCTATAATATTAATAGATTTATCTTTATTTGTGATTAAGAATATTATCATAACAACAAATAGTTTGTCATACATTACAGTGACCATTACCTCCCTCAATTTCTAAATTTGTAGGTGTGTCGTTTGTAGTAATAATATAAATAGTCACATTCATTACTCGTTGCAAGGCTATCTTGACCTGTTTAAAAAACATCTATACGCTTTTTATCATCAATCTTTTTGATCATATGTTAAATCAATTTTTCATTCTCTTATCTCTCTTACAACACATCTCATGGGAGGTGCTTTAAGGGTCTAACACCCCCATTGATGATATCTTTTTTATCCAAATCATGCACTAACGGTTCATGTTTGTTTGATGATGGCATATTGGATGCCCTTTTCACCAATGTAGATATGCTATTGTTTTTGTCCTAAACTATAACTTTAAAAATTGTCAAACTCAACCAAAACAAAAAATTTGGCAATGGCAAATTATTAATCATTTGTTTGGTTCGTAGCCAATAAATTGGCATGGTAAATTATTTGTCTTAGGTGTATATGATAGTGGAGCTTTGGCAACAAACAAAATGAAGTTCTGGCACAACCAATTCTTGCCCATGCCAAAAAATTGTTAAGGCTAAGAATGGCATTGAACCAAATAAGGCAATAGTAACTTCTTCACCTATTCTCACCTCAACTCATTACAACTATCTTATATTTAATTTCTTTGCTGACTTCATCGTCTTAGCTAATTACAATCAACCTAATTAATTTCATATCTCTTTTTAATCCACATAAAAAACTCAAGAAAAACAGATGAAGTATAGCTTATACCTTTCACCTATCATTCAAATATAATGTTATAAACAATTAAGATGCATGGCTTCACAACAAAAAGAATAATAATTGTACTTCCTCCATGTTATATTATAAGAAGCTTTAATTTTTTATAAGTCTTTAAGTTTAATCAAGTAATATCAAATTAATTTTATTAAATTTAACATTAAATACTTTTAAATATTACTATATTTTCTATAAACTTAATTAAATGTAAAAAAATTGATTTAGAAAAAAATATGAAACCACCATTGATCATTGAAAAAGCCAATTGATATGACGTGGGTTCACAAAAGAACGAGAAATAATATGAACTATATCTATTGGGGATAACTGTATCATTATTACTCATTACTCAGTTCTAAACTAATGTGAAAACCAAAGCCGACGTCAGTTCTTCACTCGAGAGCCCCAGGGAGATTTTTGCTCAGGGGCCTCAAGCTGCAAAAAATTTGGGCCCGAAACAGTGAAAAGTGATTTGGTCAGAAATGGAAGGTTCAGTTTGTCAAATCCGCAACCCTCTTCCTCGGAAAAGAGAAAGGAAAACTCACCCCGACCCGTGGCGACGACTCGGTGACAGGTGTGAAATGCGAAGTCTGCAAGGGCATTGCAAGCGGCAAGTGGACACGTGGATTGACTTTACCTTGGTGGTTGGGGAGGTGCCCGTGCTGGTGCTGGTTTGCTCCCATGGAGACCCCGCCCCCCGACCCCGTCTCGCCGCCGGCCGCCGAGGGCTCGCCGGGAGGCGACGACGGGGCGGAGGGAGGAGGAGGCGAGGATGCGGGGGGATTCAGCGCCGGGCTGGAGCCGCTGTGGACGGCCCTCTTCGGCTCCCCGGAGGAGCTGGAGCCCATGTGGTCGCCTCCGAGAGGGTTCGGCGTAGGGGCCGAGTTCGCCGCCGCGGAGGTGGAGACCGAGATGGACGTCGCGGGAGGGCCCTGGGACGGCGCCCCCTGGAGGTCGAGCGGGTTCGTCGCCGGGGAGGGCGTGGCCACGGCACTCGTGCCCCCCACGGCCGCGGCGGGGTTCGCGGAGTTCGGGACTGGGCCGATCGATTCGTCGGCGGGGGCAGATCCCTTGGATGCCGTTCCCGAGGTGACTGCGATCGATTCGGGCGCTGGTTGCTCGCCTGGCCCGCCCCTATCGTCGTCTCCTCTGGTGGATTTAGAAGTGCGGGCGTTTGAGCCTGTCGCCGACTCCGCACCGGCTCTGGAGTCTCCACTACCATTTCCGGTGGCTTCCTTGGAAACCAATTTAGACGGGAGGATGCTCGAATGCACACTCAACTCCGTGCCATCGCCTCCTCTTCCTTCCCAATATGATGTCGGTTTACAGGCTGCGGATCCCATCAAGGATTCTTCCCCTTCGGAGAAGATTGCCTGGGGAACCATGGTTGTTGCTGATTTGGATGTAGAGGATCCCGAGGTGAATGCTGCTATCGGTACAAATGGTACAGCTCTGCGGAGATCAGGGAGGATCGCAAAAATCAAATCAGCAGCAAGTTCCAAACCATTGAATCAGAGTGGAGACTCATCTAGAGCTTCCAAGCGCTGCTTTGGAGATTCAAGGAAGAGTAGAAGCAGTGAAGGGAGAAAACACCCTGTGTTCACAGGGCCAATTTCAGTAAATACAGTTGATTTGACTAACGGGGTGGAGCTTCAAGGATTGCAAGAAATTTTTTCTGTGCAAATTGAAAGTGCCTCCTTTGAGAATAAACACGATGAAGGTGGTCTCCACAATCAGGTTGTGCTGGCTTTACCAGCAGTGAATAATAGTTTGTTGAAAGACAAAGGAGCCTCTGTTGTTCCTCCAAGAAAGACAAGACTAGCCTCAAAGGTATTAGTGAATTCAGATAGGGTATCAGCTATACCACCCATGGTAAATGGTGGACCTTCTGTGCAGAAATCAGATGCGTATGTACCTCCTAGAAAGCATAAGCTTGCTGTTGACAAGTGCTTGCCAAATCTGGATGGAGTGGATGGTGGTGGTATTGCGTCATGCAACTCAAGGTTGATAAGTGCAGATCCACGAGTGGTCAGCGAGATACCTCCAGGGGGAGGAGGAAGATCCTCTCAACCTCCAAAGAAAAAGAAGGCCAGGGTTTTGTCAGTTAAATACATGGAAAAATTAAAGAGGGCAGAGAAAGATAATGGTTCAATGCTCAAATCACCAAGAGTTACAATGATGTCAGAACTGAGCACGCATGAACTTATTTTGGACAAGTGCTTGGCTGATTCAGAGATGGTGGAAATGGATGATGGTTCCTGTTTCTTTGTGGGGGAGGCAGTTCCTGATGATGAGGCTAGGCAGCAATGGCCTCACCGCTACGAAATAAATGATCAAATTATGAAAAAGGTATGTGCGTGGTTTGACTGGTTTTCTGCGAGCTGCATAGTTTCATCCCCATATATTTTAGCAAATATAACAGTAAGATCTGGACTATTACAGGTTGGTTAAGGATAAATGTACATGTAGATATTTTTAATCTTTCTTAGGAGTAGGAATTCTCTTGGAAATATCCACTCATGTCTTTTTCACGGAAGTACAGGCATTTGTGAGAATTTTTTATTAGTGCAGATGCAATTCAGTGATAGTTTATATTTCTAATAACAATATTCAAGCATGGAGGGGAGTGTCAGAAAGCATAGATGTAAAATGGGTACGCATGTAATTGTAATTGTTTGAACATTCATTTTACTATAGCACATGTTAGAACTTAGAACTTAAAAAGTATATGGCGGGTGACAAATATAAGTATATAACTACATTAATAAACGTGTTTCCATCGATCAATATCAACCTATGTATGTTGCAGTGTGCCTTATGATTTAATTCTTAGATGATATTCAAGCCCCGACATCCAATGTTTGTTATGAGAATTGGAAGCTATGTATCCGTTGGGAACAGAGAATAACAAGAAATAAATGAACATTTGTGCATTGGTTTTAGGTTTGGAAGGTTGCATCTCTTATGCAGACAGGAATTTATGAATTACTGATAGTTTGAACAATGGTTCAAACAAGCGAACATTAATTTTAGGCAACACCTGCCCATGGAAGCTAATCTAGTCAATCATTTATTGATTTGCATCACCATCATTGATCTTTGCCATAGGACATGGATTTATGAGTTACTGATAGTTTGAACAATGTTTCAAACTAAACGAACATTAATTTTAGGCAACACCTGCCCATGGAAGCTAATCTAGTCAATCCTTTATTTGTTTACATCTCCAGCATTGATCTTTGCCATAGGACACTGCTATTGTGTGATCATTACTCAGAGGACCTTGGCACAAGTAAAATGTCCTTCCATCTGAGAGAGAAATGTCCGTAAATGATATTTATTCCATCAAAAGTCAAATGTGACACTGAAGAGGCTAAGAAGGATATTAAAAATATGAAATTTCAAAGATAATCTGAAAATTAAATTGCAAAACTTGAGGTTTAGCCATTATAAAATTTCTAAACTATCAGAATTCTAAGAAATCTGAATTTATAATTTCAGCAATATGATTCCAAAAACAGGATTTTATTAATTTTAATAAATTTATCATAGTTTTGACTTTTGAATAGTAAATGTGATCCAAAATTTATAGAATAAAAATTCTGAAATTAGAATTATTTAAATTCAAGCTTGGAAAACATGATGCAGATAAGCTAATATCCTGTAAAATTGTTTCTTCAGTTGAAATTTGAAAATTCTGATTTTCAGTATTTTAAATTAAGAGTAAAATGTAGTGACCATATCAGTCATCTTGCCAAATGTTAACTGCTCAAATGAAGTAAGTGTTCAAGCAGGCAGCAATTGTGCATCCAATTTGTCTATTTTCTATTGTTTGTGCCTCAGGTGATCAACCTTGTATCCAAATTTACGCATTCACCCTGCGTGGCATGCATTGGACTCAATTTGCACCCCGTAATCAAGTTGTGCAACTTGCTGAGCATTTTGCAAGATGAGTTCCTAATCTCATCCATCTTGCAAGTTGTAGCACCTTAATTTACTCTTGAGTTAAGGTTCAACCAATATGTTCAAAGGGCACATTTATCATTTCACCCTCATTCTCTCTCCTCGTGACAAGAAGTGACATTATATCAGTTGCAGTGTCCTTTGTCAAATGGTCATTCAATAGCAGTGTTGTGCAAAGATCTACTTTCATAGTGTGAACCAACAAATATAAATGTTTGACCTTGATTAATTGCCAGGAGCAAGTTTGGCCTTGATTAAACTATGAATGTATAGATAAGAGAAGAGAAGGAAGATCTAAAATCTGGATAGGATATTCAACTCGACTACATGAAAAGTTTAGCTTGAAGATCGAATGATGGTCAATTTTGGTCTAAAAGGAAAAGTTAATGCATAATTACAGAGGTTGTATGAAAAGGATGTGGTCACTTTTTCTTTTGTCTATTACGCTGTTGTCTTGCAAGTAGTTTCCCCATACAGATGTGGTTAAGTGAATCTCAAAAATCTTCTACATGTCGACACATAGACTCATTTTTATCAGTTTATTATAGGGTTTCACCTGAAGTTTGTTATTTTGGATATTTGTATATAACGAATTTATGGACATTACTATTCTACACCTAGACGCTATTTTGCATCCAGGTGTAGAATAGCTATTCTCGTGGAGTAATGCCATGAAGGGTATGCCATTACAAACATAGTCACTCATTAATGAGTTTCCATTGTTGTATTACTGCACCCCCCCTTCTGATGTTACTATGTACTTACTGTACCACTGGTTTTGTTATTGCATGTCTCCTTGTGACACTCCTGGGTGTGGATTTAATTTGCTACTGATATTATATTGTTTGCCCTTATGCTGCCTACAATAATTGAATTTAAGCTAGTAATATTTTTTGCTTGTAGTTTTCTGTTTTGAAGGATAAGAGGACCAACAGCCAGACATTTGCCAAGTGAGACCAAATGCATTATTTTATTTTCAGTATTTATATATGATAAATAATTGAAGCTATTCATGGTAACAGCTATATGCCCTACCTTATATTATTACAGTGCTGGCAAAGCTGTCTTGGATGTTAAGTGTCATTATTTGCAAGCCAAAGTCTCCAGATACACGTTTTGCATTGGAGATTGTGCATTTATAAAGGTAAGTTAAGATTTATACGCTCATTTTTCGTTTCTGTACCTTTATGGGCTTGCATCCTCATTGTTTGATAGTCTTTGAACTAATCAATGTGACAGGCAGGTATTCACAAAAAAGAATAAACCTACCCTGTGCCACTGAGTTTCATCCATATCCACAATATGACACTCATCGTGAGGCCTACATTTTGGGTCCTTGATCCAGATGTCACACATCAGTGGCACATTGCAGTTAAATTCAACTGTATAAAATGGACTTCACTGAGGAAAAATAACTCAATGATTCTTACGTTCATTTTGTCCTTCTATACAATTGCAAAGCAGACTAGTTGCTGTATCTTTTTATGGAGTCTTTATGTATGTTTATCTACAGATGCTTGATTTCAGAGTATGCTTTATGTGATTTGCCCCTTTCTTATATGGAACTAATGTTTATCTTGTTATCAAAAAATATTTTTGTTGCGCAAGTTTAATAGGGATAACTTTTGTAGGGTCCAGAGGGAAAACCAAATTATATTGGCAGGTTGCTAGAGTTCTTTGAAACAAAAGCTGGTGAATATTACATCAGAGTGCAATGGTTTTTCAGAGCCGAAGACACGGTTAGTTCTGGTTGACTGAAACTTGTTTTGACAAATTTTATTATTGCATATGTATCAAACCTGGGGTTATGCGACCATAACTTCATTTTCAGCTTGTAAAAATAGAAGCTGACAGACAAGTTTATGTTACATTTCTTAATTCTTTAAAGTTTAAACCTCTTAACCGATCTCAGGTCATGGAAGAGCATGGGCAATCTCATGACCCAAGGAGGCTCTTTTACTCAGACCTGACGGATGACAATTTACTGGATTGCATTGTTTCGAAAGTGACAATTGTGCAAGTTCCTCCTAGTGTAAAGCTTGATGTTGCATTTTTTATATTGTCTTGTGATGACTATGTTTTACTAAGACATTTTCCATTAAGATCTGTGATTATGATTTATTTACAGATAGATGGGAAATTGAAGTCAGTTCCTTCATTCCACTATTACTATGACATGAAATACTCTATCGACTATAGTACATTCTCAACCATAGAAATGGGTTAGTATTCTCAACAATGAATTACAGTGCTAATCAATCCTGACCGTCTGTAAGCTGTTCTCAACATTTTGCAATTGTTTGAAGTAGCTTTTTTTTGTATTGATCATAGTTTTTTTCTGGAATGTATTATCTTGTAATTTACATTTTGCGTAAGTTCTATTCTTTCATCTGCTATAATTTCTTTTATGTGCCTATCATTCTAATTAAATTTCATGAAAAGCAGGAGACACAAATGATGTAGTGCAGTCAGGTTACACTAGTAGAACCAATGACAAAATGAAGAAGATAGATGTTAATAAGAAGCACAAGTCTCCTGTGCTGGAGAAGATGGAGCTCTCTTTGCTAGACCTGTATTGTGGTTGCGGAGGAATGTCAACTGGACTTTGCCTTGGTGCTCATGGTGGTGGTGTGAATCTTTCAGCGGTACTTGTCTTACACAATCACAGATGTACCATAACTTAGTGGGCTTTATGTTTTTTTAATGTTTTTCACGATACTTATAGAGATGGGCCATTGATGATGATGAAATTGCATGTGAAAGCTTCAGGCATAATCATCCAGAAACACGGGTACTAGTTTTTTTCCAATATGATTATTATTGTTATTTCTTGCCCATTTGCAAATATTGGCATGTTGCTTTGATAGGTCCGAAATGAAACCACAGATGATTTCCTAGAACTGTTAAAAGAATGGGAGAAGCTATGCAAAACATACGTGAAGCATAGTAAGGCTAAGGCATGTGCTGACAGTACAACAGAATCCAATGATGAAACTCCAGATTGTTCTACCGTCCCTCCTGAAGAGTTTGAAGTATGGAAGATAGTTGACATTTGCTTTGGTGATCCAAATAAAGTCGGAAAACGTGGTTTATATTTTAAGGTTTGTAGATAAGTTCCAGTGTTATAGCTACCAGATCAGCAACTTGATTTTGTGTCAGAATTATCAGCAACTTGATTCCTTGTCAGAATTATCAGCAACGTAAATGTGTGTATTTACCCTTTGATTTGAAAATTTGAACTCAGTGAATAACTAGTCAGTGTGCATGTGCAACACACGTTTTTAACAAGTAACATGTAGATTCTATTAAAAAGGAGCTGAACACATGAGTGATATGATTTTTTTAGTGAAATATGTCTGTATATCTTGGAATGGAAAGTTGTTTGGAATTCTGAAATATAAATGGACATGTGAACAAATATTTGGGTGACCACGAACATGTGTCATCCATTAACAACAACTATGTAATGTAATGAAATACTTTAGCCAGTGGTAGAGTCCATAGCAACCAAAGAAATAATATAACTCCATAATTCAGCATTCTGTCTATAGAATCACGAATTAAATAAAAATTACTAGTCGTTAACAGTTAACACTAGGCCATAGTAATAAAGGGTCGCTATGTTATTTGCATCTTAATTGTGTAGGAGTGGTTATACGGTAAGGATCACTTATGTCTCTGCACTCTGATTAAAAAAATGAATGGCCTATCATTCATGTCATTATAGACTAAATCTTATACTCATGCTTTTGATATAAAGTATGGAGAATTTTGCAATGTGCATTCATGTGATTAAATAAGTTCATTATCTTGCCTTAACCTTGGTACAAGCTCTTTTTGGTGCTATATAATTTACATATCATGTATTTATCTATTTATGTACATAGATCATGTACTGTCATTTCTTTGTTCATGTTCGTTATTTTTATGGTTGTTTGCTAAGGTAACGGGTTGATTTTTCATGCGTGTAGGTCCGTTGGAAGGGTTATGGCCCTCATGATGACACATGGGAGCCAGTTGAAGGATTAAGGTATGCAAAATAAATTATTGTGAAGACTGCACTCCCAAATAACTTGCCATCACCAAAGTTTGAACAATTTTTTTAAAGTGCAGGAACTGCAAAGAGGCAATTAGGGATTTTGTTATTGAAGGCCACAAGCAAAAGATACTACCACTCCGTGTAAGTGTTTTTTATTTCTTTACTTTCCTAATTGTGTAGTCAGAATTTGAGAAGTGACCTTGTATTTGAAGGGACTTATATGGATTTGTTTTTCCAATTTTAGTTATCATTAACATTGAGAAGTTTAATCTATGTGCTTGATTATTAATTTCTTTCGGCCAGTAAATATAGCTATGTTCTTGTTTCCACCATCAAAGTTTTGCACTTCCTTCTGGTGAGCCAACCGGCTGAGCTTTTGGTTCAATGGTCCAGTGGTCTGACTGTCAAGTTGGATGTTTGGCCCGTGGTTCAGTCAAAGATTATGTATTCTATATTCCACTTCCAACACAAAAACCATATTTGTCAGGTAGTCAATAGTTGCAATTGCAGCTTGCCAGCCTGGGACCAAACCTCCACCAAAGATTTTGAGGAATTTTTGGGTTAAAAATGATGTTGCAAGCCTTTGAGGTGATAGGCCTACTTCTACACCTGCTGGTCTAACTAGTCTTGGTTTAATTCTGGTTCACCACAAAACCACCTGGTTTGAATGGTTGAAAGCGGTCCATTTGCATGGATGGTCTTTGCATTCAACTGAGCCATGCCAAGTGCCAGTTTTGGTTTGTTCATGTCAAAATCTGTTAACGATCCACCATTTGCTATGCATGTTTGTCAATACTGACCAACACTGCCTTGCATTTTAATCTTTGATACACCTGTTGTTAGTAGCTCATGGCTGAGAAGAATTAGGAAAGAACTTGAGTAAAAGGGTAAATTGGTCTCTTGACAAACTAAACAGAAAAAAGGGATAAAAGTAAGAAATACATATTCCAAGTGGTCTTTAGATGGCATAATGGCAATTTTTGTGTTGGTTTTATTAATTTCTTTTGGATTGAGTTTAGCAATTTTTAACTTACTAGGAGTCAGAGATGTGCAGCTGCTGCAGGGCTGGTTGTTCCATAAAATAATATGCATTAAATTAATGATTACATATTATATTAATCAACGACCTAAATTACTCTAAAAGTAAAATGTCAATGGAAAAGTAGTAAGATAGGGTCTGTTTTTATTTCTGAAATATGGACAAACAAATCTTCAGACCTCTTGTATGGAAAGAAATTTGCTATATGAAGAAACTCAAATATTTTTTTAGGTAGCATGTAAATTGTTGGTTAAATTATGTTTTAGGGTGGTTTCGATGTCGGAAACATTGGTTCTGACCAGATAGAGTACATATCAGGTAATCCAGTCAAACACAGTGAAGCTGAATTTGGCTGCAATGCTAGATTAACTCATATACGCAAGATACAAACAACCCCTTAGCTTAGTGTCGAAGCACATTTTTTCTGTTACCTGTATTTGTTTTTTTTATGATCATATATTAGACTAACACATGTAATGTTATCTGACCATACAAAGAAAAAAATAAATGGGGGAAAAAGGAAAAAAATGCCTTGATAGATAGTTAACATTCATGAAAGCAAATTAAGTCAATCTTCTATAGCTTATTTCCAAGGATACATTTCAATTCAACTCAACTCAACATAGCTTTCAGTCCTAAATAAGTTAAAGATATGTTAGAGTTGAAACCTAATAAGAATATTTAAATTACAGTTTAGATATGTCAATAGTTATTTTTCAAGTATTCTTATTTAAGTAAGTATCTTTAACTATATCTTATTTTTTTTAAGTCCCTCTAAGGATGCAATTACTTTGACAAATATACTTTTATCTTATATCAATACTAAGTGTTCTTTTAGGAAATAAGAGCAATTATTTTACTTTTACATTTACATGCTACAGTTGGATCCATTGATATTCATTTTCATGTCATGCTTATCAATGTGTTCAGGGTGACATTGATGTTGTATGTGGGGGTCCACCATGCCAAGGAATTAGTGGCTACAACCGCAATAGGGAATTCAAGGAACCATTTAAATGTGAGAAAAACAAGCAGATTATTGTTTTTATGGATGTTGTGCGATTTTTGAAGCCCAAATATGTTTACATGGAAAACGTCCTTGATATATTGAAATTTGCTGATGCAACACTTGCAAGATATGCTTTAAGTCGGCTAGTTGCAATGCATTATCAAGCAAGACTAGGGATCATGGCTGCTGGATGTTATGGCCTTCCACAATTTCGGATGCGTGTATTTTTATTAGGCTGTCATCCTAAGGAGGTAATCAATAAATATCTTGTATAAATGTATAGGCACATTTGTGTTCTTGGTCCCTCATTATACTTTTTTCACACTACAGAAATTACCCCCATTTCCACTGCCTACACATGAGGCGATTGTGAAGAATGGCTGCCCATTGGCTTTTGAGGTAAATGCTTTGATCTGATAAGTTTATTTTAAGTTTAGACATCTAGTTGTATGGAGATATTCCAGTTTTACCTTTTGTATGTAACACGATTGAGGCATACCACTGTTCGAGCGAGGTCAGAATCAGATGGAAATGGATTGAGACAGAATGGCACTAGGTCAAGGTCCTTAATGAGAGCAGCGATTGGGATGAATAGATCTAGAGCAGCCGTTCAAGGAAAGGACTGTACCTGGACATTACAAGACTTATTTATTCATCTTTGCATAGCTTTATGCCACTGATAGTTGCCTGTCAGCACCTAACAATCTATACTTACTCCTTTAAAACAAGGTGGTGGTGGCAGTGAATCTGTCACCCCACATACTCCCATTGTAAGTTTTACAAATTACCCCTTTAAATTTCTTACTATTAAAAACAATCGAATCTAAATGGATATCCACATATAAAATTAAATTAAGATAAATATTCCCTATAGAAAAAAGATGGATAATACATTTCATGTAAATATATTTTATTTATTTTAGGCAATATTATAATGTATTCTCTTTTATCGGTAGCAAAGCACGGGCATTCAACTAGTTACAACTAAACTTTTGAGTAAACAACACAATCTTATCCCCAAGGATAGATCTAAGATAAAATAACAAATTTATCTCCTAACAACTTAACTAGCTAGCTGCCTTCCTAAATGTGGAACTATACCTCGTCTGGCACTGTTGCTGCATTTTTTCAAAATTCACATACCACTTGTTTGGTTGTCATCAGCATGTTTTGTATAATAAATCTTATGGAATTTCCATTTTTGATTCCAGCTATGATGTCCTCTGTTTTCTGTTAAATGAGAATTCATTGGCATTGCAGTGTAATAATGACACTTTCCTCTTCTTGGTCTGTAGCATAATTTGGTTGGTTGGCCGGGCAACACACCAATGCAACTAGCGAAACCAATTGTCCTTGAAGACATTCTTTCTGATCTCCCAGAAGTAACTGACAACACTATATCTTTCAAACATCTAATTTTAACAGCATTTTGATTCATAAGTTGAATTATTAGGTGGCAAATGTGGAAAGTCGTGATGAAATGCTGTATGTAAAGGGTCCTCAAACTGAATTCCAAAGATACATACGGTCATTTAATGTTGGTGAGTTGATCTTATACACTTCTGTATAATAAACTTGAATATTCTTCTATGCTTTCATATATTAGTCTTAGGTTTTTGTACCAAGGAATATGTATTTCCATACACAATTGAATACTAAAATGTTCAAATCATAGGAGGCAGATAATAAGTTGTAGGGTTCTGTTTATTTTCCTATGATCATTTATAAGCCTGTTTAATAGCAATTATTGGAAAATATGGAACAAGGAAATGTCGACTCAATTGGAGTATATATTGAAAACAGCATATGATGGGTGTAATAAGTTAAAAGTGTTAGGTGTTGTTTTTCTCTATATGGTGTTCCATACCACTATTACGCCTTTTGTTGATTGAGTATATTTATGTTTCTTGTAGCTATACCAGAGACTCACAAAATAAATTTTATGCAGAAGTGCCTGGTCCCAAAGCTCATGTTACAAAAGATTCCAAGTCCTCAAAATTGTATGACCATCGACCATTGTTACTGGATAATGATAACTACCAAAGGGTATTACAAATTCCCAAGAAAAAGGTTGGCTGAGATGCTTTTACATTAAGATTTAAGTTACGTAGATCAAACCTTAGTCTCATCTGTCCTGTTTCAGGGAGCTAATTTTAGAGACCTTCCAGGAGTCATAGTTGGTCCTGATAATGTTGCTAGATTAGATCCAATGAAAGAAAGAATACTTTTGCCATCTGGTCGTCCTCTGGTAAGACATTCAAGACAATACTCCCCTATCTGTGGAACTATACCTCTCTGCATGTGCAAATTTTGATTAGCTTACCATGCTATGGGTTCTTATTTTTCATGTCAGGTGCTTGATTGTATACTGGCTTATGAGAATGGTAAATCTTTAAGGTTGGTTCCAAACTTCAATTTATCTAGTTGTGTTGTTCATAGATACATTTGTTCTTGTTTCTGCTTTACATGTTTGTTCTATAATTTATTTGTAGACCATTTGGTCGAGTATGGTGGGATGAGGTAGTGGGAACCGTGCTGACAGTTCCAAATGCTCGCATGCAGGTTATCTTCAATTCTCTCGTTTTTTATCGACTTTGGTTGTGACTTCAAAATAATTATTAAGAGGGTATGTTTCAGGCCTTGATACATCCTGCACAAGACAGACTTCTTACTATCCGTGAAAGTGCTCGGTTGCAAGGCTTTCCTGACAACTACAGGTTTCGTGGAACAGTCAAAGACAGGTACTTGTTTGTCTACCTTTTCTTATTTTAAGTTTTGAAGGACTCAGTATTTTCCATGTTGCCCTATAAATTGGCATGTCTAAACTGTTGAATTTTGCAATTTATCACTAGTGAACATATGAGGTTTTCTTAAATAATATCATTGAAGTATTTTGAGCCCTCGACTAAAGACCTCAGACTACAAAACAGGGTGTTGACCGTTTATAACTTTCAATATCAAGTAATTTACCCACTCAATGCCATTTGAAGCTGGAATTAGCTGATGTGTCATATACATGGATAGTTTAGTTGTAGTTGATTTGGAGTCCACACCAGTGGCCACAGCAACCATTGTTTACTTTCCATTCTCTTCCTCCCCTCTTCTTGAAGAACCTCCCTCACCAAGGTCCTCCGCCGCAGCTGTATCCCCAAAGTCTACCATCTCAAGGTCCATAATCACCAGCAACATTTGGTGCGTGGCCATCAGTAGTGAGCTCGACCACTGCTGTCATCATTGAGTTTTTGTTACTGTTAGTCATCAGGTGCATGGTGAACAGGGATGAGCTTATCAACTAGAGCTTTCAAGCAGGGTGTGTATGGCATTGTCAGACAGGGATGACCTGGCTATGGGTGGTTGCGTGCAGAGAGGATCTGCATGTAGTTGAGAATGCTAGAAGTAGAAGGTACGGACTGATGGATGAGGGCTAGAACTTTGCTAATTCTTCCAATTGGGATGCTATGTTAGCCAAAATCTAATTCACTTCGCATGCTAAAACCAGTGCAAGACCTGCACTACTTCAACTAAAATCCATGGTTGAGTGGCCTCAAATGATTAGTTGCCCACTATCAGTACCTGGCTTTGTATTTCAATGTTAGGGTCCATTCCTGGGGGCTAAGGTTGGATGCCCCTTTCCTTTTCTAGCAGTTAATGCATTTGGACACCCCGAGTAGACCCTATAATTAGAACTTTGGTCAGGTTGGCGAGGTCAAACAATGTCCACGTGCAGATCACTGTCCTCTTCCCCAAAGAAGAGTTTACAATATATAACTACTGATAGTTTTTTAGCCTTGTTTAGCATAGTTTAACATGTGATGAGCCTGGCTGCAGGTATCGCCAGATTGGAAATGCTGTGGCCATACCTGTTGGACGTGCACTTGGATACGCCCTGGCCATGGCCTACCAGAAAAGGACTGGAGATGATCCCCTTATGGTGTTGCCGCCCAACTTTTCATTCTCCCATGACATAGAAAGTTTCCCTAGTCAACTGTAGTCAGAAAGGCAAAAATTTGAGTTCCATCACTTGTTAGTTTGATTGAAATTCGTCATCTTCGTTAATGCTCTGCTAGAAAAGTTGCTGCTCTTGTTGCTGGCCCCCATTATCGTGAATAGTGAATAGCATTAGGATATGCCCATTTATCTGTTGGGATCAGATCAAGGAATCTGGGTTCCCAAATCTGATGATCAGCTGTTTGTTGTAGCACAATCATTCCTTGATTGACATTAGTTGTAGCATCCGCCGCACTAGTTAATTGGAAGGCTTACATTGACTCATTGGGAGACTGTTGTAGTGTAAAAGAATGTATGTACAAGTTAGATATTAGAGGAATAAAATGTATGGACATCATCTTGTCTGTTGTATTAACCAGCGATGAACACAGATGTAACGACTTCAATAAATCTGCATTGAGTTGCAGATTTCCAGTGTAACAAGTACTTTCATAAAAATCTATTGCGAGTGATAGGTTATTCCTTCATCTGATTAATCTCGTTAATTGATTATTACAAGGATTTCGTTAAATCGATTACAAATTGGACCATTAATCTGATTATTCCTTGATCATGTTATTGATTTCTCCTTCTGATTTGTGAACAAGTCTAGTCGTTTCGTAATGAGCTCGGGAAAACAATTTGAACATTTCTTTGGTGTATGTATATTTCACAAGGAACAAGGAGCACTGGTTTACAATTAGTATCTGTATTTTGGAACATTGTATAAGATTCAAACATGCCACAGTGATGTAAAAAGTTCATGGACGGCACATGCAGAAAGCAGCAGGTACTTAATTATGTATCTAAAAGGCTGCAGTCCAAGTGAAGTGCGGTTTCATCACATTTCGAAAGAACATAATAGTTCACCGAATCAAGAGAAGACAATATAATATACGACCAACATTCGCATTAATTCCTACTGGTAACCTTGAAGAAAAACCATTCTGAATGCAGGAACAGTAGTAGAAAAACCAACACATGCAGCTGTCCGGCGGTGGAAGACGCGGACGAGCATCGGCGGCGGAGACCGGCCGTGGCCGTGGCTTGGTCGGCCACTCCGGCGTTGATATATACACCCTTCGTCCAAAGACAAAAAAAAAAAGAATTTCTCGGAATGAATCTGGACAGAAATTTATTTTATTTTTTATTTTTTGGCGGAGGATGTACTCGTTAGATTCATTATTTTTTTTTTTGGCGGAGGATGTACTCGTTAGATTCATTTTATATTTTTTTGGCGGAGGATGTACTCGTTTGGTGAGGAGAGAAGACGCACATCGGACTACCGCTGTCCCGGAGTTGGTGGCGAAGATTTGTTTCGGTGGAACCCATGCTGCCCAGGTAAAAAGGCCCATTCGGGTTCAACTGCTAATGCGATCACGCCCATTCCCTTCTGATATCGTCTTCAGCACACTGAAAGCAATGTAGTTCCCAGCGTGATCAGGGGAACATCTTTGGTGTTTTGATGTTACTTGTCACAATAAGCTGATTGTGACACGATGAAATTATTGTATAGGGAAGTAACGCAAATTCAACACTGCAAAGGCAAATATATCAGAAATGAACAAGGCAAATATATGTACAGTAGAACGGTGAGCAGCTGTAGGAAACAGAGGTTGATCGGCCATGACAATTCGCATCATGCTGATATGCTAAACATAGGGCCAAATGTCACTTACATCAACAGTCAGCATCACAGCTACAGGTCTAATCATCGTCACGACATCAAACTACAGAGAGAAGGTTAAGGATAATACATTTCATACCCATCCATCCGGGTAGCAGATCCACCATTAACCTGTTGAAGAGCTCACAGTGGCCCAAGATAGTCATCAGCCAGGGTAGCAAGGAGCTGGAACTGGCGATCAGCTTCCATCCAACGGAAACCCATGACCTTGAAGCGCACAATGGTGTCCTTCTCTAGCTTCGAGTGGTCATTCATGAACATAGGGTTCTCCCCGCCAATGTACTTGCAGTTACTCATTGTCTTCTCTGACAGAAAGACGCTGTCTACTGGTCCACATTTGAGGAACACACCATGCTTGAGGATCTTATCCAGAACCAACCAAGACCTCACCCTTGATAGGCTTCTGTGTGATGCAGGTGAATGTCACTGGGAAAATAACATCTCCGGTCAGCTCACACACTTTCCCGTCTGATATCGTCTTCAACTCACTGACAGCAATGTAGTAACCAGGATCCTTGGAGGCCTTGCTGTTTACTACGTCCTCCAGAAGATGGACAATGACAACCTTGCGGAGCAAGAGACCCTTGGGGCTCAGATCTCTTGGTGAGATCACACATTCCAAGACATCTCCACCTTAAGGAAAACCATGGTTGATTACCTGCCAGAGGTCCCAATATACAAGATGTCAGCCTATGTGGGTGCAACAATTTTTCAATCAAGAGATTGCAGCGGATAGCTAGAATGGCATTCCTTCTGCTAACAAGAACATAAAAATGAACATTTGCTGCACTGATACAAGGAACATGAAATTTTAAAGATATTTTCAAGGACATACAAATAAAACTTCCTCATATTTGATTCAACAATTCAGCATATACACATTAGGGAGCAACAAATTAAATGGTAAAGACAAAATCGATAATACCTCTGCTTGCTGGAAATGACTGGGTATAATAAGCTTCAGTCCTGTAACACCATCTTCTAAAACAATGATCCAGTGATTTTAGGTATAGACACTTAAGCTCAATTTAACTGTATTCCTAATTCTATGTTACACAATTTCAGGAATGTAACATCGACTGATACACATAACACACACAGCAGGTGTAGAGATGTACATTTATGATTATTTTTTAAAACCAAATCTACCAAAAGAGTTGTGCTCTCGTCCTCCTACAGAAACTTTGCACAGATGATAAATCTCCAAGCCAAATAAAGTTTAGGGAAATAGGAAAATCCCAAAACCTTGCGCAGCCTGTGCTATCAGCATACAGAAGCTTGTTCCAGTGTCACCGGAACTGGACCAACCTGCAGTTTGACCAGGAAAAAAACAGAGCGCCTCAGTTTGGTCGGTTCACCCATCAGATCAAAGTTACAATTGACCTGAAGATTTTTGGTTGGCCTCAGTAGTTTACAAGCGACCAGGGAAACCCAACCCACAGTTACTCACAAATGCTAAAAATAACCTGTGCAGCTGGCTTGGAACCCAGCATCTACAGCTAACACAAAGTCGCAAACCAGAACAAGGGGCTAGCAGTTCCATTGTTTCCTATTGTGAAATGCGCTAATATAAGACTTATCATAAAAAAAAACTCACAAATGCTTACGCTTTCCTATTGTGAAATGTGCCAATATAAGACCTTATCATAAGAAAGCTCATGAATGCTTATGCTTTCGTATTGTGAAATGAGCCAATATAAGACCTTATCATAAAAAAGCTAACGAATGCTGATGCTATTATACCATAAGATAACAGTTACATTGTTTCCTATTGCAAATGCATTTACTTTTGCCATACATAAGCTCTACGAATGAATACACTTCTATATTATCAATTTATCATGTGATCCAACAGCTGAACCAACGGTCCACGACTAAACTGATGACCCACACTAACTCGTTCCCACTAGTGCATTACACTACTCTCAACTGCACACCAGGAATTTATCAAGAATTTCTATTAACTATTAATACTAGATTTTTGCCATCATTAGTGCTACAAACAATTGTAGAATGTATCCTCCTATGATGAGCAAATAGACTACATCGATTTATGAAGGGTATTGCCTTATTAAACATGTACTAGTTAACCCTGCACTCGTTTTGCCTTCAATGTGTGCCGAGTTTTGTTAGGTGTGAGTTAAAGCACTCCGAAAAAAAATTCAATCAACAATTCATAAAAACAAACATCAATCTGCCAATGTAATTGTTAAGTAATTATAAATGTCAAAAGGATTTCTCAGATTACTGAACAAGGCATGGTACAACATTTCAGTTTGATCGGATAGTCAAACAGCATGAACACATTTCGACAAATTTCATGGTGGGGTTTTCAAGAATCTACCAGGGTTTCCCCATGTTTTACCCCCATTCAGGGCATATGTGCGTTGATCAGGGGCATACCTAACGCACGGCATGGAGATTCAGCTTAATCCCAAATTCTTGGAAACGAACAACCGGATGGTTTAATTAGAGTGAAAGGAAGAAATCAATCCAAATCCTCTCGGATGCATCTCCAATCTGGGTCACCCAGCTCATGAAGTGGCGGGGACGAGGAGGAGGAGGAGGGAGGTTACGAGAGAAGAATCGCTACCTTCGGTTCCGATTCGTCCGGAGATGGAGGCCGGCCTCGTCGCCCTCGCCACCTCCAAACCTTCTCGCCGGCCGAGCGCGTGAGGAGGTTAGGCCGCAGAGTGGAGGACATAGGGGCAGGCTCGGGGAGGAGACGAGGACGTCCACACCGAGCTCTCCAGTCCTGTTCGCCGTCGGCGCGCGAGACGACGACGAGGGGGAAGAGCGCCGGCGGCTGTGCCTCCGCCCGGAAATGCAAGTGGGGTTTGGAGATGGTGTGGGCCTGTGGGGCGAGTAAAATTTGCAAAACCCTAAATATTTTTTATCTGTAATGTAGTGCTATGTTTAGGTTTAAGGAAAATATGATTTTAAGATAAAAATATAATACATTTCATAAAATCCTATACTCCTAAAATCAATATTTATATTATTATAATATTATATTATACTGTAATTGACTATATATTATTATATTATTGGTTGTTGTTTTTTTTTCTTAAAACCAAGTTTTTTTTATAGTAGGGTAAGAATCTTAAATTGGTTAAAGGTATCGATTAGACAATAGCTGAGCAACTTCGATTGTTTAGAGCGATGGTGTTTATGGCATAAGACGTATCAGTGACTATTAGAGTAGCATGATGGACAAGACGTAAGATTGTAAGATTTGAGTTGGCGACAATAATATAGAAGGGGATAAATATAAAATGTTTGTTTCCGTATATAACCATCTCAGCGTCTGAGATCAATTAAATACTCTTTGATCTTAGGTGATATTAAATTAACATTATAGGCTCAGACATATATTTTATAAGCTAGCTTAAGTGATTCACTCAGTCTAAATATAAGGTCCATTCGTATATTTTACTAAACAAACAATAGGAGAGGTAAAAGCACCTTCAAACAGGATCGGCCTCTATTTATGATTTAGAAGCTAAACGGCCATCAAATCTCTCTCTCAAGCTCCTAAAGTCACATAAGCCTATTTTAATACAGCGCTAATTTTTCTTACCGCTAGATCTTTTCATTACCAATGTTTCAATAACGATTAGCTTACAATTAATTTAAACAAACCACTTAGACTTTCATGCACGCAATGATTTGTATTTTGTAGAGTGATGATAATTTGGCTAATCACCAATCTCCCTACTTTAATGAAGTCACCCATCCAATGCCATCGATCCATCACGCTTACGCTTGCATGCTCATATGCAAGCCATAGACATCCAGACGGCAGAGTCGATTCTGTAGGAAGCCACCAAGTTCTGGGCCTTCTGGCAAAAGAAGATGACACGACGCAAGCTCGCCGTTTTGTCACATCTGTCACTCTGGTTGTAGTCTACTGCCTCACAACACACTAACTTATTTGACTCGTGACTTACTAAACGATTCAGATCATCTACGCTTCATCCAACGTCCCAGATTACCTCCCCTCAGTCCCCATGGCTCCCTCACCCCGTGACCGCCTCTACTATAGATGACCAATCTGTCGGCCGAGTTGGCACTGCCCACGGCCTGATTAGGCCCCTTAAGATATAACTATTGTAGATTGTATCATGTTGGATCACATATCGATACCATAGTTTAGCTACGGTGCAGTTGCGTCGGATCAGCCTAAATATGATAAATGCCCATGAGTCAATTATAAATAAATAAAAATATAAAAAAGAAAAAAAGAAAATTGATGGACCGGCAAGTATGTGCTCATGCTTAGACTGCCCTGTTACAGTAGCCTGACCATACTAAGCCACCCTGCCATGCTATGGTCTCAGCCTAAACACTATATGACACCTATGTCATGCTGATCACGAGCATACACAATATGCTCATATCCGGCCCGTGCCAATACAACCCATTTGGCCATCTATAGCTTCTCCCTCACCCACCCACACCTAAGTTCGTCCAAATCCAAGTTTGCGCTGCTTTCATGTGAATCCTGGTGTGATTTGAAGTCTGACCTGTTTTGTTAATTGTCTTGTGCAGTCAAGGTTCGTACAATTCTACTTGTGCGGGCATGGTTAAAAATTGACACAAAATATATTATGATTTCGCCTAGTGGCTTTTTCAATCTTTATTTCTTTCAGTGATAAAGTTTTGCCATTTGGTAGATATATGTATGTTTTCTGGTAGTAATCTGCTTGTGCATGCCTCGTTGCATATGTGTTTGTATGGATCTAAATGATATACGTGGTACTTTTAACTAGCAATTTAGTGTAAATGTTTTTTTTTGCAAGGCTGGTGGCATTGATCTGGTTCAGACAAGACCAGCAGCATTGGGATGACATCGATCTGGCCTAGCCTGGCTCAATCTGGTAGAGGCTAGCCTGATGGGTGGGGAAGGGTCGATTGAGCTGAGGTTTTCTAGCTGTCGTTGCTTGCTGTCCCACCTTTTTTTTACAGGGCGATAAGGATGACAAAAGCCTGGAATTATATAGACCTGGTATGATCTACTATTGTATCTATGCACATCACAGTGGAGGGATGCAGATGTTTGTGTATCCAAGATAAGAGCCATTAGCCCATAGTCAGCCTTAGCTTGGTATGCTAGGTGTGACTATATTTCTTATAAAGTATGTGACATCTTTTGACGGGAGTTGCGAAGATATATTTTTTAACAGTTTGTAATCAAGTACATCTTTTGATGGGAGTTGCGAAGATAAATTTTTTAACAGTATTTCTATTTGGCATCGCAATTTGCAAAATGCTAACACAGAAGATAAGCTTTTTCATTAAATATCTAAAAAAATACCTCTTACATTATTTAGCATTAATTATTCATACATGTTCTATTTGCAGGAAAACTATATGAATCGAAAGATGAGCCAAAAGAAGCTTTGGGATCCTATTTCAAAGCATTGGACCTTGATCGTAAACATGTGCTGAGTTCGGTATCAATTTCACTGTTCTCTACTTTCACTGTTCTTCAAGGACTTGTCTACAGCCAATAGGCTGTTGCCTTCGATATGGTGCTTCATGACTGATGTGCCGCAACTGGATAGAACAAATCATGTGGCTTGTTTTAATCTTGGGGTACTGTACAAATCATGTGGCTATGTTTGGTGTTGAATATTCATCAGTTCTTTATATAGTTTTTAGGAAAATTCAGTAGTAAATTGGAAGCAGCAGTGCAAGACTGGCTTTCTGTCGGTCTGCGCTCTAGCTGGTAATCACTGTTCATGCTGATTTGTACCTCATGATGTGATATAATATTTGGAACCTAGCAGTGCAAGATGAATACTATTGACTTAGGTTCTCTATGGATTTTGTCGACATGTATGTCAAAGTTACCATGTTAGCAGATTACTCCTCCATCTAAACTTCAATCACTAGACATGCTGAGACATGTTGTAAAAGTATTTGGAACCTTTTGTTTTAGCTGCATGTTAACAGTTGTCATGTATATGGTTTCTAGTTTTTTCCTTCAAATATGATCTGTCATCTTCTGCAGTTTTGCTAATGTTCATTACTGGTTCGAAAATGTTCAGTCATGTACATCAGATGTGTTGATTAGAAGAGCTTTAACAGACCTTTGTTAGTTGGCTGATATGTTGACACAGATAAGAACAATAAATATATATACATATGACGGCATACAAGAGAGGAGTATTTCTTGTTTCTGTGCTCTGAATGAATCCTTTGTTAGACTATTAACATTTTATTTCTTTTGTTTTTAGTCCATGCAGGAGATGAGTGGAAAGAGATTGGTGGTTCACTCACAGGCACTGCATTTGTAAATATTTTCAATCTTTGATGGATTATTTAAATTTTGCAGAGCCAACATGGTAGGACTTTTCAAAACAAACAGCTATTAGAGCATACCCTAACTTAAGAAAATAATAAAATTAACTATTTCTGTCTAATTACAAGAGATATCACGTAGAAACCAAACCACTATGTCGTGGTTTCTACGTTTTCTTTTTAGATTCGGTTTTATCTAGATAATCTTTTATCTTCAATTGAACTAAATCCATCTTTATCTGATTTGATCAACTCTTTCCTTACATGAGACCATTAATATTTCTATCTATTTGATCGGCTTCTTCATCTATCAATCGTCTTTTTTCCATAAGCCGATTGGCTCTCCATTTATCAATCGATCTCTTTTCATAAGCCGATTAGCTCTTCGATTCTTTACCGAATCTGTTTACAGGCTTGCCAAATTTTGATGTTAACAAGAGACGAATGAACTTTCCCAAATTGTGTTAGGATATCGGATGACTGAGAGGCCAATAGAAGTTGAGATTGCTGATATCAATGCCGATGACTAGAGGTGAGGGATTGTTGATTGTCTACAGAATCCGTCACAGTCGGTCCTAAGGAAACTTTATTACAAAGCTTTGAAGTATGTATTGCTTGATGGAAAGTTAAACTATTGGACGATTGAGGGTGTCTTGCTGAGATGTTTGAGTTTGGAAGAAGGCAAAATGGTGATGTGTGAAGTACATGAAGGGATTTATGGGACCCATCAATCAGTTTATTAGATAAAATGGTTGTTGAGGAGAGTTGGGTATTTTTTGGTCAAAAGTGCTAGAAGATTGTTTCACATATTACAAAGGATGTCAAGAGTGTTAGAGGTTTAGGAGCATCCAGCGAACGCTAGCATTGGTCATGAACCCGATTGTTAAGCCTTGGCCATTTAGAGGATGGGAGATTGATATGATCGGCTAGATAAACCCATCATCAAGTAAAGGGTATAAGTTCATATTGACAGCAATAGATTATTTTACTAAGTAGGTAGAAGCAATACCATTGAAGAAAGTTACATCTAAGGATACAATTGATTTTGTTAGGGAACATATCATCTATCGGTTTGGGATTCCTCAAACAATTATAACCGATCAAAGATCTATATTCATGTCCGATGAATTTCAATAGTTTGCTACTGGTATGGGAATTAAGTTGTTAAATTTATTGCCTTATTATGCACAAGCCAATGGTCAAGCCGAAGTTTCGAATAAAAGTTTGATAAAATTGATCAAGTGCAAGATAAACGAATAGCCACGAGGATGGTATACGACGTTGGTCAATTCGTTATGGGCACATAGGATGGCATGCCATGGGTCAACTCAGGTGCAGCCCTATTAGTTGGTCTATGGGCATGAATCGATACTACCATGGGAGAGTCACATCGGCTCAAGGAGGATATCGTTGTAAAATCAGTCGACAACCGATGATTATCACAGTTTGATGATGGATGAGCTTAAGGACTTAGCCTAGAATCACTTGCATGTGCTTGAGCAGATTGATGAAAAGAAACCTAAGGTGGTTTTGCACTATAATAAGAAAGTGGTTACTAAATAGTTTACCGAAGGATGACCTTGTTTGGAAATTAATTTTGCTGATTGGGTTTAGAGATAATTGGTTTAGAAAATGGTCACCTAATTAGGAGGGACCTATCAGGTTAGTTGTTGTGTGCCCGGTAATACATATATACTAAAAAATTTTGAAGGTGAAGAATTTGCTAGGGCACTTAATGGGAAATACTTGAAGAAATATTACCCTAACGTGTAGATTGATTCTTGAATCGACTAGAACACAGCCGATGTCTAAATAAAGCTGACGATGATGCGTCACCTTAAGATAGCCAATGCCAATGGACATCACCTTTAGAAAATATTAAAGCAAAGATAAAATCACATGGATGGTCAAATTGCCTAAGACCGATGGAGTTATGTCACATGCATCCGCCAAAATTGTTAAACTTTATTAAAGTTTAAGGTTACATCAACCCAGGAAGTCTTGGATTGCTTTGACATTGCGTATGCAGATTTGGTCAGTCTTGTCATTAGCATCTTCTACATCAGATCCTAGGATGGTTTTGATATGTTTGGCTTGGTTGATAGTCTGGCGCACTATATCTTTATGCTTTGCCTCTTGTTCTTGGATGGCTTGAGGAAGAGTGGCGAGGGGAAATTTTGCTGCTTCAATGTCCTTGCACATCCATTCTAGCTTGAACAATAAGTTGGCCTCTTTTTTCTTCAAGTTGGTGACGGTGACCGCTACAGTAGCTAGGATGGCAGATAGCTCGTCAAGCTGATCCTTGATAGATTGAGCGGCCGATCAGTCATCCCGAAGTCATTGTGCCAAGATTTGTTGGCTGAAACAATTGGATGTATGTTGTTTGGCCTTTGGGACTTTAAGCCGATGGGACTCCAAGAAGGTTGTTGGGGTTCAAGCTTCAACCTGATCTTCTGGTAGCTGATCTTGCACTTCATGTAGCTTTGCCCTGATCGGCCCCGAGTCATTCACCAGCATATCAATGGGTACATCAAGACACTTGAGGATGTCTAGTAGTTGTTCCTGAAAGCTGTTTGAAATGGAGAGAGCTAATGGTGTGTTGGTGACTGCTCTGTCATTTTCCTCAAGATATTAGCTGACATCAAAGGAAAATAGGGAAGCGAGAGGCTACATGATAGAGAATTCGTAAGCTTGGGAGTCGGGTTTGGTGATGATTGATATAAAATTTTACCTAGGGTACATTAGGATGATCAAAGGCATCAGCATCGACTGAGGAGTTATTGATATCTTGATGTTGGCCAATGCTGGATTGGGATACCATAGCTAATGAAATAATTTCAGTGTTGCTATTGTGGGTAGAGTCTTGTAGGGTATTCGGTGTTGGGATCTCTCGATCAACTTGGGGAGATGATGGCTCGGGTCTTTGAGTCTCTGGTGGCATTGATGGATCAGGGATTAATGTCTCATGTTGAAACAATCAGCTAAAAGGTCGATATTGTTGATTATGGCAATCGGTGAGGGTGAAAAGATTGATGCTTACCACCAGTGGATGGGGTTCTAATGTGACTTCATTGTCAGAGACAATATGAATGGTGTCATTAGCGGTAGTCTTGGTAGCATCAGCAGTGGTTCTAGCCCTGGTATGCCTTGGGTGGACTGCAATCTTCTTGCACTTTTGTTTTAGTGCGGATTAACTTGGCACGTTTCCTCGAAGGAGTGACGATGGAGCAAGGGCATTGGGTTCCAAGTGTGGAATGGTCGATGGAGGAAGGTAAGTGATCGGTCGATTACTTTGGCTCATTACAGGGGCATCTGCATTAGTGGCTTGTGATGATGGATGAGATAAGAAAGTGTGGCAAGTAAATAAGAGATGATGCAAAGGATTTTACCTTATTGTTAGAAGCTTCGTAATTAGAATTGATGGATTTATAGTAAGGAGTAAATGATAGATTAAATAGGTAACGCTTCCATTCTTTACACCATTGGGCAAATATTCTCGAGTTGATTGTGTAGGCTTCTCTGCTTATGAAGTCATCTAATGGTAGTGATTCAGAAAGAAGCCTGAGTCGATCATATTCTAATCCTCTTGATATATTATCTTGGGCCCTGACCTTTCTAATGAGATAAAGGTGGATCAGGAGTTGGCTACATCCAAGTTGACAAGCGCAGATTGATGGGTGGTAAAATTCGTATGATGGTTGATTAGATCTGCCCTGAGTGATATTGGTGGAAAGAATGCACGAGGTGATAGTTGATATGAAGTTTTCTTGGATTTTTCATCGATTGAAACAAATAGGGGATCAAAGTTATAAGGAACTTCAAAATAAGATGCATCGGTATAAGCAAACCAGATGATGGCTTCTCGGATAAAGCCATGATAGAAAACTTTAAACTAGTGGCTTGCTTCATTAGGGGCCATCCTATTGTCTAGAAGAGCCGATGCTTCTTCTAGAGGAGCATTTGCTATGGTGGTGGTGTAGAGACCTAACCACAATTGGATGAACCACCATGGCCCTCCAATGTGACCAATTGGTTGATAGGCTGATAGCTTGGAGGTTGCTTGATGCAGTAGCAAGTAGCTGGCCCCTAGGAGATACTTGGCTAGTAGGATGTGGTCTCTTGTTGCCAATCTTTTCGCGATAAATTGCATATTGGTTGTCAGACCAAGGATTGATCCACAAAAGACAAAGTGCTCTAGCCACAAGTTGAGAAAAGCCACGTGCTCCCTGTCGCTAACTTGACCCATTTGCTTGTTGTAAGTTGATATATACCCGGTCCAGCCAAACTTTTTTGGTCTCCAGCTGATAGTGAATCTTGAATTTGAGATTGCTAGTGTTGATGGAGGCAGTGATATTGAGGTCGGTTAACATCTTCACCTCCATTAGTGTAGGCGTCATCGACCCATGAGCAAAGAGAAAAGCATTGAGGGCATCCGATCAGAAATAGCAAGCTGATGATAAGAATGACTCGTTCTTCTCCATTTCTACAAGGGACAAGCCGATGCACATTTCATCCCAGAAAGTTTGCTTGGCCATAGACATACGGCGATACCAGTCTCTCTAGCTTGTCAATTTGCTAGACCATCCCATGAAGTTGTTTGTCCAATCGTCGGTTGAAAGAGAGGTGTTCTTGATGGGAAGCTGACTAGTTTCAGTGATGAAATCTGTGGGTTCTTCGTCACCCATCAGACTAAGGTAGAAATGTTCTAGGTGGTTCATGATGGGATGAGGATTTGATTCTTGAAGTTCTATAGAGACAAGCAGGGAAGGCAAGAATAGTGATGAAACGAAAATGGGAGAACGCATGTTGAAACAAGATGAAGAAGCATTAAAGTTTGAGGAAAAAGAGGAAAATAGTTTACCTTAGGAACAACGTTTGGAGTGGCCATCGCGGTGAGCAGAGGCGGAAAATCCCAAAGAGTGGGTGCCGTCCGTCACTGGAAAGCAGAGGTAGCTAGTAGCTAACAATAGAGAAGGGCTCGAGCAAAGTTACTGGAAGATTTTACTAACGATGAACAAACGAAGTGACTGAGGGTAAGGTGGTGGCAGGATCATGATTATATAGGAGACGCCGCTAGATAATTCAAATCTGGTTGAACGCATTTAATGCTCAATAGCCATGCTACAACGGGTGGTGAAAATAAGAGTAGAATAAGGAAACTGGACAGAATCAAACAAAATTTCAAACTTCAAGCTATCAAAGTCCAAAATTGTGGGGCATGTGTTAACAGCAAAAAATGGCACATACCAACGTATTGGCATGGCGGCTTTGGTGTGTTTGATGAAAGCCGATGTTCTTTGATAAAGGCCGATGGTAATGGATTGGTTAGAGCTGATGACTGATGAATCGGCTGGTAGGTTTTAGTGTTGGTTCAAGTGGATCAATTGGCTAGTGAATGTTTGAGCCTAGGTCGATTTGTGAAAGACAAAAAAGTTATCTTTAGGGATACTTATTATAATTAGGCAAGATTATATCGTAATTAGGAATAGTTATTAGTTTCTATTTGTTTTGTGGGTGTCGTAGATATTGTAACTGCATAGGATTTATGCAATCTCAGGGTATAAATATGAACACTATGTTACTGGAAAAAAGAGACATAACTTAATACAACAATACTTTCGGTGTATCGCCAACCTTAGTTCTTTAGGTTTTTTCTGACGAGTTTAAGCTCTTGACGTGGAGTTGTATTTTTTCGATTTCTGATGAAGAGGTAAGTCCCACTACCTAATATTTGTATCGGCTAGACTGATCTCATCTAAGACTACATCGTTTTGTTCTTTTAGAGTATCCATCATACTTGCATATGATCTATTGGCTAAGTAGGCTTTTCTTATTATCTTCAATCTGATAATGTCTCTATTATATCCGATCTATTAGATGACAGGTTAAATCCTACTAAGTCAGGAGGTCCTTGTCACAACCCTTTGACTGATCGTATAATAATTACTTCTCTGCCTTCTACAATGTTTTGAAATTATCTATACCTCTCGCCAATTCCATTATGACCTCTGGTTCAGCACGTCGCAACATCTCCTCTAGTTCAATACCAGTGTCATCCACCATTGTATGGTCATCATTATCATCATAACAGCAGAACTGTCGTGAAATTATGAATACCACCCTCTAAACAAATATGAGATTCTTTCACGATGCCATTTTTGCCTTTGATTGTCTCACTATGTTTGGACCAAAGTGTATAGCTCACATCAAACCTGAACCATGTGAGACTTGATAACTTCTATTTTTATTCATACTTTCTTGTTTTGCGGTCCAAATATAAACATTATATTTTCTTTATCGTCTTGCTTATAGCTTGTTTCTCTACAGCTTTGATGAATTTGGATAACTCGTTAAAAAACGATTGTGAAATTTTAGCATCTTGCATATCCATTTTTTGTATATATCTGTAAATACAAACCACAAAATAATATGTAATTTACAAATAATTTAAATAACATTTTCCTTTATTTTAATTATGAATTGCTTTTTAAAAAATTTGTAAATATAGCATTTTCCAAATAATCAACTTTTTTATTTCCTTTGCATACTAAACATTCTAAAAGAAGAAAATTGCAAATGAATTAGTGGGAAAAAAATAAGAGTAATATTATTTGAAAAAAAAACTAGAGAGTAAATTATGGTTTTTTTCTCTACAAACTATATCCAGATAGAAACAACCATCATGATCTTCCCTTAGAAGCACTAATTGCAATAAAATTCATAATCATTAGAGGAGAAAACACCACTAAAGAATAATTTATAAAAAAATTATCGATCTAGAATTTCAATATGAAACTATTAAAAACACTATTTTATTTTTATTCATTTCAAACAAATGCTTAAGATTAGAAAAGAAACTCACTAAAGATAATGGGTAGATGATGCAACATAAAGAATAAATCTATCAAAAAATTCAAGATCACAATATTCCTCCCTATTTTTAATTTTTTTAAAGGAGAGAATAACTATATGAGGAGGCACGAAGAGGAAATGTTAGTTATATAAGAGAGCATTTTTTTAGGAGCTCGATAGTATGTATCGTCTTAAAAAAAATTAACTGTTTTTATATACGGCCCCATGTTCTTTGAAACTGGGTAAGGCTTTTGTAGACTACCCATGATTCGGTCAGTTAATAATGTTTTCTTCTCGTCCAAAAAATTATTTTTAGAGTATTGATTCAATCTAATCTGAGCCCTTAATTTAAATCAAAACATACATGGATGGCCTATGCTGCTATACCAATCGTTCTGCCTCGTCCTCCCGATGAGGCGGTGACACCTACTACGTTCTTTTGTTTTCCTTTATCATGCACTGACATGGGCACATGGCATGAAGCCATTCGGTAGCTTCCTCAAATTTCCATGTACAAAATCGTTATGACTATTATCTGGAGTAATGTTCGCTACAAATGAAGATATTGACTACTACCTAGTATAACATAACAATAGTTATTTATTTTTTATTAATAAGATGAATGGTCAAATGTTATGTTAAAAAATTAATTGTTATCATCTATTTAAAATGGATAGAATATTTTTTCTAATATTCTGATTTAATTATCCTAAAATATATTTATATTTAATAGTTTCAAAGTTTGGCTTTACGTTTTCTGATATGTGATTGATCTTATACTAACCGTATTCGGGAATAAGTCTTGGCGTATGTGTTATCGTTGCATTGACACTTGGGGAGGTTGTATTTATTTGATGACTATCTTAAGAAGGTGCCATATAAAGATATCATCTTTTTGGATGGACGACAAAGATTTCATTTTCAGCTTCCAAAATTTCTCTGAAAAATTAGGACTGGCTCATTGAAAATATTTTCCCAACATTTTTTAAAGAGTTAGGAACACTAAACTAACAATGTCATAAACAATATTTTTTGAAGAAACGGAGAACTGTTTCCCCTCGACATTCTTTGCCCAAGCTGGCCAATAGAGCCCTGAACAAGCTAGTTTATATACCCATCATTAGACATTAGTCAAGTTGTATATATCAGAAACAGTAATACAGCATGTCACTTACTACCTTTGCATGATTACATCACTACCCATCAAATCAGAGGAGCTTTTTAAAAACCACGATAGCTTAAAACTAAAAAGTTTGTTCACTTGCTACAGATTAGGCTTAATTTACGCATCTAATTAGGGAAAGAAATCATGCAAGAAGTACTGAAACTTTGACGAGGCACCACGTGGAGATGGAGTCGGTCCAACTCCAGCCTAGCGCCGCCTATCGCCAGCCGCCGCCGCCCATCATCTTCTTGAACTCGTCGAAGTTGACGCAGCCGTCGCCGTCGGCGTCGACGGAGCGGATCATGCGGGAGCAGTCGGCGACGGAGCACTTCTCGCCGAGCTGGCGGAGCACGCGGTGGAGCTCCCGCGCAGAGATCTTCCCGTTGCTGTCGGCGTCGTACATCCGGAACGCATCCCGCAGCTCCGCCTCCGACGCGGCCTCTTGGTCCTTGGCGCCTCCGCCGTCGGCGCCGGCGTGCGGTGGCGGGCCGCAGTGGAAGGCGGCGAACTCGGAGAGGTCCACGAAGCCGTCGTGGTCGGAGTCCATCTCGTCCATCATGCGCCTCACCTCCCCTGGACCCGGCGGCGCCCCGAGCGCCCGCAGGACGGACGTCAGCTCCTCCACCGAGATCTTCCCGTCGCCGTTCGCGTCGTACCGCCGGAACACCTGCTCCAGCTCCGCCATCGGCATCCCTCCGCCGCCGCCGTCCTCCACCTTCGTCGGCGACGCCACCCCACCGCCTCCTCCTCCTCCTCGCCCGCTCGCCATGTGCGGCTTGTGCGCCCTACTCTCTTCCCTCTCGCCTCGGCCTCCGTCGGCTTCGTCCTCCACCTTTTCTATCCGCGTAACGTGCGCGAGGCCACGTAGCGGCAAAGCTACGCGTACGCCGATCTCCCACACACACGCGCGGGGACCACACCAGCACAAAACTGTAGGTCCCACCTATCAGCAACACAATGCCGACAAGGGTAGTGAAGTGGGTGGTGCTCCGTACCACCGCGACCCTCCCCCGTGACGGAATCATCTTGAAGGAGGCGCAGGCCGGAAGCGACCAAAGAATCGCAGCTGATACGTGGGGCCCAGCAGAGATCGCATCGGGAGCGGGACCACCACGTCAGTCAGGGTGTGGGGTTCTGTAGTACGGGGCGATGCGTTGCATTGCGGCGTCGTGGGCGTGGGGGGACGAAAGGTGTGCGGCGGCCGTATCACTTGTGGCTGGTTGGGTTGCGTCGATTGGTGGGCGTTGCTGTGTGTGTGTGCAAGTGGAAGAGAGAGAGAGTGACTGATCTGTTTACGCGGTCTCGCACCGCGTAGGGATCTCATGGACGAGACGGAACAGCCAACAGCTGTTTGGTCCCACTCAGCTCGAGGGGATTTTTGTTTTCTAAACAAATGCTCCTATCGACTTTTGGATATGGAGGCTCATCTCTCATCCCGGGCTGCTGGTTTGAGCTTTTTTTAAAAAAAAAGACGAAATGCAAGTTACCGAAAATAATGAAAATATTCGTTCAATAAAATGAAATAACGAAATTTAGCTTTAAGGTGGGATATTATATTTCTACTTAGCGAGCGGTCTTAAATTAAGTGTTGAGCGATGAAATCTAGGAAAATATCCCAAATCAATTCTTAATTTTAAGTTTTAAAATTTAAAAATGGTCTAGGTTTATAAGTACAAGCTCGAACAAAACAAAATCTTTGATACTTCAATAAACCCTTCTTTTAAAGACTGAACCCTTTGGATTGTCATTGGTTTGTCGTCAAGATTTTGGTAAGATTATTGTGGTACGGGATGCTATTACCATAAATGTATTTTTGATGTTGTTAACTGTGTAAAAAAGTTACTTTGGGTAATAGCAAATTTTAAAATAGAACAAAACAACGGTGATTCCCCTCCTCCTCTACCACCCTATACTTAGCAAGGATGGATTCATGGCCAGCTAACCTCATTGGTTGTCAAAGCATATTAAGTGACCCTACAATAAAATTTGAATGTTATTTTCTAGATTAGAAATTGAAGTTTTAGAACAAACATTCAATCACTACATCGGATCCGCTCATTTGTGACGGTTCTAAACCCTCATCTGTGATGGGTTTAGCCCTTATCACATATGAGTGTTCAATAATGACTCCATATCACCTATGATAGGTTAAGTTTCGTCAGAGCTAAGATTTCCTATGATACATTGTAAGAAAAATCCATTGTAGAGGACATAGCAACGTAAGCTGATTGTATTTACGATCTATGAGAGATAACATAGCTGACGGTCGCTTTAACCATCCGTCAAAGATGAGGTACCCAACACGTGTGATTACGCTTATGACACATCAGAGGTAATTTACCTCTGATGGGCCTATTTTATAATTCGTCAAGGATGACTCAGTCACCTGTGACAGCGTAGATTAGCACGACGTAGATTAGCACTCGTCATAGGTAAGTCACATGTGATTGGTCTTGTTTGAAACTTGTCATAGGTAGTTCTCAACTATGATGGGTTTTGCTTAAAACCTAACGGTGGTGTGGTTATTCCAAAATAAAATAAATTTGTTTTTTAGCTAGCCTCAAGAATTGCTAGCGTGCCCTTAAAAAAATATATAGCACATATATTCCCAGATCCTCTTAGTTTCTAGCATCAACATTATTATAATTAAGTATCTAAAATTCCACTAAAGTAATATATTGACATTGATATATCAACAAGTTCACACATTCATGTATATGTAGATTCCTCATATATTCACAGTCAGATATTTATCAACATACACATATGGAGTCACCTACAGCTAAAACTTTCATTTGAATCCACAAACTTATCCACAAACATGTACGTGTCACCCATGCGCTTTCGAAGAAGAACCATGACGACCTGTGAAGTTAAAAACTGGAAAAAAAATTAAATAATATATTATGAATTTTCGTAAATCAGGCGGCATCTTTTTTTAATATAACTTATGATTTTTTTTTAATAATTTAGTAACAAATTGTGTTTATGATGGTTTATGAACCATTCCCTTAGCAGCAGAATGTTGTAGTGACTCTAACTTAAAGGACGCACCTGGTTACATCTTGCATGTTGATTATGGAATAGTAGCATATACATTCTTCAAATACGAGCCAACATAAATATTACTGCCTTATTACCTCTATATGGTCGACTGCGCATGGAGTTAAATGCTCATGTGCTACGTTGTTCAATTGGGCTAGTGTCCATATGAGATAGATTGGTCAAATGTGGTGCTTGAGGTGCTCCTGCCTAATTTGCATGCATCTTGATCATCAGACATTCACCTCTTTTTGAAGCTTGTATTCGAACTCCTTATCAAGCTCAGGGTTCACCTTCTAATTCAGTTGTTCCTTGAGACAGGCCTCCTTCTCTTCCTTCAAGACCCGTGTGCTATATTGGGACAACCCATACTTTCAAGGCACTTATGCGCCTATACCAATGGTTCGCTTTGGTTGTTTGGGGTTGCTGAGCACTTGTCTGAGGACGTCGTCCTCACGCTTTCACGGGGCCGACTCAACCTCGCTTTGCAACTATTGTGAATCAATAAATTCCATCTATATGGCAAAAATAACAAGAGCTAGAGTAAAGTTTTTAACAAAGCAAAAATTTCGTTTGAGATTCATGAGTAATAATACCCACGAGTCTCTGGTACAAATGCACCTAAAATTGCATTAGTTAATTAACTAAAAAATGACAATAGTTAATCACCTAATAAATTCTAAATCACCTAAAATCATATTAGTTAATTAACTAAGAAATCACCAAAAATAAAAGGTAATTAATTAAAAAGCCTAAAATCACATGCACTAGTATAGCTAAGAAATTCACTAAAAAATCATATTAGTTAAAGAACTAAAAAATCACAAAGATTGCATTCAAATGTTGCAATCTACTTAAAGTGGAAAGAGAAAAAATAAAGCTAAATCGCAGAAAATGTTGTGTGCTAACATTCAACTATGGCAGTGCTCGAGGATGGTGGCGACGGCGATGCAATGGTAGGCTTAGAGAGCTTGGGGATGATAAGAGGGCTTGGGGTTGGCGACAATAACGATGCAATGGTGGGCTCCAAGGACTCCCGGATGGCGGGAGTGCTTGGGGTTAGCGGCAACGGTGGCATAGTGGCGGGCTTGGGTAACTCGAGGACGATGAGAGGGTATGGTGGCAGCGGCAACGTGGCACGAGTTTAGGGATCGAGCTTTGGGATGAGGGTGTTAGTGCGTTAGATATGTATGTGAGTGATTTTGCTTGAATCTAGGTAATTTCAAAAAAAGGCATGTGGATTAGCTGTGATGGGTTGTGCAATAAAATCCGTCACATGTAACTTACTTCTGATGGGCCATGCAATAAAACTCGTCATAAGTAATTTACGTGTGACAGCTGTACATAACAAACCATCGCAGGTTACTAATATCTGTGATAGCCCTTTACTAAAACCATCACAGGTAACTTTGACCAAAAATCTACCAAATTTATTTCTTCTTTGTAGGTATGAAATATAATAACTTTGACTAGACGTTGACTAAAATGTATTTATAATTCCAATAATCTCGTTGGAATTTAAATTCATTTTAAATTACACGAAAAGCCATATATTTCACATAACATTAAAATGTCTCTAAAGCACTTGAACTCCACATATTGTTATATAAGAATTCGTTCGTCATGGTCCACACGTGCATACACGGTTTCGTCTTCTCATTGATCTTCTTTAAGAGGAGCTTCTTAACTAACAGCATGAACGTATTTGTTGTAATCATCCTCATGACAATGTTGTCAACCCTAATAATTCTTCGTTTTCCTTCACGAACAACATGAAGCCTCTTATTTACCAAATCGACCATATAGAATACTTGAACAACTTGTTTTGCTAGAACAAATTTCTCATCCTTGTTTCTGTTGGATTGCAAATTTACAAGTGTGGAACTATATATGTCAACCTTGACATGCTTTAGATCGACCCATGTACATCGAAACAACTCCACTTTGAATTTCATATAACTCAACTCTCATATATCCTTTATGCGGCTATAATACTGATCACGATAGCTGAGTTGGTCATTAATTACCTTTATGTGTATTCCACTGTTCTGTACCATGCTTTTTTTTTGTCCTGGTTGGTTGTGTAGAAAGTATATCTATCGATATCATATCCTTGCCACGTTTCAACATTCCATCCAGGGCCATTTGGCACATTTCAAGAAGATCCATGAAGTGCTTGTCTGACCAACCGTCATGTGATTCGGCTTACATCTAGAATATATAGGTGTCTCTGAATCTATCACCAAAGCTAAGAACTTTTCATAAATTTTTTCAGTGTATTCTGGCTCCTCAACATCACGAGGTATTTGAGAAAGATCATGGTAGATATCAATGATATCACCACCAAACGGAGAAGGAACATATATGTCATCATGATCTTCTTGTCCCTCCTGTTATTTATCGTCTACTTCTTTAATAGAAATATTCGACGCTTTTTGCTCCTCATGGTTGCTCAATAACTATAATCTTTCATAAAAACTCTACGTATAATATGAGATTGTAAATGTGCTCTATCTGTAAACAACTTCTCATTTCTAGAGTCTATACATGGATAGGCCACATATTCCTTGCTGCTCCTTCTCTTATTATCTGTCACATCATTTAGGAATTCAACTACTCTATTTCTAAACTCCTAGCTAAAGCGGTTAGTATTGTATATCCAACTACAATCTATCTATACATATATAATAAAATTAGTTTAGATAAATAAACTATAATACTATTATGTCCAATTTTAGCTCAATTTTATTTAACCTCTCAATATTAGGACAAAGATTCGTCGTTCTTACACTCCTATCTAAAATGTAAATAGTGTAAGTTGTCCTAGAAAAGTATTTAAAACATTTATATAAAATCTTTACATGAAATTGCTAGGAGTTAGTGTTTTAATTTTTTTTCTCTTTTTGTTGCTGGCTTTTGTATCGCAAGGTTTTCAAAAAATACCATCAAAGTACCGTAAGTCTTGTCTCTTATATTATCATAAGCATTCTTACTCAAAAAAATTGTGGTATCAAAGTACCATCAAAATTTTGGTATCAAAGTAATATGAGCCTATGACCCTGTTTTTTCCTTTAAAAATTTTGGATTTTTGTTGACACGTTTTAAAAGTAAATAAATAGTAAGTTTTGTAAAAAAATTCTATATAAAAGTTCTTCATTTGAAGTAAGTTTTTAAGTTTATAGAAGTTAATTTAGTCGTTTATATCCTTGATTTCATAAAAATCAGATAATCTAAAAATCTATATAACATTTAACAGATATTTGGATGAAAAACTTTTAAATATAATTATAGTATAATTAAGATGTAATTATATTGTAGCAACTATAATATAACTTATAAATAACTTTTATATACAAGTATACCTGTACGGCCGCCTAGCTAGCTTTGCGAGCTCGTAACCTATGGACCGTGGATTTGACTCCGCCCATATGTGCGCTGGTGAATTTTTTTTCCTCCGAGAACGAATCTCGAGACGACCCAACGATCACAAATTTAAAAGTTTTAAGAGGAAGAAATCTGTCGAACGTTTTTTAGCCGTTCCGAAATTTAAAATCTTCATGAGTTACCTATGAGCAATTGTCTCTCCTTGAAGGACCACATTAGTTTCCTATAAACGCTATATTCGTTTAATGCCAGGTGAAATTATTGATTTGCATGGCTTCCTTTAGTGTGAACTTGACAGACCAATTTCACATTTCTTCACGTGCTTGCGGTGGTTCGTTTGGCTTTTGCACTTCCTATTTGGGTGGACCAATTTATTCCTCCTTTGAAAAGATGTGATAGTTATTTGTGGCCCTGTTTGGCATGGCTCATGGCTGGGCCTTTTCCATTCGAAGTAGATTCATACCATCCTCTCATACATATTTCATCTAAAAAATGTTTTAATATTTATTTTTTACGTTGAGAATCGAAGGAAGGAGTCGAACTCAATCATTCCATCCTTCTTTTTCCTTGTTTGAGACGACTCGATGGATGGATCAGCCCCAAGATTGGTGCAGCTTGCCTCACGTTCTTCACTGGCCCATTGCGCCAAAACAACCATCCCAGGAGCCCGTGAGTGAAGCTGATCGCCTCGCCGGCCTCATCTCACAAAACAAGAAGCCGATCGTTTCGGGCTTTCGGCCCTGCCTACCTGCACCGTGGTGATCAGGTTGGATCCCGGCCTATGTATACCCGGGTCGCTCGGTTCTCGTTCTCCTCGTCCAAGATCATCTCACCTCGCTCGCTCGTTTCGCATACGAAGAGAAAGGGAGGAAGTCCACTTGACTTGGTGAGGTTGTTGGCTTAGGGTTTAGAGAGGGAGGGAAGAGAAGGAAGGATGCCAGCGCCGTGGTGGGACTCTACTCCGACTACAGAGGCCGCTCCGCCTCCGGGCAGGAGAACCGCGTCTACGTCGGCAACCTGCCGATGAGCGCTCCCTCAAGGACTCCTTGGCCAACTACGGCACCGTCAGCTCCGAGGTCAGTGGCTGCTGGATCTGCTTCCCCTTCTTCCGCTGCTCCTGCTTCTTTTCCGTGTTTGTGATTGTCTCGGTTGTTCATGGCCAGGTTTGACGTTTTGGTGTGGTTTGATCTGTGGTTGTTCCATTCAGTTCGCTCCGATCGGTTTGTCTCCTCTGTTCAGGGCAAGTTTGACGTCTTCTGTGATCGATCTGTGACCCAGTTTCCAGTGCATCTTCGCGTCGTTTTTCTTGGTTTCGCTATCAAAATCGTTTTCCTTTGGTTTCTGCTGGGTTTTCGTTGCACTTTTTGAGTTTGATCGGTTAATCGCTATGCATTTTCCTCTTGTTTGGCCAAATCTAATACTAAACATTTTGCCCATTCCTGCGAATCAGTAGATCTGCAACTATTTATGAACTAGTTGCCAAATCTTTGTGAACGAACTAGATGGATCATCCTGTTTGGTGTGCCCTTTTGGTTGCAGATCGCGGTGGACAGTGAGACGGGGAGGTCCCGTGGCTTCGGGTTCGTCACGTTCCAGGACAGCAAGTCGGTGAACGATGCCATCCAGGGAATGAACGGCCAGGAAGTCGGCGGCCGCAACGTCACCGTCGTGCAGGCCCAGCCGCGCTCCCGCCGCTGGAGCGCGCGAGGGCGGACGGCCGGCGGCGGCGGCGGCGGCGGCGACGACGAGCTCGGCCTGCCTACTGCCGCCGGCTTGAAGACTACTCGATCTGCTATCATTTCCATTTCCAGTTGAGCCGCGTTCGTCTTCGTAGTTTGGAGGACGTTTTTACTTTTTTTCACGTACTACAATGCAGATGTGCCGAAAGAGGGAGCTCGCGTGGTCTTTGCCACTGCCATAAAGCCCAGAAGAATCGACTCTGGCTCTGGCCCTCTGTGCCCCTGCATGCTACTCCTGTGTGTGATCGATAGCATGAATGACTGCACCAAAGTGCTACTAGTAGGTAGCATGCATGTGTGTGATCCAAGGCAAGCCTGACTACCAAAGTAGGGTGCTTTGGTGTCTAGTAGCGAATTATCGAAAGCTGGAAAGTTTAATAAGGGGTTTATTTGGATCATTGCAATTCCAAACCTTATTAAAATATTGGCATTTGGTAATATTTGACGACCTCAGATTTTTAGCCTCAAACTAAATGAATCGCTAGCTAAACTAGCTAGCTATCAGTTTCTTTTGGTGTGATAAGTTTGGGCAGCAAACTAAATAGGTTCTAGAAATAAATTGCAGTCATGAGAATCATTTTAGTGTTTTTAAATTTTTTTATCACGTTGTCACTTGTTTGTCATTGCATTGGTTATATGTCAAAATATATGATTTTGTTTCGGCTCTACATTTTAGTGAGCCTATAGCATAGGTTCGAGATACATTAACGACCTTTTTTATGGAAAAAATTCGCTAGCTAAACTAGCTATCAGTTTCTTTTGACAAGTTTGGGCAGCAAACTAAATAGGTTCTAGTAATAAATTGTAGTCATGAGAATCATTTTAGTGTTTTTATATTTTTTATCACGTTGTCAATTGTTTTTCATTGAATCGGTTATGAGTGGATATATATACTTTTGTTTCGGCTGTACATTTTAGTGAGCCTATTGCATAGGTTCGCGATAACCTTTTTTACGAAAAAATGCTTTGAAATATTGTGTTGAAAAAAAACATAAGAACACAAAAAACACATACCAAGTAGAGAATTAAATACATAAATGATAAAAAGAGAGAAGATGGTAATATATCTTTTAGTGCGGTTTGCCTGCTTTGACAATGGTGTGCCCTTAGGCACTGTTCTAGCGTTATTTTCTCCTTCACACTGATATCTAGCTAAAAATCTCGCTCCCGCTTTCAGATGAGCGGAGAAAGTGAATCACGTCGCATCATCTATAGGAATGTCGCTTTAGAGAACCTTTTCCATGCAGCGGAAAGTTCCTGGAATTCTGTGTGAACTCATGGCCATTGTTCCTTGTGTTTTGGGTGAGTGGCTGTTTTGCAATTACTCTCCAAACTATACCTTTCGATTTGATTCGATGTTGTAGTAGTGATGTGCACGAATTCCGATCATGATGTGAACAAGGATTAGATATTTTAGGGATAGTATTCCAATTAGTTTTCTTATTATTTATTAAACTTTGATCTATAATACATTTGATCTACAAACTCTATAATAATTTAAATCAAAGAACGGAATAAGATGTGCCTGTTGGTCACTACCCCTACTTGAAAAAAAACTTTTTAAAAAATGTATTATAAAAAATTCATATATAGTAAGTTTTTATAAAAATCATATAACAAGCATACCACTAGTCACCTCATCATTATTATATTATTACTATTGGTCGTCAACCTATGCGTTAGATGGACTAATATTGTTGATGCTAGAAATATTAAAATTGTATTCATATATTATATGTATTGTTTTCTATTATTGTAGCTTAGCTAAAAAGAAGAATCCACATCAGTTTCAATTCTCTTATTATTAATTCCGAATTTATGAATTGATAAAATTCTGGATATATCTAAATTAAGTAGTTCATAATAGTAAAATTTGAAGAGTTAGTGATATTATCAATAGCGTACTTTATTTCACACAAATTTTTAATATGGTAGCTACAACCTACAAACTAATGGGCAACTCCTTCTGATTAATGTTGCTTATTTTTTAATAAAATAATAAATTTAGTTTAATGAAAAATAAATTGACTTTAGAACATGTGAAGTACCACTTCATATTTTTCTATTGTTTTCAAATTTTAGAATTATGAAATTCTGCAGGAAATAAGAATAAAGAGTCAAAATGTTTTAAATAGAATTCAAAAAATTAAATTGAAAATCTAATCATATACGTGTGGATGAATAAGTTTGTAGTGCAATTAAGAAAGGACTAATTAATTAATTAATTACAATTATAAATTGTAATTACTTATTGTTTTAAGTCTCAAAATAGAGTTAGCTTATTATTTTACCGAGGCGTAAATAATGTGTTGTTATCTTCGGCCGTGATGCATCCTTTAAATCAAGGTGATACGTATTGCATGCCTGGATGATGCTTATGTTGACATCTTCTCAATACCAAATTTACCACCGTAGTGTCGATAATATTCTTCTTGCTATAGAGACCACTTTTGCTGCATGAAAATATAAATGCTACATGAATTATTATATGAATGTGAATATAAATATAATATATATATATATGTTGTGTGTATGCGATGTAAATTCATTTTTACCAATAAAATAGATTTATTATTTTATCAAAATAGATCATCCAGGTGGTAAATAAAAGAAGTGTATCCATGACGGATGATATTTCTTAGCCCGTAGTATATCTATAATGGATGGCAAGATACTACTCGTCGCAAGTAAGATGATCAACAGTGGTGGGCTACAGAGGACCCTGTATTTATGATCTGTCGTAGCTATTGATACTAGTAATGGATTATTTACCGTTATAGATAGATAGTATTTCTTATCAGTGATTTTCTATCACAGATATGGGTTTGATCTCATCACTGATGAGAAGATCCATTCTAGTGTATCCAATCAACAATTGGATTTTTTTATTAATGTAGGAATTTTTCGAAAATACATAATTAGTATAGATATATAGGTATTGATAAATAAACAGAATAGATATAAATTTTGAGATGAATCCACGAAGGAAAGGAAACTCCCAAGATCGGTGCTGGAGCTTTGTTTCTCATTCTTCACCGGCCCATCTCACCCAAACGCTTGACTATCCCTCCCATTCATCCGGCCTATAAATATACCTGGGTTCGTCAGGTACTCATCGGGTCTCTGCTAAGTCCAACTCCAAGAACATCTCTCCCAGTGGCGGATCCAGTAGTTTTCTTGAGTCTGGGCAAGCATAACGATAGATAACAAATACATACAATTCTATGGACGCAAGTAAAATTGAAAGTTCCTGGTTTAAGGAGAGAAAACTAGTGCACGATGATACCTGTGTATTACCCATAGGTTAGACTAAGGAGTTATGCCACTTTTGCCTTCAGGTAACAGACGTGATTGTGATTTGTGTAAGCATTTGATTTACTAGTTTGGTTTAAGCATGCCAATCTACTAATGCTTGCGGCTGGTCGGCGACAGACAGACTGCTAGTATCTGTTAGGTTTGCTAGTTTGTCTTTAGTTTCCAGACTGCTTCATGCGGCTGGGCAGTGACTAAGCACGGTGATTAAATAGTACTAATCAACTGCTGCATGTGGCGGAGCCCGGTTACCGGCCCAGGGTCGCCGGGCCTTGGCTTCGCCACTGATCACTCCTCTCTGTCTCTCGCTCGCGTTCGGCATCCAAAGAAGAAGGTTTAGGGTTTAGTGAGGGAGGGACGGGAAGGAACCGAAGTATGGTGGCGCCGTGGTGGGACTCCGACTGGAAGGACCGCTCCGGGCCGGTGTACCGCTGCTACGTCGGCAACCTGCCGTGGTCCGCCGACGAGCGCTCTCTCATGGACTAACTTCGCCAACTACGGCGCCGTCAGCTCCGAGGTGGGTGACTGCTGGATCCATCCCCTTGCCTCGCCGCTCCTGCTTCCGTTTTGGTTTGATTGTCTCGTTTCCGCTTCAGTTGGGTTGTCTCGTTTGTGCTTTTTGTTTGGATCGATCCGTGCTTAAATTAGTTCCATTCCGTAGGTTCCGATCGGTTTCTCTCGTCTATTCATCCCAAGTGTGGCGACTTTTTTTAATGGATCTTTGGTTTTCGCGTCATTTTTTTTTACGTTTTGGGTGGGTTTTCGTTGTTCTATTTCATCTTGATTGGTCAATTTGCTACCTTGAGTCACCTCTGATCTCGTACCGCCTCGCTGCTTTGTTGGGTTGGGTTGTGTTAGACAAAAAGATTTGATGATGGCCTTACGTTATACATGGCAGTGTGAAAGATCTATTTAATTCTAATGCAGGTTCTAACTTGTTTCCTTGAGAGCAAAGCAGTCAATTCTATCCTATAATTATAAGAAACATAAACAAATGTCAAAACCTTAAGACAATCAATCTAATGGCCGATACGAGCTCCTTTCATCAACCGATGACCGATAGAAATGATAGCATGTACGTACTAACGACAAGACCGATATAGGCATAGGGATACGTATAAAATAATATAGATGAGTAAACTCATCGGCTAGCTTAGCCCATGAAAGAAACAAAACCTACTAAATTATGATACTAGTATTAGTAAGGACAACCTCTATAGATCGAACTAAATTGTGACAATATAAAATTGAATCTTGTAAGATCAAATTGATTAATAGTATATTAATCATTGAAACAGAAGATGAATATCGGTTGCTGGTTCGATGTGTATGAAGATAGCTTATGATAGGCCAATATATCGGCTCGAGAACCAATACATATTAAAATTGAAGCTTAATTATAAAGATACCTCACTGATAAAATGTTGCATAAAACTTCATACTTCATTTCGTGCTAGAACTTCTTAGGTTGAAGGCTAGCAACGATTTGTCCAACAATGGCTTCGACGATTTATTGGTTCTCTTGAAAAAAAATATTGTAGAATCTAAACTTATTGTCAACAAAATACATACCAAGCGAAGAAACATATCCACCCTTTATCATTTTGTGTGAAGAAGATCCATGCATGTGTCAAGCACTACATCTTCTACCATAAAGAGAATGAGAATCTAGACAGTTGTCCTTCTTACGGAGCAAGTCAGTACAAGACGTGTACCGAGTCTTTGAATCAACAAGATGATTTGTCTGATTTAGAGATAAAAATACCTACTACGATGACATGGTACCTTCTAGTGAAAGATATGCTGAAATACTTGTTCTCAAATCCTAGGGATGCTAAATTGATCCGATGGTATACAAACTCACCAAGTTGTTAATTTAAGATTAATCATGTTATATGATAGATAGATAGATAGATAGATAGATAGAGTTAGTTGTGTCATTATCTCTTATTTCTATGGTTTTTTTCTTTCTTGTTGCATACTTTAAGCTTATTGCTTGGATTGTACTCCAAACTATGTATTGTCATACTGAGGGCTTTTCTCAGCCGTATGAATACAATGTGCGGCCCCTAACACAATTCTAAGCTTTCTATTTTCTATCACATGGTATCAGAGCTAATCTACTTCATAGATTCATCTATGGCAAGTTCATTTCATCTTCTCTATCACCTACTTTCGGGCTTGGGCACCCGGTGACCGAGAAGCTCACTAAACGGAATCATCTTCTTTGGAAGGCTTCGATCTTGGCATTCCATGTTGCTCGGCTCATCAGCTTCCTAGATGAAACCAAGCCGGTGCCTCCAATGATGCTTGATGTCACCAAGGAGGACAAGATAGTGACGACCATTCCTAATCCTAAGTATGCCACTTATGAGGCCCAGGACTAATATGTCTTGGGGTATCTTCTTTCATCAATCTCAAGGGATATTCTGGAGCCGTTTGCTACATTGAAGACATTTGGCGAAGTTTGGCAAAGCATTGAAACTATGTTTGTCTCGTAGTCCAGAGCTTGCGCTATTAACACGTCGCTCGCTTTGGCCACAACTTAAAAAGGGAACCTAAGTTGTGGCTGCCTACGCCAACAAGATGAAGGGCTACGTAGATGAGATGGTGGCCATGGGGAGACTCCTCGATGATAAGGAAATTGTCTCCTACATCCTAGCTAGCTTGGATGTTGACTTCAATACCGTCGTTATGGCAGTTGCAACACACGTTGAGCTAGTATCCATAGGTGAGGTTTTCGCCTAGCTTGTTAGCTTTGAAACCCGCATGGAGATTCTGTAGGACGGGTCCAACTTAGGATCGGCGTTCTCGGGCACTCATGGTGGAGGCGGCCATGGACATGGCAATGATGGCAGTGGCCATGGTTGCAACAATGGAGGCAAAGGTCATGGCATCGACGGTGGCTACAACAACTCTGCACCACGTTCTACAGTCAGCTGTGTGGTAAGGTTGGCCACACTATGGCAAGATGTTTCTAAAGGTTCGATGCTTCATTCATAGAGGAGGAGAAGACAACAACCTCTATGGTTGCTTCCTGTGGCATGGACACGAATTGGTGCATCGACACTGGTGCTACCGTTCACATTATAGGGGTGCTTGACAAGCTGACAGTCTGTGAGAAGTACCATGGCAACGAGAAGATTCACACTAAGCGCTAATGGTATGAGAATCAATCATATTGATCATACTACATTGCATGCCCCCACTCATGATCACTATTGGAATAATGTCCTTTATGTTCCTAGTGCTAGCAAAAACCTTGTATTAGTTCATCGTCTTGCAGCTGATAATAAGGTTTTCTTAGTTTTGGATGATGATTTTTTTCTTTTGCTATAAAGGACCGATCAATGGAAGATGTAGAGAAGGGCTCTACCCCTTGACATCCATCCTATCTGGCTCAAGTAGACAAGTGTGTGATGCCACCAAGCCTTCATCATTCTAGTGGCATAATCATTTAGGACATTCATCTTTTGTTACCGTGATCAAATTCTTATCAAGAATAATCTTTTTATTTTAGAGATTCAAATAAAGAGTCCGTCTATGATGCTTGTTAGAAAGACAAAATTCATCAATTGCCATATTCTATTTCTTCTAGTATGTTAAATGCTCCTTTGCAACTTATGTTCTCTGATGTTCGAGGATCTACTCTTGATTCTGTAGGGAAATATAAATATGTGAGTTTCATTGATGACTTTAGCAAATTTATCTAGATATACCTGCTTTAGCACAAATATGAGGTTTTCCAAAAATTTTAAGAATTTCAAACCAATGTTGAGAGGTGTTTTGATAAGAAAATTCTTGCTATGCAAACATATTGGGGTGGTGAATACTAGAAATTGAATTCTTTTTCTCTAGAATTGGCATAGAATATCATGTGTCTAGTAGTCACTCTCATCAACATAATGGTTCTTGTTGACAACCAAATTTGGCACTAGGACAAATTAATAGCAAGTTTAGGCTAGATTTGGAAAAGATCAAGGCCTTTCCTAAGAGGCCAGTTAGGATGTCCAAAGTAGCTAATTAGACTGACGGCATGGTGGTAGTTTGACCAGCATATGCTCAGCGGTCAAACTAGCAGAATGTGAAGCCATGTCTAATTGAGGTCTTTTCGTATTTCTTTAGGTATGCACAAGGTTTCCTATGTGTTAATTGATCCTGAGATCTAATATGACGTAGAGTAGGCTCTAGAGAGGTAAGCCCAACCCCTTTATAAGGGGCTATGGTCGATTCAATTAAAACAATGAATACAAAACCCCCTACATCCCATTAAATACTTCTAAGGGGCTAAGTATGAGAAGGGATTGACCGGCCAACAATTCAATGATCAGTTTAGTAATGCAAAAAGATCATGGTCACCTCATTAGGATAGATTTGCTAAAACACTGCAAAGGCCAAAATCACCTTCTAAAGAGAGATTTGGTTGAGTACCAAAATGATCGGAGACACCTACAGTACTACGTCTATATGATCCATCGATGATGATTCCATGGTATCCATGTCCAAGGCCGTCACCAGGTTAATCTTTCTCTTGTTACATGGTATGGAGGCCTCTATTGCTGATGTCATTTCTTTACTCACCTCCTATGCCACTTTATCAAGAATGGACAGAAGCACAAAGGCTAGTGTTAGGTTCTCCATTTAACTCTAACAAAGATTGTTTCCATATAAAAATCAGTTGAATATACTGAAAGCGAAAAAAGTGAAGAGTTGGGTGAACAAGGAAATCAAAACTCTAGAGGTCATTACTGTCAAAGAAGGGTCTTGTGGGGTACCAATATCTTCTCGAGATACGAAAGAGGTGACATAAACAAAGAAAACCAAAGTTGTCACCACCACCATCTACAACGATGGTCCAATTGGGCCATCCAGCCGGTCTAACCGGTGGCATACCGCCGGTCTGACCGTCCTCCACGACCAGTTTGATTAGCACCAACTTGAGCTGACTGTGGTCAAACCAAGCCAATGGTGCTCTGACCAGAGTTGACGTAAAAGTAGAGCCTCAAAGAGTAGTCAAGCAAGTGTGGAAGCCTACAAATTCCCAAAGTAGTGATACTGCCAATTCATTGAGTAATAAGTCACTGGTCATTACAGATAATTCTCCTCCACATTATGCTATGGATGCTAGTATGATGTTTTTGTTACCTCTAGAATCATGCAACATAGAAGAAATCCAATTTCGCTCAGAGCACAAGACATTAACATGCTAACAGTGAGATTGAAGGAAGTGAACGGCGAGGAGTACATTGATACATCTTTGACCCACTGTTTGTCCAATGCAAAGGCTAGGTTTGTGATTATGGTATTTATCATTACATTATGACTACACCAATTTAAAATATTACTTGTTATCTAGCACATGTATTTTTGATCATCACTTCAATGTTATCAAACACATGTTGCAAAGGCCAATTTTGTGTGGTGAAATTGGTGTGTGGGCATATACTGTTATTTAAATATGATTTGGCTCTTGAGTATTTAATATATATGAAAGGTCAAATTATAGTTGTGTGTTATGAATCACCATGTCATATATGGCATTAAAATTATTTTTGATGAGATCATGCCACGGGAGTCTTATGTCTTCGTAATTCAGCTTATATCTATGGTCAATGTGTTTATTTTGTTCTAATATCATCAATATAAGTTGTCTTGATCTAGGTTAAAGTGATTAGCAACTCTATAACACCGCAAATCTTTAGATGACTACTGTGTTGGCTGGTAAAGGTGCTAATAGTTCTGCTAAGAGGAAATACCGACATATTGTTGAGGTTGGTCTCTCACTCATTGCTGAATCCTCTATGCCTAAAAAAATTTGGGATGAAGCCTTGTCAACAACGGTTTACTTCATTAATCGGCTCTGTAGTAAAGTCATGTCCAACTCTACCCCTTCTGAATGCCTCTTTGGAGAGAAGCTAGATTATACTTCTCTTTGTATCTTGGGCTATGCAGGTTGGCCAAACCTCTGTCCTTATAATACTCATAAACTTACATCCTATTCCAAACAATGTGCATTCTTTGGCTACAGTAATATGCATAAAGGGTATAAATGTTTGGATATTCCAAATGGGTGAGTATACATCTCACGTGATGTTATTTTTTGAATTTTCTGTTTGAGAACTTCTGCCAAATGAAGGAACTTGGCTCTGCGCTGAGATTTACATATTGCCATCTGATCTTGTCAATCTAGGGGATGTGCATGTAGATACTGCACCAAATTTGGCTAATTATCTGACTGAAAATTCACTATCAGATATGGCTAATGATCATGTGAAGGACATGCAGTATCCTCTGCAAGTTTCAGCTTCTCCAACAAACATGAATGGCGTGCATGGTGCTGTTCAGGTCTCCTCCACCACTGCTGCACCATGTGTCACAATAGAGGACACTATGCTGCATCATGACGATTCCTTGCCACATCGTGACGCTGTTGGCATAGGTGCATAGATAGATATAAAGTACATCTAGCAGCAAAGGGGGTTTAAGCAGCGATATGAAATTGATTATAAGGATACTTCCAATCCAATATGAACAACCACTATTAATCTTGTTCTATCTATTGCTATGTCCTGAGGCTGGTTTTTGCATTAGTTAGATGTTCAGAATACTGGTCTTCATGATTTTTTAGAAGAAGAGTTTTATGTGCACCAACCTCCAAGGTATTAGGACATACTCTTTCCGTCATGTCTATAAGTTGAATATGTCCATATATGGGTTAAAGCAAGCACTATGTGCATATTACTCTAGATTGAGCACTAAACTACAAGATCTAGAATTTATGCCATCCAAAGTAGATATATTTTTGTTTTATCTTAGGATCAGGAAAATAACTATGTTTGTCCTTGTCTATGACAATGATATTATAGTTGCTAGTTCTTCTCATACCACAATTGCACTCTTGAATGACCTGACAAAAGATTTTGCTTTAAAAGATCTTTATCCATTACATTTTTTCTTGGACATAGAAGTGAAGCAATCAGGTAGTGCATTTGTGTTATCACAAGAAGGTTATGCCAATGAAATTCTGAAGAGTGTAAACATGCATGATTGCAAGTTTGTGGACACTCCACTATCTACGGTTGTGACTTATAAAGGGGACAAGCTTAGCCTGTGATGCCACAAAATATAGAAGCACAGTGGGTGTATTGCAATATTTCTCGGTAAATTAGGTTTGCCGGTTTCCTACATTGCCCTACTACAGCACATTGGAGTACTATAAAAAGAATATTAAGGTACTTGCAATGTATAGTGAAGTTAGGCAATTAAGTCATATTCTATGTCAGTGAGTGCTTTTGCAGATACAAATTAGACTGGATGTGTTGATAATAGAAGGTCGACATGAGGTTTTGTTGTTTTTCTAGGTAATAATCTTATATACTGGAGTGCCAAAAAAACAACCAAATGTTTTCAAATCTAGCACAGATAATGTAGGTATAGTCCTTATTGACTGAGTTGGGTATTTTATATCTAGAATTGCTAAACTTTGGTGTGATAATTTTGGAGCTACTTATTTGTCAGCAAATCTAGTGTTTGAGATTGATTTTCATTTTGTTCGAGAAAGAGTAGCTCAGAAATTATTAGATATTCAGTTTATTTAATTCGGTGATCAAATCAATGATAGATTCACTAAGCCTCTTCCTATTTGTCAGTTAAACACATTTCAACACAACCTCAAACTGGGTAAGTTGTGATTGTAGGAGAGTATTAGATGATAGATAGATAGACTTAGCTAGTTGTGCCATTATCTCTAATCTCATCTGTTGTTATCTCTTTGGCTGTTTTTCTTTCTTGTTCTATGCTTCAAGCTTATTTCTTCACTTGTACTCCAAACCGTGTAATGCCATGCCGAGGGCTTTTCTTAGTCGTATAAATACAATATGCAGCCCCTAATGGGGTTCAATGCTTCCCTATTCTCTCATAATTCACATGTCAGACAAATGTCAAGCCAAACATTAAAACTATTAAGTACAGTATCACGAAAACTATTAAGCCCCATCCCCTGGGGTTAGGGATGCGATTATTAGTGTACCAGTTCGGTTAGCGTTGCTGCCATATGCATCACGAGACGAGTAAGCAGTAGCATATAGCAGTCGACGTTTATGATTCCAGAACCAGTCAACCACAATCCATCTGATCATCCGCTACTCCTCACCCACAATCAACAAATTAGTATGGTTAAGATTTGTTTGAATTCTCGGTAAGAGTCTGCTACCACCCACAATCAACAAATTAGTATGGTTAAGATTTGTTTGAATTCTCGGTAAGAGTCTGCTACCATCTCAGTTTTTTTTTGTCTCTTTCTTGCGGTGACTTCCAGCTGATCGACGATGTGTACTGCTTATTGTTTTCTTTTAATATATGAACGTGCAATCCTTTTGCGTGTTTGCAAAAAAGAAAAGATTTGATTGAATTAATTCCATGCTTTTTAGTTTTGTAACATATATGAGTTTGGCCACTAATACATTAACTTTTTCAGCATTTTTTTGCCCATTCTCCATATCATATCGTCCAGAAATTAAACATGAATAGAAACATTACATTGACAAGAAATTGCTAGATGAGATTGATAGTAGTAATAATCAATGACTTCGCATATAGAAATATCCGAAGATATTTTCAAGGTAATATTAATAAAGTTTTTCTTATGAATATTGCTTTTCAATGCACTTTAAATGTTTATTGATAGCACTTCATATTTGAGGTGTGTGGTGTGTCTCTGGAATTCAGTGAATCAAAGCAAAATCCCTAAGCAGTACCAAGTCAAGGCAAGATTCATACTTCTAGTATCAAGTGAAGGAGCCTGCACTCAACTCACTTCACCAATGGGTGATTCTACATTTATCAAAAACCATCACCAGTACGTTAAACCTTCAACACGGAAAAGAAAAACCCAGATTCTTCAACAGTATAGACAAGGGTATGCTCAATCGACTCGCAGCTTGCGGTCACCGAAGTCCCAGCAGTTGAGCGCCTCGACGGCCTCCTGCGCATGCCAATCAATGGTGCTGGAAGACGACGCAAACATATCCCTCGCAGGCCCTGAGCTACGTGCTGCTGTTAGTCTATAGAAAGTGTAATTATAGGAGATTAACCCTGTGGTATAGTTGTGTGATTGTTTTATAAGTCACCCTGGTCGACTTATATGTACTGATGCATTGACAGAAAATAGAAGCAATCATTTCCACACTTTCATAATATTAGAGCGGTTTCGATCCGCTATCCTTCTGCAACCAAAACTAACGCCCGTCGCCACCGCTGTTGCTGTCGTCGCTCGACCTCCGATTTCAGTCCTCTGTCATTACTATGCTGCAGGAGACTACCGAGATCCAATCGCCCGCCTTCGCAACGCAGCCGCTCCCGAACAGCGCCCATCGCCGATCCGATCGCTACCACCGTTGCTGACTACATGTCGCCGGGTGTGTCACCGGTCTCATCGCCCGCGCTGCCGATCTGATCGCCGGCCCTGTAGCTGCCCTCATCACCGGGTGTGGCCACCGATCTGATCCTGCCTCCGCTCCCGAAACAACGCCCGTCATTGATCCGATCGCCACCACCGTTGCTGACTACATGTCGTCGGGTGTGTCACCGGTCTCATCGCCTCGCGCTGCTAATCTGATCGCCCGCCCCATAGCTGCCCTCGTCACCGGGTGTGGCCGCCCTGCCGATCCAATCGCCCGCTGATCCGATCAGATCGGATCCTGCCTGCTGCCGATCGGATCCTGCCTGCTGCCGATCTGATTGACCGCCGATCTGATCCTGCCGCGCTGCTGCTACTGATCCGATCCTGACCACTCGTCCTGCTGTGTCACCGAGTATGGCCGTCGGTCCTGCACCTCATGGTCGGCGAAGACGATGACGCCGCTGCCACAGCAGCCACTAAGGCGGCCAAAGAAGTCGAAGATCACCATCTCGCGGCCAAAGCTGCTCACACTGAAGAAGCGCATCAGGCTGACGAGGCCCGCCTTCTCAACGCTGCCCTGGATGCGTACGAGAACGCTCACGAGGCTCTCTGGGCACAAGCCACCGCCGTCGTCAACGTTAAGGCCACGTACACCTACACCAAGTGGCGCAGCATGTTCCTCACTGTCCTCGGCAAATATGCCCTCACCCGCCACGTCCTCGAGGATGAGGCATTCCCCGCCCGCCCGGCGTGGATCCAGGCGGATTGCTACATCCTCACATGGGTATACGGCACCGTCTCCAGGGACCTGCAGCAGTCGCTCATGATGCGGCAAGGTCGCGCTCGCTCATGATGCGGCAAGGTCGCGCCCGCAACACATGGTGCTACCTCGAGGACGAATTCCTCGGCTAGAAGGAGTCCCGTGCCCTTCTCCTAGAGACACTGTTCCGCACTTTCCGCCAGGAGTCTCTGAGCGTCACCGACTACTGCTGCCACCTTGAGTCCATGGCTGCCTCCCTCGCCGAATTTGGCGACCCCATTGGCAATCAACAGATGGTACTCATACTCCTCCGCGGCCTCAGTGGCAAGTTTCGCCACATGGTATCCATCCTCAAGATGCACAAGCCGTTCCCGACGTTCACTGAAGCCCGTACACACCTTCTATTGGAGGAGATGGAGATCGACACTTGTCTTCCGTCCCTACCGGCCGTCCTCGTCGCTGCGATGCCACGTCCAGCGGCTCCTGGTAAGCCCGCTGCTCCACGTTCGGGAGCACCTCCTCCTTCGTGCCCCACTGCATCAACCGGGGGCCAACGCAACGGCCGCCGTCGTGGCCGTGGTGGACGCGATGGACCTGCTGGTGGCGGCCCTCTAGCGCCCTCTGCTGGTGTGGCCCTAGGTGGACAGGGCAGCGCCCCTCCCGGTACGACCATGTACTCGTCGTTCGCTTACCCTTGGACTGGCACCGTGCACATGTGGCCGTACGACCAGTCGGGACAACCTCCACCGCCATAGCCTGCGTTCCATGCAACCCTGTACTATGGTGGTTTCGGTGCTCTTCCCGGTGCCTTTGGAGGCGCATACGGTGCCCACCGCCCTCGTATGGCACGTACTACAGGGGAGCTGCACCGCCGGGCTTGCAGACACCCTCATCAGCGTACCAGGCGGCGCCCTGGATGCCCACTCACGGAGGGTCTTGGCACTAAGACTCCCTGGCACACTCCTTCAACACCATGCAGCTGAACCCGCTGGCCTCTGAGTGGTATGTTGATTCAGGTGCTGGTTCACGTATGACCTTGGATGTGATATACTCTCCACCATTTTCCCACCCTTTTCATCTACTCCATCTATCGTTGTGGGACAGGGTGCTTTACTTCCTGTCACAGCCACTGGATCCCATATTTTTTCCTTGCCGCATCGTGATCTTGCTCTTAAAAACATTCTGGTGTCACCCAACATTATTAAAATTTAATTTCCATTCGTTGTTTTACCACCGACAATAATTGTTCTATTGAGTTTGATCCATTTGATCTTTCTGTGAAGGATTTGCAAATCAAGAACATGATCGCTAGGTGCAATAGTTCTGGTGACTTCTACCCATTTTTTGCACCCTCCACCAGCACCTCCGTGTTCATCGTAGCACCCACCTCCCTTTGGCATCGCCATCTTGATCACCTTGAGCGTGATGTTTTGTCCAAACTCATTAGGTTTAATGTCATTTCCTGCAATAAAGATAATATCGATTATATCTGTCATGCGTACCAACTTGGTCGTCATATACGTCTACCCTTCAGTTCATGTAGCTCTCGAGCTACTCATAATTTTGATTTAATACATTATGATTTATGGACCTCTCCACTTATTAGTGTGTCAGGATATAAATATTATTATGTTATTCTTGATGACTGCTCTCACTATATTTGGACTTTTTTACTTCGTCTCAAATCCGAGACATTTTCTATTCTTTCTAATTTTTTTGCTTATGTTCGCACACAATTTGGCACCACCATCAAGAGCATGTACTATGACAATAGCCATGAATTGAACAATTCCCATGCCCGCACGTTTTTCCTATCCCACGGTGTTGCCCTCCATATGTCGTATCTATACACCTCCTAACAAAATGGTAAAGCAGAGCGCTCCATTCGTACAATCAATAACACTCTGCGTTCCCTTTTATTTCTGATGAGTCTCCCTCCAGCTTACTGGGTTGAGGCCCTTTACACCACCACATATCTTGTGAACCACCTCCCCACCAAAACTATCGCCTTCTCCACACCATACAACACTCTCTTCTCTACCCAGCCCTCATATGATCATCTCAAAATTTTTGGTTGCACCTGTTACCCCAATATGTCCTCTACAGCACCCTATAAACTTGCCCCCCGTTCTTCTCTATGCGTTTTCCTCGGCTACTCCTTGGAGCACAAAGGCTATCGATGCCTCGAGCTTCAATCAAACCGCATTTTTCTTCTAGACATGTCGTTTTTAATGAATTTTTTCCCTTTCTCTGACATGTCTAGCACTCCCATGGCACCCTTCGCCCTAGATTTTCTTGTTGATGATCACAATCTTACCACTTCAGTTCTTGGAGCTCGTTTTGTACGTGCAAGTACAGCAGCTTCCTCAGCGACACACCCCGTGCCCGAGGCCACACTTGTGCCGTTGAGCCCTGGTGCAGGGCCGTGGTCGCCTGAGTCCAGCTCTGCTGCCCATGGCACCATCCCCACGCTACCGTTCGCGTTGTCCGGTGCCGCTGCCCCTGTGCACCCTACATAGGTCGCTGCTAGTGGCACCACGCCGACCACGAGTGCTGCCGGTCCTGCTGCCCTTGTTGCTCGTGCATAAGTTGTTGCTAGCGGTACCAGCCACACAGCTGCCACCCGACCGATCTTCATCCCTTCGGTCACCAATGCGCACTCGATGCACATGCGTGGCAAGGCTGGCATCGCACAGCCTGTGGATCGCCTCAACCTCCACGCTGTGCCCATATCACCTCTTACTCGCTCTGTTCATGATGCACTATCAGATCCCAATTGGTGATCCGCTATGTAGGTTGAGTATGACGCTCTGATTGCCAATGACACCTAGAGTCTTGTGCCTCGCCCTCCTGACGTCAATGTTGTGATTGGCAAGTGGATGTATCGACACAAATTGCTCGCCGATGGGTCTCTTGATCGCTACAAGGCTCGCTGGGTACTACGGGGTTTTACACAATGGCTCAGTGTTGATTATGATGAAACTTTTAGTCCCATTATCAAGCCTGCGACAGTTCGAGTTATTCTCTCCCTGGCATTATCTCAAAACTGGCCCATTCATCAACTAGATGTGAAAAATACATTTCTCTATGGTAGGCACTCTCACTGAGACAGTGTACTGCGTGCAGCCCTCTAGTTTTGTGGATTCTTCTAGCTTAGATTTTGTTTGTTGGCTCAACAAATTCTTATATGGTTTGAAGTAGGCTCCTCGTGCTTGGCATCACAAGTTCGCCTCTCACCTTGTGCTACTTGGATTTGTTGAAACAAAATCAAATACTTCGCTCTTTATATATCGCCACGATCCAGACACGACCTACTTACTGCTATATGTCGATGACATTGTCCTCACTGTCTCCTCTGTCGGATTACTCAAGCACATCATTGAGGCTCTCTAGCATGAGTTTGCTATGACGGATATAGGTCAGCTACATCACTTTCTGGGCATTTCTATAACACGCTTTGCAGATGGTCTGTTCCTTTCTCAGCGACAGTACAGTTAGGATATTTTAGAGTGTGCTAGGATAAGTGCGTGCATGCCGTGCAGCATGCCTGTGGATCTATACTCTAAATTATCTACTGATGGACCGTCTGTTGTTGACGTTACATAGTACCGTAGCCTAGCTGGCGCTCTACAGTATCTAACTTTCATCCAACCAAACATTGCGTTTGCAGTTCAACAGATATGCCTCTATATACATGATCCTCGGGAGCCGCACCTCACTGCTCTCAAGCGGATCCTGTGCTACTTGTAGGACACTTTATCACTTGGGCTGACCATGCGCCGATCTTCACCTGTAGATCTTGTTGTTTACACGGATGCTGACTGGGCTGGCTATCCTGACACTCGTCGGTCGACCTCTAGCTACGTAGTATTTCTCGAGGACAATTTAGTGTCCTGGTCTTTCAAGCGTCAGCATACGGTCTCCAGATCAAGTGCCGAAGTTGAATATACTGCTGTGGCGAATGGTGTTGCTAAAGCTACTTGGTTGCGTCAGCTGCTTCTTAAGCTTCGCCACCCCCTCGCCGTGCCACCTTGGTCTATTGCGACAATATTAGTGATGTATATCTCTCCGGCAACCCAGTGCAGCATCAGTGGATGAAGCATGTTGAGATTGATTTCTATTTTGCTTGAGAGAAGGTCGTCCTCGGTCACGTTCGGGTCCTATATGTTCCTACGAGATCGCAGTATGCCAATGTCTTTATCAAGGGCCTTACTACCTCACTATTTCAGGAGTTTCGGTCTAGCTTGGATGTTAACGATGCTTCCGATTAGACTACGGGAGAGTGTTAGTCTATTGTAATTATAGAAAGTATAATTATAGTAGGTTAATTCTGATTAGTGGTATGACTGTGTGGTTGTCTTATGAGCCATCTCGGTTGATCTATATGTACTGATGTATTGACAGGAAATAGAAGCAATCGTTCCTACACTTTCAGCTGCTACTTACCACATCTGCAGTGGCCCAAACCGGCTGAACAGCTCGACGAGCTCCTCCGATGGGCAGAACTCCGGCAGGTTGTTCACGCGCACGAAGGCACCGCAGGAACCCGAGACGCCTCGTCCTGCATGGGGGCTTCACTCTGTTCTTCCTCTTTGTGCCGTGAACACTTGTAACGGAGTGTAGTTGCCCAAAAGAGCAAGCCGCGCTCTGCAGGGAACATATGCATGAGGGGAAAGACAGTTGTAGGGGCGCATCACCTTCAAATGGTTTCCCTTGTCGTCTCCACAGATGATGCAAAACTTAGCACCTGGATCCCTCCAAAAGCACGTTGTGGAACCTGCATCCAGAATCATCAGTGTCCCGTATTTCACACGCAGTAGAGAATTTCGATACATGGTGCTAGAAAGAAATATAAAACAACTATGTATTGCTCTCTCTAGTCACAAACTTACCACTGAGGCAGTACATCAATTCACACAGGGGTAACTAACATGTAATAGATGGCCATATGACATTGCACGAAGGGGATTGGCATATTGAATGAGAGGTGTATGATACATTGAGATGAACGAACGAGGGAGGTTAAGTGACAGCAAGTAGCTAGAAGACAGTACTTTCTTCTTCCCTTCTTCAGGACAGATCCTAATCATGCATCCTAATGGTAACTTCTTAATATCTACTCATAAACTCTATCCTAGCTCATCTGTGCGCCAAAACCTGCTCTCTTAATATGGAGTCATGTTAAATAATAATAATGAAAAATTAGTTTAAAAAAATTAATAAAATAGTTTAGGTTAAAATTGATAAAAATAGTTTATATTAAAATTAGTATTATTTAATTGATTTGTATTTAAAATTATTTATAGAAAATATATGGTGAGCATGCGTTAAGACATGTTAAAAAATCTATGCCAAATAATGTTTTTTTATTTATGTGCCAGACTTAAATTTACAAAACATATGAAAAATTGCTGAAAATTTTAAAGGAATTTTAAATAAAAATTGAGAAAACAATTTACTGAATTTAGAACAGTAACGATAGCCTAGATGCACAGTATTTGGTATGAACTATTGAAACAGTACGCGAACATAGTCCAATAAGCCACAGCATAGTTACGGTAGTATGAGACTGATAGGTGGGATTAAATTGTCAGAGAGAGCAAATGTATGTGGCGGCGGCGTAGAGGCCTACAAACAGAGTAGGCACGGGCGTGCGTACGATGGCAGCAGTGTGGCTAGCAGACGGGATAGACCTATCAGCGAGCATAGACACAGACACATAGAGATCTACGACTGACAAACAGGCTAGGCCTGTTAACAAGCGCAAGCGTGGTCATGGCTAAAACTCAGTGACTGATAGGTGGGGCCAGTAAGGATAATGTGTTGTGCGCAAGAGCACGAGCGCATGCGGCTATAGGAGATTCGAAGGTGATGTGGTGAGTTATAATTGGAACGGAGGCGCTAAAATAGTAACTGAGCCGAATTCTCTATGGATACGAGTCGAACTGTGTAGTCTTTTGTATAACCAATGATATGGCGTAATCTAGAGCATCCATTTTAGATCGAACGGCTAAAAATAAATAAAATAGTGCTAATGAAATCTTAGGGGTATTTAAATCATTTCCTTTATGACTTTTTTATAAATAGAAGTTAAGATGTTAGGAATTGAGACACCAAAAATTGAGATTTTTTTTAAATTTTATAAGTTTAAATAAAGGTAAAGTTTTCTAAGATTTATATGGGATTTATTCTCTCTTTTTTGTGCACACCTAGCATTTGATTTTAGATCAATTTATTTTCTCTGGATTTTGATTTGATTTCTTTGATCTAAATTTAGCTAGTCTAGTTTTCTGAAAAGTTTAATTATTTTTAGATCTCATGTTATTAATTAATTAGGGTCTAATTAATTTTGATCAACCTTATGGTCAGTAATTTAGTTTCATTAATATCTCTAGATGTAGAAGTCCAGTTCACGTGATTTTAGTTGGGTTTGTTTGAAAATTTTGTCTAGTATATTCTACAAAACTTTCAGGTCAATCGGAATTATGGATCTTTGGGTATAATTTATTTAGTAACAAAACATGTTTTGTCTAGATTTGAAAAATGCAGTATTTAGGTTTTATGATTAAGAAAAATTATTAAATTTTGTTGTTGTCTACTACAATCATTCACTCCTTTCTGATTTCTTTACTACAAATGGTATCAGAGCAAGGTTATTTTTTTTCTAATTGATCTTAACGAATAATTAGGAAATATGTTAATGAATATATATTCTATGAAACCTTGTGTTTTTGATAGTATTGATTTTCAATATTGGAAGGCTAATATGGAAGTATATATTCAAGCTTAAGGCTTTTCTATATGAGAGAAGATCTACAAGCCATATCAAGTTCTCGAAAACGATGAAGTGATTGTGATGAATCAATCATATGTCGAGGCTAACAGCAAAGCGAGAAATTTGATTATTCAAGGGCTAGGAAGAAGCGTCTTTATGCGTGCTGTGCATCTCTAAGTCAGCATATGAGGTATGAAAAGCACTTTGTGATTAATCAAATACGATAAAACAGGTACGTCAAGATATGTATAAAAAGGAATACATATTCTTTGCTCGCTTTAATAAGATTTTAACTTACGTTCGGCTAATGTTATATATTCTGAGAATGAAAATTTTTATCAATTGCTAGAAGCTTTAGATATGTCTATATGTGACATGAAATTAACATCAATTAGATAATCTACTGCCATGAGTACGCTTATTTTAGATGTGCTTTATTCTAAATTAAAAACTCATGAGCTAGATGTTTTTACTAGAAAAAATATTGCTAATAAATTAATAACTTTAGCTTTACAAACTAGTAACTCTATTAATGTTAATTCTTCAGCTAGCTTAGTTTTGTATGCGTTGTCTTCACTAACCGATGAATAGTTAGAATAACTATGAGAAGATAATTTGGTACTCCTCTCCACACGCTTCAAAAGAGTTTTGCAGAATGTTTAATCTAGAAAGAGAACAAATGGTGTAGAATCTCGAAGATGTTTTGAATGCGATTCGCTTAATCATCTTTATCTCAAATGTCTAAAATTTTTAACAAGAATTTCTAGATATGAAGATGAGGAAGAAGACAAAGAAGAGAGTGACAAGAATCGAGCATTCAAAAGTATAAAGAAGAAGGGGTATTTGAACAAGAATGTAGTACACTGTATTCTTTCCGCTCTTAAACAGTTGAAACTAAGCGATGTAGACCTCAAGAGTGATGATGACGCTACTCCCAAAGACAAGAAAAACTTAATGAGGCTATGTATGATATGGCAAGTAGTAGAAACATCATAAATAGTGGCATCGACGGCAATAGCGATAATGAGGTAAAACCTTTTTACGATGATTTAGCGTATACTGTTGAAAAACATGACACTTTATTAGAAATGAAAGATAAAAATATTAAGAAACAAAATACTTTAGTTGAACAACTAAATGCTAAAATTGTATGAATTAAAAATTTGACTCTTGTAGATGATTCTTGCAAATCATATGACTTAGTTTATTCTGAATTTACTTCTTTAAGGGATATGTATGCTTCTACTTTCAAGAAACTTAATCTTGAAAAAGAGAAAAATAATAAGCATATTTGTGTAGTTACAAAATCTGATTATTATGATAATTACAATTCGTTTAAGTTAAAGTTAAAAGATGCTGACATTAAAATTGCTAAACTAAAAGATGATCTTGCTACTCATAAAGTTCTTTCATGCTCTAATTATAGAAATAAAGATAAATTTCAATATGTTTCTTGCAAAAATTGTACCACTCTTTTAAATCGTATTGATTACTTACAAGTAAAGATGGGAACTAAAAGTTTGAATCAAATTTTAAATCAAAACACACTTATAAAAAGTTTAAAACATGTTTAAGTTATGATACTTATGATTATTCTAAAACTCATACTTCGACTGTTTTTAAATCTCTTAGTGGTGGTATAATTAAGATTACAGATGAACCTAAAAATATAATCGCTAGATCTGATAGTGTCGTATCATCTACTGGTACAACAAGTATAAGTATTATTTTTACTTTTAAAAGTAAATGTAAAATTAAGTATACTTACACTTATTGCGATAGAGATGGACATAAAGTAGAATTTTGTTTTAAATTTGCTAAACAATAGATGAGAGAAAAAGCTAAGGCAATGTCTAATTTGAGAAAAGTACGTCATTTTAGTTCTAATAACATGGGTAATAATATATCAAAATCTTTGTATATAAATACTTGTGTTATGTCTTCTGGTGTGTATCGTGTATCTCAGAATTGAATTCCTAAATGTTATATTAATAACCCTAGTATAACGACCTCGTCATTATCTTCTTCTATGTAGGCATTTTACGCGAGAAATGAGAACTTTTTGCTACTAAAGTCTAGATATTTACATCACATGTCTAATGATAAGAATTGATTGTCCTATCTCACAAGAGCATCGCGTGTTAAAAAGATAAATTTTGGAGATGCTTTTATTTTTATGGTTATGATTATAGGTACAGATGCATATATTTAGGGGGAGAACTTTTTTATTGATGAAGATAAAGCTTTGGTTCCTCCCACACAATCAATTGATTTGTTTCCACCACCGATCACAACATCACAAACAACATAGCATACTTAAGAAGATATACAATTTACGGTATATTTGTATAGAAGATTTCAATCTTCCCACATACTTTATTTCTTCAAGCAATCAAGCGGATTCTCAAGTATGATCATAGCACTAAATATTTTGGCATATGGCTATCTGCATCTTTATGAATTAGTTTAAGAGCTTTTTCTAGTGTTATTTTTGAAAGATGTAGACTTGATAGAAAATGTGTTTCTAGTGCTTGTTTCTTCCTGAGTAATTCACTTGTTGCTTTATCTTCTAGAAAACAATAATTTGTAACACAATTAACTGGTGAATCTAAATATGTGGCTGCTGCTAGTTATTATTATCAAATTCTTTGGATAGTAGTTACACTTAAAGATTATGGTGTTATTTTGAAAAATGTTACACCTAGTTCAACACTCTAGAACAAAACATATTGATATTAGATTTCACTCTTTTCAAAAACATGTTGAAAAAGGTAATGTGGCACATGTAAATACTAAACATCTCGTTTTGCTCGTCTTTGGGGAGAAATTGGGGTTATTCATTCTATGGTGTTGTTTTGAGGGGGAGCATCAACTTTTGTAACATTTTTGTGTGTTCTTTATTTTCAAAGAAAAATTTATTAAATAATAAGCACTACATATAATTCATATACTTACAGTTATCTTCATATCATAAGCTAGAGTGCTTTTATGTGTTTATTTGTGTGATGTTGACTATCTAAATGGAATGATAACTTGAAAGAAATCTTGATATAATTGAACTTTCTTGTCTATTTTAATATTGTTTTAAAAGTGCTAATATGATATAAGAAATATGAGAAAAATAAAAAATATGTGCTATAAAAATATGAAAAAGATCAAGAAAATATGCATGGTTACACTTTTTTTAACGAGAATGCTTACTATTGCACTTTAGTATAAACTTGGAAAAGATGTGTATGACTGAAACCTATTTCTTAAGCTTTAAATTGTCAAAAGACAAAAAATTAAACGGATTAAAAAGTAAGTCTCATGTGCATATAACTCTATTATGTTATAATCGAGATTAGTCAAGTTATCAATTTATTAAAACAAACATAAATAGAATACATCAAGTTTTGCATGTTTTAAAATAGTGAGTAAGGAATATCATATTTTATAATAAATTATTAATTACATACTTAGATTTACATTACATTGTATGAGTGCACATTACTTTTATCATTAAACTAATGATTTCTGATGCTCACAAAAATAAAATAAAATTGGTACAAAATTGAAAAAATTTTAGTCTTTTCTTTTATGTTTTCTTAATAAATACATTGTCAAAAAGGGGAGAGAGTTTAATGTAATTTCTTATGAGAAGTTAAATGCCAATATTTTTTGAAGATAAATGCCAATGTTCAATATTCACGTGTTGTTGTTAATGTTTTTATCAAGTGAGAGATTGTTAAATAATAATGACGAAAATTTGGTTTAAACAAAATTGGTAAAACAGTTTATGTTGAAATTAAAAAAATAGTTTATATTTAAATATGCATTATTTAATTGTTTTGTATTTAAAATTATTTATGTAAAATACATGGTGAGCATGTGTGCGTTGACATAGGTTAGGTTAAAAATTCTGTGTCAAAGAATGTTTATTTCTTTATTTGTGTGCAAGAATGAAATTTGAAAATAGATGAAAAATTGCTGAAAAAATTGGAGAAATTTCGGACAAAAATTGAGAAACAATTTACCAAATTTGGAACAGTAACAGGCTGGTTTTTCAGTGGCCCAAATGCACAATAATGGGCATAGCAAGTGAAATAGTACGTGGAGATGCCTCAGCAGGCCGCGATATGGCAACAGCCTAGCGATGACAGCATGAGACTGATAGGTGGGACCAGATTATCGGCGAGGGCGAGCACACGTATGGCAGTGGCACAAAGACTGATAGGCAGGATCAAGCTATTAGTGGGCGTGGGCACGCGCGTGATAGCAGCGGTGTAGCTGATATGTGAGCTAGGCCTGTCAGCGAGCGTGGGCGTGGGTATGGAGAGGCACTATAATTGATAGGCGGGCCAGGCAAGCGTGAGTGCGTTCGTGGTGAAGACTTGGCGACTGATAGGTAGGGCCGGTAAGAGCAACGTGTGGCGTGTAGGAGCGCACACATGTGTGTGGCCGTAGAAGATCCGGAGATGATGTGGCGAGTTCTGATTAGAGCAGAAGCGCTGGAATAATAATCGAGTCAGATTCTCTATGGATACAAGTTGGACTATGTTGTATTCCATATAGCCGATAACGTGGTGTAATCTGGAGCGCTGAAAATAAATAATATAGTGATTAGGAAATCTTATGAGTATTTAGTTAATTTTCTTTGAGATTTGTTGCATAAATAGAGGATAAGATATTAAGGATTTAAATATACAAAATTGAGAGATTTTTTTAGTAAATCTTATAAGCACAATTTTAGGAATAAAGATAAAATTTGTCAAAGATTTGTGTGGGATTTATTCTCTCTTTTTTCATACATAGCATTTGAATTTAGATCAATATATTTTCTCTGGGTTTGATTTGATTTCTTTGATTATGGTGTTTTTCTAGTTTTTAAAAAGGTTGATCGGTTAATTATTTTTAGATCTTATATTATTAATTAATTAGGTTTAATTAATTTCGATGACAATTTTATTTTGTTAATATCAAGATTGAGACGTTTGATTGAAGCCATTTTAGTTATGTTTGTTTGTAAATTTTTTCAGTTTATTTTATAAAATTTTTAGGTTATTAAGAACTACATATCTTCAACTAATAACGAAACAGTATTCTACAGTTTTTCAAGTTTTATAATTAAAGGAAATTATTAAATTTTATTTTTGTCTTTCATAATCTTATGTCTAATTGCTTAGTGAATCGATCCTATGACTCACAAACTCTATCCCAGCCCATCTATGCGCCCAAACCTGATCTAGGGCCCATGTGTAGGTCAGGTAAGATCCACCTCACATGGCATATACACCAATGCAAGATATGATACCTTTGCATTGACCCCTGGATGCCTCAGCAGATAATGCAATGAATATTAATTTTGTTTCATCCTACTTCTATGGCAGCAGCTAGCTGCCTTTGTTGCTCGTTTCTCCCACTGAGGTGATTGTTTCAGGAAGTTTAAGGAAGGATTTGAAAAGGAAACAAAACCAGAACTTAACGAAAACAAGTTGTGTTAGTGGCAAGCATTAGTTAGTCGTTGAGTACAGATTCTAAGAAAAAGGACTTGCGCATCACTTGTCTGAACTGCTTTGTTTTCAATTCATACAATACCATCCTAACAGCCCAGCACAAATACACAATGTGGGTGCGCATTATGAAGCAAAAACTGACTACATAAATAAGTACTTCAAATAATTAAACTCCACGAAATGAATTATTATGTGGTCACAGTTGAAGAGAACAACATCCGTTTCTATTTTCTATGCTAGTTGCAATGCTACCCGGTTTTATGGTTATAATGTTTTAAGAATCTTACTCTATTTTTAAAATGTGAAGATGAAAAGCAAGCATGCAATTAAGTTACTTACATCCATCCTCTTTTGAGGACAATTCCACCTCCTCCTGCTGCTCCCATTTACTCTTTGTTTGACGCAGAAAGAGCATCTCTTGGAGACTAAAAAGCCTCATAAACTTATGGAACTTGAAGAGTTGATGTACAACCAAACGCTGATTTACACATCCTGAAATCAACATAGGCACAACTGATGTGTTATGTTCACTGGAAATTTTAGTCTTTCCATACTCTGATTGCTTAAAAATAAAAGCGTCCTTGTTGGTGTTGACTATCAAATATAGAATTGCTTTCTGCAGGGTTCAATGGGAAACTAAAATAACAACTAACGGAAAAATATTAAGTGATATGATTTGGGTTTACTTCAAAGACGCATCCATAATTAAACAACCACAATTAAAAAACAAACTAGATTTAAATGGGCAGATGATAGCTTGCAAAAACTAGAGACACACTGATGGCAGCATGCACATGTTGCACATTCAATGCACGTTCCTTGACAGATAAAGTAATGAAGATGGGCTCGCGAACACGAAAGAGCTAGATAGAGTTCTGAATATTGATATGCGGAATAACCAAAATCAAGTGCTGAAGATGGGCATCGCAGGAGGAAAAAAATGTGCTCAAGATTAATTGGTGGAGTAATTGAGTAGGTCTGCAGATCCGTGAATAATGAAGCAAACAGAATAACGAGGCACCTTGCCACGCAGGTCGCTTCATGGAAATCTTCTACCTCCATCTTCTTTTTTTTAAGAGTTCTTGCTGATGCCTTTCTCCACACCCCCCCCCCTCCTCCCTATCCTCGATGGCCTCCACTCCCATTGTAGCGCTCACGGCGTAGCAAAATAGGAGAGAGAAGTAGGCTACCAAGTCAGTACCATTAGGGCTAAGGTAGGCAATGAGCGAGATTGAGAAAAGATCATACACAAGGATGGGTCGTGGCAATGGAGCTACGAATCCCTAATGATCAAAAGAAAAAAAACAGTAAGAGTCACGGAGGAGGAGAGGCCGTGAGGGCTAACAAACACAAAAGGACCTTTAGGCCGCCAGGCAATATGACTTCCATCATGTTCTAGCCCAACGAGCCATCTTTTACTTAATAGATTTCTCATCTTTTCCTTAATAGGTTTCTCATGTTTGTTTAGTAAATAGAGGAAGGATAACTAATCTCAATCTAAGACATGCCAACACAACCCAAGCAAAGATAACACATGGCACACGCCCAATCTCATCAAACTAATATTAAAGAAGCTAGATAACAGGTATCCATTATACATTAATATAATAGGAGGTTATTGTTTTGTGTTTTGTACTCATGAGATTAATATAGTATTGGCTTCTTAGCGTGTAGAGCTATTGCCTCTAAGGGTCTTAAATCTGCATAAAAATATCAATCTTCTTGTATTTTTTTACATCTTTATATTAATATTACCCAGTATATATATATCAACAATTACTTAATAAGTGGAAAATAAATGTTTCATAGGATACATATGCAGTGCATAATTAGAGGATATGAATATAGTAGACTAGATGACTAACTCTTAAAAGATCATCTAGCCACGTTCAGCCTGTTTTCAACTGTCATCCTCTTTACTCTGTACTCTGTGATTGTTTCAGCCTCCTTGATCATTCTGCCATCATTGTAAAATCTCACCATGTTAGTGAACGCGCACATGTTTGGATTTCCCTGTGAATAGATAAATATTTGAACAATTAAAGTAGATGAAATCATGAAATAATCAAACTTATTGGAAATATCAAATATTTATGACTTAAGGATGATTTTCTAGGGTGTTTCAGCTAGTGATGTACCCATAATCGTGTGGTGTGCCTCTTAAGCATAAAAACATACACCATTTTTTTCCCATTGGATTGATCAATTGGTAGGCTCTATATCAACTCACACTCCTCGTGAAGTTGGTCTACACTAGTACGAATCTGATGGTCGATTAGAAAGTTCACCCACTTTTAAACTTGTCTTTACTATTATAAAAATTGAAGATGTTTCTGTACTCACTGTTTTTCGAGCGTCATCTCCAACGGGCGATCGGGCACGCTATTAGACTAATGGATTAGGTTATATATATATATATAGATCCGACCCCCCTTATATACACTCGGGGTCTTAGTTATTATACATATTTCTATATGGTATCAGAGCGAGTCTAAACATCTCTGGCGCTAGCTTTCTCCCTTCGGCGAGCCGACCTTTTTCCTTCTCGTCGTCAACGTCTTCTTCCCGTCGCTGACTCTTTTCCCGATACTCTCCTCCCGGCACTCTCCTCGCTCTCTCGTCTCCGTTTCTTTCTTCTCCCCGTCTCTCCCGCAGTCACCTTCTTTTCTCCGTTCCACCTCCGTGCGACAAGACGATGATCTCCATCCGCCTCCTCATCTCGTCTCGCACCCATCTCCGCCCTTCTTCTTGCTTCGTGCATCCTTTCTTCTCTGACGCCGGCGCACCTCCACGCTCGTCGTCTCCATTGGTTGAACTTGTTTGCCCTCCCATCGGCTGGACTTGTCCATTCCTCCATCGGCTAGAACCCTCCATCGGTTTTCGCCTTTTTTTCCGACACGCTCAATAGTTCTCGGACGCGAACCTTCTCCCCTCACGTCTGAGCCAATCTAACGTGTCCACGGACGCGAATCCCTGCCTCCCGGACGCGAACATATTCTCTTCGCATCAGGCCACTCTCCGCCTTTTTCGCGTTCGCTCCACTCCTTGGCTTCTACGAGTCCACGGACGTGAATCTTTCCTTCACGGACGTGAATCCTCGCACGTCCGTGACCCAACTACTCTCTGACCCATCTACTCTGTCACCACCTTTTCCTCACCTACTCCGCTGCCTACTCCACATCGGCCAACCACACCCCATTGGCTGGCCGGCCCACTCTCTATCGGCTTCTCATATCTTTGATCGGCCGATCCGTCCTCCCATCGACTTCTTCTTCCCACCCGTCCTCCGATCAGCTTCTTCCTCCCATCGGCTATTTGTCCATGTTCTCCTCTCGTCATGGCCACCAAGTCCGCCCTCAGCTCCGGCACTCTCCCAGTCGCCGAGTCTGCTCCGGCTCTCGGTGCCCCAGACCACGCTTCGAGCACCACCTCGCCGATCTTCTCTCCTCCCTACGCTCTGTGAACATGAAATCTCACGTTTCTATCTCTCTTGACCTTAATGCCAACAATTCCAAGTGGTTTTATTCTTCAAATCCCTCTGTGGAAAATTCAGCCTATGGTCCCAAATCAATGGCTCCGCTCCACCTCGCCCTGATGACCCCCAGTGAGACATTGCCAAGTGATGCGTGCGCAGCTGGCTGCTCGGCTCGGTCGACGACTCTGTCCTCGATCTCGCCATGGATGATACCGACCCATCGTCCAGGATCTCTAGGTGGCCATCGAGTGGATCTTCCTCGCGAACAAGCAGCCTCGCGCCATCTTCCTCCTCAACGAGTTCCATTCCATGGTACAAGGAGACTCATCTGTCTCCTCGTACTGTCAACGCCTCAAGGTCAAGGCTGCTACTCTTTGGGATGTCGGCCACCCTATGGCCGACTCTCAACTCGTTCTCGTCCTTCTGCGAGGCATCAACCCTCGCTTCTCAAACACCGCTAATGACATCGCCAACGCCACACCCCTTTCATCGTTTGCCCGGCCCATGACATGTTAGTTCTTAAAGAACTCCGTCTTGCCAACGACGAGAAGACAATGGCCTACACCGCTCTCCTTACCGCAGCCGATAATGGCTGCCGAGCATCCTGCACTGCCGCTTCCTCCCGCGGCTCTGGTGGCCATGACTCTAGCCATGGCAACACAGCCCGCAACGGGAAAGGCAAGGACAAAGGTAAAGGCAGGAACTAGCAGAGTCCGATGCAATCATGACCTGCCTCAGTCCCTGCCCAACCTGTCGGTCCCACGGGTCTATGGCTCTGCTACAACCCCTGGGCACCCTAGCCCCAGCCACGCAGCCCCATCGGCTGGTAACTAGGGGTTCTCGGCGCCCATCCTCGGGCTCACCTAGCATCGGCTCCCATTCCACCGCCTCAGCCGATGCTACCAACACCACCTACCCAGTCGGCTCCCTCCTAGAACCAGGCTGGCCTCATCGTCACCCTCAACCAGATGACGCTCCAACCACTGCACCCTTAGGTGCTGGACTCTGGGGCGTCTTCGCACATGGCGTCATCGGCCGATATACTTCGCTCCTGTCACCCCTCTTCCTCCCTCTTTGTCACCATCGGCAATGGTCACTCTCTTCCTATCCAATTCCAAGGTGACTCCTTGTTGTCTACATCCACCACTAACCTCCCCTTCGCAATGATCTTATCGTACTTTCTCTTATTCACAATCTTATATCTGTTCACCAATTCATAAGAGACAACAACTGCTCCATCGAATTTGACGCGTTTGGTTTCTCTGTAAAGGATATCCCAATCCAGCGACAGATCCTTCGCTGCAACAGTGGCGGAGACCTCTACACCATTCCCGCTGCGCCGTCCACTCCACACGTCAGCGTCGCTCTCTCTACCAACCTTTGGCATCTTCGCCTCGCCTACCCCGGCCTCGATGCTGTCGCCACCCTCCGTCCCAGTGCCTCCATCCGATGTACTCATATCAACTTGACAAACATGTGCGTCTGCCTTTTTATAGTTCTCTCTCTTGCACCTCATCCCCGTTTGAACTTATACATTGTGATGTATGGATATCTCCAGTTAAAAGTGTTTCTGGTAATCAGTATTAACTTGCCATACTTGACGATTACATACACTATCGCTGGACCTTTCCTCTCATCAGCAAATGCGTGGGCGCCTCTCACCTCACTAACTTCGTCACATACGTTTCTACTCAGTTCAACTTCCCCATCAAGGCTTTACAAGCCGATAACGGTATGGAATTTGTCAACCATACTGTTACAAACCTCCTTACCTCGTAGGGCATCCATCTTCGGCTCTTTTGCCCCTACACCTCTCATCAGAACGGCAAAGCCGAGCGCCTCCTTTGCACCCTCAACAACATCAGTCGCACTATACTACTTCACGCCTACTTACCTGCCACTTATTGGGTAGAAGCTCTGGCTACTGCGACTTATTTTCTCAATCGGCGCCTATACTCCTCCGTTCAAAACAACGTTCCATATGCCATTCTTTATCGCACGGTGCCCGGCTACTCCCACCTTCGCGTCTTTAGGTGCCTTTGCTACCCAAATCTCACTGCCACTACTTCCCACAAACTCGCTCCCCGCTCCACTGCCTGCATTCTCCTCGGCTATCCCTCCTCTCATAAGAGATACCGATGTCTTGACCTTTCCATCCGATGGGTCATCGTCTCTCGTCATGTCATTTTTGACGAGACATGCTTTCCTTTTGGTCTGCTTCATCCGAGATCCTCCTCTAGCGATCTCGACTTCCTCCTCGCCAACACCGTACCAACCCGGTCTCCTCCACTGTCCCCTCCATCGGCCCCCTCATCAACCGCTGCTAAGGACTTACCTTTCACCTATCCCACTACTATTTGGTCCATTGTCCCACCATCAGGCCCCCATCGGCCCCACCTCTCTCATCTGCTTCAGCCGATCCTGTCCTTTTTTCATCGGACACCCCACTTACATCGGCTCCTCAGCCTCCATCGGTTCCCCCCACCTCATCGGCTGCTCCATCTCCATCAGACCGACCGGACCAATCGGCCCATCCGACTCCATCGGCTCAGGCCGATCTAGTTCCCTCCTTTCCTCTCACCTACAGCGCCGATCCGAAGCCAATGATGCCCTACCTGACCAGTTCTTCCCATCTCTCTCATACTCCCATCGGCTCTAGTTCCCTCCACCTCTCGTATGGTCACTCGCTAATAGACCAGGTCTCTCCACCCTACCAAGTGCTACGGGCTCTCCGCCGTCCACAGCTCTATCTGGCCCATCCTGGCAGCATCTTGCTCCGTCCTGGCTGACCCTCAGTGGCACGCGGCCATGGCCAACGAGTATAAGGCCCTAATGGACAACGAGACCTGGCGCCTCGTCCTCCGTCCTCCCGGTGGCAACATTGTGACTGGTAAGTGGATTTTTAAACACAAATTCTACGCTGATGGCTCCCTTACCCATCACAAGGCTCGCTGGGTAGTCCATGGTTTCTCCCAAGAACCCGATGTCAATTACGATGAGACCTTCAATCCCATCGTCAAACCCGCCACCATCTAGGTCGTCCTCACTTTGGCTGCCTCGCATTCCTGGCCGATCCATCAGCTTGACGTAAAGAACGTCTTTCTTCACGGTCATCTGACGGAAACGGTCTACTGCCAGCAGCCCCTAGGCTTCGTCAACACTTCTCATCCCGACGACGTCTGCCTTCTTCAACGTTCCCTCTACGACCTCAAACAAGCCCCTCGTTCCTGGTAACAGCGCTTTGCTGCCTATCTTCGGCACATCGGCTTCGTGGCCTTTGCATCCGATAGCTCCCTGTTCACTCTTCATATTAGCTCCGCTACTGCCTATCTACTTCTATATATCGACGACATGTCCTTACAATGTCTTCGACATGTCTTCTCGACCAGATCATGGCCCAACTCCACCCTGAGTTCGCCATGACCGATCTTGGTCCTCTCCACCACTTTCTTAGCATCTCTGTCACCCATTCCTCTCACGTGCTCTTTCTTTCCCAGTGCCAGTACGCCATCGACCTCCTCCAGCGTGCAAGCATGGCCGATTGTCACCCCACGACCACCCCGGTCAACACTCGAGCCAAACTCTCCGCTGCCAATGACACACTTATTGCCGATCCCTCTCAGTATCGGAGTCTTGCCAAGGCTCTCCAATAGCTCACCCTCACCCGGCCCAACCTCACGTATGTTGTTCAGTAAGTGTGCCTCTTCATGCACGCTTCACGCGAACCTCACCTTGCGCTGCTCAAGCGCATCTTACGCTACGTGAAGGGCACGCTCTCCAGCGGGCTGCATCTTAGCTTCAGCCCCATCGACTTCCTCACCACGTACTCCGATGCGGACTGGGCAGGCTGTCCTGACTCTCGACACTCTACGTCTAGCTACTGCGTTTTCCTCGGTGACACTCTAGTATCCTGGTCCTCAAAACGCCAGACTATAGTGAACCGGTCTAGCGCCGAAGCCGAGTACCGCGCCGTCGCCCACACCATCGCCGAGTGCTGCTGGTTTCGCCAGCTTCTCCAGGAGCTCCGTGCACCCCTCTCCTCCGTGACCGTCGTCTACTGCGACAATATCAGTGCCGTCTACATGACCGCCAACCCGGTTTATCATCGACGCACCAAACACATCGAGATCGATATCAATTTTATCCATGACAAAGTCGTATTAGGACAAGTTCGGATACTCCATGTATCATCGGCGTACCAGTTTGTCGATATAATGATCAAAGGTCTATCCATGTCTTTGTTCACCAGTTTTTGGTCCAGTCTCTGTGTCCGTTCCCCTCCCGCTGCAACTGCGGGGGTGTTAGACCACTGGCCTGGATTGTATATATTTATAGATCCGACTATATTTATACACTTGGGTCATAGATCCGACTCTATTTATACACTTGGGTCTTAGTCACTGTATACATTTACACGTGCGCGTGAGATGGGTGCTATCCCCGTACGAGAACGGCATATGTGACATCTGACTCGGGAACACAGTATGAGCGTCCAATGTTTTGGTTTCCGATCCAATCCAAACTCAGCGCAGTCCCATGTTGCAGTCAAGCCCACGATTCCAATCGCTTCCTAATCGTGGTCTTTGTCCATAGCTTGTGTCATCCGCGTCCGTAGCTTGGAATTGGATCTCACCTCACCTGATCAGCCAGACAAGCGACAGCCTTGATCGGCAGCTGCGGGATGTGGCTCGGGTGCTTGGGTGGCATCGGCGATCACAGTCTCAGTAAAGTCAAGGGGCGCAGGCACCAGGAGCTCGTCGGCCAGGGCAGCGGCGTAGAGCAGGAGGCGGAATTCGTAAGGAGGGGCGTCGTAGCCGTCACTCGGCTCGGTGCCTCGGTCGCGGGTTGCTATCTCGAGATCAATGTGCGTGCCACCTGTCGCGTCCCACATGCGAATGCGTGATGTGCTGATGGAGCTACGACATGAACGTGAAAAGTACTGATACCTGGATATCCCCTGCTCTCCTAGGCTCTTGACTTGCTAGCCAATTAAGTATTTGGGCTGATACATCATACATATACCTATATACACCATATACCTAGGTCTAACCCCTCCTTGGGCTAGGCCCTAAGCCGGCGCCCCTATGGCCATCCTCCATAGCCAGACCTGTGGTATGTATATATATGCATTAGTTCCTTTCGTGCTGATGTTGTGATTTGTAGCTATTAGTTCTGCCCTCATAGAAAAAGTTAATTTTTTTTATATTTGTAGCATAGAGTCTGTAGTGCATGATTAGAAATTTGAGTGACAGCATATGTATGCGTTGTCGAAATGGAACAAAAGGTTATACTAGAAAGAAGTAGAGTTTACCCAATTCATTGATCTTATAAAATTTCTCTCCTATTACAGCTTCTTTAGATGATTTAGGGTTTAAAGTAAGCTATAAAGTTACATGTATTTTTATAAATATTACCCTATGATAGAGAGAATGGTTAAGCTATTAATATTCTAATTCGTAAATAGACCTTTTTCTTTCTATTATTATAGTCCTCTTGGGCCGAAGTCTTGTAGATAAAGGCTTATTTAAAGCCTCTTGTCGAAGTAGGGTCAAGCTGAAGAAAATAGCTAGCGTGAAGGTGATAGGCTGAAAAACCCATTAACGACTATCCTCTAACAATATATAGTTAATTTATACCTCTTTGTTTAGGTTTATGAGCCAACTTATAAGGAAAAAAACCTAAGCCTAAACGAGCAGTTTTTTCGTTAAGTTTTTTAAATCTATAAGCCAGGTTTCAAGTAGTTTTTCTAAGTATAAGTAGAATTTCGACTTAAAACTTATAAGCCACCAACAAAAAGTCAACTTTTCAATAAGCCTATGTCAAAACAAGGGGAGGCTTAGTATCATACTCTATCATACCAGTAGAAACCAAGCCTCCCCTTTTTTTTACAACTTAATTATCCTTTTAGAGATATTTAGAATTACTTCACTGCACAGAGTTTAAGCAATGCCCAGAATTGTTTGAATTTTCTTTTAATTGTATTTTTAAATTTTAATTACGATTTGTCGGACGTGATGTTACGTGAGAAAAATAAACATAACAAGGTTTTTCATGATTCATTATAATATGTTTTTATCATAATTTCGGTTTCTTCCCGTTGCAACTTAAAGCCCAAAACACCAGATCCGCAACGGAGGGCGGGCCAGTTGTTTCATTGGCGTCATCACGTGCACGCCGCTGCACCCGCTGCTGCAGCCTGTAGGTAGTAGGCACCTCATGGGCCTCCCGCCGATCCTACGTGGGGTGCGTCTCGGCGGCCGGTTTGTCCGTCACGATCTCCCGGCTAGCTCCGGCGTGTGCCGGCCTACGCGCGATGCCATCGACGCCGTACGTTCAGCTGAGCCCTTCTTCTGGTTGGGTTCCCGTTTCATCTGATCGCTCGCTGCACACCGTGAGTACGTCCAGAGCGGCCTGGGCTACCATACATGTGGGCGCGCCGCCATGATCACACGCAGGCCGCCCTGAAAGTCATTCCTACGTGCATCGACGCTCGCGGCGCGCCGGCACGACTGAAATTTTCAATTTTTTCGATATTAGTCAAAATCTGATCAAATTTGTTCAAATTTTTTTAAAAAAATCGTTCGAAATTTCGAAGATGTGCCCCCTAGCGTAAATGTGCAAACCGAAACTGTAAACCCTACTCGCTAGTTCGATTTTTATTTAGTAACTGAATTTTGCATTGATTTAATCAAATTCGAGTAAATTTCTGAAAAGCTACTACTTACTCTTCTCTTCCAACAAATAAAAAAAGCTATTGCAGTTAAAAACAAAAGCAAGGAGATGGTCAAGCCTAATTAAAGCTTTGGTGACCTTCGAATTAAACCAAACCAGAACGGAAAGCAACCAAGCTATCTACTTCTACAACTCAGCTGCATTCACTGATCATGACTAGCAACCTCTGAACAAGAGTCTAGAGATGAAAGAAAGCGGCCCATATCAGCACCACTTGACCATGTAATTAGCTTAGCTATAGCTATAAAAATCTCTCTCTTTCTGCGTGAAAACCTCTCTATGAAGACGCTCAGTCGTTAATTAGGCCTGGAAGCTGGGAATCGTACGTACGAAAGCATTTGTGCAACCACACATACACGCATATATATGTGTTGTCTATAAAACACATTATTTCTATCATATAACACCTCTGATTCGATCGTTGGGAGAGTGTTTGTGACAGTTGGTTAGGCGTTGTGCGGCGCCCCAGCTAGCCGGGATTTATAGCCCGCGACAAAGGCATCGCTCACATTGATTTTGGGACCTATAAGCGCGCAACTGCACAGGCCCCTCTTGCCAAGGAAACTCGTGCCTATTTCTATGCTCCGGTCCCAATCTGATCAATGTTAAGACGATCGATCGATGATGTTGATAGCCATTTGTGTGCGCATCAGTTAGACTGTATTTAATGATGTCGATAGACATAACCATATGATCCACTGGGCTATCTAGCCCCATTATGCATGGTAGTGACAAGTGACTCAGGCCTGTTCGATCGTGGAGTTTGGCATAGCTACTCGTGGCAGAAAAACACGATAGGTGATTAGTGCATGACTTCTTATTTATTTAATTTTTTAAAAAACAAAACTTCTTATTTAACAGTATAAAAATATACTTTCGATAAATAAGCCAGAACGAATTGGACGAGGCTGCTTGTGCACGTACGGCTAGCTCCTGGCTCGTTTGGAGCTCGGTCCATCTGGCTGTGCGGACGCCGAACCGGGAGCTCCTGCCTCTGCCCGGCCACAATAATGCTGCCCATATTCGGTTCGTGCAACCACCGCGATGCGCGATCCTGTTACATGGGCCCCTGTCGTTGAGGCACAGCTTGTGCGTCCCTCTGCCTCTGGCCTCTGGCCTCTGCTGTTGTTAGCTCTAACGTACGGGAAGGCGAATCCGTGAACGGGAATGAACGAGGGGAGTGGCACAAGCGTCGTTTCAGCACATATATCATAGGAATAATGAAAAAAATGAATAGGCGGCAGATATATATAGGACTAGTTATCGGTCACTCGACCGATTTTTTAGAGAAACTCGCATAGGTTTCTAAACCACCTGATTAACACATGTGGCTTACATTAGAACAATAAGAAGCACATAAATTTATTTAACATGATTAAAACAATAAGTATCTTGATTGGAAAATACAACACCTAACGCATTTCCTAATCAAAATTAGTCAAACTTTTTAATCATGTTTTTAACCCTTGATTTCTTGAGACTATGATATCAAGTAGACATATTGCATATTTTATTTCCTAAATTGTTATATTACATAATTTATATTTGCTAATTTAAAATAAAAATATTATCAACCCATCTACTAAAAGCTACATTGTAACTTATCTTATAGTTACATTATAATTATAACTATAATATAATTACGATAACATTAAATATAAATTTATTTGACTACACAACCTTGACAAGTAGATGACATGGAATTGAATCCCACCAAGTATGTGCCTCTTCTTTTTTATAAATCTTGATATAATTCTATGGTTGAATTTTTTTAAAAAAAATCACACGACAACTCCATAGCAAAATCAATATATGTAACCGATTTGCACGGTTGCCGGTATAGCAGAATTTATATGGGTTAGGCCGGGTTGGGTACGTAAATTGCCCAGCCAACCAATAGAGCATACTCGTGGAGTTTGGACAGGTCTCTATGGTTCAAACCCGCTAAACTCATTCGAGCCTATATTTCTACTTGGCATCTCATCGTAAATCTCTCTTCACTAACTACACCATGCTTCACCTTTTGGACAATTGAGATGTCAGTAGTCAAGAGTGTGACCGCACTTGCCAATTGCCACTACAATTGGCATTGTGCCACTACCGTCAGGGTCTGACATAGGGCTCCCACCCTATCAAACCCTAAATACTAGTGTCTCCCCCTATACCATGAATGATGTCTCTATCTTAACTGTTACCATGATCTACTGTTGCCCTACCCTGGTGTATACAATACTCCCTCTGTTGAAAAATAAAAGACGCGTACAAATTTCAATAATCAAACTTTAAAATTTTTGACTAATAATTATTCTAGTTATGTATAGGTTTAGTGATAAAAAACTAATCAGTGAGCTCATATTTCAATATACTTTCATATTATGTGGGTTTTAATCATTACCGATATAATAATATAGTTTGGGAAAAATTAACTATCGAAATTTAATCCTAGAAACTGCCAAGCCAAACTATGCCTTATAATTTTCAACGGTGGGAGTACATGGTAGGGTTTATATTTTAAGTAGTTCTAGCTTATATAAATTATAATATTAGTAACTAGATATGTCTTGATTTTGATATGTATAGGACACCTAGTCACATTTGTTTTAAATACACTACTACTTATCATTAGTGTTCCTAACACTCATGTATATGCCTACTTCAAGTACCTTCCTTGCAAAACAAGTCGATATGGAAGCCACTCTGAGAGATCACCGTAGGAGCATGAGAACATGCTCCATATGTAAGAAAGAAACAAACTTTTTCCAAACTCATGTGATGCTTCTTTTTTGGCATGGAGTAGAAGTCTACCGATGGTCTCTTCTCCGGTGACAAATGGCGCAAATAGTTGAAGAACAACTAATTGACTTCTTTTTCCTTCTTCAATGAGCTAGTTAGCTTAAAACTTTTCTGAAGTTTCTATCAATATCCAACGAACAAATATTAATAAAATACTCTATCCGTTTCAAAATGTAACAAAGTATAATAAATTATGCAAGCGGAATCTAAAAATTGCTGCTTTAAATTTATTCTTAGGTAGAGGAGATATGAGAGAGGAAAAACTGGCTACAGACTTATAAGCTATAGTACAGGTTGCAAGACATTATGTGTATGAGAGAGATATGCTATGTATTAATAATATAGTACGTATTTAAGTGTAACTCTTATTTAGGTAGGCTATTAAATAGATTGTAGATGATATGTTAATTTTTAGAGTTATTAGTTGGTTATACTATTAAACTTTAAGTTTTTACAGTCGCCAACACAAAACTTTAAGTGTTAATTTCTTTCATAATATATTATCATATTATAAAAGTACTTTTAAATACAAATATAATAATGTCACATGCATGCCAACTAAGCATATATATTATTGTTTAATTATTAGTCAAAGGTAACAAAATTGATTTTCTCTGTGTTTTGAGAGGGAGAGAGTAGCACATACTAACAAACAAGCCAATGAAAACATGTGTCAAAGTACAAATCACTGCACCAAACACATCAATTCTCACATCCATCGATCCTAACCAACAGGTAATGTACACCCCTAAGTACATTACAAGGCGGTAAGGTGGAGTATCATTTATATAATTTTACTTAAATGAGCTTCCAGTAAGGTCAATCCTATTGGTAGTTTTATAGGAGTCATTCTCAATAAATAAAAAACATATCTAATGACATAGCAACATAATTATAAAAAGAGAGAGGAGATGGATTTTATCTTAGATGAAACTGGCATATACTGTTAAACTAGTTAAAAACTGGTATAGGAGGCTTAGAGTGTTTTATTTTCCATACATCCAATTAATCCAATGCATCGCTACTAAATGCTATGACTAATCTATAAAACAGTGAAAATGAAATTGTGCATTTGAGACCTTGTTTCATTCAAATAAAAACTTTTTAGATGACATAGTATTCTTAAAAACCGTGAAATAAAACTCTCCGGTCCAACTGTGCAACGTGAGTAATATATTACTCACAACAAAAGGGAAAAAAAGAGTAAGGTGTACACCTTCTAGTCATCCAAGACTTTATCAAATCGAAAAAACCTTTCCAATGCCATACATGAAATAAATCCAACTTTGTCAAACTCCAAGGCCACACACATCTAACTTTCACTGTTCACCCACAACTAATTCCATGAACACTTACTCAAACTCTACACTCTAGAGTCCGTTTCAGTACAGTTACGCAGTAGCCGTGCGAGCTATACGTTCAGCGAAGAAGCCCTTTGTTGTGATTAAGACAAGCTAATCCAGCTGATCAGCGAGTGACAGTAGATCATCAGTGAGCTGCAGCTGGATCAGTAGCTGCTGCTAGCGTAGTCCGTGTAATAACCTACCCGACTTAATTAGCAGCAGTTACTACCACCTGCTTCGCAACCCCCACCGCCATTAATGCGGTGATCTACTGCTACTACCACTCCTTTCCTCGAGCTGCAGCTGCGAGCTAGGCTTCATCGCCATTCGCCACCTAACCAACTGTGAATTGAAACGGAAGGAAATGGTGGCGGTGGTGGCTGAGAGGAGGAGAGCAGCAGCAGCAGCATAAAATCCAACGTGATGCATTGGGCTGGCTGTGTTGTGTCTAACTCTCTCTCTTCTACTTGTTGTTTCTCTCTCTGTCTCTTGCCTCCATTAATGGCTGGCTCCGTGGGTTGCTGAGCTCTTTGCTGCGTGCCTCGCTAGGCTGCGCTGGCCGAACTGAGCTAGCCCGGCTAGCTGGGGAGAGAGAGGAGGAGGAGATCGAGAGTACGGCGGCCGGGAAGGAGGTGGAGGTGGAGAGATGAACGGCGGCGGCGGAGGGTCGGCGTGGGCGGGGGCGCTGTCGCCGGCGGCGAGGTACGCGGAGTCGGGCGGCGCGAGCCTGACGTGGGAGAACCTGACGGCCGTGCTCCCCGGCGCCGGCGGCCGGGCGACCAAGAAGCTCGTGCAGGGGCTGTACGGCTACGCCGTTCCCGGCAGGGTCGTCGCCATCATGGGCCCCTCCGGCTCCGGCAAGTCCACCCTCCTCGACGCCCTCTCCGGTATTTCCGTCCATTCCATTTCATTCACCTCCATCTCCTTGCTCCATCCTCCATGCATGCCCACCGGGGAAAAGAATTAAGAATAAAAAATAAATCAACGCGGTTTATTAAATTATTTTTTTCGAGGAAACATGGTTTAAATTTATAAATTCATTGAACACAGTTCAAATTTGCATTGATTTTTGTGCTAGGATTTGTATTTAAGGCAAGGATTTGATAGATGGATATGGGCTTGATTGATTCTGTTTGAGTGAGGCTGCAGGGAGGCTTGCGAGAAACGTGCTCCTGACCGGGAAGGTGCTGCTCAACGGCAAGAAGAGGCGGCTCGACTATGGCGTCGTGGTGAGCTCACAACTTAAACATGCAGACACCCACACAATTAAGTCTAATTTTCAGTCTGAATTTTTCCATGCTAATTAGGGCAATCACAATGCAAGATACTAGTCATAATTTTTATATCTTCCACATAATAAGAAAACTAGTATTATATATTATTATTTTAATACAAACATTACTAATTCATATTTAAATTTAATACTACTCATCTCTTATTATATGTTCCGTAGAAACAATGTCTCATGTAAGACATCATTTTGCCTCTTTCTTCATTTACTCATCTTATATCATATTTTATCTTATATGATAATTCATTTGATTCTATAAATACTATCTAGTCGTTACATTGTGAATGCTCTTAAGCTGCTCATCAACCAAATTCATGTGTTTTCTAATTGCTGATTAATCACTTCCTCAGCTGGATTAGAGTGTTCTTATATATGTTTGATCAGTGAGTATTAAATCAGGCACAAAGTATATATCTGCTATATCTTAACCCCACCAGCTAGCTGCAAGGAGGAAGAATGTGGACTTAGTAGCCAGGGAACTAATATAGGTTCAGATCTTGTTTGGAAGGAGCAGGATGAATTGCAGATTTGCCGTAGGTGTGTGTGACTGCCTGATGACTGGCAGAACTATCACATGTGTAGCCAATCGGTGCGCCGGCTCGGGGAATTCGACGGCTTAGGATGCAGAGATGTATACACCAAGCGAGCTAGATACAGTCATACAGTACAGTACTGAGCATGGCACCCCATGTGCCCACTCTAAATTTTAGGTGAAGCATTGGAACAAATGCAATTATGCATGGTACCAAAGTAGTATATAGCAAGCCAAGTCATTAATTTGGGGTTAGGGTGCAAAAAAGCTTTTATTTTGACCTTCCGGTGGCTGATCAGCTTTCCTGTTCATGGTTTCCTCTTCAGAGTTCCTATGTTCATTTCACCTTAAATGCAAATGTTCTAAGTTCGCCTGTCTTATCTTCAAATTAAGCAAGGTCACCTCCAGTGGATATTAGTATATATTGCTTAAAAATATCACTGTATGTCTCTTGTAGTAGTCTGCATTTACAATCAGAATGGACTGTGAGAGTGACTGTTTGGTACTGCCCAACTAATTGTTCATTAATTCATTCCAATTAATAAGTGGACACATATATAGCATTACAAATGTAATTGTTGGTCTCTTTCATATATTTCAATGTGCCATGCATACACTGTCAATGATATTTGAAAGCTAGATGGGTTACCCGAATACCAGGTACTCCCTCCGGTGATAAAATATGTCATTTTCAACATCATTAGTCAAACTTTTAAAACATTAAACGTTTATATGTTTTAGATATATGAATTATGTGAGAATAGATTTGTTATGAAAAGTACTTTTATAATATTGTAATATTGTTCAGTCATATGAATATCAGTTATATAAATGCATTGTAATTAATAGAAATTGCTGGTCAATAATGTTATATTTAGGAGACATTTTTCTATCAGATGGATTAGTATTGAAGATTTTCAGTGCAAATGACAATTGGAATTAATGACGAGTGATACCCAAATATTTAAAGGCGTATGATTCAATCGGTGCCAAAGTATTCGTGAGATAGTAGTAAAGAGTATTTTTATATAGGTTTAGTTCCTCTAAGGATGAATAATAGTCATACTCCTGTTTATATGTATTTGGTTGGTAAGAACCATACAGAGTATAACGATGAAGCAATCTACTTTTCTAGTCTATCTAACTAATATGCAGTAATTTTAAGTAGCAAGATGTAGTTGACGACTAATAGCAAGACGGCTTCTTAAATCTTGGTTCGATGTAGCATGTGTGTATCTTTTAATTTGATACCCTTAAGACCATTGTATTTATAGCAATAGATATTTCTTCTTTTAAGCAGAAATTGAAAAACTTTTTAGGTAATATGACCAGATAGATTAATTTGTATTCAGATCGGACTTCACAGTCTTATCTTAACCGTTTACAATTTTTTTTCTTAGCCATATGTTAAGATATGTGGTATTTTTAAAAATACTTTACCATATCTAAAACTTTAATTTCCACACTCAATCAATGAGTAGTTTAGTCATTATTATGAGGTCTTCACAACTGTCTGCTTGATGTGAAGGAGGTCGGATATGCTTTATTTCAGAAGATCAACCACTTGATCTTAACTGTCCTGTTTCTCAAAAAAAAAATAATCCATAACTGTTTTAGGAGCTATCTAGAGCTATCAACAGGACGACTGATTATTTTCAAATCCACCTCACACTCCGTACTAGTACTAGAATATAATTAATTTCACTAGCTATTTTTTGTAAATGAATATTACTTAAGATTTTTAGAGCCTTTTGGAACCATAGTGATCTTAAAAGAATTTCGCAATGAATTGATAGCTAGGAAACAGTATATATGATTCTTGTATGTACAAGTAAATACTACAAAATCCTTGTGTTATTTTCAAATTTAAGTTAACTGCTCCGCTTAAATTTGATTTGTTGAGGTAAATTTCAAATTAGTGATGTAAATTGTAACGGATGTGACACTGACAGGCGTACGTGACCCAAGAGAACGTGTTGCTGGGGACGCTGACCGTCCGGGAGACGGTGACCTACTCGGCGCTGCTGCGGCTGCCGTCGAGCATGTCTAAGGCGGATGTCCGGCGGGTGGTGAACGATACGCTCGACGAGATGGGCCTCCGGGAGTGCGCCGACCGCAACATCGGCAACTGGCACCTCCGGGGCATCAGCGGCGGCGAGAAGAAGCGGCTGAGCATCGCGCTGGAGATCCTCACCCGCCCCAGGCTCCTCTTCCTCGACGAGCCCACCAGCGGCCTTGACAGCGCCGCCGCATTCTCCGTCATCGAGACTCTCCGCCAGCTCGCCGCCGACGGCGGACGCACCATCGTCTCGTCGGTGCACCAGCCCAGCAGCGAGGTGTTCGCCCTCTTCGACGACCTCTGCCTCCTCTCCAGCGGCGAGTGTGTCTACTTCGGTGATGCCAAGCTTGCTCCACAGGTATGTAAATAAATCTTCAGAAAAATTACTGAAATAATCTTCATTTTTATCCAATTTCCAATGAACAAGAAGAGGATTAAAATGAGAGTTTAGAAGTGCTCAAATTCATTTATGTGACAGTTTCTTTGATTGTTGTCGTTCTTGCAGTTCTTCGCCGAGACTGGGTTTCCTTGTCCTAGCCGGAGGAACCCGTCCGATCACTTCCTTCGGTGCGTCAATGCCGACTTCGACGACGTCGCCGCAGCTATGAAAGGATCCATGAAGCTTCGAGGAGTACGTCTAACTGTCGATGCCAAACTTAATTATCATAATCCTTGTAATGTGATTTTCTGAAGGACCTGAATTTTGGTCAATTTTGTTCTTTCAGGAGGCAGATTTTGATCCGCTGCTCAAGTACTCGACGTCAGAGATCAGAGAACGTCTGGTGGACAAGTACAGGATCTCCGAGTACGCCACGATGGTCAGGAACACGATACACGAGATAAGCAAAATAGTAAGCGCAAACTAGCACAGAACACGACTAATATTCACATCTGAAGATCGATTCAAAATGAGTTTTTAAACATTCCAAGATCCTAAAAATTTGATCTTTTTTTTTTTGTGGTTGCGTGTGCAGGAGGGGGTGATCGAGGAGGTGGTGATGGGGAGCCAGGCGAGCTGGTGCAAGCAGCTGACGACGCTGACGAAGCGGTCCTTCACCAACATGTCGCGGGACTTCGGCTACTACTGGCTGCGCATCGTCATCTACATCCTCATGGCGGTGTGCCTGGGCACCATCTACTATGACGTCGGGACCAGCTACGAGGCGATCCAGGCGAGGGCGTCGTGCGGCGGCTTCGTGTCCGGATTCATGACCTTCATGTCCATCGGCGGCTTCCCGTCCTTCATTGAGGAGATGAAGATGTTCACGCTGGAGCGGCAGAACGGCCACTACGGCGTCGCCGTCTACATCATCTCCAACTTCCTCTCCTCCATGCCGTTCCTGCTCGCCGTCTCCTGGGCCAGCGCCTCCATCACCTACTGGATGGTCAAGTTCCGGCCAGGGTTCAGCTACTTCGCCTTCTTTGCCCTCAACCTCTACGGCGGCGTCTCCGTCATCGAGAGCCTCATGATGATCATCTCCGCCCTCGTCCCCAACTTCCTCATGGGACTCATCCTCGGCGCCGGCGTCATTGTAAGCTACCTACCTACACATTTCCATTGCCATTGAAGCTTAATTTCTTGTTCCTTGATCGGCAGCTGAATCTTTCCATGGGTGTATGCTGTAGGGGATCATGATGCTGACTTCTGGATTCTTCCGGCTGCTTCCAGAACTTCCCAAGATCTTCTGGCGATACCCGGTGTCCTATATTGTCTACGGCTCTTGGGGTTTGAAAGTAATTGACTTGTGAATGACTTACTGCATACATCCTTAGTTGGTGCTGAGACCGGAAGTTACTTTCGTAATAAAAAAAACTTAGCTGATCGGGCTAAGTTAATCATTACTTTTTTTTGCAATTGCAGGGAGCGTACAAGAATGATCTGATCGGGCTGGAGTTCGAGCCGATGATGCCGGGGCAGCCGAAGCTGACGGGAGAGTACATCATCACCAACATGATGGGGCTTAGCCTAAACCACTCCAAGTGGCTGGACCTCACCATGATCTTCGTCCTTCTCTTCGCCTACCGCCTCATCTTCTTCCTCGTCCTCAAGGCCAAGGAGGCCGCCTCTCCCTACATCCGCGTTGCCTACACCCGCTTCACCATCAAGCGGCTCGAGCGCCGCGCCTCCTTCAGGAAGACGCTCGCCATGTCGTCGATGTCCAAGCGGCACAACCCACCGCACCCCATGGCCGTGCAGGAGGGGCTCAACTCTCCATTGCCATACTGAATTGTTACAGCTACTACTCTCTACTACTGATGAAGAAGCGGATGGATCGATTGAGCAAGAAGCTGGTAGTTTGGCGACCTTGCGACAACAAGATGATGATCATATAGATGTTCGTGTGCCACGAATCAATTAATTAATACATGCGTATGTGTTGCTTGCCCATGTTGGGTTGTTTGCAGCTCTCGTTGGAAGCTGGAAGGGTTCATAAAGATACTGATAGCGCATTCTTTTTTACAAGCTTATTTTTACTGTAAGAACTCGGTCTATGTGACCAATACACATACAAAAGGATGCTGTGTCTATCTACTTGAGTGTATGTTGTTCTCTCTCTCTCTCTCCCTTTTTCTGACTTGTTTATATATGGGCATGTCGACCTGGTTAGAACATGTTTGTAGTTTTCACAAGAGTAAGTGTATTGGTTTGGCTCGCGGCAGTTGCTAGATTGATAATCATGGGCAGTACTATGAAAATATCTTTGCTGGTAACCTTGGAAGCTTACATTTTTGACACATCTGAGAACACCTGCAGCTTGATTCCTATTGTTGTTCTTGACAATGGAAGCAAAGTTATTCTAGTAATAGGGTCAAGGGGATATACATTATTATAGTAACCAAATGTGTCATATTCCCCGTGTATGCTGGAGGTGATGTCCTAAATAGTATGCATCCAGGTGATTTCCGTTATCGCAAGTGTATTTCTGAGAGGAAGAAATTATACATAAAGCAGATTATTGAACAACCATCCAATGTGGCAATTGTTCATTGTACTTCAGTTCTTGGGGTGTCGCACTAGTAGAAGATGCTGGTGTCAAACTATCAGATGCTTCTTTTCTTATGTATGAGAGGTGAGGATTTGTCCCATACCTATTATGTTCAAAACTATATATGTTTTCTTTGACTTTAGTCAAACAATTAAGCTGTGTGCACCAAGTGCACAGGCTAAAAATGCGAGCTTTTTCATTATCTTAAAAAAATTTCATCGTGTTGGTTGATCTTAGTTAACAACCGAGACTTTGTTGCATGGGGCGCGGTCCACCCTATCACCCATGTAGGTACGTTACTAACGATGTGTACCATGATCAGAGATGCTCGTGTTTTGTGTTAGAACTGCCTCTGAGTCCCACATAACCATAATAAAGGGAAACCAGCTTTGTGCATGAGGTGATGATCTCTCGACGCTTGGCCTACTCCCGAAAACCCTAAATCTATTCCTGATTCTTAGAAGCATTGGAGGTGATTCGAACATTGCTCTAGGCCATTGCAGGAGGCTCCCTAAGGACGCCAACAACTACAAAAGATCATCAACGACAAGCCAACAACTTCATCAAGGAGGGTATCGACTACTATGCGGCTCTAATAGCTCCTTAAAGCTCTGATCAGTCTTTCACCTGCATTAGAATTGGTAATCATGAGTTCATGACTGGCTAAGGATTAGATCATGAAGATTAGCTCCTTACATTTGATATGAGAACCAAAGTTTAGCTTATCATTGTGTCCAATTTGGCAACAAACGGCCGCATGAGATGTGTTTAATGAGATTTACAGTTTCAAAACAATATGAGTGACTTATTTGAGCAATATTCAACATAAATGTCCCATCGGAGGTAATCTATAGATTGTCAGAAACCGGACGACCATGTACGCCGCCGGCAACGGTGGCTCTCGCCGGTGAGAACTGAAACACACACGCAAAGTGGAAACGATGGACACAGAGTAATTTTAGTGCTGCACACTGAACCGCAGCGTTTTCGGGTGTTTTCTTCTCCTTTTATTGGAAGTCTGGCGGTGTCCGCACACCGCGCGCACGATGCGTCCATCCCCACGTTCGCGGCATGCGAGCACCACTCGGCACCCAGGTTGTGCGCGAGTTATTCTCGGCACTTCCTCCTACTTGCGCGGCAACCATAGTTCGGCGCTCGCGCATGCATAACTGAAAGAAAGAACGTGCAATGCTAAGCTATGTACAGATTATAGATATATGGCTTATATGCTAACAAATCTCCTCCTAAGCCATGTATCCTACTTGATCTTCACAAGACCAATCTTGGTGCGCAGCTCACAAAAGCGCTCCCGAGACAAAGCCTTGGTCATGATGTCTGCCAGCTGCTCTTTGGTGCCAATGGATGCGACACACACCCTGCCCTCCTCGATGCATTCTCGAATGAAATGAAACCTCACATCAATGTGTTTGCTGCGATCATGGAAGACGGGATTCTTACTGAGCACGATGGCTGATTCGTTGTCGATGTAGATCGTGGACGCGCCCTCTTGCTTGCCCTTTAGCTCGCTGAGTAGACGCGTCAGCCACACTACTTGGCAAGCCGCCGTAGTGCCAACAATGTATTCGGCTTCGCATGATGATAAAGCAACGACTTTCTGCTTCTGGCTTTGCCAGGTGATGATGTTGTCGCCGAGGAAGAAGATGACGCCGGTGGTACTTTTCCTGGTGTCCAGATCGCCGGCGAGGTCGCTGTCGCTAAACCCGATCAGCTCAGCCTTCTTTTGCTTCTTCCTGGTGTACTGACAGCCGTAGTTGAGCGTTCCCGTGACATAGCGCAGGATTTTCTTCACGGCTGCCAGATGTTCGCTCGTTGGCTCCTCCATGAACCTGCTCACATAGCCAACCGAGTAGGCCAAGTCTGGCCTTGTGTTAACCAAGTACCGCAGTGATCCCATGATGCTCCTGTACGCCGTTTGATCAACAGCAGGCGCCGCGCTCTTCTTGCTCAGCTTCAGGCGCGGCTCTATGGGGATGTGGCAGGCATTATAGCTCGTCAGGCCGGCGTTCTGCAGGATCTTGGCCGCATAAGCGCTCTGCCCCAAGGTGATGCCTTCGGGCATTTGGGACACCTCGAGGCCGAGATAGTAATGCAGCAATCCCAGATTGCTCATTTGGAATGTCCCCTTCATCTGCGACTTGAACTTGTCGATGTCGCTGGCATCTCCACCCGTGATCACCAAGTCATCGATGTACACTCCCACGATGAGACGATGCACTCCCTCGCCGCGAAGATACACGGCATGCTCTCAACAGCTGCGCTGGAAGCCGAGACCGAGTAGAGAGCTGTCCAATTTTGCGTACCAGGCGCGTGGGGCTTGGCGTAGACCGTACAGTGCCTTCACCAAACGCATAACCTTGCACTCGTGTCCCTTCAGGATGAAGCCGGGTGGTTGCTCGACGAAGACCTGCTCCTGCAGCTCGCCATTGAGAAACGTGGATTTCACGTCCATGTGATGGACGCTCCAACCCTAGTTGGCGGCATGAGCGAGCAGCAGCCTGACGCTCTCCAAACGTGCCACCGGTGCGAACACTTCGTCGAAGTCTACACCTGCACGCTGAACGTACCCCTTCGCGACCAGCCGGGCCTTGTACTTGGAGATGAGGCCGGCTGAGATCTTCTTGGCCTTGAACACCCACTTCAGGCCGATGGGTCTGGAGCGAGGTGGTGGGTCGACGAGCTCCCATGTGCCGTTGGCTTCGATCGCCGTCATTTCGTTGAGCATTGCGTTGCGCCAACACTCGTGCATCTGGGCTTTATCAAATGTGCTCGGCTCGGCGTCGCTAGCCAGCAAGAGCTGCTCCTCCAGTTCTCGGTGTGCCAAGGCTGGAGTAGGGGCTGGCCCGAGTATGTTCTCAACCCTGCGAAAACAAAGAGGAGCGTCATCTGCGTCGGTGTCGAGGTGGACGTCCCCACTGCTTGGTGGGGTGGCGAACTCCACAGCCTGATCGGCTGTCTGTCCTGGCGTGTGCGGCGTTGGTGGCGCGACGTCGTGGTACTATGACCTGGGCACTGAGGCTGCAGGGCTCGGTGCAGTAGTACACGCCCCTGGGGTGGAAGGCATGATCGTCGTGGACACCGTGACCCCCTCGGGCAGCCCGTTGTCGCCTTCCTCGATGATGAAGTCCTTAGTCGCCTCCGGGATCTCGCCTGTCCAGCTCTAGTGCGCGCCCTCATCGAACACGACGTCGCGGCTAATGTGAACTCGCTGCGACACCGGGTCATACAGGCGGTATGCCTTGGATCCGGGCTCATACCCGACAAAGATGGTGCGTCGACTCCGATCATCATGCTTCTTTGGATTTGGCGCCGTCAGCTTCATATGAGCGATGCACCCGAATGTTCGCAGATGCTGTACGCCCGACGCACTGCCAGTCCAGAGCTGATAGGGGGTCTTGCCTCCAATGCTCTTGGATGATGATCTGTTGAGGAGGTAGACTGCCGTAGTCACCGCCTCGCCCCAGAAGACTCCGGGTAGCTTCTTGGCCTTCAGCATGCACCGGGCAGTGCCGACCACAGATTGGTTCCGTCACTCCACCACCCCGTTCTGTTGAGGGGAGTGTGGCGCTGTGCGTTCACGATGAAGACCGATCTCGCCGAAGTACTGCTCGAACGCCGTAGATAGAAATTCTCCTCCACGGTCCGTCCGGAGAGCCTGAACGCGCTTGCTTGTCTTGCGCTCCGCCGCAGCTTGTACGCGCTTGATCGCCATGGCCGTCGCATCCTTGGAGGGCAATAGAGCGATCCACATGTATCTTGAGTAGTCGTTGACGAGCAGCAAGAAGTAGCGGTTTCCGCTCGGTGTTGGTAGAGAGATGGGGCCGCACAGATCACCATGAAGAAGCTGGAGCAGCTCTGTGGAACGCCCGAGCGCCTTTTGCGGGAAGGGCGCACGCTTCTGCTTCCCGGCAAGGCAGGCTTCACAGATTTGCTGCACGTGGTCCATGACCGGCAAGCCGCGAACCAGCTCGTCCCGGCCCATCTTGCGCAGCGCGGCGAAGTGGATGTGGCCGAAGCGAGCGTGCCATGTCCACGCCTCATCATCAGTGCGCGCCACCAAGCAGACGGGCTGCGCAATGGTGATGTCGAGATGTACAGCCGCCCTGGAGTCCGTGGAATCTTGGCGAGGAGTCGCTGATCTTCGTCTTGAACTCGCATCACGTCATTCTTGACCAGCACCTCGTACCCACCTTCGTCGAGTTGGCCGACGGAGACGATGTTGGCGGTGAGCCGCGGCAGGTAGTAGACGTTCTACAGGGCACGATGCTCGCCATTCTTGCAATTGAAGAGTATCGTGCCGGAGCCGTGGATGCGCGCGACGGAGCCATCACCGAATCGGACGGATCCAGTAACTTCGGTGTCCAGATTGGCGAAGGCGGTGCGGGACCCGGACATATGGTTGGATGCGCCGGTGTCCAGGATCCAGCGCTTCGGATCCCGGTCCTCGTCGTCGTTGAGATCAGCATGGACCTTCTTCTCGACAAGGTAGAGCTCAGAGGGCTCCAAGAGGGGTGGCGACGGCGATGGTGGAGCAGAGGGACACAGCGGCGAGCCATGGAGAGAAGATGAGCTCTCCTCCTGGACCGTATCCACTGCGTACATGAGTGTGGCCTCCTCCTCTTCTTCTTGGGCCACATGGGCCTGTTGGGCCGTCTCCTCCTTCTTCTTGTTCTTGCAGTCGCGGGCCCAGTGGCCCTTCTTCCCACATCATGGGCGCGGGTCGTCTGGAGGAGGATGGCTGGAACCCCCGCGCGCCTCGCCGCCGGAGTTGCTGCGGCCGCGGCCACGGCCACGACCTCTCCCACGGCTGCCGGAGCTGGAGCCACCTCTGGAGGACTCCGGTGTCTTCTTCTTGTACCTTTCCACCCACTGCTCCTCCGTGAGTAGCAGCTTGCCACTCGCGGTGTGTGCAGGGGATGGCTCGACGTCGGCGGCGGCCTTTAGCCTCCCTGTGACTTCCTCAATGGAAAGTTGCGAGATATCAAGAAGAGTCTCGATTGAGATTACCAGCTGCTTGTAGTAAGGGCGAGCGATGCGAAGATACTTGGCCACCACTTTCTTGTCGGGTTCAGGATCGCTGAGCGTGGCGAGACGCTGAACGATTCCAGTCAGGCGCAACGCGAAGTCTTCAATGGCTTTGTCGGGACAGATGGAGATGCTTTCGTATTCCGCTCGGAGGTTCTGGGCGGTCGCCTTCCGCATGCGATCGTCGCCGATGCGGAGGGTCTTGATAGCCTCCCAGGCCTCCCGGGCAGAATCCTTGGTGGCGAGCGCAGGCACCATCTCCGTGGGGACGGCGCTGCAGATGGCGTCGAGCGCGCCACGGTCTTCATCAAACTCGACGTCGTCGTACTCGATGGCATCCCACACATGACGTGTCTGGAGCTTGAGCTTCATGCGGAGGGATCACTCATGGTAGTTGGACCGCGTGAGTTACGGCTAGTTCCCTCCGCCACCTTTCCTGAAGATGCGCTCGATGACGACTTCGCGTGGAGCACGTGACCCACGGTAGTGCGGACGGCGTGCGTCCCGGGGCCGCGAGCTGCGTTGAGGAGAGCGGCTCGGGGACGGCGATCGGCGCGGTGAGTGCCGTGGTGACCACGTCGGGGTCTTGTCACCTGATCCGCTGACCTTCTCTTTGCCCTTTACCGGAGACACCATGGCGACGGGAGGATCCCGATCAACCTAGCTCTGATACCACTTGTTAGAAACCGGACGATGATGTACGCCGCCGGCAACGGTGGCTCTCGCCGGTGAAGAACTGAAACACACACGCAAAGTGGAAACGATGGACACAAAGTAATTTTGGTGCTGCACACTGAACCGCAATGTTTTCGGGTGTTTTCTTCTCCTTTTATTGGAAGTACATGCAGAGCTCCGACGGTGTCCACACACCGCGCGCACGACGCGTCCATCCCCACGTCCGCGGCGTGCGAGCACCACTCGGCACCCAGGTTGTGCGCGAGTTATTCTCGGCACTTCTTCCTACTTACGCGGTAACCATAGTTTGGCGCTCGCGCATGCATAACTGAAAGAAAGAACATGCAATGCTAAGCATTATAGATATATGGCTTATATGCTAACATAGATCCCCTATTTGAAGAATTAGAGGAGAGATCACGATCTTGATCAAGACTATGATTACCATGCTGGTTGACACAATGGCATCACCCCGATTTGCTAATATATAGTGGCTGCAGTAGCCTCCTCTCCTTTGGTTTTGGTTTTTTAGATCCTTAGGTAGATGAAGTTTGTCCCCTTCAAAATGCTCCGTCCCTTGTGCGCATTGTGCTCAATCGCCCTGGCCAAATCCAATGGTTGTCCCACAGAGCGCTTTGTGTGGGAAGCCCCACAGCTCCTAGCCACTGCCAAGGAGCAACGTTGTTAAAAACATGATCCTAAATCAAAACCGGAAGTTCTAAGTTAGGATAACAATCATAAAATCAAATTCATAAAAATTGTAAAATTATGATTGTATCTATATAGAATCATAGAATCATACCCTTAATTAGAATTATAAAGTCAAAAAATTGTATGATAGAATCGAGATTTTGATAATCTTACCATAGAGATCATGTTTCTGATCTCATGGGAGGAGCTAGCCATGCTACAGGACGAAGAGGATGATGAAGAATGCACCTAGGTCAGGCAGCTGTTTGCGTTAATGCAGCCATGCAGAATTACACCCATGACCATGGCAAACTATAGGATGAAAAGGAAAGCTTGATGTGAAAGCATTAGGACCCTAATTTCGAGTTTGGTGATTAATAATAATATAATTATCTAAACTAATTATGTCTGCTAATTAACTGTGTAAGGATTGAGGTTTCGACGATGTAATGTGCAGCAACATCATGCATCTTAATTGAGAGAGTGTGGTCATCAACAAGTTAATAGAAGATTAAGGACCTTGGTTTTCTAGTTTCTCGCATCCAAGATGTTTGGACCAATGTGGATTAGTGTATGTTCTTTTTCAGTTAAATACCATGCAATAAGAGGAGTGGTAGTTTAGTAGTTTGAGGATGTAAATGTGCTAGAAGTCTAAGTGTCGTGCATACTAGTACTAGCCTCAAAGATTAAGTGTTTAGACTTCACGTTTAACGTGGAAGCAATCCAGACAAAGTTTGGATTTCATATCAACAATTTGCCCTAAAGGTTCAATGGGCTGGATAGCCCAGGTGTGGCTGGATATTTTGGAGGATCAATGGTCTAGATTCAAAGCATCTCAGCTCTCTTTGTTATGTTTTGGTGGTTAATGACAATACAATTATCTAAACCAATCACATTGGCTAATTGTGCAAGGTTTGGGTTACAGTAGTTCTATTGTGCTACAAACATTTTTTTTTCATCCTATTATGAGACAAGATGCGGTCGAGAGAATAATTGAATTTTGAACGAACAAAGGATGCCCTAAGCACATTCAAGAAGTTAGAAAGAATGCGATAGCTTAAAGTGGCAAAGTGATTAATCTAGGTGTTGTGCATACTAGGTTTCTAGCTTCTCAAAACAAGTCCTAAACAGGGGATATGATCAGGCAAAGGTTACAAAGATGAAAGTTATATACGCGTAGGAAGTTGACATAGCCGGACAGTTCGAGTTAATACTTCTCTGGTGTAGTGAAAATCTGTAGACCAGTTAGTCCGATCCATTTGATCAGTTCATTGTCCAATTAGAACATGTATTGGTTAGATAGGGCAAGTGCAAATTCATCATGCACAATGTGTTTGTGCCCAAGTGAGAAGTTACACTGGCTGAACAGTCCAAGTGTAAATTTACCATGCACAGTACTGTGAAAGCATCTTTATTTGTAAGCTTGGAAGCTAACATTTTTTGACACGGGTGGGAGGAATGCCTGCAGACTGATTCCTATCGATCTCAAAAGATAAAATGATGACGAATAATTTTTTTTGACAGAATGGATGCAATGGTGGCTCATTGAGAATACTGAGGAAGAGAATGAAAATGATGTTAGCAAACAGCTGCACCCTAACAAGAAGATAAAAGAGGAAGGTCAGTAGCATGGCAACTGTGCAGGAAATAAGCACTGATCCCAGTGGAGAAAAAGAAAAAACAAAGCGGCAATATCCTTGAAGCGGGAATGAAAAGGACACTGCTGATTGAGCGTAAGCTATGACATATGTTGTATAAACTACTAACAATAATAACTTTATTTTGTCTTAGTTACATCATGTAATACTATTTGAGTTCATTGTAGACCATTCACTAGTTTATATAATATCATAGTGTAGGTTTTTAGAGACCCAGGATGGAGTATTTAGGTGCTATTATATGGGTCTAGATTTTAAGCCCATCCATTGTGCTACGTTGTCTTTGTTGGGCCAAAAAAAAGTTGGGCCAGTTGGCCATCGGATTTATAGTCTATTTGAGACTTTGAGATTTGATATTATGGAAATTCAAAGCTTCAAGATTGTGGGTTGAATGATGGGATGGCGTGGAAAAATGATAGGCAGCCGACAGGGTGACTCTTGTGATTCATAGTATTTACCTTGTAGCTGGTCTATCTGCTCATAGCTTAAGCTAATTATTTTTTAGATTTTATATATTTAAGAATCTAAGGACTATTTGAAGCTTAGTGTTGGTTGGGATATTTCGGTATGAGTATATTTTTTAAACAGCTAAACCGTATTTTTTAAAAAATTTATATATAAGAAGTTACTTAAAAAATCAAATAAACCTATGTTTAAAATTTCAATGGATAATAATTAATTAATTAATCATGCATTAATAATTTCACGTCATGGAAAATTCTAACCAACCTCAAAAAACGCTACCTAAGACTATATTCAATCAGGGTATTGGAAACTTTTCCTCGTAAAAATGAAGTAACTCATTAACACATAATTAATTAAGCATTAACTTTAAAAAAACTATAAAAATAAATTAATATAATTTTTTAGTTTTTTTTATAAAAAACACTTCCGAAGTGTTGTCCGGGGCTCCCTAAACAGGCCTTCCAAACAGGGCTAAGATGGGCCGCAGCACACAGGCTGTAAAGAGCTGGAAAGGTAAAAAGCGAAGAAGAGACGAATATCCATTCACCAGAAGTCAAAAAAAAAAAAGAGAGAAAAAAAAGGAGATCCCAGCTCTGCCTGGTTTCCACGCGCAGGGAAGACGGAACCCTAGAAATCCCCCCGATTCCTCTCGCCGGCGAATTCACATCGTGCTCGCGCCGTGCCCAATCCCGCCGCCCGATCCGCGGGATCCCGTGCCTTACTCGATCTGTTCGGGCGGCCGGCGAGCGACTGCTGGTGCAGGATGGTGTTCTACTTCAAGGTGCGGCCCGAGGCCGGCGACTACACCATCTTCATGGGCCTCGACAAGTTCGAGAACGAGGACCTCATCAAGTACGGCTTCCCGGAGGACATCTGGTAACCTCCCGCCGCCCTTGCTTCTTTTCTTTCTCCAGCTTTGATTGCCTAAGATTGATAGGAGGTAGTCATGTTGTAGTATGAATTTGTCTTTGTAGAAGAAATTGATCCAGTATGTACAGGATTGATGGATGGATGAGTCGCATGTGTATGAATTGTAGTCTTGAAACTCTGTAATACTCTTTAGCAGGTTTTCTTATTTAGGAAGAGGGCGGATTCTGTCTCGTGTATCTGTTTTAGTATTGTCGTCTTGGTTGAGGAATTAGTATATAGCTAGAGATGTAGAGTGACAGGTGATTTTACTATTTTTTGAGAAAAAAAATACTTTATTCCTGGCAGATATATTTGCTAGTTCTTGTCATGGATTTCTTTAAAGATTTCTGGATGATATCATACTGAAGAATTCTGGTTGACCTTGTGGTCTGTGTTCATCTGTATGACTTCCGAAATTTATGTATATAAGTGATATTTTTATCGCTGTTCAGTTGGACGATTCTTCGGATGACACTAACAAGAACTTTGTGCGGAGAATCCAAGGATCGAGTTTAGAGAAGTTTTAAAAATGATGAAAGGGGGTAAGATGATGGGTCTTGATGGTATTCCAATCAAGATGTGGAGATGTCTCGGGGATATAGCAATAATTTGGCTAACCAAGTTGTTCAAAAATATTTTTCAATCGAACACGATGCCTGAGAAGTGGAGAAGTATATTAGTACCAATCTATAAGAATAAGAGAGATATCTAAAGTTGTACTAATTACCGATGAATTAATTTGATGAGACACACTATGAAGCTATGGGAAAGAGTTATTGAACACCGTTTAAGAGGAATAACACGGATCTCTATAAACCAATTTCGTTTCATACCCAAAAGATTAACCATATAAGCAATTTTCTTTATAATATAAGTTATGAAGCGGTTTAGAGAGAAGAAGAAAGATCTACATATGTTTTTTATTAACTTAAAAATGTTTTATGATAAAATACCAAGAAATGTTATGTGGTGAGTTTTGGACAAACATAAAGTCTTAATAAAGTATGTCTCATCAATAATATATACAACAATCCTATGACTAGTGTTCGAACAAATGATGATAACACAGATTATTTTTCAATTAAAATAGGATTTCATCAGGGATTAGCATTGAGACATTCTCTCTTTGCATTGATAATGGATGAGATTACGAGAAACATATAAGAAGATATCTCTTGGTGTATACTTTTTGTAGATAATGTAGTGTTTGACGAAAGACGTGTAGGAGTAAATAAGAACTAGAGTTATGACGGCAGACTCTTAAGTCCAAAGATTTTAGATTAAACAGAACTAATACTGAATACTTGAGATATGACTTTGATACTATTAGACACGAGGGAGATGTGATTTTAGGAGGCCAAGTGGTGCCTAAGAAGAATATTTTTCAATATCTAGGATTAATGCTATAGATGGATGGAAATATTGATATAGATGTTAACCATAGAATCAAAGTGGGCTGGTTGAAATGGTGCCAAGCATCTAGCATTCTTTGCGATAAGAGAGTAGCTCATAAGTTAAAAGGCAAGTTTTATAAAACGACGATTAGACCTTTTATGCTATATAGAGCAGCATGTTGGTTTATAAAAATACGTTATGTTCAACGGTTAAGTGTTGTAAAAATATGTATGCTACGTTGGATTTATGGTCATATAAGAATGTATCGAGTCCGGAACGAAAAATACGTGATTGACTAAGAGTATTACCAATTGAAGAAAATCTTATTCAACATCAGTTAAAATGGTTTGGCTATGTCCAAAAGAGACCTCTAAAGTCACCTGTATATTGTAAAATTCTAAGTTAAGATAATAACGTAAAGAGAGATAAAAAAAGATTAAAACTAATATGGAGATACAATAAGAGACTTGAAAGAGTGTGATATAACTGAAGATTTGTATTTGAATAGAAATGCTTAAAAAAACAGTTATTAATATGACTGAACCGTAATTTAAAGATTTTTGTTGGGTTTCAACTTTAGCATATCCCAACTTGTTTGAGACTGAAAAACTGAGTTGAGTTGAATTGAATAATTAAGTGGTGTTGTCATGTACAGTAATAGAAGTGAACATACTCTGATCCCATTGAGATTACGAAAGGTCTAGCTAGTGCAATTATGTGATATGCTGGATGTATATAGTGGAGGTGTAGACTTGTCCTAGCTTTCATTTGGGAACAACATTTCCAGGGATTTTTTAAAAAAACTTTGGCATAGTGTGCCTATTTTTACTTTTGGATAGCATTTAAATGTAAGATATAATTGTTTGTTAGCTTCCATCCAGATTATGAAATCTCAATACATTCGCTAATCACTACAGGCACAGCAAGTCATTTATCAAAATTTGAGCATCAATATCTTAAAATATGTTGTCTGAATACATAGTGATATGTGTAGATTTGTCTCAGAGGTTGTTTCATCATATTGTACAAATAATAATTTAAAAATGGAAAGTAGTGGTTAGCGTTGCATTTGGAAGACTTCATTGATGTCTAAAATGACTTGTTTTGGTGAACAGAGAGAGTATTAATTGGTTGTGGCATTAGTTTTGATGCTCTGTCGTATGCATTATGCAATTTTGTTCCTTTTTGGCAGCTTAATTGGCAGGTGCTGGGTGGTACAACCCTTCCTTCTATGCTCAAGTTTGGTAGTATGAATTATGAATCTTTAGTGTATAATTTATTAAAACGTTTAAGTTTGCAAACTTAGTACTTGTTGGTATAAATTTGGAATCGATTATATGTGTAGTTTGTTCAGGCACATAAATTTCCCTTGCTACAGAGGTACATGTTGGTCTATCACGTTTAATTTATGTACTTGCATTCCTTTTTTTCCATTGCAGAGTTCATCTTCTGTACATACAAAATCGATTTCTAATGCTATATCCATTTTAGATGTGATTTGCTCATTGGATCTTCTTATAAAGTTGTTGAGTAACATAGAATCATTTTATCATGCTTTGTGGCTCAAAACTATTTTTCTATTTTTCTTGAATACAGGTTCCATGTAGATAAGATGTCCTCTGCACATGTATATTTGAGATTAAATAAAGGTCAGACAATGGATGACATAAGTGAAGGTGTGCTTGAAGACTGTGCCCAACTTGTGAAAGCTAATTCCATTCAAGGTTGGGAAAATTACATGATAATGCAGTAATACCTGTCAAACCTTTTGTTTTGCTTTTCCTAGTTTGGTTCTTGGTCAGACACATGTAATGATTCTTTTTCATTTTTACAGGTAATAAGACTAATAACATTGATGTGGTTTATACACCATGGTACAATCTAAAGAAGACCCCATCCATGGATGTGGGTCAAGTGGGTTTTCACAACTCTAAATTGGTGAGAAGCCATTATTTCCCTTACTTCCTGTGTTCACTATTTTTATTCAGAAATCTAGACGTGTAATTTGGTATATACCTTATACTTTTTTGGAACGCTTAAACATTTATAGCTTAACGTTGTGTTATATAAAGTTTGGCTAGCGTTATGATATCCGGGAAGTTCTGATAGATTCCTTTTCTACTGAAAAGTGACTTATGTGAATTCTATGTGTCTGATAATCTGTGGAAGAAATGTTTCACCTGTCAAAAAATATCTGGGCAAAATTAGAAGTTACGATTTGTGCTATCTGGTTTTCATTATTTTATGATAGAATTGGTTTTACTTTTTAGTCTCTACATAAGTTCAACTCAGGGAAGTTTACTTTCTACTTTTATATTTATGCTTTGCAGAATTTACTGTCTGTTCGTCTTTATTAACTATGCGCCAATAAGAAACTTTTGCCACATGGCATGAGCATGACAAACATCATTTTCTGTAGTGACTTTTATAGAATAACTTCAATAGCATTTAACTTTTTATTGTGAGTTATTTCTATATCCTAACATGTCAACAATTTTATAATGTGATTGTTTTATCCTTCTTTAAACACCATTTATGTTTGAAGTACTTGATTTTTTCATAGCAATTTCTTGTTTTTTTTCTCTGGAAATAGCCATTTCTTGTTGCAGCTTTCATAAATTTCATTATTTGAAGGTTTTGTTATTGTGATTTCTAACCAAATTGCTGGATTCTGCCCAATAACTTAGGTCCTAGATATATCTCCTATTGAATTATCTTTTCAGTTTTTTAATGTATCCTTCAGATTTTCATGGTCTGATCACTCTGAGTCCCTAATTGACGAGTATGCTTACAGGTTCGAACTGTCAAAGTAGAAAAGCGGATTAATGAGATTGTGAACCGGCTGAATAAGACGAAGGTGGAGCTCAAGCCTGACTTAAAGGGTATAACACTTATCCTCAATAAGATGTTTGTTCTGCTCATATTTGTAAACACGTTTTTACATGTTCGCGCAGTATCTTTTCATTTTTAGACTTAAAGACAGCAGTTTTCTCAACTTTATAGTTTTTGAGGAGGCAACCATGGTAGTGAGGAAGTGTGTGGACCTGGTGGTTAAGACTATTTTTGTCTAACTGCACACTAGACAATTTTTGATTGACTGATGCCGATTGCTAAAGGTTGAACTTTGCAACTAGTCATGTGAAAAAAAAAGCAAATGCTGTTACTAAAACTATGGAAATATTGCTCGATTTTGTTGGTATCAACCAGAACATTGAACCTAGAAACTCTGTTGTCTATGAGTGTGAAATGTGAAATGGATGATTGTGCCTAGATATGAACCATTTGGTTTCCATGGGCACTGTAGTCTTGTTATTTCATTCCTTTTTCTGTCTCTTTGCTACTTGTGATTGCATATTTGTTTTTACAGCTTAACATCTTTTTCTACAGCCGAAAGAGAAGCTGTGAGCACAGCAGAAAAGGCAGAGAGAAAGGTGCAGCTTAGAGATAAAGTAAGTTATTTCTCAAATTCTCATCCTAGATCTCATTTTATTGTTGAGTGTGAGGCTATTATCAGCTATATGCCTTTTTATTAAGGAAATAGTTTATTCAACCCCCTGAAATATGGAATCGGCAGTTCACCCCTTGTATAAAAACCAATACAATTTACCCCTGAGATGGTTTTGTAAGAATTTTTGTCCATGTGGACCATGATGAGGATGATGACATGGCCATAGATTTTGGTTAAATTTTTTTTTTACTAGCGGGAAGCACAGTAGTGCTGAATAGTGGTCCTCTGACCAAGCCTGTCAGAGAGAAAAGAGGAGTGGTCATGCCAGCTTAGTGCCAGCTTAGGTGAAAGATGAGATAATGTATATGTGCCAGGCAAGCAATAGCCCCTTCCACATTATTGCCTACATAGCAAAACAAACTCAGGGAGTAAATTGCACGGGTTTTCATATATGATTTCATACTTTAGGAAGGGTCTAAGCAGACCAACTATGTTTCAGGAAGTTTGGTAGACTTTTTCTTTCATAAATACCAGACAATTATATATTTATGTATCCACGGTTTGTTAGTTTCACAAGAAGCTAAATCTGTTCCTGTTCGTTTAATTTGCCGAGTCCTGGTGGCCTGGATGAATATTTATGGAATGGCATTTCATTGCAACTAATAAAATGGCTTCTTTATTTGATTGCAGAAACGTAGAGAAGAGATGGAGAGGCTTGAGAAGGAGAAGCAAGCTGAAATCAGGAGCTACAAGAACCTGATGGTCCAAGAAAAGATGACTTCCAACAAGCAGGTTGCATCTGGTAGCAAGACCTTGGAGGAACTAGAAGATGATTTTATGTGATAAGACAAAACAACAAATTCAAACTGCCAGAGCTCTCTAAACTGTTTCTGTCAAAGACAGGACAGGCATCTCTGGCTTTGTGAGACTGGACAGTACGATTCTGGGCAGGGCTGCCTTGACCTGTTATGCTTCATATTCTAATGGCCTGCGTTGACCTGTTTGATTTGGTGAAACAAAGCATTGTGTGATTTAACTGTGGTTGATGTACTGATTAGTTAACCAATCAACCTGACAAATAAAGCTCGCTTTGCTTGATTTTTCTACAATGATGAGTCGTAAGAATTTTATCTTAGATGTTCCATTCTTTCCCTAGTGCACTTTGGGAATACAGTACTCTCCCCAGTGAAATTTGGCTATTCCAGTCTTCCAGCGGAGTGTACTGAATTGCTTGAATCCTCTCTTTGGAATCTTAAATCGTACTGTACTAGTTGTTAGTTATGAGCAAGGTTTCTCCTACCGTTAGGGGCAAGTTACCATAACGCGGGGTAACTGTGGTAAATCCTATAAAACTTATCAAAAATCTAAATTATTTTTTAAATTTATTTATATTTAGTGGGGTTGTTTTGGTATTACTGTTACCGTACCTTGGTGGTAATCTGGTGTTACCGCCCGATTTGGGAAACCTTGGTTGTGACAAGAAATTAACAATTGGTTAGATTTTTTATTGCATTCTAAATGTTAATTTTGTCCGTTCGTTCTTTTAACTCTGCTATTATCTGAGTTCATTCATGTGTTGCCTTTTCACTTGAAGTTTTCACACTATCCTAGTTCATTCATGTGTTTCTTTTTCACATAAAGTTTAAAACGGTTACTATCTTCTCGGAGTGAGGTTTAAATGAATTTTATATAATTGAATTATTCCTTCATGTTTTCACTTGAAATGTTAACACTGTTGCGTTGCTATCTTCTCGGAATGATGTTTAAATGAATTTTATGGAATTGAAAGTTCCATCCATTTCAAAAGAGCCCTCGATGATAGAAAAAGGAAAATAAACACTTTAGCACGTTGCTTTGGTATTACAGTATTTATTTTGAAACATATACATCCATAATACACACTCTCTACACTCAAATTTTTTTATTGAGAAAATTACTCATATGCCTTGTTGGAGAATTGAGTTCAGTTCTCGTAGTTTGTCAAATATTTTTGATAAAGGGAGTAATATGCTAGTACCTATGTGCTCAATGTTTTTTACCAGCACTTGCTCAAAGTTTTTTCCCTATCTATCTACTAACTAATTTGGTCAATTTTTTTCCTATCTGTTAACTAAATTCTTTCTAATCCTCCTAATCCAATCTCACTGCCATCACTCACCCTGACCTAAGATGTTCCTCCATCCGTGGCGCTTAAGCTGTCTACTTATGTCTCCCTCAATACCACACAACTCTAGTATGAGTGGCATGTGCTTTGTAATCATATTGGCTTCTACCCTTCTGTATTCATACGGTTTTAATAGTGTCATGTCTTTCTCATTATCAATTTGTCTCTTTTGTCTATTGTCATTTTTTTATTTAGGCTTCCTCTCAATTTGATCTTACCACCCCTATTTTTTCCTATCATCATCAACAAAATTTATCGACGTTAAGGTACCAACGTCAAGAACTATGGTTGGTATATATTGTGTCATGCCACCACTTTTTTCTCTCTCATGCTTTTTATTTAATTAGACGTAGATGACAAATTTTGTTAGAAATCTAAATAGCAAGAACATTTTTTTCCATTTATCTTGAAAAGACCAAAAGTCCCCAAAGTAAAATCAGTAGTAGCATCAGATCACCTGGCATTCTTTGCCTCCATCGCACGGCTGGCACAAAACTTCATCGTTCTAGAAAGCCTCTCGCTGGAAGTGGGCCCCCCTCCCTCATAAATCCCGGTCTCTCCCTCGCGCAGCAAGCAAACCATTGAGAGAGAGAGAGAGAGTAACCAAACGAAGGGGAGAGAAGAAAACCATGGCGGCGCAGCAGCTGCTGCTCCTCCTCCCAGCGCCTTCCAGAACCTTCTCGAAGCCCATCCCTTCCCCTTCCTCGTCCCTCCCCGGGCTCTGTCTCTCCTCCGTGTACGCCACCCGCCGAACAGTCGCCGCCGCTAGCCGCGACCTGCTCCGCTCTCTCCGCTGCGGAATGAGGCGCTCAGGCTCAGGTGAGCCGCCGCCGCCTCCATCCTCTCCCCCTTCTCTTGTCGCGAGGCCGCGAGGTCGATTGTGTTGGCGAGTGGTTCGTTGATTGATTAGGTGTGTGATTTGTGCCCGTGATCAGACTCGGTGGCGGACCTGGAGCTTGCCAAGGACAAGCAGTGGCAGGGAAGACGCCCCAATGGCATATTCTGGATCTTGCTGCTCAATGTTGGCCTCTACGTGGCCGACCACCTGTTCCAGGTACTATTACAACGCTAAGCTAGAGTAGGATCGGTAAGCTGGTTGTTTCAATCTGCACAAATCAATCAATGTAGGCTTGTGGAGTGGAAGCTGTAGGCTAGAAAGATTTGCACAATAAAAGATCAATGTAAGGAAAAATAAGCAATCATATTCTTTTGTTTTAAAAAATACAACCATAGTAGGCCAAAGGATGTGTGCTCTGTTTATTAGAAAATAATACTAGCTTGCAACATTGTAACTTCTGGAAGAGGCTAATAGGCTGTTCCACTGGCTTTGGCCTTCGATCCCTACGGTGAGCTTACAGGTGTCCATGGACTCGCTGAGTGAATGGGAAGAGTCTCTGGACTTTTAAGAAACCAAAGTTGTAATTTCTAGCTGTTACTGTATATATATATATATATATATATATAGATCCGATCTCTTTTATAGAGTTAGGATCTTAGTCTCACTGTATATCACATTCCTTTATGGTATCAGAACAGGTCTAGACATCTCAGGCGCACTAGCATCCTCTCGTCGGCGAGCCGACGTTTTCTTCCCATCGCAGATTTTCTTTCCCGGTATTCCTCCTCTGCCTTCTCGTTTCAGCTCTTTCCTCCCCGTCTCCTTCACAGATGGCTTTCTCCTCCTCCACCGCCCTCTCCCCTCCCTTTTCCACCACGTGACAAGGCGACGATCTCTATCCATCTCCTCGTCTCGTTTCAGACCCACCTTAGCTCTTCCCTTGCTTCGGCACACCTTCCCTTCTCCGATGCTGGCGCAACTCTGTCCTCGTCGTCTCCATCGGTTGGACCTGTCCACCCTCCATCAGCTGGAACTCTCTCGGTTCTCGCTTTTCCGACACGCTCACCTGTTCTCGGACACGAAACTTCTCCACTCACGTCCAAGCCATTCCGACATGTCCATGTGTCCACGGACATGAATTTCTACCTCTCGGACGCGAACCTCCTTTCTTCGCATCCGCGCCTTCTCCGAGTTTTCGCGTCCGCTCTACTCCGTTGTGTCCACGAGTCCACGGACGTGAAACTTCTCTTCACGGACACGAACCTTCTCATGCCCGTGATCCACATACTCTCTCCTACCCGTGACCTACCTACTCTGCCACCCACTCCTCCCTCAACTACTTCGTTGCCTACTTTCATCGGCCAACCACTCTCCTCATCGACCACCTACTCCTATCGGCCAACCACTCTTCTCATTGGCTTTCTCCTATCGGCCACCTATTTCTCATCGGCCCTTATCCTCATCGGCTTATTGCACCCGTTACCCTCTTATCATGACTACTGAGTTGGCTCTTAGCTCCGACATTCTTTTAGTTGCCGAAGTTGTTCCAGCCATCGGCGCTCCTGACCATACATCGGGCACCACTTTGTCGATCTTCTCACCACCTTACGCCGCCGTTAACGTGAAATCACACGTTACAATCTTCCTTGACCTCGATGCCAACTACTCCAAGTGGGTATTTTTCTTCAAATCTCTTTGTGGAAAGTTTGGCCTTCGTTCCCACATCGATGGCTCCGCTCTATCTCGACCCGATGATCCCCAGTGGGACATCGCCGAGTGCTGCGTACGCAGCTGGCTGCTTGGCTTGGTCGATGACTCTGTCCTCGACCTTGCAATGGACGACACCGACCATACCGCCCGGGATCTCTGGATGGCCATTGAGCGGATCTTCCTTGCCAACAAATAGCCGCGCGCCATCTTCCTACTAAATGAATTCCACTTCATGGTACAAGGAGACTTATTTGTTTTCTCGTACTACCAACGCCTCAAGGTAAAGGTTACCGTCCTCCGTGATGTTGGTCACCCTGTGGCCGACTCACAACTCGTCCTTGCCCTCCTGCAAGGACTTAATCCACGCTTCTCCAACACCGCCGCCGACATCACCAACTCCACACCTCTTCCGTCGTTTGCCTAGGCCCACAACATGCTAGTTCTTAAAGAACTACGCCTGGCCAACGACGAGAAGACTGTGGCCCACACCGGTCTCCTCGCCGCAGCCGATCATGGCTGCTCCAACCCCATCGGCTGCTGACCACCATGCGCTGCTGCCACCTCTCGCGGCTCTGATAGCCATGGTTTTAACCATGGCAACAAAGTCCGCGCCGGTGGCAACGGCAAAGGCAAGGGCAAGAACTGGAGCGGTTCGATGCAACCGCGCCCTGCTTCAGCCCCTACCCCATCTGCCAGTCCCATGGGTCCGTGGCTTTGCTATAACCCTGGGCACCCTAGTGTCAACTACGCAGTCCCATCGACTGGCAACCAGGGGTTCTCGACGCCCATCCTCAGGCCTACCTGGCATCGGCTCCACCCTACCACCTCAGCCGTTCCTACCGCCACTACCCACCCAGTCGGTTCCCTCGTGGAACCAAGCTGGCCTCGTCGCTGCCCTTAATCAGATGACGTTCCAACCCCAACACCCAAGGGTGCTGGACTCTAGTGCGTCATCCCATATGGCGTCATCGGCCGGTATACTACTCTCTCACCATCCCTTCTCCTCCCCTTTCGTCACCATCGGCAATGGCCACTCTTTCACTATCCAATGCCGTGGTGACTTCCTTCTATCTACACCCATAACTAATCTTCCACTTCGAAATGTCCTCATCGTCCTCTCTCTCATTCACAATCTAGTATCTATTCGTCAATTCACAAGAGATAACAATTGCTCAATTGAATTTGATGCTTCTGGTTTCTCTGTGAAGGATATCCCGACCCGGCGTCAGATACTTCAATGCAATAGTGACGGTGATCTCTACACCATCCCTACTGCGCTGTCCACTCCGCACGCCAGCATCGTCCTTTCTACCAACCTCTGGCATCTTCGTCTTGATCATCCCAGCCCTGATGCTGTCGCCAATCTACGTCGCAGCGCCTCCATCACGTATAACCACAACAGCTCCACTGTTTGCCACTCTTGTTAACTTGGCAAACATGTGCGGCTGTCTTTCTCACATTCTATGTTTTGTATCTCGTGACCTTTTGAGTTAATACACTGTGATGTGTGGACTACTCTAGTTATGAGTGTTTCTGGTAATCAGTACTATCTCGCAATACTCGATGACTATACACACTATTATTGGACCTTTCCATTAACCAGCAGGTCCGAGGTCACCTCCCACCTCATTAACTTTACCAACTATGTCTCCAACCAGTTCAACTTCTCCATTTAAGCCATGCAGGCCAATAACGGTACGGAGTTTATCAACCGTACCATCCAAAACTTCCTTACCTCTCGTGGCACCCATCTCCACCTCTCCTATCGCTACACCTCTCCCTAAAACGGCAAGGCCGAATGCCTTCTCCGCTCACTAAACAACATGAGTCGCACTATGCTAGTTTATGCCCACCTACCCACAACCTACTGGGCTGAAGCACTAATCACCGCGACTTACCTGCTCAATCGACGCCCTTGCTCCTCTGTTCGCCACAATGTCCCCTACACCCTCTTGTACCACAAGGCGCCAGACTACTCTCACCTACGCGTCTGAGTGTCTCTGCTATCCCAATCTCATTGCCACTGCTGCTCACAAACTTGCAGCCCGCTCCACCATCTGTATTTTCCTCGGATATCCCTCATCCCACAAGGGATACCGATGTCTCGATCTCTCCACCCGCTGGGTCATCGTCTCCCGCCATATCGTCTTTGACGAGTCCTGCTTCCCTTTCGGTTTACTTCATCCCGGACCCTCGTCTAGTGATCTCGACTTCCTCCTCATGAATACCGTACCCTGTCGGTCCCCTCCATCAATCTCACCTCCGGCCTTCTCATCGGTCGCTCTTAAGGACTTCTTGCACAGCTATCCCACTTCTCTCCGGTCCGATGCTACTCACATCGGACCTCTATCGGCCCTACCACCCTTATCGGCTCCGGCTGATACTGTCTCCCTCCCATCGGACACATCAACTCCATCAGTTCCTCAGCCTTCGTCGGCTCACCCTCACCTATCGACCCCTTCGCCTCCATCGGCTCGCCCCTCCCAATCGGCTGCTCCGCCTCTATCGGACCGCCCAAACCCATCGGCCCATCCACCTCCATCGGCTCACCCACCCCCATCCGCTCAGGCCGACCTTGTTCAACCCTTTCCCCGAACAAACAGTCACCGATCCTGAGCCGATGCCGCCCTTCCCCAACCAGTCCCTACCCCACCTCTCACGCTCCCATCGGCTCTTGTCCCCTCCATCTCTCATATCAGGACCCGATCACAAACCAGGTCCCTTCGCCTTACCAAGCGCTACGAGTTCTTAGCAGTCCATTGTACTATCTCGCCTATCTCGGTGACTTCTCATTTAGCCTTGGCCGATCCTCAGTGGTGCGCTGCCATGGCCGATGAGTACAAGACCCTTATGGATAATGAGACCGGCTCCTTGTCCTTCGTCCTCCCGATGCCCATGTTATGACCGGTAAGTGGATCTTTAAACATAAATTCTATGCCGATGGATCGCTTGCTTGTCACAAGGCATGCTGTGTAGTTCGGAGTTTCTTCCAACGTCCCGGTGTTGACTACGACGAGACCTTTAGTCCCGTCGTCAAACCCGCTACCATCTGGGTTGTTCTCACTCTCGCTGCCTCGCACTCTTGGCCGATCCACTAGCTCGACGTGAAGAACGCCTTTCTTCACGGTCATCTGACGGAAACGGTCTACTGCCAGTAGCCTCCAGGCTTCGTCGATCTATCTCGTCTCGATGACGTCTACCTCCTTCAGCGCTCCCTCTACGGCCTCAAACAGGCTCCTCGGGCCTAGTACCAGCGCTTTGCTGTCTACCTTCGGCACATCAGCTTTGTGGCCCCCGTCTCCGATACCTCTCTCTTCGTTCTTCACATCTGCAACACTACTGCCTATCTTCTCCTCTACGTCGACGACATTGTTCTTAGAGCGTCCTCACCGTCCCTACTACACCAGATCATGGCCCGACTCCATTCCGAGTTTGCCATGACCGATCTCGGTCCTCTCCATCACTTCCTTGGCATCTCTGTCACTCACTCTTCTCACGGCCTCTTTCTGTCCCAACGTCAGTATGACATCGATCTCCTCCAACGTGCGGGCATGGCCGAATGTCACCCCACGGCCACTTCCGTCGACACTCGCGCCAAGCTCTCCGCTACCGATGGCTCTCTCGTAGCCGATCCCTCCTAGTACCGGAGTCTTGCTAGTGCCCTCCAATACCTCACACTAACACGGCCTGATCTCATCTACATCGTCCAGCAAGTGTGCCTTTTCATACATGCTCCGCGCGAACCTCACCTCGTGCTGCTCAAGCATATTCTTCGCTACGTGAAGGGCACACTCTCCATCGGCTTACATCTCAGCTCCGACCCCATCGACTCTCTCACCGTGTACTCCGACGCGGACTGGGCGGGCTGCCCCGACTCTCGACGCTCCACATCCGGCTATTGCGTCTTCCTTAGTGACACTCTAGTCTCCTGGTCCTCAAAGCGCCAGACTACAGTGTCTCGGTCTAGCGCCGAAGCCAAGTATCGCGTTGTTGCCCACGCTGTTGTCGAGTGTTGCTGGCTTTGCCAGCTTCTACAGGAGCTCCGTGCACCTATCCCCTCTGTGACCATCGTCTACTGCGACAACGTCAGTACCGTCTACATGACGGCCAACCCGGTCCATCGTCGACGCTCGAAGCATATAGAGATAGACATTCACTTCATACATGACATGGTCGCACTAGGACAGGTTCGGGTGCTTCATGTACCATTGGCGCACCAGTTTGCCGATATTATGACCAAAGACCTACCCACGCTTTTCTTCGCAAGTTTTCGCTCCAGTCTCTGTATCCGTTCCCCTCTCACTGTGACTGCGAGGGGTGTTAGACCACTGGACTGTATATATATAGACCCGACCTCCTGTATAGAGTTGGAGTTTTAGTCTCACTGTACATCACATTTCTACACTAATGTCATAAGAGGTGTCTTTGAATTGTTGTTACTTGATTTATATCTAACAGCATAGGCAGTTAAGCATTTAGTATCTTGCAAAGCTGATTTGTATCCAAAAAAACACAACCACTTATCTATTCTTCTTCATCTGTTGAAATGCATCTTAACTTGTTTGCTGTCCCCTTGCATTTCAGATTCATCATATAAAGGCAATGTACTTGTACCATGCTTTCCCTACGTGGTTTCAGTTTGTGACATCAACATTTTGCCATGCAAGCTGGTTAGTTTTTACTTGATATTCCAAATTCCACTTCAGTTTTCTTTCTGTTTGGTAAATTTATTTAGTCTGTTCTATAAAGGAACAAATATTGTAGCAGACCTATAGATGTTATAAGCTGTGCCCTGTTTTACCTTCTTTTAAGTTCAGTGATCACTTATTCAGTTGTTCATGGTCAACTGTAGGAAACATCTTTCAAGCAACCTATTCTTTGTGTACATTTTTGGTGAGAAACAGTTGCTAAAAAGAATGTTCTTCTTGATGCTGACAGTTCTGTTAAGGGATCACCAATTTATTCAAAATAATGCAGGGAAGCTAGTTGAGGAGGAAGAGGGTAGTTTTGCTTTGTGGATGTCTTACATTTTGACTGGTGCTGGATCAAACTTAATTTCGTGGCTATTTCTTCCAACGTCCTCCGTGTCACTAGGAGCATCTGGTGCTGTTTTTGGCCTTTTCACAATTAGTGTTCTAGTGAAGGTGATTATTTATATCATTGTCACTTACTCACTTTCAAAATGTTTACTGAATGAGTCGTCATATCATTTAATTAGTTTCAACCCTTAAATCTCTTGTTGCAACAGATGTCATGGGATTGGAGAAAGATTCTTGAGGTCCTTATCCTTGGTCAATTTGTTGTTGACAAGGTATGTCACAACATTTTCTTGGTTCTTTAGTCATTCAACTGTATACTTGTAGGCAAAACCATAAAACAACCTTTTTTTAGTTAAATATATATAAATCTGCAGGCAGGGATTCATTTTTCTATTTTTAAAAAAATTGCCCATAACCAGTTTTGACTGGGCTTACATCAGGTTTTCTGAGTTTCAAAAATAATCGAATAAGAAAGTTGAGGTTATTCTGAAAAGAAAAGAATCAAATTGTCAGTCATATAACCCATTAACCAACCCTTCTCATTCGAAAAGGTCCTCGCCAAAATTGGTAGTTAGCCGTGGTTTCTGGCTGAGAACTTTTCCCCCTGTCTGCTGGTAGGATGTCCAGTCCATTCAATATTTGACTATTAGGTGTTAAATCCAGAAATAAACATGGCAATTCGTCCATTTTGGGAAATGATTCATTTCTGTTAGAACATTTTAGTACCAACTCATGTAATCATATACTCCCTCTTAATTCCAAGTAGGAATTGTTTTAGACTTGTTCACAACAATTAAGAAAAGTTAAAATGGCTCTGGTGCCCTTCATATATACTACATTGGTAAATTTGAGTCATTTGTTTGTGAGAAGTGTAGCATCTATTCGACAAGGGCAAACAGGGAAAAATTGAAGAAGTAGAAAGAAACTATAAATCAACTTACAGTTGGAAAAGAGTTGAGGCTAAAACGACATACATTTGGAATTGGAGTAAGTAGATACACTGTAAACATTGATCCATCTGTGATGGTAGTGGGACAAACCATTCAGGATTGACTTGTTTTTCCATCTGTCATATACATAAATGTCTAAAAGTACCCGCATATTTGGCAATTCACAGCAAGGGCCACTGCAATGATCAATAGTGGTTCATATGGATTTTTTGTAACTCTGCAAATGGTGTTTTAAGTTCTAGAATAGGCAGTGTTCCCTGAAAAAAAATGAGTGTTCTACTTCTAGCAACACATTTGAACCATGCCACATGTAATTCGTTACCTGCCATTTATATTCCTACTGATCTTTAAGTACCGATGGACATTGTTGAGTAATTCCTCATTGTTTGGTTTTTACCTCAATAGGTCATGGAAGCCGCACGGGCAACTACGGTTACAGGTCACTCATTGCAAGTAAACAATATTGCTCATCTGTCTGGTGCTTTGATTGGTGCTGTACTAGTGTTTCTGATAAATCGTATCCCTTTTCCATCAGATGGTGATAGTCCAAAATCACCAAAGAATGTCAAGGAAAAAAGAAGCTAATTTTATTCCCCATAGTCCATACGAAAATGGTCACCCTAACAAATTTAACTCAATGCGTTTTATTTTTCTTGACAGTTCTTTGTTTACAAATTCAACTGTAGTTCTGATTTCTATTTGACTATTTGAAAAGAAGTTCATATACGAAAGCTCTTACATCTCATATTTAAGGTCCATTTCTGATACCATGGAATGATTTTACGATACTGACATTAAAAGCACTCTTGTATCAAGGGCAAGTGCATTGCTGTTAAAAATGAGCTACACATTTCTTATCTCGAGAAATTATGTACTGATGCTTTCAGCCAGGACATTTTGATTTGGCTTTGTGTCCGAGTGAATGTCATAGTTGGGAAGAATCAATCTCCTTTGCATGGATTACTGATTTTTTTACTGATTTTTTTACTCTTACTCCCTCCATCCAAAAATAAGTGAAGTCAAAACTTTGTTCAAAATAAATCAACTCCTACCCTCTCCATCAGAAAATATGAGAGATGATAATGTGAACAGATTCATACCCTCGTATACGGATGGAGGTATTAGATGAACTTCTTATCTATCCTTATTCGTAAATTAAAAAAATATTTTTTATCTATGTATTTACTAATACTATTTTTTATTAACAAGAGGTATTTCGGTCTTTTATTTTTCTCCTTAAACCTTCTTTTGATGTTAGGAGTTCATATTTTTTTAAAGACGGAATATTTCTTCGTTTACCATCTAAGATTGTCACATACCTGTCTGGTCTCCACAACTGAGGTGCCATACATCAAAAGATCCTGGCGTTTCTGCCGTAATCTAATCTGTTCAGATAAGGTGCTTAATCAATGTATGCTTAATTCACTAAAAAATAATCTTTATTACAATATAGCAAAACATAAATATACCGGTCGGTAAAACATTCGGTTAGTATTGAGTATAAAGATGGCTCATAACTAATGTACATACTAATATTCTTTTTATAAGTACTAGTTGTAATGTGAGATGTGTATATAATCTTTAGTATTATTAATTGGTACTAAATATTAATCTACTGATGTTATCCATCATTAGTTTAACATATTAGCGCTAGCTGAATAGCATCGGTGATTTCACTCATCAAGGATGTAAAAGATTATTAACTTTATCATCCATTCATATTTTATTTCTACCTATATATATATATAACTCATACTTTCAAAAATATATAAAAATAGATGAGAAATAATAAATTTTTTGAAAAAATAAGAGTATATCTTAATTATAAAAATAGAGATAATCTAGGAATAATAAGAGTATTTCATAATAGTAAAAATATAAAGACTTAGTAAAAAAATTAAAAAATAGAAAACAAAGAAAACTTATAGAAAAAATGGAGGAAAAAGAATAAAAAATTGGAACTAGAAGAACTAATGCATTATCTTAAAATTAATAATCCTAGTTTTCTTTTTTCTTAAATTTATTTATCGTGTAGTTTTTTGGTTTTTAAAATTATTTTTCCCATTTTTTTTGTTTTCTAATTTTTTAAACATATTTTAACCGTTTGAAAATCTTTTGTACTCGTTATACAAAACAACCGGTATAAAAGATATTTTAGCCAAGAAAAAAACTCTTTTATACATGTTGTTAAGAACAGTTAGCACTGAAGAATTAGTCTCGGTTGTTAATATCATTCAACATTAAAAATATTTTAGTCAAGTAGAAAAATTGAGATGTTATGTGTATATACATATATGTCATTTCTTTGTCTTTCTTCAATCTAAGTCTTTGTATTCTTTTGTCTCTTCACGCCATTGTTTTCTACATTGATGCCATTCGTATCCACCATGTACTTGTCTTTCCATCCATGATGCCGCCTTTATACTGCTATCACACGCCCGTTCAAAGCTGCTATTGATGATGCCATAAGAAGATTACATAAAGACTATTAAAAACAACTTTTTATTGAAGAAATTGTTAATCATATATATGTATATAATATGTATATGTATGTATATATAAAGTATAATAATAAAAAAAATAACAAATAAATACTATAGTAAAATAAACAGAAAAAATACTTTAATATACTCTATTCAATACCAGTTGGTATAATCATATATATATTTTTAGTATCAGTTAATTGAAGGTGACTAAAAATATACCTATTTTTAAGTTGTGAATTGTGTGTATAGATTGTATGACTGACTGAAAGTAATTATGAACGAATACTTAAAAAAACTATTTCTCTACTTCCCTCCCAGGATCAGCAGCTGCCAGTTGAGGTGAGCACATGTGACTAATACTGTAAAAGAATCCCAGCTTTGCTATGTTTCCTCTCAAGGAAACAAAACAATCTTAATGGATCAGATACCGCACGATAAATCGATAGATAGAGTCATATGAGGCTAATAAGTTTTTCGTTTTCTAATTATTGTGAGCTTGAAGTGTAGTACACCTTGTGTTGGCTGTACATTGATGACGACACTTTTAATTAGCACTCATCATTTCAGAGAGTATCTCCATCACAGATGGTGTTTATCTCTTCCAAATAAAAAATTGAAACCTTTAAAGAAATTAAAATTGCACGAAAAAACTCTAAATTAATCAGAAAATCACACATCCACTAATCCATCTAGGGATATTTAACTTAAAGTTTAACTTTTTAACATCCTATATATTTATAATATATCACTCTATTCAGCCTATCTATAACATATGGATCCACTCTATTTTAGAAGTGGTAAAAAATTAAACACTGAGAGTAGAAAAAAGTAAAACGCCCCATCCATCCGTGGAGCCTCGTCCACAGCTCCGTCGCCGCAGCATGCTTCCAAAGCCGAATGTACTGCCTGCCGGCGGCGTGCCACGTGGCAGAAGCAATCTCCACCCTGGCCGCTCCGTCCTATGGCGGCGGCGGCCGCCGGTGGACGACCCGAGCTGGGCTATTGGCGTCGACGGCCCTATCGGACATACAGCCCATCATCAATAAGCCGCTGCCATTGGCTCTGCCGCCGGCGCTGCGCCTCCGGTTGTTCTTCCCGGCAGCCGTGTGCTGCCCGCCGCCGCCGCCGTTGGGGTAGGAGTAGTGGTGGTAGTACCCGGAAGCCGCGCTGGAGAAGTTGCCGGCGGACGCCACGCCGTCCGCGGTGACCACGCTCCACACCACGCTCGCATCGCTTGGCGGGTACACGCACTCCAGCTCGTCCCACGCCGCGTCGTCGGCGGCGCCGGAGTCAGGCCGACAGGTGGCACATGCTTTGTTCAGCGACAGGTCGGGGTTTCCGGCGGCGCTGCCGGCCGCAACAGCACCGTCCCGGGCCGCCGTGCTCCCGGCGACGATTGTAAAGGCGGAGTTTTGCTGCCTCGCCGACGGGAACGTGTTCAAAGACCTGCACAGCCGCTCGTCCGCTAATGCGGCTGCGGCTCTGGGATTCAGCACCCGCGCGGACACTTCGCCGGCGTCGGCGGCGCGGATGCGGCGAGGTTCCGCGAGCTGCAAGGGAGGAGGCATGGTAGCTCCGCTGTCACACATGCCAGGCCTCACCCTCGCCGTGGCGACCTCCTCTTCGGCTGTCTGTTTGCTCTTCCTTCCCGGGAATGCCGCATCCGCCTCATGGGTGCTCCGTTTCTCCTCACCAAGGGCGACGCCAGCTGCACGCGCTTCGTCGCGATGACACTCGTCGGTGGTCACCGCTTCCTCCACGCCGCCGCCGCCGGCACAGGCGCACGCAGCCACGCCGATAAGCCACCGCAGAAGAAGGTTATGCGACGTGGACGGCGAGGGGGACGCCTTCGTTCTGGGCGTGCTACGGTCACCTCCTGCGCCGGATGGCTCCTCCGACTCGACGGCGGCGGACACCGTCGGGTCGCCCCTCAGAAGCACGGAGCGGTTATTCCAGCTGGCCTCCGACGAGCTGGTGGCCGCCGTGAGCGTCGTGGGATCAGCCGACCAGTACTCCAGCTGGCCGCCGTTCTTGAACGCTGACGACAGAGACGACGACGAGCGGGCGCACCACAGCGCGTCGACGTCGGCGCCGCTGAAGTAGCGCTCGGCGGTGAAGACGCAAATCTCCTCCTCCTCCTCGTCGCCGGCGCCGCCACCGCTCTGGTGCACCACTGCACTGTCGTCCATGGGCACAGCTTGTGTGGTGGGGAAATCAGGAGATGTGTTAGTGAAGTGGTGCTCGCTCACGTGAATGGTTAATGACCACACGTACAATTGCAATTGTAGATGACACGATCGAAGTATCAAGGGCTTTATGGGTCTTTTTCGAAGAAACAAAAAAGAAAACGGCGACGAGAAATGACGTGTCCAGCAGCAGCAGATGCTCGTACACGAAAATAAAAACAAGTGATTAAGAGCAGATGCTCATGCGTAGTATGTTTCATTGAGATACAATTTGTGAAGCGTAAACTACAAACCTATGTAATATACACGATATTATTTTATCACTATTAATTTAATGCTATAAAAGTATTAAAATTCATAGGTAAATACTGGTCAATGCTAAGGCTCTTTATAAAAAAAGAAATAGAACCCAGCTCCCTCCCCTTCTTCACCCTAACCCTAAAACCTAAAACCTAATATTGTCAAAACCTATCAGAAGCAAAGACAGTTTATGTTTTATAGGAGAAGACATAAAGTAAAAAATTCATATGATTTTACTCCTAAATTTATGTCAAACGTATGAATCTAAACATTAGCCAGAAGACCAACCATAAGATTACAATAGTTGTATAACAAAGGTTCATGAAGCTTAAATACTTGTGACAACGCTACTAAGAAGAGGCATGGCTCGTTTTCAAGCAATTAAGAAGAGTGAAGAGGCATGGCTCGTATCGTCGTCTCTCTATATTCAATCATCCAATTCCATTTAGTAATGATTAAATCAATTGGTTTTACCCATACTCGTATGTGCCAAATCTCAAGCATATACGTTGTCTTCAAAAACAAAATGGTCAATTAGATCAACGTTGAACTGGGTAATTGTGATTGTTATAAAACTGGTCCGGAATCAACATCAATAGCTAAACACGGAAGCACTTGATAGGAAATCCAAACACTGAGACACGATATTTGTTAATGAGGTTTAGTCGTAGCCTAATCTCTAGAGCGCTGATTATGGATGCTCGTGCTTGATCCTGCATAATTACAGTGTATTAGCATTACACGACTCTCGACCGATTAGACCACCGACTAGTCAATTCCTTACCTATGCTAAGTTGCCGTGCGGTTACATTAGGTCTCTCTCTAACACCTAATACAACTTTAAGTCCTAAACTGTAACAAACTATATATACATATTCAACACAAACTCTAAAAACTCCACCTTAGCGAATATGTCCTGACAATCTGAATCTATTACTTGCGCAAACCTCTGTGTATCTAGACTTGAGTTGTTCCACCTTCTCAGCTCACGTTGACCCACCCAACGAGCCAGGCTCATCGCCTTTAGGAACGTGTATTGCAACACCAGCATACCTAGCTTCTATAACTCTACCTGCAACAACACTCTCTTGTAACTTGTACAAACATGAGCCAATCCTCTCACTAGTTATAATAGTATTTTGTTCTTCATGATATTCATGGTCTTTTTATCAAGATCACATAAATGCAATCATCCTTGCTCATTGCTCATATAGGCTCCCAAGCGAAATCAGACTCTTTCTTAGTCTTGGCACGTGTTTCATATCTTGAAGTAGTATTTTGTTGCCATCATATATCTTAAACTTAACATCATCTACTCCAACAACACAGTAATTTGTGTCATCGCCCAAGTGAACAACAACTAAAGTCACCAGATTTATATAAAGAGAACTTCTCCCATTTCAATATCACATGATAGGAACTATCGGAGTCTAACATACATGCTTCACAAGACTTCTTGTTAGACGATGTGAGTAGCTCATAATTGCTATTATTGAGTCATCACTGGTTGCTGCTAAACTTACACTTGCACTTATCCTCTTCTTTACTAACAGACAATCCCACCTTATATGCCAAATGTTATGACACTTATAGTAACATACCTCATTCTTCTCTTTGCTCTTTGACATCTCCGGTTCTTGTCATGCTTTGTCTTGACCAGCAAACCTTAAACCTAAGAAGTCATTATTGTATTGTTATTCTTTTGATATCCAAATCTTGTGTAAGCAATGTCGAAATTATATCTTTAGTCTTGATGGTATGCTTGCCATACATTAGAGTAGTTGCTGTTTGAGATACAACTTACTCATTACTGACTTGGATATATACTAGGTTGTCAATTTGTTCCAAATTTTCTTTAGTAAATCTTCTTCCATGACATCGTATATAACCAAATTCGAGAGACACAGACAAATTGTCATAGCTGCCTATGCCTTCATCTTCTCCCATTTGTCATCCTCCACCTTCACTGGTTTTGTCTCAGTAAAAGCTGTGGATATCCCCTCTTGCACCAATAGATCCTTCACCCTCGATTACTATAGAATGAAAATTTTGGTATCATTGAACTTCACCACGTTAAATTTGAAAGCCATCGCTGCTGCCATCAATGATATCAACTCAACTAGTTGTCGTTCTGATTAAATTGATTTGCCTTGGTTAATTGACCATACCACCGACTAGAACAAGCCGGAACAAAACCTCCCTTTTTTAAATCCAAAAAACAACCTCTTTTCCTTGGTCAATGCATTGATCGATAGGGGAGAAAAAAGAATATTCGTTTTCACCGAAGCTGTCCTCTTCCTCCTCTTCTCGCTCCTTCTTTGCTCGCATGCCATAGCCACACCTACTTGTGCCACCGCACCCTCACGCCTAACACCAGAGTGTTGGAGCCACGTTGCCTCACCGCCTCCTTTCTACCACATCAGAATCCTGTCGCTGCCGCTAGTAGCTATGGCCCCCTCTGGGCGTCCTTAATGCTGCTACCCTTCTAGAGGTTTTCGCCATGCATGGGATGACTATCCTTGAGCTGCCTCCCCAGGGCCAGCTATTAAGGGCATCGCTACCACTGTTGTTGTGGGCTTCCGCTGGTGAGGATCCACTGTTGCCTACGGAGCTGCCTACCCTGATGTAGAGGGCCGCCACCGCTTCTCAAGGACACCATATGCCATAGCTCCTTCCCACTAGTATCATTGTCGCTAGTCTATCGACCCTATGCTGACCTATGCAACATCCATGGTTGGACTGACCTTGAGGCCAATCTGACCACCCTTGTCTCTGTTCTACCACCCGTCGCACGTACGCTGCTAAGTAGTAATCCAACATGCAACACTTTGTTGTCAACACATCCAATCTAGCCTGTAATATCCACCCGCTCTGACTTCCAATGGACTACCTGCCAATCTAGTCATGAGCCAAAACTAACAAATTATCACGCCGCCTTCACAATCGTCAAATGACCTAAGAGCTACGTCTAGCTATCTCCTTATCGAACACAGCTCATCGAAAGGCCTGGGCCATTCTATCCTGAGTATTTGAATCCACCGATTGAGAATGCCAATTGCTTCTAATTTCAATCAACCCTAAGTGTCATGTCTAACTGTCTTCCTATTGAAAGAGCTCATGGAACGATTGGGCTGCTCACCTGAAGTGTTTGAATCTATCGATTAAGTTGTTGATCGCTGTATGCTCCACCTTGTGCATATATTCTTCCTTGGACATCAATTATGAGTGGCATGGTGTGGGGCACCTCTACCACGTCTTTATTCCATCGCCAAATTTTAATACAAGTTGTAAGAAAACCAGCTCCGAAATTGATATCAGTAGCCAAATAGGGAAGAGGTCGATAGAAGATCTAAACTTGATAATGACACCGAGACATAATATTTGTTAACAAGGTTCAGCCGTATCCTACTCACCAGGATACTGATTACGAGAGAACACTGTTCTCGACCGACTAAGCCAATGGCTAGTTGATCCCTCAGCTATACTAAGTCACCATACAGTTACATCAGATCTCTTTTATTATATAATAGAAAATTTAGGATAGAGTTCGGCTCTAACTTCACTTTAACACATATAACTATTCAAGTTATAAACAGTAACCAACTGTATATATATATATATATATATTCATTACAATCTAACGTACATAAAGGGAATCCGGTTGAATATAAACTTTATTTTGAAATTCATGCATTACAAAGCTTGAGTAAACAACTCTATAAATTTGTGAGGGTGTGCATCATGAGCTGAATCCGCTTGAGAAAAACAATTATATCCAGCTGAGATGTAATAATTTTATTGATCTAAAAACATGTTTTATTATTATGTTCTATATAATAAAGTTGTTTCAAAGCCTCAATCATGCTAAATGCAGTATTGATGGAATGTCTGAGTTGATGTAGACCTAGGCCCATAATATGCTTTGGCTAGAATTTCGTGTTACACAATTTTGTGCTGCTTATTTGGAGACCTGATCCGTCACATTTGGCAGGGTATAATTATGCGTCTAGATACAGCAGAAGTTTGCCATCCACATGCACAATATGATACCAATTGTTGAGAGGGAAGGCCACATGCCACTGATATATTAATCAGTTAATGGCATATGGCGGACATCAGAATGAAATTGTTTGGGACAGTGGTTCCAAACAATCTGTGATGAATAGTGACATGATTTTGTTTATTCACATTGGTATGATATATTTGGCATACTGTTGTCACATAGGGACCGACTCTTTAATTTGTACTCTCTGTCCTCTTAATTTTTTTCCAGAAACACTCGAAATATACTCAAGCCTACATCAGAGTCACATATCCATGTATATTTTCCGTTAAAAGACGGAGAAATAACAATAAATATGCGAAGTTTATCTTAATGACTATTAAAAGTGTACACATAATTATGGGTGTCAGGATTTGATTCATAATAGGTGTGAGTCATATACTATCCAATGACAACTCTAGTATCACAGCTCTTCTCTTTATACTCATTTGGCCATTTGAAACTAGTTATTCACCATATTATTTACTTAATTATAAACGTAAATTAAATATTTTAAAAATAAACTTAATAAATAGCTTTTAATACGTTAATAAAATAGAACTAATTTTTCTAGAAAATATATTTTTTAAGATGTGTAATAAATAATCTATAGTGACGTAACGCCAAAGGCTTACATTTTTTTTTAAATTAGTCTTATGTATTAAATTTGTAGAGCTATAGATGACACTAATCAAGTTTTTTTCAGGGTTTTTGACGGCTGTCTTTTAAGGTGCGACTATCTATAATTAATAACCATCTATAACTAATTATTTTTTAATAGTAGACGATATATGCAACAATAAGGCTCACATGATGATCAATTTTAAAATATGGCCGGTCTAATAATTAGAAATAATTATAGGAGTAAGATATCCGTGTGCATATAGAGATGAGTAACACGTACGTACTAGGAGTATGTTTGTACTATGTTAAAAAAAAAGCAGTACCTATCACAGTTTGGGCGTTCTGCCTACTGGACCATCCGGCGGCCTTTCGAAAATTTACGTCGATTTTGGTCAAAACTCGAAGTATGCGGCACTTGGCAGCAGCTGGAGAAGTCGACAAAATTAAGTTTGAAACATTCCGTTGCCTAAAACCAAGCTCCTCCTCTCGTTGCATGCGTGCATGCAAGCGCTGTGTTGCGATTACTAGCTCGATCGTCACGCGCTCCGCTGATCTTATATCCTCTCGATCTCTCTTATGTACGTAGAAGATCGATCGAGCACAATGCAGCACAACCACGTCGCAGCGGCGCTGCTGCTGCTCCTGGCCGTCCTCGCCGCCGGCGCCCGCGCCAATGGCCCCCCGGGCTTCACCGTCACCGGCCGCGTCTACTGCGACAACTGCCGCGCCGGCTTCGAGACCAACGTCTCCCACAGCATCAAAGGTACGTGAAGTACGTACTAGATAGCTCGCCGAAGCAGCTAGCTTAGCTAGCTCTTTGACGTACGTACGGTGGCCATTGATGGATGGATGCAGGGGCGACGGTGCAGATGGAGTGCAGGCACTTCGAGACGCAGCAGCTGCACCTGAGGGCGGAGGCGACGGTGAACGAGTGGGGGTGGTACAAGATGGAGATAGGGGAAGATCACCAGGAGGAGATCTGCGAGGTGGCGCTGCTGCGGAGCCCGGAGGCGGAGTGCGCGGAGATCGAGCGCTTCCGCGACCGCTCCCGCGTCCCGCTCACCCGCAACAACGGCATCAAGCAGGGCGGTATCCGCTACGCCAACCCCATCGCCTTCTTCCGCAAGCAGCCGCTCGCTTGCTGCGGCGACCTCCTCCGCGCCTACGACCTTTACGACGACGACTCCGAGAACGGAGACTGATTCATTCGTTGATTCATAGCCATTAATTTACTTATAACTTTTCATTAATGTTTCTTGTTAATACTACTGTAATAAGTATTGGTTAAAAATTGCCTCTTAATTGGTCCTCCTTTTGTTTAAATTACCTTTTTTTTCATCCCTCAAATCGAAGGAAACCATGTTTAAGTTGTTAGGCGCGCTATGACAAATTTTCTTTTTTGTAGTTTACAGATGGGTCTGATGCACGTACTTACAGGACTATACTTCATGCTCCATCATCACGACATTTGTTGTTCCACAATGGTAATTTTCCAGAATTACAGATATTATTAATTATATATATGAAGAATCATTTTTTAGCTATATTGCACTGTATATCTTTTTATCGTCATTGGGTAATAATTTTTTAGGAGGGCCCGAAATAGTGATATCTTAGGCAAAACCTCACCAAGAGAAAGTCAATACTTCAAACAGTTTTTGGTTAATTTAGACCAATTTGAACATGATCGATTTAATCAAAATTGAAGATCTTTGAGTGAATTTGCAATTTTCTTAAGATTTAAAATTTCGAAGCTTCTGGTTTGAAATAAATGTTACTTCTTGCTAGTTGCACTGACTTGTGCTCCTAATGCTCTACCTTGAGGATTATAATTTAGGAATGAATTTTAATCTCTCGAGTGGATACCCCTTTGCGTATCATATAAATAAATGTTTTAAAAAATAATAAGATGGATTAATATGTGATATATTACTCTATAAATATGTGAGTTTAAATTCAACCCCTTGTAACAAAAAAACAACAAATTAAATTCTGATATATATTCACAGTTAAATTTGTTTTTATATTGTAACTCGTAAAAGTCAAATTTAAAATCTGAGTTAGTTAGGACCCTGGATAGACTTTCTTACCTATGCCTGGCGTTTGGAACTGCCTTAAAAAAATCATGCTTTCGGAAGCTAGTTGGCTAGAAAAATCCTTGCTTTTAACGCAGAGCCGAATTGGCTGGCTTTTAATTGGAAGACGTGCACACGGCACTATCAATGAATCATGAATCCAGAAGTTCACCAAATGGTAAGACATGGCAAGGGCATGTTGACATTGATTTTGGCTCGTGTTTTAATAAATTATAAATACTCGTGTCTTAATAAATTATAAATTAATATACTGGTTCAACATATACCTTAAAAATAAAATAAGAATGTTAATGTAATAAATAATTGAGACAGTCCAAAGGATAAATAAAATATTATCCAAAAACATATGCCCATGAAATAAATGAAGATTTATCCGGCTGGTGTGAAGTAATTGCGCCCAAAATATTCACCGATGAAAAATAATAATGTGCACCACATGTATGCTATATAAATAATAGATAAATAGCGTGGGTCCATATTTTATTTCAACATATCTCACCGCCACGGCGAATCGTAACATTTTGCTGCCGTGTATCTCTATGTATAAAGTGCACGCTGGGATAAAAAGGAAAATAGCCCGTCCCGATTTTCCCGTCGTCACATTCTGGTTCACCCGGTGGGACACTTCTCCCCTCATCTCTTAATTCCAACATATAGACCATGCCATAAAAACGAAAGGAAATGTCCAATAATTACTATTGATGTGCTCTGAGATGTCCCCATTTTTTAATAAGAGGTGGAAAAGTTTGATTGAAAGGAGATAATGTTGGTTGAAAGTGCATTTATTCTTTAAGGTGGGTTTTAGCTAATTGATGATAAACGATTAAAATATGATGAGTGATGAGAAAACATTAGTTTCTTTGAAGTTGCGAAGTGGGCAAAGTCAACTCTTAAAACAAAAGAGTTAAACTAGAAGTAATTTGAACAAACTTTGGAAGATAGAAGTTCAAATTACCTTGAAATTGAGAGGAGTTAAATTATCCTATGTGATACTAGACAACCATGGTAAGAGGATGGAGAGTTTCAGAGGCGTCGGATAATCTAGAAGAAGATGATACGAAAAGCTGAAGTGGATAGATTTGTTTGGGATACGTAGGACAAACTATATTGTATAATCTAGTGTGGTATTGGACTGTCTGACATGCTTTGGACACAAGTCAGACAATTGCATAGCTAGATATTGGAGAAGAATTGACCTAACAATTTGGTGTAGACTAGATAGTACGGTGCAAGCATGATCGAACAGTCCGACAGCAGTAATAGACTGTCTGGTTCTTTGTCACCCAATGACTAGTTATTAGTGATCATTGTAAAAGTTGTATATGGTCAAACAATCTGGTATAGTATCGGACTGTTCGGCTTACTACATTTTTGGCAGACTTTTCCAATAGGTACAAACAGCTAGTTGAAGGTGTTGAAACTATAAATGAGCGTTTTTATGGAATCGTTTGAAGGCACTTGGATCCCTTTCACCCTTAGAAGCTAATCAAGTATCCAAGTGTCTTGAAGAGCAAATTAAAGATATTTTTTGATAGGGTTTAGTCTTTAGTGTTCTTATGTTGCTATTTAGAAGGCTAAACTCTCTCTCAACTCTTTCTTTTTTGTGTGATCTAAATCTCATGTGTTGTTAGTGGTTGAGTTAAGAGTGTGTGAAAGAAAAGAATTATAATCTTGGAGCAACCAAAGGGTATGGTTGTCTGGGAACCCTTATGAAGTTTTAGCCTCACCTATATAGGGGAAGAAGTAAAGTGACTAGAAGCCAAGCTTCATCTTGGTGGATGCTAAGTAGAGCAAGCTTCGTTGGAGAAGAGTTGCGTGGCGTCTAAGCTTGGGCCTTGCTAGTCACTTGGAGCACAGGTTTGCTCTCGGTAGTAGCTTGGAGACTAAGGCTTTATTGAAGGTGGTAGCTTGGAGAGGAAAGTAGTTGTTAGAGACTCAGCTCCAATAGGAGCTGGAACGAGTAGTTCCGATCTTTGGTAAATAAATTGGTGTCTCTTATACTCTCTTGACCTTACATTTACTTCTTTCTATTTTGAGCTTGTAGTGTTCTTTGCTAGCTTATTTTCTATCTCTATCATTAGCTTGCTCTCATAGAAGGTGTACTTTAGTAGTCCTAGTTTACTTCTTGTCTTTTGCATAAGTCTTTTTCACTGTATTGGCCAAACTATCCTATCAAAGCAGACAATTTGTGTCAGTTATCCTTTTCTCTGTCATTGCACTAACTAAATTGACCAATAGCTAATGGACCGTTCAATTCCTCTATAGTCGAATTGTCCATAGTGGTATCAGTCTGTTCGGTTAGTTCTAATTCTGTTGTAAGTTTTTGTAATTTTAGAAAACAACTATTCATCCCATCTAGGCAATTTCTAAGGGCTTTCATTGACGACCTAACTACACCATTCTAGGACGTTGTGCCTTACTGACCGATACACCTATCACAAGTTGTTTGTGATCTTGACAGATAACAATCAACCAAATCACAAGGGTACCCATTTCTGCAAGCAATTGAGAACTAGCTAGAACAAGTTGAAACAAGAAAATATAATAACTCATAAAGATGTGATTCCGAAGACAAGCAATGAAGCAATCTAGCAAACCACACAATTATAAGACAAAGTAGCAATGACTAAACTTTTGGTCTAACAAAACTTGAGAAACCTAGAAGAGGTAACTATCTATTTAAGTAGATAGGACGACAACCAAGGGGGCCCTAAGGTCATGCTTCACTAGGTTGCGGCACTCATAGTTGGGCCAGGGTTCTAGACAAAGTTACAAGCCCAAAGGCCCAAAAAGGTGGCGCATCATATGGTTTCTTAAATTGCAGCTAATTGAGATGTAATTTGAAGATGAGGCAGGTTCAGTTGAAAAGAGACTCTAAAATCTTTCTATCAAGTACTTATGGGTCTAAAACGGAGGTCATATACAAATTTGGCGACCATGGAAAATTAGTGTTATCTCAGGAGGCTAAACTAGATTACAGAACGAGAGGGTCTTATCCCTATATCTCTATGCATCATGAGCAATGTTTCCAACCATCTTCTATGTTCCCAAACATGTAGATCACTCTGAAGATACTTGATGTGTCCTTTGGTCATATTCGTAGTAGTCATGGTCGCATCATCTTTCCCTTTTTCCCCAAAAGCCATTCTCAATTTTTCCATGTGTCCTCATGTAGTGCATAATCTTGGCCATATATTTGAACATATGCAAAACAACACAATAAACTTTTATCATATAATATGATTAGTTCTTTAGAAAATAAAGATAGCTTAATATGAAGTGAATGTACTTGATAATGGGGTTGTGCAACAAAGGATGTATATGCTATATGGAAATCATTCTGTTATGGTTCATCTTGCCACCCTTCCTCAAATGGTGCATCTACATCAAATGATCTATTTATTCATCTTCTTTAAAACCAACATATTTTCTCAAATCAAAGCTAGAGAAACTCGAGATAACATGATTAGCAATTACAAACCTCTCTAACTTGATATTTTTGTGCAAAACCATAAGTTGTTTCGAATCTGAACAAACATAAACTCTATGCACCAAATAAACACCTCTCTCATTATATTTGCCAAAGAGGTGAAGGTAGCATTAACAGGACATGGTAAATCAGATCTAGCAAATAATTTCTCCTTTAAATTAATGAGCTCGCAAAAATCATCAAACTAAAAATAGCTTAAAGTATTAAAGAAGATAACAATTCAAGTTCCTCATTTTCATTAGCAATATGGACAACATGCTTAAAATCAACACATAGAGAATAAATAATATAATTAGCATATTCATTAACTAGTTGTGGCTTGGATATAAGTAAACCATCATATAACTCTTCTTTATTATAAGGAATATGAAGCAAACCACCTTGTGACAAAGGAATATCTGCAATGGATTCCACTATTGGTTGCTCTATGATAGCATGAAAAATGGACAAATGTAATTCGGAAGAAGCATATTCACCTTGATTAATTTCAGCACTAGATTTATCTTTTAAATCTTTCTCTAGGTATGTCATACTTGTCATCTTTCTTCTCGAGTAATGAGAACGACATCTTGATCATATTATTCTCCTTTTGGAAAATGTTCTCAACTCCCTGCAAAATTTTAGTAACATGAGGCATAGTAGATTAGTTACACATCATATTCGCATAGCAAAATAGGAGATTCAAAAATTTTATCATCGGTTATATCATATTGTTCTTGCTTTCTAACATTTGATATTAACTCTTGCATAAATATTGTGAGAAAGCATGAACAAGTGGGCTAGATGATTATATGTCACATGAACAATCATAACCTGAAATTCTGAATTAAGCCCTCTGTCACCGCCAAAAAATCCCGCAACCAGATAGTGACGATGGCTCGGTCCCGCGAAGGCCTGGAAGGTCTACTTATCTCCAGTGCAGGTCCTTAAGCCTCGAGGTTCACGAGCGTGCCAGTCAATTTGACCTTGCAATTGACAAGAAAGTGAGACGAGCGAATTTGATACAGGAGCTCACTATCGGCTGGCAGCCGATAGGATCGGGATGCTCCTCGATCGGCTGGGGAGCCGATGTGGACAGGTGTCGATGAGGAACCAGGGTGTGCTTAGAGGATGGCGAGACGCACGGGATTCCTCTGGACAGCCGAATAGTGATTCATCGGCTAGAAAAACCGATGAATACGCGTGCGGCCTAGGCAAGGATTAGCATAAGAAGAAACGGGCTACAAAGCCGATGATGCTCCGGATATGACAGCACAAGACCCGTCGCCCGTCGTGGCAGCGCCATCAACACCAAACCTCGAAGATCGGACCTAACCAAGACAGTACGAGGCCGGGGTTAGTGGCGATGATACGGAGGATGCCGGATTGGCTATGCCATAGCAAGGATAGGAGCGAATCCATCGGCTAGCTGAGCCGATAAGGGGACGCCTTTAAAGGCTGATGCGTAACGGCCGAGAGGCCGATGCCCTGTGAAGCTCAGAGTATGGATAACTCATCGGCTACTCACTCCGATGAGACGCCGTGCAGAAGACTATAGGCCTGAAGCTCGATCTATCGTCAGCAGCCCAGTAGGATGGACCTAACCGATGCAGCACGAGATTGACGACGATAGAGGGACCTTAACAGGCCGATAGGTCCTGCACAGACGTGATGCGGTACACCTGATCTGACTAAGAGTTCGAACCTAAATGATGCAGCCTTAGATAGTACAAAGCATACCAGGATAGCGGCGGGACTTACCTCTTCGTCGGAGATCAGACTTAACCGATTGTTAACGCCAATATCTGGCGGATCCGATGGCGCTAAAGTCGATCGGCTAGGAGATCCCATGGGGCTAAAACCGATCGGCTAAGAGGTCCGTTGGAGGGTTTGATGCAGCTATCAGCCGATGGAGATACTGAGACAAAGCCGATGGAGGACTGTAGAAAAGCCGATCAGATTAGTAGAAGATTGGATCGGTTTGAAGATAGGGGATTGTCCAATCGGGATCAGGTCCAAGAAGCCCGAGGGAAGGAAGGAGAAGTATCGGCTTGACTAAAAAAGGTCTGATACCTACAGTGGAGAAGTCGATCAGGTTGTAGCAAAGGAAGACTCGGTTACAAATTGGAAGATTATTCAGATAAAATCGGGTTTGGGGAGGAGCCGTGGACTCCACGGCTGGGTGCTTATTTTTGTAAATTATAACCTTACTCAATTAGGGAGGTCTAGCTGGTTAGTTAACTTCTTTAGGAATATTTTCCTTTGTTCTTACTTGGAAATAATGTCCGATGGTCGAAGACGTGTCGGACTCTGTCTATAAATCCAGGATATAAATATAGACCCCCTGGAAACATGTAAAACATATCTCTCGATCACATTCAAATTCAGCGCATCGCCACCCTAGTTCATCTTGGTTCTACCGGCGGGTTCTAGCTCTCGACGCGGGGCTGCATCGGTTAAGTCCGATCTCCGGTGAAGGGGTAAGTCCTGCCACCATCCCGTTATGTCTTGCTCTGTCTAAGGCTGCATCGGTTAGGTCCGACCTCTTAGGCCGATCGGATGTATCGCATCATGTCCGTGCTGGACCTATCGGCCCGTTAAGCTCCCTCTACCGTTGTCAGTCTCGTGATGCATCGGTTAGGTCCGACCTACGGGGCTGCCGACGGTAGATCGAGCTTCAAGCCTATAGGCTTCTGCACGACGTAACATCGGAGTGCTAGCCGATGAGTTATCCATGCTCTGTGCTTCACGCCCAGCGCATCGGCCCCTCGGCCGATACGCATCAGCCTTTAGAGGCATCCCACGACACGTAACGCCAAATGTATCGGACCTTCAGCCGATACGTACCTACCTTCAGAGAGGCGTCTCCTCATCGTCTCAGCTAGCTGATGGGTTTGTTCCTATCCTTGCTACGGCATAGCCGATCCGGTGTCCTCCATATCATCGCCGCTGGCTCCGGCCTTGTACTGTCTTGGTTAGGTCCGATCTTCGAGGTTCGACGTTGATGGCGCTGCCACGGCGGGCGATAGGTCTCTTGCTGTCATATCCGGAGTGGCATCGGCTTTGCAGCCCGTGCCTTTTTGCGCTAATCATCGCCTAGGCCACATCCGTTTTCATCGGTTTTTCCAGCCGATGAATCACTGTTTGGCTGTCCGAAGGGATCCCGTGCGCCTCGATATCCTCTGAGCACACCCTGTTTCCTCCATCGGCTTTACGGTCGACCGCTCGTTGACACCTGTCCACATCAGCTCCCCAGTCGATCAAACAGCATCCCGAACCTCTCGACAGCCAGCCGATAGCGAGCGTCTGTATCAGACCCGATCGTGTCACCTCCTTATCAATTGCAGGGTCAAATTGACTGGCACGCCCGCGAACCTCAAGACCTAAGGACCTGCACTAGAGACAAGCAGACCTCCCAGGCCTTCGCATGACCGAGCTGCCATCCCTCCCCGGTCGCGGGATTTTTTGGCGGCGAGCACGCTTCTTGGCACGTCCGATGGGACCAGAAGACCTTTTTCATTAGTTAAAGGTCCTTCAATCAACGGTGCTCAAATGGAGGGTAAAGAAATCAACATAGACAATATAATCCCACTAACGATGAAGCATTTAACTGAGGAATAGAGATACCAGGTGGAGCAGAACACAGCTAATTTTCAAAAGCTCTGTCTGGAGTCCTTCAATATGACTCGACAAGGGCCGATTCAAAAATCCAAAATGCCAAAGCCAGTTTTGGAAGGAGAATCAAGCCGATCGCTGCCCATTAGTCCTCAAAAGCCACTATAGGAGATAGTTGACGAAGCTGTTCACCATGTGCTTATTAACCAATCGGGTGTACTGGTGAATACTTTGTACAACTTAATCAAGAAAACTGTGGATGGATCTATTGTTAAGGAATCTGATCAAGGGCCGGTATATTTGCCGATGAAAATAGGACAACCACAAGTTACTTACGGATCCAGAAGGGATATATCGGCAAATATGTTTCCGCCAGTGCAAGAGCGGATTGGGGGGGGCAGCTTGAAGACATGATGCCAGGGTATCATCGGACGGCCTATTACGGGGGATATAAACAAGAATATCCTAGTAATAACTATCAAGGAGATTATTATGGATCATATCAGATACCAACTTCGATCCCACTGTACCAAAAGGAGAATCTAAAGTGAGCAATTCGGTATCAAGCCTAAAGAACAAACTTTCATGTATCGACACCCTTACCTAGAGTGGTTCGATAGAATTTCGCTGCCGCACCGATTCAAAATTCCAGATTTCTCTAAGTTCTCAGGGCAAGATAATGTATCTATGATGGAACATATTAGCTGATTCTTGGCTCAATGCGGGGAGGCATCGGCTGATGAAGCTCTGAGGGTCCGATTGTTTCTATTGTCTTTATCTGGACCAGCCTTTTCTTGGTTTTCTTCGTTACCTCCAAATTCAATTAGGGGATGGGTTGATTTGGAGAAACAGTTTCATAAGTATTTCTTTGCCGGACTTCAAGAGTTGAGGTTATCAGACTTAACATCGGTTAGACAAAGGCACAATGAATCCATCCTGGAATTCATCCAACGTTTTCGAGACGTCAGAAGCCGATTCTACAGTCTCATTTTAAGTGACGGACAATTAGCTGATTTGACTTTCCAAGGATTGTTAGCTCCGATTCGGGAGCGTTTCTCTTCACAAGAATTCAAAAGTTTGTCTCATCTACTCCAAAGAGTATTGACTCATGAAAGCCGATTTGCAAGTACCAAGAAAGAAAGGTTCCATCGAAAAGATGATCAGCTACAGGTATACGTATCGGACTTGGATGATGAGGGATCCGATGCGGAGGTGGGACTAGCAAAATGGACCAGGAATAAAAAACCCGTATCATGTCCATGGATCAAGAAAGCAAATAAAGAAGAAAGATATGATTTTAATGTTAACAAAGCTGATAAGATATTTAATCTTCTCCTCCAAGAGAAGCAGATCCAGTTGCCATCGAATCATGTAGTCCCGGCTGCTGAAGAACTCAGAAAAAAGAAGTATTGCAAGTGACACAATTCAATATCTCATCACACCAATGAGTGCAAGGTCTTCCGGCAACAGTTACAATCGGCTGTCGAACAGGGGAGGATTAAGTTCGAGGATAAAAGGCCGATGAAGGTTGACGGGCATCCTTTCCCGATGAATATGGTGATTGCAGGAACCTCAGGAGATCGGTCTGATGAAAAAAGGCGCTGAAGAGGTCAAAGGTTAATTCATTAGATTTAATCAAAAAATATTCTAGACTATAGGACGAAGAAAGATGAGCTACAACACAACAAGAAAGGTATAATCCACACTGGGGTTGTCCCTTTTTGCAGTACTGTTGGGATCAAAACATGAGGTTGCCGTCAATCGAGGACTGTCCTGAATGCAATAAACCAGGATTTCGGTACTGTGACCAGAGCCGAACGTTGTATGATCGGCCTTCCATCACTAGGGCATCAGCATATAGCTGATTGGGGCCGATCAACGAAGGGCATGGTCAAAAGGCAGTTAAGAATCAGGAGTTAAACAAAGGGTTATACTCCATGAAGGATCAATGGTGTCCATCCAGGATTTTTACAAAGAATCAGAAGAGGAGGGCACAACGGCTGCGACATAGAGAGCAACATAAAAGACAACGACAGGATCATGAAGAAGCCGATCGGAACTAGAAAATTAAAAAAGTATGGAAAGTAAAGCAAAAAGAGGAAGAGGCTGGTACATTGGCTTAGGCTAACATGGTATTATTTTTGCCAATGGAATATAAAGCATATGTATTGGATGAAGAAAGTCAAGAAGAGGATTTTACCCAATTAATATTGGAACCGAGTCAAGCCATATTTGACAAACCAGAAGAATTCAAACATCGGCACCTAAAGCCATTGTATATCAACGGATATGTCGATGGTAAGCCAATGGCAAAGATGCAAGTTGACAGAGGCACAACCGTCAATTTGATGCCGTATTCTACATACCGCAAATTGGGTAAGATGGCTGGAGACTTAGTCAAGACAAATATGGTGTTGAAAGATTTCGGAAGTAATCCATCTGAAACCAAAGGAGTACTGAATGTGGAGCTAACGGTTGGAAGTAAGACATTGCCTACCACATTTTTTCTCATCGATAGTAAGGGGTCATATAGCCTACTCCTTGATAGGGATTGGATTCATGCCAACTTTTGTATTCCTTCAACAATGCATCAAAGCCTCATACAATGGCAAGGAGACAGAGTTGAAGTGATCACGGCCCATCAGTCGACTAGCGTGGCAACAACTGATGTGCCATTCTGAGAAGCTGATGGATTCAACTACCTATCCAGACAAACATGGGTGGGAAATTTCCTAGAGGTGACTGATAAAGGAATAAAGCCGATTCAGTAAGTCGGCTCGGATCCATTGTTTCCATGGAAACTTTAGAAAACTCTGAAGGGAAGTTAGGGCAAGGTTTTACATCGGTCGATGAGTTAGAACAAATAGACATAAGACCAGGAGACAGGTCGAGGCCGACGTACATTAGTAAAAATCTATGTGTTGAATTCCGAGAAAAGCTAATAAATTTATTAAAGGAATTCTGGGAATGCTTTGCTTGGGACTACCATGAGATGCCTAGATTAAGCCGATCGATTGTGGAACATCGGCTTCCTATCAGACCAGGATATCGGCCATTTAGGCAGCCACAGAGGAGATTCAAAGCAGAATGGCACAATGAAATCAAGGCGGAGATCATGAAGTTATACGATGTAAATTTCATCAGACCATGCCGATATGCCGAATGGGTATCCAATATTGTCCCAGTGAAAAAGAAAAATGGAAAGTTAAGAATATGCATCGACTTTCGAGATTTGAACAAGGCAACCCCTAAAGACGAATACCCGATGCTGATGGCAGATTTATTAATTGACGCTGCATCTGGTCACAAGATTATTAGCTTCATGGATGGAAATGCAGGCTACAATCAAATTTTCATGGCCGAAGAAGATATCCACAAGACTACATTTAGGTGTCCTGGAGCTATTGGTTTATATGAGTGGGTAGTCATGACTTTCGGATTGAAGAATGCTGGTGCTATCTATCAAAGAGCCATAAACTACATGTTCCATGATCTTATCGGACAGCTGGTGGAGATATACATTGATGATGTGGTGGTGAAATCCAAAAGTATTAAAGAACATATAGCCGATCTACGAAAAGTGCTTGAGAGGACGAAGAAATACAAACTTAAAGTGAATCCTCACAAGTGTGCTTTTGGCGTATCGGCTGGACAGTTTTTGGGTTTCATGGTGCATGAGAGAGGAATTAAAGTCAGTCAACGAAGCATCAGGGCCATTCAGACCACCGAGCCACCTAGCAACAAACTACAGCTGCAGTCCTTGATCGGCAAACTCAATTTCATAAGAAGATTTGTTTCGAACTTATCAAGAAGAATTGAGTCGTTCACTCCTTTATTAAGGTTACGAGCCGATCAAGAGTTTGTGTGGGGTGATGACCAGCAAAAAGCCTTTGATCATATCAAGGAATACTTGAATTCTCCACCAGTGCTGATTCCACCGCAAAAGGGAATACCATTCAAATTATATTTGTTAGCTGATGAGAAGTTAATCGGATCAGTACTTGTACAAGAGTTTGAGTTAAAAGAACGAGTAGTATTCTACTTAAGCCGATGACTTCTGGATGCTGACACTAGGTATCCTGCTGTGGAAAAGTTATGCCTATATTTGTATTTCTCATGTACAAAATTAAGGCATTATCTTCTATCGGCTGAGTGTACAGTGCTTTGCAAAGCCGATGTGATCAAATACATGCTATCGGCTCTAGTCTTGAGGGGGCAGGTTGGTAAATGGATATTCGCTCTGATGGAGTTTGATCTGAGGTATGAATTGGCTAAGGTAGTCAAGGGACAAGCGGTAGCCGATTTTATTGTACAGCATAGAGGAGTCCAAGAGAATTATGTAGAGTTGATCCCATGGACGTTATTCTTTGATGGATCGGTTTGCAAACATGGATCTGGTATCGGTTTGATGATTATTTCACCTTGGGGGGCAAGTTTCGAATTTGCCTTTACAATCAAACCGTATAGTACAAATAACTAAGCAGAATATGAGGCAGTGCTCAAGGGACTTCAGCTGCTGAGAGAAATTGGAGCCGATACGATAGAGGTCATTGGAGATTCTTTGTTGGTAATCAAACAATTATCTGGGGAATATGAATGCAAGGATAAAATTCTGAAGTCATACTATGAGAAATGTCAACAGTTGTTAAAGGATTTCAAGATAGTGACATTGGATCATATTCCTAGAGAGCAAAACACGGAGGCCAATGATCTCACTTAGACTGCTTCAGGGTATCGGCTGAACAGTAGAGTGGAAGTTGAGATAGCCGATATTGAGAGCTGTATGGAAGCTGATGATTGGAGATGGGAGATCATTCAGTATTTGCAGAATCCATCAAGATCGGTTTCTAGGAAGCTTCGATACAATGCTATTAAGTACATTTTACTTGATGAAGAGTTGTATTAGCGATCAGTCGATAGAGTGCTCTTAAGATGTTTGGGTGCTGAAGAAGCCGCGTTGGTGATGAGCGAGGTGCATGAGGGCATCTGCGGAGCCCATCAATCAGCTCATAACATGAGATGGATGATGAGGAGGGCTGGATACTTTTGGCCGAGTATGCTGGAGGATTGTTTTAAATACTACAAGGGCTGCCAAGATTGTCAGAAGTTTGGAAATGTGCAACGAGCTCCAGCGTCGGTTATGAATCCGATAGTCAAGCCATGGCCATTTAGAGGTTGGGGAATTGACATGATCGGTCAGATTTATCCTTCATCCAGTAAAGGGCATAAGTTCATATTGGCAGCAACAGACTACTTTACAAAGTGGGTAGAAGCTATTCCCTTGAAGAAGGTTACTTCCAAGGACGCGATTGAATTCATCAAGGGACATATCATATATCGATTTGGAATTCCACAGACAATTACCACTGATCAGGGTTTTATCTTTATGTCAGAAGAGTTTCAAGGGTTTGCTGCCAGTATGGGGATTAAGTTGCTAAAATCGTCACCATATTATGCTCAAGCTAATAGACAGGCGGAAGCTTCTAACAAGAGTTTAATAAAATTGATCAAGCGTAAGACTGATGAACAACCACGGAGGTGGCATGTCACTTTGAACGATGCGTTGTGGGCCTATCGGATGACATGTCATGGATCTACCCAGGTGCCACCATATCAGTTGGTATATGGTCATGAAGCAGTTCTTCCGTGGGAAGTTAACATCGGTTCCAGGAGGGTGTCTTTACAGGATCAGTTGATAGCCGATGATTATTACACGTTGATGACCAATGAGCTTGATGATTTGACTCAGAATCGGTTAGAAGCATTTAAGATCAAGAAAAACAAGGCTAAGGTTGCTAGGCATTATAACAAAAAAGTAATGACCAAATCCTTTTCTGAAGGAGATCTCATTTGGAAGTTAATTTTGCCGATTGGATCTAGGGATAATAAGTTTGGAAAATGGTCACCGAATTGGGAAGGACCTTATCGGATCAATCGGTGTGTTTCTGGCAATGCTTACATATTGGAAAGTCTTGAAGGAGAGAAGTTTACCAAAGCGTTTAATGGTAAATATTTAAAAAAGTATTATCCTAGCGTGTGGGTAGGCACCTAAATCGGTTGAGCATAGCCGATTCAAGACGGATAAGGTTTTAGAGGTAGTACTAGTTGACGGTATCATCCGTGTGATCAGCTGGAGCATAGCCGATGGACAATGTACGGAAGCCGATATAGTTTGTATCGGTTACACATAGCTGATATCGTGGAGATATCGCCTTTAGAAAATATATTTACACAACTTTTGTTGATCAAGCTGATTGAAGTTTACTACAAAAAGTTAATGTTCAAGATGACATCTGGACTTCTCCGAGGCTAAAATTTTACAAGAATTTCTTAATGGCCTCAATCGCGCGCAGACGGATTTGATCTATATCATTGATAGCGCGGATGTCATCCTTGTCTGATCCGAGGATAGTTTTCAAGTTCTTGTGCCGGCGAACCGCTAGCCGCACTTTGTTTGCTACCTTGGCCTCTTGGTTTTGGATCGACTTTGGTAGGCCGATAGGATGGGACTCGGTGGAATTGATGTCTTCACAAACCTTGTCAAGTTCCGCCATCAAGCTTGGTGTTGGCGTGTTGAAGGTCAGCTGACATTTCATCAAGTTTCTTCTTTTCATCAAGGGCAGTCAGCCGATCGTTATGAGCCAGGTGACTTTGCTCAGCGTGATCGGCTATGCGTCGTCTTGATGCAGTCAGCTGGGTCCTTTGAAATTCCAAGTAAGCAGCAGGCGTGAGTGCATCGGACAGTTCCGTAGGCAGGAGGTGTTGAATTTCTGCAAGTCTTCCTCGGATCGACCCGCAGTCTTCCACCAGCGAGTCAATCGGAACCTCCAGCCGATGCATAATATTTGATAACTGCTCACGTGCATCGGCTAGTAAAAATGTTTCGATCGCTGCGCTGGTGGCTGAGTCTTCCTCTGCTTCTAAGTATTTGCCGATGTCGAAGGAGAACAGATCGGCTAATGACTACATAACAACATTAGTAAACTTGGAGATCATAAGTCAAGAAAAATGACAAGTATGATGGACGTACCTGAGAGATAGTGGGAGCAGTTCTTGTGCGGGTATCAGCTTGCTGTGGGGCAGTGTGAGTAAATGCTAAAACTTCAGAGGATACCATCGGCTCAGCCCCAGTAACAGAGTTCGACGTTTGGACCTCAGGAGCCGATGGTTTAGGCTGCAAAGCGAAGGTGTCAGGATAAAACAAAGGCAACAGAGAATTGATGCTGACACCTACTAGCGGAGATGCGGGAGGAGTGGAATTGCCACAGGAGAAGGGCTTCGCGAAGCCGATGCAACGATGACAACATCGGCATCGGGTTTCCGTCTCTTAGAAACCGATCGAGCAGCCGGTTTCTTGCGCTTTGACCCTGACACCTGCGACACTCGGAGGAGAGCCGATGGAGGTGGACCGCTTTGCCCAAGGAGGGATCTAGCCGATGGAGGTTGATAGATAATCGGCCAACCACTTGCGCTAGTCGAAGGTACGTCTTTGTCACCAGCCTGTGGAATCACGGGAATCAAGATACATTTGAAATTCAATACGATGAAGACATGATAGTGAGAGAAGGATTACCTCTTCATCGGATTCCACGTAGTCGAGATTGAGGCGAAGGCAATAATATTCAGCCGATAGACTATATAAGTGCCTTCCCCATTCTAACCACCATCGAGCGAAGATTTTGGTATCGGATATGCAGGGCTCGAAGGTGGATATAGTCTCTAAGGACAAGTTCGATGTCATCGAACTAAGTTGGTCATACTCCAAGCCGCTTTTCACTTCTCCGCGGGCTCGGAGCTTGCCGATGAAGAACAAGCCGATGGGGAGTTGGCCAAAGCCCAATTGACGAGCACTAACCGAAGGATGCTAGAACTCGTATGATGGATGTTGGGATCGGCCCATTGAAAATCCAATCGGCAGAAGACAAGGAGTTATGGAGGATAAAAAGATGGTCTTCGATTCTTCATCGGCTAAGGCATTCATCGGATGAAACTTGGAAGGCATTTCAAAGGACGAGTCATCCTCGTACGCGAACTAGATGGTGACCTCTTTGGTAAAGCCATAGTAGAAGCACTTAAACCATCGGCTGAGTCCAAGGGGGGTCATTTTACTTCCAGGAAGAGCCGATGAAGCTTCACCCAGCGAAATGTATCGGCGTCGGCTGGCCTCGTTTTCTTCTAGGTAATCAGTCGAGAATGTCATGGAAGAGAAAGGGGGCGTGGCAATGACTTTGGAGGTGTAGACGTTCAGCCAAAGTTGTATAAACCACCAGGGTCCGCCGATATGTCCGACTGGATGGCCTGTTGACAGATTGGTCACAACTTGATGAAGCAAATGATAAGTTGCTCCGAGAAGATAATGCCCTAGGGGAATTTGGTGGTGATCGGCCAGGAGCTCTGCCAGACATTGCATGTTTGTTGTTGGACTGAGAGTCGAACCGCCAAAGAAGAATCGTTCCAGCCAAAGATTCAAGAACGCTACATATTCACGTCTATTGACTGGGCCGAAGGATTTGTTATGCAAGGAAATGTACTTAGTCCAACCTCCAACATTCTTGGTGTTTAGTCGATGCTTAGGTTTGAATCTGAGGCTGAAAAGGTTCATGTAGTGGGTGGTGTTGAGGCAGGTCAACATAGTAACATCCATCAAGCTGGGAGTCATCGGTCCATGCCCGAACATGAATGCATTCAAGATATCTGACCAGAAGTAAGAAGCCGATGCAAGCAGAGGTTCGTTCCTTTCCATATCGGCTAAGGAAAGGTTAATGCAATGGTCTATTTCCAGATCCTCCCATAAAGTCTTTTTGGTGGCCGAAACCTTAAGGTATCAGTTCCTCCATTCAGGGAGTTTGCTAGACCAGGATTTAAAGCTGTAAGCCCAATCGGTGATGGCCATGGATGAATTCTTGAACGGGATCCTTTCAGTTTCGGAGTTGATGAAATTAGTCGGATCCTCGTTATCCATAGGGCCAAGAAAGAAGTGACCGGGATGGTCAGAGATTGGAATAGTGATCTGACTCTTAAGATCCTACAGAAACCAGAACCCAACTACTGATAAGAAATCGGGATGGGGAAGAATCATACAAAACATAGGATGAAAGAGCAGATAATGGTTACCTCAGGGATTATGTGTGTGGAAGCCATTGTGCAAATGAAGGAGTAACGGCCGATGAAGAAATCTGCGAGAGCTCGCCTTCAGTCTTCTGAGCCCGTCGAGATTCGCAGAAATTTGCGAATGCCTATGGAACTCGTCGAGGTTTGGGGTTTCTAATGAGAAGAAGTGTGTGGAAGAAGGCTAAGGGGATATATTTTATAGAGGCGGAACGACCTAGGCAGAGGTCTGAGCCGATTAATATGGGTTTTAACGAGTTATCCTGGTTTGTGGAGGTTTCTAACGGCTTGGAATTTCGTAGTCTGTTGGGGGGCATGTGTTAACGTCAAAATCTGGCAGATCCGATAGCACTAAAGCCGATCGGCTGGGATATCTGATGGGGCTAAAACTGATCGGTTGGGAGGTCCATTGGAGGGTTTGATGCAGCCATCGGCCGATAGAGATACTGAGACAAGGCCGATGGAGAACTGTAGAAAAGCCGATCAGATTAGTAGAAGATTAGATTGGCTTGAAGACATGGGATTGTCCAATCGAGATCAGGTCCGAGAAGCCCGAGGGAAGGAAGGAGAAGGATCGGCTTGACTAAAAAAGGTCCGATAGCTACAGTGGAGAAGCCGATCAGGTTGCAGCAAAGGAAGACTCAGTTACAAATTAGAAGATTATTCAGATGAAACCGGGTTTGCGGAGGAGCCGTGGACACCACGGCAGGGTGCTTATTTTTGTAAATTATAACCTTACTCAATTAGGGAGGTCTAGCTGGTTAGTTAACTTCTTTAGGAATATTTTTCTTTGTTCTTACTAGGAAATAATGTCCGATGATCGAAGACGCATCGGACTCTGTCTGTAAATCCAGGGTATAAATATAGACCCCGTGGAAACATGTAAAACATATCTCTTGATCATATTCAAATTCGGCGCATCGTCACCCTAGTTCATCTAGGTTCTACCGACGGGTTCTGGCTCTCGACGTGGGCTGCATCGGTTAAGTCCAATCTCCGGCGAAGGGGTAAGTCCCACCACCATCCCGTTATGTCTTGCTGTGTCTAAGGCTACATCGGTTAGGTCCAACCTCTTAGGCCGATCGGATGTATCGCATCACGTCCGTGCTGGACATATCGGCCCGTTAAACTCCCTCTGCCATCGTCAGTCTCGTGCTGCATCGGTTAGGTCTGACCTACAGGACTGCCGACGGTAGATCGAGCTTTAGACCTATAGGCTTCTGCACGGCATATCATCGAGTGCTAGCCAATGAGTTATCTATGCTCTGTGCTTTACGCCCAGCGCATCGGCCCCTCGGCCAATACGCATCAGCCTTTAGAGGTGTCCCACGATGTGTAACGCCAAACGTATCGGTCCTCCAGGTAATACGCATCCGCCTTCAGAGAGGCGTCCCCTCATTGGCTCAGCTAGCCGATGGGTTCATTCCTATCCTTGCTACGTCATAGCCGATCCGACGTCCTCCATATCATCGCCGCTGGCCCCGGCCTCGTACTATCTCGGTTAGGTCCGATCTTCATGGTTCGGTGTTGATGGTGCTGCCACGGCGGGTGACGGGTCTCTTGCTGTCATATCCGGAGCAGTATCGGCTTTGCAGCCTGTGCCTTCTTGCGCTAATCATCGCCTAGGCCACATCTACTTTCATCGGTTTTTTCAGCCGATGAATCACTGTTCGGCTGTCCGGAGGGATCCCATGCGCCTCAATATCCTATGAGCACACCTTGGTTCCTCCATCGGCTCTACGGTCGACCGCTCGTCGACACCTGTCCACATCGGCTCCCCAGCCAATCAAACAGCATCCCGAACCTATTGGCAGCTAGCCGATAGCGAGCGTTTGTATCAGACCCGATCGTGTCACCTCCTTGTTAATTGCAGGGTCAAATTGACTGGCACGTCCGCGAACCTCGAGACCTAAGGACCTGCACTAGAGACAAGCAGACCTCACAGGCCTTTGCGTGATCGAGCCGCCGTCCCTCCCCGGTCGCGGGATTTTTTGGCGGCTAGCACCGATGCAACCCCGCGTCGAGATCCAGAACCCACCGGTAAACACCTAGATGAACTAGGGTGGCGATGCGCCGAATTTATATATGATCGAGAGATATCTTTCATATTTTCAGGGGTCTATATTTATATCCTGGATTTACAGACAGAGTCCGACGCGTCTACGACCATCGGACATTATTTCTTAGTAAAAACAAAGGAAAATATTTCTAAAAAAGTTAACTAACCAGCTAAACCTTTCTAATTAAGTAAGATTACAATTTACAAAAACAAACATCCTGCCGTGGAGTCCACGGCTTTTCTGTAAACCTGGTTTTATCTGAATAATCTTCCAATTTGTAACCAAGTCTCCCTTTGCTGCAACCTACTCGGCTTCTCCACTGTATCTATCGGACCTTCTTTTAGTCAAGCCGATCCTTTTTCTTCCTTCACTCGGGTTTCTCGGACCTGATCCCGATTGAACAATCCCCTGTCTTCAAGCCGATCCAATCTTCTACTAATCTGATCGGCTTTTTTACAGTTCTCCATTGGCTTTATCTCAATATCTCCATCGGCCGATGACTGCATTAAACCTTCCATCGGACCTCTCAGCCGATCGGCTTTAGCGCCATCGGATCTCTCAGCCGATCGGCTTCAGCACCATCGGATCATCCAGATTTTGACATTAACATCCTCTTAAGAATTTATTCAATATTTTCTTATTACATTCTTTTAAACCACTTTATATGATACAAATTTTAAACTTGTGGAAGTACTCTCTCAGAGTTTTATCACCTTGCTTCAGATGTTCTAATTTTTTAAGGAGAGAACATCTATAATAAGAAAACACAATCTTGTCCTCATTATTAATTTAAAATCATCCCAAATTTCAGGTTTATTGATAATATGATTCCACCAAAAAGATGTAGAGATAGTAAACTTGATACTAGCAACCCTAATCATTTGAGCATTAGAAGAATCATATTTATAAAATTTATGGTCTACTGCTAACTCCCAATCTATGTAAGCTATGGAATCATATTTACTATCATAGAATCATAAAATAGATTTAACTTTAACAAGATTATAATCAAGTACCTCACATGCATCATATAGAGAAGTTTTCATATCTTGTCGAAGGTGAAGAAACCGATGTTAAGCATGATCAACTCCAATTCCTTTGCATAACACTGTTGTGATTAGTAGCTAACAGGAATAAAAAGATGCACACTCCTATCAACTAATAGGTAGTCCAGGCTCAAAATTCGCACAAACTAGAGCGTTTCAAACGAATTCTTACAAGCTCTTACCAAGCTTAGCAGGAGGTGCTGGCAACCGTCAAACCACAATAAACTCCTAGAGTTGGTGTGTTGATGGCTCAGTTGCTAGTCCTTGTCAAGTAGCTCCTTCGGCAGTTTGTGCAAACATTGTCAGGGCCTGTATTTACTTGGTACAATAAGTTGGCACCAGGCTCGATCGAGACTTGGGGACAGATGCAAGATTCTTTTTCTCGAGCGCTTCTACCGCACGCAAAGAATAGTGGGCATTGCAGAACTAACTCAAACTGAAGAAAGAGAAAATGACAAGGCTGCAGACTTCATAAATAGATGGATAAACCTCACTCTCCGTTGCCCATAGCCCATTACTGAACAGGAGGCTGTGCGGATGTGCATGGACAATTTAAACCCTGATATGGCTGTATATTTGCAAGGTGTACGCCCTATAACTTTTGAAGAGCTAGCATCCAAAGCTACTGATATAGAGAACTACATGCAGTTCGTGACTTGCCGGTCGAAACCATATTCAAAGCTGGTTGACAAGAGCAACCCACGAGATAAGGCTCCTTTCAAGCCAAAGCAAGCTCAAGCCATGGAGGCAGCTGTAGTAATTCCATCATTGCAAGCAGGCAGGGCCACTGCTAGAAACCACGAGCAAAAGAGCACACTGGTCGGTAGGAGGCCAACACTTACCAAGCGTCAAAACAAAGAATATTCCTTCCCAGCAGAGGAGGCCCATATTCCTTCCAACGAGAGTTAAATCTTGTAGAATTTCCTAAACGAAAAAGGCCAGACGAAGCTTCCAAAGTCAACCAGCCAAATTTCCGTCACTACCATCGTATCATAGGTCATACACTTAAGGATATCTTTGTAGTGAAGAATATTATTTAGAAATTGATAAATGAAGGGACATTTGATGCGGATCTCCTAAAATGTTTGAAGAAAGGCAAGAAAATGGCAACTAGCATTGCCACTGTCCAAGATGATTCGGTTAGTTGTTTCAAATATGACTCCGACTTATAGCCAACAAATGTTGAAGCCAAAGTCTGAATTTCCTCGCAGGCTTTTCCTAGGCTATGCACCATATATCGGGGAGCAACAAACATATCAATATCAGGTTAAAAGACAAGCATACAATAGATGGCTACACTGCACAAGACCCACCCTGCCAGCTCGCTGAAGATCCCAAGAGCGAGGACAATAGTGAAAAAGGTGAAGCACACTCCAGCGATTGACGATCAATGGAGAACCTCTACTCTTTGCGCCAGCAATCTATCAAATGGATGCAAGGTGTGAGGATGATCCACAGGAAGGTTTGTATGTTCTCACAATTGGAATCTTTGAAGGAGATGATGGAGCACTCTATTTATTTCCCTGACAATGAATCACTGGAAGTTGATCAAGTTCAGCTTAGATTGGGCTGCCAGTTAGCTAATGTACGCCCTCCTAAAAATCCTAGAAGAAAGCATGTAGCTTCTGATGAAATGATTGGCCCTCCTCCTAATGTGTTGGTAAAATATGATGTAATCTCTCATTTGAAGGAAATACCGGCCATTCTTTTAGTGTATGAAACTCTGTGTCTATCTTCTAATTTGTGCAAAGCTTTTATTACTGCACTTTCTTTTCCTGAAGATTTATAGAGTGGAGGTATCTCAAACAGAACCAACCACTGCTCATGTATGGTGAAATAGATGACCTACCATCTGATCGAATCATGATAAATGGAGGATCCGCTTTAAATTTACTGCCTTTGTGTACTCTTGAGAGGATTGGTTACTTGAGTAGAGGTCTGAACTGGTCAAGTGTAGTCATTCACAGCTTTAATCAAGCAGGACATGAGGCGATGGCACTATATCTCTAGTTCCAAAATTGGAGTCACTGTCCAGTAACATAACCTTCCATGTAATTGATGCAGCTACTTCTATAACACTCTACTGGGTCGTCTGTGGCTGCACGAAAACCAAGTAGTACCATCCACTCTCAATCAGTGCATCAAATACAAGGATAAATTAGGGAAACAGTAAGAATTTTTGCCGTTGAAAAGCCATTCACAGTGGCTGAGTCCTATTCTGACGCTAAGTTCTATATTGAACCTGTTGGAAAAAATACAAAAATCAAAGTCGAAGCTGACACCAGAATAGAATGGTTTCATATTAGGTGAAATGACAAGTGACCTAAGTATAGAAGTGAAAGAGCTTCTACTTTATTGGCTAACTTTTAGTGGGAAATATCCAAGTAATATCAGAGCAATATTTATTTTATTATCTTTTCTAATCCACGGTTATAAAATATATTGACGGATAGATATTTTATATAAAATATTTTTGATGGTGTTGATTTTTTTATATTGGAAAGTTAATATAGAAACATACATTCAAACTTAAGCCTATATAAAAGAAAATCTACAAGGTATATTAAATTCTCAAAAACGATATAGTGACAGTAGTGAACATGTCATAGGTAGAGGCTAATAGCAAGATGAAAATTTTGATTATTTAAGAGGTAAAAAGAAGCAACTTTGACCATGGTTCATCTCAAGTTAGCACTTAAGGTGTGTAAATTACTTTATGATTATCACGAAGAGTCAAACACGATAAAAGAGATATATGGAGTATACATATTTTGAGATGAAACATCGTAAATCTCATGATGATTTCTTTGCTTTAATAAGATTTTTAGTAACTTATATTCTATTAATATTAATATTATATATTCTAAGACTAAAAATTTTCGCTAAATGTTAGAAGATTTAAATATTTCTATATAGGAGATAAGGATAACATCAATTATAGAATCTATTATTACAAGTACACTTACTTTAGATAAGTTTTATCCTAAGTTCAAAACTCATGAGTTAGATGTATTTCCTAAAAAAATATGGCTAATAAATCAATAGATTTATCTTCATAAACTAGCAACTCTATTAGTGATAACTCTTTATCTAACTATGTTTTATCCTCTTTGTCTTCACTAATTGATAAACAGTTAGAAGAACTTCCTAAAAATGATTTTGTACTCCTCTCTACTAGTTTCACAAGAGTTCTATAAAATATTCAATCCAAAAAGAGAGCAAATGGTGGAGAACCTTGGAGATGTTATGAATGCGGCTCGCTTAATTATTTTCTTCTTAAATGTCTAAAACTTATAGCAGGAATTTCTAGGGACGAAGATGAGGAGAAAGACAAGGTAGAGAGTGACAAGAAGCGAATACTAAAGAGTACCAAGAAGAAAGGGTGTTTGAACGAGAAGGTAGCACATCGTGTTCTTTTTCCTCTTGAGCGGATAAATTGAAGCGATGTGGACACTGAGAGTGATGATGATACTACTTTCAAAGGCAAAAAAAACTTGATTGGTCTATTTATGATAACAAGTAGCAAAAGTGTCACCAGTAGAGACATCGACTACGACAAAAATAGTTAGATAGAACCTTCTTATGATGATTTAGTTTGCGCTGTTGAAAAACTTGATACTTTATTAGACAAGAGAGATAAATTAATTAAGAAACAAGATGCTTTGGTTGAATAATTAAATGCTAAAATTATAAGACTTAAATTTTAAAATTATATAACTTAATCTATACTAAATTTACTTCTCTAAAGGATATTCATGTTTCTACTTTGAAGGGCCTTAATCTTAAAAAAGAGAAAAACAATAAATATTTTTATGTTGTTGATAAATATGCTTCTTGTGATAATCGCAATTATCTTAATTTGAAGTTAAAAGATGCTAATGTTAAAATTGCTCAACTAAAAGATGATTTTGCTACTCATAAGGTTTTTTCATGCTCTCATTGTGGTAAAAAGGATAAATTTCAGCATGTCATTTGTAAAAATTGTGCCACTCTTTTAAAGCATAATGATTACTTACCAATAAAGATAGAACTAAAAGCTTATATCAAATTTTAAATTAAAATACTAGCTCTCAAAAGTTTAAAACGAATTTGGGTTATGATCCTTATGATTATTCTAAGTCTCATGCTCTAAATGTTATTAAATCATTTGGTATAGGCATAATTGAGATAGCTGATGAATGTAAAAATACAATCTTCTCATCTGGTGGTATTATATCATACATGAGCACAACTAATACAAATGTTACTTCTACACCTAAAAGTAAATATATAGTTAAATACACTTGTACTAATAGATCTAAACATTTGCATAAAAACACTTATATTATGTCTACTGGTGTGTGTCATATGTTTTAGTACTAGATTCCTAAATATTATATTATTAACGATAGTATAGAGATCTCGACATTATTTTCTTCTATGTATGCACTTCGCGCGAAGAAGGATAACATCTCATTAGTGGTTTCCAAATGTTTATGCCACATGTCTAGTGACAAGAATTGGCTCTCTTATCTTATAGGAGCATCTCATGTTAAAAAAAATATATTTTAGAGATGGTTCTATTTCTATGGTTGTGGCTACAGGTATATATGCATACATTTAATGGGAGAACATCTTTGTTGATTAAGGTGATATGGATGATGAGGATGAAACTTTGGTTCCTCCCACACAATCAATTGAAATGGTTTCAGCACCTACCACAATTTCATAAACAATTGAGCATCATTAGAGTTTAACATCTTCTGTACAAATAGAAAACATCTTCTGTCCAAATAGAAGATCAAATTGAATAATACGAAATTCCTAAAACAACCACTCCCTTGTATATTCAGAGAAGACATCTAGCTCAACAAATCATTGTAATCTTTATGAAAGGGTGTCACTTTTCAGAAACTATGGGTAGTGAATTTAAGATGAGTATGATGGGCTAATTGACATATTTTTTAGGAAGGCAAATCAAACAAATAAAAGATGACTAGATATACAATTTACGATATGTTTATGTACACTATTTCAAGCTTTCCCATATACTTCACATCTTTAAGCAATTAAGTGAATTCTCAGATATATTTATGGCACTAAAGATTTGGATATATAGCTATCTACATCTTTATGTATTACTTTAAGAGATTTTCTGATGTTGATTTTGGATGGTGTAGACTTGATAGGAAAAATATTTTTAGTGTTTGTTTCTTCTTAGGTAATTTACTTGTTGTTTGGTCATTTAGAAAACAATTCTCTATAGAATAATCAACTGTTGAATCTCAGTATGTGGCCGTTGCTAGTTGTTGTTCTCAAATACTTTAGACAGTAGCAACAATTAAGAGTTATGGTGTTTTTTTAAAAATTTTCTGCTTTTATATGATAACACAAGTGCCATTTTTATTGTTAAGAACCTAGTATAAAACTCTATGATAAAATATATTGATATTAAATTTCACTTTCTTAGATATCATATTGAAAAAAGAAATGTGACACTTTATTATGTGGATACTAAATATCAATTGATAGTATTTTCACAAAATGTTTGGATTCTTCTTGTTTTGCTCGTCTTTAAGAAGAACTTGTTCTTATTCATCCTATAGGGTTGTTTGGAGGGGAGCAGAAAATTTTTTCCACATATTTTTTCCTTATTTAAAAAGTAAAAAATTATATTGAAAAAATAATGAGCACTACATATTATTCATATGTATTATTTGTAGACATATTTATGTCATAAGATATTAGTGCTTTCATGTTTTTATATGTGTGTGTTGGTTTTTGCATAACTAGCTAAAAGGAATGATAACTTCAACTAAAATTTGACATGATTAAACTTTGTTATTTATTTTCTTCTTATTTTAAATATGCTAATATGCTATAAGAAATATGAGAAATATCTAAATTATGTGCTATGAAAAATATGAGAAAGGTAAAGTAAATATGCATTGTCACACTTATTCTTAATGAGGTTAATTACTATTGCACTATGAACTTAAAAGAAGTTATGTATGACTAAATTCTGGTTGTTAAGCTTGATATTATCAAAAGACATATGCTTAAATAAGTTGAAAAGTAAGGTTGATGGTGCATATAACTCCTTGCAATTTATATAATATTGAAATTAAAAGCACCAATAAAGTGCATTATCTTAATACTTACAAGTTTTGAAATAGTTGATAAACGTATATAATATCTTGGAATAAATTATTAATTATACTTGATTATTATTAGTTATGCTAAATTTACATTGCAGGTGCATGGATGTAAGAGTGCAAATTATTTTTAGTACCGTATGTACGAGCTTGTTTATATTGATAATTTGTGGCACTCATAATAAAGAAATAAAATTAGTATAAAATTAAAAAAAAACTTTCTTTTTTCTTGTATTCTCGATGAATTCAATGTCAAAAGGGGAGAAAGTTTACACACAAATTTTATTTTAATTTTTTTTTGACAATGTTGAATATTCATTTGTTGTAGCCAATATTTTCATAAAAGAGGAGATTGTAAAATCAAAAGTGATAAAAAATTAGTCTATATTAAAATTGGTAAAATTGCTCTATATTGAAATTAGTATATATCAAAATTGACATTGCATAATTGAGTTATATTAAAATTACTCATGATTAAATATGGTGAGTGTGTGAGAATCTACATCTAAAAAATAATAATAGTATTATTACTATAGATCAATGTTGATATGTATTGGATTACTATTAATAGGCTGGTTGGTGAGTAGGTCAGAAGGGCAGGCTAGCCTGTTACATAGTGCGGGCACGACCTAGCAAGTAGGCTGGTGACAATGAGTATGCAAGCCGACGGGTTGGACTGGTGTGGGCTAGCAGCGGCATGGCTAGCATGACGATGTAATGAGCCGATGGTACGGAAGTAGCCCAATAGGCTCGGGTGCACGTGAGAGTGTGAAGCCCTCCAGCTAATAGGTGGGCCTGACGCTGAGGTGAATGGCACGTGCAGACGCTGGAGATCCACCACAGGACAACTGTTGACTCATGGTTGGTGCAGGTGGTGTGGTTGACTGGCACAGTGGGATTTTGATTTTGTGGTCCGCTATGTGTCAGGTGAGTGGTGCAATCAAGACATTGATTTTGAATCCGGCGACCGAAAATTGGTTTAGTAGTGGCTACGAAATCTCAAAGGCATTAATGTTTTTTTCTTTGGGATTTTGTAATTATTTGGGCTATAAAAACAAGGTAAAGTGTTTAGGATTATAAAGAGAGATTTTGGTAGAATTTTTGTAAGCACAATCATGATAATAAAGGTAATGTTTATGGAAGATTAGTGCTATAATTAATCTCTCTTTCTCATTCACTTTTGTTCTTGCCTAGTAATCTATTTTAATTTATTTTTCTTTGTGATTTGGTTGGTTTCTTCGTCTAAAATCTAGCTATGATGTTTTTCTAGTGTTCTGAAATGTTTGATTGGTTAATTATTTTTCAGATCTCCATTGTTAATTAATTAGGGTTTAATTAATTTGCGTCAATTTTATTTTGTTACTATTTTGATATTTAGAAGTTTGATTGACATGATTCTAGTTAGATTTGTTTGCCAATTTTGTCTATTCTGTCCAAATTTTACGGATATATGGTTATAATATGTTTAGTGAAAAAATAGTATTATGTCTAGATTCTAAAAATATAGTTTTTTAGGGTTTGCGATTAAGGAGAAGTGTTAAATTTTATTTTTAACTTCTGCAATCATTCACCCACTCCTGACTGGGCTATGTCCGCACTGTTCAATTGAACTGCTCGTCGTTTTGGCCTGTTATAGTAGCAAACTTGGAATTTATCAACTTTCATCCAAAATACCTCCAATTTTTTCAATGATTTTTCATTTTTTTTCTAGTGTGTGATACCTGCACGCATATAAGAAAAAAAATTTAGGCACATATTCTCACAATCTGATCTATGTCAATATACACACACTCTCACTACAATTTGTCATGAAAAATTTTAATGTAACTAAATTATGCAATGCCAATTTTAACAGAGACTAATTTTACTAATTTTAATATAGACCAATTTCTCATCACTTTTGATTTTACAATCTTTCTCCAAAATCATTGGCAATTACAGAGAAACATTAGCAACAATATATAAATATTAAACATTAATATTTATCTTAAAAAATAAATATAATTTGTGTAAACTCTCTCCCTCGTTTTGACAATGAATTCATAAAAAAATAAAGAAAAAAGTTTTTAAATTTCATATCAATTTAATTTTTTGTTATGAGCATTACCAATTTGTACGAAATATGCTAAAAGTAAAAATCAAGCACAATTAATAATTTATTGCAATACATGATATTCTTTCCTTAATTATTTTAAAACTTATAATCATTAACACAATACAGTTCTTGGTGCTTTTAAAAGACAGAGAACTTAATTTGATTTCAGCATAATATAAATTTCAAAAAATTATATACACCATCATCCTTCCTTTTCAACCCATTCAAACATATGTCTTTTAACAATATCAAGCTTAAAAACTAGATTTCGGTCATACGTAATTTCTTTAAAGTTTATATCTTAAGAAATAGTAAGCAATCTCGTTAAGAAGAAGTGTGACGATGCACATTTACTTGATCATTCTTACATTTTTTATAGCACATAATTTTGATATTCATCATATTTCTCATAGCATATTAGCACATTGAAAACAATATCAAAATAGATAAAAGAAAATCCAATCATATCAAAATTTATTTCAAATTGTCCTTCCATTTAGCTAGTTATACAAAGAGCAACACTATACATATAGAAACATAAAAGTACTCATACCTTATAACAGGCTGTAAATAATACATATGAATTTTATGTAGTGCTCATTATTTTTAACATAATTATTCCTCTTTAAATTAAAAAACATAAAAAATATGTTACAAAAGATTGATGCTCTTCTCAAACAACCCCATAGGATAAATAACCCAAGTTCACTTATAAGACAAGCAAAACGAGAAGAATCGAAAGTTTTTATAAAAATATCTCCCAATTGATATTTAATATCTATATGATAAAGTACCACATTTTCTTAAAGTGAAATCTAATATTAATATGTTTTGTCCTAAAGTGTTGTATTGGGTTCTTAGCAATACAAATAGTACTTGTGTTATCATAAAAAAGCGAAATATTTTCTAAAGTAACACCATAATTCTTAAGTGTAGCTATTATCCAAATTATTTGAGAACAACTAGCAGTAGCCACATACTTAGATTTTGCAGTTGATTGTGTGCTACCGAGTATTGTTTTCTATATGACTAAGCAAGAAGTGAATTAACCAAGAAGAAACAAGCACCAGAAGTATTTTTTCTATCAAGTCTACACCCTCCAAAATCAACATCAGAAAAACCTCTTAAACTAATACATGTGGATGCCGATAGTCGTATACCAAAATCTTTAGTGCCATGAATATACCTGAGAATTTACTTAATTGCTTCAAGATGTGAAGCATGTGGGAAAGCTTAAAATCATGCACATCAACATATCGCAAATTGTATATCCAGTCTTTAAGCAGCAAGATACAAAAGTGAATCAATCATACTCCTATACTTCTTTTAGTCAACCGGCTTATCATCTTCTTTAGGATCAAGAGTAGATGTTGCTCCCATGGATGTTACAATAGGTTTGTAATTCTTCATTCCAAAACTACATAGAAGATCCTTTGTATACTTACTTTGATGCTCAAATATATCTTCTTTTGTTTGTTTGATTTGCAATCCCAAAAAGTACGTCAATTTGTCCATCATATTCATCTCAAATTCATTGCTTATAGTTTCTAAAAACTAAGATACCAAAACATGAGAAGAACAACCAAAAATGATATCAGACACGTAAATCTGAACGAATAATTGATCATTGCCTTGCTAAGAACAAAAAGGGTTTGTCTATTTTTCCATAGTAAAGTCCTTTTTAAGTAAAATGTTTTTCAACGTATCATACCATGCTCTCCGGGGTTATTTTAAACCATACAAGACTTTTGTTTAACATAAACTTATTTATTGATAAACCATTCAAAAAACACTTTTTACATGGATTTCATAAAGTTTAAAACATTTGGATGTAGCAAAGGGTAACAAATTTCCAGTGGCTTCAAATATAGAAACATGAGCAAAGGTTTTATCAAAATCTAGGCTTTCTAATTGTGTAAAACCTTGAGCTACCAACTTAGCTTTGTTTCTAACAACTACAACATCCTCATTTTGTTTATTTTTAAAGTCCCATTTAGTTCCAATTATAGAATGATTAGGAGGTGGTGGTATAAGTTTTCAAACCTTGTTATACTCAAAATGTTCTAACTCTTTATACATGGCATTGATCCAAGATTTGTCAGTTAATGCGTGTGATATATCTTTAGGTACAAAAGATGCTATAAAAGCTAAATTAACATGAGAGTTTAGATCTTATACGTGGTCTACATAAGCTTAAAGGTGACAGCAATATAGTATGCTCTTTTTTAGACATAGTAAGATATATGCAGGTTCACATCTAGCTCTTACTATGGTGATGACAAACGCACTAGGACAACTTCTACACCTTGATATCATTGTACCATCATGAGTTCAATCTTTTAGAGGTAAGTGGTACGTGTTGGTTATAGTTGATGATTACTCTAGATACTATTAGGTTTATTTTATGGCATCTGAAGATAAGGCTATTAGTTATTTTAGAAGTATTGCTCTTAGATTATTTATTGATCACATAGGAGCTCTTAGAGCAATTAGAAGTGATAAAAGAATTGAATTTAAAAACTCTTCTTTTGATCACTTTTGTGCTAAAAGAGGTCTTGATCATCAATTTTTCTTTATCTAGAGTACCACAATAAAATGGTGTAGTTGAAAGGAAAAAATAGAACTTTGGTTGAGATGGCTCGGACTATGCTTGATGAATTCTCTACTAGAAAATTTTAGGTTGAAGCTATATCTACTACATGCTATGTTTCAAATCATGTGTTTTTGAGATAAAGCTTAGTAAAACTACTACATGTCACTTTTAGCATGGTATATGTGAGCTTGTTTACGTTGATGATTTACAGTGCTCATAATAAAAGATAAAATTAGTTTCAGAGCCTCACTAGTTCAACATCTTTGTTGTAATGAACAACAGAGTGTAAAGGCCAAATAAATCATGGGTGTCTACAGGCCCATATACCCAAGAGACCCTCGGTGTACAGTAAATGAGCGGTGAATGGATAAGGGGACACCAATGTATAAAGAAGTAAATTATTGAATAGTGTTATATTGGTTGTGGAAGGACAAGAGACTTAGGATATAAGTAGGGGTGCCCTTACCTTATTAGCTAACTTTTGAGGTGTGAAAGACGCTTTACGATCCTATAGAATGTCAAAAAAAACCAATATTTCAAAATACCAGAGGAAGGAGGGTGACCCAATTTTCCTTATAGTGAACAAGTTATCCTCTAGTGAAGGCATGGAGTTTCTAGCACCCTTATCTCATTTGGTACAACACAAAATAAAAAAAAAGCTCAAAATAAACTATGAAGGTCTATCACAACTAAAAATAAAAATAATATAGTTGCACATATTACATTGACAAATGAAAATGATGATTCTTGTCATATTTATGTATATGATGCTAAATTTTTATACATGATGCAGCAAATGGGGTATCACACCCTTACTTACCCCATCTGTATATGATGGCTAGAGATATCATACAAGATGCTTGATCTTCTTAACGTAGTATTCAGATATAACATATAACTCAATGAACTGATTGAACAACACGCTATCCATGCAATGCAACTTTCACTATTAATTTGCAAAACTACACGCAAAAGATGATCTACTCGACCACGTAAAAGTAGATTTATTGCTCCCTCAATTTCATACAAGAAAAAACGAGAAGCAGAAACTCCCAATTCCACTCTTTAGTTTTGGCGGTGGCACAAACCTTGGGAAAAGAACAAAAGCAATGTTGCTACAAAATGTATTTAGAATAAATATGATCTGACCTCATGGGTTATGCACAAAGGTTTATATAGTTATTACATTGGTTTACAAACTAACTAGGAATCAAATACAACATAATCTAGAAACTTATCAGGATTGTTATCGGTTTGCTTCATTCTTTACAGTAAAACCAGAAGGAATTAATATCATAGGCCCAATTCATTATGTGGCCTATAAAGTTATTCACATGTCCAAAATGGACTCCATTTTAGTATGGGATGCTCTAACTACCAAACCATATCCAAATTGGACATTTTCATTCTCATCTTTAATTTCCTTACGTGGGAACACTTAAATGCATGTAGGCCTTACAAAAATGTCCTTCGTCACCTTTAGAATATCCTTCAATGAGCCCCATATGCAAATAAAGCATATGAGCCACAGGGATGTCATCTTCATAAATTCTTACGCATTACCCAATATGTCTACACAGCATAACTTCAACTTGTAATTGTTGTTGATAGAGTTCAAAATCATGTGCCGTTTGATTTGTTGGAAAGTAGACTTGATTAGCTTTTCCAAATATGTAAAACATGCATGCTTGAAGCCTTCATGTTAATAAATAATTTGGCATGAACTTCACAAACAGAACCATAGCTGATCATCTCCATATCCGCTGCTACCTTCCTCGCCTCCTGCTAGACCCATTTGTATGTCCAAAATTCACTACTCTCACATCTGAAAACAATCAAGTGACAATTATTATATAGCTTCATATCCTCATATCGTTCAAATCCTTTAAAGGATTAGGATCTAGAGATAAACGAGTTTATCCAGTTCACTAAAGGAGAATTGTCTAATTGATAGGTATGTCTGCATCAGGGTAACTTGCACCGTTTGAGAAATACTGTCTCAAGCAGAATCGAAGCTTTACATGAAGGAGAACTAAAAGAAAAGAAATATGGATTAGGATATGAGGTTTGCGTGACCTCATCCAAAATCGTTGACACGACAATGACAGTGACATCTCCAGAAATAGAAGATGTAAAGCGGCTGACTGGTGATGAGCTAGAAGAAAACGATACCGGGATGCCTGATGATCCTCGCCCGATTTTAATCAGCAAACACCTTTTTGAGCAAAGTAAGAAAGAATAGCATAAATTTCTTTCGGCTAATAGAGATGTATTTGCTTGGTCTTATGAAGAAATGCTAAGCCCTACAGTTGTAGTGCATCGGCTAGGAGCCCAGGAAGACTTCCCACCGGTAAGCAACCACAAAGGAGGTTCCGACCAGAACTACTCCCAAAAATTCAAGCGTTGATAAGCTCATAGCCGTTGGGTTTATTAGGGAGGTAAAATGCCCTAAATGCATTATTAATATTGTCCCCGTGAAAATGAAAAATAGCCAGATCTGTGTATGTGTGTATTTTAGATATTTAAATAAAGCTTATCCACAAGATGATTTTCCCTATTTCTATTTCTGAAATCCTTATTGACACTACCATCGGACACGAAATGTTTTCTTTCATGGATGGTTTTTCAGGATATAAAATGGCATTGGAAGATGGGAGTTAATTGCATTCCAAACGCCTAAAGGCATATACTATTATCAAGTCATGTCTTTTGGATTAAAAAATAATTTCTACTTATCAACGTGCCATGATGGTCATCTTAGATGGTTTGTTATATGAAATTGTTCTATAAAGATGACATAGTCGTAAAATCAAAGCGTGCAAGATCATCTGCAACATTTAGCTGCAGTGTTCCAACACCTCAGAAAGAATGAACATAAAATGAATCCAATAAAATGCATATTTGGAGTATCATCTGGGAGATTTCTTGGATTTATAGTTACAAAACAGGCATTCAAATGACCCAACAAAAAAATAGAAGCAATAATAAAAATGACACCTCCAGTGGACCTACACAAGCTAAGAAGTCTTCAAGGTCATCTGCCATATATTAGGCATTTTAGTTTGAATTTGTCAGGGAGATGCAAAACTTTTTCTTGTCTTACGAAAAAAGGGGTCACGCTTCAATGGGATCGAGCATGTCACAATGTGTTTAATGATATTAAGAAATATTTAAGTAATTCCTTAGTTTTAAATGCTCTAGTTAGAGGGTGGCTTCTCATATTGTACACAGCGACGATGCCTACCTCACTAGGTGCCCTTTTAGCACAAAATAATGACGAGGGAAAATTGATGACAGTATATTATCTCAGCCACACCTTAGTGGTGGGGGCAGAATGCAATTACACAGATATGGAAAAAAATATGGCTTGTACTCGTGTTCGTGGTGCAAAATTTTTGGCACTATATGCTAGAACACACTGTACATCTCATCTTGGCAGACCCTCTTCGATACATATTAAATAAAATGGTCCTCTCAGGACGATTAGCCAAATGGGTAATGGTTTTGTCACAATTTGACATCACATTTGTCCCAAAAATGTCAGTGAAAGGACAAGCCTTGGTTAATTTCCTTGCAACACATCTCCTGATGACTTCGGTATTGATGATGATTTGCCTGATGAAGTGTTTACTACTTCGATTGTCAACCCATCATGGAAAATGTATTTTGGTGGAGCATGTCGTAAATAAGGGGCTGGCGCAGGGTAGTCTTTGTCACACCCAGCGAAGGAATAATTCCAAATTCATTTACTTTGACAACAGCATTCTCTAATAACACCGTTGAATATGAGGCCTGATAATTGGGCTTGAGATAGCTCTGAATATGGGGCTGGACACACTCTTTCTATATGGCGAATCGCAGCTAATAATCAATCAGCTTGCTGGCTCATACACACTAAAAAAAGAATGATTAACACCATATTTCTTGAGAGCAAAACGGCTCAGGGCTATGTTCAGGGATCTGAATATTCAACATGTAGTCAGATGCAAAACGAGAAGGCCGATGCCCTGGCAAGTTTGGCTGGCATCATGTAATTCAATTCTGGTCAAATACTGGACATTCAAGTAAAGGAATGTAGGGTTGGCGATACTCGTGGAAAATGAGGAAATTCCATCTATGACAGTGATAACAGATGCCTTTGTCTATTGTAATTATAAAAAGTATAATTATGATAGGATAATTATGGCATGCTTGTATGGTTGTCTTGTGAGTCGTCTCGACCGTCTATATATACTGATACATTGATAGAAAATAAAATCAATCATTCTCACACTTTCATGGTTTCAGAGCAGTTCCAATTCACTATTTTTCTACAACCAAAGACGCTGCTATTGCTGCTGTCGCGACCTCCTCCTCCGTCACTACTGTGCTGCAAGTGATTATTGAGGTTTGACGTCCTCAACGTCGCCGCTCTCAAACAACGCCCGTCGCAGATCCGATCGCCACCACCAGTGACGGCTACACATCACCGAGAGTGTCGTCGGTCTTATCGCCCGCGTTACTAATCTGATCGCCCACCCCATAGCTGTCCTCATCACCGGGTGTGGCCGCCGAATCCAATCTTGCCACCGCTTCCTCACCAACGCTCGTCATCGGTCCGATCGCCACCACCGGTGTTGACTGCACGTCACCGGGAGTGTCGCTGGTCTCATCGCCCGTGCTGCCAATCCGATCGGATTCACGATCTGATCGGATCTACTGTCACCGAGAGTCTCGCCAGTCTCATCGCTCGCCGATCGGTTCGATCGGCTTGTCACCAGTCTCATCGCCCGTCGACCACCCTCCGATCTGATCGGCTGGATCGGTCCGATCTAATTCCCGGTCTGATCGGCTTGTTGCCGGTCTCATCGTCCGCCAATCGGTCCGATCGGATCTACTGTCGATCTAATCTGACTGTCGACCTCACTTGCCGATCGGTCCGATCGGATCCTGTCTACTGTCAATCCGATCGTCCTCTGATCCAATCGGCTCTACTGACGTTTTCCGAGCGCCCTACCGATCGGTCCGATCAGATCCTGCCTGTTACCGATTCGATCGCCCTCCGATCCAATCGTCTCTATTGCCGATCCGATCCCTCTGATTTGATCGACTGCCTATTGCCGATCTGATCGCCCTCCGATCCGATCGGCTCCACTGCTGATCTGATCCCTTCGATCAGCTCGAACTCCGATCTGCTTTCCATCGGCTGTCGATCCTATCATGGCTGGAAAAGGTAACGGCGTCGCTGCTTCCGATAACCGCTGTCTCACGGCCAATGCTGCTTGCGCTGACGAAGCGCGTCGAGCTGAGGAGGCTCGCCTTCGCAACGACGCCCTGGATACGTACGAGAGTGCTCATGCGGCTCTCTGGGTGCAAGCCACCGCCGTCGTCAACGTCAAGGCGCTTATCCCCGTCGTCCTCAACGTTCTCGAGGATGAAGCATTCCCCACACGACCGACGTAGCTTCAGGTAGATTGTTGTGTCCTCACTTGGGTGTACGGCACCGTGTCCAGCGACCTGCAGCAATCGTTGATGATGCGGCAGGACAATGCCGCAACGCGTGGTGCTATCTCGAGGAGGAATTCCTCGGCCAGAAGGAGTCCTGTGCCCTTCTCCTCGAGACGCAGTACCGCACCTTTCATCAGGAGTCCCTGAGACACACCGACTACTGCCACCGCCTTAAATCCATGGCTGCCTCCCTCGTCGAATTCGATGACTCCATCGGTGACAGGTAGATGGTGCTCACGCTTCTCCGTGGCCTCAGTGGCAAGTTTTATCACATGGTGTCCATTCTCAAGATGCACCGACCATTCTCAACATTTACTGAAGCGCGCACTCACCTCCTGTTGGAAGAGATAGAGATCGACGCTCGTCCTCCATCCCCACCGGTGCACTCGTGGCTACGATGCCGCGTCCAGCTGCTCCGGGTACCACCGCTGCTCCTCGTTCGGGAGCGCCTCCTCCTCCGTGCCCCGCTACCCAAACTTGAGGCCAGCGTAACAGCCGCTGCCATGGCCGTGGGGGACGCGGCAGCTCTCCTAGTACTATCTCTTCGGCGCCATCTACTGGAGCGTCCCCAGGTGGACAAGGCGGCGTCCCTCTTGGTACAGCCGTGTACCCGTCGTTCGTCCATCCTTGGGCTGGAACCGTGCGCATGTGGCCATACGACCCGTCCGGCCGACCTCCGCCACCCTAGCTTGCCTTCCACGCCGTCCCGCACTATGGCGGTTTTGATGCTCTTCCTAGCACCTATGGAGGCGCATACGGTGCTCCATCGTCTCGGTACGGCACATACTATAGGGGAGCTACGATGCCGGGTTTCCCGGTGCCCTCACTAGCATACCAGGCGGCGCCTTGGCTGCTCACTCCTACAAGGGCTTGGCACCAGGACTCCTTGGTGCAATCCTTCAATACTATGACACTCAACCAACCGGCCTCTGAGTGGTATGCTAATACGGGTGCCGGCTCCCATATGGCCTCGTACACTGGTATACTCTCAACCATTTCCCCACCCTCTTTATCTACTCCTTCATCTATCATTGTGGGCAATGGCGTTTTACTTCCGATCACAGCCACTGGAACACACCGTTTTTCATTACCGCACCGTGATCTTGCTCTTAATAATATTCTGGTATCATCCAACATTATTAAGAATTTAATTTTCATTCATCGGTTTACCACTGACAATATTTGTTCCATTGAGTTTAATCCTTTTGGTCTATCTGTGAAGGATCTGCAAACTAGGAACGTGATCACCAGGTGCAATAGTTCCGGTGACCTCTGCCCATTTTTTGCACCATCTACCAGCACCTCCGCGTTCCTCGCCGCCCCCACCTCTCTTTGGCATCACCGTCTCGGTCATCTTGGGCGTGACGTCCTATCAAAACTTATTAGGTCCAATGTCATTTTCTGTAATAAAGATGATATCGATCATTTATGTCATGCGTGCCAACTCGGTCGCCATGTACGTCTCCCTTTTGGTTCATCTACTTCTCGTGCTACTCATAGTTTTGATTTAATTCATTGTGATCTATGGGCCTCTCCAATTGTTAGTGTGTGAGGATATAAATATTATCTTGTTATTCTTGATGACTGCTCTCACTACATTTGGACTTTTCCCCTTCATCTCAAATCCGAGACATTTTCTACTATTTTCACTTTTTTTGCGTATGTTCGCACACAGTTTGGCACCACCATCAAGAACATCCAGTGCAATAATGGCCGTGAATTCGATAATTCCTAGGCCCGCACGTTTTTTCTCTCCCACGGTGTTGCTCTCCGCATATCGTGCCCATACACTTCCCAACAAAATGGTAAAGCAGAGCATTCTATTCATACCATCAATAACACTTTGCGTTCACTTTTGTTTCAGGCGAATCTCTCTCCGGCTTACTGGGTTGAGGCACTTCACACCACTACCTATCTTGTGAACCACCTCCCCACCATAACTCCTCGCCTCCTCCACACCATACTCCGCTCTCTTCTCTGTCCCGCCCACCTATGATCATCTCAAAGTTTTTGGTTGTGCCTGTTATCCCAATCTGTCATCTACAATGCCCCACAAACTTGCCCCTCACTCTTCTCTATGCGTGTTCCTCGGCTACTCTTCGGAGCATAAAGGCTATCACTGCCTCGAGCTTCAGTCGAACCGCATCATCATTTCTCGACATGTTGTTTTCGATGAATCTTTTTTCACTTTCTCCAACATGTCTACCATACCCATGGCACCTTCCACTTTGGACTTTCTTATCGATGATCATGATCTCACCACTTCAGTTCGTGGAGCTTCTTTTTTGCGTGCAGGTACAACGGCCTCCTCAGTGGCACACCCCATGCCCGTGGCCCCACTTGTGCCATCGAGCCCTGGTGCAGGGCCGTGGTCGCCCGAGTCCACTTCATCCAGTGCCGCTGCCCCTGTGCACCCCGCACAGGTCGCTGCCAGTGGCGCCACACCAACTATGAGTGTTGCTAGTCCTGTTGCCCCTGTTGCTCACGCATAGGTTGTTGCCAGTGGTACCGGCCGCACAGCTGCCACTCAGCTGATTGTCATCCCTCCGGTGACCAATGCACATTCTATGCGCACGCGTGGTAAAGCTGGCATCGCGCAGCCCATGGATCGCCTCAACTTCCATGTTGTGCCTATGTCGCCTCTTTCTCGCTCTGTTCGTGATGCCCTGTCAGGCTGAGTATGACGCTTTGATTGCTAACGACACCTAGAGTCTTATGCCTCGCCCTCCTAGCGTCCATGTTATGACTAGCAAGTGGATTTATCGTCACAAATTGCTCACCGATGGATCTCTTGATCGTTACAAGGCTCGTTGGGTCCTACGAGGTTTCACACAACGGACTGGTGTTGATTATGATGAGACTTTCAGTTCAGTTGTCAAGCCTGCGATAGTTCGCATTATTCTTTGTCTGGCATTATCTCAGAACTGGCCTATTCATCAACTGGATGTGAAGAATATATTTCTTCATGGCACTCTCACTGAGACATTGTACTGCATGCAGCCCTCTGGATTTGTGGATTCTTCTTGCTCAGATTTTATCTGTCGGCTCAACAAGTCCCTATATGGTTTGAAGCAGCCTTCTCGTGCTTGGCATCACAGGTTCGCCTCTCATCTCGTGTCACTTGGATTTGTTGAAACAAAGTCAGATACTTCGCTCTTCATATATCACCACGGTCCAGCCTACTTACTACTATATATAGATGACATTGTCCTCACTGCCTCCTCTGTGGAATTACTCAAGCATATCATTGAGGTTCTCCGACGTTTGTTTACTATAACGGATATGGTCAGCTGCATCATTTTCTGGGTATTTCTGTGACATGCTCTACAAATGGTCTGTTCCTTTCCCAGCGGCAGTACAGTTAGGATATTTTGGAGCGTATCGGGATGAGTGCATGCAAGCCATGCAGCACGCCTATTGATCTCCACTCCAAATTATCTGCTGATGGACCACCTGTTGCTGACGCTACATAGTACCGCAGTTTAGCTGGCGTCCTACAGTATCTGACCTTCACCCGACCCAACATTACCGTTACAGTTCAGCAGATCTGTCTCTATATGCATGATCCTCAAGAGCCGCACCTCGCTGCTCTCAAGTGAATCCTACGCTACTTACAGGGCACCTATATCTTGGGCTGACCATGCGCCAATCTTTGCCTACAGATTTTGTTGTTTACACAGATGTCGACTAGGCTGGCTGTCCTGACACTCACCGGTCGATCTCTGGCTATGCCGTATTTCTCAGGGATAACTTGGTGTCCTGGTCTTCCAAGCGTCAGCATACGGTCTCTAAATCAAATGCTGAAGCTGAATATCATGCTGTGACAAATGGTATTGCTAAAGCTACCTGGCTATGACAGCTGCTTCTTGAGCTTCGTCACCCCCTCGAAGTGTCACCTTGGTCTATTGTGACAATATCAGTACTGCATATCTCTCCAGCAACTCGGTGCAGCATCAGCGGACAAAGCATGTTGAGATTAATCTCTATTTTGTTCGAAAGAAGGTCGCTTTTGGTCACGTTCGGGTACTACATGTTTCTACGATATCGCAGTACGCCGATGTTTTTATCAAAGGCCTTCCTATCTCATTATTTCAGGAGTTTCGATCCAGCCTGAATGTTAGCGATGCTCCCGATTAGACTGCGGAGTAGTGTTAGTCTATTGTAATTATAGGCAGTGTAATTATAATAGGATAACTATGGCATAGCTGTGTGGTTGTCTCAATTCGGTCGTTTATATATACTGATACATTGATAAGAAATAAAATCAATTATTATTTTGAAATACAGATGGAGGACTGGACGGCTCCACTCATCCGAAAGAGTGGCCCGCTATATGTGTACAGATGACACATTGTACTCACGTGCATATATTGGCATGCTACTGCATTGCACCGTTGGTGAAGAAATTATAAATGCTTTAAATGAAGTACATGATGGAGTTTGCGGTGCGCATCAGTCTGGATCCAAATTGTACTATTAGTAAAAACATTTAGGCTATTATTTGCCTTCTCTGTTTGAAGACTGTGAATTTTTCAAAAAAAAATATCATGAGTGCTAGATACATGCTGATTTCATTGACCAGCCTCATGAGCCACTGCATCACACAAACAAGGCCTGGCCATTTGAAAATTGAGGAGTTGGGCTGGTACACCCACCATCGTCTAAAGGACATAAATTCATTCTCGCTGCGACCAACTATTTTTCTAAATGGGCAGAAGTCGTGCCATTAAGAAAAGTTAAAGCTAACAATGTAGAAAATTTCGTAAGAACATACCGTACATACCCTTTTGGCATTCCCCCGGATTATGTCTAATAACGATTCCCCATGTAAAAATGAGCTAATTGAGGAGTTGTACGCAAAGTTTAAAATTAAACACATTTTTCTATGGTGTATAACGCTGTAACCAATGGGCAAGCAGAGGCGTTCAATAAAACCCTATGTAAACTTTCAAAGAAAGTGGTTACAAATAATAAGCGAGAGTAGCATGAAAAGCTGCTCGAGGCCCTATGGGCACATCGAACAGGGACTCACACGTTGACCGGAATGACTCCATACTCATTAGTGTTTGGAGGGGAAGCGATCTTACCTTTGGAAGTACAAATGCCATCACTCAGAGTTGTTGTTCATGAAAACATAGTAGAAGTTGAAGTGGCAAGACAACGCTTGGACGAGCTAGAGAAACTAGAAGGTAAACGGCTATAGGCATTACAAAATTGGGCCTTTGATATGTGGCTAAAAAAAAAAGGTCATTAAAAGAGGGACACTTAGTTCTCACAGTTATCCACCCAATGAATATTACACACGGAATGCAAGGAAAATTCAAGCTAAAATGGAAAAGACCTTATGTCGTGAAGTGTATTCTAGCGGTGCTTATAGAATAATCTGGCGGTTTGGAAATAAATATCTGATGGTTACAAAACTAAAACTAAACAGAATGTTATGAATTATACAGAAGGAAGTCTTTAAATAAAGAATCAACTCTACTACTTAGTTTGTCTCATTTCAACAATTTATCATTGATATTACTATTTTCCATAATATACTGGTAAGTTTAATATTTGTTATACGATATTCCATTGGACCGAGGATTCTTTTTAAAAATACCAAAATGTCTTTATATACATATAAGGGTTAATTATTAATTGACAAGTTTTAAAAAATTGTAAAATTTTTTGCATAGCCTCCGTGACATGTTATTTGTGTACGTACTTCAAGAATTTTTTGTATATTTATTTTTTAAAAAAATATTTTTTGGTATATAAGAGAGGAATTGCTTGCACAAAAGATAATAACACAAAAATATTTTGTGTAGCATATAAAGATGATTTACATTAAAAACACCAAAAACAAAAAAAATATTCTAGGTAGCATATAACAGATAAATTATATTTTTTAAAAAATAGAAATAAAAAATCTTACGACTTATGCATAAACTTCCACATCATATAAAAAGACTAGACAACAAAAATCTCATAATTTTTCAAAACTTCTAATGGTATAATCAAACGTTAACTGTGTAGTTTTGAAAAGAATCCTTATCCTAATGCTATATTGTAAAACAAACGATAAGCTTACTACTATATTATAATATTATAGAAAGTAGCAATATTAATGACAAATTGATGAATTGCAACAAGCTTGGTGATATAGAGTAGATTGTCTAGATTCTGAACTAAACATGAAACTTGGATAAACTATTTCAAGCAACAAGAACTCAGTTGGAGTCAGAGCGGCACTTGTTTAGACTTGCTTTAAGTCTGCTCGGCTTCACGAGCCAAATCTGTCGTCTTTGCCTGGAGATCAGTGACTCTCTTGCTTGCTTTTCCAGTAGCATAACATAGCTCACTATCCAGTCTCTTCACCTCCACATCCTGAGCACACCATGTCAGAGAAAGCTGCTCTTTCTTTTGCTCTATATCCTACAAAACCATGTTAAGCTTAGCAATCTCTACCTAGGTATCCCCTTTCTGCTTCTCCATGGAGTCCGTCTCCTGGACAGTGACCCGCAAAGCTTCTTTATTGGCTGCAAGCACACACTTGGCTTCATGGATAACTTGGTCCTCTTGCCTACAATTTTCATCAAATTCAGAATGCACTTGCTCTAATTGCTCGGAAATGAGAATCAGCCTATCTAGCATGGTCCTGATCTTTGCAATGCTAGCGAACTGCCCAGAAAAGCTAGATGAAGCAAGGCATAGACTAGATCGGTGGTTTGTATCACTCAACATAGTGACATTCGGTCCATTAAGAACCTATGCCAACAGTTTGTTGGAGTCTTCAGGAAAGCATGCTCAATAATAGCGTCCATGCTCGATGTTGCTGCGGAAACATGCACCGCCTCGCTGTGGGATGAGTTCTCAGCACGCGGTCCACAATCTGAAAGAAAACAACAAGAAAAAGTTTACGCAAGTGTATAATAAAGTAAAGGACATAGGTTTGATATGCATGGAAGGTAATTTCTGAACAATTTTGTAAAAAAAATTGGAAAAAGGAAAACCACAATTCATTTAAGAAACAATATCACTTGACTCAACAGTAGGAGAAAAAATATTCATTGATAATATTGACATATGAGAGAACACACCTGGTGTGGTTGAACTAAAGGGTTGATCATCATGTTCAAAATATCATACAATATCTTTCTTCAAGAGTTTAGGGTTGATCATTATGTTCTTCCAAGGGCCATTAGCCTCTGCTACTCCTGCTTTAACAGATGCGATATACTGGGGCTGCTGCAAGATAGGCACTTTAGGGCCATCCCGTGAAATTTGGGGGCCCTGTGCAAAAAACTTAACCACAACCTAAACTTACATGACAAAATAAAATGAGTACAATTCATACTCCTCGATATGTTTCATAGCAACACCAAATAGATCAAAAATTGTACTAGTCACAGAACCTTCACCTGAAAAGCACCATTCTTTTAGTATTTCTTGAAAATAAATCTTCAGTGCTATCTTAATAATCAATCTTCCCCAGGATCACTCTCAAGTGCCATTGTAGCCAACCATTAAGTTTTTCTTGTGTCATTGTAGAACATAAGTATGACTTCAATAGCTTTAAATTTTATATGCAACAATTGCATTGGGAAAACAATTATGTTGTTTCAAAAACTTTAAAATTTCAACATGGCCCATTTTCTCTTTCGGAATGAAACCTTGAGAAGAATCAACTCCACATACAATTCTTTAGCATCAATAACAGATTGCCCATCTCTTTTAAGTGCAATCTCAAGATGATCTCAAGAATATTTCAAGCAATTTATTCCAATGATTGCAATATATCAGAAGTAAATAAGAAACCAAAAGTATTTTGATAACCTTGATATGGTTCAAATCTCCTTGTAAGCAAAGAAATAACTTGATCAACATCTTGTACAAAATAGTTAATTCTAAATGGGTTCTCTGCAGATTGTGAGGCAACATTTGCTTCACTTGGGTTCTCATCAAAATGCCTCTTTCTTTTAATTCACGCTTTTCGTGAAATGTTGCGCCAATATCCATCTCAAGAGCAATTTCTTTGGCCGTTTCCAATGCATTTAAGAAGTCAGTTTCCCTATACCCTTTGAAGAAAGAAATAAACCCGTAAACTTTCTCAATAGCAACATGAGCATATCCTTTGCTTGCAAGCTCTTCCTTACTAAATTAACCGCACATAGTACTTCATACCAAATGACTATTGCCACTAAAAATTCAAACTCTCCAGTTCATTATTTGCTAAACCCTTAGCCTCATGGCTTGTTTTTGGATCATCATCACTTTTAGATACTTGTAGTAAAGCCTCCCGAATCTCTCTGTACATTGAAATAGCTTTTACACTTTCAGTGTGACTCTCCCACCGAATAGCTAACACTGACTTGGGAGTCAGTCCTATTATATTATTTTTTAGAATCTGTCACTTCTTAGTAGAATTAGCAAAATTATTATAAATCTATCGTATGATTGCAAAAAAGTCTTTAGCTTTACCACAAGTCTTTGACATATCACAAAGTGTTAAATTAAGACTATGGCAACCACAAGCAAAATAGAAAGCTCTAGGATTTATATCCAAAAGTTTCTTTTGTACCCCTTGATGTTTTTCTTTCAAATTTAACCCATTGGCATAACCTTGTCCTCTCACATCATCTATATCAAGATGAAGGTCTTTGTTCTTTCTCTAGAACATCAAAGAGTCCTTGCCCGATTGTATCATTTACATTTAAAAAACCTAGGAAGAAATCCTCAATGCAATCATGACCGGAATATAAATCAGCATATCTTGTAATTAAAGACATTTGTTCTTGATGGCTTGGTACAACAAGTACAATAGAGAAATACTTTGCTCTCTTTATTTTATTAATTAGTTCGGAAATGTATCAACTCATTCTGAATCATTGGTCCGAGATAATGAACATAAGTTTCCTCATTTGTGATACGTCGAACATGCTCTTGAATAACAGGTCAAATTCAACCAACATTTCTACCTGGCCTAACAAATTCCCATTGCTGTCTTCATACAATTTGTTATTAATACTGCAAAATGCTAAATTACGTTTGGCTAGGAATTGTACAATGGCAACAATTCTGAACAAAACTTTTCTCCAGTGATCCTTTTGCAATCTATTACACAATCCATACCAATTGGTCATATTTGAAACATGATCTGGACTTGTTTCATGTTCTAATCTAAGACTTAGATGTGACCAATCATCAAACCTCTCATTTGCCAACTGGCCTTTGTAATAGTGATACTCTTTTCCATTTGTAAAAAAAAATTGCAACATAAGCAAAATACCCTATCAATTTCCTTGCAATACAAAAGCCAATCTCTATCACACTCATCTCCATTTAATAGAATTCTTGTGTAAAATAGAGCTGAAATCCTTCTAGAAAATCTATGTTTATTACCTTTCTGAATTGATAGGTCCCTTTTAGGACCCATTTGTGCTAAAATGTCAACTTTTTTAGAATAAATGGAATCCCAATATTTTGGATCAAATATATCATGCCTAAAAGAAGTGTCCACATCTGTAGCAGGTGAACTATCCAAATTAACATTAACACAAGTGTCGTTGATGTTGTCACTGCGATTACCCACTTGATAATCAATATTATCACCATGATTACCCACTTCATCATTAGTGTTGTCAATAAGAACTTCCTAAGCAATATTTTCTGGTTCTATCTCAAGACCATTAGGATCATTGGAAACTGATTATCGGATTATCGGATGGACCTTGTGATTCTTTAATAATATACCTATGCATAGCCCCTTTCTAAGATTAAGTTTGACCTTCTATTCTTTTCTCACTTTTCACAGCCTAAGTCATATTTTCTAATCCGATTTGCAGAAGACATGGCTTGAAAGTTGAAATACGAGATGAAAAGAACACAATTTAATTTATTGCACATAGTAGAAAAACCTATGCACTAAAATTGGGAAACATCTAAATAGGCCAGGGAGTCACTCAGACACTAGGCGAGGAGGAGGCGTGCAGAGCCCGCAGCCATGTTGTGCTTCAGTGTTTGCTGGTGTGCTTGTGCCATGGTGCACCCGTGCAGCATTCCGGCACCACCAGGAGGCAAGAGATGAGCCGGTCAGCCGGACTTAGAAGTCAGCAGAGTCGGTAGGGCGGCTGGGTAGGCGTGAGGCAAAGAAGTGGCAGAACATATTTGGCGAGAGCACCAGAGTGGCGAGGGCATAAGGTGATAGGGTCGACGGGTGGTGCGACCGACGAAAAATACAAGCCATCACACGTCGCGGTGTCATTGAATGAGTTAACGCACATGATCTCACTTCCACCAAGCCTTCTGCTCCTATCTATCAGGCCAATGGGCTTGCAGCTATGGACCATGATAGGAGCCATACGCAAGCATGCATGTTGTGCGCTGTCAAGGACAGGCCTGAGGCACTTCTTGTACAGAATAAAATTCATGAGAGGAAAGCCGTAGGCAACAATGACTCTATCCACTGCTCATCTTTTCCTATCCCGCACTCTGCTACATGCTAGCGATTGGCCTCGAGGAATAGTATAGTAAACATAAAGCTAGCGATGCTAAAGCATATTGTCACCTCATAGCTATCCAAAATGCCATTACCAATGTCCCGAAGTCAAATATGTGGCCCTCCCCCTATCATGACAAAACTACGAAGTCATAGCAATAGGAAATAGAAAAGATGCTTTATAAGTAAGTGTATGTTCAGCGTCCTTGTAATGAAAGGATCTTTTGGTCTATTATGAAAATGGTCACATCACTCCTAGAGCAACACCTTGCCTCTCACTTGTAGCTCTTCCCACACCTTGAGTAGCTAGGATATGCATTTTGAATTCAAAACATAGAGGGATCTTGTTCATGACGAGGAGGAATGAATTTCTAATAGAATTCTCCTTCTAACAATAAACCCGCAATCCAATGCATAAGGCTCACCTATCTAGAATAAGGTGTTTGTGTCCGGATTACATCTCTCTAACAAAGATTTTAATAAAGAAGGTTAAATGGAGTAGTGGCCTAAAGAACAGTAAACGGTCTAGTAGTTATAATCTGTGCCTTTCTCATCCCCTGAGAGATGTGATAGACTGTAGCACTCCATTCTACGTACCCTGAGGGATTTTGGGATATAACCGATCGTAATTTTCCCAGCCAAGGCCTTTTGATACTATCCGATTGCCTAAAGTAAATACTTTCTCAGATTGTGATACGGGTGCTAGAGGGCAGAAACAGCAGCCAGAAATGGTTGATACCAATCTCCGCCCTCGAACACTGATGTCCTTCGAGCCTTTCTTGAACTCACATTCTGTGATTACAGGGTTGGCTTCCTGACTAGTTGCTGGTTTGTACATTTGAATTTGAGTTTGAGCCACATAAGAGCGTGGCATCCTCCAAGGCAGTGAAAGCATTTTGTTTTCCTCCATCTACATCAAAATATGACGTCAATGTAGTGACGCATATTGGACAAGGTGACTTATAAAAAAAAGGAAATACAACTAAACTAGTAAAATTTTGACATAAAGCGCCAATCGACTGTTATTATAATAACAGGCAGTGTCATTAAAATTTCTATCAAACCATTCTCATATGAGAAATTAATTATACTACACATATGTAGTGAAGAAGAACACTTAGTTATTGATCTTTATCATACTATAGACAATATTAATATTTTATGTTAAACATGAGCTCGACACCATCAAAGACATGGTCATAGATCCATCGATGAAGTCCACAAGCTTTATACTCTATAGATACGGAAGAAGTTGGGCACCATAATGCATAGTTTGTTTTGTTAAGTCGGAAAGTGACGGCATGATGAATTGGTATAAGGGTAAAATTAGTAACAGAGGAGAGGCTAGAAGTGAAGACGAATGTAGTGAAGGAGGAGGTAAAAGATGATATCGACATTAATTTAGAGAAAAAATACTGACTCTGATATCATGTTAATGTAATTGGTGTTTGATGATTTCTATGGGTTCTATAGGTTATGACTATAGAGAATCACATACACATATATAAAAAGTTACGTATATATGAAAGGTTACAAGCATAACCAATGATAATAAGAAAATACAACTCCAAATACAAATGATCTCTTACTAAATATAGATTATACACTTTTATATTTAAAAAAAATATATACAGCTGCAATACGGTAAAATTAACTAGTATTTTAAAATGATGAACTCTGTGCATGGAAGTCGACATAGCCATAAAATAAAAAAAAACGAGAAGAACAAAAGCAAGTGTACTTTTCAACTTCCACGCCAAAACCACCAGCGGCACTGGACCTGGAGCTCGCCAGCACGTATGTTTGGTGAAACCTATTGGAGAGGAAGTTATAAAAACCAATTATATATAAAAAAAAGCGTCGAGGTCAGCAGTTCAAGGTACACAAGCTAGTGACGGTATTACCTCAACAGATTGATAGCGTCGTTGATGTTAGCTTTCCTCAGCGTGATTAAAGAAAGAGGATAGAAAGAGGTTTAGCAGCCAAGAATAGATGGGTTCTTGATTACTGGTGAAGGAGGGACGTACTGTGCTGCTTGAGGCAAGAATAATGCGCGTGCCCCAACAAACCACGGAGAATCTGCTTTAATTATCTCAACAAATACTTAAAACAGTAGATATGCCTGCCATCCCACAGGCTCACGATCATTTTTGAGAGCAAACATCACACCGGTCTTACAAACACCAGTTTATAATAACACATCTAACGCGACCGAACACCTCTAACGTGTAGCTGGCTTCATAGCCTAGTGTGACTTAATACACCTCTAATAGGGCGTGCTGTTGCTAACCAACATATATACATCCACTTACACATTACATTGTCATCTATAGTGGAAGGGTATGGGAGCGAATTTTTATTCTAAATTTAGCTAAAGGTAAAAAAATTACATAAAATATGTTATGACATTTATAATTTGTTTTAGTGTAGCTAATTTTATCACATGTATTTTTGTAACTCTAAATGGATTAGATATACAGTAATAACCGTTTGAGCCAATAGAAAAGAACATAAGTTATTAAATTCTTAAATACTACGGAGGGTGATAAAAGAAGTAGGAGTAATGATATATGGCTTGTCCATGTATAGACTTTAAAAATGAGAAAATGTTTGCATATAGAGTGTAGTTAGAGTTTTACCTAATACAGAAAGTTTTTATAAAGAACTATAGTTAGTAGAGTAAGCATAGTGTGCTAGAGCCGTTGAATATTCTAGTTGATCGAGTGGATGATGGGCAGAAGGTGGTCAAGAAGATGGATGATGGTGATAACATTTATGTCGACCCTGATCTTTTCGAGATGGTTCGTAATGTAGATGAACCATCCTACAACAAGAAGGATTATAAGAAGTTCTCTGCTTTGGTCAATGATTTCGAGACACCTCGGATGCAAGCAAATTCATATGAAGCTATCTATTGTCCTTGATCTAATGAAGCTTAAGACAAGTAATAGTTGGTCAGAAAATAATTTTACGAGTCTGCTTGATTTTCTAAAGGACTTGTTGCTCGAGGAGAACAAAATGTTGAAGATGACATATGAAGCAAAGCAAGTGCTATATCCATTGGGATTAGAGGTTAGAAGAATTCGTGTTTGTCAAAATGATTGTATCTTATTCTATAGGAATATGTCAACATGGTTGTGTGCCCAAAATGTAAAGTTTCTCACTACAAGCGAGTCCTAAGGGGCAGAAGTCTAAGAGAGTGGTTCCACAAAGGTTGTGTGGTATGTCCCTATTGCTAACAATATCAAGCGATTGTTTCTAAGTTGGTTTTTTGGCATGCAATAGATAGAAAAGAGGATGATATCCTAAGGCACTTGACCAAATCAACGCAGTGGAGGAATACCGATAGTGATTACCTCGAATTTGTGAAATATCCGAGGAACATTAGGTTTGGTCTAAGTATGGACGGCTTGAATCCTTTCGATGACCTGAGCAGTCATAATAGCACTTGGCCAGTACTTCTTGTGAACTTAAAACTACTTCCTTAGTTGTGCTTAAAAAATATATTATGCTTTTCATCCTAGTGCAATGTCCTCGACAGTCTGGTAACGATATTGATGTGTACTTAGAGCCTCTAATAGATAACATGGAAATGCTATGGCATGTGTGGTCTCAGACATGGGATGCTTACGGAAGGTTGAACTTTAAGTTTCATGCTGTATTTTTCTACGCCATCAACGATTACTCTGTATTTAGTAACCTTTCCAACTAGACCATAAAATAAAAGAAAGTTTGTTTGGACTGTATAGAGGAAACACACGGTGTGTGGATGAAGAATTCACAAAAGATGGTCTACATGGGCCATAGGATATTCCTTCCGTTGTATCACCCATATAGAAAATTGAGAAAAAATTTTAATGGCAAGAAGGAAAGGGCAAGTACATCACCGGCTTTAATTGAAAGATAGGTGCATGCCAAAGTGAGGGACATCCATAATGATTTTGGAAAGAAGAAGAAGCCTAGTAAGTTAAAGCTGAAGGGTATATAGAAGAAGAAGTCAATATTCTAGCGACTAATGTATGGAGAACGTATGAAGGTACGCCATTGTACTTATTTAATGCACATAGAGAAGAATGTTTGTGAGAGTCTTATTGGGTTACTGCTTAATATCCCACGAAAGATAAAGGACATGCTATATGCATAGCGAGATTTAGAGGATATGAAAATCTATAAGGAACTACAACCAACAACCTCTAAGTCTAAAAAACTATACCTCTCTCTAGCTTGCCACACTCTATCTACAAATGAGAAAATAGATATGTTATCATATATCGAGAGTATTAAGGTTCCATTTGGGTACTCCTCACAACTGATTAAATGGGTTTCAATGGATGACCCTAAAATGGTTGGAATGAGTCCCATGACTGACATAATCTAATTACACAGCTTCTACTAGTTGCTACTAGGAACATTCCACCATTAAATGTGATGCACATGGTAATGCAGTTATACGTCTTCTTTAATGCAATTGGACAGAAGGTCATTGACCTAGAGGGACTAGATGACCTATAGGCAGACGTCATGAAGATACTTTGTCATCATAAGATGTACTTTCCACCTAAGTTCTTTGATATCATGGTACATTTCATTGTCCACTTGGTGAAGCAAACAAAAGTGTGCGGTGTTGCATTCATGAGGCAGTTTATAACCATTCGAGACATATATGAGAATTTTAAAGGGTTACGTATGGAATCGGTCTCATCCTTAGGAAAGCATGATTCAAGGGTAAACCGTTGATAAAGTAATCGAATTCTATGTGGACTATATGTCAGAGACAAGGCCAATTGGAGTTTTGCAATCAAGACATGAGGGCAAGTTGAAAGGGGCTGAGACCATTGAAAGGAAAACTATTAATGTAGACCACACCCAATATGATAAAGCCTATTTCACTATGTTGCAGCATATGACCGAGGTAGTACCATATATGGATGAACAGGAAGCAAAGATCTAAGAAGTCAATGTTAACTGATCAACAAGTTAGGTTTAAAGAAAACACATTGCAGAATGAATGGTTCAAGAATCGTGTTTCTAATTCACACAGTGTCACAAGTGAGACATTGAAATGGTTAGCATAAGGTCTTGGATGGATGTTCTTGAAAGGACTTTGTGTCGCATAGAGGTGGTGAATGTGCACATCTAAAAACCTGTAAGAAACTCACAGAGGAAATTAAAACACCCTCCAGAGTATCACGTCCTAACTATCGGAGACTCTAGTCAAGGATCACTTTTGAAAGGCAAAGCTCAGCTGAACACTTTGTTTCTATTGTCTAGATATTTCGGTCTCCCTTCACTTCTTCAAAAAAGAATGTGGGGAGGGAGCAATCTTAAGAAACAAAGAGGTATGATATGTGATCTAAATATAATAAATAAATACAAGAAGCAATACACAAGGAGACACAAGATTTTTCACTAAATTTCAGATTAAAAGATCCTACGTCTCCATTGAGAGACTCCAAGGAGCTGGATCACACTCGATCCCAAGCCTCTCCAAACTCAAACCTAGAAGGAGATTCGGTTTCCAAGCTCTCACCAAGACAAACACAAAGTCCAAGACAACCACAAAAGTCTTCACTAGGACAAGGTGCTCTTACCTTCGGTGAAGCTTACTCTACTAACACCAACTCCTAAGAATGAGCTCGGTATTCACTATATGTTACCGCTTTCCTTAAGGTGATGAGAAAAACCTTCACAAACTTTCGTGGGCAATTTATAACATTGAATCCTCACGACCAATGCCCAGCCATCTAAAAGGAGAATCTCTAAGAGTAACGAGTATTCAAACTCAGGAATATCTGCCCCTAAGGGCCTAAGACTCTAGACACACTTGAATCCGATGCAGACAAGTCAGTTCAGAGTATCTAGTCTAACATCCAGAGACTTCGGACAATCTTCACTACCAAATAGAGAAAATTCTATAGAGACTCTGGGGCATTTTCTCTACCAGACAAGGAAACTTGCCCAAAAAAATATTCGATGAGCTTGACAAAATAACTCTAGTCCATTCTAAAAAAAACCAAAACCCAGAGGTGCAAGTGTTCACTCAAGAAAAATAAAAAGATCTAATTAAGCACTTGCTTAGCAACTTAGGCTAATATTTGAAACCCTCTTGATAGTATGGTGGACCAAAGACTCAAGAAAAAAAAATACATTTAAAACACAATATCAAGTCCTTTTGTGATTCTTTCTTTTGTGGCATTTGTGGTGGGAGTTTCTTTTCATCAATTTAATTAACCAGGAACTAACTCCTTCACTTTAGCTCATTAAAACGCATTAGTCCCCTAACTTTCTAGTTATCTATCATCCAAAACTCACAATCTAACTTGGCATGTATGTGATATCAATAGATATATCTTCTACATGTCATATTAGGATGACATATGCACTATGGAGAACAATGAGATATGAAAATATGCAATCAACGACCAACTTGGTACACGTGATAAGCATTACGGTCGCATAAAGAAAATATGGTAGCCAAGCTATGTGAAATTCAAAGTGGCGTTGTTCCAGTGTAGTTGGGTCAAACTAAAGGACGTTAAGGTTGATTCAAAGGGATTCACACTTGTAAATTTGTAGTCCAGTAAGTACAAGGATGTGTCATTTGTTCTAGCCAAACAGGTTGTCAAGGTTTTCTACTTAACCGATCCAAAAAGTAGAGGCTTTTTGTAGAGTTCATAAGGATAAAAAAAGAATTGTTAGGGTCGACAAAATTGTATACAAGGAAGATTACAACAAGTATGTCTATGGTGCTAGCCAAGAACCTTTGCTTGAAGTGAAATGAGGTGACGGTAATAACGAAGGCATTTTGACCATGAAGAAGGTTCTTGTATCTAATATAAGCATATGATATGTACTTATTTTTGTTGATGATATCTACATCAAAGTGACTATGATGTTCAATTGAGCAATACAAAAAAAGTTGTAAGAATATGAAATGTATTCATGTCTAAACAAGTCCTTTAAAAAGGCATTTGAACTTGTTGTGATAAATTCATGGCCTTTTAAAAAATATTATTATGTGCATGTGGATGATTCTTGTGTAGTTGAGAAATAGTTTAACACTAAAATTTAAATTATTTTTAAATTATATACTGCAAATGATGTAGATATACAGCGACTTAGGTATAAACTAGTCAAACTGACCTATGACAAGTCATAGGTACAGACCCATAACAGGTAAGTTACCTATGATGGTTCATAGATACATACCCATCATAGGTGTATCTACGGTCTATCATAGGTAACTTACCTATAATAGGTCTATATGTATGGCCCGTCACAGGTTAATTTGACCAGCTTGAATACGGTGACTTAGGCCTTCAAACCTAAGTCACTTCAGATCCACATCATCCTACCCACATCTGTTGCTGCCACAAAATCGAGTTCTACCCGAGCTCCATCGCTACTAGCTCACACTTCATCATCCCCGACCTAGCCCTTCACGAGCTCCACTGTCCTCAGCACCACGTAACCTGACCACCATAGCCACTGCTGGCACCACCCTAAGCTCCATCGACGCTGACTCGTAGGCCTTAGCTCTATCGGCCCTGGCCTTCCTAAACTCCATTGACATCGACGGGTGCTCCTTGAGCTCCATCATTGCTGGCCCACACACCACCGTCCCCATCCGTGCCCTCTCTTAGCTCCACCATCTTTGGCGCCATGCCACCTTACCGCCACTACCACCATCAGTGTTGCCTTGAGCTCCATCGACGCCGACCCATAAGGCCCAAGCTCCCCTGACCCTAGCCTCCCTAAGCTCCATCACCGCTGGCCTGTGCTCCTCGAGGTACATCTGAGCTCCATCACCATAGGCTCGCGCTCCTTAAGGTAAACCGGCCTAGCCTCCCCAAGCTTAATTCGCTAGTTAGAATTTTGATGTGTGATTTGGATATGCTAGGTTCAACCAAATGCTTTAGTTCTAGATTACTTCAAAATTTGACCCTAGTTGGAATATATAATTTGACCCTAGTTAGAATTCTGCAGAAAAGACTACTCAAAATATATAGTTTCACCCTAGTTAGTCTCATTTTATATAACTATTTTTTTTATTTATGCAAAATAATTAAGTGGTTAAAGTTATATCTTATTAAATACTAAAAGTATTAAAACCCAATTAAGTATGCCATCATTAACTTAAGTAAAACTTCTTGTTCCATTCCCATTTGTTAACTACAAGTCCCTTTTTTCTTCCTCCAATTAATTAAGTATATATATATACTCATTGATTGTCTATGATGATACATATATTTATGAAAGATAGTATTTAGGAATTTTAAAATTAATAGGTTTTAGAAATTAGAAATTTAATAATTCATATGTGTTAATTGACAATAAGTTAGCAGCCAAAATATCCGATTACCAAGAAGCGGAGATGTCAGCTAGAACTAGCGGAGCAACCTCCAATCAGAACCTTAGGTCGTAGAATCAGCTGCCTAGACATAAGTAGACGATCACCAAAGTTGACGCTACCGAACAACTAATGGCGCTACAGAGTGTCATTGGCTCCTTCTCCAATAGCTGTGGAGTCATGGCAAGAAAATACTTTGGTATCCTTCACAACGACATCGAACTCGTCTCCAAGAGTGAGAAGGAGACATCTTAGGAAAGACTAAAGGAGAAGTTCAGTTTTTTCCAATGAGGCATAGCAAAGGTTGAAGTGACAGGCACTCAGAAAGATTGGTCTAGCCTAGAAGAACATCAAGTCAAAGCTCATCATAGAGTTTATCATCCCACTGGGTAACTGTACCCTACACAAAAACTACCCATAGAGAACTAAGGAAGTATGGGAGGAATTATGTGCTCTCAAGACTTCCCTAGTGATTTAGGCAATAAGCAAGGCCCACCATCTCTTGCAAGATCGAAACGAGCACCCACACAGATTGAGGGCGGACAGCTATATTGTGAAAGAAGAGGTCTAGGCTAAGGAGGACGCAAAAGTAGTTGTGGCCAATATCTATGTTCTATTCGCTATCTTCCTAGAAGTACGGGCTAGGAACTAGCCTCGAGCATGGGCCAAGATCAACTCAGATATCACCATCTCCTGGCCCAACCTAGCAAATGGATTGATCCATCAATAACCTATGAGTAATATAACTCTTTAATCTCCCACGACCATTCCACCTTATTTGTCAAGATATATTTCACACATCCATTCAAATTTTCCTTGTAGATGGAATTGTCTGAACAATATTTGCATAGCAAGGTCAAGTCGGCCCCACACCGGTGTGATGATGATGTCCTCACCCAAGCATTAGGAAACCCTAAATATTCTAGCCAGACCAAAGGTATAGGCGTGGAAGTACCTTGGAAGCACATGTTGCCATAGTACAATGAATTGCCTCTCAAAAGTAGAGAAGGAGGCCATCCTCTAGGAGCAACTAAAGGATGAGATGAAGCAAGAACTTTCCAAGCAATTTGTGGGCAGAATTCAATAGGAGGTGGCACACCTGAGACTCTTGATGCAGATGGATCAAGCGATCATAGCTCAACAACCCCACATGCCCTCATATGGTCGTGTCGACACTAGCCCATCGTAGCGACGGAGTAGTTGTGTATTAATAGGAATGGCATAGTCACCGGTTGCACCTCCGTGCATAATCAACAATATGACCGAGGTACATGTTAGATGTAATCAAACATTATTACTTACTTTTCATAATATTTCAAAGTCATATAAACTAATATAATTCAATTGACATGCAGAATGCAACCAGGTGCATCTTACAAGTTAGGGTCATTCCAAACTTCTACGTTGATGCTGCCAAGGGTATGGTTCATAACTATCACCAACACAAAAGGTGCAAAGTGCAAACTTGGTCACCGATTATGCTAAAGTGAATGTCAACCAAGTTAAGGAAAACTTGGTGGGATATCCAATGTCAATAATGTCGAATGATGATATTTTGACTCTTGATGCTACAAAAAAATCCTTCATACAATGGCCGAAGACAGATATAGTGGTCAAAGTAACTCCTCATTCATCTTGGTAGACCAATCAATCTCCTCCACATTAAGACATTCATCTAGTGATCAAGGCTCCTTGTTGTCCCTCCATAATAGAACCAGCAGACCTTAGGGCCACTTTTATGGATTAGGAGATACCCTATGCCCTGACTCCAATAAAGATCCCTCCTAAGTTCGATATTTCTCCTTCGCACAAGAGAGCCTAAAATGTTAGGGCCAAAGAAAAGGGAAAGGGGAAGGGCAATAAGAAGGCACCGGTAGCCCTAACATCCTTTGAGCTAGGCATGCCATTGGTAAAGGACAATGTTTTTTTAGAAAATGGGTACTTATTGTCGAGAACTGCATTGATACTACATGCAAGCTAGCAACCCAAAGAGAAAGCATAGAGAGTTCTCCATCATTAGACATCACGGTCAAGGGTCATTTCTCTCAAGCCCAACATATTTTATTATCGGCTTTGAAGATCTCTTCGATCTATATAGGGTGAGAATGGTGGACACTACTAGCCTTTTGAAATACTTCCCCTTGTAAGTACACACAGCTTTACTTAATGTCCTAACTACTTATATATGTTACTAGATGACCTAAGTTATATCTACACAGTCGCATGTTATGTTGTAAGGAATCCAAGAGATCCGGTTGGTTTCCTTGATCTAACAGTGATCAATGAAACCAACCTGGATGCAAAGATAGATGAGGTTGTCAATTACCTCAACCATTGCATGTGGGCCCATCAAGACAAGAACTACATAATGCTAGCGCACAATCAACATTAAGGGACTTCAGATTTTAAGTTTCTCACTTTTAAATTTTTTTACTATTATTTACGTACAACTTGATCTTATTACAACTATACATCTATCACACATGAAGCATTGGATTCTTTTAGTCGTCGTACCAAAATGGAATAGACTTTAGTATGTTAACTCCAACTTTGGTGGTAATTATGATTTCTTGCCACTTTCATATGCAATTGACGCCGCGTGGGTTTTGTATATCAAGAATGGAGGCAAACACAAAGACAATGATGAAGCCCTCTATCATAAAATGGACTTCAAGTACACACAATAGATAGGGGAGTCAATGTGGTTTCCACGTGTGCCACGATATGTCAACCGTAATGAAACATGTTAACCTTAATAATGATTTCTCACCACTTTCGTATGTGATTGACACGGCATGAATATTGTAAATCAAGAACGGATGCAAACACAAAAACAACGGTGAAGCCCTCTATCATAAAATGGACTTCAAATACGCGCAATAGATTGGGAGTCAATTTGGTTTCCACATGTGCCATGACATGTCAACCTTAATGAAATAGGTGACCGACTTGGATAGTGAGGTTTATGTCCAAAAGTGCATGTTGGTTGTAATTGTCAATAGCATTTGTACTCACAAGCTAACTATAATCTCCGTGTATAGACAAAGAGCTAAAACTTTTGGCCGATCAACCAAGCATAGATTAGAGGATAGATGCCAGCTTCATCCTCTAAGAAATCATTAGGCCAAAAGAAATATTTCCTCTCAAGTAGAATTTAAGAATGCGCCTGTATCAAAACACTATTATATATTTAATTGATAGTTGTAGCATACAATTAATATTGGATCATGTGTTATAAATTAATAATTATATCTATTTTTATATATGTATCGTGAAATGGGTGTATTCATGCTAATCAAAATTATATCATATAATCACTCCTTTATGCTTGTATAATATAATATTTGATTCTTCTTTCCAATTTAATAAAATGATAGGTTGTTTTTTTTAATCCTTCACATGGACACGTATGGGTGGTAAGTATATAATTTTAGGTAAGTTTGTGGCTCCAAATATCAAAGGACTTGACAAATATATGTATATATACATGCTTTTGAATAAATGTGAGAAATGTATGTTTGGTGTTACATATGTAATTATTGACATGAATTGGATATGTGAATTACGGCTGTGAATTGGATATGTAAATTATGAATGTGAATTGGATGTGTGAATGTGGCTAGGGAGAAATAGGGGTCCGGGTCTAGGATCCGCTATCTATTTTTAAGAGGGCATGTCTAGCATTTCATGAGGCTAACCAATAAATATTTTTTTAAAATATTCACACCACTGTGAGGTTTGGCCACTACGAGTGACAGGTTATATAAAAAACCCATCAAAGATCAATCACCTCTAATAGGTCTTAACATACCCAATTAAAGATGTCCTAGTTACATCTGGTTTTATTATGGCTCGTTAGAGGTGATTTACCTATGACAAGTGGTTATGTGATTCTAAAGCTAGTCACACCTCACATATGATAGGCTTTTGTTATGGCCCGTTTTAGTTACTTAGAGTTATCAATGACACTACTAGATAAATGATCTTTAGTGCTGGTTCATAACCTCTTTTAGTCCCAATTGTACTATTGGTATGTATAATCTATGACTTAAAAATGGATATCTTTAGTCCTGGTTTAATTGTCCGGCACTTAAAACCTATTTTTAGTATCGGTTGGTGTTACCAACTACTAATATTACTAGTTCTTTTTTTATTGTATTGCTTTTTGCTGCTTATTTTTCTTTTTAAATACATATATATATATATGTATATGTTTAACAACCTTATCCATAATAAATCCAGTGAGTTGTTTTTAATAGCATTTATGTAATCCGTCGGGAGGAGTTCATACTTTAGGGACAGCGGCAACATCGATGGTGGAGATAGAGGTGGCGGTGTCATGGAGGACAGCGGCATTGGTAGGAAGGTGGCCACGTGGCATGGAGGACGGCATCATCGGTAGGAAGGCAAGCGTGCGGTGGCATCGGTGCGGATGGCGTCGACGTGGAGGACGGTGGTGTGAAGAGATAATAGGAAAGTAATATGAGAAGTTAGATTGGAGAAGACGAGGGAATGGTATATATACACCATCCTCACAACCGGTAATAAAGAGTTTTCTCGCTCGACTAAAATATTTTTAGTCTCGGTTGGTATTAACAATCGGGACTAAAAATGTATTATTTAGTATCATGCAAAAGTTTTTCTCACTCGGCCAAAATATTTTTAGTTCTGATTATTTTCAAGCTTACAAATTAGAAAATACAAAAAGTATGAAAAATAATTTAAAAATCTGCAAAATTGTAGGATAGAAAAAGAAAACTAGCATAATTCATTTTAAAAACTTTAAGGGTAAAAACCTTACAATTTTTATATGAACAACATATAAAATACTAGGGCTTATGAGCATTGGTCACCCTAAGAAAATAATGCATGCCATATGAACTTCCTTATACTTCTTTCTCCCAAGAAGATTTTAGTATCAATTAAAAACAACAACTAATACTAATACTAATAGTAGCGGTTAATGTCTCCAGTCGGTATTATTATATTCGAGGTTGATAACACCAACCGATAAAGAGCAGGCATAGACGTCTGACCGTTATAACCGGTACTAAAAAAGAACATTAGTATCGGTTGTTATTTCTAACCAATACTAATTGTACTAAAGACCATCTTTATTATCGGTTCTTCTATCAAGATATTTTTATGTTTGAGGCGGTTCATTTTCTCAGTGTGACCTTAGCTATAATGGGAACAGCACCTGTTTGAGTTGATCCTTTAAGCCCGTCAGAGGTGGACTGTCACCGCGTAGTGAAAAGAGAACACGCAAATACCAGTGTATAGAAAATTATATTTCAAACTCCGGATAAAATAATACTTTTAGCATCCGCAGCTGGAGGGGGCATTTGTTGACACCCATTTTGGCTAGTGTCTTAAACATATGGTTTAATAAATTATAAATTGCTATATTGGTTCAAAATGTAGTGTTTAAAAAATATATAAGAATGTTACTGGAATAAATAATTGAGACGGTCCAAAGGATAAATAAAATATAATCCAAAAACATATGGCCATGAAATAAAATAAGATTTATCTAGCTGGTGTAAAATATTCATGCAAAATAAAAATATGCACCACGCGTGTATCATATAAATAATAGATAAATAGAGGACCCATATTTTATTTCAACGTATCTCACTGACACGGTGAATCCTAATATTTTTTTGCCGCGATATCTCTATGTATAAAGTGCATGCTAGATAAAATGAAAATAGGCGATCCCTATTTTCCCGTCGTGATTCATATCTCACGGGCATGGCGATTCCCCGCCGTAGTATCTCTATATATAAATTGCACGCTGCGTATAAGGAAAATAGGCCGTCTCGGTTTTCCGTCGTCAGGGCATAGCTGGAATAGGCCAGTTAGTCGAGCAGAGCTATTGCTTGTCCTAGCTAAGGAACCAAACGTGCCATACCCAGCTCCCTTGCTCTGAATGGTGGTACCGTGCTTATCCTTGATTTCTCATAATATCATCAACTGAAATGGATCAACAACGGCGAGCGACGCCAATGGTGTGTCAACCAGCGCGCCTTGGTGGTGGAAGGACACAAAGAAAGGGTGGTAGGAGTGGTGTAAAATTGTAGGTTATATATCTTCACATGGGTTTAGAATATTGCAGCAAATCTTAATTATTACTCTTTCTGTTTAACCATCCATTTTATTCAAAATTTCTATACAAATTTGTAAAAATATTAGCCAAACTTTAAAGATAAAATAAATCACAATAAAATAATTAATAATTATTTAATTTTTTTAATAAACGAGGGAGTAGATGTTAGAAATAATTATTTATCATGTTTTGGTGTGGATTTAAAAACGTCTGTGTCGCATGCTTTAGTTAATTTTGGTGTAACTCCTTTTTCTTTTTTTTCTTTTTCCTGTTGCAACAAGTTCCCTCAAATTTTAAGCAAAAATATGAAGATTTTAGCAAACATAACTTATTTAATTTGTTGCCATTGATTTGTTTTTCAAACTCTAGATTTTCTACGAATAGTTATATTTATGGCTATATAAGCATGGTTAGCGAGGTGTCTGTAGTAACTTCCTTAATTTTAAGTATGACCAGTTCAATCTTCGGAGTTACTCATAGGGATAGGGTGTTATTAACACCAAAATTTGATAAGTCCATGTAGATAAGATCAGAGAGCCGATCGGCTTATATAAAAAGATCGATTGATATAGAAAAAGAGTTAATTGAACAGATGTATTCGGTTCAGTTAAAGATAATAGTTTATCTAGATAATACTAAATCTCCATTGTGGAAGCCACGGTAGGATGGTTGTATGTTTGTAAAATATATCTTATAAGATAGATAAGTTTAGCTAGTTTTGTTAATTTCTTAAAAAGAGTTTTCTTTTATATTTATATTTAGAAAGTAATGTCCGAAGATCGTTTATAAACACATTAGATTTGTGTAACCCTACGATATAAATATATACCCCTAGAGGCTTGTAAATCATCTTCACAGATTAATATAATCTTAGCGCATCACCACCCTAATTTATTTAGGTTTTTTTTAGTGGGTCCTGGCTCTTAACGTGAAGCTGCATCGATTAAGTCTGAACTCCGGCAAAGGGTTAAATTTCACTATTATCCTGATATATCTGCTCTATCTAAGATTGCATCGTTTAGTCTGACCTCTTAGTCCAATCGAACATATCACATCACGTTCGCAGTCTCATGCTTCTTTTACCATCATTAGTCTTATGCTATATCGGTTAAGTTCAACCTACTAAACTGCTGAGAGTAGATTGAACCATAAGTTGATGGGTCTTTAATCGGTGTTTTATCGGAGTAGTCAACTAATGAGTTATCTCTACATGAAGTTTCAAGCCTAGTGTATTGACTTTTCAGCCGATATACAAATATTATCGATTTATCCGCTAGCGATCGATCTGATTCTATTAGATCCGGCCTTATACTTTCTCGATTAGGTCTAGTCTATCAAGGTTATGTCTAATAGGGCTGGTATCGAGATTTAACATGTTTTGTTCCTCCCATTGACTCAGCTAGCCGATGAGTTTACTTATATGCCTATATCGGACCCACAGCCGATGGATTCACCCATTCTCTCTGTCGGTACAGTTGATTTAGCTCCCACCGCTAATCAGCTTTATACTGTCTCAATTTGTTTTGATTTATCAAGACTGGCTCTAACGGTACTATCATCAATGGTCGCTAGGTCTCGTCCCTTCGAAAGGTCGAACCTCACTCTTTACTGCTTATCGCGTATTCTATTCAGAGCGTCATCGACTTTACAACCGATAAGTATTTTATTTTATTCCTCGCTATTTGCCTATGTTATCATTGGATTTCTAGCTGATGTATGAGCACTATAGCCCCTATCAATAACCAGTCGATAGCAGGAGTACATCGGACTTATAGCCGATGACTATCTCAATTATATCAGCACTTCTAGCCAATAACAAGAATCCATATCGACCTATTGCTCGATTGGCTCAATGATCTAACTCCATATGTTTTCCTTGTTAATTAGAAGTTAAATTAACTGGCAGGCCTATAACCGCAATAACCAGAAGACTCTAACAAACTGAAGGACCTATGTTGAAACTAAACAGATCTTCCAGGCCTTCGTGTATTCGAGTATATTGCATTGGACCTCTATCGGCTAATACGTGCTCCCTCTAGGCACGCCTCTCTGCCTGATCTAATCTCCCCACACACGAACAACTGTGACCCAATCTTCGATGGTGCTCGTAAGGGTAGAGTGTGTGCGCGTATTCGTAAGGGTAAGTGTGCGTGTTATAAGCGCGCGTATGTTTGTACTGGTTTTGAAAAAAGTATCTAAATGATGTGACTTACACTTTGGGTTTAAGAATATTTTCTAGAGATGATGTATAGTTCCTTTGTAAAATGTCATATTTTTATTAAAAAATCAGTCATTTTTTCACTGAAAATTACATGTTTACACTACAATTATACACTGTAAACCGGTAATTTTCTATAAATCTTGTAATATTACATGTCTATTTAGCTTCATGCGCAGGAGTATATTCTTGGTCTCCATCTTTTGCTCTACTAGTTAGCTGTCCGTGTTTTACAATAGAATATTAGGTTATAACGGGTTAATGGCTAGTTAGGTTATGACGGGCTATTGATTGTTTTATAGGGCTATTGGCAATGGTCTGATAGGAATCTCGAGTATAAATCAGTAATGGTTTTTTTTTAATTTTCTTAGGAAGAACGTGCTGCGCATAACATGGAGGAGTACAATTGTTTTTTCAGTTTTCTCTTAAGGGTGCGCTCGTCTGCGAGGAAGGAAGAGAAATAGAGGTCACCTGTGTTTTTTTTATAGTAGTAGAGATATTCAGCCACACGGTCCAGATCTAGTACACCAGGGAAAATCCACAGGCATCTCACTCTCCCTGTGGCAGCACAGGTCGGATCGTGTACTCGTGCTTCCTGAAGAAACAGCACAGGTGAGCAGGGAAATAGTGACCATGATTTTAGTAAAACTGAAAAGAATATGTCACCGTGATTTTAGTAAAACCGAAAGGGGAAATAGTGAACCACGCCGCCAAAGACGAGTTGAACGCGTGTGCTTGTGCGTGAGGCACAGTATAGTACCACTGAAAAACAAAGTAAACAATACTCATGGTACATTAACTTGCATTCGTGGTGAGTATAAATAGATATAACAAACTTGTCAATTTCTCATTTTATTACAGTAACATGGCTGGCCCATGCGGACCTGAACCAAAACAATCCATGCAAGAAAAAATGATCTGGTATGCCGCACCCCAACAACACATGCTAGCAGTTATTTGTAATTTTGCAAAAGAAACAAACCGAGACTGGTAATAATGCGTTCATGTCACTTTTACAAGTCGTGCATGGCTCTTGTTTCACATTCCGTAGATGCATCTAAACACATTTTCAAGCCCATAAAGTAATAGGTTTATGAAGATACTGCAATGTTGCCAATATGCATGGATCAAAATATAATTGAATTCTCTATTTAAAGAAAACATATAAACTTACAACACAAACTACTGAGATCCCATCATAAAAAAATTACCTTCTGCACAAAAAGTTACGTTACAAAATCTAAAACTATAACGGACTGCAGAAATCACAGTAGATCAGTGCAAGCTGACATGTTTTCGGTGTGCACTCTGTCATATAATTTTGCTTGTGTAGATTATTTTGGCCCAGGTTTGTATGGATAAACCAAGTTATTGTACTAAAATAAGTAATTTGCAAGTTGCTGTATTTATTTACACTCATCATGCAAGTTTATGTATAATAAGCGTAATTTACTCGAAAAACAGCAATATTTTTTCAGGGGATTGAAAAACAATAACATGGGGCTGAAAGGATGCATGGACCCGAAGTTGGAACTCAGAGAGAATGAATATGGAAACAAATAAAATAAGATACTAAGTAAGAAGGAAGAAAAAAATAGTAAATGGGAGGAAACAGTAAAAACAATGCTGTATATTCCAAAATCAACTTCTCTTGTAAGATTAAATAATACAATAAACTTTACTTAAGACTATATATCTCAGTGTTAAACCATCAGTCAAACATAATATATCTCATCTTGTACTATCAACCAAATAAATAGATGTACCATTGTGTGCGTTCAACCAAAAATTTAAGTTTTATTATTCTATCTTGGACCATCGATCGTGAACCTTCTAACCAAATGCACGCAATGCTTCGGTTGTATCCATTCTTCACATTATCTTTAAAAAAAATTATATCCATTCTTCAACCTGCTTCTGAAGAAATAATTATTATTATCTACCATAACTATCAATTTACACTTCCAAACACATGGATAAGACGAAGCATGAGAGAGAATCGGCGGCTCATATTTTCTAGTGGTGTGACTCGATGCATGTTAAGCATCATAACAGTACCATATAGTAGATATAGAACAGAGGTAATTCCTTGTATGACTGTAAAATTTTAGCCTAATCTCTCTTAAGTTTAATTTGCTCATTTCCTCATATATACCTGAATTTTGGTTTTAATCCTATTCCATCAGTTGACCTAATCAATTAGATGTGAAAAGCCTTTTTTATCCTTAGAGATGGAAGGAACGTAGAAATTTGTGGATTCCACTGTTGTAAATACACTAGTTTAGTACTCTAGTGTCTTACTATGATATTTATAAGTTTTTTATGAGAGATCGTATTATGTGGAGAAATTTTAATACATATTAAATATTCTTTGTCATTACCTTAAAAATAAATTTGTCACAGATTCCTCACGCAACAAAGTCCTAAATATAATAATCCTATGGACAAACTCATATGCTTCCAACAATATACTTACAAATTTCTTTATTCCTTCCATCACTAAGGGCAAAATAGACTTTTTCATAGCTATTACACGATCAACTAATAGTCAGTTGATAAAAGGGCATAGAATGGATTGGTTGAAATTTTATAAGCATGCAAAATATTTTCTTTATAGAATATGAGAAAGAGTAAATTTCACATAGCCCTTATATTATGGCTAAATGTACAAAATCACAATGTTTTTGCACATAACGCATAACTCAGGTACTATACCTCTATAGTTTCAAAAAGAGTTACACTATTGATCATTTTTTTTCTTAAATCCATCATACTTGTGAGTTCTAATTAAAATCAAATCTAAAATTTATGAATTCTTTGATACATTAGCCATCTAAATTAAGTTTTTTTATTTTGCTATAATAACAAGTTAAATTGTTTATGGTAAGGTTTTATAAAACTCTATAACCATACTTCCCAAAAATAATAAAACTCTATAACCATACTTCCCAAAAATATATTCTATGTGTTAAAACGCATATGGTTTTATAAAACTTAAAACTTAATACAAATACAATCAGTAATATGAATTATGTTCGTCTATGAAAAAAAATGACTACTAAGGGTGCAGTCTAAACAGCTACTAAGTTATCCAATTATCTGGTTAGAACACATCCTAAGTCTAATAAAAAAAGTTATTTTAATAGGAGACAAGATACCCTAAAAGTTATATTGGTCCAGTCTATACATACATGTTTGTGATGTATTTAAAAAAATTAAATCATAAGTTCAACTTTCTTGCGCGTCTTTGAAATTTTATGTGGAGAGGACAAGCAGGGCAGAGCTGTGGGCCTAGCAGGATCTACAATTCTCTACACCCAGGGCAGCCACAGAATAGTACTCGAGAGTCCAGAAGCGAAGAAGAATCGACGAAATTAACATTAGTGATTAGCGCAGTCAATCAAACCAATCTACCCCGTGCTCTTGGATGATTTGGATCTGACGCCCAGAATTAACCCATCTGAATCCCGATCTCACATTCTGCTGCGGCCATAGCCTAGCCGGCTCCACCTTCTCCCCTTTCCTCTCCGTCCCCGCCCCAAACCTCACCGCCGGCAGCCGCCTCCTCCTCTCCTCTTCCTACTCCCGAGGCCCTCTCCGCCCGCGCGCCAGCCGCCCCGGACCCCCTCGGCTCTCTCGCGCCGTTCAAACCCCCTCCCCCTCCCTCTTCGCGGCGGGCGCGACCAAGCCCCCCGCCTCCTCCCTCCGGCGAGAGTCCCCCGTTCCCTCGGGTTCTTCCTCCGGAGGCGTCTTCCTCGACTCGACTGGAGCCTGAGCCGTGGGAGTGAGGATCCGGCTTTGTGGTAAGATCGATCTCGGTTGACCCGGTCGTGTTATCCTGTCCAGTTGCTGGATCGTGCCTCTCGCGTGCATTGTCTGATCATGTGCAGCATTTTCGCTGATTTCAGCTTGGGGTTCCAGGGGCACGCCCGCTGCTACGATGGGTGGGTGTGGCGGCTGGGTGGTTCGGCTGGCTGCGCTTCTCGTGGTCGGGTTCGTGCTCGGCTCCGTCGACGCCAGCCTTGGTGATGTTGATCCGCAGTACAGGTGAGGGAGGAATGAAGCATATATGTGTATTTCTTTTCTTTTTTACTTGTATCGTATCGTACTGCCTCGTTTGTTGATTAGTGTAAAGTGTTCATGGCTATCATTAATCCTACTCAAATTGGGGTTATGCTGGATAAGTAGGTTCTTGATTTTCAGTAGTTTATCTCCTGCGAAAATGCACTCTTAGTTGGGCTGTTTATCGACAGTTAACCCTGTACTTAGTAGGTCAATCTATGGTAGTAGGACATAGTAGCAAGTAGCTTTGTTGGTCCTCTAGTATTTTAAGACGTGTTATTGGTTGAAGTGTGGTTTGTTATTCTACCTATTTGGGAAAATATTGAATTCCTCGTTTTTTCCAAACTCAAAATAAGTGATGCTTAAGTCTTGTCAGTAATCCTTTTTTTGAAAAAAAGACTTACTAGTAATCATGCACTCGGATTCACATTGGATCATGCTAATGTGATAATGCGTAATTATTCTTATGTGAAAGTGGAAATTGGGCATGATTGTGGCCTTGTGGATACAGAGTAGACATTGTTGTAGTGAATCATGTTTATATTCTTCACTGTTAACTGAACAAGATCAGCTGTCATTGTCAACTGTGTATCTAGTCACACAAAAAGGGTGAAATTTTAGTTAATGCTATAGTATCTATATTTCACATTTCTTTGTTAATGAAATCTCTATAGAATAAACTTATTGTTGCGCAGGAGCGGCACATCCAATGGATTACCTTTAGCTAACCATTGTGACATTGAGTCATAGACTGATAGTTGCATTACTTCATGTTTGAAGTTTGTACTCTTGTTGTTTTTGATTGATGCCATGCTATGAGAATATTTCAAGTTCTGAATTGGTTGAACTGAAACAATGCTATTGATTATATATTGTATTAGTGGCAACATTGAGCTGTAAATATGGTGGCACTAGCTCATCAGCAGTATTCAATGTTATCTAATCGTCTGATCGACCCTGATCGCTAAGACACCGATCAGATCAATCAAGATGATTAATAGTTGATCAGATTGATTAATCAAGGCTAATCGATACTGTATATACGTGAGCATATATAATATATAATGCATACCTCATAGTATAAAGCATAGTATATAGGTGCAGCTGACGAATCTCCAGCTCCAGCACTATGGTGAGGCTCAAGAATAATCACTTCCACCGCCGCATGCTGTCAATCCAAATCTTCCCAAGTGCCAAGTAATGTGGGGTCTCAAAACTTAGAAGTAGAGCAAAGCAGGGATGAGAAGCACATCTGCACTATAAATCAGAGCAAGGGAAGAAGATGGAGAGGAGGTGCACTAACCGCTGGAGGGGGAGCTCATCTTCCCGGCACTGACGGTGTTTGAGGCTTGAGGGGTGGTGCCTGGCGGAGGCAGCCACAGGAGCCGTCCAGCTCCAGCAGCAGATCAGGTGGAGGCAAGAGAGCGGTCCAGCTCCAGCAGCAGATCAGGGCGGTGGCTTGAGGAGAGAGGGCAATGGTGGTGGGAACAAATGAGACGAAAAGAGAGGGCGGCAGCAAGACACGAGTCGCAAAGCGTCTAGGGGAGATGGCGATGACTTCTGGAGAGAGGGTGATGGCTTCTAGGGTACTAAACCATATGGAGAATGTGCCAACCCAATACTGCACATGCAGTTTAAAACTTTACTAAAAGTAATCAATACCTAGCCTAATCGGATGACTAATCATGACTGATCGACAGCTAATTGGATGATTAGATTTCTGATTGAGATAATCAAATGAATAGCCCTGATCGGAGTCAGGGGACTGATTAGGACGATTAATCATGATTAATCGGATGATCAGATAACATTGGCGGTATTTCCTGAAGAACCTGTTTTACTTTGGCCCTTTCACAAGGGTGTCAGTTTCATTGCCATCCTAGTCAAACTCTTTACTGGTTGTTTTCAAAAAGTTTTATATTAGCATAGAAATGAAATAGAAATTCCACTGTGGTTTCTAATGGCTTTGATCAAAATATATGATTTTGCTCTCTAGCTATGGAGTGTGGACGTTTGTTCTTTGAACTGTAACCGATATGCACTATTCCAGTATTCCTAGCTGTAGGCTGTTTTGAACTTGGTTATTAAGTACAAGATGCCTTCAGATGGATAAGTTATGTAAATTTATAGTGAATCAAATCAAAGGACACTGACCTAACAAGGTCATCAGCTGGTGTCAAGGCATTACAAAACTTTTGTTGCTGTAATGTTCCCCAAATTCCCAAATATATTACTCGTTTTGTTTAGTATCAGATTCAGAGTGAAATATGGTTCAAGGGACGATGTTAATCACCAGTGTCTTTTGTTGCACTATTGCATGATTTCATGGGTTCACAGCTGTATATGTCGGCACGATGCCTGCAGACAGTCAGAAAATTGAAATAAAAATAACCAATAATACATTGTGTGGAAGGATACTTATTAAACATACCCCATATGCTGGCAAATTAACCAAAGATCACTGGAAAACTCTAACCGTAAGCTGATGGCTAATCCTAGAAGCAGAGTTTTTTGACAGGTAAACAGGAGGTGGTCCTATTGTATTTAGAGTTAGGTTCTCAAAGTGACTAAGTGACAGTCAAGATACGTTGATGCTTTAGCAGTGCATGAGAACCATATAACTTAAAATTCTCATCTCGAATCATCAAATTCGCACACCTCTAACTCATCTAGCACCATGACATGACATAGGAACTCCAGGCACTAACTGCTACCAATCAAGGAATGTTACTGGTGGCTCATCTGCTGAGTGGACTCTATAATCTGTTCCAGTGATTAACCTACCCAAATAAATGCATTTTTTTTCTTATTTTCTTGTTCCATACTTTCAATATAATTTTTTCACCCAGTTCGTTTCATTTCACATATGCTACGACCAGTAATATCTTCTGTCTTCCTTTTTTTTTCTTTCTTCTTGAAAGGCTTTGCCAAGTGACATTAGAAGTTTTTTAAAAGATTTTATTCCATGAATCAATCAATGTGGTCAGCATATTTTTCAGGGCTTTATGAACTGAGTTTTTTATTTGTACCTGCCAATCCTTGTTCAGTTGTGATCATTCTGATGTTACCCTTTTCTGTGGTATGCATTACTTGAAGTTACTTCTATATGCTATATAGAAGTTTTTAGTAATTTTAGCTCTGTTTGTGAACTTTCAGAACTTGCGTGGAGGAGTGTCATACTACAGGGATAATTGGGGAGAACATCATAAGCCACTGCCAGTCCCCAGGGAATGATGACGCATCTGTTGGAAGTTCTTGGTACACGCAGGAACCCCTTTACGTGGAGTGGAAGCAACTAAACTGTAAGACAGACTGCCGCTACTACTGCATGATGCAAAGAGAAGGCGAACGGCAATCACGTGGTCTGAGCCCTGTTAAATATCATGGAAAATGGCCCTTCATCCGTGTTTCTGTCTTCCAAGTATGTTTGAACTGCCATGTTCCTTACTGAAATTTCCATTTTCAACTTGTATACTTCACAACTTCTTGCCTGTTTGTCATTCTTTGTCAGGAACCACTCTCAGCTGCACTGTCTGCTGTCAACCTATTGATGCACTTCACTGGCTGGCTTTCATTTTTCCTTCTGGTGAACTACAAATTACCTGTTAGGCCACAAACTAAGAGGACATACTACGAATACACTGGATTATGGCATATCTATGCAATATTATCAATGAACGCATGGTTCTGGAGCTCTATATTCCATACTAGGTATGAAGCACTCAAAGCATTACATATGTAATGGAAGTTTAGTATCTATACCATCATAACTGATTTGTGATACCTACACACCATTCTTCATTCTGTAGGGATATCGACTTGACTGAGAAATTGGATTATTCTTCAGCTGTGGCTCTACTTGGCTATTCTTTAATCCTTTCATTGTTAAGAACTTTCAATGTCAAGGATGAGGCTACCAGGGTGATGTTTGCTGCCCCAATTTTGGCATTTGTTACAACGCATATCTTGTATCTTAACTTCTATGAGCTTGACTATGGTAAAGTTCTTTTTGCCTGCTGTTGAAGCATTTTATCTTTTACTATCATCATACAAGAATAGTCCTGCTTAAGAACAAATATTTTTCTAGGCTATAGGCTCAGTAACACCCATATCGACTTTCTTTGTATCTTATTAAGTTCATACGAAATTTTGATATTAGCATACTACTTAGTAATGGCGTTTTCCAGTCTTAGTTTACAAATTTGCTTTTCAGTGTCTGTACAAGCATATAGTTAGGCGTCTGGTATTTGAGTTTATCTGACAAATCTTTTCTCAGGGTGGAACATGAAAGTTTGTGTGGTGATGGCTGTGGTTCAACTTCTGGCATGGGCAATTTGGGCTGGTGTAACTCAGCATCCATCACGATTCAAGCTTTGGGTGGTTGTCTTTGGCGGAGCACTTGCTATGCTTCTTGAACTTTACGACTTTCCTCCGTACAAGGGATATGCTGATGCACACTCGCTGTGGCATGCGAGCACCATTCCTCTCACATATCTCTGGTGGAGCTTCATTAAGGATGATGCAGAATTCCGCACGTCAATTCTTATTAAGAAGGCAAAGTAAACTCAGGGCCGCAGATCTTTAACTCTGAACATCAGATTTCTTGGGCAACACAAGGGAACGTGGGACGGATTTGTTATCTAACATCGCCAAATCTCAGTGTGTTTGCCCCCTAGATTCTCCTGTAAAATTGATCAGAACAAGTAATTCATGTTTGCGCATCACGATTTTGGTCCTCAAACTCAGTATGTTATTTCCGGTGTATCATGTTTTTGTCCTCCTGATTTGAATTTTGATTGGCCCGAAACAACCATTATGTAGTAGAAAAAATACATCATCTTTTTTTTGGTACCTGAAGGAAAGGTTTAACGAGGGTCGCCCGTGTCTGCGTATGTGTGACAGAAAAATCAGTCTGAAGTTGTAACCTGATTTCTTCCCAATGTGCTGATGTCCTTTGATGGGTTCTTTGATGGGCACGCGCTTGTTTTGTTTTAGCCATTCTGAAGCTCCAATGGAGGAACAATATACTTTTACAAATCACATGACCTCTTTGTATGTCATGAAGTATAAATACCATGCTTCAGTAATTTTCCATCCAACCCACATGTTCACTATCATTTGGAGGAAAATTCTACTATGTTATGAAGTTACCGCTGCAACCATTGCTCTTGAGAAGCAGGAACGGTGTGGATCTAGAAGTGGAAGTGGCTGCTATTTCATTCTGCTCTTTGAAATAGTACATAATGTAATATATTTCTATTTCTAAATAATCTTTTATTATATCATATATGAAATAAATACTAAATCATTAATGTGGATATATGTTGTTGGAGTTATATATATGTTATGCTATTAGTTGATCTCTGTAGGTTTCTTAAACATTAAGATTATCGTAAATCTTAACATATATATAAGATCAACATATATAATTGTTAATTCTTACCAATTGTATCTGTGATATACGTACTGAATTATTAATGTGGACACATATTATTAGACAGACTAGAGCTATATATATTATAGTCTCTGTTAATATTGATGTAGATTCCTAACCTTAAAATTATCATGAATATCAATATGCATATATGATATTGACTAATGATTACATCTTATATCTTATTGTTATGGTATAAATATATCGAATCATTAATATAGACACATTGTTAGACAAACTTAATATAAGACCCTACAAGAGCTATATATGATATGTCATCAGTTAGTCTCTATTATTGTTGATGTAGATTTCTTAAACCTTAAGACTATCATTGTTCTTACATGTATAGTGATTTCCTTAGTAACAACCAAATAGTAATTCATAATTGGGTAGTTATAAAATTAATCTTTATGTTTGTTATGAAACATGTAGTTTATCCCTTCTAGTTAAGAAAGATAGATTATGAAAATACACGGTCATATTGTGATTGAGGAGTTGATTATGGATTGAGTAATCTAATATGGGAACGAGTGAATAATGTGAATAATTTAGCAATTAAAATGATAGAACATATCTCGTCTTGAGCTTAATTGATATTGTGAGGTAAAAGAATTCATATATACACTATACGTTTAGTCAATATGATTTTTACGTATACTCGACGAGTCAATATATATATCCTGTTAAGGTCTACTATTGACACAGCCAAGAATATATTTTCGGATTGTAACCGGATGTACGTGAAACTACTAGGTTGCACACTTAAACGGGTTGGTACAACATGTTTAAATAGAGATTCAAATATGGGTTCAATTCGATTAGATCAGATCTAAGTAGAGTTTCTAATGAGCCTGTAAAGCCTAGTTGGAAACTCTACACGAAAAACCCTAGCCGTAGCTCTCCCAATTGTTAGCAGTTCACGGGTGCTAGTAAACTTATGTTTGGTGTTCTACTCTTAGGTGTATGTATACCGGTAGAGGAGCTACTACATTGTGGAGCTAATCAATGTGTTCACACGAAAAGGAGATGTTCGTGCAAGAAAAATACATTCGCGTGAGGAGACGCTCGTGCAAAGGGGAGATGATTAAGTTACCAAGATTGACCACTTCATCTACATCAACGCACACGTCGTTGAATTGATCTAGTCCATCTTTGCTTCCGATACTCCACTCATCTAGTGGTAACAATCTATCATCTCTAAACTTGTATGGTTTTTTGATTTATACCATAAAAAATTTTATTTTATACTATCATATCCTACTCGTAATCCTAGATGTGTTCCTGCTCACCTCCTCTGTATGGAACCAGATCCTCTATGAAGACCATATTGCATTAGGCCATGCTTTTTAACTGTTAGATATTCATCGAAGGTTCAAAACTATACGCCATAGTACTTTTGAGCTGTAGAAGATGAATATTATTTTGAACAACAGTCAAATAAGCATTGTACAATACTATTGGATTTAGAGATAGACTGAAATGACTCTCAATATTACAACAAAGCATCCTGGGGAGTGAGTGTTTGCCGTCTTACAATTATCGCTGGTTGTACCTTTTAGCTCTAGCTAGTTCTCGTTGGCATCCTTATCGAGAATAATAATCGGTTGCTCATAATTTACACATTTAGGTTACAATTTAAAAGAATATGTTAGGATCCATTAAAAGTATATCATGACCATTGTCATGATGAGTAGGAACGGATGTTGGTTAACCTGTTGGTACAGTTGTTAAGATCGGATTGGACCGGCGGTTCAATTAAAAAAAACAGGAACCAATGCCTAGTCTAGTCTGGCTTAACTAAAAAGACTAATAATACGTTGCAGCGTCTCCAACGCAGAAATTTTCCCGCCGAAAGACATGGATCTGGCATTGCCATCCCTTCCTATACTACTCTTTTGTGGAGAAGAAATAGTAGTTAACTAGTCCATGATTTCACCCATGACATCAATATATATCTTTGGATGTAAACAGCCTTCACTCCCTTTCCTTAACAATAGCTTCTTGGACAGTGGGCACTACATGAGTACATGACACATTGATCAGGAAGTGGGGCCGGGAATCCTTCAGCATGCGAGCTGCCCACTAAGCCAAAGTTCAAGAGACCGCCGTCCATGAAACAAAGTGAAGGAACAAGCCACGTTTTGGATCATTTTCTTGCAGATAATTGATCGAGCTGTACGTGCGCAAAAAGGTGAAGATCTGAAAATGGAATTCAGATAGCAAAGTTGATAATGCTTGGTATTGAGAGCAATCGCTTTTGTTCCTGATAGAAACAACCAAATCGTTCTGGCCTTGACAAGAAGGAACATTATATATTTTGTGGTGGATTTTGCTTGTCTTTTCCTCCCTATCATCAGGATATAAACAATTTTGAGCCGTAAAATTGAAAGTGCTAATAGATCACGATGTTGATAGTTCCTTCTTTTGTTGGCCAATTTGATGTTGAATTCCTTATATATATGTATGTGATTTTTTTCAAGCAGTCTGAATTTGGAGCATTGGCTAAATCAGCATGGACGGACTAGGATCGAAAAATGTTTGACTCAATTTAGTTTTTTCTTATTCCTTTTACTTTGGATTTGGACGGACTAGGATATAAACAATTTTATTTCTTTGGATTTGGATGCTGCATGCCAACTTAATCCATGTACACGTGCTGATTAATTTATCCTGGCTACTGTACTACTAAATCGGTTATATAGTTGAACTTCATGTGTTTATCCTCCAAAGTCCATATATATGTTTGCAGAATTGGGAAAAACGGGAGGCGGAAATGTGATCTATTGATCCACTGCTAGTAATTGATAACGCAGAGACCGGCTCTCACTCCCTTGTTTCGTGTAGCAAGTAGATATTTATATGGGAGGTAGCTATGCTGTCTTTACTTTTTTATTTTCCATCTCCCATGTGGAACTTTGTTGACGTGGATAGCCCTAGAGCATGTAAAATTATTAAGTTTGGAAGTACATAACCATTTCTTTCTCCCTTTATTCCATTCCATCCCAGCTTTTCTGACATGTAACATGGCCATTGTCGATAAGTAATTAGGGCTCTCTCCACTACAACTACTCTTTGTAAGTATGCACATTGATGCACAATGCACTGCAGAGTGCAAGAAGAAGATGGCCAAAGGAATAGCACAAAAACCACTGAAGGAAACGATATAAGATGGAAGGATGGTGTAGTCCATGCGTTTCTCATTGTGTTAATTAGCTTGCTCCATAAATTTATTGTCCCATCTTTTATTTTTGTTAGGAGTTATGATTCCGATGTTGCCACTAACTTCCAAAGTTAATGTGGCAAATCTGTTGACTAAACAAATTCGATCCGATATATCATAATTATATAATAATAGTATGTTAGTTGGCTCTTATAATAATAGTGCTTATCTGTGCTATACCAGCTTCGGTCACAAATAAGTATGATTAACCTGCTACCGGATGTTCATAAAAATGTTTATAATTGTCAAAGAATTAAACATTTTCTAATAAATTAAATATTATATCACTATGTCGGATCAGACCACCTGTAACGGATCTAAACCCATACTTATATCGGGTTTGATTCTCATCACAGATAAACAGTAGGTACGTCAGAGATAATTTTACTTGTGACTGGCGCTAAAGCAAAAACCCGTTAAAAATATTGTTACCTATGACGAGCTAGTATATACCCATCAGAGATGGCCTACTCATCATTGACGGGCTGATTGTGCACCCGTTACAGGTAACATTCTTTGTCGTGTTGTTATTATAGCTTGTCATTGGTATGAGATACATGTGACGGCTTTATGTTAATATCAGACTGATGTGGTGAACATGAAAAAAAATAAATTTATTTTTTTGCTAGCTTCAGAAATGGCTATTCACACCTTCTGAAATATAAATAGCAAATATTTCTAGAAACTAGTTATTACAATCTACATAATTAACCACAAACTTATAATTTATGTCATTTGATATTTTGAGCCAAAAAATTTATATATATATATATATATACTTGGCGCTAATACTTATGAGTACGAACTTTTGTAAAATATAATCTGTAATATTATGAAATTATAAATAATATTGTTAAGTATCGGATTGTAAGATGTAATTTAGAATTAGTAAATCACAAAGCTTTTTTTTTAACTTAGCTAGAATATTGTGAAAAAATAATAGAAATCTAAGTGAACAGCATCTCCAACTTTCTTAGTTAGTTAATACATGCACTAATCTGACTAAACTAACTAGGGACTTTGCTCACTCGCCATTCTATAATGATTTGACAACAAATTCTTTGTAGCACATAATCCTAGTATAAGGTAAGTTAACGGGACAATTTATCACCAATCCACAACATATATATATACAAATAACATATATATACAAATAGACATAATTATTAATTTATAATATAAGACATAATATTATTTATGCCTTACAACTCTCAATTAAACAAAAAAGAATGTTTTATGGAGACAACCATATTCTCAATATCTACAGACGGAACATTCCGTTCCCGCTAATGATTTCATGGAAAATAAAGCCGACGATCTATCTTGTAATCTGCACTTGGTCGATCTGCCGAAAGTTCCATCTCTTTATCTATGCATAGGGACTACATTTAATTTGTGATTACAAATACTATTGGCAAGTACAAACGAGATGTGCTTTTAGACACAAACCTCGAGATCCAAGTCAGTTACCTATTTCATCAAGGTAGTCATGTTGTGCCACTTGTGGAAATCGCATTGATCTCCAACCTATTGCGAGCATTTGAAGTCCATGTTATAATGAAGGGATTCATTGGTGTTTTTGTGTTTGTCTCTATTCTTGATGTACAATGCCCATGCAGTGTCTAGTGCATACGCATGAAGTGAAAAATCATATGGACCATGAAGGTTGAAGATAAAGTAGTAAACCATATTACATATTGCCTCCATTATCTAAGAGTACTCGGCGCATGCAAAATGATTGCCAGTGGAATGACATGCTTTGTGATGAACTTGGACTTCAAGTTCTTTTAGGCTTTACCCATCTTTGAGAGTGTTCATCTCTTCAACCTTTGCTCTACCTCATCTGAATAATCAATATTTTTCAAGCTGCTTTCTTCTCGTTTTCGAGGGTGTATCTGATGTCTTTGTGAAGGATGCTAAAGTAGCTTCTTACCACCATGCCATAGTTGTTATCAAGAGAGCCGATGACACTTTGCAACTTCGTTGGTTTACTAGAATTCTCAACCTTTGTGATTGTCTGTCTATACTGAGGTAGCTCATTCTGAGACCTAGGATTAAAACCGAAGGTCAGACCACTAGTTCCAGCCGACATTTCTACTTCTTGTTAACTAGACATTGTGGCTTCGAACTTAATTACTATATACTAACTAATGTGTTTCAGTACTAAATTAATAAAGCATGAAAATTACAAAAATTAATTAGTATTAAATTACTAAATTCCAAAATTCCAAAATAGTACATTCCTAAATTTCTGAAATAGTACATCAATTACTCCATATTCAAAATACTATCATTGACTCACATATGTCACTGCATAGGGAATAGAACTTCATGATATAAGTATTCAGCGAAGGCCCTATTTGAGATGCTCGATATTTTAGGAAACAATCGATGAATATTCACTTTGTGAGAATTTGGAGAATTTGAAAAAACTAGATTTTGGCTACCAATTCATTTTGAAGATTCTGTAACTATAGATTCATAAAATCTAACTAAAAAAATGTTTGAGAAAGATGGAAAACTGATGGATATCAGGAAGGCTAGCACGCAGGAGCTCAGGAAGTCCAACGACGAATCTCATGGACGCACGGGAATCTCAAGGAGGCTAGCGGTGAATCTCGTGAATGCACGAGGAGCTTGGGGAACTTACCTATGATGGTTTTCCATTCTAGACCCATCACAGGTAAATTAACTATATAACTTAAGGTTTTTACCGTAAGTCGACTACTACATTTCTAGTTATTGTTTTATCAAAAAAATTTATTACATATCTACGTGTGGTAGACTTTATATTTTGTACGAGCAGTACATTAAACTAAAAAAACTTCAAATCCTTTATGTCAATGAAAATAAGTGTCTATTCTCAATCGAACTGAAGTTAACTTTATCGTGCTCAATTGAACTTCATATGCAAACGTTGACATACATACATATCATGAACAAACATTAGTACTTCTCATATGCTTATATTTCATAAGAATGTCTTCTTCATGGTCAAAGCATGCTTACACAATACGTCTTCTTGTTATACTTCTTAAAGAGGAGCTTCATGGCTAATATCATGACTGTACTTATCGTAATCTTCCTCATCTATGATATTATCGACCCCTTATAATGAGACCGATTCTGTACTTAATCCTTCAAAATTCTCATATACCTCTCGAACAAGTACATCTACCTCATAAATGTAGAATTGCACACTTTTTTTTACTTTACCATGTGGACAATGAGATGTATCATGATATCAAAAAACGTAGGTGGGTAGTACATCTTGAGATGATAGAGTATCTTCACAACATCTGCCTATAGGTCATCTAGTCTCTCTAGGTCAATAACCTTCTATCCAATTATATTGAAAAAGGAGCATAATCGTATTACCGTGTGCCTCACTTTTAATAGTAGAATCTTCCTACTGGCAACTGGTAGTACTTATGTAATTAGAATATGACAATCGTAGAACTTTATTCGAACTATTTTAAGGCCGTCCATCAAAACACACTTACTCGGTCATAATGAGTATCCAGATGTAATCTTAATACTCTCAATACATGATAACATATCTATTTTCTTATCATTGGATAGAGTATGGTAAGATGAAGGGAGTATAATCTTCTAGACTTAAAGGTTATTGGGTGCAAATCCTTATAGATTTTCATGGGCTTATATAATTTATCATGAATTTATTCCATCCTTCGTTTGTCCTAGAATATTGAGTAGTAACCCGACAAGGCTCACACAAACATTCCTCTCTAAGTGCATCAAATCAATATAATGGCATATCTCCATATCTTCTTAGTACGATAGTGGCTAAAATATTGACTTCTTTTTCTCATGCTATTCAACTTTGAGTTAGTAATATTTTTCTTCTTTCCAAAATCATTACAAATGTCCATCACTAGGGCATGCACCTCTCTTCTAATTAAAGATGGTGGTGCAGTAGCCCTTTCCCTCTTGCCATTGAATTTTTTCCTCATTTTTCTATATGGGTGATACAACAGAAGGAATCTTTTATGGCCCATGTACACCATCTTGCATGAGTTCTTTATCCACACATTGTGTTTCATCCATACAATCCGATTAAGTGTTCTTTCATTTTACTATTTGGCTAAGAAGGTTACCAAATGTAGAGTAATCGTTGATAGTGCAGAACAACAAGATATGAATCCTAAAGTTCTCCCATCCGTAGGAATCCCATGTCTGAGATCCCTCATAGCATAGTATTTCCAAGTCATTGATCAAAGGCTCTATGAACACATCAATATCGTTGCAAGGTTGTCTCGGCCCTTAAACTAGTGTGGAAGGCATAATGTATTTTATTTTAAAGCACAAACAATGTGGTAGGTTAAAGTTCATGAGAAGCACTACCCAAATACTATGATAACTGTTCAGATCACTAAAGGGATTTATGCCATCTATACTTAGACCGAACCTTATATTCCTCGGATCTTCTGCAAAATCAAGGTAATCCCTATTGGTGTTCCTCCACTATGCTGAATCGACCGAGTGCCTAATCATTCCGTCATTCTTTCTATCAATTTTATACCAACAAACCAACTTAGCTTCCTTTGGATTGGCGAACATTTGCTTTATGCAATCGATAATAGGGATATACTAAACAACCTTTGAGAGACCGTCTCTCCCGGACTTCCTCCCCTCAAGAAAACTGTTCTTTTGCTTGTATCGAGAAGTTTTTTTTTATTTTGGTCACACATCAAAGTTGGCATATTCTTTGTAGAACAAGATGCAGTAGTTTCGACATGTGTGAATTCTTCTAACCTCCAACTCTAACGGACATAGCACTAACTTTGCTTTGTATGTCGTATTTGGCATTTCGTTCTTCTCGGACAGCAAGTCTTTCATAAAATAAAAGTACATCCATTAAAATTTTGTCTAACCAATGATTACATGCTTTCAGTTTCATTAGATCAAAGACAACATATAGTTTTGTGTGCTTCTGCTTACATCTAAGATATATACGAGGATCCTTAACATCACGAAGCATCTTGTAAAGATTAGGATCGACATCAATGATATCACCTCCTAGCGAACATGGGACGAACATGTCATCTCCATCTTCTTATTCCTCGTTCTACTCATTGTCCACTTCATCATCATAAATATTCAATGGCTTTTGTCTACTGTGGTTACTCTAGTAACTATAGTTCTTTATGAAACATCTCTGTATTAGATAAAACTATAATTACACTCTATCTATAAACATTCTTACTTTCACAGTCTATGCATAGATAAGCCACATATTCCTTGCTCCTCCTTTTTTTATCATCCTCCATAGCATTTAAGAATTCAACAACTTTATTGCTGTACTCTTGGTTTAGGTGGTTACTGTTGTATATCTAACTATGATCTATCTGAAGTAATAAAAAAACATATAACTAATTTATCTATACTAATATAAATTATATTCGGATAATAGCTAGGTTTCAAATCATTTTTTTACACTTAACATAAATTTATGATGAAGATTCACCCCCTAGCTCTCCTACCTAAATTGTGTAAGTGCATATGGTGAGATGACAAAGCAATGCATAAGTGGAGGTATTTATATAAATCACCATACCTCTATCGGTTAAAATACACAACACATTAGAGGTGTGCCAAGTTACCTCTGATGGATTGTGAAATCATATGCACGTCAGAAGTGCTCACTCACCTCAGACTAATGCTATCCTAAATCCGTCACAGGTTCAAACCCTTACCTGTGATGGGTTTTTAACGGAGACCTATCAAAGATAATCGGATTACCTATAACGGACTAACTTCTGAATCCATCAGAATTGTGGTACGCTTACCTCTAACAGGTAGAAAAGTAGGCTTATCATATATAAAGCTTTATCTATAACAGGCCATGTTGCTCGGCCTTATCTACAATGGGCTCTACGGCTCATCAGATATAATGCTATCTATAACGAGGCACTGTGGCCCATCGTAAATAGCCTGTCACAGATAAGGGAATCTGATGTAGTGTATCCTCATGGGAAAGTCGTAAATAGTATGTTTAGTTACTTGGGTGTCCAAGGGGCAAGCTAGTTCTACCTTGGAGCTACACATATATAGAAAGAAGTCTGCACAAACACTTCATATCCAAAACATTTGAACTAGATGAGATATGGATATTATGTAGGATAAGTGATAGGGATTTAAGCATTTGAATACAGTACCTTATTTGCTATTCGGATTGGTATGAGTTGAAATCTATCATGTTTCACACTCCAACATGTTTACCAACTATGGTCCTTTTTAAAAGAACTTCTGGTAGCTATAACTACATCCAAAATCACTCTAGACTCTTTAGCTCTATAGATCTACATATTCTCATTAGCTGCATTCTCAACTATGGCCTTAGGAATTTAATTCTCTAAACAAACTCACTTTACTTACAAAACTTTGGCACTCCATAGCAAACACCCACTTCATCTATCCGTGGTTTGAAATAAAACCCATGCATTTTTTGAAGACCGTGGTAGGATTTGAGGTTCAAGCTCACCAACCATATGTGACTAACTGTCCATGCACAACCATAAATATTTTTTTCTCGTGTCATATAAGTCCCTAATCCATACATTTGGTAATTGCTTTTACACTTATATATCTGTAAGATCTATGAAAAGAATAATTGTTTGAAAGTAACTTTTTATAAAAAAAAACATGCGACATATGTAATATATACAATTTTTTTAAGTATGTATGCATTTTTCATTTTTAACTACTCATGGTAGTTTACAAACTCGATGGAATGTAGTATAGAAATGACTCAAAATTGGGTTTTAGACGGTATATGTATTATCGTGCTATATATTTGTGGCTAGAGGAAGCTCTTTTTATCTTAAGATATAACATTGCCGTGAGTTTATTTGTATACTAGTGACAAATAGTTTATAAAAAATGATCAAAAGAGCAAAAAAAATTTGTAGTGACATGCAAGCTTTTAACACAGCGTGCCACTTATGAATTTATATTCATAGGTTGTAACATGATATATCTGCTACACATTTCGAGAGATAACCGGGTTGTCTAAGCAAACAGTGGCAATCATGTACTTGAATAATCATTTTCAATTTAAATTTTGTTTAAAAATAAAAGGCCACTTTAAAGTACTGTTTCTCCCACGTATCACTCCTTTAAATTTCTCCTCATCTTATCTTTAACTATCATTTTATTTATAAACATCTCTTTTTTAATAAGATTTTTTTTCTTTCATAATTTATTTTCTAGTAACTTATTTTAGGGATGGAATAAATACCGTATTCCAGATTAACTAGCCATTTCCATTACAGAATCCGATACCAGCCATATCTAATGTCAACTACTTTGAACTACACAACAAATGGAAATAAGAACAAAAGGAAAAACTCGATTTTCCGGATCCTAGCATTCTTCATGAAAATAGAAATTGCCATACCCAACTTGTATTCCGAAAACAAATAATAATTTCCATAATATCTTCCACTTTATTTTTCTGAATACTATTTACCATTTTATCACTGATCTGTGTGATATATACGAATATAAATTGTGTGATCTCCATCTATAAATAATCAGAGGGACAGCAAAGCAGAGCAAAAGGCAGAAACCCATAGCACTAGCAGAGCAGTGCGTGTTTTGCATTGTGTCCTCCGGGAACAGGTAGCACGAGAACGAAACGAAGCTGCTGCCAGGAAGCTGTGAAATCCATCGTCGCCTCACTCTGAAATCTGAACCCAATCCCACGAACAGGCCAGTATATAAACACTCGACAGTTCACGTCGTTCTCCATCAGCAGCGAGCGAGCGAGCGTGCGTGCGTGCGTGCGTGTTCATCTTCGACAGCGCCGGCGTGATCAGCTAAAGATTTCAGCAGCCACCAGCATCGGTCGCCCGATTCTGAAAACTGGCCATATAGGTCAGTGAGAGATCGTCTGTCCATCTTTCTGAACTTTTCTCTCCGCTGTGGTTGCCGAGTGATATGTGTGACCCAGCTCTTGCTTGGCATTTGCAATGTTGATACGTATGCTGCATTAATTTCTTTAGTCTGTGAATGATTTTACCTGATTGGTTTGTGGGTAATTTTGACTCTTGGTAATCTGTCGTTCTTGCGTGACGGGAGATAAATAGATTGGAAGAAGAAAGTTAATTAGGTATTTCGTCATGTACGGTAATGGTACTATCAGATGGTGGGAAGAGTACAGTCTAGAAAAAACATGACCTCTCGAACTGGTGTTATGCAACAATACTAGACATGATTAGTCATGTGACAATGATAATAGATTCATCGTGGAACGTACCTTTGAACCATAATTATTTTTGACATTTTAAAGAAATGTAAATAGAAAAAAATCATAGCTTAGGGAGTTGCATTGGAGACATGTCAATGAGTTGAAAAGAGAGAAGTTTGTAACTGAGTACGGGCAGAATACATCGCTCATATACGTAGCATTTACATTGATCAATTTAATAGTATAGATAACTACTACCTCTCAAAATTAACGTATCAGGTACAACCGATCTAATCCCTTATCCATATAATAATTATATATAAATATATAATATAACATTAACAACTAACATACCTCTCATACATATCTGAATGTCTTATAGCCTATGTGATATAAAAAAAATTTAGAGCTCGCTCGGTTATGTCACTTGTTGTGCGGTACAACTGTAAAGGCGTAAAGTTGATGCAGCGACAGGGAGACATATGCCTGCGACGCGATGGCCGATAACATTGTCCGGATGGGCGTGCGCGGGGCGTGGGCACTTGGCATTGCAACGTGCCTCGTTCCTCTCGCAAGCCGCAGCAACCACGCGCGTGGTGGCGCTCAGCTCTGGGAGCGTCACGAGGGCAGCACGCGAGACGAGATGTCAGCTGTACCCGCGACGAAAACGTGTGCAGCCAGCTCTAGCTAAACTTAGAGGCTAGTAAAACAAACGTGACCTGGTGGCGCCGCTCGTAGCTAGGCGTGTGTGTATATATATCAAGCGCCGGGTTCTGATCGAGGCGGTGCCATAGCCGCTGGCCAGCGCCCGCGTCGTCCCTGCCACGCGCGCTCCACGACGGCCGGACGCCGCCGCCGCCGCGGACTAGCTTGACACACCAACGTACGTAATGCATACACATGAAGTTCTTTTCCGTTTCTTTTTACGCGTTTGTGTTCTAAGGCTGGTTCGTTTCTTTTCATGCGTTTGTGTTGTAAGGATGGTTCGTTTTTTCAATAAGAATAAGGTTAAGTAGACACGTAAAATAAGGATTAATTGAGTTTTAACTATTATAAACTTAAATTTTTGATTTGTTCTTAAACATTTTTAAAGAAACTTAAAGTTTTCGTATGAAACGAACCGATTAACAATTTAAAAAATCGATGTAAAATCTATATCTTAATTAAAAAAAAGACCAAGTTGATAGGCCGTAGATTTTCTATGAAACTTTTTTAATGTAGAGATTGCAAGATTACTAGAGGAATCAAATTCTCAGGAATTTGGTAAATCGATCCCGTACGTTCCCTTCCGAAATTCCAATAATCTTGAACAGGTGACTGATCAGCTGGATAGCCGTTTTTTACGTTTGTTCTTTTAAGTAAAACCAGCTGGATAGTCGGTATGTTTCCGTGCTTCATTTCATTGGCTGGCAAATTCTATCCTGGGATGGGATATAGACGATGCCACGGTAGGGACGCGGTTGCATATCGGTACGCGTCTCATGAAGGATACGCGAGCCCGGGCGGCCGCTCAAGCTCAATCCAACCCGGGCTATATTAGCTAGCTGTTGCCTGACGGCTCGCTCCGCCTCAGGAAATTGCAAACCCACTACTACCAGTGCTTGTTTGTTGGACTTGGATCTGCTTCGTTTTGTCTTAATATAATTAACTAACAATCTGGCTGGCCGATCGCCGCGCCGTACGCCCTGGAGCAAATAATCAATTTGCCACTAGATAGCCAGCTACTAGTAGAATGATGCCGGCGTTCGGCCCTCCATGTGTTCACCCTGACATGCACCAGCTGTAGCAGTCATACTAAAAGCGTGTGTGTATTTACAAAACGAGAGACTATAAAATCAATTAAGTATTTTGTTCGGTTTTTTATATTTGACGTATTATTATTATTATTATTATTATTATTATACACGTGTTTGACCTCATTTTATTTAAAATTTTTATATAAATATAAAAAATATAAGTACTCTTATAGAATTTTTAATGATTAAACAAATCACAACAAAAATAAATAATAATTACATTTTTTTAAATAAGATAGATGATCCTAGTTTTAAAAACAAATGCCGTAAAAAAAGGTTATTACAAACTTAAAAATGAATTTATATTGTCTAAAAATAGATTTTTAAAAAAATTAAAAAACTTTTATATAAAAAAATTAAAAAAAATAAATCAGCTCGACAACGTATCTACAGTGACCGAGAGATTAGCTCAACCGATCGGGCAGTTCTGAACGGGGCCTAAATCTGATTAGCTGCCTGGGACATTCGCATGGCGGATTACATCAGACAGAGCATTACTATAATCGCCTTGATTAATTTACCGCACCCTGGGCCTTAATTGCAAGCTATATATGCATGTTTATTAAGTTGTTTTTGCCTCTCTGAAGAAACTTTTACAAAATTACTTCAAGATATCAAACTCAAAATCTCGATCATCATCTTCCTGTTGCGAACGAATTCCGGGTGGGATTCATCGTCTTCTCCGATAAGTGACCAGAGTAGGGTTTAGTTTTGGCATAGACGGAGCTAAACCGGCAAACACGGGTATACAGGTAAAAACTTAGAGCATCTCCAATACTCCCTATAAATCTGGCTCTCTATTTGCCGATTTGTCTAGCCAGTTAAAAAGATTGTTTCTATAGATATCCTGCGCACTATAATAACCTCTTCATATCTCACTCAAATTTATCTAGGTCCATATATCAGCTTCTTTCTCTTTCTTCTAATCCTTTTTCTCTCTTCATCCTTCCTTCTCAAACCACCCACCATCTCTACCACCGGTGAGAAGAGACTAATCCAACACAACAGCTAACTAGTGGTTGTGGTGTGTAAGGTTGACGGAGCTTAGTAACAGACAGTAGAGCTTGATCAATGATGAAAGAGAGCGACGGAGCTCTAGATCATTAGATTTGGAGATGGATATAGAGTAAAGCTCAAGGTGAAGGTAGAATGCCATGTGGGGCTCAAGACAAAGACAACACCTATATGAAGCTTGAGATGGAGGAGGAGGCACCAAATACCTAGGAATGGGTAGAGTTAGTTGGACGTGTATCTTTTTTGCCGTCATCCTCATCGTCACAATACCGATGCATATGACCCGACGTGTCTTAAACCATTAGCCCTCTTATATCTTAGCGGGAATTGAGCTAGCCGATAACTAGGGACGAGGAGGTGGTGGTGGGGTGGAAGAAGCAGGAACCCGGTGGTGAAAAGTGCAGCGCAAAGGTGATCGCTGTAGAAAGAAGGTGGCAGAGGAGAATTCAACAATAGTGTCAGTGCAGGCAATTGCAAGGGAGAGTACATGGGAGGCATTTAGCTGGCGGTAGCAGTGGCCAGTGGGATTGGGAGTTTTGGCCAACCATATGGCTTTGCCATCTAGATGGAGGGTCTTTTGCAGCAACGTTTTCTGCTACATTGGCTAAAGTTTGGTATAGAGAGTTAGATGGAGAGGCTACCGGAGATGCTATACTGTATAAAAAAACGTGCATCCACAGTGTCAAAGTCCACATCTATTGCATATAGATTTGACTGTTAAAAAGAAGAGTTGATCTTCATCTAGCTTGCCAGGAGGAGAGTTTTGCAACTTTTGTCTACACTTTGGATCAAACAGGACTAGTAGCTACTCCACTCGCATGGTTTAATTGTGTTTTGCTAAGACTAAATAATTTTGGGACATGTCGTTATTGGTTTGGATCGAGACTGTTTGATCATCACCGCGTTGTGAAGGCACACACTGGCTTGTCCGGTTGATGGATCAGCTCCTGTTTAATGTGATCACAAGAAGGACGCCTGCAGGCTCTCCTGTCTTGCCCATGTCCACCGCGTAATACGTACTGCCTGGCCATGTCCGACAGTGACATGACTTTTGTTTATATAATTTATTTATTACGTCCAGTATTTCAGTAGCGTTGGTCTCGCTGTCATTTCATATTTTTCATATTTTCATATGGATTGGGAAAGCATACGGCCGGAATTTGGGGAAGATCCAAACACTCTTAATTCGTACGGCCAGGTGAGAGGCACATATAACTGCGCTCGTACCACACAACCCATAAACGCACGTACCTGTACATGTTTAATTAAACCGGAAGTACAATTATTACAACTCTAAGCTACATATAAACATATATCTTGCCCGTGACCAAACCAGCTTGCGATTAGGCCGGCAGTTGCCACCTGACGCCTTGTATCGTAGAGAAGAATCCGTTACAGTGCAACAAGATCACACATCCTCTTTTTTACAGTAAATTTTATAAAATCCTACATATTATGATTTAAATTGCATACAATTATAAAGATTTTAGCTTATTATGGTTTTAAGGTTTTTAAAAAACCACACCATAAATCAATCTAACTTTATATTATATCAAAATAAAAAAATAATAAACATATATAGATACAAGTTTTATATGATGGATTAAACTCATAAATCTACAACTTACATGTATATATATGTATAGTAGATTAAAGATTAATAGTGTGGTTTTATAAAATTATAAAATCATAATTCTTATGGTTATATATAACATACCAAAACCACTATACTTTTATGTAATTTCAACTATAATATATAGAATTTTGTGAAATTATATAGGATTTTGTGAAATTTAAACACATATCTGTGAGTACGTTATTATGTTAAAGATACGGAGACCAGATGTAGGCGCGAGCCTTAACGAAGGCGAGCAACTGGACGAGATGAGCTGGGCTCCCGCTGCATGATTGTAGCTGATCACTAGTGCAAACCCCCAGCAGCACCAGGTACTTGGTACTACTAGTCATCCAAGCATCATTTTGCCATTTAAAAGGCTGCACAGAGCTGATCGATTGCACATGCTCTGCTTCTCTCTCCTTCAATTCGCCACTGCCGTTCTAGTATGCCTCGTCTCTCCTTGTCAGAAAGATTCTCACACTAATGTTCAGATCATTTCCTGCCTGTCTAGCCCAAATAAATGTCCAGAAATCTCATGGTTTTAGGCAGAAATTTGTCCAGAAAACTTTGCAAGCCGGGTCCAGAGTGGACAAGATAGTTGGTAACCCCCCAGATAATTTTTGCTGTTCTGTTTATTTGTCTGAAAAATTGTTTATTTTTCTTTCTTTGCAACTTTGCATGCGAAAAGAAGTTGTTGGCATTTGTTCGTTAAAGGTTGATTACTTGTCAGTTCTCACACTGTTAGTCTGTCACATGTATGTGGTGTGTGTCGTGCAGGTAGCACCTGAGCAATGGAGACCAACGGCAGCAAGCCCGGCGGCGAGGTGCCGTCGCTTCTCGCCGACGTTGAGGTCTCCAACCTCACCGGCTTCGACGTCACGGCCCCGAGCCCGCGGCCTCAGCCTAGCCCGCGCCCTATTCTGCACCCCAACACGGCGACGCGCCCACGGGTGAGTCACCTTGGGTTGGTCTGCTCTGCCATGGTGAAGACATGGAAATGGAGGTCGCTTACTGTTTGATCGTTTGCAATGCAGGTGCCGCCGCTGGACCGCGTGTCGCGGCGCGGTGGCGAGGGGGTGATCCCGCCGCTCGACTCGCCGTTCCAGCCTCCGGGGTTCCGGTCATTGCAGCCCGTGTCCGTCAGCCTACCGGCGTCGCCGAGCGGCTTCAGCGCGCCGATTCCCGTGGGCGGCGGCGGTGACTCGGACGTCGACCTCCGGAGGCAGGCCATGGCGAACGCTGCGCGGGAGCCGCAGCACTCGCCTGGGTCGCGGGGCAAGGCAGGCAACGGCGTGCGGTTCGTCCAGCCGGAGAGAATGATGTTCCGGTCGCAGCCGATCCCCGGCGGGCAGCCGTCGCGCACCGTGACGCGCGGCGGTGCCGGCCGCGCCATGAGCCGGGACAAGCGGTACGACTCGTTCAAGACGTGGTCCGGGAAGCTCGAGCGGCAGCTCACCCACCTTGCCGGCGTCGGGCCGGAGGCCCCTGCAGAGAAAGACGGCGACGACGCCATCGGCAGCCACCGCACCTTCTCCTTGCCCAAGGTTGATCGCTTCTTCGCCGCACTGGAGGGCCCCGAGCTGGACCAGCTCAAGGCAAGTAAAAAAAGCCAATTCTTCGGTTCGATCTCATCGTCCATTGTTGTCACGATGACGTCATGCGCACTCTCCATGGCTGCAGTCGGAGGAGGAGCTGGTGCTGCCGTCGGACAAGACGTGGCCTTTCCTGCTCCGGTTCCCGGTGTCGGCGTTCGGTATCTGCCTCGGCGTGAGCAGCCAGGCGATCCTGTGGAAGACGATCGCGACGTCGGCGCCGACGACGTTCCTGCACGTGACCACCAAGGTCAACCTGGTGCTGTGGTGCGTCTCCGTGGCGCTCATGTGCGTCATCTCGGCCATCTACGGCACCAAGGTGGTCTTCTTCTTCGAGGCCGTCCGCCGCGAGTACTACCACCCCATCAGGGTCAACTTCTTTTTCGCGCCATGGATCGCTTGCCTCTTCCTGGTCATCGGCGTGCCGTCCTCCGTCGCGACGACGCTGCCGCCGTGGCTCTGGTACGCGCTCATGGCTCCCGTTCTCTGCCTGGAGCTCAAGATCTATGGCCAGTGGATGTCCGGCGGGCAGAGGCGGCTGTCCAAGGTGGCGAACCCGTCGAACCACCTGTCCGTCGTCGGCAACTTCGTCGGCGCGCTGCTGGGCGCGTCGATGGGTCTCCGGGAAGGCCCCGTCTTCTTCTTCGCCGTCGGGCTGGCCCACTACAGCGTGCTGTTCGTGACGCTGTACCAGCGGCTGCCGACGAACGAGACGCTGCCCAAGGAGCTGCACCCGGTGTTCTTCCTGTTCGTGGCGGCGCCGAGCGTGGCGTCCATGGCGTGGGCGAGGATCACCGGCGAGTTCGGCCTCGGGTCCAGGATTGCCTACTTCATCGCCGTGTTCCTGTACGCGTCGCTCGCCGTGCGGATCAACTTCTTCCGCGGGTTCAGGTTCTCGCTGGCGTGGTGGGCGTACACGTTCCCGATGACCGGCGCCGCCATCGCCTCCATCCGCTACTCGACGGAGGTGGACAACGCATTCACCAAGGCGGTCTGCGTTGCGCTCTCCGTGGTGGCCACGCTCACCGTCACGGGGCTCTTCGCCACCACCATGGTGCACGCCTTCGTGCTCCGCAATCTCTTCCCCAACGACATCGCCATCGCCATCACCGACGGCCAGAGCATGAATCCCATCAAGGAGCTGCACGAGATGCGCGGCGATGACGATGACATTGAATCCGGTGCTGCCAAGGCCACCGCGACGGCTGCGGATGATTAGAAGCTTTGAGCTGGAACATGACACAATCGGATTCTTTAATTGCTTGGCGCCATTGCCAGGGTGTGATGCCTGTCGTGAATCGTGGAGATGATGAGTCGATAGTTGGAACCACGTGTATCCCATGAAAATCAAGAGGGCAACAGTGTTTTGTACATTACTACATATCTCATTAGATTGTGCTTCTATATATTATGAGGAAGATGAGGGGTTTCACTCTGTAATTAGTCTCCACCTATATAAAATCACTCTGTAATTAGAAATTTTAGAATTTCTAAAATTTATAATTTACATTACAAAAATATAGAAAATCTCCCGCAGTTGCTCATATTTGTGTATATTAAACATAAATAAATTAGGCCTATTGCAAAATAATGGCTATTCCAAGCAGAAAAGGTATTGTATACATCTCTTGCGAAACTATTCTGTGGGAAAATTATCCTCTGTATAGCTGAAAGAAAACTATCTAGATTATACATACCGTGTAGAACAAATGGTGAACTTTTAATTAAATTCATATACGTTTCTTTTTTGAAATTGCAAAAGATTTTCCAGCTTTATAACACTGTCATGTCATCAAAACCAATTTGAATCTGGTTAAAGGATGAAAGTGAATGGTTGTAAATGGCATAGAATGTTTAGGTGTGTCTGATTTTGTAGTTAAACGATGAATTTTAGACTTTTTGTGAAACTTTAGGAATCGAAAATGGATTTTCTGCACATATGGCGAAACAAATTAACTAGAAAACAAAGTAAGTAAGGTGAATTGCTAAACCAACCTTGTATTTCCCACATCCCATTGCTAGTCAACCACACTGATATGATATAACTAACTCCTTTATACCCGAAATATTTTGGGTATGTTTCGTTCTATTTGTAGCCTTGCCTTTTTTTTTTTTGACAGTGGCAAGATTTGCCTATGCCAAAAATTTTGTCATTGCCATTCCGTTTTTTGCCATTTATTTGGGCAAGATTGGCTAAAGTTCAAATTTGTAAAGCTATAAAAGGAATGCCAAATTTTTTGTTCCAAATCAAATGGATGCCTTTTTTTTGGAATTGTCAATAATTTGGTATGGATGAGTTTGGCTATAAACCAAGAAATTCCTTATCACCCATTTATAGCAGGTTGCGCGACGAGGGATATAGCTTTTTAAAAAGGCCCTCGGTCCCTCTAAATAATATCGTATTGTCTGTTTTATTACTATAAACCCCCTATATTTTTTTTCAAAATGTAATGCAGATAGGAAAAAAATTCAGATTTAGGCTAAATTGCAAAACTTTAAAGCACCAGGGTATTAACAAAACAAAATGCTTGCTCCGGCATCCGATGCGCTTGATACATCAGGTGTTTTCCACTCCTTACTCTCCTCTCTCCTTTTCCCATTCCCTCAATGACCTTGAGTAGAGCGATGGAAACTAGATTCGCCACTAGCAATCTCGAGCAAAGCGGTGGCCAATGGATTTGGCATGGTGGCTTCGAGCAAAGCTGTGGCAGGCAGATGCGACACCAGCAAGTCGAGCAAAATGGTGGTAGCATAGTGGAGTTGATCAGAGCAGTGAGGTGGCTACGGAGATGAAGGAGAAAGGAGCTCTTTGCTGTGGCTATGGCGGCTTTGGCACGGAGCTCACTATCTTGGTGGCAGCAACACATTCAACACTTGGGCATCTACTACCTTTTTTTATTACCGTCAGCTTCCTCTAGCGTTGGCGTTGCCATTGGAGCCGGATTTAAACCTCCTACCTTTAAGCTAAATCTAAAAATATTTTATTACAGGGTAAAAATGTTTCAAAGCGTATGCAATACCCATTAGCTTTACCTGAAACATTATTAATTTGTTCGCATATCCACTTACCTGACTGTGAACTGATCTAGACGCTGCATGGCGGAATGGACATGTGGTGCAAGAAATATTTCACCTTGTGAATTATATTGCTTTCCTTCACATATTGGCAAAGTTTTACTATATTTATGTTATCGATATCAAGGAGAATAAAGAATTGGTTTATAGTCATAGAAGGCATCTTGGTTGCTAGTCAGAACTTGTAGAAATGACCGTGTTAAAACAGTCAATGTTTGGATGACAGTCAAGATATGCCTCCAGGTGGGAAAGAATTGTGTTCTACTATCAATTCGACAAAAAAAAATAAGACGGTGAAAAAGAAGTTAGTTCTAAAGTTGAAGTTAATTACAATTGGAACTTTGTTAACGCTCGGAACGAATCCTACAACCAAAATTAAGATCAAAAGGAAGCCACCACTGAGCCCATTTTAGAAAGAGCAGTGTTAGTTGACATACTAATCAAAATTTTCTTTTTTTAAAAAAAATCCAAATGAAACATGGATCAGGAGAATATCTTTTTGATGATCTCAATGTGTGCCGTAACACAACAGCAAAATCAAAAAGGACGAAGTCTACATTGTGAACCTTGTCTATTATGACAACACTGAGAAGATAGAGCATAATATGCTGCGCGCAGCGCGTGCGACGGTATGGTGCGGTATGATGCTGCTGCAAGCAGGAGACAATGCCTATTGGCCGTCTCAGTAAAGCAGGTGCTAGAGATATAAAAAGAGATATATTATGTTTGTTTTTTTTATCTCTAAGTATTATAATCTCTCACCTTGGGGACCGCCTCAGCTCCAACATCTTGAAGCGCAAACCAAAGACTCCTATCCCACGCGGCGGCTAGGCGAAAGGCTTATGTCCTCGGGCACGGCGTCGGGGGCCAAGAGGCTTGTGTCTGAGCCTCTACGGCGGAGGCGAAGAAGTACAGGATCATGTAGCCGATGCTTGTACGCGACGCCCTCCGCAGGCTCACTGGCGGCGGCCCCGAGATCTCCCGCGCTGGCGAAGTCAGGCTCATCTGGAACCACATCATGGCGACCCCTAGTGGCGGCAATGCAGTTCGACCTCAAAGCGTACATGGGCAAGCGCACGACAGCGCTGAACCAAGCACTGGACGTGCCCATTCTGACCGACGAGTTCCCGCGCGTTGTGCCTGGCGACCTGCGCCGTCAGTGGCGGACAGGAGTGAGTGATGCCAGCCACCACGGCGGTCGAGATGGTGCACGCCATGTTGCTCGTCCATGACGACCTGCTCTGCACGGACGATGACGACGGCCTCCGCCGATTTGTCATTGTTTGGTTCCATGTGTACGGGCACGTACAAGTTTGATACTGATAGGTATTCATTTAATATCGATGGTCCCAGATCACATATTTACAAGATACTCGGTATCAATCCCATCTAAACGAGATCTTGTACAATAGAAAGTCTCTTTGTTTTTGTGTCCGGATGTGACAACAAAGCATGCGTTTAATTTTTCCCCAAAAAAACTAGGCGTTATTTTATCTAGTAGAAAAATGTTCAAAAATATTTTAAACACATGCCATACCGACTAGCTTTACCTGAAATATTTTCTATGATGTGTACAATATTTGTTAATTTTATCGTTGGGTTCTTAATGTTTCAAACAATTGCAACTTAATACTAGTTGCAGCACCAACATCTAATATGTGAAACATCAAAAAACCCAACTACAAAATCAAGAAAACAAGAGCCTACCGGTTTAAATTTAGCTTTCTCCCCTCCAATGGTACGGATCTTCTCTCCAATGGTACGGATCTGGGTTGTATGACGATGAGCATCTCCTACCGCTGGATTTACCTTTCCTCCCTTTTGATTTTGCTGTTGTGTTACGGCACACATTAAGATCATCAAAAAGATGTTCTCCTGATCCATGTCCATGTTTCTTTTAGATTTTTTTTTTAAAAAAAGAAAATTCTGATTAGTATGTCAACTAAAACTGCTCCTCCTGAAATGGGCTCAGTGGTGGCTTCCTTTTGATCTTAATTTGGGTTGTAGGACTCCACCATTATGTTCTGAGCGTTAACAAAGTTCCAATTGTAATTAACTTCAACTTTAGAACTAACTTCTTTTTCACCGTCTTATTTTTTTGTTGAATCGATAGTAGAAGGCAATTCTTTCCCACCTGGAGGCATATCTTGACTGTACATCCAAACATTGACTGTTTTAACACGGTTATTTCTACAAGTTCTGACTAGCAACCAAGATGAAGAAACAAGGCTACGCTTGTTTCCAAGCTTTTCTCCTAGTGATATAAAATTCTTCACATGCAACCATATCTTTCCTCCTGAAAGTATTCTTCCTATAGCTGTTACACGTGGGCCATCAGGCATGCCATTTAATTTCATCTACAGTTCAAGTAGTTCTCTTACCATGGTTAGTACTTCGTGGCTCAAAAAATTTCTCTTTATCTTCAATACTCTAGCATATATGTGAAATTGCAGGTTATCTGATTTTGTATTGCAGTCAGCTATTCCTTTCCAATATGTGTATTTTGAAACACCAAAGCACACATATTTTGAGCCTAATGTCATTGTAGTAGAAGTGTAGCACTCCTTGTATGATTTATCATTTGTCTACTGAAAATATAAATTAGTGTCATAATGCACTTGGAACTTCATGGCCATGTATTCATTCCTCTTTGCTGCAAAAATAGGGCATATTTTTAAACATATATACCATAGGTTATAAACTTTATGAAATTAAAAAATGAATTATCTACAAGTCTAAAAAATGGCATGCTGTATCATGTTAATTGCATTTGTATGTGCTGTGGAGTTGACTTTTTTTTGTCATATTTGCTTTTCGAGAGCATGTCATGTTGGTGCTTCTATTCTTGTTTTTCCATCTATACAGATCGAAGAGTTTGGCCGCTTTCTTTGCAATGTAGTGACAATAGTGTCTGAAGGGTTGGTAATATTTTTCGCTTCGTATGAATATGAAAGATGTGTTTATGATGCATGGCAATCTTCAGGCATGATTTCCAGGATTTCTAAAAAGAAATACGTCTTCAGAGAGCCAAAAAACAGTGTTGATGTCGAAATGACGCTCAACAAATACAAGGAGTCAATCCAGTCCTGTAACAAACGTTTGCGAGATACAGGAATCACTGGGGAACTTCTGTTGGCTGTTGTTGGTGGGAAAATTTCTGAAGGCATAAACTTCAGTGATGGGATGGGCCGTTGTGTTGTAATGGTTGGATTGCCTTATCCAAGTCCATCTGATGTGGAGCTGACAGAGACCATAAAGCATATAGAAAGTATTTCTACCTCAGTTTTGGTTGGAGATGATAACTCAAGCAGCAAATATGATGATGAATGCAAACTTCAGCGTGGTTTCTATATATGAAGAAAGTGCAACAAGGATGCACGAGAGTACAATGAGAACTAATGCATGAAAGCCGTGAATCAATCTATTGGTAAATTACTTCATTGGAACATTTATGATGTAAAATACTTGGCTAAAGTTCTTATATGATGAAATAATTTTATTACAAGCAGAGCAATCAGGCATGTAAATGATTATGCTGCAATGCTATTGGTTGATTCACGTTATGCCCGTACTTCATCAAACAAGAATTCCTCTTGCCCTACTGACAAACTACCCCAATGGATAAAGACACGACTTACTTGTGCTCAAAATTACATAGAGGTCCATATGATTATTGCACCAGTTCTGCAAACTCAATAAACAAATGCATTGAATAATTACAGGTCATACAATCTGAGAACAGTTGATAAAGCAAACATATACAGGTATGCTAATGTGGGCTTCCCACCGATGATTGAGGTAATAGGGTTTCCTAGATTCAGTTAGCACTAGGAATCCTCTGTTATTCATACTTGTGCTTCAATTTGGACTAGATGACTTTGCATTTTGAATCAAAATACTTGACATGATAGTTCGCAGTCAGCCAGCTAATACACTTCATATTTATCACCAAAATACAATTTTTTTTGGACTGTAGAACTAAACTACAGTTACTCGGTTATTTTGCTGATTTTCCAAAGATTGAGAACAGGATTGAATGCTTGTAGCAATAAATAACTTCTTCATTTTTTATGCTATTCGCATAGTTGCATTCTATGTTTCTGAAGTGAGAGCATTATACATTTTAATTCTCTCAATTTATAATTTCAATGAAGGTAACTTGCACTCTTAAAATATACTAATTTTAGGAAAGTATTTTACTCCAGGTTTGTAATTTTAGTACAATTCTATCAAAAAGTTGAACAAAAGGAAACTATAATAACTGCATAGCATTGTTATTTCCGTCTAGCTAGGTTTGGTTAGCTTGATATACCTAGGTATTTTTCACCTTAATGATTCTTTATGGTCTAATGCTTTGTCAGGATTCAGGAGGATCATGCTTCACTTATTAAAGGTAGGGATAAAAACAGCTCAAACGGAACAGAACTAGCTCTAACATTTTGTTTTCATTTTTTTTAAGAATTGGAATCAAAATCAGAAGCCCTAGATACTAAAACGGAATCGAATATTATCAAATATAGGTACGGAGTGAATACAAATAAGAGAGAATATGATAAAAAATATTTATCAGAATATGAAAACAACTCTAACTGAGCTTCTCAAATCAACAAAGAGATGTAGTTCATTATTTTGTCTAGAACAATAAATTGATATTTATATTTTTTTTATTAATTAATAATAATATAACTAGCTGTACACTTCATTTTCTATGACAAGTACAATAAGCAATAACTATATTAATCTACATAGCCTACTAAAACAAAAAAAAGTCATTAAGTAAATAAAAGAAAAACAGATCTAAAGCACTGAACTAGAAAAAATATCTCTATTTAACTAACCAACTCAATATTTAGTACAAATATGAATATACAGAGTAGAGAAGGTTGAAGCTGCTGTATATGAAAATTAGTTCGTTTCTGATTCCAAGAAAAAATATAAATTTATTTCCAGAAAGTTTCGAATTTGTTTCTGACAAATTAAGGTTTCTGATGGATCGTATTCGTTTCCATTTCCAAGAAAAAATTCTGAATTCATTTCCGTTTCTGAAACTTTTTTGAAAAAATTCCGAACTACACTTCTATTTTCGAAAACGTCCGGAAACTGGAAACTTTTCTAACCGTTTTCATCCATAATTAAAGATGCTGAGTTTCACTGTGCAGAACATGTTTTGGGTTGATGATGAGTTTTGTCAAAGTGACCTGAATGCATTTGCTAACGGAATTGATAAGATGGAACTTCATGTAGATATATATTGGATTACAATATTTTGTGGACACAGTTTGTTCATAAGTTATGAAATTATATGCTAGTGTTCTTCATTTATCTAAGTGGGTTGACTTAGGAACTACTAAACTTAGCCTAAGAGGTGTTTTCACAGTACCCTTAGAATGATTTTGAGCAGGTGGTTGCTTTAGATCTAATGGGTCTGATTCCATTATACAACATCCAGTATGTGTAGTAGAAATTTTAGAGGGGTGAAATTATAATTGAAATATAGAACATGTTATGTGGGTTGTTTGTTGCCAGGTTAGACACCATACTGACCTCTTGTCGCAAACATGGAAATGCATGATTTGCTAATAAGCCAACAATATGACAGTGTTCATTAACAAAGCTCTCATATGCAGTAATATGTAGGAAAAATTTGGAGGCAAATTTGCATCTTTATTGCTTGCCTAAGTACCGCCTAAGTTTTTTTTCTGTCCATGTGACTCACGACTCACGAGCGGTCCTGTTAGGTTAACATGTTATCCAATTTGTCAGTGAACAACCCACATCATATGTGTTTAATGAGATTTACACATTTAAAACAAGATACTGACTCATTTGATCAATTTTCAAGATGGGTGACTAAATTGCATCTACCTCACAAGTTGTGGTGCGATAGATACATTTTACTCTATCCTTATCAAAACCTTAAATACGAAATATTGTTGCCAATGTAATAAATATGGCATATGTATCTAATATGGACAGTTTTTTTATAAAGATATTAATTGTTCGAATCATGTGATGTTACATAGCGTATCCTGAGTAAGTTAGGAATAAGAGTCAGGATATATGATAGGCATCAAATCCAGAAGACCAAGATTAGTATGACCAGGTCATATGGACTTACGGAGGTATGAAGGTCCTGCTGAGGATTCCTATTTTATCTCTACTAGTGTATGAATACAGGGGACCCGAGGCCTCTAGGGGTCAAGAGTTTCAAGATTTGTAAGCTACCAAGACCAAGCTCGACAAGATCCTGTTAAGTTATGTCGAGACTATTGACGATGTCTAGATTGATACATCCCATACTCCTTGTATGGACCCACAAATCTCAATATATACAAATACATAGAGTGAGGTGCTTGAACATGTATAAACTTTGTGTGTTCAAGGGCTTTTCTGTCTTGCTTCCTTACCCAAGCAACTCTAGGTATACAATTTGAAATTATTGTCAACTAATCAACAACAATTAATGCGCAAAATAGAGAGCTTTATAATTTCAGGATCTCAAAGACATGGATGGTCCTGAGGTGTAGATTTTTTAACGAAGGATTCATTATAAGAGATTGTAGCTTAAGGACTAAAGACACATGCTAATAGTTACCACCAGTCTGGCATTTGTCTCCCAATGCATCTCTCAAAATTGCAATAAAATATCGGAAAATACCTTGCCATAATTTTAACAACAATGACCTTAGGAGAGAACATGCAAAATGACTTTGGGAACATACAAATCTCGCAAAAGATCAAGTATCTCAAAAAGTCATGTTACCATGTGCGATCGCTCGTCGCTCATGAATGGCCATGCTAAACTTTATTACAGCCATTGACTGGATGTTGTAAGCAATTGTTTGGTAGAGTTGCAAAGAACATTTGTGTAGATTCGTTGCAACAAGAAGCAAAAATGTTCCATATCAATGTTCGAATCATCCAACATTTCCAAACACAGGTTGAATCCAAACAACATTCTTACAATACTAACGCTTTTCCTATTTTAACAATATATATGCTCCTATGTTTGCAATCATCCTTCCGTGCAAGCGTTGTTATCTCATCACAGTCCTAAACAGAAGCCATCCAAAATTTTCAAGTACAACATACCCACACCACATGCATTCATTGATAGAGTGTGCCTCTAAAGTGTGTTTGAAGATAAGTGAAGAAAATAAAGATAATCAGGTAAAATGAGAAGACTCGATTAATTAAATATTAGCTATTATAAACTTTAAATATGATTTTTCAAATCAACTTTTATATAGAAATTTACTTTTCATCCAAACACTTGCATTCAAACGTAGCCTAATACCCCATTAAAGAAATAGAGATCAGTGCCAAATCTTTAATTTCACTGAATTTGTATTAAAGCAAAGATGTGTGTTGTAATATTGTGGAAAGCAATATTTTTGTGGGTGGACATGACTCCACCACACTTTGGTGCTTCCACAAAGCCAACCACAATTTTGATACTTTGTGGCTGCTCTGTAGTCCTGTGATTTCCAGTCCTCCATTCTTCTGTATACTGCGTTTTTTATGTTAAAATATTCGATCGTACTGTTAAAAATTAATCCTTCCGTCCCACAAATACTTTATTTTAGCAATTCTTAGATTAATTATTAGTAGGGAGAGATTAATTATTAGTAGGTAGAAATGAGTATGGTGTCTAATTACATGTGTCTTAGCCTGATTAGCTATAATCCCTAGAAATGAAGTTTTATAGGATACAAATCCAGCTTTTTTTTTACCAGAAGGAGTACGGACATTCTCATAACAAAATTTCAGGAAAATGAAAAGTGCTCCAAACCTTCAAACTGGGGCTCCTAACACCCATGCGCGGCGCTAGGTAATCAAGTCACGCGCGGCCCCAATTCCAATTCAGCGAGGGAGTCGGATTGCGTGTTTTCTGCCCACGCGCTTTTTCCCATTGCGCGCCTTGTCCCTCTCCGGGCGGCGATTTCATTTCTTCGAGTGAAAGTAAGACGTTTTAACAAAACTTCCAACTAGTGAGATCAGAGCTTTCAACTAATTCTCAAGGAATTTTCCATTTATTTCTGGGAGGGGGGTAAATAGGGATAATAAATTGGTGGGGAGTTAACTTTCAACTAACAATACTAGAAACATTCAACATGGTGCTTATAGGTGAAAAAAAGTGACTTTCAACATCAAAGACCTGTATCCTTTAAACTTCAAAAGAAAACAGGGGCAAGATTCTTTGACAGCGGTTCCACCTTCATGCAGCTGTTCCTGTGAATGAAATTTGTAAGTATCTGCAAGAACTTAAGAAAACGAAATTGATTGATGTATATGTACAATTAGATGATGTTTTAGATAATGCATACAAGCTATTTGGAAAAGTTGAAGATCATACACAATTCTTCCATGTGTTCTCTATTGAATTTGTAACTTCGTAATTTTATAAGCATCAAACTGGAAAAGTACCAATCATAGCAAGGGTCTTCCTTGGTCCTTTCCAAAATTTTACACAACGAAGTGTTTAACTGATCCTAAAATCAAAGAGTAAAATTTAAAAATCAGATTTGGATTATAATCAGCGTGCATTCCTAGAACCACAAAAGCCATAGATGAGAGTACCTGGAAAACGCATATGTCGCCCCTGATTGCACCATTTACAAAATCTCTGTATTGTTTATAGTCATATCCGCTTGAAGAAAAGCCATTCCATCTACACTAGTACAACTGGGGGTTGTGGGAGGCCCATCCATACTCAAGCCACCAGAGGCATTGCTCGAGAATTAAGTGCGCAACAAGGGAGGTGAAGGCGCTTTGGTCCGCAAAACTCTGGGAGTGGGAGGGTGGGGAGCAGCATTGCACGGAGGAGCCTCAGTTTCCTGCAGCTTTGGAGCACACCAATCATCAATACAACACATAGGCTAACTGAACTAATGAAAACATACAGTAACGAGGATTGATTGATCGCCCAAATCAAATCAAGCGGCGGCGTGGGAGAGGGTAAATTTAATGGTAAACAAGGACCTCCAGATTCTCTTCCTTGCATAGTAACAAAAAGATCAGAATTTTGCCCATGCCTTAGAGAAAAACATTGTTTGATTAGTACTATTCCTACATATGTACAGGCAGCCTAACCTATCCAGAAACTTAGGGATTTGTTAAGTAGAAAGGACTTCAACAAAGTAGCGATATAGTGAGTGCAAACTTTAACAGTATCAGTAAGTTGTCAGGGTGCAACAACAAAACTTGATTGTGTGGGTCAGTAAGTAAAAATAACTTAGAATTGGAATGCTTCAGTGTCAGCAAAATAGAAAACAGCTTGAAAATGAATTACAAGGTAAAAATAGATGTGATTGATTTTTTCTCTGTCAAAGATGTCAGAGAATGCAGTGGTATCTGAACGCTACAGCAGACAGTGGGTTCAAGTCCCGAACAAAAATTGAAAAGTTTCGAGTTTCAACTGTTAGAAACAGGAAAACACATCAACTTTTAACTTTCCCAGAAGTGCAGTAGAATTAGGAGATCTATACAATTAAGTATGCATAAGAGAAAAGCTCAATTTTTCATTCAAAAGGCCACCACACTGTATCTTCCTATATACAATTTCGACTTGCACAGTTTTTTTTTATTGACATTCAAAAATTTTTAGTCTCGATTCATGTAGTTTCAACTCAAATATCCAAAACTTTTACCTCGTATTTAAAAAATTTTCAATTCAAATCACAAAAATCTTTCTACTCGTACACGTCCAACTCAAATCTTCAAAAATTTCAATTCTCTTCCCAAAACTTTTAGTCAGTGACTCAAATTTTTCTACTCATACACTTTCAATTCAAATCTAAAAAATTCTCAGCCTAAATAACAAAAAATTTCAACTCGTGCCTAGAAAAGTTTCTACTCAAACCACAATTCACAAAGACATTCTACTCAGGCACCTTCAACTCAAATTTCCAAAACTATCAACTAGTGCCTCGAAAACTTTCAACTCAAATAATAAACTTTCTACTCCTACATTTGAAACTTGACAATTTCTAAAACTTTCAACTCTTTCCTCAGGAACTTTCAGCTCGATTATCGATTGAAACTTTTTGTATGAAAATTCTTTATGTGGATACTTTTGGTTGGAAAATGAAAAACTTTCTAATAGAAAACTTTTACTCTAGCATATAAAAATATATCAAAAAACTTCCTAATCCCAACAAGAAACTTTATATGGACAGTGCACACTTTATACTTAAATGAATGCAATTACAATGCACGACTCAGTTTGAAACTTGAAACTACTAACTCAAAACAACCATCTGACTTCGTTTACTGAAAATAGAAATTCAAATAAGAAAACAAAACATCTGGTAGTATAAAATAAAATCAGTTTTCTGCAGCATTAAAGCAGAACAAAAAAAATGTTTTTTGTTGACATAAAAAAAATGTTCCTGGTTCACAAGTCCTATCTTGCTTCTTAACCACTCTAGTTTCAAGTTCTTTATATTTTCTGCATTCAGGAGTAATTCTCCTGCATTGTATAGCAAGGTGATTCAAATTCATAATTGAATTAACAGAGAATTGTAGAGAATAGCTCATAACCATATACCTAAGGTTGGGTCATAGAAACATCCATCAGAGGAAATATGGTGCTTTTCCCTAAACCATTTCTGCCTCCTTATGTTTCTTCTTCGCCTGCTTGTCACCTTCCTCGGCAGCCTCCTGCCGTAACTTGAGATACTGCTCCAGCAGCTCCTTGGTGGTCCTCTGCATTCCTTGAGCAGCTTCATCGCCTCAGCCTCACGCCTCTCCTGCCTGACCACCAGCAGGTAGGCCTCCTTCTACTGTCGATACCTCCCGTCGTACGGCTGCTTCTCCCATGTCTCGAGTGTCTTCCACTTGGTTCCTAGGGCATTTGCCACCTCCTTGAAGTCAGCTTGCAGGTTCTCTTTCGTGATCTGATATAACCAGGCCAGCAAGCAATTCGTCGAACATCTGACGAACAACAAAATAAAGCCAGGATATGCTCTGATTACATTTGGCTTCTCTAGTTTGTCCCTCATTCCAGTGGTCTTTGCACTAGACGACGTATGCTGGGCAGGGCTTCTTCCTCTCATGGGCGGCTTTTCCCTTGCCCTTCTTCTTGCTGCCCCTGTTGTCTCCTTCCTGGTCGGGCTTCACAAATCACAAAAGGAATGCTCTGCAGAGGGAAGCCGGCCAGATCAGACCACCTCACCAATATAATCACGAGATATGGATGTAGAAATCGGATCAAATTGAGGAACCGGAACAGATCAAGGCAAGCACAAGTAGAGAACGAAGCATACAACGGTGAGCCTGAACTCCTTAACGCGCTGCATCTTCTTGAGCTCGGCCTGGACGCGGCCTTACTCCTCCTCACGGATTACCTCATCACGCCCCCGGCGAATCCGCCGGAGCGACACCCCCTTCACCAGCTGAATGCTTTCCCAATCATCTAACTGGAGTCTCCACCGCGCAGGACTTGCCACTTCGGACGCAACCGCAACCCGAGCCCCCGCATGATCTCATCCATCAGAGTGGAGGGAGAGCTCCAGCGGGAGCAGGCCGGCGTTAGCGCCGGAGGGGGCGAGCCGAACAGGAGGTCCTCGGGGGCATCGACGAAAAGGGAAGGGAAGAAACCGGACTCCGAGTTCCGAAAGGGGAAAAAAGTGATCGCATGCGGCGCGCGCGCGCCGAATAGCGGCGTCGATGTCAATATGCGTTGCACAGCAGCATGCAGGGGGAAGAACGTAAATTGAAAAGTCAAATGAAGGAGACAGGAATACAGATAAACCCAGAAAGCCAAATCTAGTCAAAGAGTGGAGAGCACGTGGATTGCATTCCCTGACACGGCCGACCGACATCTAAAAGCTAGCATCATGCATGATGCATGCAAGAGCGTAGGTAATACTTACAGACACTTCGTAATCTTTTCTTGTTGTTTGTTCACCCTTGCTAAATAGATGCTACCCTTTTCACATATAGATGATTAATCTTTCTCAATACAGTATAAACAGAGCGAAAAAAATCATTTACAGTGATTTCTTAGTTATCTATAAATCAAAACAATTTATATTTTGAATCAAGAAGATAATGCTAGGCCACGGGGTCTAAAAACTCTCCGTAGCAACACACTACTTATTACTAAATAGTTCGCAACCCCTTCTAGTCTAGTTTGTATAACCGGTACAGGCAATTCAAACTTTTAGTCCCAATTTAATTGATTGCTATAAAAAAAACAATTGGCGATAGTCCATATAACTTAGAGTGATCTCTTTACTATCGGTTAGTGTTATGGTACTCACATGTTTTTTTTCTATACTGTGTTTTACTATTTATTCTGCTTGTTTGATATTTTTTGTATTGCTTTATATATACATACATACATACATATATATATATATATTACTGATGTATAATTGAAATTAAATATATGTAATTAATATATTATAAATATATATACAATTGTCATTTCCTATATTCTATCCTATATTATAAATATATGAAGCTAAGATGACTTTTTCGTTGCCAAATAACATGCCCATAATCTTAAAATTATCCTAACGAATTAACAAACTCTTTCATAATAAATTTCATGAGTTATTCTTGAATAGCCTTTATATAATCCGTCGAAAAGAGTTCTTGCTTCAGATGTAAAATCTGTCATTCAAAAAAATATGAATATATTAAATCAATAATTCAATGCAATGAGAAAGATATAAATTATGCATAAATGGTGTCTATGTACTTAAATATCCTAATTAGTGTTAATACCATATGTAAGATGGTGAATGAATTCATAAACATTTTAGCCGCACAAGTTAGTTCTTCTTTTTCTAAAGGAGAAATGAATTTATGAAATATTTGTATTATAGAATAAATGATATGTATATTTTTAGTGCATATACGTACCGAAAAGTTCATGCTCATATCGAGTGTTTGTTTGAATGGACCACATATGTCTTTATAGAACCGTGCCCATGCCGTGTATTTAAAAACGATAATGTTGTTTGGTGCACATAATATCGATAGAAGTATATATAATTAAAGTGCAATTTATGACATTACTTATTAAGCAATCCTATAATTTCCTTGAAATCCTCCATTTGTTTCCGCAAGGAGTCCAGAACATAGATTCTACTTTCAGCAATATTTATCACAAGGAGGAGCTAGTGGAACCTAAACATCATATTAATTAATAGACATAACATTGTGTGTCTATGAGAAGAAAATGGTATAAAAGGCGGTAAAACTCACTTAAAGTTGTAAGGTAAAAGTATGAATGTCTTGTAATGTTTTTCACTAGAAATTTGTGAATGTTCATCACTATTTCCTATGAAAATTCCCATACAGTCTTCTTATTAATAACCACAGGGTCCATGAAACTGACCTTAAAGTACCCTTCCCTATGGTATTTTTGAATCTCCATTCTACATCACATAAAAAAAAGAAGTAAGTTAGTCCGCACACGGTAAATAGAGAGATGATACATATGAATAGACTAAGGAAAGGAATAAAACAACACTTACAGAACACAACAACTGATAAGAGAGAGGTCAAGGATGTTTTGATGGTATACTTCATAGATGTCCTCGAAGTTCACCCATATCTCGGACTTCCCATGGAAATAATCATTATCTTTAATCCTAATAACGAACATGACCCTATCTTTTCTCAACTGTTCCACTTACCAACTATGGAATCGGTACATCTATATTGGTAGGGTCCTAACCAGCTCTAGCCTGATAAGTGGTTCGTCGAGCTTAAATCTGGGCTTGACAATAGCTTTTGATATCTTCTCGATAGCGGCCACTCTCGTAGTTGATCTTTGGTGAGACTTGTATCTTTCATAAACTGTTGCAGATTGATTATCCATTTAGATGGCAATGGGTCAACTGCTTGTCTTGCTTGCTTTCCGAGTTGGGGAACAACACTAGACTGCCATCTTTTCATCTTCTAATAGGGCTTAACAAGTAAGCATTTGTAGTCTAATATGATCTTCCTCACTGGTTCACTCATCTTTTAAAAAATGCCCTTATTGCTAGGTCTAGCGGAGCCTTTTTCTCTGGACTTCATCGCTTCAAGTGCTCCTTCACCTGCCTAGACACTTTTGCTTCAATCTCCTCATTAGCCATATTGTACAGTCTTTTCTTTGGTACAGATTTCTTTAGGTCATCCAATGAATGTTTCTTCTTTTGTTGATACCTTGATGGCGTGAGAGAAGGTAAGCGTGACCTTTTTTGACATGGTGAAGACAGGTCAGTCTCTTGCCCATACCAGCACATTGCAGTAGTAGAGATGGAGGTTGTGGTGGAGGCAATGGAGATAGATGTTGGGGAGGTGATAGTGGAGACTAATGTTGGTTAGTAGACTGCGGGGGATCTCCGGTAGGAATCGACACCACCATCCACCCGGGAAGCACGATGTAGCACTTGTACTATAAGATGATGCAGTGGGAGGCCACCCCTAATGTCCTCTCCCCATCACCTTCGAGGAAGTCAAGCTTGAGATCATCAAAGCCCTCTTAGACTTGCTCCATCTCGACCTTCGAGTGCCAGCTGGAATCAACATGCAGGGGATTGTCTGGCCTTTCTCTACTTGTATTGCCATGCCATACGCCACCTTCATGAGAAACAAAGTTAATTAGTACATGTTCATGACATATAACAAACTACAAAATAGGATGTGCAAACTACAAGCATAAACTTGATGGATAGGTTCTTAAAGAGAATATGCAACTCACATGGTGTTTGCTGCATGATTTCATCCACAAGGTAGCGTGGTTCGTCAACCAGTGGCAACGTTGCAGCTTCATTGGTCTGATTGGCTACTTGCTATGGAGAAGCGTAGCTGCTTCGATGGCCTGAGGGACTAAGAAGGATATTCGGATTAGTTCCTGTATGTAGTTGGGTCTTGCTAAGTGCTACCGTGACCTGCCTTTTCACCTCTTCGGTCATTATTTGATTGGTCTCTAGGATCAACTGCTCTAATATCCGAACCATAGCGTCATACTCATACTTCTCTTGCGACTCCTATACGAGTTGATGTTCTCGCGGAACCCATACTTCTACGGGACCATGTCTTTTCTGTGCTTTCATCCTGGGTGCTCGAGATTTTATAGCGCCATTGTGAGCTCATCCTTCTCTCTGTCAAGCTTGAATGTAGCCTAGGAAAAGGACTCTAGGGCATCCACAAGACGATGTGTTGCATCACATATTTCTAGGCTCAAGATGAGGGAGCCCTCCCCTGCACTAAGTATACCACTATGAGCATAGTATCAATGCTTTGATCGTTCGGGCTAGTCGGTTGTGCCCAAAACGGTACCCCTTGCTTCCAGAGTATTTTCCATCTTCTCTCGTTTGGCAATTCCCTTCTTATAAACACCGATACTAGCTTATGAAAATATTTTTTCTATGTGGCATTGGCTTTGTTCTACGCCACCTTCTTTCCATTTTCCTCAGATGACTTATAGTCAACAAATGTATCCCAGTGGTTCCATAGCTTTGGGTACGCATTGAATTTCAGAGGTTGGCCCTTTAGGATAAAGTTCTTGTGCAGATTCGTCTTGAAGGTATGAAACTATGTGGCCATTTTCTTAAGAGCTCATTCCTTCACTTTAGGTTGTTCTGTCTTAGGGACATTGAGAGTGAAGCTCTATAGCAGGGTTGTCCATAGGATGTCCTTCTCTGACTACAGGAGCACATTTTGATAACTCGCCCTTATGGACTGCCATTTCTGTATGCTGATCGACACGTGATCTCTCACGATATAACCACACTAAGACACAAACTTCCCTAGAACGAAGACGGGAGCAACTGGTTCGCCATCTTCTTTTACTTCAGTTATAATATACCTCCCGTCTAACTTTTTCATGGCACCTTGTAGCCCTCATTCCTTCTTCAATCCAGCCTTGTTCTATCCTCCCTCGTTATTGTCCTCATATCTGGACTTGTTGTTGGGTCCCTTCTCAGCTCTAATGGCTTCCTCACTTAAGTATTGACTACATTCCTCACCCTCGTCGCCCTAATAGTGCTAGCTATTACCCTGTGTAATATGGTCTAAGAAGAACCTTTTGTCATCTTACTCTCCCATCTTACCTAATAAGATAATATTGGAAATATACATAAATATACATTGTACGCAAGATTATACGTTAAAACATATATTTTTTTATTTGCATTTTTATTGACCTAATTATTTTTTCTTTCTTCTCCTTCCCGATGAAAAAATAGATGGAAAATGCACATATACTCCATAAGCATGTAATATTTCAATACCAGCATACACTCTAGAGGGTTCGATCGAGTGGCGGGAGAGGTTATTCATGTATACAAATACAAATAATAGGAATACATAAAAATAGTTCATGTATAAAAAACATAAGATATGATTATAGACTAATTGTTCAACAATCATCTCGTACCAATAAGATGTTCTCGCAATCAAGCAGCAAAAATATTAATGTGATGACATGTAATCCAGGCAGCGAACATCCCCTAGTTTTTGGAGTGTACAATCGTCATTTGCTCTTCGATGTAAGGAGCCACCAACGAAGATTGTTGTAAAACCATGAAATGTGGTCTACAAAATAAATCATTATCTACAGGCATTATTGGTTTTCTTCCAAGTGTGCCCTTTTCCCTTAGTCTCCCTTCATGGCTTGATTTGGGAACCCTAATTGGACTAAGGTAGTCAATTAAGTCTATGCAAAACTCAATGACCTCATATGTTCCATAATCTTAGGCGATGCATCCTTTCGGACAAGAACAATTACGAGCGTATTTCTTTAGGATGCCCATGTACCTCTCAAAAGGAAACATATTGTGTAGGTACACATGACCGAGAATACCAATCTCCTTGACAAGGTGAGCCAAAAGAAGCATCATGATATTGAAGAAGGATGGCGGAAAGATCATCTCAAAGCAGACAAGACATTGGACCACGATAGTTTGTAGACTTGTTAAATTGTCTAGATCAATGACCTTCTCTGAAATTGAATTGAGGAATGAACATATCTTTATTATTGTTGTTCGAACATTAACAGGAAGAATACCCCTAAGTACAATAGGAAGCAATTGTGTCATCAATACGTGGCAGTCATGAGACTTTAGGTTTGTGAATTTCTTATCTTTTATGTGTATTATTTCCTTTATATTTGACGAGTATCCAGACGGAACCTTGATGCTATCCAAGCATTCGAACATGTTTTCCTTCTTTTCTGTACTGAGAGTGTAGCTGGCAGGACGTAAGTAATGGCTTCCTTTCTCCCTCTTTTCCGGATGAAGGTCTTCACGTTGTTTCATACGTTTTAGATCCTATCGTGCTTCAAATGTATCTTTGGACTTCTCATATATACCCTGGAAGCCTAGCAAGTTCATGCAAAGGTTCTTAGCGAGGTGCATCATGTCGATTGGGTTACAGACCTCTAAGACTTCCCAATAAATCCAAAAAAATAGACTTCTTCTTTCATATTGCCACGAGACCGTCTTCACTTAGGATAGGTTGGCTACTAGGTCCCTTTCCAAATACAACTTTTAGATCTATCATCATAGCAAATACAATTTTCCCATTACGGTGCATAGGCATAATACAGTGATATGCCTTCCCTTCGAAATGCTTGTCTTTCTTTCGTACAGGGTGGTTGGCAACAAGAAATCGATGATGGCCCATATACACAACCTTCCTAGAGTGTTTTAAATGCATATTATTAGTTTCATCTAAATAGTGAGTGCAAGCCCTATAACCCTTTTTGTTAGTCCTGATAGATTGCCTAGTGCAGGCCAATGCTCATAGGTTAAATTGCTCATGTTTGTCCTCATCCCACATAGAGACACCTACTTCGTTCCATAATAGTAGCATTTCTTCTACCAATAGTCTGAGGTACATATCAATGTCATTACCAGGTTGCTTTAGGCCTTGAATAAGCACCTGCATCATCATGTACTTCCGCTTCATGCACAACCAAGGAGGATGTTTGTAGATACATAGGGTTAAAGGCCAAGTGCTATGACCGCTGCACATTTTTTTAAAGTATTTATGCCATCCGTACTTAAACCAAACCTTACGTTACATACGTCATTTCCAAAGTCTAAGAACGTTATGTCGAGTTTTCACCACTAGGACCTATCCGTGGGGTGTCTCAACATCGCATCTTATTTATGTTATTCTGCGTGCCAACGCATCATTTTATCATGCGCTTTGTTCCTGATCAATCACTTCAGACGTGGTATTATAGGGAAATGCCATATTACTTTAGCAGGGTGTTTCTTCGAAGACTGTTCCTCAACATCATCGGGATCATCTCATTTGATCTTGTATCGTAATGCCTTACAAACCGAACATGCATCCAAGTTCTCATATTCCTCACCGCGATATAAGATACAATCAGTGGGAAATGCATGTATCTTCTTTACTTCCGGTCTTAGAGAGCAAACTACCTATTTTACATCATATGTTGTTGTGGGCAATTCGTTACCCTCCAAAAGAATATTCTTTACAAGTTTCAATAACTCATCAAATATCTTGTTAGTCACACTATCAGCTACTTTCTATCGCAAGAATTTCAATGTGGTACCCAACTTTTTATGCCCCTATTTGAAATCTGAGTACAACAACATTTTGTTATCCACTTACACACACTCTAATTTCTTTAGCTCCTTTTCATTTTCACAGTCTTTCTTTGTATCACGCAACATCTGACCAAGATTATCTACACTGTTATCTTCTACAACCCCTCCTTCCGTCTCACCCATTGTAGTATCTACAAAGTCACCGTATTGAGTCTAGTGGGGAATGTTGTTGTCTTCTTCTTTATTATCTTCCACTGTAACCTCTTTTTCCATGCTTGGTCCTAATTATAGTTAGGCATGAATCCTGAGTCTAAAAAATAGCTATGAAGAATTCTTGAGAAAGAGTATTCCTTCTAGTTACTGCAGTTTTTCATAGATTTCTTGTATTTTTAATATTATTACGGTTAGATTTCTTGTATTTTTAATATTAACATTGTCTCTTGTTTTCCCAATTTTTCCTAACCCTTTATACCTTTTCCTCTATTTTTTCTTATTTACCCCTTTTTCCATACTTATTGTATTCCTTCTTTTTATACTCTTATTAATTTTAGATATATTGTATTTTTCATATTAAGAAATGCACTATTTTTTCTATTTTACCTAATTTATATTCTTTTTCCTCTTTTTTAACATTTTTTCCTATATTTCTACTATTTTTGCTATTATAAAATACTCTTATTATTACTTAGATTATCTCTATTTTATATATTCTTATTTTCTCAAAAATTTTATTGTTTCCTATCCATTTTTATAAATTTTTATGAGAATAAGATATAGCTAGAAATACAATATCTTAATCTAAATGATAAAGTTCCTAACATTTTAAGAGATTTTCATATTAAGAAATGCCCTATTTTTTCTATTTTACCTAATTTATATTCTTTTTTCACCATTTTTCTATAATCTTCCTTTGTTTTCTCTTTTTAAACATTTTTTCCTATATTTCTTCTATTTTTGCTATTATAAAATACTCTTATTATTACTTAGATTATCTCTATTTTATATATTCTTGTTTTCTCAAAAAAATTATTCTTTCCTATCCATTTTTATAAATTTTTATGAGAATAAGATATACATATATAGCTAGAAATACAATATCTTAATCTAAATGATAAAATTCCTAACCTTTTAAGAGATTGGATGAGTAAAATCACAAAAAAAAACTTTCACAATAAAATTTTAGCAGCACCTCCCTTGCACTTTCTTTTAAGTCGTCATGAAGTTGCTCTTATTTTATAAATGGCTTGGGTGAAGAAGAAAGAAGTACTGGTTAAAATCACTAACTGATACTAATATCAGTTGGTGTCTTCAGTCATATTTCATAGTTTTAGTACCGATTGGTAATTAATACATATATAACTTTAGTATCAGTTGATATCTGTAACTGGCATTGAATATCGTGCACGAGCACTAAGTCCGCACGACCGTTAGAACCAATATTAAAAAGAACATCAATATAGGTTGGTCCTAATAACAATTACTAATAAAACTACAGTGGTCCTGAGACTTTAAGGCTTTAATCCAATACTAAATACGTTCTACTAGCAATATATTTGTGTTTTGTTTCATCAGATAAAAATGAAAATATCAGTTTTATGGTAGCCACTTGTACAGTCCGTGCCAAATGTGGCATCATACTTTCCAGTGTCAAACTGTCAACCCGGCTTTAAAGTCAGCTGCTGTTCTTTATTGTTAATTAGTTAGTGGTCTATTAATCTGTCCCTGATGGAAAAGCAGCAGATGCACAGTGGACACACTTCAGCCTGAGTAGCTAGCAAATACCCGTTTCAACATCAGAGCTTTGTATGATTACAACAGTCCAGAGCAGGAAAGAGGTGAAAGGAGAAGTAGGAAGCCACCAGCCTAGCTCATCCGACAGCCAAGATGAGAAATCCGTATGTGAGGGGGTGCCAATTAGCTAAGCAAAGGACTGACACGTAGAAGGGGACGCTGTAGAGATGAGAGAGATACTAACAAATACATACTAGCTTACTACCTCCGTCCATTATTAATAATTGTCATTATAGTTTTAAATTTTATTTCTCCCCATGTACATATGTAGAGTTCTATTGTCTCATCAATTATTTTTTATTTAATTTTTTCTCTATGTTACCACTCAACTAATCTCCTACTCTCAATCCTTCTATTTAGTGGGGTGGGAAGGGCATTTATGTCATTCCTCTTCTCTACTAATTTATACAATCAATTATAGAAACGCAATGAAGATATTAGATCCCAATTAGAATATAGAAATTAGAGTAAGTTTTATAAAATTGTAGGTTTTGGGGCCTCGTAACATAAAATCTCAAGTTTTGCAACATGTTTCAAGTAACCCAAGTTTTAGGGTAAAATGCTACATAAAGCCTCTAATATGAGTTCTTGGCAATACTGTTTATTAGAGGGAACTATAAGTATTTTGCATAACTATGATGTTTTGTGAACTTTTTGCCTCAAAACTAGGGTTCTGAAACAAATTGCAAAAATTGAGGTTATTATAGATGCCTCAAAATATGTGGTTTTGTGAAATCTACTCTAGAAATTTTATAGAATTTTAAAAGAAACGACAATACCACATAATTCTTGACGCTCTTTAAAGGTTTAAAGCTGTCTTAATTCTTATGTGAATATTAAAACTATCTAAAGTACCATCCCCACCCCAACCCAACCCAACTCAAACTTTCCCTCAGAAATCTCATACAGAGGTTATTTTTAGAGAGCGTGCAGTTAAACTCCGAAAGCTTAAATACTAACAAGGTTAAATTCCATCTTTAGAGGGTTATATACCTCTTTATGAAAGATAATCAGAGGGCTTGAAGCATGTACTTGACCTCGTACCATCTATGTATTATACATAGCTAGAAAAAACCCCTGACGTAGCTTACAAGAATAGAATAGAAGAGGCGCTATATGAAAGGTTCTTTTAACTTTTCTAATTACAGAAAATTTATATATTAGAAGAGACGCTATATGAAAGGTTCTTAACTTTCCTAATTATAGAAGATTTACATATTTTATCTATAATCAAGAACCTTCTAGATGCATGTGTTATAGATTCATCTAACACTCCCCCTCAATCATAACTTTCCTAAGTTGAGATGGTATGAAATTCTCTAACTTTCGTACACTCAAGACTTTGGTGAACCATCTGCTACCTTCAGAAGGAACAAAATCAATCTAAAGTAATTTGTTGTTTACCTGTTCTCTGACAAAGTGAAAATTAACTTCAATGTATTTAGTTCTAGCATGGAACACATGATTTGATGTAAGATATTTGGTCCCCATGTTATCACACCACAACCGTGCAATAGGCGGACTGGATACCTTTAATTCTTTCAACAACATCTGAATCAAAATAATCTCAACAGTTGTATTAGCCAATGCCTTATACTCATATTCAATACTTGACCTTGATACTGTAGCTTGTTTCTTTGCACGCCATGATACAAGATTATTTCGCAGAAATACTGCAAAGCCACCTGTTGATCTTCTGTCATCAGGACAACCAGTCCAATCAGCATCTGAATATGTACTTACCAAGAAAGAAAATAATTTATTTATCTTTCGACCAAGCTTTGCACATGACTTAAGATATCTCAATATTCTTTTAACTGCCGCCCAACGTACTATTGTTGGTGCATGAAGAAATTGACAAACCTTATTTACTGAGAAAGCAATATCAGGTCTTATCAATGTAAGATACTGTAAGACTCCTACAATACTCCTGTATCTTGATGCATCTATAGGACCAAGTGGATCTTCTTAATAAACTGAAAGTTTATCACTAGTGGATAGAGTGTGCTTACTGGCTTGCAATCCACCATATTTGCTCTTTTCAACAGATCATTTACATATTTTTCTTGTGTCAAAATAATTCCATGCTTAGTCTTGGTAACTTCGATACCGAGAAAATAGTATAAGTCACCTAAATCTTTTAATGGAAGTAATACGACCATTGCCTCTTGTTTTGAACTAACCATAATTATATCATCAACATAAATTAATATGAACATAACAATGTCACCCTTACTGTAATAGAATAAGGAAGTATCGGCTTTGGATCCTTTAAAACCAAGGGCATAAAGTTTCTTACTTAACCTTGAGAACCATGCTCTATGCACTTGTTTTAATCCATATAGTGCCTTATCTAACTTGCAGACATAGTTTCTTCCAGAATTGTCCTCATACCCAGGAGGCTGCTTCATATAGACATCTTCTTCAAGAAGCCCATGCAAGAAAACATTGTGAACATTCAATTATCTAATAGTCCAACCCCTGGAAACAACAATAGAGAGAACAACTCGAATAGTGGCAGCTTTAACAACACGATTGAAAGTATCTTCATAATTAATACCATACCGTTGCTTAAAACCTTTTGCAACCAACCGAGCATTGTATCTATCTAAGCTGCCATCTTGTTTACGTTTGATTTTATATACCCACTTATAGTCAATAATATTACACCCTTTCTAAGGAGGAACCAAATGCCATGTTTTATTTTTTATTAACACATCATATTTATCATCCATTGCCTGTTTCCAATTATTATCCTCTAATACTTCTAATAAGTTTTGTGGCTCACCGGTTGATGTTAAGAAAGAATATTTAACCGTACCATCGGAGTAGCGCTTCTTCTTACGAATACCACTTTGTAAATGGGTCTTCGGCCTTTGATGTAGCTCGTCCCTAGCCGAAGGTGCCGTAGAAGATCCCAACATGGGATCCAGAGTGGATTTGGCCGCTAGGGGCTCCAGATTCAGCGCCCTGATCGTGTCGGGTGCACCGGATGCAGAATCGCCCACACGCATTGGAGAGGCGGTCGTTCGCCCAGGCGATGTGTCATGGGACAATACGCCGGGATTAGACTCCTGGGCAGATACACTTGCGGAAGTTGTTGGAGGTATAGGTGAATCGCCTTAGGGGTCAGCTCTGATAGAACGAGCTCCGGGTACCCCATATGCGATGATGATAATTCCTGCATAACTTCATGCGCTAGGAAATCATTGTTAGCAGAATTAATTAAAGAATCAACCACATGATCACTTATGATACGAACCCCACTAGTCGGATTTAACAAATAGGTAGGTAAAAGATTAATTTCATCTTGAAACCTACGACCAGCATTAGGACTAAGAAATTGAAAGGGAAATAGAGATTCATCAAAAGTTACATCTCGAGAAATATAAACCCTCCAGAATCAGGATCCAGGCACTTAAACCCTTTATGAAATGAATTGTATCCTAAGAAAGTGCATTGCTTAAAACGGAATTGGAGTTTGTGGGTATTGTAGGGTCGTAGATTAGGCCAACAAGCACATCCAAAGACATGAAGAGAGGAATAATCTAGCTGTTGGTTGAACAGTCGAAAGAGGGGCGTGTCATATGATAGTAACCTACTAGGTATTCTATTTATCAAATGTGTGGTGGAAAGAAAGACATCATGCCAAAATTTTAGTGGCATGTTGGTGTGAGCAAGAAGAATTAGACCAACTTCGACGATATGGCGATGCTTGCGTTCGGGTGTCCCGTTATGCTGATGTGTATGTGGGTAGGAAATATGTTATGTGATGCTAACTTGGGCAAAAAAGGATGTAATTTTTGATATTCACCCCCCAAGTCAGTCTGCACTGTTATAATCTTACGATTAAATAAGCGCTCAACAAGAGATTGAAATTCTCAAAATTTGGTAAATTCCTCAGATTTGAATTTAAGGAGGTAAATCTAGGTGAACTTACTATAATTATCAATAAAACTCATATAGTATTTGTGTCCACCAATTGATTTGGGCGCAGGACCCCACACATCACAATAAATAATTTCTAAAGAATGCTGGGAAACAGTGCTGGAATGAGAAAAAGGTAACTGACGGCTCTTGGCTTTTTGACATAATCACACACCGAATGTTTATTTGAATCTGCTAAAACAGGAAGATTAAATTGGTTGATAACTTTCTCCACAATTGGAGCAGCCAGATGACCTAAACGAGAATGCCATCTATCAAAAGAAATTTTTGCAGCTCCATAGGCTTGCTTTATTATGCGCCTAGCAGGAAGATGATAGAACCCACGATCACAACGTCCCCTAAGCAGAGTTTTCTTTGTTGCCTGATCCTTAATAAAAAAAATCAAGATGAAATTCTATAATGGTAGAATTATCATATGTGAGATAATGAATTGAAACAAGATTTTTGTTGGCCTTGGAAACATATAGAACATTATTGAGATGAAGATCACGACTAGGGTTGTAACAGTAGAATGACCAATGTGACTAACTTCCATACCTGCCCTACTTGCCATGTGGATCTAATCGTGGCCCTTGTACCTGTCATGGATCAACAGTTTCTCCAAGTTGCTGGTGATGTTATCTATAGTGCCCAAATCTATGTACCAATTGGTGTCTAATCCATAGGATGTAGACGTTGCACCTGCATATTTTTCTTCTGGTACGAAGTTTTCCTCAAATCTGTACCAACATATGTCAGCAGTATGTTCTTTTATCTTGCAAACCTAACACTTAGGTCTGTTGTTAGACCCATGCTACTGATTATTTTGTATGCTTTGATTCTACTGGCGCTGTCCATTGCCCGCGAGATGGAGCACCCCTACACAAGCGCCCTCTGCCTCGCATGCCTCGCAACGCACTGCGCCCCCGATTGGCTGAATTAACCGAGGAGCGGCTATCAGGCTGGAGAAGATCCACACGCTGCTCAAATGAGAGCAGCTAGGAGTACATCTCTTCCACACTAATCAACTTAGTCTTGGCGACTTGGGCTGAGACGATGGAATTGTAGTCAAAATCGAGGCCGGCGACAACAGAGGAGACCAGCTCGTCGTCGTCGATGGCCTTGCCAGGAGACGCAATCTCATCGGCGAGAGACCGTATCTTGGCAACGTATTCTGCCATGGAGAGATTGCCCTTCTTCGTTGTGGCGAGCGTGATCCTAATGTTAACGGTGCGTGCTTGTGACATCGAGGTGAACATGGCCTCGACAGCACTCCATACTTTAGCAACAATCTTGCAAGCAGTTAACTGAGACAAAATATTTGGAGTGATAGAAGAGAGCAGGTATCCCAGGACCTATTGATCCGTAGCACCCCACTCAACGTAGAGCGGATTCTGCACCTCCACTTCTTTGCCATCTGTTGTCATCTTCATGGTAGACGCTGGGTTCTTTATGGCGCCTATAAGAAATCCCTCTAGGCATGCGCCCCTCACGATGACAAGCACTTGCATCTTCCATAGTGTATGGTTGTTCTTGGTCAGCTTCTCGGAGACAGCTTAGCTAACCAAGGGATTGATGGCGGTGGCGTAGAAGGTTGACATGGTGGAGGATTGATCTAATCTATTATCGTTTAATAGCTCTGATACTATGAAAGATAATCATAGGGCTTGAAGCATACACTTGACCTCGTGTCGCCTGCGTGTTATATATAGCCAGAAAGAGCCTCTAGCGTAGCTTACAAGAATAGAAGAGACACCATATTTTATCTATAGTCAAGAACCTTCTGGATGCATATGTTACAGATTCATCTAATACTTCATATTTATACCAAAATAATCTTACATATTGGAACATGATTACAAATTCATATTTGTATAGATGTTTTTGCAATGTATAAGTATTGAGGTTTTCTCCTATTCCTTCCAGAGGTATATACCTCTTGTACCTCTCCACTACTGGAGAGGTAGAAAACTAAAATTGGTTGACCAAAACAAAAGTGAACTGTTCTGATACTTAGGAGGTATGGAGGATATATGTCTCACAGTATTAGTAAGGGGGTATATACTGCTCAGTTGAGATATATCCCTCCTAGTTAATTCCAATACCTTTGAAAGATTGAAGGAAAACTTAAAGATGGATTTTTGATACCTATATCCCTCAAGGTATAGTAGATATATACCTCTACTTGGATGAGAGAAAAATTCATATTGAGTTGTGCTGTGTTAATTAGGAGGTATATACCTATGGAGTGGAGGTATATATGCCTCGGTACCTCCAAAGACCAGAAAAGTCTCGTTATTGCCAATCGTAACCTAGTCTTCTAATCCATTCATCAATTTAACTTTTTTAGGGGAGATATATGCCTATTTAAGGATGGGAGAAAACCTCACAACTAATACATGCAAAAAAATAATTAAGATTTGATAAGTGGAATTGACATTGATATATTTATCTCATAACATATTAATTTTCGTGTAGTTATACTTAAGATATATAACTCTAAACCATTAATAACCAAACATGCGTGTACAATGGATATTGGAAAAGAATGAAGGGAGTAAACTATACACCTTTTTGTTGGAGAAAATTAGGAGACTGGTAGAGTAAATAAGAGCTAGAGAGTTTGGCATAGTGAACCATTTTTTATAAATAGCATACAGTAAATTTTGTAAAACCGCACTTATTATATATGCATATGTCAGCCACATCACTTAGATTTAACTTTAATCATGAATTTATGGTGCCTACCACTATGCCATTACATGCCTGTAATGGGTCTAGTGGCTCAACTCTAATAGATTTGGCTATCTTTACAACTAAGTGGTTACTAATAACTCCATAGGATTATGACAAGTGAAGGCCCGTCAAAGATAACTATATCTGTAATGGGCCGTAAGAAAAACCTGAAATAGGTGAGATATGCTCATATTTGGTATCATATAACCACCCATCACTGGTAAGTCACATCTAACAGGCCATAGTAAAAATATGTCAGAGATAACTAGATCACCTTTGACGGGATATATTATGACCCGTTAGAGGTGATCGATCTTTTGATAGATCTTTTATATGACCCATCGTTGGTAGTGGTACCTATAACAACTTTTTTTAAAAATCTAATAGTTGTCTGGATTTTTGGAAATAAATTAATTCGTTTATTAGCTAGTCTCAGAAATTACTAGCCATGTCCTCTTAAAAATAGATAGCAGATCCTAAACCCAGACCCCATTTTTACCTGGCCACATTCCCACATCCAATTCACATTCACAATTTACATCCACAATTCACATATCCGATTCACATCCACAATTACATATATATATATATATCAACAAACATACATTTATCACATTTATTCAAAAGTACGTACAAGCACATATAATTGTCAAGTCCTTTAATACTTGCAGCCACAAACTTATCAAAAATTATATACTTGCTGATCATAATTGTTCACGTGAAGAACTACAATAAACAACCTATCATTTTATTAAATTATAAAAAAGAATTAAATATTATATTATACATGTATAAAGGAGTGATTGTACGATATAATTTTGATTAGCATAAATATACCCATTCCACAATACAAATAATTATTAATTTTGTAACACAAAATTCAATATTAATTTTATGTTACAACTCTTAATTAAATAAACTATAATGTTTTGAGACAGACGCAATCTCAAATTCTACTTGGGATGAAACATTCCTTTTGGACTATAATGATTCCTCTAATAAGCGTTTGGTCGATGAACCAAAAGTTTCAGCTCTTTGTCTACACGTGGATATTATAGTTAGTTTGTGAGTACAAACACTATCAAAAATTACAAACGAGATGTGCTTATAGTCATAAACCTTAGATCTAAGTTGGTCACATGTTTCATTAAGATAGACATGTTGTGGCACATATAAAAACCGCATTAATCCTCGATCTATTGCACGCATTTAAAGTCTATTTTATAATGGAGGGTTTTATCGTTGTTTTTATGTTTACCTCTGTTCTTGATGTACAATGCCCATACAGCGTCGATTGCATATGAAAGAGGTGAGAAATCATAATTACCACCAAGGTTGGTATTAACACAATAGATCCTATTCCATTTTGGTGCTATAACCAAAATAATTGTTTTTTTACTATGGACAGATAAGTACAGGTCCAGTACATGTATACACAATACCTTCATGCAGCCTATGTCTATATATACACCTTGCAGTTTCATGCTATTGTATGCGGTGAAACAAAGAGAAAAGCAGGTAAGTATGTGCTAATGTGTTTGATGGATGAAAAATGAAGTTATTTTAGGGTAGAGGGAGTAGATTAGTGTGAGGATAACTAGTTATAGTTTAATTGAAAAGTTATGTAAATAAAACATCTGAATTCGCAAGCTAAACATAGGTAAGAGTCATAAACAATTATGGCTGAAAACAGTATAAAAGTCCCAACGTACCGACAATCATTTCCGTTATCGACCATATCATTTCATTTCCATATTGTTCAGAAATAACAAGGAAACAGTAGAGGGCTTTTTCTGACGGCAATGCCGTTTTTATTCGGAATTTTCGAAGAAGTTACTGTATGGTGAAAGTGTATCTAAGATTCTCAATTTATTTTGGTGATTAATGACAACATTTAAACTGACAAATCTTGTTAGAATAAATTATTTGAAGTTAACTCAATATCGCATAAAAATTATGGTGAGTTGAATAATTGGTTTAAGTCCAGTGCTCATTGACTTTTCTTTGAAGGAATTCTCTTTTGATTTAGATTGAAATATCCGACCTAGTAGTCTGAATTTCTGATCCCTAATAATTTTCAACACGTTATGCAAGTCAAGTACCTAGACAAATTTATTTGAATCAATCAGAATTACCGATCCATTAGAATGTCTGAGATTTAGATTTCAAGTAACTCGGTTCACTGTCTTATTTTAATTCCTTCATCAGAATTTCCAATCAGCCAGAATTTCTTAGATTTTAAATCGATTCACTGTCTTGTTTTGATTTTCCAATAGGAATTTGTGTGTCCTCATTGGAATTTCCAATTTGTTCTTTTGACAGTAATCTGAAATTGTTCAGAATTTTTGAGATTTTATGTAACTTGGTTCACTGTCTTATTTTATTTTCTAAATCAAAATTTCAGATGTCTCCATCAGAATTTATGACCCCTTGTTTGATAGCGACTGGGATTGTTTGAAAATATCAGTTGGATCTTTTTACATAGATTAGAATTTTTGATCAATGATCGGAATTTCTAATAGAATGCTGAGATTCCCTCCCAAGGGCAGAATTTGGGGGTCTCTAATTGAAAAACTCCCACCAACCCTTTTCTAGAGTTAGCCATTCATTTCACTCTTAAACAAGCTTTTAGCTAGAACTTTGTGCTTATTGTACTTTTGATTCTTAAGCTCTTTTTCTCCATCAATTTTCCCGCTCATGTGTGTGCTTCACTCGGCTTTCGTATGAGTAGGTGGATTTCGTTTTGAAGACCTAGTGTGCTAGTTCTATCTTGAATCTTTAGTATTAAGGTTGACTCTAAGGTTGGCATGGTATTTGTTATCCTTGGAGGTTGAGGACCGCTAGACGGCTAGGTGTCATTTCCAAGCCACCGACTTGCTTGTGGTGAGCTGGGAAAATTTATGAATGTCATATCTCACCTCCATAAGAAAAAAGATATAACTAATGAAAGAGGAATGCAGTTGTACAACCTCAAGAGGATAGGATTGGAAAAGATAAGGCTTTTTTGTGAACTTCTCGATGGAGTGAATCCACTTAATAATTTGAACTTTGCGAGAAATATGTCATTGTGCAAACTTAGTGAAATTCCTCTACATATCTTGGTATCTTGCTTTGCTACTTGTTACCACTACTAGATAGTTGTTGTTTGAGCTTTGACTTTCTATTGAGTGATCGATTTAATTCTATTAGATTGTGGCATGCTTGGTTGCGCCTATGAGCATCGGAAATTCTCATTGATAGTCGAAATTTCCAGTAGGCATCAGAATATCCGATTCATATCGGAATGTCTAATCAATTTCTGCTTTTCGCTTTCACGTTAATTTGTAATTTGGCCTATTCACCCCCCTCCCCTCTAGGCCTCAAATGATCCTTTCACTTGGTATTAGAGTCAAATCTTTGTATTAGGCTTAAGATGTCATGACGGGTGATATAGGGGATGTAAGCAATGTTGATGATGGCAACAAAAAGGGTGTCACCATACCTTATGATTATAACAATGCTTCATCCTCATCTTATGTTATCACCTATAGTAGGAAAACTTCATACTTTAATGGTTTGGATTATGCTACATGCAAACATAAAATGAAGATGCATCTACAATCTGTTAATAGTGACTTGTATATGACTTCTTTATCCATGATACATTATTCCGTGACTTTATTATCATAATTATGTTTCTGTTAACGCAAAAATTTAGAAAGATCAGCGATAGATTGGGAAGACGATCGGCTGAAGCACAGAAGTGTCTGATTGCTATAGGGAAGAAGCCGATCGGATTGAAGCAAGGAAAGACTCGGTCTTAGAATAAAAGATTATCTAGATAAAACCGAGTTTGAGGAGGATCCGTGGTTCATGGCAGGGTAGTCTATCCTATTTTATATGGATAATAAGATTTAGTTAGTTAGTTAACTTCTTTAGAGATATTTTCCTTTATTTTTGTTAGAAAGTAATGTCTGATGGTTGTTGTAAATGCGTCGGACTCTGTAAAACCAGGGTATAAATATAGACCCCTTGAAAATATGTAATCATCAATCCTAAGATCAGTACAACCTCGGCGCATCGCTATCCTAGTTCATTTAGGTTTTTACCAGCGAGATCTGGCTCTCGATGCAGAGCTGCATCGGTTAAGTCCAATCTCCGGCGAAGGGGTAAGTTCCGCCACTATCTCGATATGTCTCATTCTGGCTAAGGCTGTATCGGTTAGGTTCAATCTCTTAGGTCGATAGGATGTATCGCATCACGTCCGTGCAAGATTTATCGGTCTATCAAGCTCTCTCCGCCATCATTGGTCTTATGCTGCATTGGTTAGGTTCGACCTACGAGGCTATCAACGATAGAATGAGCTTTAGGCCTATAGGTTTCTGTACGGCGTTTCATCGAAGTGCTAGCTGATGAGTTATCTGTATATTGAGCGTCATGCCTAGCGTATCGGCTCCTCGGCTGATACGCACCAGGTCTTCAGAGACTTCCCTTTGAGCGCAATGTCAAGCATGTTGGCCTTCTAGCCGATGCGCGTCTTTCTTCAGTGAGACATCCACTCATCGGCTCAGCTAGCCGATAGGTTCACTTCGTCCTTGCTTCAACACGTCCGATCCGGCGTCCACTGTCCCATTATCGTTGGTCTTGTTCTCATACTGTCTCACTTAGGTCCGATCTTCGAGATTCGGTGCCAACGGCGTCGTCACAGCAGGCGATGGGTCTCGTGCTGCCATCTCCATCTTGTGTCTCAATCGGCTCTACGGCCGATAGATCAGGGCCTCGTGTCCGCTACACCCAAAGACGTCGTATTCTTCGTCGGCATCCGCCTACGTCTGCATCGGCTCCCCAGCCAATAGAAGGGCGCCCTAATTCCTATCGGCGATCAGCCGATAGCAGGAGTCATCTGGACGCGACCGATGACTAACTCAATCCTATCGGCAGCCAGCCGATAGCGAGGGCTCGTATCGACCCGTCATGAGACTGACCCATTTGCCTTACCTATTTGTTAATTACAGAGTCAAATTGACTAGCACGCTCACACTTTCACCGTCATGCCGAAGCCGACGTGAACCGACGGGCCCCGGCGCGTGTACCTCGATCCACGGAGAGAAGACGACCGACCTATAGTAGAGCTAAGCAGACCTCCTAGATGTTGGCGTGCTCGCGTCGGAATTCGACGCGAACAATTTTTAATATTTTTCTAATGTTCCAATAGTACCGATATTGTTATTGTTTTCGACTCTACCATTCTGATCTTGTTTTCGAGAAAAAAATGATAATAGAAATAGTTTAAACATTTTTTCCAACCATTTTCATCCCTACTTAATTAGGATAGGTGCTCATATTATAAGGACTTAAATATACTTACATAAGTGGGTGCGTTCAGCAGTCAAAACACGTGACGGCACTAGGTGAGGCTAGCCCACAAGTGCCGTTTAGACATGTGGTAAGACATGCCTACGTGGGTGGATGTGGCAATGAATGCTGTGTTGTGCTTGTGTACGTTATGTTTTTTTCGGGTACTACTCATAGGAAAAACATCCGAATCCAAATTGGTCAGCACATTATTGTGCCCCACAGAGATGCTTATCTGTGCATTTGTTTGTCCAGATGTACAGCTCTCGAACCTTACTTATCATTTGAAGTGCCCCTGTTTTCAACTTCAGTAATGAATGAGATGCTTATCTGTGCATTTGTTTGTCCAGATGTACAGCTCTCGAACCTTACTTATCATTTGAAGTGCCCCTGTTTTCAACTTCAGTAATGAATATCATTTAATGTGGCATTTATATTTAGTTTATTTGGCTGATTGTCCGAGGTACATCCTGCAAACTACCAATGGTGGTATTTACCATAAAAATTTTGTTACTACGTGGAACAATGAGGACAACACAACTAAACTAATCCTTGGGTCACAACTCACATTCCCTCTCTTTGCCGAGGTTTACCTTGTAAGCTAAGGATAAGCTCAAAATTCTAACAGGTAGCTGATGAGAATATAGAAAGGCTATGTTTTATAGCTTCTGATTTCTAGCATGTTATCTAGACTCTAAATTATTACCATTTGGAAGAATCTGAACTGTGTAGAAGAGCTCGAGATTTTCAGTAGAAGCTTAAGCTAACAGAAGCTCTCCCAATTAGAGTCAAGGTGTGGTGTTGTTTTACTATGTATGACTGTTAAGGGAAAAAATTATACAATAACTATGAAATACCATCTCCATCTCAAAATATAAATAATTTTGGTTATATATTTTAGGATAGAAACAGTAACGAATTGTAGACAATAACTCATGGAGTAGGTAATTAAAAAGGCTAGACTTTAAAAACCAAGACAGAATTTATAGACGCTGTGCTTTATTTCTCAAAAAAGACAATTGTTTAGGGAATAAAGAAGAAAGCTACTACCTCCATTTTAAAATATAATCACTTTTAGATTATTTAACAAATACTAAGGTCACGTCAAAATATTTTCTTTTAATCACTTTCGTGGCTATTTTTTAAAATTTTGAATTGTTTAGATTCACTTTTAACTATCTAGTAATTGGTTGAAAAATAATTGAATTGATGAGAATCATAGGAATCATCGTAGAAATACTTATATTGAATATAAAATTTAACTTTAAAAATACGTACATTTTAAAACGGATAGAGTATTTCTAACCTAGCCAGCCTGGATCTGGGCTTTGGGCTTGGCTCAACCCGGCCCTGTTATGGTCATTTCTAAGAGGGAGCTTAGAGTACTCAAGTCAACAATCATATTCAAAACTTTCAACACAGCATCACTTCCTCTGTGGCTATATAAATAGCAGTACAAGTTGGTAGCCTTCTGGGTCTGATCACCTCTGTCCCTTCCCTCCCTTCTCAAGTCTACTCTCAGCTACAGATATCACCACGCCATTAGCTAGTCACCACACTACCATGCTCGAAGCAAAGGGACAACCAATGGATAAAGACGGAGGCAAGAGCGGCGGCCGGAGGAGGCTCAAGGACCGCCTCGCTCGGCTGCTCCGTCCAGCCAATTCGCTCCTCCGCTCGCCGTGCAGCTCCTCCTCCACCTCCACCTCCACCACTTTCACGGCCACCACGACCACCGCCGCCGCCGCGACCACGGTGTCGACGACGTCCTCCACCGCCACCACCGTCGCTTTCCTGCCCCGCGTCGAGACCTTCTCCGCCGCGCTTGACCTCCTCCGCCACCCTCCTCCTCCTCCGGAGCAGAAGAAGAAGAAGCACTCCATGCAGAGGTCTTGCTCGTCGACCCGGCATTGCCACCGCCGCAACGGCCATTTCAGTGGCGGGAGGAAGTCGAAGCTCTCGTCCAACCCCTACGGCTTCACCACCTCAGACGACGGCGAAGGCGCCGACGGTGACGACGACGACGATGACGGCACGGAGGCCTTCTTCTCCTCGAGAAGCCTCATGTCCTCCGACTCCTCCGGCTTCTACACGTGCTCCAAGCAGCAGCCGCACCAGCAGCTTCTTCCCCAGAAGAGCAAAAACAGTCACAACCGTCGCCACCGGCAGCAAAAGACGAAGCGCCGGCGCCGGCGAGCATCGAGCTGCGTGGACGAAGCGTGCAGCGTGAGGGAAGGCGCCGTCGGGTCGTTCCGGCCGCTGGTGACGACGGCGGCGGCCGAGGACGAGGTGAGGAAGGGGCTGGCAGTGGTGAAGCAGTCGAGGGACCCATACGTCGACTTCCGGGAGTCCATGGCGGAGATGATCGTGGAGCGGCAGGTGTTCGCCGTGGCCGAGCTGGAGCGGCTGCTGCGGTCGTACCTGTCTCTCAACCCGCCGCGCCTCCACCCGGTCATCCTCCAGGCCTTCTCGGACATCTGGGTCGTGCTCCGCGGCGGCTAGCTAGCTAGCTCGTTCAGCTGGCCGGCCATCTCGCCGCCATTGTTGTAGCCATTGGCCGGCCATCTGGCCGGTTCATGGCTGTAGTGTGTACGATTTTCATGAGGTTAATTGGGTGTGGTTAGTTGGAGTTTGAAGTGCAGTAGTGCCCTACTGTTAACTGTTAAATCTCATGCAGCATGTATGCATCTGATGTCTCATGGTTGTCGGACGAAATTTTCATTTATCTGCAATGGAAAGTATAACTTTTGTTAGTATATTTCACTGCAAAATTTTAATGGATTGAAATACGAAGATGTTTTTTTATCACTCAAGAGGATGTCTAGCCTAGCTCTTCGAAGAAGGAGCTCAGCAAGAACCCTATATGTCAGTCTAATATGGCATTCGTCAGAGCTATATGACCTAATGTTTTTAAAACAAAATCTGCAAGGTCTATGCGAAGTTTATGTATTCTCAAAAGAACTCCTAAATTGGACCAAAAGTAAAATAATATGGAAAAATTATATGTCAATATAGATTTTATGTACACGGTACGTATTTACATCGAGTTTTTAATTTAAGGTAGTCCTGTGGATTATTCTAATAATGGACATATGGTCAGGTGCTCCTTAGCGGCATGCAGTTTGGGCTAATAGGACGGTCATACTATCTCATCAGTGTTTTACGATGCTGACAACTATGCCTACAACTTATATTAGTGAGTTTTATCCGGACTCAAGAAATTTTTGTCTGTTATTGGACTATTCTGTCACCGAGTAACAATGTCATTGTGTATGTTCTAATGTTATGCTACCATCAATGTACCCATATGTGTTTCATTAGTTTCTTTTCTGAAAATAATTGTCCATGAGTATACGATATCCCTACATGATTGGATCCTCCCTGAGAGAAACATGGCTTTGTCTAAAGCACTGTCGAGTGTAGACTGTACACAGGTCAGGTCAGCATGGGTAGGGAATTGGAAGGAAGCCATAGAGGACGGCTTTCTAGTTCGCTGTGCATTGCTTGCATAGGATTTGAGCCTTTTTGGCTCTTCCTCCCAAAACCTATCAGATCCCCCTAGCTATCACATCAACAGTCCACATAAATAAATGGCCTTTGAGTCAGGTGTTGTTGCCTCTTTTCCCCAAGTACTTCCACTGTGTCAGCAGTAATGGATCATGGAGCTACTCTAGAAAGGTTTTCAGTTTGCATTTCAACTTTCAAAGCTACATATGCATGGATGCATCGTGGAGCTGGCACGTTGTTTGAATCCCAAATAGATGCCCTGTTAGCAAAAGTGGTTGCTTCATTTGGTGTGGGCCGCCTTCCCATTAAAGATTGCACCTACTACTACTTACCCCTTCTCTGTATGGTTCTTCCTCTAATCTGTGTGTAGTCACGGTCGACCAATAGGTTACTACCACTCCATCTAGCTAGCTATGACATGTCCTTCTCTGGATGTTTGAATTATTGTTTCTCTCTTATGAAAAAATATCAGGACATGTCTTGATTAAAGAGAATCACCAATTTCCTCATGTGAATTATTTCAGAAAAAAAATCGAAACAAACAGAAAGTTTCATATTGATAAAGTATGAAAAAATTATAAAATTATAGCCTAAAAGGATATAATCACAAAAAAGAAAAACAAACCAAACTCTAGATATACAACAAGTGTACATATTTTTGTGAGGAACAAATATGACAGCCTACCAAACACTCAATTATATCCACGCCTTTGAGAGAGAGATTAAGAGAGAAGAATGGATCCACTCTCTCCACTCTATCACATAGGTTTGCCAACGTGGCCATCTTGTGATGGTATGGTGGCTAGAGGAGGAGCCGCAAGGATAACCGTTTGGAAAAAAAATGATAGGAAATAAACCTTCAAATGACACTTTTTGGGAGGTTGCGACATTAAGGACTTTGTCGCTACCCATCGTAGGAAATCAGGACATGGTTTTCACCCGAAAGAAACCACTAAGGGGGAAAAGGAAGACGTCACGACAAAGTGTTGCAGCGCTCGAAAACATTACCGTTGCTGGCCTTGAAACGGGTTAGGCTTTTGCTCGGAAATATCTCTATCCTCTCTTGTCACTGTGGCTTGTCATTCCTAGTAGCCACTACCATCCGAGCACCTTCAATGTGCAGCCATCGCACCAGTGCCCCACCATCGGCCAGCCAAGTAGCAGGAGATCCCTTCCGAAGAAGAAACTAGTGCCCTATACACCGTCAGATGTAGTAGTAATTCGTAATGTCCTAGAAAACTCTATAAATCAAGATTTGAATTTTGAAATGATCTACACTGGCTATATCAAAAATTAATTAAAATATTCATGTAGTACTCCCTCTCTTCGATTGGGATGATTTCTTATTTTTCCCTATCAAATCTATGGGATCCCTTAAATTTACCCATGATGATTTCTATGAAAGATTTGTTATACAAAACACTTTTTATTTGCAAGTTGCATAAATCTCAGTGACGGTCCGTATAAAGATTACTTCCATTAACGATCAGAGATATTTAGTCGGTTTGCATGAATCACCAACTAAATATTGCTAATGGTTCTGTATATCCATCTTAGAGATGAAAAAATGAACAAAGCATTAAAAATGTATGGGATAAAACTTTTATATTTACGTTAGTATCAGTTTGTAAGTAAACACTAGAAAATGGACTAAGAGCATCCATAATATGGAAATAGGAGTGGATCATAAGCCCCTTAGTACATAGCTTGAGCTACCCATATGCATATGGGCAGCTCATATGGAATATGATAATAATAATCTCTCTCCTCTCCTCACTCTATTTCCGTGCATATGAGATATTCAACGGGTTCACCTTATAGCCTACATTTGTTGTTTCAATTTCCACAATCACTACTACAGAACATCTAATGGTTGTCGGATGATAACCGGCCTTTGTTATCGGAACTGATGAGACGCTATTATAGGTGTCGATTGCATAACCGGTACCTATAACTCCTTATAAGTGCCGGGTCTGACTAAAAACAGACACCAATGTATCTATAGTTGTAGGTGCCACCTAGGGGCCATGTGGTAGTAATTGTCGGTACAGGTTCTTTCTAATAACATGCTATCATAGGTGTTGGTTCTTCTAGAAAACCAACGAAAAAAATAAAAATAACATAATACAGAAATTCACAAAAATTTCATACATATTCACATAGTCACAATATATCCAACCACATATACATCTATGCCTATATATATACATTCACAATCACCATATACATTCACATTCTTATTCACATCCACATCACGCCCAAAGTTACAAGTCTCAATATTCACCATCGACGTTCATATTCACAAGATATAATATAACTTAGTGAGTATACATGGTAAGAGTTCGATTTTCAAGGTGTGGATTTTCAAAATGCGGTCAACTTTTCTGTCATCCAGTCATCATACCTATAACAGAGATATATGATAGAACGGATGAAGACATCAACTAAATAAAAACATTACACATAATCCAACTTTACATAATTTAAATATCAAGAAATTTATTGAATAATTCAAATACCTTTAAGATCTAAACACTAAATAAATACATAGTATTTTCAAACATTTCTTTAAGGCTTGAGTCAGATCTAGCTAGCTTGTTCTTCTCTTCCTTTGAGTTTTCTTCTTCGATGAGCTAGGTAAGTTGGCCTGCTCAGATGATTGTACTCCTCGATATCATGTTTTTTGATACCTTCCACATTAGCTAGATTGTCATCTTTGATAGCTTCTGGTTATCTGCCTTTAGCTTGACCAGGTAGTGGAAGAGGTACTCCTTAATACCATGTTCTTTCTCCTTTAGATTTTCAAAGTTGACAATCCCTAAGTCTAGAAATGCAACCTTGCTATATGTGCTTCTACATCTATAAAAGCCACATCTGCAAAATAAAACTACAGTTGAATAATGCTAACTTTAAAGGAATGACACCTAATGAGGGAAAATAGTTCAAAGTGCTTACAATGACCACAGTTGAAGAATGCCGATATTGAGGTCCCTTTGTTGATATACTCAAAAGAGCTCTAGAAATTCTACCCATACCATATTGTGATGGTATGAAAGTCGACATCAATGTAATAGGCACAAACCATAGATTCACCAATGGCAGCTTTATCCACCTACCATTAATGCAACCACCATGTTTGAGTGCCTACTTGTTCTAGTTGTGGTTTAGTTAGGAATGGACGTCCTGGCTGAAATTGCACAACTTTGGCCTTTTGAAGGTTATCCAAATATTGCAGGCTATCTAGACCGGCCTCCTTACAGAATTTAGAAGTTTTGGTCTCTCATTCTTCATTGTGCAGTTCCTCAGACATAGCCTACAAATCCTTATTCTGTATAGTTTGCTGGAAGTTTGATTTCAATTTCTTAGGGCCAGTGGTTGTGACATGCTCATGAAAAATTCTTGAATATTATGTGGAATTGGTTCCTTTGGGACCTTGGGCTTTTTAGGGTTAAGAAGTAAAGTTACGCTTCTACTAACCATCTTCTGAGGCAACGAGGACGTCAGCATTGCATTTGACATCATAGTTGATTTGGGTCGTAGCTTCTTCGATGGACCAAACTTTTGCAATACACTTTTTGTAGGTGGTGGAGTTGGGCTCTTCTAGGGAGGCTGTTCACGCCGAGGTCCATCGCGCGCCCCGGCGCGAACACGCTGGATCGTCTGGGAGGTCTGCTTAGCTCCAATGCAGGCCGATCGGCTTTTCTGTGTGGCTTGAGATACGCGCGCTAGGGGCCATGGGGTTCGATTGGCTCCGGCGCGTCCGTACGAGTACGGGCGTGCCAGTCAATTTGACCCTGCAATTGACAAGGAAGTGAGACGAGCAGGTCCATCGGACGCTGGGCCAATACAGGCGCTCGCTATTGACTAGCTACCGATAGAATCGGGAAGTTCTTCGATCGGCTGGGGAGCCGATGTGGACAGATGTCGACAAGGAATCGCCCGTAGAGCCAATAGAGAAAACAGGGTGTACTCAGAAGATAGCAAGGCGCATAGGATCCCTCCGGATAGCCGAACAGTAATTCATCGGCTGGAAAAATCGATGAAGGCACATGCGGACTGGCAAGGAATATTATTAAAAAGGCATGAGCTTCAAAGCCGATGCCGCTCCGGATATGACAGCACGAGACCCATCGCCCACCGTGATAGCACCATTAACACCGAACCTCGAAGATCGTACCTAACCGAGACAGTACGAGGCCGGGGCCAGCGACGATGATATGGAGGATGCCAGATCAGCTATGCTGAAGCAAAGAAAGAAACGAACCCATCGGCTAGCTGAGCTGATGAGGGGACGCCTTTCTGAAGGTGAGAGCGTATCGGCTGGGAGACCGATACACTCGGCGTTACGCGTCAAGGGATACCTCTAAAGGCTGATGCGTATCGACCGAGGGGCAGATACACTGGGTGTGAAGCTCAGAGCATGGATAACTCATCGGCTAGCACTCTAATGATATGCTGTGCAGAAGACTATAAGCCTGAAGCTCGATCTACCGTCGGCAGCCCCGTAGGTCGAACCTAACCGATACAGCACGAAATTGACGATAGTAGAGAGAGCTTAACAGGCCGATAGGCCCTGCACGGACGTGATGCGATACGTCTGATCGGCCTAAGAGGTCGAACCTAACCGATGCAGACTTAGACAGAACAGAACATATCGAGATGGTGGCAGGACTTACCCTTTCGCCAGAGATCGGACTTAACCGATGCAGCCCCGCGTCGAGAGCTAGAACCCACCGGTAAACACCTAGATGAACTAGGGTGGTGATGCGCCAAGATTGTATTTGATCGAGAGATATCTTACATGTTTTTAAGGGGTCTATATTTATACCCTAGATTTACAGACAGAGTTCGACACGTTTACAACCATCGGACGTTATTTCCTAATAAGAACAAAGGAAAATACCTTTAAAGAAGTTAACTAACTAACTAAACCTTCCTAATAAGGTTACAATTTACAAAAATAGAACATCTTGCCATAGAGTCCAGGGCTCTTCTGCAAACTCAGTTTTGTCTGAGTAATCTTCCAATTTGGAACCGAGTCTTCCTCCGCTATAACTCGATCGGCTTCTTCACTATAGCAATTGGACCTCTTTTTACTCAAGCCGATCCTTTTCCTACCTTTCCTCGGGCTTCTTGGACTTGACCCCGATCGGATAATTCCCTGTCTTCAAGCCGATCCAATCTTCTACTAATTAGATCGACTTCTCTGCAGTTCATATCGGCTTTGTCTCCTGAGCTGACCAGTATCTCCATCGGCCAATGACTGAATCAAACTCTCCATCGGACACCTCTCAGCCGATCGGCTTTAGCACCATCGGATCATCCAGATTTTGGCGTTAATAGAGGCACAGGTGGACTCATCTTTTGTGGAGGTGGGGACGTAGCTAGAAATGGTGCACGTTTTCCTGAAGAGCTTGAATTGTCATCGCTAGGATTGTTGGCACCGTCGTTTGAGACAATAACAATGAAGTGTTTGTGCCATAGGATCACGTTGTGAAGAGCATCGCCTAGACTATCAAACCCTTTCTCTAGAGGGAACTCTAGCACGTACCCTCCATATCAACTCAATAAGTCATCAACTTTGACCCTTGAGTAGCTTTGTAGGACCGTCTGGTTGTGTATTGTTTGCCCTAGCAATACATGATAGGCTATATCATGAGCAATCACTTTAGTGATGTTGTTTTGAAGAGCCACATAGAGCCTACACGAAGTCTATGAAGTGATGTCGTCCACTAGATAATGCACCAAGTTTGATTCTACAGGTTGTGCTTCCAGAGAAGCTCAACTGCTTTGCCTCCCACAAAGGCTTACCACTTGATTCTTGGCCTACTCTTGCAGATGGAGTTTTTGTAGGACCTGCATCTTAGCAAGTGTGATAGCCAAATTCTCATCAAGCTGCCTTGCCACCTCCCTCATGATCCTAGCATCATTTTCTTCTTTCACTGTTCTTCTCTTCCTAGACCAATACCTACCTCTATCATCTAGAAACCCATCCTTCCATAGAACAAGACCAACGCATCTTATGCGTCTAGGGTGATCAAGGTTGCCCAGTGCCATTGTGAGGTTATCCTTCTCCCTTTCTAGGGTATGAGTAGTGCTTTGTCTGGATGCTCCATTCTTTCATCTCAGGGGTTACACCAGCTCTACGCAAATTTTCCTCCACCTCTTCCCATTTAGGGATATTCTTAGCATATCCACTCAAATTTTCCTCCACCTCTTCCCATTTAGGGATATTCTTAGCATATCCACTCAGGCTGAGATGGTGAGGATAACTGTTCTTTGTTGAGTTTGACTTGTTTCATTTGCTTATTTCTCTTGCCTCTTTAGATGTTTTGTAACTCACAAATCCATCCCAAAAATCCTTGCAGTTTTGATACAAGGGATCACTAAAGTCTGGTCTTGTGCTAGTTTGAACAAACTTGTTGTTCAAGGTGCCCTTCCACTTTTTGAAGAAAGTGAACATCTTGGAAAGGGCTCCATGCTTTGCTTGCTATTTTGTACCTTCAAGAAAGGTGAATGTGCCCTTCAATTTGTTCCAGCATTCATTCTTGAGCCTATCTAGTACAACCCACTCATATTCATTCGGGTTCCTGGTTCTCCAATGTTTGTAATTTATGGTAACTAGGTCCTTAACAACAACACCATACACAGTAGCATATGGGGTCAATGCCCATAAAGGTGCTAGAGGCTTGCTATCTAAAGAGGGTTCCATGATGACATAGTAACCGTCCGGCATCTAGTTTGGTCTTCTAGGCTTCCTTTGTAATGAGGTAGTTGATTTCTAGGAAGGACTAATAGCAGAAGTGCCAGCCTTTGAAGGATGAAATTTAATTATTTAGAATGGTCTAACATTCAAAATTACCTCAGCACAATTGGGATTGTCGTCGTTAAGTTTAGGTAGTTAGTTGGGATTGTTGTCATTCAATTGGGATTGTCATCGCTCAAGTCAAAAAATCCTAGAAATTCACGCATTAAATTTCTAGGAGCTAAATATAGCACATTAATCATGGGAGCTAAATATAATTAGCAAGAAGCCCACATATCACTTTATCCTAGGAGATAAAAATGGCTAGATAATTTCATATTAACAAACACACATGTGCACATGATGAACACCACATATATAGCTAGCTATAACACACACACAATCATTAGCAACCAAGCCATCTCCATATCAAACTAATTAACAAGAAGATGTATTTCAAATTCATCCAAATTACCACATTTGGCAAATGATCACATTTGTGAACAATTGATGAGAAAGGAAAGGCAGGCACGTGCTCACAACCTCCTTAGCCAGCCCCAAGGCGAGTGCTACCGTGTGCTTATCCTCCTCCTCACCTCGCATGCCACCTCCTCTGCCTCACTGTGCATCGCCTACTCATCGTCATGCTGCCTCCTCACCACATGTCACCACCTCCTTGTGTTGCCCCCATGCTGAGTGCCGCTACTCCTCCTCGCCTCACCACGCACACCTTATCCGTCTCTTTGTGGGCCATCTACTCACCGTCATGCCGTCGAAGAAGTGTTTGGGGAAGCAAAGGTTTGGGGAAGGGAGGGTTTGGGAAGTGAGAGAACGGTTACATCTTTATATGGTGGGTACATAGGTGTCGGTTTTTAGCTCACAACTAGCACCAATAAGTACCCATAGGTGCTAGTTGTTAGCAAAAAATTGACACTTCTCTGAACCCATAAGTGACGGTCAATCATCCAAATGGGCACCTATATGTTTTTTCCTTTTTTACCGTAGACAACCATGCAATTATTTATTTTTCAAATGTTTAGATATACAAGTTTTTTCATCTTATTTTTTTAATTTAGACAGGCTTATGACTTGGCTATCATAAATTATATGATCCTTTTTACATTAATAAACTTCATTAAAAATAAAACGACAACAAAAAAAATTGCACGCAATATGTTATAAATTTTGAGGATTTAAATTCATTAAAAATTTATTGACACGCACGCGGGGCAGATCGGACTAGGAAGAGGTGTGCGCCGTGAGAAAGCAAGCATGAGCCTATGGAGATTCAATACGATGGAGCGTGAACACGCCGAGGACTAGGATATCTACTTAGCTCCAGCGCAGCTCCTTCGGCTAGTTGGAGTGCACTCCCGATGGTCCTACCAGACATGCCGAAAGATATGTTGATGCGTGGGCGGAGTGATCGGACTAGGTGGAGAGGCGTGCCAAGAGCGCGAGCGAGCGTGAGCCGATGAAGGTCCGATGGAGGACTAATAGAGGCGAGCGCAGACACATCGAGGCCTAGGAGGCTTGCTTCGCTCCAGTGTATGTCCTTTGGATTCAAGGTTTCTTCGTTAGCGTTGCTGGAGTTGTAGACATGCCAATCAATTTGACCCTGCAATTAACAAGGAGATAAGCCAATGAGTCAGTCAGCCGATGGGCCGATACAAACTCCTACTATCAACTAGTCACCAATAGGGTTAACATAGTCATCAGCTACGTCTAATGCACTCCTGCTATCAGCCGGTTGCCGATAGGGGCTGAAGCACTTATCCATCGGCTAGAAATCCGATAAAAGCATAGACAGATGGTAACGAAGGGAATGAAAAAAACACATCGGCTGTAGAGCCGATGGCACTCCGAAATCAAGTAGTCAATAAGCACTATGCAGATTCCTATTATCGGCTAGTTGCTGATATAGCCTGTAGTGCTCTCTCATTAGCTGGAAATTAGATGAAGGCATAAACAGATAACGAGGAATAAAATAATGGACCCATTGACTCTAGAGCTGATGGCACTCTGGAATACAGTAGTCAATGAGCAGTATGTGTAATCCTTATATTGACTAGTTACCTATACAGGCTATAGCGCTCGTTCATCAGCAAGGAAAGCCAATGAAGGCATATGAAGATAGCAAGGAATAAAATAAAAGACCCATCGGTTGCAAAGCCGATAGCGCTCCGAATAGAATATGTGATGGATAGTATGGAATGAGACCTGATCTTCCAAAGATATGAGAGGCTAGATCAGACACACGAACGGAAGGAACAAGTGAACCCATCAGTTAACTGAGACGATGAGAGGAATTTTCTAAAGATATATGTATATCGGCTGATTAGCCGATACACTAGGCATGGGGCTCAATGTGTGGATAACTCATCAGCTGGTTGCTTCGATAAAACATTCGCGTAAAGACCTATTGACCTACGGCTCAATCTGCTATTAGTAGTCTAGTAGGTCAGACCTAACCAATACAGCATGAGACTGATGGCAGTAAAGGGAGCTCGATAAGCCAATAGAACCATACATGATGTGATGCATCCGATCGGACTAAGAGATCGGACCTAACTGATGTAGTCTTAGGTAGAACAGATACACCAAAATAGTGGTAGGACTTACCCCTTTACCGGAGATCGGACTTAACCGATGCAACCTCGTGTTGAGAGCTAAAACCCACCTATAAAAACCTAGATGAACTAGGGTAGCAATGTGCCGAGATTGTATTTGATCTATGTTGGATCCTTTATAAGGTTCCAGGGGGTCTATATTTATACCCTAGAGTTACAAGAGTCCGATATAGTTACAAACAATCTCCAGACGTTATTTCCTAAACATAAAAGGAAACTATCTCTAAAAACTAATTAAATTTATCTATCTTACCAGATATATTCTATAGAGATAAAGTAATCTGTCGTGGTTTTCATGGCTCCTCCTTAGATTTGGTACCATCTGGATAACTTTTTATTTTTTGACTAAAATGAATCCATCTGATCGGCTCTTTCCCTATATTAATCGGACTCTTTCCATAAGCCGATCGGCTCTCCAATCCTGTCTATAGGGCTTACCAAATTTTAGCACAAACAAAATTGTATATTATTGTTAAATTGGAAATGTTTCTACTGACTAACTACTAGTTCCTCTTGATGATTGCTTAGTACATATGAGGCTTCTTCTTCTTGCTTGATGTCTGATTTGTCTAGATCTATTTTGGATGGTGGTTGATTGTCGAGTTGATCGTACTCATCTTCAACAGCAATATTCTCGATGCCTAAAATACTTCGCTTTCTGTCCAACATAACATGATGCATCTTGGCGGATGGTTCTATGACATAGAAGACTTGTTCAACCAATTTAGCGAGCACAAAAGGTTCATCTTCGTACACGACATCCTTGAGGTTTACAATGGTTATTCCATACTTGCCAACTTTCAAACTCCTTGGAATTCTAACCCATTTGCACTAGAACAAAGGAACTTTAAGGCCTCCATAGTATGTGTGCTTGTTGCCGCTATCATCGAAGGTGTCTACACGTACACCACAATTTTGACTAGTACTCTTGTTGTCCTAATCTCTCGTGTAAAATATATATGCATTTATATTGTAACATTGGTATGTATGGATTGTGTTCAATGGTCCCCGATACAAAGAATATAACTGGTCACTATCAGTCTCTGTAGTCATCATGTGCTTCATCAACCACTCCCTAAAATAAAGTATGAGTTTCTTCACAATCCATGCCTTCGATTTGCCTAGGTTTTGATTACGGATTATATTGTTGTGCATGTCCACAAAAGGATCCACCAAAGTCAATTGTCGTAGTACTGCAAAAAGTGCTTGTCTTATGATTTCTCGATTGGGAGGGCCAATTCTCTTATGACCTGGTGTCTTTTTTTCCAAACAACCTACCCTCATGACAAGGCAAGGGCACGTCGATGGGTTTTAAATCCATATAATCTATACAGAACTCTACTACCTCTATTCCATAACCCTCAACAATAGGACCTTCATGTCACGATCTGGTACAGACATATTTCTTTATAATGCCCATGAACCTCTCAAAAACCCACATACTATGCATATATATTGGACCTAGGATCTTTATCTCCTGCACAAGATGAACTATGAGATGCACCATGACATGAAAAAATGAGGGAGGGACAACATGTCGTTTCGAAGCTTGTCTAACAATTTGGATCAATCACCTTATGATATATGGCCTTGAAGAACTGGCACAACTTTATGAATGGGCCTCAAACCGTCTCTAGAAGGATACCTCTAATTGTGATGGGTAGTAGTTCTATCATCAGCACATGGTAGTCATGTGACTTCATGCCAACTACCTCTTATCTTTCATATTAACTAGTTTCTTTATGTTGGCACTGTAAACCGGATGGCAATTTGACACCCTACAAACATTCCAACAAAATCGCTTTTCTGCAACACTAGGAGTGAAGCATGCTGGGGGAAGGTAGTGGTGACCATTTCCTTTGTCTTGAGGGTGAAGCTCTTTCCTGATATTCATATCTTGAAGATCTCTTTGTGCTTACAATGTGTTCTTTGTTTTATCAGGTATGTTTTAACAATAGTCTGATCAAGCTATCGCATATATTCTTCTCCACGTGCATAATGTCGATTGCATGGTGGATATCTAAGTCTTTCTAGTATGGTAACTCCCAAAAGACAGATCTTTTTCAAAGAGAGGTCTCACTGCTGGAGGTGGACGCATGTGCACTTCCACTCCCCTTACCAAATAAAACCTCATGCCAGATCTCATCGCCAGATATAAACTTTGGATGGCTTCCCTCTTCCACTATCCCATTGAAATCTCTTGTATTTGTGCAGTACGGGTGAGTTTGACCAAGAAACCTTTGATGACGCATGTAAATGGTCTTTCGACAGTGATTTAGCCACTTGCCTCCTGTTTGGGAAATGGACCTAACTCATGCATTCGTCCCCTTCACCATTTAGTTTGACGTGTTACCAAGTGCGGGGTAGTCTTCGATTGTTGTGAACAATTCAACCTGTAAGATGAAGTTCTCATTTGTATGCATCCAACATCCTTACACCATCCTTCTATAGTATCCCAAGATCTTCCACCAATAGCTTGAAGTACACATCGATATTGTTGCTAGATTGTTTAGGCCCTTGAATTAGAAGTGGCATCATGATGTAATTGCGCTTTAAACATAACAAAGGTGGGAGGTTGTACATAATGAGAGCCACTAGCCACATGTTATGATGACTGCTTATGTCACCAAAGGGATTCAAGTCGTCTATGCTGAGCGCAAACCTTATGTTTTTTATGTTATACACTATTCTTTATGTACTTCCTATCTTTCTCCATTGAGATCCATCAGTTGGGTGCCTTATCTTTCCATCTTCCGTACGCTTTTCATGGTGCCAACACATCATCTTTATATGTTTCTTGTTTGCAAACATACATTCTAGACAAGGGATAATAGGAAAATATGACACCATCTTCTGAGGTGCTATTTTCTTCTTCTTCACTATAGTATCATTAGTACCACCATTACCATCTCCACACTTATACCAAGATGCTTTGCACACTAAACATTCATCCAAATCGGCATAGTCACCCTGATACAACATACAATCATGTCAACGGCGTGCATTTTTTGTACTTTGAGGTCAAGGGGGTAGATAATCTTCTTTGCTTGATATGTTGTTTTTGGCAACACATTGCTAGTTGGAAGAATGCCTGACAATAGCTATAATAACTCATTAAAGCCCTTATCTGACCATCCATTGCTTGCTTTTAATTGCAGTAGAGATAGGATCACGTTCAACTTGTTGGGCTCCTCCTTACAACCATTATAGAGTGGAGTTTTGAGTCCTCCACCATGATCTTGAACTTGGAAAAGTCTATTTTATCGGTGTAAGCTCGCTTCCCATCGAAAAACATTTCATCCAACTCAGGTTCACCATGATCAATGTCCGTTTGGTTGTAATGCTCATGGCCAGCATCGTCATTTGGCATGGTTGTCAGGACATTTGTAACTTGGCATGCAATAAGTAGATGTTCATTGAACTATTGTGTTGGAAATTACCTATCCTTCCTACAATCCATTCATGGACACCACAAGTAATCCAACGCATTAACTAATTTTGAACTAGTCGTCGCCACAATGAGGAACGTCACTCTCTTGATATACTCCATGGAGGTGCACAGTGCATCCTACACCTATCATTTATCTATTAGAATTGATGAGTACCTATAAAATTATTTAGTTTAAACATGTGCCATAATCTAATTAATTTAGTCAAATTAATATGGAATGAACCATTAACTATATTTTTTTATTAACCTAGTTCATATTCATTTATTAAACACCATGCACAATAAATACGATCAGGATTTTATAGGCAACTTGGAATAATAAAAATGGTAGATCTTCACTAATTTAATATAACATTGTGCCAACTCTCTGCACTGCTCTAAAATAAACTATGTAAATCACCTACAAAATTTTATAGAAAGTGAATCACCATATATCCATACTTAATTGCAAAAATACTATTGTGTAGAGAGGATCTATGAAGCAATTAAATGAACATAAAAAGATAAATGAAACATACACCTAAATCAACAAGGCAAACTAAATTTTTGGGATGATCACTATATAGCAAATTATCAATTATCACAAATAAGTGAGAAATTGAGTGAGAAACTAGATCAACTAACCTTATAGCACCCAAAATAAAAAGATATCCAACAAAATCAAAAGGAAATATAGAAAAACCTCTCATTCCTCTACCGATAGAGCAAGAACAAGAGGTGCCACTCTGTTCTATGCTCAACCAGCTCATGAGGAAGCCAAGAGCTATATTTAGTGGTTACATGTGCCCGTTCATAGTTAGAACCAGCACCTTTAGATTAAAGGTGCCGGTTATTTGTACCGTGACCACTATAGGGTGCCGATTGATACTTAGTAACCGGCACCTATATTTTAGCATAATTTTAGGTGTTGAATACTAGCACCAACCAACACCTTTAAATAGGACATGCCGATGGCTACTTGGCCATAGCCATTGTTAGGCCCCCACTAAAAGGTGTTGGTCGATAATAGTAATCGGCACCTATAATCTAGATCCATTAAAGATACCGATTATTATTTACAACATGCACCTATGAGTCTACATAGGTGTTGGTTGTTGGCTTTAGACTCTCATGGACGCGCACTTGGATAGGAAAAACTCTAGAGAAGCTAGGTATAGAGGAACCGGCACCTATAGGGTCGTCCTTTATTCGTTGTTTTGTTGTAGTGACTATATATAATCCATATAAATAGTGGATTTTTGTTGTTCCAATTTCCACAATGTATAAGTAGTTGTGGACATTAAGCTATGGACCATACTCTAACAAAAAATCACATCTAACTAGAGAGATGAGAGAGATAATACATTTTAATTTATATGGGTAGTACATGCTATGAGTGGCTCATCCTATTTCTCACACTAATATCAACTCTCACAATAACAAAGTAGCGTACATAGAGATATATGAACTACTTTTTGTGGATGCCTAAAATAGCTAAGAATCAATACCCATGATCCCACCTATAATAACTAGTTGAGCAATATATATATTGCCCATGCCCAAAGATAAAAACAACTTCAAAATTAACTCTGAAGTCTAAATTTAAGTTTTAAAATTTTAATTTTAGCACTATCTAATAAACTAATAAACAGACTGCGAGTGTCTTAGAGTTTTGAACTGTCACTGATACTATGAGTCCGTATAATCGTAATTTTATTGTGCATAGAATTTTTCCTGGGAAGGTTGTAAATTTGGTACGGAGTATACAATCGAGATGGAGCTCTTCCTGGCGTGAAAAGGCACTCATCCAGAACTGTTCGGCTTTGTCTGAAACAAAATCTGAAATTAAAGATCATGTCAGTGATGGGACTGCTTCCCTTCTGTATAGATCTATAGTAATCTGTCATCATTATGAAATCATAGAAAGAGGAATTTTTCTTTCATTTCGCAACCAACAATCACAATGTATGATCAAATGAAGATACGTTGTTTCAGGGCAGTATCTTTTACCCAGCTTTTAAAGCTTAAAATTAATTCTTAACAGTTTTAGCATGATCCCTAGAGATCCGGCCAGATTATGATTGAAACTAGTTAATGTAGTAGCACTAACTATGTTGTGTTCTTTTTATCATAAGATTTTTTTTATTATCTATTTTGTGATAGCTATTTAAGAGTATAAATAACTGAATTAACTATAATAAAACTAAAAAAATGTTTTAGAAAGGACAGATGAGAAACTTATATATATAGAAAATTTTTATATAAAACACTTTGTTTAGAAGTTTGATAAATATGTCTATGATAATTTATAATCATAATGAGAAAAAAAGGACATATATGTCATTTGGAGTGGCAATAGAATTTCGATTAAATAATTTTCACCTAGGTCAAAGCCATGATCCTATGTTTACACACATGCGGATGCTTCAACTATTAAGCGTGTATTAATAAGGTGTACTAGCCAGTGGTGGTTTCATGGTTCGCATGTAGGCGTACATCTTACATGAAGTCAAAAAAGAAGTTACCCCATCTCTGTGTGTGTGTGTGTATATATATATGATAGGGATAAGATGTTCATCATCAATACCTATCAAAATAATATTTAGTTTGAAAACATAAAAAATTATATGGGTATATTTCTTTTTCCTTATAAGCTATTTAACAATATTATAATATTGTCCGATGGAAGTGTCAGAATTTAGGCACCTAAAATTTGACTTTTCTCATTCCTTGTATGATAACCCAAAGATCTTATTGCTCCCTGTTACTTATTACTTATCACTCTCCAAGGCTTAAACAATAAATTACTCTAACATATAAAATTTACAAATTTACATGAGATAAACTTATAACTAATAAAAACTTACAAAATTACATGAAAAAAATTTCAAATGTGAATAAAAATAAAGTAAAACCATATTCCCTCAGTTTTGAAATACAATACATATTAGCATTTTACATGGTTTCTAATATTCTACTTTGACCATTGATTTCGTTCTAATATATTATCAATAACTACAAAATTAATATCAAAAAATATTTTTAAATATGAATCTAATGGTACTACATGCATGATAAGAAAAACATATTTGTTGTTCACATACTCTTCCCGTCCCAAAATAGAGTTATCTAAGTACTAGACACCATCTAATCTAGTACTATAAATCTGGACACCATCTAGGTTTCTATATTTTGAGATAGATGGAGTATTTTTCAAATTTTTCACATGTTGATTTTGCTAAAATAAGGACTCATTATATTTTAATAGAATGGAGGGGTATGTAACAACAATTTTGCATTGCACTTTTTGTTGGGAATTAAAATTGCACATTGCATAGTGCTTTAATTTTAGAATTAGTAATGTGCAATTTCATGTGTTTGAAAATTACCTAAAACCTAGCAAATCCCTTGTTTGATATATCATTATTATTCTAATAGAAACAATAGTGGTCAACGTTATACATTAAAGATTAAATAAATTAAGTCGATGGTATCACCAGCATATCTTTTTAATAAAAATAGAGGCATTAAAGTGTGTACATATCATAGAGTGAAAACTATAGCTGTGTGCGCGCGCGCATATGTATTTTAATTAAACTGTTTATAATTAGTGCAAGTTTAATAGTATAGCCAACTGTCAGCTATAAAATTTATCACATTATTTATATTTAATCTAATAGCCCACTCATATAATAATAGTTGTACAATAAATATATTTTCAGATGTGAAAGTATATATTATGAAAAAGAAAAATTAATCTAGTTATCTATGGTTGAAAATACCATGGATAGGCTGCGTGAAGGGAGCAGGAAAGGTCATCCTCGCCCGCTCTTTGGTTGGTCTTGTTGGATACCCACCAAAATTCGTTGGTAGAAGGAAAGCCCCGTGTAGTAGTAGTAGATAGCTTAGGTTTCAGGCTTTACGTTGCTGGAAGCTGCGGGCTGCTGCCTGCACGCATAGGCGGCATGGTAGAGGAGAGGTAGGTTAAGCCACAAATCCGTTCCATCTGAGACTATGCTGCGACTGCGACAAGGACCAGCCACTCCATTAACTACCTTCCGTTTCCCGATGTGATGCTTACCCACCACACACTGTGCTAAAACTATAATACTACGCCCAATCGCCAGCTTGGTTAATTAGTTCCATTTAATTTGCAGCGACCATGGGTTTAAAATTTCTGGAAAACTTCCAAAATTTTAGACTCCCGCCAAAAAAATTTGGTGAAACACAGTTCACAATCACTAAATCCCAACAAAACCTCCCCAAATCTCCTCCATGTCCTTGTTAACTCACGCAAAAAAATTGACTAGGTTTTTGTTTGAATATTTCGTCCGAAATCTCCTGTAGAATTCTGAGATTTAAGTAACCCCGGAAATCGATTTTCTTGCCCAGTAGTTTGAAGTTTGAACACTGCATACATGCAGCCAAACTTGTGCTCCACGTACAGTGTCCGTGGTTCCATGGGCAGAGAGCAGTCGTGGTCTGCTCTCTCCGTGCTTCTTTGCATGCATGCACACAGCGTCAGCTACTAGCTCGCTGCTGGCCTTGGACTGCTTGCCCTGCGTCATTGCAGAGACAGGTACATACGTAGCTAGCTAGCTACACTGAAAGCTGCTGGCTAAGCTAGCCATTGCGTTTCATTGGCGCGTGCATGCAGCAGTTGCTGTATCCGGGCGGGCATGCAGCATTGGTCGGCCGGGCTCGCTGCACGGGCAGTCGCGAGTTGCCATATTGCAGTCGCAACGTTGGTCTGATCTATCGTCGTCGTTTCTCTGACCGACGCTCAGCCGGCGGCCTGCATGCAAAGCAGGCAGGGAGGCAGCTGCCGACCGGCGATGGCGACATGCCGAGGCGAGCGAGGTGAGAGAGAGGCAGCAGGCAGGCAGGCATGCATCCGGGCTGCATCGCTATCGGACGAAGAAGACGATCGAGCCTAAGCAGGGGGCGGAGCCAACGTGGAGGCGGGGGTGGCTCGAGCCTCCCAGCCCTCTGAACTCTATGGAGAAAAGAAGAGAGGAGAGGGAAAAGAAGAGGGAGAGGAAGAGAAAGAAGAAGAGGGGCTAAAGGAGAATACAAAAAGATAGAGCCCTCTTTAATGGAAACCTGGCTCCGCCGCTGAGCGTACCTACGTAAAGATGTGCAGCGGCTGCATTGCAGCGCAACATTTTATTTGCACGCCAAATACAGACAAACAACACTAGGCACACGGCTACTTAATCTCTCCTTGTTTATATAATTACTCTATTTGTTGCTATACATTACAGTTCACACTTATACTAGAATTTGATATCATGGTCCAAATTATAGCCTAATATTTTTCTTGAAAATGGAATGAAATGGAATGGTGACACAGTATGATTTTTACAAGAACTTTCTATATATTAAATTCTTGTAAAACTATTTTAAATCTATTTTTTAACTTTATAATAGTGAATTTATTTATTTATATCCTCAAATAATTGTATATATAAGTGGAAGGGTATACTACCATTACTTCACCTTTTGATCTACATGCGAGTGATGGTAACGGATCTCAATCCAGACCTAGCCTACATAGTTTAGGAGTAATTAAAAAAGATTCCTAGAAGCCACTTGTACAGTGACTATCAATCCCCCGAGCATATACGAGAGGGTCGGGTCTATATATACAGCCTAGGCCAGTGATCTGTCTAACACCCCCGCAGTCGCAGCAGGAGGGGAACGGACGTAGAGACTGGACCAAAAACTGGTGAACAAAGGCGTGGGCAGGCCTTTGGTCATTATATTGGCAAGCTCATGTGCTTGGTGCGTCGGTGATGGACCGGGTTGGCGGTCATGTAGACAGCACTGACATTGTCACAGTAGACGACGGTCGCGGTGGAGAGGGGTGCACGGAGCTCCTAGAGAAGCTGGCGAAGCCAGCAGCACTCGGCGACGGCGTGGTACTCGGCTTCAGCGCTGGAGCGGGACACTGTAGTCTAGCGTTTTGAGGACCAGGATACGAGAGTGTCACCGAGGTAGACGCAGTAGCCGGACGTAGAGCGTCGAGAGTCAGGGCAGCCTGCCTAGTCCGCGTCGGAGTACGCGGTGAGGGAGTCGATGGGGCTGGAGCTGAGATGCAGACCGCTGGAGAGGGTGCCCTTCACGTAGCGTAGGATGCGCTTGAGCAGCGCGAGGTGAGGTTCGCGCGGAGCGTGCATGAAGAGGTACACTTGCTGGACAGCGTACGTGAGGTCGGGTCGGGTGAGTGTGAGGTATTGGAGAGCCTCGGCAAGACTCCGATAGTGAGAGGGATCGGCAACGAGGGCGCCATCGGCGGCGGAGAGTTTGGCTCGAGTGTCGACTGGGGTGGCCGTGGGGTGACAGTCGGCCATGGCCGCACGCTGGAGGAGGTCGATGGTGTACTGGCGTTGGGAAAGGAAGAGCCCGTGGATGGAACGGGTTACGGAGATGCCAAGGAAATGGTGGAGAGGACCAAGATCGGTCATGGCGAACTTAGAGTGGAGTCGAGCCATGATCTGGTCGAGAAGAGATGTTGAAGATGCTGTGAGGACAATGTCATCGACATAGAGAATTAGATAGGCAGTGGCGGAGCCGATATGGAAAGTGAACAGAGAACTATCGGACGTAGAGGCCACAAAGCCGATGTGCCGAAGATAGGCAGCAAAGCGCTAGTACCAGGCACGAGGGGCTTGTTTGAGGCCATAGAGAGAGCGTTGAAGGAGACAGATGTCGTCAGGCCGAGAAGGGTCGACGAAGCCTGGGGGCTGCTGGCAGTAGACTGTTTCCGTCAGGTGGTCGTGAAGAAAGGCGTTCTTCACGTCTAGTTGATGGATCGGCTAGGAGCGAGAGGCAGCCAAGGTGAGGACGACTCGGATGGTGGCGGGTTTGACAACAGGACTGAATGTCTCGTCGTAGTCGACACCGGGTCGTTGGGAGAAACCCCGGACTACCCAGTGAGCCTTGTGACGGGCAAGGTTGTCATCGGCGTGGAATTTGTGTTTGAAAATCCATTTACCGGTCACAATGTTGGCGCCGGGAGGTCGGGGAACGAGGCGCCAGGTCTCGTTGTCCATTAGGGCCTTGTACTCGTCGACCATGGCAATGTGATAGGTGAAGGGAACTGGAGCCGATGGGGGTGCGGGAGTAATGGGAAGAACTGGTCGGGTGGGGGCATCATCGGCTCCGAGTCGGCGACTATAGACAAGAGGAAAAGGAGGAATTAGATCGGCCTGAGCCGATGAGGTCGGGTGGGCCGAGTATTCCGATCGGTCCAATAGAGATGGATCAGCTGATAGGGTGGGGAGAGCCGATGGAAAGTGAGGAGCCGATGGAAGTAGGGTGTCCGATGGAGAGAGAACGGTATCGACTGAAGGATAAATAGGATCGGTATCGGTCAATAAAGGTGGGTCCGATGGGGGTCTGATGATGGGGACATCGGACCGAGTAGTGGTGGGAGATGTGACGGGTAAATCCTCAGCAGCGGCCGATGAGGGGGCCGATGGAGAGGGCAGTGGGGAAGACCTGGTCAGCACGGTGTTGGTGAGGAGGAAGTCGAGATCACTAGAGGAGGATCTTGGATGAAGGAGACCGAAGGGAAAACATGTCTCGTCAAAAATGATGTGACGAGAGACGAAGACCTATCAGGTGGAAAGGTCGAGGCATCGGTATCCCTTGTGAGAGGTGGAATAACCGAGGAGAATACAGGCGGTGGAGCGGGGAGCGAGTTTGTGGGAAGCTGTGGCGGTGAGATTTGGGTAGCAGAGGCACCCGAAAACGCGAAGGTGGGAGTAGTCGGGCACCGTGCGGTAGAGAAGGGTATAGGAAACGTTGTTATGAACGGAGGAGCATGGGCGCCGATTGAGAAAGTACGTCGCAGTAGCCAGAGCTTCGGCCTAATAAGTGGTGGGTAGGTGGGCGTGAAATATCATGGTGCGACTGATGTTGTTGAGGGTGCGAAGGAGGCGCTCGGCTTTGCCGTTCTGAGGAGAGGTGTAAGGGCAGGAGAGCCGGAGATGGATGCCCTGCGAGGTGAGGGGGTTTGTAACGGTATGGTTGACGAATTCCGTACCGTTATCGGCTTGTAAAGCCTTGATGGGGAGGTTGAACTGAGTGGATACGTACGTGACGAAGTGAGTGAGTTGAGAGGCGACCTCGGATTTGTGGATGAGCGGGAAGGTCCAGCAATAGTGTGTGTAATCGTCAAGTATAGCGAGATAATACTGATTACCGGAGACACTTTTAACTAGGGACGTCCATACATCACAATGTATAAGTTCAAATGGACGCGAGGTACAGGAGAGAGAATTAGAAAAGGGCAGACGCACATGTTTGCCAAGTTGACATGAGTGGCAAACTGTGGAGCTGCTGTGAGTACATCGGATGGAGGCGCTACGACGGAGGGTGGCGACAACGTCGGGGCCGGGGTGGTCGAGGCGAAGGTGCCAAAGGTTGGTGAAGAGGGCGACGCTAGCGTGTGGGGTGGACGGCACAGCGGGAATGGTGTAGAGGTCGCCGCCACTATTACAGCGAAGAATCTGTCGCCGGGTTGGGATATCCTTCACAGAGAAACCAGACGCGTCAAATTCAATGGAGCAGTGATTGTCTCGTGTGAATTGACGAACAGATATAAGATTATGAATGAGAGAAGGGACAATAAGAACATTATGTAGGAGAAGGTCAGTGGTGGATGTAGACAGAGATGAGTCATCGTGGCATTGGACAGGAAGAGAGTGACCATTGCCGATAGTGACAAAAGGGGAGAAAGAGGGGTGACAGGAGCGAAGTATACCGGCCGATGACGCCATGTGTGAAGACGCCCCAGAGTCCAGCACCCAAGGGTGCTGTGGTTGGAGTGTCATCTGGTTGAGGGCAGCGACGAGGCCAGCCTGGTTCCAAGAGGGAACCGACTGGGTGGTTGGGATCGGTAGCATCGACTGAGACGGCAGAACGGGAGCCGATGCCAGGTGAGCCTGGGGATGGGCGCCGAGAACTCCGGGTTGCCAGCCGATGGGGCTACGTGGCTAGGGCTGGGGTGCCCAGGGGTTGTAGCAGAGCCACGGACCCGTGGGACCGGCAGGGTGGGTAGGGACCGAGGTAGGTCGTGGCACCGAGGGCCGGAGCAGATTCGGCGACTGGGAGAGTGCCGGAGCTGAGGGCGGACTCGGTGGCCTTGACGGGAGAACGGGAGCAAAGAGCCGATGGGAGAGAGAAGCCGATGGGAGGGGGAAGCCGATGAGAGGACGGATTGGCCGATCAAGGACGTGAGAAGCCGATGGGAAGTGGGCAGCGGAGTAGATGAGGAGTGGCCAGCCGATGAGGAGTGGTTGGCCGATGGGGAGTAGGCAGCGGAGTAGGTGAGGACAGAGTAGGTGGGTCAGAGAGTGGTTGGGTCACGGACGTGCGAGGATTCACGTCCGTGAAGAGAAGATTCATGTCCGTGGACTCATGGAGGCCAAGGAGTGGGGTGGACGCCAAAAAGGCAGGGAGTGGCCGGACGCGAAGAGAATATGTTCGCGTCCGGGAGGCAGGGATTCGTGTCCGTGGACACGTTGGACTGGCTCGGACGTGAGAGGAGAAGGTTCGCGTCCGAGAGCCATTGAGCGTGTCGAAAAGGGCAAGAACCGAGGGAGGTTTCCAGCCGATGGAGGGCTAGACAAGTCCAGCCGATGGAGACGACGAGCGCGGAGGTGCGCCGGCGTCAGAGAAGGAGAGATGCACGAAACAAGAAGAAGAGCGGAGACGGGTGCGAGGAGGGACGAGAAGGCGGATCGAGACCGTCGCCTAGTCGCGTGGAGGTGGGGCGAAGAAAAGGTGACTGCGGGAGAGACGGGGAGAAGAAGAAATGGAGACGAGAGAGCGAGGGGAGTACCAGGAAGAAAGTCGACGGTGAGAAGAAGACGTCGACGATGAGGAGGAAAGGGTCGGCTCGCCGGAGGGAGAAGCTAGCGCGCCGGGATGTCTAGACTCGCTCTGATACCATGTAGAAAGTGTACAGTAACTATCAATCCCCCGAGCGTATACGAGGGGGTCGGGTCCAGGCCAGTGGTCTGTCTAACACCACTATATAGAGGAAAGTTTGTGAACTTTAAATCATCTCACTGATTATACGAAAGTAAGAACAATTTAAAAAGGATAGTGCTATTCATACCACTTAGAGCCACCGGCTGAGAGATGAATGGGCCAGGGAGTAAAATCCAGATTGGCTATGCATCCTATTTAGTTCGGTCTCTCTACAAATACAGAGCCTTTTCGGAAAGTGCCACGTCGTCTTCGTCACTCAGCTCAGTTGTGCCTTGCCATCGTCCACACCCTGTGCCACGAGCTGTCATGGCATTCGTCGTGCTTGCTGCTGGCGTAGCCGCTAACCCTCCCGAACAAGAGCCACAGTACTCGCTGCGCCACTAGTGGTTCAGCTGCTGCTGCTACCACTCCCAACCACAGTACTGGCACCTTCTACGTCTGGCTTGCTTTGCAGCAGGCTAGGCATCTTGAACAGAACCCGCTGGTGCGCTTTAGATATGTTGTGTATATTCAACATTTTCATGTGTAATACTGCTATCTACTGTACATATACACTAGCGAGTCTTATGTCCCTTAAACTTGTCTCAGTTTTCACCTTTGTTTTCCAATGTAGTTCCATCTTGTATACTTATCTTTCATGTGACACCAATGTAATTTCGTATTTATCGTAATCCATTGTGATACCTGTAGTGACAGATAATGTATATACATACTTGGATAAAAGGTATACGTAATATCTGCAGTGGCATCTCCCATTGCTCATATTATCTCCTCCTCAGTTTAATTTCAAGGTCAAATCATTACTTGGTAGCATCATTGTTAATTAAACCGTGTTCATCCATTAACTAGTTCGATCTTGTTACACCATACACGGTTTGCGTAAAATAATTGCTCAAAAATATTAAACATTTAGATAATCAAGATGAAGCAATTAGCATCTTCGACTCAATTGTGGATGGGATTATAACCGCATACATCCATATTATAAAACACAAAAATTAAGTTGCATTTGCAGTACAGGATTACGGCAAACCTAGCTTCTTAGTGGTTGTCTTCTCCAATTAACATGTGCATCCAGGGTTGACTCTGCATGCATGCATGGCCGGATATTTGGGTCTAAATATAATTAGAGCATCTCCAACAATGGCCTAAATTTTAACTTCGAATATTCTTGAATTAGAGCCATCCTAAAAAAAATAGGCCCAAAAATCACCCCTGACACCAACAGTACACCTATTTTTGGTTCCAAAAATTAGTTTGTTGGCCATCTAGGCAAAAGGTGGGACCGGTGTTTACGTGTTCGGTGCGATCCTTTTTTTTTTCTGGTGCCGGTGGCGCTGTGCGCGCGCAGATCGAGCGGGTCGTTGCCGCTGGACCTTGGCGCCATCAGTGCCGTCGCCGGTAGACCTTGTTTGCAGACTGGAGAAATGGAAGGCCGACACGATCCTCTAGGCGTAAGTCAGGCAGGTAATTCCCTGAAATCTTCTGGAATCATTAGAACGGATGGACATTTAAAACATGAGCAAGTTAACCTGTAAGCTTGATCTGTAGCAAACTGAATTTTAAAGCCTCTAGACAGACTCATAGATTCAAGCATGTCAGCAGATAATTTTAAAGTTACTAGGTAAATTACGCACCAACCATATTGTTTTGATACTTCTACTTCTTGGACCTGTCAAAGAAAACAGTGCACAATGTGCCAGTCATTTTACACGATCGGAAATGCACAGTATAATGATCACAATGCCATCTGCTTAAACTTCACAGCATAACGAAATGCTGGCCTGGCACAGGTATAGCTATCCCTTCACACATAACTCATCTTTACAGTAGTAGACATCATCGAAAAAATTCTGAATTCTGAATATAACTAGTTTGCATTGTGAATATAACTAGTTTGCATCTGTTTCAAATCCCCTGAATTCTGAATATAACTAGTTTGCATTACGCAGACTGAATATATATATGTCAATTCATCAAACTAGTAAAATACTCATATCCTTCCATTCTTACAATTACATGAAAAAAAAAGTTTGATATGATCTGTAAGCAACAACAAATAAAAAGAATAGGGATAATCAAGGAGGCAACATCAGCGTAAGCATTTGTTTCTTAGCTTAGCACTCAACCATTGTTATGCACTAATTAACCTCATTCAAAGTGGATTTCAGGCAAATGCTAAAGTCCAATATCTGAACTAGATATGAAATATGTCTAGTTGTCAAGGAATAAAAATAAATGTCTTCCCTACTGTTAACGCTAAAATTTAATAAGCCTAAAAGAAAAGATTGAAAAGACGATCGGTTTAGTAAAGAAGAGTCTGATTGCTATAGGAAAGAAGCCGATTGAAGGAAAAAATGAATAATTCTGTTCAATTATAGAAGATTATCCAGATGAGGCTAAATCTAAGGAGGAGTCGTGGGACTCACGATAGGGTATTCTATCTATATAAATCATATCTTATATATATAAGATAGGGATGTTTAGTTAGTTAGTTAACTTCCTTAGAGATATTTTTATTTTATCTTTGTTAGTAAATAACGTCCGATAGGTGTTGTAAATATGTCGGACTCTGTAATGCCAGGGTATAAATATAGACCCCTGAGAGTCTGTAAAACATATCTTTCAATCAATATTACTTCGGCGCATCTTCACCCTAATTCATCTAAGTTTTTACCGACAGGGTCTGGCTCTCGACACGGAGCTGCATCGATTAACTTCGATCTCCGACGAAGGGGTAAGTCCCGCCATTATCTCGATATGTCTCGCTCTGTCTAAGACTGCATCGTGTAGGTTCAATCTCTTAAGCCGATCGGATGTATCGCATCACGTCCGTGCAGGGTCTATCGGCTTATCAAGCTCTCTTCACCATCGTCGGTCTCGTGCTGCATCGGTTAGGTTTAAACTACAAGGCTGTCGACGGTAGATTGAACTTTAAGCCTATAGGTCTCTATACGGTGTTTCATCAGAGTATTAGCTGATGAGTTATCTATACATTGAGCAACACGCTAGTGTATCGGCTCCTCAGCCGATACGCACCAGTCTTCAGAGACTTCCCTTGAGCGCCACGCCAAGCGCATCAGCCTTCCAGCCGATACGCGCCTGTTTTCAGAAAGACGTCCACTCATCGGCTTAGCTAACCGATTTGGCGTCCACCATCTCGTTGCCATTGGCCTCGATCTCGTATTATCTCGGTTAGGTCCAATCTTTGAGATTCAATGCTAGTAGCGTCGTCACGATGGGCGATAGGTCTCGTGCTACCATATCCGGAGCAGTATCGGCTTTGCAGCCGGTGTCTTTTATACAATTCTTTGCCAGTTCACATATACCTTTATTGGCTTTCCAGCCAATGAACGAGCAGTACAGCTTTCGTCGACTACTAGGAGAGATCCTACGCACTTTGCTTTTAATACCCTTTGGTGCCTCCATCGGCTCTACGATTGATGGATCAGGATCTCACTTTCGCTACACCCGAAGCCATCACGTCCTTCATCGATATCTGTCTACGCCTTCATCGGCTTCCTAGTCAATGAAAGAACGTCCCGATCCCTATCAACGACCAGCCGATAGCAAGATCCATCCGGACGTGACCGATGACCACTCGATCCTATCAACGGCCAGCTGATAGTGAGAACTCGTATCAACCAATCGTCCGACTGACCCGTTTCTCTCACTTCCTTGTCAATTGTAAGGTCAAATTGATTGGCATGCCTACACCCGCACCGTCGCACCAAAGCCGAGCGAACCTCATGAGCCCCGACACGCGTACCTCGAGCCATAGAAAGAAGCCGACCGACCTAAACTGGAGCTAAGCAAACCTCTCATATGTCATCGGTGTGTTCGCACCAGGCGCGCGAGATCCGGCGCAAACACATACCCTCCTTTTTATGGTGAGCTGAAGCTTGATTGGTTCAAGTTCTTCTGTCAACCAATAGCTGCATGGCATTTTCAATACAAAATGATTAGGAAAAAAGGGAATAGGGATGATTCAATTTTGTAGGCAGAACAAGAGAAATCAAGATACCAAGAAGTCTAACCATTTCTACATACCACAGAGAAAGCATGCTGGTAATTTTCTCATCATGCGTAAATCATCAAACAGAATAGGTAGGATTACTGATAATGAAATTGCTTCTGTGCACATTGCATCACAATAGCGTGCTCCCGCTATGTCTACAAGTTAACAGCACATAGAAGTTAATCTCATGACTATTATTGAAGATTCATCTCATGACTATTTACAGTGTGATAGAATATGGTTATTATTCGTCATGATCCATCTTCAATAATAGCACACAGTGATTCATCTCATGAATAATAACAGATTCACAATAATAGCAGACATCAAATTTTTAGTAATATAACCAGTCAAGCGCTATATGCTCTTAATGAGCACAGACTGATTCATCTCAACCTTTCTCCCATCCCAGTCGTACGTACTACGAGGGTCTCATTACAGAAGAAAAATTCAGAGCAGCGATCATGTTCAGATAAACCATAGCCAAATATGATCATGTTCAGATAAACCATAGCCAAATAGGTCATGTTGAGGAACCTGATTACCTGCAGCGGAGGGGCAGCACCTGCGGCTGGAGCGGAAGCGGTGCTGGCGGCCGGGAACAGCGACGGGGGAGTGGCTGCCGTGGACGGGAGGCGTGGAAGCGCTCGATGTCGTCGGGGGAGGCGGTGGCCGGAGTGAGAGAGGAGAGGAGACGAGCGGTGTCCGGCGTCGAAGAAATGGCGCGCGCGGCCAATTTTCTCCCGCGCTTTCAGCTTTTTGGGCATGCGAAAAATTTGGAGCTGAAATTTTCTAAATAAATCCCAAAAACTAGCTTAAGGGGGTGAGATTGGGCAGCTGTTGGAGATGCTCTTAATCCTTCAACCTCCAACCTTCATCCGATGCCCTCTGATTGGCCACCGTCCAATTGTATCATCCCTTTTTCTAATAATAAAATTGCATGATAGAACTGTTAGAAATAACTTGATCCAAACGGTTCTTATAGAATCTCTAGATATTAATTTGGCGTTGTAGGTTAGCATTTTTTTAGTAGAGAGGATTTTTTTCTTCTTTTCTTCCCATTCTTATTGAATCTTATATATTGATACCAGCACTCAATGCCAAAATGAGTTAAGTATCAAAATCAATTATCTCTTATTTTCCTTCTTAATCCTTCATTAAGTAAAGTACACATGGTTGTGTTCAGATCTCCCAATTTAGAGGATTTTCTTAATCTCAAGAATTAACTGTGCCATGGTTTAATTAGCGAGGACGGATTGGAGATCGATCGACGATGCCATGGTACAATAAAGCAATGATGTGGATCGGGATGTGCCGTGGCGCAAGTAGACTGGTCTTTGGTGGCAAGATATATAATTTAAGGCTCTATTTTCAGATGCTCCAGTTGATTAATGGACAATGTTAGGTTTAACTAGGAAGAATGCTAGGGAGCTAAATATCGTGAAAATAATGATATGTATTCAAATCATTGATAAGAACAATCATAGGATGGGTTATAGAGCTAGTTTTACTTTGTTATCCGCGTGAAATTGATGGTGGTGCAAAAGAATTGCGGTGATATTCGCAAAATAATGTCCGGTGTTGCAAATTAAGACAACGGTGGAAAATAGTAGAGATTTAACAATGCATTTTTCTTGAAATAAATTGTCTTCCTAATTGGATTTTACTAACTATGTCTTATTGGCTATGGATGGTGAAGGAAACGTGTCATCCAACATTTTTAGCCTTTGTGACTTTCAAAAGAGAGCTGCCCGTACAAAAGTATTGCGACCTTAAAATGAAATTGATCCTCTTAAAAATGTAAAGAAAAATATTGTACACCGTATAGAAGTAGAAACTGCTTCAGAATATCTTATGTTCATAAGTGTAATGGCTAAATGCGGCAAATCCGTCGGCTGTAGTTTCCCTTTTTTTCTCTCGTTTATTCATGCCAACACCATATATTATATAATTTAGCAACCGAAACAGGATCACGATCTTTTTGGAACACATACCTGAACACACTTCCTTGTTTTTATGAAAGGGGAAATATGGCTTGATTGCAACACATATCATGAATACATGAACAGTTGATCACATTGTAATTGTAAGGTTATTAGACAAGGAATGGGATATATCTCCCATGATTGCGAGCACATGGTATGCAACATTGGGCTGGACATGCCACCCAATGACATCCCACCAAGAGGCAGCGACACATTCTCCCAGTAGGCAAATATCTCATATCTGCATCTTCAATTAAGACTAATCAATCCTACCTGGTACAGATTTGGTACATCTATATCTATGTATATATCATTAATTCACTCTATCATTATCGCATATGTTGGTTGAAGTATTGTTATGGTTCAGTCAGTGTCCAGTGAGATCTCTATTCAACCTCTTAAGCTTTATATGAGTACCTGGTGCTTTTATTTTACTAGGACTTGAATATAAGTTCCTAATTAATCCCAAGGGCTATCAGATTTTGCTCGACTTGCTTGGCTACCTTAAGCAATATTTCAGTGCATACTAATTCTTTTTCTATTTTTCTCTGTGTAATTTTTTTTATCTAGATTTAACAATATTTAGATTTGAAACGTTGATTAGATCAGAAATGAAACATTAGATTTGAAATGTTGACATGATCTAAAATGAAGCATTCCCTCATAGTTCTAAAGCACTTTAAATTGCATAAGGATGATGTTTTAGTAGTATATAGTGCTTGAGTTGTAGAAGGAAGGATTATTTTGGTCCATAAAAAATATGGTAGAAAAAATGATTTAAAACATATGTATAATGTGGCATGGATTGATTTTGAAGTATTGTAGTGGCATGTTCCAAATAGTAGTGGTAGATATTAAAACCGTGAAAGCTATTATAATAAGATATATCTTATTAACCATTTTTTAATGAATCAATATATGGACATAATTTATAGAAATTAAATAAAATCGTATCTCACGAAATCTAGTGTGCTTCTCCACTTTTCCTTTTCTGACAAGGTCAACCAGCTGGCTGAAACCCTGTGTTTGCGTATGCTAGCTACTATTAGGTATCAGCAGATGAGATGAGCAATGGCGTTTTTGTCGATGTAGCCAGTCTGCCAGTAGCTGGAAGTTGGCTCTCTAACCTCTTTCTTCACAAGCTGACAAGCAACAGTTTGTTTCTCCTATTTGCCTGGCTAGTTGCACCAGAAAATCGACAAAATCTCTATGGAAGATACCACGTTAAATTTCTTCCATGTAATCATTTAAATCAAACTTGTTCATCACTAACCAAGAAGACAAAACCATATCTGGGCCACATATCGATTCATGCATTCGGATAATATGCTCTCAACCGTACATGCTTAATCAATCTACGGAATCGAGCGCATCATTTGTGACTGGGAAAACATGATTAGTGCAACACACCCAGCTGGATTAATCAACTGATTGTTTCATCGGAGACGCGGGGTACTCAATGATTTTGTCAATGGGAACAGCATGGGTGCATGATTCGCGAACTGACCATGTGCGCCTCGTGATTAAATATCTCTCTTAATCATCCGTCTAATCCTCCTTCCCATTCCCCAGCTACTCTCGCCGGCGCCAATGGCGAAATCGTCGGTTAATTAGTACGCGATTAATGTCGGAATTAACGCGGCCTAGTCTATAATTGACTCTGTGCACAACGACCGTCCTCACCTGATGAGCTAGCTAGCAAACATAACGCGTGGACCGTGTAGTAGTGCACAGGCCCACGGCTCTACAATTTTTTAAGGGCCCAGGTGAACTCTATACCATGGGGCTTTTAACGTGTGCGCTCTCCCTATATATATTTACACTTTTATTAGAGTTTTCATGTTGTGAATCATTATGATCAGCACCATCTTTAGTATTTAAGAAAGAACGAGCTGCTACTCTTGTTCTTCAATCCTAGGATGTTCATCGAGAACAGTATTATTTGATACTATCGAAGAACTTATGTATAACACCTTTTGTGATTCAATAAACTAATATTCTTGTTTTCCACCAGAAAAAAATCATGATCAACAAGAACACCCATATACCATCTAGTATTATTTGATAATAAACGGTCGTGTATTAGCGTTTGCGCCTATATACGTGCATACAATATACCTAATACATATCTAGGTCTAGGTCTGGGCCCCAGGCCATCGTACTTTTCCCTCCACTGGGCTTGCAAGCCTGAAACACATTGCAATATGCAAGCAAACGGTGCCCCATGTGCGACGACCCTCTCAATTAGGGATTTGTGATGAGTTGTTTTATTGCTGTTTGCCCGACAAAAAACGTAAGCCTTCAAACTCCTAGTATGGGAATTTCAAATGCCATGTCGGTACTTGCTACGTCGCGTGGATCAGGTCCAATTGAAAAGCACGAATTTTGATACACTGTATATGGATCGGGTCCATTTGAAAAAGTGCACTAATTTGTTACATTATATGTGGATCGGGTCCATTTGAAAAGTATGAATTTTGATACATTGTTTGTGGATTGGGTTCATTTGAGAAATGGCACAAATTTTTCTACACTATATGGATTGAGTCTATTTAAAAAGCACAATTTTTACTATGTGGATCGGGTCCATTTGACCACGAATTTTATTAAGCTAGAAAAGAATTCCAGGGTGATGATTCACAATGGCTACTTAGAAAAGTTCACGTGTCTCCAAACTACAAACTTAGTGCGAACAACTTCATGGGCAAACCGTTTGAAAACCAAATCTTCTCCTTTTCGGTCCTGATCATGTGGGTAACAAAGCGAAAATTTTGATTTAAAGAAGTGCTTCACGAAATTTACCATAAAAGTGAGTGCATCGTCGGTGTGGGGGCTAGCAGTACGCGGGGCAGGCCGCAAATCACGCGGGCATAAAGGAGAGCCGAGGACGGTGGCCCACACAGCAAGGGAGGGTGTGCGTGGCCCCACCACGTTGCTTACACCGCGGCAACGCAAACCGGCTAGCTAGCTCTCCCAGCGCCGCAAGCAACGGAATGCCAGGCGCTGCCTTCCGGGACCCACCGCCGCACCGGACTCCCCACGCGCGCGGGCTCGCCAAAATTTACCGCGTTCGATGGTGAGTGAAAAGAAGAAGAAAACGAACCTCGTCTAGGCTCTCTCGCTCACGTGTGGGTCCACCGCGTTTGAGCAAGAGTGAGAGAGAGAAAGGATCATCGGCCTGGCTCTCTCACGTGTTTGTGGGTCCAGGGGAATCAGGCGCCCTACCAACGCAGACAAAACTATACTTTTACCCCAGCTATTAACGGTAAATCAAATCGATTTCGCTGTTGTTAACCCTAAATTATATACTACTCCGTACCCTTCAAGTGCTTACGCGAAAAGTAAACACTTTATCCCGTCATCGCAGTCAAAAGACGAGGCAACTAAAAAAACCCCACGCACCCACACCTTTCTACACCCACAGTCTCTGACAACATGGTCCAAAACCTGACCGGACCACCAGTCATCCATACACGCCTTCGTCCCTACGCTGCCGAGACGCGGAGGAGTAGACGGCGTCACACCGGCAGCACCACCTGGTGGGGCCCACCACGTCCCCGCTGTCACCACACCGGTGCGCGCGGTGCCTTTCCTTTTCCCACCCCGCCTCGCCTCGCCAGCCGCCGCCGCTGCTGCTGCGAATCCGCTCCTCCCCCTCTTTTACTAGAAGACGACGACGACTACTACTACTGCTCACTCTACTCCTCCTCCACCTTTTCCTTCCCCGATCCCCCCTCGCCTGGAAGCGTCCGCGGCTGCAAGCTTAGGCGCTAAAGCAAGGCGGAGCAGCCCTAGCTTAGGATCCGGGTACCCGGGCGGAGAGGCGATGTCGTCGCCGACCGCGGCGCCGGCGCCGACCTCGCCACCGGCGGCGCCAGCGGCGAACAACACGTCCCCGCCGCCGGCCACCCCGTCCGCGCCGTCACCGGCGACACCGTCCGCGCCGCCGCCGGCCACCCCGTCCGCGCCGTCCCCGCCCGCGCCAGCGTCGAAGCCGCCGCCCTCCTCCGTCACGCCGACGCCGGCCGTGCCCTCCGCGTCCCCTCCCGCGCCGGCGTCTATTCCTGCTCCGGCGGTCCCCTCCGCGTCGCCGCCGTCTGCACCAAGCGGCCCAGCTAACCCGGCGCCACCTTCGGACACGCCCTCGCCGCCGTCGTCTGGTGGCGGTGGGGGGAACTCCCCTCCGTCGTCCGGTGGCGGCGGTGGCGGCAGGTCGTCGTCCACGCCGAACAGCCCGTCCAACCCGTCGCCGAAGTCGCCCACCTCGCGTTCGTCAGGGGGCGGTGGCTCCGGGGTTTCCACGTCGCTGGTGGTGGGCGTCGCCGTCGGTGGCCTCGTGCTGCTGCTGCTCGCTAGCTTCATCTGCCTCTGCTGTCTTCGGAAGAAGCGGAGACGACCGCCGCCGCCGCAGCAGCACTACGTCTACCCGCCTCCTCCGCCGCTGTACAAGGGTGAGATCGCTGGTCCGATCCATAGCTGTCGCTCTCTAGATCTAGATCTCTTGTGTGGTTAGCGTGAGATAGCGGCAGCTTGGCACGTTGCTATCCGATTCAATTCTTCTCTTGCCCGCAATTCTGGTGGTGCTGGATCTTTCTTTCTCGGGGTGGCAGTTTGGCACTGACTAGGACGCTATGCGCATGTGCCTGTGTAGTTGACAACTTGATATGTTCGTAGCGGCTAGAAAGGATAAATTTTAGTATGTACAGACGAAAATTTCAACTTCAGTAGAGCTGTACCAGGATTTCTTCTTAATAGTCAGGACATAGGATTTCGAAGCGGTGTGTTTTTCTTTCATTCAATAAATTAATCCGTAGTTTGCATCCAATGGAACTAACTAGGTGGTGCTGGTTGCATGATGAGATGATGTCATGCCTGCTGTCTAAATCAAATATTGTAGTACATTTGGAATAGCCTGCCTTGTATTTTGTTTTCATGAAATAAAGTTGTAGTTGGTACATGCTGTGCCATGAAGGCCATTTGAACTTCGAACGTTTCGATGTGTTCCCACTTCTCACGTTACTAGTAAAATGGAGACATGCTTTTTCTAATGCTGTTTCATTTTACCGCAGAGGATGTATATGGTGGAACATACCAGCAGAGTTGGCAGCAAAATGCCCCACCTCCTCCTCCGCCTGAGCATGTAGTAAAGATGCACCCATCACCTCCACCAGCGTATGCAAACCGTCCTCCACAGCCACTACTGACCCCTCCAGCTGCTATGATAAACAGCAGTGGTGGATCTGGCTCTTACTCAGGCGGAGAGATCCTACCACCACCATCCCCTGGCACTGCCCTTGGTTTCTCAAAGAGCACATTTACTTATGAAGAGCTGGTGAGGGCAACAGATGGATTCTCTGATGCTAATCTCCTTGGACAAGGTGGTTTTGGATACGTTCATAGAGGAGTTCTTCCTACTGGAAAAGAAATTGCTGTGAAACAATTGAAAGTTGGAAGTGGCCAGGGAGAGCGTGAGTTCCAGGCGGAGGTTGAGATTATCAGCAGAGTGCATCACAAGCATCTTGTGTCTTTGGTTGGTTATTGCATTTCTGGGGGCAAAAGATTGCTTGTCTATGAGTTTGTCCCCAATAACACCCTGGAGTTCCACTTGCATGGTATGCTTTGTTTCATATGTTTTCTTCTTTATCTGTGATTCCCTATATTTCATTATTTTGCTTAGTTACTTTTGTCCGTAATATCTCATAACAAAAACATAGATGATCTATTAGCGCATATAGTCATGGAAGATGCACTGTGACTAGTTAATAGCTATCAGCTGTTGTGCTTTCCAGTACAATGTGACTAGGTAAATACACTGTTTTAGAGGGCAAGGGGTTTGACTTTATTCTTGAGGGCCATGAAAATTGTTTGACTTAACTTTGTGGTTTCAATTTCCTTGTTTACCAAAGTAACTTCTGTGTTACCATAGGAGAATTTTGTGTTTATGGAAAGAACTAACTGGGATCAACAACCTTTGCGAGTAATAGAATTGTGCACTATAGGAAATTAGCAGGCTAAACTACTTTCACTCAGAAAAAGTCACCACTTTAACTATTTTTAGCCATCATCAGTTTTTTGACTACCATGTCCTTAAAAAAATATTCAATGCCACTGAATCCTTTAGAAGTGCCTTGCTTCATTGAGATGGTAGTGCTTAATAAGTTGCCTTCTCATAGAGATGGCAATGAATTAATTCTTTTCTTGTAATTTGTTGAATGTTCAGTCATGCACTGCACAAGTTAATTCCTGTATGAAAATTTCATATGCTTTGTTATGCATTGTTAATTCCTATACTTACCATCCATAGGAAAAGGCCGACCAACAATGGAGTGGCCCACAAGACTAAAGATTTCTCTAGGAGCTGCAAAGGGTTTAGCTTATCTTCATGAAGACTGTAAGTTTATAACTTTTTTCTGTGCAACTAAGATTCTTACAATTTTGTTTCCAAACCAGCAAAAAAGTGTAGTGTCAAACTGTTCTTTCTATTAATATTTGTTTTAATGGACAGGCCATCCTAAGATCATCCATCGTGATATTAAGGCATCAAACATTCTTCTTGATTTTAAGTTTGAAGCTAAGGTTGGTTATACTTTTGTTTTATTAGTCTTCAACGCTTCATTTTTCTTAGTCTTCTTGCTTTTCTGATTTTTCCATATCATTTATATATGACATTAACCCTATGTACAGGTTGCTGATTTTGGACTTGCAAAGTTCACTAGTGATAATAACACTCATGTTTCAACAAGAGTAATGGGCACTTTTGGGTATGTATATATTCTTGTTGCAGCAATGTGCTATTTACTTTGATGTTACATTTTTAGGTAGATACAACACTGATGTTACTTTATGATCGAAAAACTTTATATAATCCGTTGGCACTTGCTGGCCCAGTTTAAAATAGGTCAACATGGTCTGTATTTTTCCCAATAGAACATTTCAAAAGTTTTTGTTTGCCTGGATTTTCTCGCATATTCATGTTGCTTTTAAAATTTCATGGCATCTATGTAGCGGTTTAACTATAGCATTCAACTTGCCACATAGCAATAACTGAAGTTTTTTCTAATGTTTATTTTCCTGGTCTCAGATATCTAGCACCAGAGTACGCATCTTCTGGCAAGCTCACTGAAAAATCAGATGTCTTCTCTTATGGAGTTATGCTTCTTGAGCTAATAACCGGTCGTCGGCCTGTTGATACAAGTCAAACATTTATGGACGACAGCTTGGTTGACTGGGTAGGTTCTCAACAACCTTTTAACAAGCTTATTAACTGGTTAAAAAAAATCTTTTTTTAAATAAAAGAAGGGACCTGAATTTTCATGATTTGTTCCTTAAATGTATGCCTTCTTTGAACAATGTGCCACCTGAATAATTGTGTGAAGTCACTGATGATGGCTTCTCCATGTAGCTTTGGATATAGCGTGCTATGTGTGCATAACTGCATATACATACTTCTATTTGCGTGGGCAGTATGGCTTTTTCCATGGCTGCTTTAATAATAGTGCCCTAGTCCAAGTTGGTGTTGCTTCTGACTTTCCTTTGTCTCCATGTTACTCTAATCACTAGCTGTGATTATCGCATGTTATCAATACCAGACTATATCATCATAAAACATTGTTTTTTACAAAACTGTCTTGTTATTTCTGTGTCTTGATGAAATGGTTACAAAACAAACATCTTGAGAGCAATCTATATGATGTTCTGCAGGCAAGGCCTTTACTGATGCGGGCACTTGAGGATGGTAACTACGATGCCTTGGTAGATCCTCGGCTTGGGAAGGATTTCAATCCTAATGAGATGGCAAGAATGATTGCTTGCGCAGCTGCATGTGTACGCCATTCTGCACGTCGTCGCCCACGCATGAGCCAGGTAACTTGCAATACATCTCTTCTGTTGCGAGATAAAAGATCACGAAGTGTGCCTAGATGCTTTACATAAACCAGAATATTGGCATCAGTAAATAGAATCCATGCAAGTAGCATATTATTTATTCAACAATGAGAAGTACTGTGGTGGCATGGCTGGCATCGGCATGGATTCAGTTTGTAGTCTAATAATCTCATATTTGATATGGTTATTATCAGGTTGTCCGGGCCTTGGAAGGTGACGTGTCTTTGGAGGATCTTAATGAAGGTGTTCGGCCTGGTCACAGCCGCTATTTTGGATCATACAGCAGTTCTGACTATGATTCTGGCCAGTACAACGAGGACATGAGGAAGTTCAGGAAGATGGCTTTTACCAACAATAATGACTATACAATCAGCCAATACAGTGCACCAACCAGTGAGTATGGCCAGATACCATCTGCATCAAGCAGCGAAGGCCAACAAACCCAGGAAATTGAGACCAGGACGACCAAGAAAGGTGGCTACAGCTCAGGATACAGTAGAGCCTCGTGATGGAATTCTTTTTTCCTCTTTTGACATTTTGATTGTTTCAATCTGTAAAGTCTGTCGTGTTCGAATAACCAAAGTTGCTGACTTGCGTGCAATGAACCGTAAGTTTGACCCAAGTATAGCTTTTGGTAGCTACAATTGTTGATTCTTTCATAAGTATTATGTTATTGATGTGCCCCTTCACCGTTTGGCGTTTGCCTATGTAATTCAAATGAGCTAACTAACTGTTGATATACCGCCCATACATGTTCAGGGTTGAGTTGCCTGACAGAGTTATCATCGGTTTCACCAGGTCTCAAGCAATGTAAACTCTCATAATGACTATCTTGTTCTGGCATGTGAATGGTGTATGTTCGTTCCAGGAGCACGGTTGTCAATATATGTATCGTGAAGATGAGCTGTCTTGCAAGGCAAACCTTGTGTGCAAGTGGTGTGACTGTGTTCTTTGGAGGCACGGAACGGTAGAGGTGGTGAGACCTGGGACAGCTCACGGGGCGAGGCATGGACGCATGGCTGTCTCTCGCCGTTGCTTTCCGGTCTCGTTTCACGCGTGATCGCGCTCCATTCCATACGCTTGGGACTTGGAAGGACGCCCAACGCGACGCGGGTGTGGTGGCGGTGGTGTGCAGCATCACAACATGTCAAGATTGAGTTTGTTGGTCCAGTCTGGGCTTGCTGTTGCTGCTAAGAAATGCAGATTAGCAGTGTGCCTGTCCTGCGTGATGCAGCTAAAACCGCTGCGTAGCTCGCCAGCTCCCGTCTTCGTCTTGTTTTGGGGGCTCGACCTTTTCTTGTTTGACGGTTTGGTCAGTACAGGGCACGGCGATATTATAAAAATATGTCTGATGGACACTTTAAAAAACCACCACCATTATTTTATTATTATTTTTAACTGGATTGATTTTTTTTGAAAAAGACAAGCATACCTCTTAGTTTCTAACGTGCCGTTAGAATAAAAATAAAATATGATGTATGATAGTAATATACTTATTATGATGGAGGATTGAGAGTTACATAATAATTCAAAAAAATTGGAAATTTGGAAAACTTTGAAAATTCTAAAAAAATTTAAAAATTCAGAAAAGCTATTAGGGCAAAGATGGTCCGATTTGAACAAAACCAAACCGAGTAGCATATAATGGCCCAAAAGATAAATTTGTTATTTTAATGTGGTTTTTCTATCTATACATTGAAAATTACTAATTTTTTAAGGTGTCCGTTAGTCATGATATGATTTTTTGATGCTCATTATAAATTACACAAACTTGAAGTATTCTGTAGTAAATTTATAGTATAATCTACTGCTGTCTTGCTTCGCCAGAAAGATTTTCAGCAAAATGGCATCATGCCATCATCATCTATGGAAAGTTATGCTCCGGAGATGGGGTTTAATCACTATGCGATTCGATCGATCGAACATATCTGGAGCATGAAATAAATTTGCAGGAGAGATAATGAAGCTGGCATGAATGGAGCACGTGAGTTTATGCAGAAACATGAAATGGTCCGAAGGTAGTATTATATGTGCATGGACCATGTGGGCAGCAACACATGCCAATGACAGCAATCTTAAAAACTGCGGTCACTCGCCTAGTTAGCTGGTGGCCTGCCCTGTACTCTAGCCCTCCCCCTGCAGGTGGTGCCAAGCTGCCAACTCCAGCCTGGTCGCATGATGTATTCAAATGCCCTCGTGCTCATGGATCTTGGTTCGAGGTAGCCTCTGATGATCGACAGGTACAACAATATTGGCATACCGGATGAGTTAAGGTAGGCCACCAAATATATGGAGAAGTGAAGTGCCGTCAGGAATTAAGCCAGAAAGTTGGCTTTAAATGGTTGGGAGTGATGAACCGGCTAATTAGTTGTGGCTAATGTGACCAAAAAGTTTAGTATGGTACTATGTTAGAACTAATGTCCTGTTAAAAACTTCCACAGTTTTGGATAAACCACCAACCTACCTTCCTACCTATCTATCTATCCTCTCCCTCCGTTTCATAATATTTGCAAATTTGACCAGGATTTGATGTAGTTTGACCACAGATATTAAAGTCGATTGATTACGATGAACGCGATTTATATGTATATATTTACCATGTAATATAAATTTGGCAATTTTAACCAGGAATTGATGAAGATGTAGTCTGACAATTGATATTTTTAGTATATGGTATATTTTTAATACCTATAAATTTATTTATGAAATAGGAGTGGTCAAGCCAAAACATACAAAGGAGTATTATACTAAGAGAGTGTGAAAAAAGAAATTGCACATTTGTTGTAAAGCCTTAGAAATTGCCACACTAATACAAGAAAAAAGAAAAAAAATATTTATAATATATGATGATGGTAGGTATAGATTATAACCACGGAGATCGATCAATATAGTTATATTCACATAAATAGCCGCTGATTTTTGTCAGTAGATTATAAATTCAAAGCTCATAAATTGCAAAGGAATTTAGTAACATTAAATATATATATAGTTGATTTTTGTCTAGACATATTTCTAAGTGTGCACGGTGCTACAATGGTGTATATGCATGTGCACCTGCCTTGGAATAGAAAATCGAAAAAATGAAGGAAATATGACTACTTTTACAAGCAGCAAGAACGATCTTTTTCTGAAAATTAAATGTAAGGAACAAAATGCATCCGTGCCAACTTCCTTTATCTTATATATCTGAAAAAAAAGTACTATCAAGAAATTACTGCAAGCACGCACTGGGAAGTAAATCAAAAGAAAGACCAGGAATGAATCATGAGTATGGAGTCTATTAGTGCCGTCTTGCTGAGGGCTTCATTATGCGGCGTCACCGGAGGCAGGCAAGCTGGCTCCATTTTTTTTTCAAAATATACATTTTTGTCACGATTTTTTAGAAATATACTTTTAAACAAAAATCAAAAATATGCCCATGGGACTATCTACAGTCGACAAATTTTTTCTAAAAAATTCACTTAGATTTTTTTACTACCCTTTTATCACCGTACTGCACAGGTTAAAACAAATCAATGCACATCTCAGTCCGTTAAACACTCAAAACAACATAACGCTAACAATTTTTTTGACCAAAAACAATCAAATTTTCAGAGCGCATGATTACACCAGAGATCGTGGCTAAAATGATATGAAACACAATTAAACCATTAAATGAGACATCAAGATAAAAAAGAGATATGGCTTGATTAGAAATCAGTTGTAGATTTGAATTTTATATAGAATAATAAAAGATAAAAAATAACATTAGGTATCTAGAAAAATTTCAGTAAAATTATAATGTACTATTATATATTACATATTATAACTAGTATGCATTTAGGATTTCCCAAGTAGAACACGCAAGCAGCATAAAAAAGCTCAAAATCAGTGAGAAAGAAATCAATAACAATCGCTCCCTGATGGTCATCTTCTTCAAGCTTCTCACTTAGCCTCTTATCCCCAATGGTCCAATTCCACCGTATGTACTCCTTGGCAATAATGATGGGAGCAGAAACCAGAGAGAGGAAAGGGTCTTGTCCTTGGCAAGGATAAGGGCATCCACGGTGCAGCGTGCCCCTAAAAGCAAAACTTGATGAAGGCCAGTTGAAGGTATGACTCTTCCAAAGCACCGTATCTTGAGATGGGCCCCAGAAAAAAATTTCTATGTCAGCCCTTTCTATTGTTTACTTTAGCCGTTAAATAACATGATGATGTGGATTTTGCAAGGGAGCTCATTAAATAGGAAAACTATCTACAAGTCAAACCATGACACCTGTCATCCAAACCCTTTTTTCTACCTTCCCGGTCTCTCTCTGATTTCCCTTCTTTTCACCATGGGCCTCATGCCACTCCGCATCTCCTATAGCTGGATGCAGTACCACCTCTCTTAATCCTCGAGCTTCATCATTATCCTATCTCGTCATCTCTTTCTATCTTCTCCCATTTTCCTCCTCTCCCCTCTCTGCCTATTTGCCGGATGAGCTCCTTAGCGCTTAGCGTAGATCGAGGCTACACAGGTCGGTGAGCTCCCTGTTAGTGAAAATGGAGGCTGCATAGGCCGGCATGCTTCCCATAGTGCAAGATCCTCTGGGTATTTCTGTCCCAGCTATGTTGCCTCTTGATCCATCCTCTAGATCTAGCCATCACTCACTCCCCATCTTTGTCCCTTATCTCTATTTCTTGGTAATCGACCTCTAGCCACTGCACGGGAAAAGAAATACGGCGGGGGAGGGAACCGGTTAGCTCTTAGCAGGACAACTGTTCCTCCTATCATGTGACCCAAGTGTAGTTCCGTTCTCTTTCTGCTGAGGCCACCAGTGTCTTCTATATGGTGCAAGAGCCTTGTCTGCCACTGCCTCCCACACCCTCTCCTCTCCATGGCATTATAGGTCCTATGTGGCTAGTTGAGACCACATCCTACAGAGAAATGTGAATAGCCTAAAGTGACTAGCGAACACTTATCTTGAGCGGAAAGAAAGACTGCAAGAGCAGAGCTTAGAAAAAAAGGAGGAAAAAAATATACTACTACGAGAAAAATACGTTTCGGATCAAACAAACAACTATAACCTAGCGACATCATATATGGCACAAAAATTCAAGTGATTTTTTGAGAAAAACTGACAGATATCTAGTAGAACTGTACCCATGTTGCCATAGCCTGTGACATCACGGTATATTTTTAAAATTATTTAAAAACAGTATATCCTTGAAAAACCGTGAGAAAAAAAGTATACTTTGAAATTTAATTCAGTTAGCTCTGATGGCCGGCGGAGGAGGCCGGGAGCTCATGGTCCAGCGGCGGAGGCTAGCAGGCCCTAGCAACTGTTTTGGGTATACGCCATTTTCTGGGCTTCGTCTGGGTGTGCAGGAGACTGAGGGAGGGTAGAAGAAAGTTGGAGACTGCTCGTCTCTATAGTTTGGGTCGTTGTGCTCCAGCCCTTCTACGCTACAATTATATATCCTCTTTTCGATTAAGGAAAAAATACATATTATTTATTATATTTTGAACATTTCCTAATTTACCTTTCAAAGACATCTCTAAATTCCATTTTTGGATCTAAAACTTGTATGTGTCACACGATAGACAATACCACATTAGGGCTGCCAGATAGTAAAAAACAGTTGCATATATCAATCAGATAAATTCAAAAGTTTAAGCGGATATGAAAAGGTGGACGATTTACTTATTCTCTAAAAGATGTTACCACTTCCTGGGTCACTCGTGGTGCTGCGGTCAAAGGCTTATTGGCGAAGACTATAATATAAGTCTAGAATAATAATATTTGAATGATATAGATCATAATTTAAATATATGAATGGTATATATAGATCATATCTCAACAACGTCGAATGGACCAGAAATACTATTAGAAAACTATTTTTTTTTGACACAGAGTGAAGCATGACGCTTGCATATCCCTAGGCTACTGGCTGATGTATATCATCATCATCTTTAGATATCTCTTGCCTTTCCTCTACGAAAATCTATTATCCGTCTCTTTCTCTCCACCTTCTAGCCCGTCAAAACCGTCGAGACGACCATGCGATCACTGGACGACGACATCCACAGCCAGAGCCAGAGCGCGCCGGATGTAATAGCTAGAAGAGAAGAAGGAACAAACAGAGACGTCGCCGACGATGCCGAGGTGAAGTCGACGTCGTCGTGTTTTGAACTGGACCTCACGGTGACGATGTCCGGCGACCAGCGTCAGGTGGAGGTTGATTTTGCCTGTGGTGACGGTGGCGAGGCGACGAACGTGGAGCTGCAGATGACGTCCGCCGAGGAAGCGGTGGTGTTGAAGGATGCGTTGGCCGCGCTCGGGCCGGTTGCTAGGCTCCGTGGGCCGCTTCTTCGCAGGCTGCGTAAGTCTAAGGCGGCGGGTAACCTGGCCAGCTGCGGTGGTGCGGCGTCGCCGGAGGGAGATAGCCGGTTCTTGGAAGCGTACGCGATCGCCGGCGAGGAGCGGCGCGCCACCACAAAGCCGAAGGAGGCGGCACGCAAGTATCTGAGTAAGATCACGTGGTCTCTCGCGCGCTGGTCCGTGGCCGTTGGAAGCGCATGCGGGGGCCCGACCGGCAAGACGACGAGCCGCTCCTCCATGACCACAGCGGCGCCACCAACGCAGCTCCGCGGCAGAGACGGCTCGGCTCAGCACTTGCAGGACGGCATCGAGAGCGCCATTGCACACTGCAAGCTCTCCCTGCGCGCGGCGAGAACGACAGCGCTGAGCTAACGGGTGCGTGTGCGTGCAATGTTGAGTCGTTCATGCATGCATGATGTGTCTCTCCCAGAGAGATTTGGCAAAGGGTTTTTCTCAATCTTGGCCGTGACGATCTCCCAATTAATCCCATTCGTTTTTATTGGTTCCTTCCGGATGATCGCGTTTAATTATTGTTTGATTAGTTCTATATAAATACAAGTGATTGCGGTTAATTAGGAAATGATAATCATCATCTTCTTTTTGTTTGGTCTGGTTGCTCCATGTCACCCAGTAGAATGGATTAGATACATTGAAATGGGCCATTTGGCATAAAACATGGACTCTGTCCTCTTTTTTTCATGTGACACAATCCAACTGGAGTATTTTATTGTTTTCAGCCAGTAAAAGATAGCTCACACATATTGGCCCGCTTGCAGCTCATTACCTTGTTGTGCTACCCACAGCCCAGAGCCCAAATTGCTGGCAAAGAATCTTGCAAAATTTCCTTCAATTCTGTAAATTACGAGATTGCCCATGTATCGTAACTTTCTTTGTGCTATGGAGACGAGCAGATTAGTTACTATAAGCTTAGTAACCCAAATTACCTTTTGTATTAGCATACAGCAAATTAATCATCCTATTAGCACAAATACCGTACTTAGACATTCTAAGCAAATAATGATTAAGAGTTGAGCTTAGGGGAATTACTATAGGTAATTTTAACCAATATATCTCTTTGCTTGGCAAGTGTAGTAAATCTATATCTTAGTGAGACACTTTTTGGACGACATGAGACACTTTTTGGATGACATGTAGCCTCCATTCTTCATGTGAATGGCATGAAGCAATTTTATTACCCATCTCATGACATCTGAAGCATCTTTTTGTTTGTTCTTGTTTTTAGAAGTATGACGCTGTCACCCAACTTGTTGAAACACGTAGGGGTAGTGTCCCCTTGAACATGTATTTGACACGAGCCATATTTTTCTTCCTTTGTTGGCTTTTGCTTATGTCTCCCGCTTTTTCTTGAAGTGGCACTCTTTCGCCTAATGCTCCATTTTCTTGCACTTAAAGCAAGTACGTTGATCATCACTTGATCTTGCTCTTTGACCTTGTCAATGAATTTGCTCTTGTTGCAATAAGAGGCAATGAGGTGATCATACTTGTTGTATCTATAGCACGTCTTCTTGGATCTTTTCTTGTTAGACTTGATCTTTTTATTTAAGTTCTTCTCAAGTCCATGATCAATTTGTTTCACATTTTCAACTATATGATGTAAGTCACATATAGTATTAAAACAATATTTGCTTAATAGCAACAAGGGCTAGAACAAATAAAAAAACTTGAACATGATGCTTGTAGAATTTTACTGATGTAATCATAACCTCATGTACTATATCTAGCATGGCGTGTGAATATACAAGATTTTTATGAGAAGATAAAAGCTCATCATGTCTCTTTTGTAGACCATATATTTGCTAGTGATATCCCTAAGTTGTGATCTAAGATCTTGATTTTGCTTCTTCAATAGTTCTACATAAGAATTAGAGTTAGTTTGCTTGTAAGTTCATATTTTAATTCCTGGTACCTCTTGTTGTTTTTGTCCACTCTGCTAGCTTGATTTCAATATCAGAATCCTCCTCGTTCTGAATCCGATAAAAATTACTACACTTGTGTAATTTTCTACTAGAACTTTTCTTTCCTTTTCTCTTGTAATCATCTTTCATGAGTCGATACTTTCTACATCAAATATGTCAAGCTCTCAAACTCTTGAGAGAAAAAATTCTTCTCAATGAGAGCTAGTAATCCTTACAAAGCTAGCTCAACCAATTATCTATCACTTAAATTTAAACTATAGCATTGGCTGCACACATCACAAAATCTTTGGATATATATTTGGGATTGATTCGTCCGCCCTTTGACACACTGATATAAGATCTGCCAACTACATTTCATGATACAGTAAAGAAATATTTGTGAAATTATTTTTGTATATCAGTCTAATTGAATTTAGCGGTAAATATGAAAACCATATAAAGGCTAATCTAGATAATGACAACGGAAAAAAAATCTAACTCTCAAAACTTCTTCAACCTATGTGTCTCCATATTTAGCTCAGAATCGACTGATGTATTCCTCTGTAGGTATATTATTTTGCCCTAAGAATTTCAAAAAATCTAGTACCCTGCATCGGTGAGGCAACGAAACCCTAATGAAGGTATGTTCCATCGGTTTTAAGCCGAACTATTTTCTTATCACTTCGGCTATACTTGTTGTCCATTCATTGTCTCATGCATTGTTCGTCAGATACCGCTGTAAAGACAATAGTATTGGCCCTTGTGCCTGATGATCTCTTTGCGCTTGACTCCAATTAGAAATCCTGCAATGCTAATTTTGGTGTCCTCCATAATAGGCTATTTGATGTCCCCCAAATTGCATTTTTCCAAGAGGAATCAAATTGGAAACCATATCAAATTCGATGCCATGGGAGCCTCAGGAACATAATTTTAAAGCATGAGTCCTCATACTTCAAAATTAGGAAGCATGTGTTTGCACTAAAATTTGGTAAGCCCGTAGATAGATTGAAGAGCCAATCGACCTATGGGAAAGAGTTCAATTGATATAGGGAAAGAGCCAATCGGACGGATCAAGGAAGTATTTAGTTTACTTAAAAATAGAAGATTATCTAGATGAGACTGAATCTGAGGAGGAGCCATGAAAACTATGGCAGGGTTCTTTATATAGAATATATCTTGTAAAAATAGGCAGATTTAGTTAGTTTTATTAACTTTATTATGTTGAACTCTTGTAATCATAGGATATAAATGTAGACTCTCTAGAAGCTTATAATTCATCTTTAGCGCATCGCAACCGTAGTTTATCTAGATTTTTTACTGGCGGGTTTTGGCTCTTGATGTGGGGCTACATTGTTTAGATTCGAACTCCGACAAAGGGGTAAGTCCTGCCATTATCCTAGTGTATTCGCTCTATCTAAGACTGCATCAGTTAAGTCCGACCTCTTAGTCTGATCGAATATACCACATCACGTCCATGTGGGATCTATCAGCTTATCAAGATCATTTTACTGTCATTAGTCTCGTGTTATGTAGGTTAGGTTTGATCTACAAGATTGCTGATAGTAGATTGAGCTATAAACCAATAGGTTTTTACTCCATGTTTCATTGAAGTATCTAGACGATGAGTTATCTACACATTGAGCATCATGCCCTGTGTATCGGCTCCTCAGCCGATACACATACGTCTTCAGTGAATTCTCCTGAATCTCACGCCCAATGTATCGGCCTCTTAGTTAATACATACATATCTTTAGAGATATTTTCTCATCGGCTCAGCTAGCTGATGGGTTCGCCCTTTCTTTCTGCCCGCATGTCAGATCTAGTGTCCACTGTTTCATTGCCGTTATATTCAGTTTCATATTGTCTTGGTTCGGTTCGATCTATCAAGGTTAACTCTAACGGTACCGTCACAGTGGTCATTGGATCTTGTACTTTCAGAGGATTGGGTCTCGCTCCTTTTTATTCATCACACATTATATTTGGAGCTCCATTGGCTGCAAAGCTAATGATCTTTTATATTATTCCTTACAAATCTATATATACCTTCATTGGCTTTTCAGTCAATGAATAAGCGTTATAGCCTTTATCGGTAACCAGCTGATAGGAGGATCCTACTTGTTATTCTTTGAATACCCTATTCTAAAGCACCATCGGTTTTGTAGCCGATGGAATCATTATCATATTCTTTGAATTTTCTTTTATGTTTTCATTAGCTTTGCAGTCGATGAACCGGTGTTACGCCTTCATTATATCTAGTGTGACATCGGTTCTACCACCAATGTATCTTTCATTCCCTTCGTTGCCATCCGCCTACGCCTTCATCGGCTTCCCAGCCGATCGAAAAGTGTTTCACTCATTATCGACAACCAGTCGATAGTAGGAGCGCGTATGATGCAGCCGATGACTATCTCAATCCTATCGGCTGGCCAATTGTTAGAGTTTGTATTGGCTCATCGTCCGATTGACCCATTATCTTTATCTCGTCAATTACAGGGTTAAATTGACTGGTATGCCTGCATCTCCATTATCCTGACGAAGGGACAATGAAGTCGAAGGACCTCGGTGCGCTCTCAAACCAATCAATGGAGCCAAAGGGCAATCGGGAGCACATGGCATCCAACGAAGTAGAGGGACCTGCACTGAAGTGAAACAGATCTCCTAGGGCTTGGTGTGTTCGCGTGTTCGCATCGGATCGGACCTTCGACGGCTCTGCCCGGTTCGATCGATCCCCGTGAGATTCGGTGCGAGTAGTTACTTACAGAACCTTTGATGTTATCGATATTTGTGCACTGGTGATAACGTGTGCCAATATCCTTTTTGGAAGATAAATAGGGTCTTGATAAGATTCTTGAGCAATCAATTCATCTACTATTTTTTAATTAGATTCTAAAGTGTGTTCACTAACACCTCGAATTGATTTATTAATACATGGTGCATAGCTTAATTGGCCAAATCTTGAAAGAATTTCTATAGACTACTAGGTGCTTGTTAACTTGAACCTCCAACCAGAACTGGTTTTTAGAATTGCGTCTTTTGGATTGGTCCTTATCGCATCATGCTGAACGATTCTAAGCACAACTTTTGAAAATCCTTCACAGATTGTTCCATCTGTTGACTCTACACTTTTGTTAGGTTCTTCAAGGTCACCAAAATTATGTTATTGGTTCGACTTCCTTCTCAGACATGTTGGTTCAAAAAAGATTGCATCCCACCAGGTGTGCCAAAGGAGCATGTTTGTTAGAAAATGATTTGTCCCACTGGACGTGCCAAAGGAGTGTGTAGACAAAAAGAAAAAGATTAGATCCACCAGGCGTGCCAAAGGAGCATATTGTTCCACCAGGCATGGCAAAGGAGCGTGTTGTCTCACTAGGCGTGCCAAAGGAGCATGTAGATATGAAAATTATCCAATATCCATACCAATGCGTCACACGCTCTAAGACCTAGGATATCTGCTTAGCTCCAGTGCAGATCCTTGAATTTTTAAGGTTTGGAGCGTGCCAATCAATTTAACCGCTAATTAACCATGAAGATAGAAAAAATTAGATCAATGAGCCAATAGACCAATAGGCCAATACGGATTCAAGCTATCAGTTGTCTAGCTGATAGAGATTAGTTGGAGTTTACAGAATGATGAACATTGTGTATAATAAAGAAAAAAACTCAACAACTACATAATCTGATAAGTGAGATAAAACCTATTAGGTCACGTTACTAACTTTATTAAATAAATCTTGTTAGATCGGACTAAATTGAGATAGTGTAAGATTGAAGCTAATAAGTTAAGGTACGATTGATAGCAGGTTAAACATGATATAAAAAGTATGTCAGATAATGATTCGATACGGATAAATTGAAAATAGAGTATGAATAAAACCTATCAACTTACCAAGATTTGCCTTATCAAAAGTGATGAGGACATGTCACCAGTTACTTGAGTTACACATAGGTAAGTGTATGAAGGGCCAATTACGCGTAGCCGTGCAAAACTACTTCAAAAGAGGTGAACTCATTTCTAGCTGAAATTAACATTAATATACATGAGAATATTATACTATCTCCTAGCTGAAATTAACATCAATATACATGAAAATATTATACTATCTAAGTGTTAGGTATACACATAAAGATGAGGATGCTATTCTACGTGGGGATGAACTATAGCAATTGGACCATGAGGATCAGACCATCAGTTTAGACCATCAAAAGAAGCAGCCATAACTCCTTATTACCGCAACCTTTGAAGGTGAATAAGTACTTGTTGGAAAGCTTATCAAGTCCAATTTCCAACCCCACAAACTACACTTCATTTGGACTTCCAAGCAGAGAGTAATGACCATTTTACTGAAGTCTGCGCAGAAGACCATGAGACACGCAGGAATTGAAGATCACTTCGTAAATGCCTCAACCAGTTGGCCTTCCACCTCCCAACGTGGGGACTTGAGTTCAGGGTTATTCATAGTATAAATATCACCTATATGCTATTAGAAAAGGACTTTTGAATATTTGATAACCTGATATGGTATTGCAACCGAGTTGCTGAGTGTCTTAGATACCTTTGTTCTTGTGAGTTCTTCTTTGGTTTATGAGAGATCTCTTTGAGGTCCCCTATTTTGTGCTCTATGGTTTCTAGTTAGGCTATACCGTTGTCGCCACCAAAAATCCCATGACCGGGGAAGGATGGCGGCTCGGTCATGCGAAGGCCTGGGAGGTCTGCTTATCTCCAGTTCAGGTCCTTAAGTATCGAGGTTCACGGGCGTGCCAGTCAATTTGACCCTGCAATTGATAAGGAAGTGAGACGAGCGGGTCCGATACAGGTGCTCGCTATCGGCTGGCTGTCGATAGGATCGGGATGCTCTTCGATCTGCTGGTGAGCCGATGTGGACAGGTGTCGACGAGGGGTCGACCGCAGAGCCAATGGAGGAACTAGGGTGTGCTCAGAGGATGGCGAAACGCACGGGATCCCTCCGGACAGCCAAACAGTGATTCATCAGCTGGAAAAACCGATGAATGCGCATGCAGCCTAGGCAAGGAATAGCACAAGAAGCCATGGGCTACAAAGCCGATGCCACTCCGGGTATGACAGCAAGAGACCCGTCGCCCGCTGTGACAGCACCATCAATACCGAACTTTGAAGATCGGACCTAACCGAGACAGTACGAGGCCGAGGCCAGTGGCGATGATACGGAGGACGCCAGATCGACTATGCCTTAGTAAGGATAGGAGCGAACCCATCGGCTAGCTGAGCCGATGAGGGGACGCCTTTAAAAGCTAATGCGTATCGGCTGAGGGGCCGATGCCCTACGAAGCTCAGAGTATGGATAACTCATCGGCTACTCACTCCGATGAGATGCCGTGCAGAAGACTATAGGCTTGAAGCTCGATCTACCGTCGGCAGCCCCGTAGGTCAGACCTAACCGATGCAGCACGAGGTTGACGACAGCATAGGGAGCTTAACAGGCCGATAGGTCTAGCACGGACATGATGCAGTACACCTGATCTGACTAAGAGGGTTGACTTAACCGATACAGCCTCAGACAGTACAAAGCATACCAGGATAGTGATGAGACTTACCCCTTCATCAGAGATCGGACTTAACCGATGCAGCCTCGCGTCGAGAGCCAGAACCCGCTGGTAAACACCTAGATGAACTAGGGTGGCGATGCGCTGAATTTGTATATGATCGAGATATATCTTACATATTTCCAGGAGGTCTATATTTATATCCTAGATTTACAGACAGAGTCTGACGCGTCTACGACCATCGGACATTATTTCCTAGTAAGAACAAAGGAAAATATTCCTAAACAAGTTAACTAACCAGCTAGACTTCTCTAATTAAGTAAGGTTACAATTTACAAAAACAAGCACTTTGCCGTGGAGTCCATGGCTCTTCCGTAAACTAGGTTTCATCTAAATAATCTTTCAACTTATAACCGAGTCTTCCTTTGCTGCAACCTGATCAGCTTCTCCACTGTAGCTATCAAACCTTCTTTTAGTCAAGCTGATCCTTTTCCTTCCTTCACTCGGGCTTCTCGGATCTGATCCCAATTGGACAATCTCCTGTCTTCAAGCCGATCCAATCTTCTACTAATCTGATCGGCTTTTCTACAATTCTCCATCAGCTTTATCTCAGTATCTCCATCGGTCGATGACTGCATTAAACCCTCCATCGGACCTCTCAGCCGATCGGCTTTAGCACCATCGGATCTCTCAGCTGATCGGCTTTAGCACCATCGGATCGTCCATATTTTGGCGTTAACAACCGTTTTGTGTGGATTAGTCCCGGTTGGTGGTTCTACCGTCGTTCAAAGATCTAGTCAAAGTCTTCTAAGTTTTGGTGCCTCTCTCCCTATCACTGGGTCGCATCCAACCTTGATTAGGTATAAAGCTAGTTACCCACTATTTTTACAGCAACTTACTCTCGTGAAGATCGGGTTATCCCCTTACCGATTCATATCAGAAGCTATCATGTGGTATCAGAGTCAGGTTGTTATGGTAGGTTTTGTTATCACCCACTTATCTATTAATGTTTTTATCCATCACATATATTTGTTTTGCCATATCCAATAGTCCAGTAAAACGCCAAAAAAATTCTATAGCATTTTGTTGATACTGTTAATCTCTTGTTGTTTGCATTTATCTAGTTGTTAGTCACCATTTTTTTAGCACCGTGTTCTTTTCATTTCTCTAACCGCACCCTATATTTGATATCTTCTGTTTGCTGAAAAAATAATAATAAAAATAAAAAGATCGGAAAGAAAGAGTGAAAAAAGAGTAAAAAAAAGGAAAGAAGAAGTTGAAAGGGGTTATATTGTGGATTGTGTAGCTGTAAGTTTTAAATTTAGAACCTCAAGTTTGTGGTGCTCGTGACAGCAACACTACACATCTTTTGAGTGGCTTATGCACTTGAATTTTTAGTACCATAGCTTTCCTTGAAAAGCCACCTATAACTTCGCAAAAATCTGAAATCGGATCTCTTGTCTTGTATTCCTTTTGATTTCTTAATCATAGCTGCAGTACTACCACTTCAGCACACTCAAAGTCCTTGAGAACGAGTAAGAGCATTGGTAAGTAAGAGGTGAGGTTGTGTGACTCCACAAATTTTACCTATTCCACTTTCCATTGCACTATTATAACATGGCATGATCTAATTTGAGTGCTCGTGGCAGTCATCATGGCGATGAAGAATCCCCAGTTGCACGAGCTGAGCTATACCAAGTACAAAACTCATTGTTGGAGGCCATGGAGAGGATGTTCAATGAACGTCTCCCTGTGGCGGGTGGTCGAGGTCCATATCATCAACATCAAGACAATCACCGTGAAGAATTTGGTGATGAATATTCTTGTTTTGGGAATGGTTTTCATGACCATTTCAAAGATGGTCGTGGCGGTCGTGGTGGTGGTAGGCATGCTGCTTATGATGACCAGCGTGGAGGAGGACATGAACATAGTCGTCATGTGCACTTTGATGATGAAGAGGAAATTTATAGTGATTCTGATGAAGGATTTGATGATAATGAAAACTCTTTTGCTGGCCATGGGCAGTTTGGACAGCGCCAAGGTCCTTATCAAGGTGCTGGTCATGATAAAGGACAGCATTGTGGTCGTCACAATAGGGATGATCCGGACAACATTGCTCGAGACAAGTTGAGTGTTCCTAAATTCACTAGAAGAGAAGATGCAAATGCATATCTTGAGTGGGAAGAGTAATGTGATCATATTTTTAGAGTGCATAATCCCTCTAATCAGAGACGTGTAAACCTTGCTTCCGTTGAGTTCTTTGGTTATACTCTCACTTGGTGGAATCAAATACAAGAAAATCAGCTTGTGCTGGGGCATGATCATATCAACACTTGGGATGAGATGAAGAGGGTGATGAGGAGATGATTTGTTAAGCCGGCAAATTCTATACTAGTATGATAGATACAATAGATTGGACTAAGAGATTGAATCAATAAAGTCTTAGATAGAACTGAATGTATTAAGATAACTTGCAAATGTATAAACTTATCTAAGATATTGGACCGAACTGAGAAAGTCTTAACCAAGCCGATATGTTTACTATATGATGAGATTATCTCTTGATGGAGATCGAACTTAATGATGCAGCCCAACTCGGAGCAATATTTCATCAAAAACTACATTACTCCTACTCCTAAAGGTGGCAATGCATCAAATTTGATTGTACTGATTTGATTTTGATATCATAAGACCCATATGTATACATATTTATACCCTTGGATTTATACAAGTCCAAGATAGTATTTTCTAAAGAAAAAGGAAAGAAAACTACAGATATTTACAAATAAGAAATTGATTTGTAACAGCTTTAAGGGATAGATTCTTTTTTCTCCACTTATGGAAAGTTCTTTGAATCTGGTCTTGATTAGGCAATCCCCATGAGCTTCATTGGCTTTTCTCTTCTAACCGAACCAATTAGCGACTCTTAAAAATTTTGATGTTCACACAAGGCTATGTTGATCATTAGATAAAGTTACTTGGGGCTGATTACAACATATTGACAAAATTTAGCACAACTAAAGTGGTTCATCTGTAGTGAGCTCTATTTCACCACATTTGGACTTGTAGTATTTTTGCTTGAGTGTGCTCCAAATAAGATGAACATTCTTAAGTGGCATGATGGTTTCAAATACCTCATTACTTAGAGCACTAAATAAACCATTAATACCTTAAGCGTTGAGATGTATGCATTTCTTTTCCTCTTCAATTGATTGCCTTTTATCACTAGGAAGAGAAATGATCACATCTACAACTCGCTCTATTTGAGGGTCCATGGCACTAAAAACTACTAAGCACGCGAAGATGTATAATTTGAATCATCAAGTAAACAAAGTTCTAGGTATATTTCACCTTTCGGAGACTTTGTACCATCTTGATTTATAGATGTAGAACTCTTTGGGTTCATCTCGTCACCCCTTGACATCTTGATTTCTCCAAGCCTATTAGCAGATTAGACTCATGTGCCAATTGAAAAGACCTTGAGGATTGTTGATTTCGCCTAGAGGGGGTTGAATAGGTGTTACCTAAAATTACAAAAACTTCATATCAGATTTAGTATTGACCATATAGTCCGGGATTGCTATGGATAGTCTAAGAACACAGTCGGGTAGTCTGACTTCAATTGGACAATCCGATCCACATAGAGAAAAATAGAAATGCTCATATGCAAGATAGAAGTTCAGATAATTTGACTTAGGATGGACAACCTGGCCTTCGTAGAGAATTTTGAAAACCCCAGCGAGATAAACTTTTAACCTAATAAAGTTTCACACGAGCTAATAAATAAATGAAAGGTAAGGAGAGAAGAGGATGCACAAATTTATTTATCAAAGTTTGGAACCAACCGTTCATACTCTTCGTTGTGGAAGCTCCAATTAGAGTCTGGTCTATTTCAATTGCTTTCTCTCCAAGCAATCACTTTTGGTGAAGTCTTGGTTTCCAAGATATCTCTAAGGGCAAGTCCCACGGTCAAAGCTCGAACGCCATATAATTCATCTTAATCAATCAAGTTTGCTCTACTAATCAACCACCAAGGTGAAGCTTGATTTCCACTCAATTTACCTTTTCCCTTACAGAGATAAGGTAGCACTTTTACAATCTTCTCCCGAGCACATGATACATATGTTGGTTGCTTGCGGACTTCTCCTTCTCTAGTTATAATTTGGTCAAGTTCACCAACTTAAAGGACACACTCCACACCACTCTGAACTTCACTCACTAGTAGCACACAAGCTCTAGCATATTCTTTAGATAATTGGAGATTAACTAGCCTTCTAAGCTTTGCACTAACCATACTCTTAAGGCTAAAACTCTTCTCAAAAGATCTTTAATATGCTCTTAGACTATTACTTGGGTTTCTCAGATTGAAGAGGACCCAAAAGTCTTCAAACAACTCTATAACACTGCCCATATATAGCTCCAACTCCTCCAACTAGGCATTTTGTAGCCATTGCAAAAGTATACTAGAAAAACACTAGATCGGACAATCCAACACCGCACTAGATTGTTCAATTCTATGCAACTTTTGCAATGGTAAGTGACAATTAGTGGATGGCCCATAAAGAGCTAAACAACCCAGTATTAGTGTTGAACTGTCTAATTGTGTCTTTGCTGGATAGTCTAGTCTGCACTGGATTGTTTGGTTAGTTCTTCTCTATCATCTAGTTTCACAATCGCTCGGCTGCTCCAAGTCTTGGTTGGATAGTCTGGCACTGCACTGGACTATTTGGTTTACAATTGTCTGATCTCCATAGGACAATCTGCTCAATCCAAGTGTGTCGACTATCACCTTCACTCGTATTGTCTGACTCCATGCCGGATTGTCTAGCCTTCACTAGACAATCCGATCCATCTAAGTTGCTCAATGATCACCTTTGCCTAGACTGTCTGATCACCCTCGAATTATTCAGCTCAACATTTATCAAATTGTCTAGTACCGCACGAGACTGTCCGGTCCATTGAGATCTCTTGGGAACTTGATCTCCTTTCTTTTGAGCTTCGCCTTGCCTGTTTCTATTTTAAGAGAGATTGATCCTCAATAATTTGTGACTTCTTATGGCATCGATTAGTCTATCAGTGTTGCCCCAAGTACTTGCTCCTTCATCACTACATTAGTTCTTTGGCGTCAAATCCTCGCTTGCGCTTCTCCCATATATGGTTCTTCGCGTAGCCAAGTCTTACCAACCATTCATCATATTTTGCCATCTTTAACACATGTTATTTTGTATCGCAATGAAACCATATTGTACTCTATTCTTTATCTTCAACATCTTTATTAGACTAATATGCTATTTATACACTCATTAAGCACATTTGTTCCTTAATCATTTGTCATCAATCATCTAAAATCCATATGGAGGCTAGATACATTTATAGTGACATTTAACAATTCATGAAAAGTACATATTTGGTCCCACAATTACGCCCTTGATTTGGTTTTGGTACCTCAACTATTAAACCATTTACATTTAGTCACTCGACTTTTAAACCGTCCACTTTTGGTTACTAAAGACCAAATATGGTGGTTTTTGGGGACTTAGTCCCTGAGTCCAAAACAAGCTAGATTTTAGGGACGTGATATCTACGTGGACTGATGACATCAACATAGTTATAAATAATAAATAAAAAATAATACAACCTACATATCAATCTCGTGTACTTTTCCTCTTTCTCTCACATATCCTATATATAATCTATTTTAAATAGTTAACTAGCCATGTCATCGAAAACCATGCTTTGGGCTCACGGATCAAAGTGAATGGTTTCAAAAGTTGAGTGATCAAAAGTAAGCAGGTTATAGCTGAGAGAACAAAATCTAATCAATAGTATAGTTGAGGGACTAAATATGGAATTTTCTCTTTAAAAAATATGTATTAAGTATCATAAGTACTGTGACTTGCTTTATTATTAAAGATATTTCAAACATAATTATATTTTTACATATATGCACAAAAAATTTAAATAAAAGGTATGGTTAAAAGCAATATTCAAATAATATTTAAAAACAGAGACAATACAATATAAGATAAATGATATATATATATATTCGTACAGCCTTATTATCATATACCACATGTATATATATATATATAGTTATAGTTGTAATTTGTGATGATGTGGCGTAATCGCAATATATATATATATATATAAATAATATTCGTGTAGCCTTATTACCCAACCACAGGTATGAGTTATGGCTTGTGATGATTTGGTGTAGTCCCAACACACGTATGTATCACAGACATGACAGGTAGCTCCAAAATATAGGAAGGAGCTAGGTAGCCACGCATGGCGCGCAAGTCCGTACTGTACTTCAATTAACTGCTGCAAATCGCGCCATTTCTATCCCTTTCGCGCGCGGCGCGCGTTCAGTTGCTGCGCACCCAGAGCATGTCGTCTTGCGGCAGGAAGTGGCAGACGGGCACGCTCCCGGGCGCCACGCCGAGCCTCTTGTACGCCTCCGCCACGCCGGGGGCCGCGTCGGCGTGGCATGCCGCGAGCGCCTCCGCCCTGGTCCCGTAGTCGGCGCTGGCCAGCGTCACCGTGTACGCCGTGGCCGTGGTCGTGTGGCACCCGAACACGGCGTACGCGTAGGCCATGCCGTGGCAGGCCACCATGTCGCCGCCGGAGACGCGCACGGGCTTGACGGACTCCACCCTGTACGCCTGCCTCGGCGTCGGCCCGGCCCTGTCGACCTCCGTGGACACGGCGTGGACGTCGCGGGTGCCGAGGCTGGACGCGGCGAACTCGACCATGGACTCGAGCGACGTCGCGCAGTGCTTGGCCTCGCACTCGGCGAGGGTGGAACGCATGGCATCGGCGGCCGGGGAGCCGGCCGGGACGGAGAGCTGGGAGAGGATCTCAGGGAGCTTAGAGGAGGCGAACGGGACGGAGTCGGCGCGGCCGCGGGGGAGCAGCGTGGAGCCGGCGGTGGCGCGGGTGAAGTGGAGCGTCATCTTGGAGCCCGGGAACAGGTCCTTCTCGAGGAAGAACACCGAGCCCACCGTGTCTTCCTGCGAAGCTGAGCCCACTGACCTCACTGGCTTGATGAGGTCGCGAATGGCGCCTGGCATCGGCGTGGTGGGGAGCGCGATCTTCCAGTACATCTCCGCCGGCGACGCCGCATGGCTGGCTCCCGCGGCGGCGACCTGCAGTGCAGTCAGAAACAAATTGAATTGAAATCTGTTCACTTCAGATATACTTAGCAAACAAGCAGAATTACGAGTTTTACATACTTTCAGAGCCAAGAGTTACAACTAAAATTTAGAAAAAACTTGTATTACGTTCTCATCAGAAATTCATTGAACTTCACGTTCATGCATCCATCAACCATCTTAATTAAGGTGCCTATATTGTTCCAGTTAGTTTAAATTTTAGCTACACTGATTTCAACTTTTCAACCATCTTAATTAAGGTGCATATGTCTGTCCTAGCTCAAAACTACAGGCATATAAAGAGTGATATGTGTCTTCTCACCACAAGGAGCAGGAGAGCAGCGAGTGACCTAGCCATGGTATTAACGTACGTACGAGCAGGCGAGGAAACAAGTGTTTTACTAGGAAGAGTGAAGTGAGCACAAGCAGGTCGAACAGCTATTAGTACCTATTTATAGAGGGAAGTGGGAAGAAGATGAACACGAAATACATAATACATTACATATTTCTGCCACTTTTATTTTTGAAGACAATACTATTGCTGTCACTGGGATACGGAAGGAAATATATATATCATGTAGCATAGCTGCTATGTCGCATTCACTATCATGTCTGATACCTCTATTATTGACCAATGTTGTGTAGTATCTCGCTGTCTAATATTGTAACAACAATCATTTTTTGTCCTGGGTCAACCATGTCCTCATTACCGATAGATTCCTTAAATACAACATGCTTATTTAGAGTAATTTGCAGATTCCCCAAATAAGATGATTTTAGTTTGGCTTAGTTTTACCCAAGAGGGCATGTGCACTTGTTACATGTGGTTCAAATAGTTTTTTTAAAATTTTTTTATAAAATATATTAATTATCAAATGTATCCATTGAAAAGCATGCCATCAACTTATTTACATATGGAGAAACAGAAAATAACAAATCGAATTGCAAGAGTACCGTACTTTTCACAGTATGATTTAATTTGTTTTTTTCTCAATGTAGATAGAATTTTAACTTGCCGATATTTGTGTATTTTCTTTTCAAGTTATTTTTTAACAATTTGGACCACAGGCAACAAATAAGGACGCATGCCTTCATGAGTTTAGAATAGTTTTCCGTGTCCGTGTAGCCAGAAATTTAGTACACGTAATTTTGTATAGACGAATGATAAGTCTGCCAAATTATTAGTACGTGTTGAGATTGTGAAAAGACAGGATATATACCAATGATAAATCTGCCAAATTCATAGTACACAACGATAACACATGGTTTCCGATTTATGTTTTGACTCTTTTCCTTGACATCCTGAACAAGTTTATTATTAAATTTTTGCACATTTTACAACTTGATGGGTATTATATATGTTCATGAATTACAATGAAATTTAATTTTCAACCATGACAGTATGGAGAATCCAAAAATACGGACATGCCGAGGACAAAAAAAAGGGGCATACTAGAAAAATAATCAATGTTTTGTATAATACTATAAGCAGAATTGTTTTCTTTAAAGGCTACTAAGTCTGCAACACAGATTGCCATTACAATGCAAATTAAAAGCTTATTTCAAGATTGTGCAAAAAGTCAAACAATATGACAAAAAAATTATATGGCAAGGCTAAGAAAAAGGAAAAGAAAAGAAAAACCCAAGCATTGCCAGGACTAACTAGGGGACTAATCACATGTGTAACAACCTAGATATATGTGGCATCCCAAGTATGCCAATTTATAAATATTAATCAGTGCAGGCTTAAGGTCATAATATTACATGTGAATATATTATCATTATCAGTTACATGATATATAAGCTGATACTCACGGAATAATAGTGAAAATTAGAAGTAACAAGTTTTTATTATAATATTGGTGAATGTCTTATACATTCTATCATCGTGGACATATGATAGAAATACTAGTAAAATAGGATAAATTAGGAGCAGAAGAGCGACAATGGAAGTCATGAAATATAAAGCCGAAAGAGTAAGCAGCGGACATGAACCACAAGCTAGGTTTTGGGACTAGGCCTGAAACCCACATAATTCATACTCAATATGCTCCTGAAAGTTGGCTTCGGTAGAGGGGTCAATGTATCCCTCCTCTAACTCTATATAAATATATAATAGAAAAAAATGATATTATAGTAAAAAAAATGATATGCAGGTTATAAACAAGGTTGGGTAAATGTTTATTTTTAAAATAGCAAGGCTTTTAAACGGTTGTTTATAAAACAGTAGTGGATCATGTTTTAGTTTCAAAACGACACTCCCACCTTGCTCCATTCCACATGTTGCTTTACAACAACCTGTTATAATAATCATGAGTGAATAGTCCCTTTTAAACTGTGCCATGTCTCCACTCAAAGTAGATAACCCACCCGAGCCATCTTTACTCGCAATTGGCCAACTCAGTCCTCAAAGTAAAATACCACCCAAGCCATCTTAGCTCGTAACTGGCCATTTCGGTCCTCAGCCTTCTCGACATACCAACCTGACCATCTCGGCCAAACCACAACTTGGTGCCAACTTGGTCGCGCTGGATCTCGCGCCTGTGGCGCGACCATGCTGACTCCTAGGAGGTCTACTTAGCTCTAGTGCAAGTCTGTCAGATTTTCTCCGTGGCTCAAGGTATGCGCGCCGAGGCTTGGGATGTCCGCTTAGCTCCAACGCAGGTCCCTCAGCTCGTTCTCTGGTCTCTCAGTCACGACGGTGTAGGTGTGGGCGTGCCAATCAATTTGACCCTGCAATTGACAAGGAGGTAAGACGAAAGGGTTAGTCCGACAATAGACCAAAGAGTATTTAAAGAATAGCAAAGCACGCATGATCTCTCAAAGTTGCCAACAGAACCTATAGTGCTCGTTTATCGGCTGGAAAGCCGATGAAGTCATATGTGCACTGGCAAGAAATCGTATAAAAGACACACCAGCTACAAAGCCAATGTCGCTCCGAATATGGTGGGCGATGAATAAGGAGCGGGGCCTGCTCCTCCCAAAGCACGAGACCCGTCGCCTACTGTGATGACGCCGCTAGCACCGATCTCGAAGATCGGACCTAACCGAGACAGCAAAAGATCGAGGCCAATGACAATGGGATGGTAGATGTCAGATTGGTCGTGCTGAAAGAAGGACGGAGTGAACCCATTGGCTAGCTGAGTCAATGAGAGGACATATCTAAAAATATGCATGCATCGACCAGAAGCCCGATGCACTAGGCATGACGTTCGATGGAACTCTTTGAAGACGGGTGCGTATCGGTTAAGGAGCTGATACGCTAGGCATGTTCCTCAAGGTATAGATAACGCATCGGCTAACCATTCCGATGAAACGCCGGACAGAGACCTATAGGCCTATGGCTCAATCTACTGTCCGCAGCCTCATAGGTCGAACCTAATCGATGTAGTATGAGATCGACGACAGTAGAGAGAGCTTGGTAAATTGATAGATCTCGCATAGACTAAGAGGTCGAACATAACTAATGCATCCTTAGACAGAGCAAGATATACCGAGATAGTGGCGGGACTTACTCTTCGTCGGGGATCGAACGTAACCGATGTAGCCCTGCGTCGAGAGCCAGAACCCATCGATAAAAATCAAGATAAATTAGGGTGGCGATGCGCTGAAGTTGTATTGATTGAAGGATATCTTATAGGCTTCCAGGGGGTCTATATTTATATCCTAGCATTACAGAGTCCGATACGGTTATAACATCACCGGACATTATTTCCTAAAAAAATATAAAAGAAAAATATGTCTAAGGAAGTTAACTGAACTAACTAAATCTTTCTATCAATATAAGATATGATTTACATAGATAAATTACCATGTCATGAGTTTCACGGTTCCTCCTCAAACTCAGCCTTATTTGGATAGTCTTATTGCTCGCCGCCAAAAAATCCCGCGACCGGGAAGGGACGGTGGCTCGGTCACGCGAAGGCCTAGGAGGTCTGCTTGTCTCTAGTGCAGGTCCTTAGGTCTCGAGGTTCGCGGGCGTGCCAGTCAATTTGACACTGCAATTAACAAGGAGGTGAGACGATGCAGCCCCGCATCGAGAGCTAGAACCCACCGGTAGAACCTTGATGAACTAGGGTGGCGATGCGCCGAATTTGAATATGATCGAGGGATATTTTACATGTTTTCAGAGGGTCTATATTTATACCCTGGATTTACAGACAGAGTTCAACGCGTCTACGACCACCGGACATTATTTCCAAGTAAGAACAAAGGAAAATATTCCTAAAGGAGTTAACTAACCAGCTAGACCTCGCTAATTGAGTAAGGTTATAATTTACAAAAATAAGCATCCTGGCGTGGAGTCCACGGCTCCTCCGCAAACCCGGTTTCATCTGAATAATCTTCTAATTTGTAACCGAGTCTTCCTTTGCTGCAACCTGATCGGCTTCTCCACTATAGCTATCAGACCTTTTTTAGTCAAGCCGATCCTTCTCCTTCCTTCCGTCGGGCTTCTCGGACCTGATCCCGATTGGACAATCCCCTGTGTTCAAGCCGATCCAATCTTCTACTAATCTGATCGGCTTTTCTACAGTTCTCCATCGGCTTTGTCTCAGTATCTCCATCGGCCGATGGCTGTATCAAACCCTCCAATGGACCTCTTAGCCGATCGGCTTTAGCCCCATCGGATCTCCCAGCCGATCGGCTTTAGCGCCATCGGATCCGCCAGATTTTGGCGTTAACACATGCCCCCCAATTTCGGAGTTTGCCAACAGACTACGAAATTCCGAGCCGTTGGAAACCTCCGCAAACCAGGATGACCCGTTAAAACCCCATTAATCGGCTCAGATCTCTGTCTAGGTCGTTCCGCCTCTATAAAATATATCCCCTCCTCAGCCTTCTTCCACACACTTCATCAACAACCCCGAACCTCAACGAGCTCCACAGGCATCCGCAAATTTCTGCGAATCTCGACGAGCTCAGAAGACTGAAGGCGAGCTCTCACAGATTTCTTCATCGGCCGCTACTCCTTCGTTTGCGCAATGGCTTCCACACACATAATCCCTGAGGTAACCATTATCTGCTCTTTCATCCTATGTTTTGCACGATTCTTCCCCATCCCGATTTCTCATCAGTAGTTGGGTTCTGGTTTCTATAGGATCTTAAGATTCAGATCACTATTCCAATCTCTAACCGCCCCAGTCACTTCTTTCTTGGCCCTATGGGTAACGAGGATCCGACTGATTTCATCAACTCCGAAACAGAAAGAATCCCGTTCAAGAACTCATCCATGGCCATCACCGATTGGGCTCACAGCTTCAGATCCTGGACTAGCAAACTCCCTGAATGGAGAAACTGGTACCTTAGGGTTTCTGCCTCCAAAAAGACTTTATGGGAGGATCTGGAAATAGACCATTGCATCAGCCTTTCCTTAGCCGATATGAAAAGAAACGAACCTCAGCTTGCATCGGCTTCTTACTTCTGGTCGGACATCTTGAATGCCTTCATGTTTGAGCATGGGCCGATGACTCCCACCTTGATGGATGTTACTATATTGACCTGCCTCAACACCACCCACTACATGAACCTTTTCAGCCTCAGATTCAAACCTAAGCATCGACTAAACACCAAGAATGTCGGAGGTTGGACTAAGTACATTTCCTTGCATAACAAATCCTCCGGCCCAGTCGATGTACATGAACATGTAGCATTCTTGAATCTTTGGCTGGAACGATTCTTTTTTGGTGGTTCGACTCTCGGTCCAACAATGAACATGCAATGTTTGGCAGAGCTCCTGGACGATCACCGCCAAATTCCCCTGGAGCATTATCTTCTTGGAGTAACTTATCATTTGCTCCATCAAGTTGCGACCAAGCTCTCAACAGGCCATCCAGTCGGACATATCGGCGGACCCTGGTGGTTTATACAACTTTGTTTGAACGTCTGCACCTCCAAAGTCATTACCAGGCCCCCTTTCTCTTCCATGACATTCCCGACTGATTACCCAGAAGAAAACGAAGCCAGTTGACGCCAATGCATTTCGCTGGGTGAAGCTTCATTGGCTCTTCCTAGAAGCAAAATGACCCCCCTCGGACTCAGCCAATGGTTTAAGTGTTTCTTCTATGGCTTTACCAAAGAGGTCACCATTTGGTTCGCGTACGAGGATGACTCGTCCTTTGAAATGCCTTCCAGGTTTCATCCGATGAATGCCTTAGCTGATGAAGAATCGAAGACCATCTTTTTATCCTCCATAACTCCTTGTCTTCTGCCGATCGGATTTTCAATAGGCCGATCCCAACATCCATCATACGAGTTCTACCATCCTTCGGTTAGTGCTCGTCAGTTGGGTTTCGGCCAACTCCCCATCGGCTTGTTCTTCATCGGCAAATTCCGAGCCCGCGGAGAAGTGAAAAGCGGCTTGGAGTATGACTGACTTAGTTCGATGACATCGAACTTGTCCTTAGGGACTATCTCCACCTTCGAGCCCTGCATATCCAATACCAAAATCTTCGCTCGATGGTGGTCAGAATAGGGAAGGCACTTGTATAGTCTATCGGCTGAATATTATTGCCTTCGCCTCAATCCCGACTACGTGGAATCCGATGAAGAGATAATCCTTCTTTCACTATCATATCTTCATCGTATTGAATTTCAACTGTATCTTAATTCCCGTGATTCCACAGGTTGGCGACAAAGACGTACCTTCTACCAGCGCAAGTGGTTGGCCGATTATCTATCAACCTCCATCGGCCAGATCTCTCCATGGGCAAAGCGGTCCACCTCTATTGGCTCTCCTCTGAGTGTCACAGGTGTCAGGGTCAAAGCTCAAAAAACCGGCTGCTCGATCGGTTTCTAAGAGACAGAAACCCGATGCCGATGTTGTCATCATTGCATCGGCTTCGTGAAGCCCTTCTCTTGTGGCAATTCTAACTCCTCCCGCATCTCCGCTGGTAGGTGTCAGCGTCAATTCTCTATTGCCTTTGTTTTATCCTGACATCTTCGCTTTGCAGCCTGAACCATCGGCTCCCGAGGTCCAAACGTCGGACCCTGTTACTGGGGCTGAGCCGATGGTATCCTCTGAAGTTTTAGCATCTACTCACACTGCCCCACATCACGCTGATACCCGCACAAGAACTGTTCCCACTGTCTCTTAGGTACGTCCATCATACATGTCATTTTTCTTGACTTATGATCTCCAAGTTTACTAATGTTGTTATGCAGTCATTAGCCGATCTGTTCTCCTTCGACATCGGCAAATACCTAGAAGCAGAGGAAGACTCAGCCACCAGCACAGCAATCGAAACATTTTTGCTGGCCGATGCACGTGAGCAGTTGTCAGATATTATGCATCGGCTAGAGGTTCCGATTGACTCGCTGGTGGAAGACTGCAGGTCGATCCGGGGAAGACTTGCAGAAATTCAACATCTCCTGCCTGCAGAACTGTCGGATGCACTCACACCTGTTGCTTACTTGGAATTCCAAAGGACCCAGCTGACTGCATCAAGACGACGCATAGCCGATCGCGCTGAGCAAAGCCACCTGGCTCACAACGATCGGCTGACTGCCCTTGATGAAAAGAAGAAACTTGATGAAATGTTAGCTGACCTTCAATATGCCAACACCAAGCTTGGCCTCTTGAAGAAACGAGAAGACGATTTGATGGCGAACTCGACAAGGTTCGTAAAGACATCAATTCCACCGAGTCCCATCTCATCGGCCTACCAAAGTCGATCCAAAACCAAGTGGCCAAGGTAGCAGACAAAGTACGACTAGCAGTTCGCCGGCACAAGAACTTAAAAACTATCCCCAGATCAGACGAGGATGACATCCGTGCTATCAATGATATAAATCAAATTCGTCTACACGCGATCGAGGCCATTAAGAAATTCTTGTAAAACTTTAGTCTCGGAGAAATCCAGATGTCATCTTGAACATTAACTTTTTGCAGTAAACTTCAATCAGCTTGATCAACAAAAGTTGTGTATATATATTTTCTGATGACGATGTCTTAAACTGTATCGGCCATCTATAACCGATATAATCATATCGGCTTTTGTATATTAGGAATCGGCTACGCCTCAGCCGATTTAAACAGTATCACTAGCCGATACCAATTCTGAGAATCTGTCCGTCTTGAAAAGGAGAAATTGGCTAATCTCAGCCGATCTAGATATCTTCCCGATTGGATGGCCGTTCTCTAGACTTATCATCCCAAGACCCAATCAGTAACTTCTGATGTGTTGGCATTTTCTCTTTTCTTGCTAATTGTCTCTCGTAAGCCGATACCACATGCATTAGATGTGTTAAACCGTTGAACTCCTGGGCAGAAAATTTCCACCTGATGCGACTTGATAACCCCTGGAAGGCCAAATCGGCTAATTGTTCATCGCTCAGAACAAGACTATAACATCGGCTTCTGATGTCCTGGAAACGTTGGATGTATTCCAGAACTGACTCATTATGCCTCTGTTTAACCGATGTCAAATTTGACAGTCTCGTTTCTTGAATCCCAGTACAAAAATGTCTATGGAACCATTGTTCCAGATCGGCCCATCCTTCAATCGAGTTCGATGGTAACGAAGAAAACCATACGAAGGCCGATCCAGAGAGGGATAAAGGAAAGAAATGGACTCTGAGAGCTTCCTCAGCCGATGCTTCTCCACACTGTATTAAGAATTGGCTGATGTGTTCCAATGTAGATATGCTGTCTTGTCCTGAGAATATTGAGAAATCTGGTATCGTGTATCGGCGAGGTAGTGGAACTCTGTTAAACCATTCTAGATATGGGTGCCGATACATTACTATTTGATCTTTGGGTTTGATACCAAATTGCTCTTCCACCGTATCCATAATTCTGGTTAACCAATTCTTCTTTCTTAAAGTGTCTTCCTGATCATGTGGAGGTGGATATGGTACCCGATTTTGCTTATGATATTCTCCATAATGATTTCTCTGACAAAATTCTGGAGGTTCCTCCTGCTGTTGCCCCCCGAGTCGATCTTGTATTGGTGGATACATATTTGCCGATAGGTCCTTGTTTTCCTCCGTCTCTATCGACAAAGGCACATGATCTTGATTGGTTTCTTGAGCCGATGACTCTTGTATCGCCTTCCCGATTAGATCCTGTAGTGTATCAATCCATACTCCTAATGGATTACTGAATGCTTGATAAAATGAGTTATTGAACATCTCTTGCAACGGCTTGGAAGAATTCACGGGTGCTGAATGGCCTGATTCTTTCATCGAAACACATTTTGGTAATTGTGTTTTTTGAATCGACCCTTGTTTAGTTATACTGAAAGATTCCAAAAAGAGTTTCTGAAAGTTGTTCATATTTTGCTCTATATGCCGTCTCTGGTCTTCATTCAAATCCTCCATGGTAACTGGAATTGTTATCTCCTCATCGGCTTCATCTTCGGATAAATATGTCTTGGAATCCACCTTTTCTTTAGACATATTGACAACAAGATGCCCCTCGGGTTGATGAGAAAAATCTGACTTCCAATCAGGCACTTGTAGAGTCCCGCTAGTTGATGAATGGAATTATATCACCAGTCGATGAAGGATCTTCAGCCGATAAACGGTCTTCAGGTTTCTCTAGCCGATAAATCCAGCCCAATCGGCTAATGAATGAAGATTTCTACCCGATCAGCCGATGAATAAAGTACAGTTCTTATCGGCCGATGAATGAAACCTTTGGTCCCACCAGACGTGCCAAGAAGCGTGCTCGCTGCCAAAAAATCCCACGACCGGGGAGGGACGGCGGCTCGGTCACACGAAGGCCTGGGAGGTCTGCTTGTCTCTAGTGCAGGTCCTTAGGTCTCGAGGTTCACGGGCGTGCCAGTCAATTTGACCCTGCAATTGACAAGGATGTAAGATGAGCGGGCCCGATACAGACGCTCGCTATCGGCTGGCTGCCGATAGGTTCGGGATGTTGTTTGATCGGCTGGGGAGCCGATGTGGACAGGTGTCGACGAGTGGTTGATCGTAGAGCCGATGGAGGAACCAGGGTGTGCTCAAAAGATATCGAGGCGCACGGGATCCCTCCGGATAGCCGAACAGTGATCCATCGGCTGGAAAAACCGATGAAAGCGGATGCGGCCTAGGCGATGATTAGCGCAAGAAGGCACGGGCTGCAAAACCGATGCCGCTCCAGATGTGACAGCAAGAGACCCATCGCTCGCCGTGGCAGCGCCATCAACACCAAACCTCGAAGATCGGACCTAACCGAGACAGTACGAGGCCGGGGCCAGCGGTGATGATACGGAGGACGCCGGATATGCCGTAGCAAGGATAGGAACGAACCCATTGGCTAGCTGAGCCGATGAGGGGACGCCTCTCTAAAGGCGGGTGCGTATCGGCTGGAGGTCCGATACGTTTGGCGTTACGCATCGTGGGACGCCTCTAAAGGCTGATGCGTATCGGCCGAGGGGCCGATGCGCTGGGCGGAAAGCACAGAGCATGGATAACTCATCGGCTAGCACTCCGATGATACGCCGTGCAGGAGACTATAGGCTTGAAGCTCGATCTACCGTCGGCAGCCCCGTAGGTCGGACCTAACCGATGCAGCACGAGACCGACGACGGCAGAGGGAGCTTAACAGGCTGATAGGTCCAGCACGGACGTGATGCGATACATCTGATCGGCCTAAGAGGTCGGACCTAACCAATGCAGCCTCAAACGAAGTAGGACATATCGGGATGGTGGCGGGACTTACCCCTTCGCCGGATATCGAACTTAACCGATGCAGCCCCACGTCGAGAGCTAGAACCCGCCGGTAGAACCTAGATAAACTAGGGTGGCGATGCGCCAAATTTGAATATGATTGAGGGATATTTTACATGTTTCGAGGGGGTCTATATTTATACCCTGGATTTACAGACAGAGTTCGACGCGTCTACGACCAACGGACATTATTTCCTAGTAAGAACAAAGGAAAATATTCCTAAAGGAGTTAACTAACCAGCTAGACCTCCCTAATTGAGTAAGGTTATAATTTACAAAAATAAGCACCCTGCCATGGAGTCCACGGCTCCTTCGCAAACCCGGTTTCATCTGAATAATCTTCCAATTTGTAACCAAGTCTTCCTTTGCTGCAACCTGATCGGCTTCTCCACTGTAGCTATCGGACATTTTTTAGTCAAGCCGATCCTTCTCCTTTCTTCCCTCGGGCTTCTCGGACCTGATCCCGATTGGACAATCCCCTGTGTTCAAGCCGATCCAATCTTCTACTAATCTGATCGGCTTTTCTACAGTTCTCCATCGGCTTTGTCTCAGTATCTCCATTAGCCGATGGCTGTATCAAACCCTCCAACGGACCTCTCAGCCGATCGGGTTTAGCCCCATCGGATCTCCCAGCCAATCGGCTTTAGCGCCATCGGATCCGCCAGATTTTGGCGTTAATACTTATATAATTGGACCGAATCCTTCCTTGCTTCATTTGATCAGCTTCTTCGCTGTAGCAATTAGACTCTTCTTTACTAGATCGATTGTCTTTCCAATCTATCCATGGGCTTACCAAATTTTGGCTTTAACACAACCGACACCCTGAGTTACACAACCTCATTCCCAACCACGAAGGCTGGCCATTCACCACAAAGGCAAACCCTGGTAACGACAAACCATTCTACAAAACTTTTCTACAAAACATTTATTTAGAAACAAAACTACAATATGAGAAACATCTCAGATCCGTCCATGACCATTGGCACGGTTGTTTAAATAGTTTAACTAAACTTTGAAGTGGTCACATGCTTTACCCACATGCCATGAACATCCTGTTTTACCAAACGCATGTTGATCAGACATGGCTGACAAAGGGGAGTTCACTACAAGACATTTTTTCATAACCAAAGCATAGACATCCTATGTCACATAGTTAGACCACTCTCTAAAACCAAGCATCAGGCCAGTCTCAGGCCCTCCTCAACTCAGGACAAGCCGTATAGCATCAATCGCATCAAACGGTTAAGACAAATCCCCATCTTAAGAGAATGCCTTTGTCTCCCTATCCTGGCGTTCCTCAACTGTTAACATACAAGATATCCATGTCTTAGCTACTTACTCTATTAGGGGCATCGCATGCTACCCGTATGATCGTACTATTTTAGATTTGGATGAATTTTTCAAAGGAATTGGTCCTTATGGATGGTGTGTAGTCAAGCCATCAAGGCACTAAGTCCCGTATCGCCAAGTTTTTATAAAACATTTTTTTCTTCACTTTATAACCAAGCCGACATCTCCCTTAGGTTTCAAATAAATGAGTAATGGTGAATACCCAAATTTTCTTTCCCATTCGATAGTACAACCATAACTATGGGCTTTCTACCTCAGAGTGGTGGGTACCGATAAGCATATAGTGGAGTTGAGGGCTAAGTCATGTAGCTACTAGGAGGGTTTAACGATTCGAATGTGAATCATGGTCAAACATTAAATAAAGAGTAACCTAATCATATGATTTTACAAAAAAAACATAATTAAACTATAGGTGCAAGAAGTGGTCAAGGGAGGAGGGGGCTTGCCTTGGTCCATTGCAGTTACTGGAGAGTTGAACTCTTGGGTGAATCCTTCGTCAGTCTCGAGCTCTATAAGCGAGAAAACAAAACAACACATAAAACCCCTACCGGAGGCAAATAAACACATAAAAAGTATATTCGTTACGTAGAGTAGGATTTTTAAAAAAATTTTAGGACTGGAATGGGGTCAAACGGAGTTACAGGTAAAAAGATATAAATTTTTAAAGTTTGAAGATATTTTTTGGACAGGTAAAAGGATTAATTAAAATCTAAAAGGAATATTCTAGTCCGATGGGTGAGGCCTACTATAAGTGAGGAGTGGAGGGTAATCCATGGTGAGTCTATATGTAAGCTAGGAGAAAGAGTAGGGTTGCATGCGTCCCACTTCCTTTTCTTTTCTTTTTTCTCTTTTTTCCCTTCCTCTTTTCTTCTCTTTCTCCTCTTCTCTTCTCTTCTCTTCCTCCCATCACCTCTCCCTTTCTTGTGAGCGCACAAGTGACATCATGGGCGGTGGTGTGGTCACAAGAGGGTGGCCTTGGCTAGCAACCAGAGGGCATGGGGAAGGGACGATGGTGTAGTTGTGGGAGGAGGTGGTGGTGTTGTCACTGGAGGAGGCGGTATCGTGGTTGTGGAAAGGGGTGGTGGTATGGTTGCAGGCGAGAACGGCAGCGCGGTCGTGGGAGGAGGTGGTGGCATAAGAAGACAATGTTGGCGCTACTACCATGGGAGGAGGAGAAGGCTGACAGACGTGGCATGGCGACGATGGTGACCCTCCTAGTGGTTTGGATTAGTGATGACGATGGTTCGGAGTGGCAAAAATGGAGCATGCAGGAGGTGAAGGTATTATCTGATTCTCTAGAAACTTTATAGCTTCTTTGATGCACCACCGTAGTTAGTAATGACGAGAATGTTTGCCATGCTTAATAATGTCACCTCCTCTTCCTCCATAGCTCCCTCTCTGCTGTGTGTCTTTTGCTTGGAGTGAGGGAGTGAGTGTGTTGAGGGGGCACTAGTTGACCTTGTCAGTGAATGTGTAGAGAGATGGAGTGGGAGATGTGTGCACACATGTTTGGTGTAAGGTCGTGGACGGTAGGAACATGCGTGCATGCTTGTGGTTTGCATGTCGAATGTGTTGTGCATGTCATGGAGAAAAGGACGGTGTTTTGTGCTGAGGGTAGGGTGGGGGTCGTACACTGGCTATCATTTTGGATTAACGAATAAAGAATGGAAGCATGAATATTTGTTGGGTGGTTGGAGCCCAAAGCAAGTATTTTTGATATCGACGGAACTTGACATTGGAAATTAGAGAAATGGAAATAGAATTTAATAGCATGACGAAACAAAATTTTAGACTAGCATTTTAACAAAATATCGGATGTTACAATATCCACGTACCTAGAGTGCTACACAATACAAACAAAAACCGCAGTATCCAAAATATAACATAGCCATATCTATGCCAAGCAGTTTATAGATACTTGATGACAGCACGTATCTATAACCATGAACGACTTTCAAGAAGTAACTCAAATAACCACAATAATTTAATTAGAAGGTAAATTATTATAATGTAACAAAACTAAGTTAAAATTAGAGTTGAGTGTAAGTGTGGAGGTAACGGGGTGCTACTTCCTATGCATACATCCTGACTTCTAATTGTAAGAGTGAGTATACAGTACAATATGGAATTAGAAAAGCTTGACAATAAGAATAGAAACATTTTTTTCTTTTAAAAAAACTCTAGATTTAATATAATACTTAATAAAATAGTAATTCCCATCATGAGCAATCGTGAATATATCCTTACCATTTACCGTTAAAGCCGAGTGAACAGGCCAATGCTTACTCACATAAACACAAATAATGAATTAGATTGCACATCTATAACTCATATGAAACATAAATTATTTAATCAGAATAAAACATTCATTACTCGTTGTTTAACCGAAATAAGAATCAAGAATACTCAAATAAAAACAACACAATGAATTTGAGATTAACTTGTGATATGAATAGCACGAAATCATCATGATAAAAACATACATAATCTCATGAATATATAATATAAGCAAATAAGTAAAGTAAAGCAGTCTATTCATCACAATCAACTAGTTTATCATGCATTTGTCTTAAACTTGATGTAACCATGTCTCACATCGGCAGCAGTGGAAACATGATTGAAACAACCACATGCTACTAGATAATTACCACAACAAATATATTGAGATTTAAAATTATCTCGGAATTTTCGATGAAGCGACTAAAACCTGTCCCCTCACTGTTTTAAATATAACTATTAAACCACTTAACCAACTATAGCAAATAAATACATCTCGGATATCTACAGAAACTTATCTACAACTTTTATGTTCAGAGTAAAATCTAATTCTGAATCTATCATTGTCAGATTTGAAAAAAGAACTGCCGCACTGGTTTTTGGACCCAGTTAGTAGCACTGTTTTTGTAAATTCTTCTAAACCGATTATCCGAGTTATATGAAACCAGTGCCATTAGAAAGATACTGAAGAGAAGTTAACTTCTATTTATACCGAAATACTTGATTCTTTATAGTTTAATACCAGATTTCAAATTACTTCTCCAGCCTATCGGTCAAAGGATTAAAATTAAAACTTCCGGCAAATAAACTTGATTAATAATTCTAATTAATACAACTATGGACTATTATGGATTATCTTTGCAGGGATGGAACTCAATTAAGATGAATCCTACGAATTTGGTGAGTCAACCAGGACCCTCAACTCCCCTTCCTTCTTCCTCCTCTCACGTTCTTCCCTTCACACAGCAGCACACAGCGTCGTCACAGCAGCAGCACCATAGCAATACAGGGCGGTAGCTAGCGTTGGCCATGGTGCAAGCAGAAGCAGCAGGAGCAGCCAAGCAGCGCAAGAACAGGAGCATGGCAGCCGCAGGAGCAACGGGCAGCAAGCAAAGCAGTAGCCGGCAGTGGCGGTGGGGATGAACTGCGACGGTAGGGACGATTTCACCCAAACTCCGATTATAATAAAGTTATAGTCTATTTTACACAACTCAACAAGCTCTACACATCTACCGCCTCCGATCGTCCATTGGAACAACGTCTAAAAACGAAAATTTAACATCTCTTTTAATCATGTTCTAAAATAGCTTAATTAAAATGTGGGGTATGACAACACGATCATCACAATAGTAGTTTCAAAGGAAAGACAATGTTGAAGGCTTTCATATTCAATGCGGCCGCTCTAAGGGGTGTGATTTGCTTTGTTGTCGGGAAGGTCCTATCAAGTGTTTTCACCCTACTTAAGGTACCTGTTCTTTGGTTGAACATTCTATTCAGCGTATGTTTCTGTTCGCGCTGAGATCCCTCGCGCGCCCCGATGTGAACACGCCGGTCATCTAGGAGGTCTGCTTAGCTCTAGTGTAAGCCTGTCTGCTTCTCTCCGTGACTCAAGATACGCACGCCAGGGGTCGTAGGGTTCGATTGGCTTCGGTACGACGGTACGGGTACGGGCGTGCCAGTCAATTTGACCTTGCAATTGATAAGAAAGTGAGACGAGTAGATCTGTCAGATGGTGGGCCGATACAGGAGCTCGCTATCGGTTGGCTCTCAATAGGATTGGGATGGCCATCGGCTGCGTCCGGAAAGCCCTTCGCTATCGGCTATTTACTGATAGGAATCGAGAAGCTTTTCGATCGGCTGGAGAGCCAATGTGGACAGGTGTCGACGAGAGATCGGCCACAGAGCCAATGGAGAAACCGGGGTGTACTCAGAGGATAGCAAAGCGCATAGGATCCCTTTGGATAGCCGATGGAAGCCGTAACAGTCGTTCATCGGTTGGAAAAACCGATGAAGGCACATGCGGATTGGCAAGGAATAATATAAAAAGGCACGGGCTATAAAAGCCGATACCGCTCTGGATATGACAGCACGAGACCCGTCGCCCGCCGTGACAGTGCCATTAAAACCGAACCTCGAAGATCGGACCTAACCGAGATAGTACGAGGCCGAGGCCAACAGCGATGATACGGAGGATATCGGATTGGCTGAGCTGAAGGAAAGATAGGAACAAACCCATCGGCTAGCTGAGCCGCTGAGGGGACGCATATCTGAAGGCGGGTGCGTATCGGCTGGGAGACCGATGCGCTTAGCATTATGCATCAAGGGACACCTTAAAAGGCTGATGCATTTCGGCCGAGGGGCCGATGCGCTGGGTGTGAAGCTCAGAACATGGATAACTCATCGGCTAGCAATCAGATGATATGCCGTGCAGAAAACTATAAGCCTGAAGCTCGATCTACCGTCGGCAGCTCCGTAGGTCGAACCTAATTGATGCAGCACGAAATTGACGATGGTAGAGAGAGCTTAATAGGCCGATAGGCCCTGCACAGATGTGATGCGATACGTTTGATCGGCCTAAGAGGTCGAACCTAACCGATACAATTTTAAACAGAGCAGAACATATCGAGATGGTGGTGGGACTTACCCTTCGCCGGAGATCGGACTTAACCGATGTAGCCCCGTGTCGAGAGCCAGAACCCGCCAGTAAAACCTAGATAAACTAGGGTGGCGATGCGTCGAGATTGTATATTGATCGAGAGATATCTTACATGTTTTTAGGGGATCTATTTTCATACGCTGGATTTACAGAACATCGGACGTTATTTCCTAATAAGAACAAAGGAAAATACCTCTAAATAAGTTAACTAAATAACTAAAACTTGTTATAATTTATAAAGATAAAATATCTTAACGTGGAGTCCATGGCTCTTTTGCAAACTCGGTTTTACCTGAATAATCTTCCAATTTGGAATCGAGTCTTTCAAACCTCTTTTTACTCAAGCCGATCCTTTTTCTACATTTCCTCAGGCTTCTCGAACCTGACCCCGATCGGATAATTCTTTTTCCTCAAACCGATTTAATTTTCTACTAATTTGATCGGCTTCTCTACAGTTCCGATCGGTTGTCTCACAAGCTGACCAGTATCTCCATCGGTCGATCCTATTTACAGGCTGAATCAAATTCTCCATCGGACATGTCTCAGCCGATCGGCTTTAGCACCATTGGATCGTCGAGATTTTGGCGTTAATATTTTCCTGGTCTGCTAAATGCGTAAAAATCTTTCTATATATGTATATTTCTTAAAGAAACTTTTTTAAATTAATTTTCTAAATCTTTATAATAAGTTAATTCATTTGTTTGTTCTCTTGAGTTGTTATCACGTAATCATTCAGCTATTTAGCTAAAAAAACATTCCCTAAAAGTATTGCTTGCATTAAGCAAGGCATTGCCAGTTGCGTTCTTTTGGGCTGAATGGAATCAAATGTTGAATAGTTGACTAATTCGAGGTAGAAACAAACGAATAAATTTTTATAAAGTTAAAAATGGATTTAAAATATATATATATTTAAAAATTTCATATGTATAAAGTTTTTATAAAAATCATACAAATGAAGCATGGAAAACGTCCGTATTCTTATTCGGTTCATTCCGGGAAAGATCAAAAGTTTTCAACTGGTCATATATGCATGTTACCTAGCCTAACATTGATCCTCTCCATGAAAATATTTGCCTATGAGCCAACTACTTATAAAACAAGACAGTGACATGGTATGTGTATTAGGTATTTATACTATATAGTTGAGTATAAATAGTTGTTTTTTCACCTGAAACGCCAATTTAGCTCAGCTACAACACATGTCAACTATTCTTATTTTAGTTTTTCTACATAAACTTTAACTTTTATAATAATATTGGTTTCTTAACTAACCTTTGTACACCTATCATAAAAATTTTTCCCCTGCCTCCAGCCCACTGCCTATCATCAGTGATCAAGTGGCAGCGTTCTAACATAAAAAAGTTAATTTAATTACTCTTGGCCATAGTCATACGTGAGGTCAGAATCAGACTGGCATTGAACCTGATAAGGACTTGGCACATCAGAGATTGCACTCCTCACCTCTTTGAGAGATATATGCACCTAACCAACTCCCTATTTTGTATTATTAGAAAAAAGCAACAGAATTTGAAAATTCCAAAACAGATTTGGTTCTCCTAGACATCAACTTCCATATTTCCCAGGATAAAAGCAACCAGGACAGCTATTTGTATTTTTTTCCAACAATATTGTTAATAAAGAAACCAGCTAGTGTAGCTCGATCCCCAAACAAATTTTTGCTATTAGAGAAACGACGATGAATATTTTCAGAAATAATTTTTGTTAGCACCAGCTTTTGGAATAAAAAACAGATAAAATTAATTTTCTGGAAAATTATAGCCTCAAAGATGTGAGAAAAGCTGGGTCGATCAAAAAATTACATTTTCGGGGTTTCTTCTTGACACCTAGTGTACGAGTTCTGCCATTCCGTGAACAAGAGGTAGATGAGATTTCACCATTGTTATCATGTTGTAATATCCGCACCATTTATACCGAAATTTGTATTAAGACGCCTTTAGATTCTTTTTTGAAATATAGTACGCTGCCTACCAAAATAATAAACAACACTAAATACAAGAACCATGTCATATCCAGGACTTGAATTCAGGTAGCCAGGTTCCACCACATGTAACTAACCGGCTGATATACACTATCTTTTTAATACCCAGCTTCCCCTTTTTTTTTTGTCTGAGCTTACAAATTCGTCGCCATCGTTTATATCAATTAATAAATTTTAATGCTTCCCCTTAAAAAACAATATTAGATTTGCCAATTATAATTAAAGCACTCCCAATATTTCACCTACGATTTTTTACTGTGCCACCTGAGCAAAAACTAATGTTTCACTTGAGTTAATGAGAAAACAGGGAAGATAGGGCACATGCAAGAGCTAGCTCTGGCGCTGGGTAGTAATTCCTATAAAAAAATGCACTGGGGCATGCTAGCAGTTTTCATCACAGGCTTCTATGTGTAAATATTGTGGTGCCTATGCAAACATTTATCATTATTCTTCTTTTATAGAAACCACCTGAATAAAACATGCATTGTGAGTCTAAATAGACATTTAACATTTAATAATTTCTCTCTTCTAGTGTATATACACTAGTGAATATCCCTTTAATATCGGTTCAAACCCCTTTTAATATTGGTTTTCAGAACCGAAACCAATAAACAGTAAATAGAGACTAAATGTACCAGATATACTAAATGTGCATATTAAGTTAAAAAATATGTGTGGTTGTGGAACCTCTCACCTTTGAACCTCGCAAGCGTCACCAACTCACCTACACCACATATCTATGTTTTTCTTTTGAATTTATACTAGATAATATTCTTAGTACTGATTAATAATATTGACCAGTATTAAATATTTTTTAAATATTAGTATTGGTTGTTGTTACAAATTAATAAGTTCATACTTTTAGTAACGGTTCATGTTAACAACTCATACCTTTAGAACCTAAAGGATATTTATAGTATGGGTTCTTAATCTAGCACTTTTTAGGGGTTAATTAAAGGGATTGATGTTAGGAAAATGTCCGTGTTAGTGCTAAATTACATGAATTTTAAAAATTAGTGTATTCTTGTATTTCTGTATTTTAGTGCTCTTAGGAAATTTCTCACTTGCAACATTAGTGTATTTGAAGCCTAAACAAAATGGGCCTATAGAAAATAAAGTTTATATGCAAAATGGTATTATCCATAACTACAACTAACTTTTCCCGGCCAATTGTTCTTTATTTTGCTCAATACCAAACTTTTCTAGGCTAAGGATACACATGGAGAATTAGATAATTGTTTAGCAGTTTATCAAAGTTAACTACAATTTTTATTAGAATTTAAATTATTTATGCACATCACATATCAGTGCCATGTCATCCAAAACCACTTTAAACATGCTCAAGGTTGAAAATTGTATGGTTGAAAGTTTACGGTTGAAGCATGTCAAATTAAAGTCTAGGGTTGATTTTAGAGTATTGTACATTCATGAAAGTTTAGCACGGTAACAATATATTTTTCCTGATAGTTAATATGCTGCAAATAATTTGACATTTTTCTAATTAACTCGGTACTGGTATTAAATAGACAAAGAGTTTTTATGATGTTTCTCCCTCCAATCAACATATAATAGTTGTCTTTTCAAGCATTAATCTTCTAAGAATTTTTCGATCCATAAATCGATCGAGTCCCAGTCCTCGGCCAAAATTTTACTTGTTCCTTCCCATAATCCTAGATACCAATTTTTAATGAGAAAATTGCCTATGTGCCCTAAAAAGTTTCTCAATCCCTTCTATGCCTTACATGCCCCTTAGTTTTTTCAACATAACTATATTGCCCCTCTCATAGTTATGTGCTAGGTTAGTGATAAAAACACAATTCTTAGATACAAAAATATTCATTTGTAAGAAACAAAGTAGATATAATTATTTTACCACAAATTTAAAAAAAATAGAATTTAAAATTTTTAAATAAATTTCAAATCAACTTTTCATAAAAATTTAAGCCCAAATAATAAATAACTTTTGTCGGCGGATTAACGCCAAGAGAGGGGATCCAATGGTATCCCCTGAGAGTTTGGCCAGGGAAAGTGACACACACGAGCTCATGCAAATTGAACATGAGTAAATGGAAGTAGGATGATTATACTAGTTTGGGCCATCGAAGGCATAATACCTACTCCTATGCTGTTATTCGTTGGTCTATTCTTTGGTGGTGGGAAAGATTACAACACTTAGTTTTCAAGTGCCCAAAGTTCGATCCCCTCTCTTGGCCTCAGTCCTTTCTAGATATACTGCAGGGATATCATATGACCGAACTCTAGGAATGGGGACCTAGAAGGCCCCCCAAGTATAGAGGTTGGTAAGCACTGTCATATTGGTTGGTATTCTCCTTGTTCTCTCCATCTACGGACACGGAGAAAATACTGTTAGAGCTAGCTTCACCTCTCATGGACAGTCTTCGGGCCCTCTTGTTGGTGAGCCAGTGAGGTAGGAAAGGAATAATAGTGGGCAAGATAGATAGCACGGTTGTCAAATTTGCTGCATACCACTCCATGTCTTCTAGCATGGAACACGGGTTGCACAGTGCATCAACTAGATAGAGTATATGTGAACTAGTCATCTCATAGTGAGCTTCAATGAGTAGATATGGGTCGCATTGCCTATAATGGAAAAGGCATGGGAAGGGCGAGGCATAGCGGTATCTCTTGTCCCGTTGCATTGAATGCAAGGGGCGTTTTAGTGGCCACATCTCGACCTCCTGAGCTTAGGTAATCTCCCAAGCTTGAGCCCAGCGTGCCCGAGATCCCTAGGACAACGTGGCAAGAGGTTGAGCCCAGGTTCCTGTGCTTGCACTCGTGAGCATGAAATCGAGATTCTTTCCTTCCGACACTTGTCCATTTCGTTGTTGGGTCTGGGGGTCACGTGTCCCGCCTAGGATGACCCCTAGCAACTCCTAGCAATCAGGGCCGTAATGGCATGGTGCCAAGTCGCCTTGCACACTCGGCAGTAGGGCCACGTCACTGACAGCAACCCTCAACCTCACCATCAGACAGTGGGAAAGAGAATGGGGGACATGCCCATGTTGTTTGCAAGCTAGTGGCGAAGTAGCGCCTTCTACCTTGTTATAACTTTGGGCCAATGCTTATCAGGCTAAGGCACAATGGGCCATGGTCCATGAAAATGTAGCAAAGGCCTTATAGTCCATGTGTGCACCAGATCTAGGGAGGGAGACTAAATGATAGCTACCGATTTGTTCTCCTCACTTAAGCACATGTGTGCATGTGTTTCAAGAAATCATGGAATACTTACCCCGCCAGTTGAGGGGACATTTCCTCGATTCAGCGTCATGGGAGGGGGTCACGCCTAGGCGGCATGACCTACAATGGGGAGAGGGGAGTTGTAGCAGCGTGCCACCCTTCTTTCCCATGTAGCCTTCTCTTGCTTCAAGCCTTCAACTCTTCGCGCACTTGTTCCATCTCTGTCTTCCCCTCTGTTCATCCTCCATGCATCGTGAGTACCCTCCATGACAAAATCCACATGGAGCCACGGCGTGGGGGCGAGAGGTGATTCAATCATCCTGTAGCAACTGCTGTTAATCGGGGCCATGATGGTATGGCGCCAGGTCACCCTGCACACTCGGCGGTAGGGACCCTAGTTTTCACATCCTGACAACTTTGCTTATCAATTTCTAGCTAAAACTCTCTTATGGATTTAATCAAAAAATAAATTTGTTCAAAATTTTGCATCAAATATTTTTTTCCTATTTGATTTAATTATAAATTAAAAATTTTCACATTAAGATTTATGAAGTAGGTAATACATAAGTATGAGAAAGGGGTTATAGTCATTTCAGAAAAAAAAATCTAAAGGTCGAACTCATGGCTAACTAACACAGGATATCAAAATGAAAACTTAAAGGCATATATGAGATGTGGCAAAATTCATGGCGTATAAGGGATTGAGAAAATTGTCAATGGTAACTAGGAAATTTTTTTCAGTTTTAATTGGAAGCTACGCATATTATTGACATTGGAAAATGTCAAAATAAAATGCATGAAGCACTAGCATTTGAAACATATTATTCATCGGATTATTAACATAAATGATCTACTTGACAAGTTAACTTGTTTGAGAAATAAATTTAACAAATACTCTCTCCGTTCAAAAATATAAACCATAATTTTTTTGTTAGGATAAGGTTTTAATGAATAATTACTATATAAATTTTTGACACAAAATTAAAATTATTATATTATTTGTATTCAATATTACTTACTTATGATATGCTTTTATATCACATACATAATATCCTGTAGAGAAATTGGTGTTCAGTCCTAACGAAACATATAAGACTAATATTTTTTAATAGAGGGAATAGATTTGAATAAATGGTCTAAATAGATTTATTTTTTAATAAAAACTTATTTTTAGAAGTGTGGAGCAAATAATCTGTGAAAATAACACAGTTAATAAGATGAAACAATGCTAGCTATGTGTAGCTAGCTGTCAACAGTTTCTTGAAGTAATCAGACACATAACATTTCCATCGTTTGCCTAAATACCATTGTCCATGCACATGTAATGGCGACCATACTTTAAACAGTCATAATCTTCCGCGATTATCGACCATTCAGAAATTTGCCATGGTACATCAGAAACTGTGACAAACACTAGCACAAATCGGTGGCTTTCAAGTAGTGGCATATATGATGGAAGAAAACAGAATGATTGCAGCAAATTTAGCGAAAAGGAGATGGCATGGTAGTAAAAAAATATTGTTTCTGTGATGATGATGAGACCATACAACATTTAATTCATTGATTGTATGTTTGCTAGTTTTATTTGACGAACTATTCATATTGCTAATGGTTTACAGGGGACTGGCTTTTGGGTGGATAAAAAAAACTAAGAGCCAAGGTTGCAATCGGTGCCACGGCTATAAGTTGGGTGATCTGGTTAAGTCATAATGATATTATTTTTTTTGAAAAGAACATTATTCAAACTAATATACGTGTAATCTTCGTGGAACATATTCGCTTTGCTACTGGTTATTACTACAAAATGAGGATGAAACTAATATACAGGTTATCTTCATGGAAATATTAGCTGTACAGAGATGGAGAATTTGCAATAGAATTTGTTGTGCTAGTTGATTTCTCACAATAATTTCTCTCTGTTCAGTAGTTATTTGTCATTTGAGGAGTTCATGCAACGATTTTGTAATAATTTGTGGCCAGAACATCTCGATGTAGAGGCTGGATTAAATTAGATTCCATTATCGAAAAACAAAACATGGAGGACTCCCATTTCCTGAAGAACCTGTGCAAAGTAGCCATTGTCAAAACCACTGTGAAAGCATGGGAAAAACTTGGTCTCATCCAGACATCCAATCCCCGAGATAGACTCATTCAGAGATCCAATCCCTGAGATAGGCGTTGTAGACTTGGACAGGGCAGTAGCTAGGAGGTTGCTATCTAACGCTGATGGTTAATTAATCAAATGATTGACCCACTTGATGATGAACTGTTGCACGTGCCGTAAATAATTACTACCTTATTTGTACCGTCTAAACTTTATCCCAAAATAGTGATACTACATTACTACTTTCCCTTTAACTATCCATCATTCGAATTGCTCACACACGATTTTACTTTCAAACATTTAATATTTAATAAACATACTCATTTATTCTTTAAATGTTATTTTTTTCCTACTAATTTATTCTTTAAATGTAGAAATATACTTATTTAAGTAACGGAGACAACTATAATGCTGCTTTATGGGCAAATCCTGGATTTTAGGACAAGGTCGACCAGACAAACAGGAGAGGAGATGACAACATCCGACAAAAAGGACAATGGTGACTGGACATATCATGTCAACAGTGTCTTAAAGCCCTTGAATGATCTGTTCTTTGTAGTTGAGGTAATTTATTCAATTGGATGAACCCTCTTTTCTTTAAAAAAATCAATTGGAGGCTAAACGCCATCTAATACTGTACCGTCCAAAGGTCTGAAGTACAGAAGCAGCATATAAATAATGCCATTGCAGACGTTAAAATTCTGCAAGGTACTATTTTTTTTAACATGTCCACCGCCAAGGCAATGAAACATTTTTCCCCTCGCATTTTCTTACCTTTTGTGACCACTAAGCCAATTGAAACCGTTGTAGTGTAAGGAATTTGAAATTTAGAATAAAACGTATTCTCAAAGAAAATCAATAAACGTATTTTCCAAATTAAATAAATTACAGTCAAATTCTGTAATCATGCGAAATCCATAATCTGTTTCACCCTGTAACATCTCCGTCTTACTAATTGGTGGGACTGGAGTAGCGCTCCTTACTGTTTCTCTAACCAACTCCTTACTGTGTAAGGGTAAAGTGGTTGTTTATATTTTTTTTTCTCCCATGAAAACATTTTTTTCAAAGACTATAGACGCACATTCACATATATATCATACTCACGCCTCCTAATACATGCTAAAAATATGGAGACTAGAGATAAATCCCTCTACACGCTAGATTTCTTTTGAAAGTGCATTCACATATGAATAATATTTGTAGCAATCAAGATTATTCTCATCACGTCTCCTATGCTCGCCCCCAAAAATGCATTTAAAGAAAGCTTGCGGAAAAAATATGTCGGCAGTGGTATTTCTAACAACTTTCACATTTGCGATATCATTTTGCTAAGCAAGAGCTTTTTTAATAGGTTTTCCAAGTTCTGTTGCTTTTGCAATTCCACTGAAATATTGCTACATTTAATTTACTTCTCTTACATTCAATGTAACATATAAAACTTTTATTACTATTATACATAAAAGTTTAACTGTTTGTACAATAATAAGCTTAGCAATAAGTATGTAAAAACTTAATGTTTTAACATTTCCCTATGGGGATGGAGGAAACATGAGTATATGTGCCACATGCAAATATTCTTAATTTGATCCTGGGGAGGGTAACTACGAAGAAAACATTTTTTTTGCTTGCATAGGTTTTTGAGACTGACTTCATCTTAAAAAATAGGTTTTTGAGATGTGGCAGTGATCACTGCTGGTTCTGTAGTAGTGAGCACTGTGGACTGATCGACGTTATCCCTCAAGGAGATGATGATGCTTGGAGGATATAATTGGTTCACTGAGATCAACTTCTACCATGACACGCACCTCACTGGAGTGTGTTGCTCCAACTCCTCTTCTGCTATTCCACATGTCGAGTGGTAATCTTTTACTCGCATGGCTTATTGGCTTATGTGGTAAATTTTTTCTTTGATATGCTGCACCTATTCGCATGGTAATCATTGCTTTGAGAAACGTAAAGCTTACATAACGATCATAAATATCACCATTTCACCCTATCGTTTGCTTTTCTTTTGAAAAAACCCACATAAGACAATACAATGTTTCATATTGATTTAACAATAAAAAAATACAAGTTCGTAGGTAGGGTATGGTTAGAAAAAAAAAACAACCACTCTAGCTGCCTACAACCGAAACCCGTTGCTAAATAACAAACACATGACACTCTAATGGAAACGGTCTTTAAACTATGCCTCTAGATATTTTATTGTGCTTAGAGCGTCATCATCGTCCGTCGTAGAAAAATAAGACATGGTTTTTACCAAAAAAATTTAATAGAGAGAGAAGGAGAGATTCTATGAAAATGCCCCCAGAGGAGTTACACTTTCAAGCGTCCCTGTTGTCGGCCAAAATAAGCTAGACTTTCATCTATAATCTTCCTTCCCTCCCATGCCACAGCATGCCTACTAGAATAAGCAACCACCATTGACTAACCACTTTCAGCGTATAGCCACCGCGTCAGTGCCTCGTTGTCGAGTGGTCATCAAGTAGGAGCATGACATCTGGTGCACTCAAACTCCATCTATGCAATTAGGTTGGAGAGAGAGGATAAGAGAGAAGAGTGGATCCCCTCTCCCTTGCAATAGCCCACCAACGTGGCCATTTGTGGCAGCAAAACATTGCCACAAGAGGACTTGCGTCAAGAAGAGAGTTTGCCGCAAGCCATCCATCGCCTAACTCATGGCACCATCATCGTTGCCGCCTTGGCAAGACCACCCGCCTCACCACCGCCTTAGACCGCCTATCTGCATTGCCGTCGCCCCTTGCCATCAACAAGTCTCCCACGTAGTTGCGCTGCCACTCTCAACCCATAGTACCACCATACCCACAGCCGTCTCCTTGCCGTTGTCCTGCTACCGTCAATCGTATCGCGCTAGCCTCCTACTACCGCCAGCTGTACCATGTTGGCCTCGGCCTCTTGCTGTTGCTGGCCGTGTCATGCCGTCCTTTCGCTGTTGTCAACCATGCCACACTAGCCACATAGCACTACCTTCCATAGCGTCCACTAGCCTCAGCCTCCCACTTTCGTCTGCCGCATCATGCTAGCCTCCCACCACTGCCTCCAGTTCCTTACTATCCTCCGGCGGTCATCGATCGCGCCTACCGTCACACTGGTTGCTCGTCTCCGAGAAGATCTAGCCATGGAGGACTAAATCCTATCATGGTGACATTGGATCCAAGGTAGCCCTTGCTTCGGCACACCGCCTTTGCTGCACTCTGCTACTCCTTCCTTGTGCTAAAGGTAAGGCATTTGCCGAGTTTTCGGATTTGTCGCTGCCATCTCGGCTCACTGCACCGTTCTCTGGTGGTGTGCTCCAGCGGTGGCAAGGCAGAGGAGAAAGAAAAGGGGATGGTGGCAGAGACAACTAGGGTTTTGCCTCGAGCTGCCCACGTGTGTGTGACACAGAGCTTTCTCTAAGTTTATGACAAGTTATCGTTTGCTTTTAGCATATCAAGCTTTAGAGCCCATGGCTAATAGCGCAAGATCGAAGCCAACAAGCCTGTCACTGTAACATGAAGAGAATGAGATCACTGAATTTGAGTTGATTGAACAACACATATATGAATTGTATAAAAAGAATGTTCAGGAAGGAGGATTATGGGAATAAATATCTTGTCACATAGCTTAAGATTGGCTGATGAGGAAAGTGTGAGACTAATATGGCCATTTACTTAGCAAGAATTGGAAAAGGCATTAGCTAGGGGGCATGAAAGCTAACTCAACACTTGGTTCAGATGGATATCATGTTGAAAGGATGCTGATGTCACCTAGAGGAAGGGTAAATAGGCGTTCCCGAAGATAGCTTAGCAGTGGAATTTAAATATTGGCCAAAGGTTCTGGTCTTTGAGTCTAGATCTTTTGATCAACTCTATCTGTGAAATAGAGAGCATTGATTGGAACTTTCGGTCACAGATATTGGAACTTTTGGTCCTCTGTATAAGTTCCCACCAAGAGGAAACCACAACAAGCTCACCTACAATGGAGAAAATCTATCAACAGAGCATGTAAACAACAAGAACAAAAGCAACAGCAACTAGTAGGAAGTAAGTAAGTAAATAACAAAAGCTTAATTTAAGAGGGACAAGGAGACAAGCAATTTTTTATCGAAGTTTGGATTCCAACAATCTTACGTATCAATTGAGGAGCTCTAAGGTGCTAAGTTGCATTCAATCCCTACGCTCACCAAGCAATCACAAAGATCGAGTTTGGTATGCACTCAAGTTACCAATTTTTCTCGTGGAGGCAGAGTAGAACATTCACAAACTTGCCTAGGTAGTCCAAAAATACTAGATTCTCATGGGAGACAACTAAATGGCTAGGGGAAAGAACACCTCCAGGAGTAATAGGCTTGATGATGAAGGCCCAACGTTGCCCCAAGTGCTCAACTATCTCACAAGCTCTCCAAATTTGAAAGCCCACTAATCTCATAAGAGAAGCTCTAAATTCAAGGAGGATTGAATGGAAGAACCCTAGGAAAGCCTATATAAGGAGTTCTAAAAGATGTAATAGCCAGCCACACAATGTTGGGATAGGGGGAGTTATATATTCTCACCCACCTAAAACTAGCTATACTCATAGATTCCAACAATGGAGGTTTCGGTCTGGGTTGCCTGGCTAGAACTTCTAGTCAACACTTGGAGTAATGCCAAAGAAGGTGGACTAGGACTTTCAATCACAGTGACTGATACTTCTAGTCAGCCTTCTTTGTTGGTCCGATAGCCTTGACCAAAACTTCTGGTTTAACCTCTCGGCCAGATAGAGAGATCTGGACAGAACTTTTGGTCACAAGTTCTATAACTTCTGGCCCACACTTAGCACTTACACCAATTTTCCGATGTGAGTGTGGTGCTTTGTGTATTTAACTAAAGATCAAAGATGACATTTGAGCACTTGGACAACTTAGGCCTTAGGCATGAATCGCTCTTAATAGTACCACTTTCCTATGACTCAAATTCAAAATAAAAAGATTAAACCATCTAGAGTCCTTTAGTCTCTTTCTTTAGTTTGTAGGGGTCACCATGCACCATGTAGATCACCATAGAGACTAACACTTGTAAATAACCTCAATTGAATCATTAGTCCCTTAATTATCATGCCATCTATCATCTAAGACCTACTAAGCATCTAGATGCACTTTCAGTGGGTTTTTGCAAGAAGGTATGACCTTTGTTTCAACTCTTGATCAAAAAGATGTTGGATAGTTAGCATAGAGGGGGCTTAGCAATGGAAAGGTTGAATTATGGAGTGATATATCTAATACTTAGAGTAACAGATGATAATATGATTAAACTATAGACCAATTTGTTGACTTAATGTTATTCTAAAAATTCTAATTAGAACAGTGACTTTAAGACATGCTGAGTTTGTATAGCAGCTTATTACAAAATTTATACATGGAAGGCTTAGCATTGAGGGGTGTGTAATGCTTCATGAGGTCTTACATGAACTGCAAAGTCGGAGAGGTTTGGGAGTTCTGATTGATTTCTAACCAGGCCTATCATAGGATTTATTGGCCTTCTATCATAGGTCATAGAAAAAAAGAATATTAATGCAACCTCTGTTAAATGGGTGAGGTAGATAATAGAGGGGGTAGTGAGTGTTAACATCAATGGGGATCAGGACCTCACTTCAGAACTTTGAGGGATTTAAGACAGGGGGATCCAATGTCACCGATTCTTTTTAATTTAGTGGGTGATGCTTCAATTGGAATATCAACTTCTGCCTCAAACAGTAGAGTAAGTGAAGTGCTGGTGCCTCATTTGATAGACCGGGGTGATCTTAGATCAGTGAGAAAAAGACGTAATGAATCGGACATAGGCTCCCTTGCTTTATTCAGTCATGATATGGTTTGACTCATTTGTAGTATGCAATGCAGATGACACAATCCATTTCATTAGATATATTGACCAAAGTTTGTTGTGTCAAGGACACCAAGGCCTAGGGTAGTTGGACCTCGGCTACGGAGTTCGTAGTCTCGATCTGTGGTTGAGGCGAGGTTTTGTCCCTCAACACTCAGGTTTGGTTGGAGAAGGAGAGGGAGGAGATTCGGAAAATAGTTCTTGCTTCCTCTCCCGAGTGTTCAATTACATGAATATATGGTCAAGGGCCTCAACCAATCAGAGCCGATTGCTCCTAGAATTATAGACTAAAAATAGGAAACTCAACCATGGATCGAGACTACAAACGCCGTAGCCGAGGTCCAGCTACCCTAGGCCTCGGTGCCCTTGACAACCTGGTATCAAAGCCAATTGCTTCTAGAATTATGGACTAAAAATAGGAAACTAAACTATCCTTACAAACTTAGCCACTAGTGGTTGCCTTGCCGTGCACGTCACCATGCACGTTTATCGCGCGTGCTGCTCCTTCAGCGACTCTGCGCATGTTGTGGGCTCGCTAACGCCTGGTGTACGTGCTCCCCCACATGACATGCTGGCTTTGAAATTTCTATTGTTTTATTTTGAAGAGATATCTAGCATGAAAATCAACTAGCAGGTAAGTGAAGTGTTTGTTGTAAGGGTGGATAGCAGTAGAGAGGAACAAATTGCTGATATGTTGAATTGATATGTAGGAAAATTCCCTTAACATATTTGGTGTTGCCCATGAGTATTGAGAAGATAGAAAAGAATGAACTGCAGCATGTTAGTCAGAAAATGGAGAAGAGGTTAGAACCTTGGAAAAGTGGGCATTTATCTTATGGGGGAAGATTGACATTAATTAACTCATGTCTATCCGGAGTTCTAATGTACGCTATGGGGTTTTTATAAGTTTTCTGAGTTTACATAAGAAATTTTATTATGTAAGGGGGATTCTACTAGCAAGGAAGGGGAGAAAAAAGAAATAAAATATGCTAAAATAGGAAGCTTTAAATAGACCAAAGGATCTTGGAGAACTAGGCTTCTCAGACACACAATAGTTAAGAGTACTTCAGATATGTGCATTGAATTATTTAGGAGAAAGTATCCCGATCAGAAATTTTTTTAGCTCACTAGTGAGGGTATCTTAATTTTAGGAGGGATTCCATATAATTAAAGCCTAGGTAATGGCTACATGAGAGAAAAGTGAACAATGGAGTAGGACCCTTTTTTGGGGAAGATGTTTGGTGTACAAAGGCTCCCTTAAGAGTTATGTTCCCATACTTATATAATTAGTGAACTGCATAATTGCTCTGTAAATGAAGTGGGAGGAGGGTGGGAACTCAAATTTCAAAGAAAAAAATTCTAAAAGAGAAAATGCCGATATGGAGGTTGTTTTAGAGATTCCTGGAGAGGTGCAGCTGAACCATGATAGAGATGAATTTATATGGAATTTAGAGAGGAACAAACAATTTACCACTAGATCTTTGTACATTATGATTAAATGGGGGGGGGGTCTAATTGATTATAGAATGAAAATTCTCTAGAAATGCAAAATTTCTTTGAAAATTGAACACTATGTATATGGTGGACAGAGATCGCCTTGCTTGTGTAGTTTACTTAGTTAAGAGGAATTGGGTGGGGTCTGAACTATGCAAATTATGCTAGAAGAAAGAAACAACTGGACATATTATCTTTCACTGCCCAGTGATGAGATTTGCTTGGTGCGTGTTGAGAGATGTGGGTTCATGGGAAGGGATTCCAGTGGATATAAGAGAGCTCTAGAGGTATCTAGGAAAGGAAAGAAAAGTAGGATTCGAAAGGTAAATAAAATTATGATAGGGTGTTGGAGTTTAATTTACATTATCAATTCTTAGGCTAACACAATGCCCTCTGCTTATACGGAATTGATTGATTTCTGACCATGTTTGTGAAGCCATTAAAGTCAATTGCTTGATTTCTCCCTTTTGTTTATATTCTTATTTTCTTATGATATTGTAGTCAGTGTAGAAAAAGCAGAGATGAGGATCTAGTGGGCGGTGTTCTCTATTGGTGTAGAAAAGAAAAGCCCCTTCTAGACATAATATTCCTGCATAGGGAACAAGGTGAAAGTTCAACCAGCCTTCTAAATTGGTTTTAGATGATAAATAGCAAAATGATTAAACAATAACATATTTATTAAGGTACATACGAAGATTAGTCTCCGAAAAACTAAGTGTGAGCACCCACACAAATTAATTATTTACCTATGACAAGAAGACTTAGAGTTTATTTTAAACTTCTTTTAAATTACTTTTGAGTCTAGAAAAGTTGTCCTATTAAGAGAGGTTGTAAACGGTGCTCTATGTTTACTCTTGTGTTCAAAGATCTATTTCTTAGTTGAGAGATACATTTACATAATATTTGCATTGCTGTGAGTTTGCTTCTGCCTTAGGAGATCAAAGGCTCCGTCCTTAGGGGATAGAGATTCTAGTTCACAGTTGTCTGTTAGTAGCTAAGTGTTGGGTCAGAGGTTCCAAGATAAGGGTTGGAACTTCTAGATGTTCAAATCTATGAGTAACGGCTAGGTGATGTAGGGGAGTAGGTATAAATATCCCCCTTCCTTCTAGAGCCATTGAGGCTTTTCTACTTCCCTTTTCGTGTCTCTTAGTTTCTTTTAGGGCTCTATACACCTCTTCCACTAAGTTCTTGAGATTTTATGAGAATTTGAGTGAAGTTCCTAAGTGGTTGGAGTGCGTTTTCTTGTGAGAAGAGGAGGATATTGAGTACTTGAGAATTAACGTGGATCATTGTTAGAAGCTTATTATTCTCAGAGGGTAACCTCCCAGATGGTTAGGCGTCACCTATAAGCTTCCTTAAGTTGTGAATTGTCTTGAGCAAGTTTGTGAGGGTGGGTATCAACTCTATAAGGAAAATAAGTAACTGATGAAGTGAGAACCAAGTTAGTCTTTGTGACTACTTGGTGAGACAAGGGGTCAAGAGAGACCTAGCTCTTGGGAGCCCTTCAATGGAGATATCGGATCTTTGTGATTCAAACTTTAGGAAAAACTTCCTTATGTCTCCCTCTCTCTCACTTTATGAATTTTGTCTTAAAGCTTGCTCATTTTGTGTTGTTTACTAATTCCAGAATTGTAGTACTTGTGCATCTGCTTACTAATTCAGTTGCTATTTCTTGTGTTCCTAAGATTGTGCAGGAGTCCAAAGAGTTAATCTCATGCTTAATCAGAAGTTTCTGCTTCAATACACTGGAGGTTCTGACCAACTATCTTAGCCTTCCCAAGAGAGCTGATTAGTATTTTTGATCCATTGGTCTAGAAGTTCCGCTTAAGTTTGAATTTGACAGCTGTATTAAAATAATTTTTAGGAACGTCTATTGACCCTCCTATAGGCTATCTTTAGAGCTTTCAAAAAGATTGCACTACACACCTCTTTCTATGCTATAGATCGGTCAGGCTCTATTAAGGTTTTTGGAATATTGCCGGCATCCTCTCTACCACTCCTCTTTCCTTTTTATTGATGCACTAGTTGGGCTTGCTGGTTAATTCAATTAAGACTCTAAGTTGTTACCACTGATCATGGTAAACTTGTCTTATTTTTATCTCTTTCTTTCATGTTAGGGAAGAAGCTGGTGGACTTTATCTCCTCCCCTAATTATATTGGTAGTGGCCAATAAATCAACCAACATAGGTAACGTAATTGTTGCTACTATGCAAGGCCAGATCGACCACCTACTACTCAGGCCACTGCCTAGGCTTGCTAGAAACAAAATTGTCAAGAGAACTATCAATTATATTCAACAGCAAGAGTAAAAACCCTGGTGGGTAACAAGAAAATAAAACAACACCATGTCATCAGAGTCTCACCAACTCAACAAAAGCACCAATATGGCTGGCTGGAAAAGCCAATAGCACACAGAACCAACAACCCAATACAACACCAATCTACTCACAACAGTCCATCGACAAAGCCGAAACATGTTATCTTTGCCAAGCTTGTGCAAAACAACTCCGACTTCACACGATAGACATCAGCCAAAGCCACCTTAATGCCACTTCCTACAAACAGCGAGCATCGACACACCTAGAAAGAGACCACCACATGTTATCATTGTTGAGCTTCATCACACCTCCTCAACAAAGCAGTTTTGACTTCACCTACTAGGATCAAACGAGGAGCTGTGACTGCTTGCCACAAAGCAAGAAGCATGTTTGAGAAGGTGAAGGCCTCATCGAACATCCCCGCCCTGTAGAGCCTTAGTGAGGAAGCAATTGGCCCAAAATGATGCGGATCCCTCCAACAGGTATTGCTACATGGATAGACTCTCCAAAGCTATGCCCCCAACGAGGACATGACGTGAATCACCGCCACTGCTAGTCCAAAAACCAGAGCAAGATTTTCACCTGGAGATCATTGGTGGAAGAAGGAAGAATACATCATAACAACATCTCAAAGAAGGGGAACGATGCCCTTAGGCGTCATCATCATCAAATTGGCCAAATATCCTAACAAGGCTTTTCCCAGCAATTCCTGTCTAGTTCCACACACATCCAATACACACACCTGACCATTGCTTGAATGCCACATCATCCCTGTCATACCTACCTTTGGCAACCTAGCATCCCAAAGCTCCCCATGGGCATGGCTTGTAGAAGGAGGAGACCAAGCAAGGGGAGGAGCAGGGGAAAGTCGAGAGCAAAGGCTAGCATGGTAGTGCTAGGACCAAACCACCGCCTACCTATGGACTGAAGATGCAACCTACTAGCACAATCGTCCTTGCCAAGGACAGATCAAACCGTGCCCCTATCGCATAGCCAGCCAATGACGATGGAGACAGCTACTACTTCATCCTCCACAGTGACCAGATCCATGTGACCGCTGTCTCACCAGATTCCTATTGCTATCACCACCTTTGGACGGTGACCTTCATATTACGCTACCCCATCTCCTTCACAAGAGAGAAGCTGCGCGGGCTCCCAAACTTGCCTAGTCATCGCGTTGTTCCGACCGGCGCCTCCTCGTGTGCGGCCATGACGACCACATAGCCTTCTGCTGCCACATCCACACTTAGTGACCAGCTCCGAATGATGATGCCATTCTTGATCCATGCCGACACCACCTTCCTCGCTTTGGCCTCCTTCTTCCATATGCTAGCCTCACCGTTATGCCTCTCCAACTCCTACACGAGATTAGCCATGCTGCCACAGTCTCATCCACTCCACTTCGTCATGTGCCATCACAGCTCCCCTAGCACGAGACCATCTCACCTGGGCAGAGATGGCTTGCTGCTGGGATTTGGCCCTGCCACTACCACCTTAGCTTACCGTGTGGTTAGATAGAGGTGAGACAGAGGATAGAAAGGAGTGGGTGGGGACGGTGGTTAGGGTTTTTACCCTCTCGATCCACCCACAGGATGACACGGGGCCACATCAGAATTATTTTTTGAATTTTTAAGTTGTTGAATGGTGTGAAGATATAATTTCTATATTAGGTATAGTTAACCTTTCTGGGCTCAAAATTATTTCTGGCTCCGCCAATGCTACCATGAGTTGGTCTCATGGGTTACTAGAAACAATTGTGTTTGAGAATGTGTTGCTCCTTTGTAGATCGTATATAAAGCAATTTCTTTTATGCAGAGATGGAGAAAGCTGCAGTGCGAGGAATATCGAGCTTCACTTGATAAAATGATAAAGTTGCTGGGCATGGTTAGGAGTTGAGGTTGAACTTGTTTAGTTAAGAGTGGTTGGCTGTGGCTGTGGTGTTCTGCTAAGATGTACAGACGTGGTTAGCAGAGTAGCAGTTGAGTTCCGTGCATGTGTATGGCGCACTGGTATGTTGTATCCCCAGTTCTATATCTCTTTTGTTTTCTGTTCGTGAGAACTTTGTTTTGGGGATTATTAATTAAAGCTGGATCATTAATGATCTGTTCTCTAAAAAAAAGCTTCCCCCGCACATGAACATTTCTTGCTTTTCTAAAAACATCTCATCAGTATTCATCCGCTAATCTTTTGGATGGTCACGATATATTCGAAAGCTGAGAGTAATCCACATGCATATACTTGGGCCGCATGTCTTTGGACCGGGCCTTGCCAGACTTTGGTTCGAGTAGCAAAAACCAAGATCAGAATTCGACCTCTCTTTAAAAAAAATCAGAATTCATTAGTCCTTTTTTCTTTCTTTTATAGAAGAATCAAAGTCGGTTGACTAGCTAATGAATTGCACACAATGACACAAGTTAGCAAACCTCGAGACAAGAATAAATTCCACGGAGCGAGTCTGATCCGGCGGCACGTCCAACCCAACAAGCAGCACAACAACTAATATACAATCATCTGCATCGTCTGGGATTGGGAATATTTTTGCTGCCAGATGTTAGAGATGATTGCTGAACACAAAAGAGCGCAACCACAGCCAACTCTGAAGCCGGGCGTTGATGGCGTTTTCCAGACTGGAACGGAGCAGAAAATTTGGCAGCAGCAGCGGTCCTCCCATGTGAGGCGTGGGCCCACCCACCGGCGCAACACGCCATCGCGAGGCCCAGCCGTTTAGGGGGTGTTTGGTTGCCGGATGATCTCAACGTCTCGTATCCATCATCCAGGCCAAGCAGAGGCTAGCTGAGCTCATGCAATTAACTTGTGCTTTAGTTACTCGGTCGCGTATAGCTAGGCTGCAGGAAGAAGTAGTTTGGTTCTCTGTACCTAACGTCAAAAGTCAGTCTTAAAGCCAACAGAACACAGCCACGTCGCGATTTTGCTCCCGCGCCAGCCAGGCTCGCGCGGCCGGGCTCGCCCCTCCTTTTTGCGTCAATCGGGACAGGCTCGTGACCCTCTGCACGTGTCGATCCTGGATGTGCCTGCATGCAGCCTGCCAAACACACCCTTAGTGAGAGAGAGAGCCGTTGCATATGCTTAATTGATAGGCTATCAACCTGGCCTGGCTGGCCGTTATATGTACTTACGTATTGGGGGACAGACGCACAGCGTTGAACAAACAACATAGGCAGTCAGGCACGCAGCATTCTGATCTCTCCCCCTCTGAGACCCAAACCAAACAAAAAACTCAGATTCGCCATGGCTAGGATCCCCTTCGCTCTCGTCGCCGCCGTCGTCGCCGCAGCCCCAGCCATGGCCGCGCAGGCGCCTGCTCCGGCGCCTACCAGCGACGGTGAGCGACCCATCCGTCGTTGGTTCACCGTGCGTGGCCGTGCTCTGCTGTTGTGATCTGATTTGTTGTGGATGCGATGTTGGTGCAGGGACGTCGGTGGACCAAGGAATCGCGTACCTGCTGATGATCGTGGCGCTGGTGCTCACTTACCTCATCCACCCGCTCGACGCCTCCTCCTCCTACAAGCTCTTCTAAGCTCTCTCTCTCTCTCTCCATCGCCATGGCGTCTTCTTCCCTTTTGGATCTCCTCCTCCCTTTCGATAGCCTAGTAGGTTGTTCTTGTTGTAATCGCTGGCATTCGTTTTGTAATCGATCGGGTCATTGTACGTTTTGTAATCATTCGTTATTGTTTCCTATGCATTTGCATAATGGTCTTAGTATTTTCCCCAAAGTTTGGGTTTGATTTGTCGCTTGCTCCCCTTCGACGAGCACATTAATTGCAACTGGGCTGACAAGGCCAGCTCGGAATGTACGTGGTCTGCTGCATGTTTGTTGCAGCATAGCATGGGCTTGACCTCCGATTTGGGGCCTGGCTGGCAGGGCCAGCACGTACAGCTTGCCTGCTGCTCTGTACTGTTTTGTTCTCCGCAAAAAAAAGAGACAACTCCATTTTTAGAAGAGGGCTGTCCGTGAAGTGAATACAGAAGTTCCACCCAAACTGCTAAAAGATGGATAGGTGGTACTTAGAAAACAGTAGCATCCTAATGAATCGTGATGTGTGAGCATCTATTCTATGGTGTCGGTTACCTGAGTTAATGTCCCTAGGCTAATGTGGGGCTATCCGCTGTGAGACATCTAGCATATAGTAGGTAGCTTGAGCTAGGCTATCTGACCTAGTGGCTCGAGCTAATCAGGCCATGGAGTAATGACTCTGGGGTACCTTGCCCTTGCTCACAGACCCTCGAACGGTTAACAGTCTTGTGAAGACAATTTCATTGTAGCAACTCCAAGCTCATGCATTCCCTTTGTAACACTGGGGCATGAGAGCTCGAGGGCCACATGCTTCCAACTATCATAACCACCGTATTCAATGCTGTAGTTTAGAACGCTTGACTTGATACGGCACCTGTGTGGTTAAAGTGACAAAATGTATATCTACTCCATCGATAAACAACGTGAGACAAGATGTATACTTCTCTCCCCATAGGTGATCGTGACTACACTTAACTTATCCATTATGGCCTAGTTTTTTATCTATTCATATGCAGAGATTAGTTGGTAGGCAAGTTGTGGTTAGCAATTGTATGAGGATGGCGTTGCATACGTGATGAGCGTTAAAACTTCTATAGCTATTGGAATAACTATGTCTAACCTTTGTTTATTGGGACTCATAGGTACATCCATTTTCTTCCTCGAAAAGTTAAGTATCCTTGGAGAATACATAAGGGATGAATTGAAAATTGAGAGGAAGGAGATAATTTAGAAAGCATCACTATATCTCACCAAGAACAAGAAAGAATACATAAGTAGGATAGTTCAAATCTATATAAAATCTTTTGTGACCACTTTGACAAATTCATTATGCGCTAGATTACCTTATAGGCCGAACAAAATGGTTAGCTCAGGCCTCGCTCTTGGCATACTATTGCGGACAGGGGCATTCGGTTTATAACTTTTCTCGACTTCTCACAAGTTTGGTTCTCGTAAAATAAAAACTGAATTGATCTCTAATAAAATATTTTACAAATAAAGAGAAATCATTTTGGGAGGATAGAGCTAGCAACTCTCCCATGGAGCCATGGCCGATGGGCTGCCGATCCACACTGGGTCGAGGGCCTTGTTGCACCTCCTCTGAGCTGCACGAGTGGGCAGTAGCTGCCATGTTACGGAAGGCCGCGTGTAGGGTTGCTGGGTGCCCCCCATCGATGGATTGGACTAAGGGAATGGGGGTGGGAACGACCTAGAGTTTGGAAATTTTTCTCAGATAATTGCTCTGAGGCGGGTTAGCCAGCTGCATATGAAAACCTTTTCTATAATGGTGACTGTGATTTAGGTCTATATGGTACAGTAACCTACAAAATCAAAGACTGAACAACATAAAAACAAAAACTAGCTTAGCAACTGAAAACCTCAAAAACAAGAGTTGCGATTATTCGGTGTTTGCTTTGTGGTTTATTTTTCCCACCCCTACTAGCAAAGCACACAATTTCAAATATAATTATTGTGCATCGTTAGGTTTGGTCTCCTTTCGCACTAAAATAAGGCATTTTCTTCTTAATATGTATGCTAGCAAAATTAACATGATCTTTCAGAAAAGCATATTTCTCTAAGAAAATTCACCCTTTTGCAATTGTTGCAAATCTACTATATCAAATTGTACTTCTCATTCCATATCCTTTTTAATATATTTTTGCTAAAATATTCCTTTTCATGTCATTTTAAAGAAATATTTTCTTCTCCACTCCCACGCATGTTGAACATGTACTCATACCTGATAAAAATCGTGCAGATGTGCAATGGGATTCGTGTTGATGTTTTGTGGAAGTACCAGGAGTCACAAAAAAGATTGGTAGAATAGGTGTCCGAGGAATGAATGCGCATTATAGGCAGCGACGATGGTTGCTGTTGTGTGTTGCCGCTGAATAGACTAGAGGATGCGGGACCCTCTCAACTTGCAATGTCAATATGGCCCATTTCGGCTACTTTGTTTCTTGCACATCTTGGGATCATAATATATAAGAGTAGATCCATGCGTATTTCTGCGGGATGTTGGAATGTACAATGCAATTGCAAAATTACAATATATAGATCAAACGTCATAAATCTCACTAAGAAATGACTAAACTAACAGCAAAAAAAACTCATACATGTTAGAAAGATTATGCGCTAATCTGAACCATTAAAATACCATCCAAAGGGTGTTAACGGTAAGTGATGACAAGCTAGCTTGTGTGGAGCAATAACTACACTATGTGTGTTTTAATTACATAAAATACAAGAGGGGATGCTGCTCGGCGTGTCATCAGGAAGTCGAGCTACAAGGTGGCTCCATGACGATGAGGGAGAGTATGTTGTATTATTTTTCTTAGAACAAAGATTAAAACCTGGCCTCAACATCCAACACAGATGTACACAGAATATGTTGTATGTTGGTGCGACGGCTCGCAAACTGAACTTAAAATTACTAAATTTTGTTCAATTTCAAAGCTAGATTACGAACGAATCGATTAGATTTGAAAGATCAAACTTTTATTCAAAACGAGCATGTACGTCAGTAGTTGGAGTCAATTTGCTATTCCTCCATGCGTCCATTGTGTCCTTGTCGGAATCACTCTCATACGCAGATCGAGAAAGTATGGGAATGATTGATTCTATTCTCTATCAATATATCAGTACATATAGAGATCGAGATAGCTCATAAGGCAACCACTCAATATTAACCTATTATAATTATACTTTCTATAATTAAAATAGACTAACACTCCTTTGTAGTCTAATTGGGAGTATCGCTAACATTTAGGCTAGACCAAAACTCCTGAAATAGTGAGGTAGAAAGGCCCTTGGTAAAAACGTCGGCGTACTGTGATGTCGTAGAAACATGTAGGACATGAACGTGACCGATGGCGACCTTCTCTCGAACAAAATAGAGATCAATCTCAACATGTTTCGTTCGCTGATACTGCATTGGGTTGCCGGAGAGATATGCATCATTGATATTGTTATAATAGACCAAGATAGCATGGCGAGGGGGGTGGCGAAGCTCAAGAAGCAGCTGATGCAGCCAGGTAGCTTTAGCAACACCATTCAACACAGCACGATATTCAGCTTCGGCACTCGATCTAGAGACCGTATATTGACGCTTGGAAGATCAGGATATCAAGTTGTCCCCGAGAAATACTGCGTAGTCAGAGGTCGACTGGCGAGTGTCAGGACAGCTAGTCCAGTCGGCATCCGTGTAAACAACAAGATCTACAGGTGAAAATCGGCGCATGGGTAGTCCAAGTGATAGTATGCCCTGCAAGTAGTGCAGGATCCGCTTGAGAGCAGCGAGGTGCGGCTCCTAAGGATCATGCATATAGAGACATATCTGCTGAACTGCAAAGATAATGTCTGGTCGGGTGAAAGTTAGATACTGTAGAGCACCAGCTAGGCTGCAGTACTATGTAGCATCAGCAATAGGCGGTCCATCAGTAGATAATTTAGAGTGTAGATCAACAGGCGTGTTGCATGGCTTGCACGCACTCATCCCGACGCACTCCAAAATATCCTGACTGTACTGTCGTTGAGAAAGGAACAGATCATCTACAGAGCGTGTCACAGAAATACCCAGAAAGTGATGCAGCTGACCCATATCCGTCATAGCAAACTTACACTGGAGAGCCTCAATGATGTGCTTGAGAAATCCGGTAGAGGAGACGGTGAGGACAATGTCATCGATATATAGCATTAAGTAGGTTGTGTTTGGACCGCGGCGATATATAAGGAGCGAAGTATCGGACTTTGTGTGAACAAATCCAAGTGACACGAGATGAGAGGCAAACCTATGATGCCAAGCACGAGGAGCCTGCTTCAAACCATATAAGGACTTGTTGAGTCGACAGACAAAATCTGAGCGAGAAGAATCCATAAAACCAGAGGGCTGCATGCAGTACACTGTCTCAGTGAGAGTGCCCTGGAGAAATGCGTTCTTCACATCTAGTTGATGAATGGGCTAGTTCTGAGATAATACTAGGGAGAGAACAACTTGAACTATCACAGGCTTGACAACGGGACTGAAAGTTTCATCATAATCAACACGGGGCAGCTGTGTGAAACCCCGTAGTAACCAGTGAGCCTTGTAGCGATCAAGAGATCCATTGGTGAACAATTTGTGTCGATAAATCCACTTACCAGTCACAACATTAACGCTAGGAGGGCGAGGCACAAGACTCCAGGTGTCATTAGCAATTAGAGCATCATACTCAGCTTGCATAGCGGGTCATCAATTGGAGCCTAACAGTGCATCACGAATAGAGTGAGGAAGAGGCGACATGGGCACAACGTGGAGGTTGACGTGATCCATGGGATGTGCGATGCCAGCCTTTTCACATGTGCGCATTGGTGACCGGAGGGATGACGATCGGTCGGGTAGTAGCTGTGCGGCCAGTACCGCTGGCAACAACCTGTGCGTGAGCAACAGGGGTAGCAGGACTGGCAGCACTCGTGGTCGGCGTGGTGCCACTAGTAGTGACCTATGCGGGGTGCATAGGCGCAGCGGATCCAGACAACAAGGACGGTGTTGTGGAGGTGGTGCCATGGGCAGCAGAGCTGGACTCAGGCGACCACGGCCCTGTACCAGGGCTCGACAGTGCAAGGGTGGCCTTGGGAACGAGGTGTGCCGCTAAGGAAGCTACTGTACTTGCACGCACAAAATGAGCTCCAATAACTAAAGCGGTAATATCGTGATCATCGACAAGAAAGTCTAGGGCGGAGGGTGCCATGGGTGTGCTAGACATGTTGAAGAAATGGAAAAAGAATTCATCAAAAACGACATGTCTGGAAATAAGGATGCAGTTCAACTGAAGCTTGAGGCATCGCTAGCCTTTGTGCTCCGAGAAGTAGCCGAGAAAAACACATAGAGAAAAATGGGAGGCAAGTTTGTGGAGCGCTGTACAGGACATATTGGGGTAACAGGCACAACCAAAAACTTTGAGATGATCATATGAGGGCTAGGTAGAGAACAGAGTGTTGTATGGTGTGGAGGAGGCGAGAGTTTTGATGGGGAGGCGGTTCACAAGATATGTGGCGGTGTGAAGGGCCTCAACCCAGTAAGCTGGAGGGAGACTTGACTAAAACAAAAGGGAACGCAGAGTGTTATCAATGGTACGAAGGGAACGCTCTGCTTTATCATTTTGTTAAGAGGTGTATGAACACGACATGCGGAGGGCAACACCATGGGAGAGGAAAAACGTGAGGGCCTAAGAATTATCGAATTTACGGCCATTGTCGTACTGGATGATCTTGATGGTGGTGCCAAACTATGTGCGAATATAAGCAAAAAAATTAGAAAGAGTGAAAAATGTCTCGGATTTGAGATGAAGTGGAAAAGTCCAAATGTAGTGAGAGCAGTCATCAAGAATAACAAGATAATATTTATATCCTGACACACTAACAAGTGGAGAGGTCCATAAATCACAATGGATTAAATCAAAATTATGAGTACCTCGAGAGCTAGATGAACCGAAGGGTAGACGTATATGACGACCAAGTTGGCACGCATAACAGATATGATCGATATCATCTTTATTGTAGGAAATGACATTGGACCTAATGAGTTTGGACAAAACTTCACGTCCAAGGTGACCGAGATGGCGATGCCAAAGGGAGGTGGGTGCTATGATGAATGCAGAGGTGCTAGTGGAGGGTGCAAAAAATAGGTAAAGGTCACCGGAACTATTGCACCTGACGATCACGTTTTTTATTTGCAAATCCTTCACAGAAAGACCAAATAGATCAAACTCAATGGAATAATTATTATCGGTGGTAAAATGACGAATGAAAATTAAGTTCTTACTAATGTTGGGTGACACTAGAATGTTATTAAGAACAAAATCACGATGCGGTAAGGAAAAAATATGGGATCCAGTGGCTGTGACAGGAAGTAAAGCACTATTTCCCACAACGATAGATGAAGGAGTAGATGAAGAGGGTGGGAAAATGGTGGAGAGTATAACAGCATTCGAGGTCATATGTGAACCGGCACCTGAATCAGCATACCACTCAGAGGCCGGCGGGTTCAGCATCATAGTGTTTAAGGAATGCGCTAGGGAGTCCTGGTGCCAAGACCCTCTATGAGTGGGCATCCAAGGCGCTGCCTGATACGCTGGTGAGGGTGGCTTGAAGCCCGACGGCAGCAGTAGTCGGTGACGCTCAGAGACTCCTAGCGGAAGGTGCGAAACTGTGTCTCCAGGAGAAGGGCATAGGACTCCTTCTGACCGAGGAATTTGTCCTCGAGGTAGCACCACGCGTTGCGGGCTCGACCTTGCCGCATCATTAGCGACTGCTACAGGTCGCTGGAGATGGTGCCGTATACCCATGTGAGGACGCAACAGTTTGCCTGGATCCACGCCGGGCGAGCGGGGAACGTCTCATCCTCGAGGACGTGGCTGGTAAGGGTATACTTGCCGAGGACGGTGAGGAACATGCCACACCACTTGGTGTAGGTGTCCGTGGCCTTGTCGAGGACAATGGGGATAAGTGCCTTGACGTTGACGACGGTGGTGGCTTGCGCCCAAAGAGTCTCGTGAGCGCTCTCGTACACGTCCAGGGCAGCATTGCAAAGAAGGGCCTCCTCAGCTCGACACGCTTCTTTAGCGCGAGCAGCTTTAGCCGCGAGAAGGCGGTCTTCGGCTTCTTTGGCCGCCTTGACGGCTGCTATAGGGGGCAAGACCGGCGGCCACACCTGGTGACGTAGTAGGGCAAGAGATCAGGAGTGGAGGCAGGATAGGATCGGATCGACGAACGATCGGATCGGCAGCATGCAGGATCAGATCGGATCGGTGGGCGATTGGACCGGATCAATGGGCGATCGGATCGACAGCTGGCGCTGGTATGGGAACGGAGGCGGCAGGATCGGATTGGCGGCCACACCCAATGACAAGGGTAGCTACGAGGCGAGCGATTAGATCGGCAGCGCGGGCGATCAGAAGTAGGATCAGATCGGCGGCCACACCCGGTGACGAGGGCAGCTACGAGGCGGGCAATCGGATCGGCAGCGTGGGCAATGAGACTAGCGACACACCCAGCGACATATAGTTAGCAACGGTGGTGGCGATCGGATCAGTGGTGGGCGCTAGTTTGGGAGCGGCGGCGTTGCGAAGGCGGGCGATCGAACCTCGGCAACCTCCTGCAGCACAACAATGATGGAGGACTAAAACCAGAGGTTGGGCGACGGCAGCAATGGTGGCGGCGGCGGACGCTGGTTTTGGTTGCGGAAGGGTAGCGGATCGGAACCGCTCTGATACCATGAAAGTGTGGGAATAATTGATTCTATTCCCTGTTAATACATTAATACTTATAGAGACCGAGATGGCTCATAAGACAACCACACAGTCATACCACTAATCAAGGTTAATCTACTATAATTACATATCTTATCGATTCCAGGTCGTGAAACACGACTAACACGGTGCCGCCACCCAAACGCCGCCGTGCGTTCATCAAGCCATCGGAGCGCACGGCACTCCTGCTTGAGATCGTCCAGGCTCCTCCCCCGCGACATCCTCAGCCCACCCTTCCTCTGCCATCGTGCCCCACCATTGCCTCTTCTGCTTCCTCCATAGAAAATACGACGGTGACAACACGCAAGACGATGACACGGCGCATCCACCGGTGGCAGCCTGCTTCTCCCTCGCCCACCCGACAACGCACGTCGTGGCATCGGTGGTCGAGCACCGCCTCGCGCCCTTCATGGCGTGCAGCACCGCAGCCGACATCTTGGACGGATACAATACCATGGCGTCCCGCGACGGCCTCGTCGCCCTCTGCCGCCAGGATACCAACTGAAGGTGGAGGTCACAGCGCCTATTGGCGCCAGCTGCCGGAATGGCTACGCCGACGGTGATCTCTCAACGCTCGGTGACCGCGCTCGCGCCTGATGTCGCCTGAACTCTCTCGCGTTCGCTCTGAATGTAACTGAACACGAAAAGAATGGCGGTTTCCAAACGTTTTGGCTTTCTCGGTTTTCCTTGATACTATTTATTCACGGTGTTTACACAGTCTGTGACCGATGATCTCCCCGCCATGCGCGCCTCACGCTGCGTCGTGCCCGCCTTGTGCGCGGAAACGTTTCATACACGCATGGCGGTGACCACTAATAGCCGCACCATGAATGCAACATGGTTCTGGCCCTCTCCACCGTTCATTGCCTCATTACAGAAATGATGAAGTAATGTAGATTGTACATGGGATTTAGCTAACAATCACCCCCTAATCCCGCTGCACATCAATTACTCCTAGCTGCTGTCTCAGCTCTATGAATCTGACCTTTGCCAATGCCTTCGTCAGAATGTCAGCCAACTGGTTCTGAGTGCTTACATGATCAATGTCAATGCTGTTGTTCTCAACACATTCTCTGACAAAATGATACTTGGTATCTATGTGTTTGCTTCGATCATGATGAACAGGATTCTTGCTCAAAGCTATGGCAGATTTGTTATCAACAAGGAGACTAACCTTTGGAGCCTGAATACCAAGCAGTTCTCCCAACAGCCTGTTGAGCCAAATACCCTGATAAGCTGCATTTGCACTTGCTATGTACTCGGCCTCACATGATGATAGAGCAACCACTCTTTGTTTCTATGACACCCATGTGACTGGGTTCATGCCTAGGAAGAACACCAAACCACCAGTGCTTTTTCTATCATCTATGTCACCTGCCAGATCACTATCACTGAAACCCAGAACTTTGGGCTCTGAAGTGCTTGATCTCATATATCTGTAGCCATAACCAATTGTACTAGATAGGTACCTCAGTATTTGTTTTACTGCAATCCAGTGACTTGCGTTTGGTGCCTCCATGTATCGGCTTACAATGCCAATTGAATAAGCAATATCCGGCCTAGTGTTCACCAAATATCTTAGGCTCCCTATTATACTCCTGTACTTTGTTGCATCAACAGATGGGGTCTTATCATTCTTGCTCAGCTTCAATTTATTTTCCATAGGAACATGACAAGGATTGCATCCTTTCATACCAGCTTGCTCTAGAATTTTCAGAGTATATGCACTCTGACACAGAGTAGTCACCCCTTCTCTCTAATTGACCTCCATCTCCAAGTAGTAGGACAGTAGGCCTAGGTCACTCATACTAAAGCTGCTCATCATTTGCTTCTTGAATGCATCAATGCTCTCTTGGCTCGCCCCTGTGATTATCAAATCATCCACATACACACCCACCAAGAGGAAACCTTTAATCTTAGTGCGCCTATACACAGCAGGCTCAAGAGGATTTCTGACAAAACCTAGCTTCAGAAGCTCTTTATCAAGCCTTGCATTCTAAGCTCTGGGTGCTTGACGCAACCCCTACAAGGCTTTCTTCAGTTTGAGTATCTTTCCATTTCCATTTTAGACAACAAAGCCAGGAGGTTGTTGGACATATACCTTCTCTACCAAATCTCCATTCAAGAATACCGATTTGACATCCATATGATGCACTCTCCAACCACATTTTGCTGCTAGAGCTAACAACAATCTCACGGTCTCTATTCTAGCTACAGGGGCGAAGATCCTCAAAATCCACCCCTCACGCTGAGCATAGCCCTTTGCCACAAGTCTGGCCTTATGTTTTATTACTTCTCCTTGAGGGTCCTTTTTCACTTTGAAAACCCACTTCAAGCCTATGGCCTTATGACCTTTTGGTAAATCAGCTAGCTCCCATGTTTTATTAGCCTGAATTGATTCCATTTCAGTCACCATAGCATCTCTCCAATACTTGTCCCGAAGAGCATCTCCAAAACTATTAGGTTCTTCTGCAGCCAAATAGCACAACCCACTGTAATCGAAGTCCTAGACTTCTTCAGAGGTATCAAGTATATTCTTCACAGTTCTGTACCTTAACCGAACCCCATCTGAATCCATTGAATCTTCAGTTGGTGGTGTTGCATATTCGACCCCTGGTGTATGAGGACTACCAGACGGTGTTGCTTGAGGTGATACTGCATCAGTGTCGATCGACCACTGCACAGGTGAGAGTGGTTCAGCGACTGAATCTTCTGAATTTTCAGTCATTGACTGTGAGCCTAAAACCTCGTCGTCAGTTACTGTACCCTGTCCGGCAATAGTGAAATGTTCAACTTCAAACACAGTGGTGCCAGTCCCTGACTCAACTTCTTGATTCCACTTCCAAGCTCGATTCTCTGTGAAGATCACATCCCTAGATATGTGCAGTTTCCTTGCCATTGGGTCATACAATCTATAACCCTTTGTTCCTGCTTCATATCCCATTAACACCATTGGGGCTGATCTGTCAGAAAGCTTGGACACACCGGGGCCTGTCTACTTCACATAAGCGATGTAACCAAAGGTACGCAGGTGATGCACTTTGGGCTTCTGATTATACCATGCTTCATAAGGTGTTTTGCCTTGGAGACTTCTTGTTGGAGCACGGTTTAAAAGATAAACCGCTGTTGTCACTGCCTCTCATCAAAACTCTCCTGGTACACCCTTACTTTTTAGCAGGCACCTCGCCATCTCCACAATGGTGCGATTCCGCCGTTCCACAATGCCATTTTGTTGTGGCGTATATGGCGTCGTGATGTAGTGCTTGACCCCATGCTCATCGCAGTATTCTTTGAACTCGATGGAGTTGAATTCACCACTACGGTCGCTGCGAAAAGCTTAGAGCTTACCACCTTGTTCAGTTTCTGCCAGTGCTTTTACACGCTTGAAACTCTTGAATGCTTCATCCTTAGTTGTCAACAGCTCAATCCATATGTATCTTGTATTATCATCAACTAAAAGCAAAATTTTTTTACCTCCCGGTGTCTTTGGCCTGATTTGGCCACACAGATCGGCATGAAATAGGTCCAAGGGCTTCTCACCATGATGATTTGCCACAGCAGGAAAAGAGTGTCAATGCTGTTTTCCCAATGCACAGCTATCAAAAAATGCCTCAACCCTGTCAATTACTGGCATCCCCTCCACCATTCCTTTCTGACCAAGATCACGGAGTGCACGAAAGTTGAGATGGCCATACCGGCCGTGCCACACCCATGCCTCGTCACTTGTCTTGGCTGTCAAACAAATAGGGCTGCAATCTGTGTTGTCAGCAGATACAGACGATTCTTCACACGCGGTGCTCGAGTCAGCAGTGAACGCTCGACATCGAACACATTGCAAAAACCTTCTTCTATCACAATTTAGCAGCCACCTTCTTCCAATTGACCCAAGCTCACAATATTACTTTTAAGTTTAGAAATGAAGTAGACCTCGGTGAGTACCTTGAAGCACCACAGAGCCGATTCCTTCTATTTCGACGAGCGATCCATCACCGAACCGCACTGTGCCTCGCACAGACATGTCCAGTGATGCGAGTGCCTCACGGCACCCTGTCATATGGCTGCTAGCCCCCATGTCGAGGACCCAGATGTCTCCGGTTTCATCCCTGTCGCCAGGGTGAACCTTTGTCTCGTGGAGATGTACGACCTAAGGAATCGCACAACCACGGGGCTGCTCGTCGACGCACGGCTCCACACGCACGGCATGCACCATGGTCAGCAGGATCGATGGGTGTTCGGCGTCCGCCTATGCGTGATGAGCCTCTTCCTTGCGCTCCTTCTTAGGCCTCTTGCAGTCCTCCGCCCAGTGGCCATAGATGCCACAGTTCCTGCATCACCCTTTCCTCCTCGGAGTGCCCATGGTTGTCAATTTTACAACAGGCTCTTTCTTCTCGCTGCGATCACCACGATCGCCTCGAACACCAGCTCCTCCATGCTTCGACTTCCTGGCCTTCTTCTCGCCTCCACTCGACGAAGAGGACTCGGGTAGTAGGTGATGGCGACTCCTGGCCACCCAGTCTTCCTCCATCAAGAGAAGCTTGCCCGTGTTGTCGGTGACCTCCTCGATCCCGAGGCGATCCTCGGCCATCTTGAGGCACCCAACTAGCTCCTCGATTGTCAGGGTTTTAAGATCGAGCAGTGTCTCGATAGAGATCGCGACCTGCGCATATCTTCTGGGAAGCACACGCAACATCTTCTTCACCACACGGGCATCAGATATGCTCTCACTAGATGTGCACAGGTCCGCTGCCAGAGCGCAGATGCGCATGGCAAACGCGTCCACCGTCTCACCATGTTTGAAGACGATGTTCTCGAACTCCTGCAATAGACGCTGAGCATTGGCCTCTCTCACGCGCTCGGCACCGACGTGCATGTCCTTCACCGCCTGCCACGCCTCCTTGACGGTCTTCGCCCTCAGCATCTGCCACATCTCTTAGGGAACCGAACGCAGGAGGCCACCCATGGCCTGCTGATCTTGTGTCCGTTTGGTCCCTTCGCCACCCGGTTCGATTGCCTCCCACACCTCTAGGATCTCAAAATTACACTGCATGAGTGTTGCCCACTCAGCGTAATTCGATCTCGTGAGCATTGGCCACATCAAGGAGCCCTCACGGACTCCATGCCCCGAACTGCCAGAACCCTGACATGTCCGTGCCGCCCATCTTCGACGGCGGCGGCGACCTTCGTGAGACGACGAACTTCTTCTGAGGTGGTTCTTACGGCGGACTTACAGAACCACCGTACAACATACACCATGGCTTTGATACCACTTGTTGGCGCCGGCTGCCGGAATGGCTATGCCAACGGTGATCTCTCAACGCTCGGTGACCGCGCTCACGCACGACGTCGCCTGAACTCTCTCGCGTTCGCTCTGAATGTAACTGAACACAAAAAGAATGGCGCTTTCCAAACGTTTCGGCTTTCGGTTTTCCTTGATACTATTTATTCACGGTGTTTACACAATCTGTGACCGACGATCTCCTCGCCATGCGCACCTCACGCTGCGTTGTGTCCGCCTTGTGCGCAGGAATGTTTCATACGTGCATGGCGATGACCACTCATAGCCGCACCATGAACGCAGGATGGTTCTGGCCCTCTTCATCGCTCATTGCCTCAGTACAGAAATGATGAAGTAATGCAGATCGTGCACGGGATTTAGCTAACAGCGCCGCTCCGACATCTGCGTGTACAACCCTATGACCGGCGACCGGTCCTTCCTCCCCGATCCGCGGAACAGCGGAACAGCGAGAGACAGACACAATTCCTGGCACTTGCCTAAAGTCTACTCGTACGTGCTGCTCACCGCCACTGACGGCATCGCCTGCTCATTCCGGCTGCTCGCCGTCGACTTCAGCCACATGCATGACGGTTGAGACACCTCTTTCCGAGTCCATAGCATGTCGTCCGACGCTGGCGGGCAGTGGAGCGACTCCAACACCTGGCATCGCACCCATCCTGACATTTGGTGGTCCGAACTGGACAGGATCAACCAGCAGCCCGTCGTCCTTGGCGGCATCGTCCACTGGCTAATGAAGGGCGCTGGAACTGGAAGACGCCACATCCTCACGTACGACATTGCCACGACGGCAGAGAGGTGCATCGAGCTCTCGAGTGATTGCCAGCAGACCAGCAGCAGTCGCAAGATACAGTTGGAGTCGTCGCCGGAGGGGAGCCTGAGGCTGCTCGTCGCGGAACACCTCACAGTGTCCGTGTGGCTGCTCACCGCCGGCGGGGGCGGAGTTGACGTCTGGGCACGGCACGCCGTGATCGACATGGAGAGCACCCTACGGTGTCTGTGCCGTCGTGGAGCGATGACGACTGCGACATCCACATGGAGTGCTCTTGTGGGTGCAAAGACGCGGTGTTGCTGCAACCCATGGAGACGACGGAGGCTGATTGTTGGACCCGAAGACCAATCGGGTTGGTGGTTTTGGACTTGAGGACGAGAGAGATGCGTACGATCAATCGCAGGGGGGACGTTTTGTACGCCGTCGACCTGCCGTCTCGCCTATCAGCCATGAAAACCTACTAGCTAGCTGAGTTATATAGGGTAGATATATGTCACTAGCTAATAGCTATGCTATCGGTGGCAGCAATTAACCCCAGAGACGTTTTGTACGTTAGTACAACTTGAAGCCCGTGATGATAACTTAATTACACGAAATAATGCCTTGTGAAAACAAAGTAGAAGAAAGAGATCGGCAGCTATTGCATCACTGGCCAGCCACCGGTTTCACGATGAATGTTCTGATCCCTTTATATATATGATGGCTAAGATATAAAGTTGACGGCCGCATGAATAGTGACATGAAACGGTAGATGAAAGGACAGGTCAAGGAAAAAAAATGCAATTGATGCCATCTGCTGCTACTATAACGGCACGGTTGCCTGTTTCTGAGGCAAGATTTCATTGGGGTGGACTGAGATGGTATCAATTCGGCCGACGTGTGAATTAGATGGGATGGGCCGGCTCTGCCAGATATACGGACTGAAAATCAAACGGTCTGTGAAGCTCATCAAAGGCTGAGATGATGACATGGGCACGTGGCTGCATGAGAGGAAACATTGATTGCAGTGAGTGGGAATGAACTATATAAGTTGAGATAATTGCTCTCTGACCCCGTTTTAAAGCATAGTCCCAATTTGATTATACTTTTTCAAATTTACTCATTTCACCTTATTTTTTAAAAACGAAGTGGTCCTCTAAACCTATTTTAACCACAACCTTAGGAATAGATTAAAAAAATTAGAAAATATATTTAGAGGTAGAAGACCGAAATGCCCGTGGACTATACTAGTTGACCCACGTTGGCCTTGTTCACGTCGGCTTCTCACCAAAAATTTGTGCAGGCTAATGTTTTGCACTACAGTGGAGGAGGTGCACGGCGGCAGGTGTGGTGGTGGAGGGAGATGTGTGACCAGGATCTCAATGCGGTGTGGAGGGAGGCGTGTATCGCAGTTGCTCTGAGCCACATAGAGGTGCGTGACGCAAGCCACAGGTTGTCCCTTGCCTGGGGTGCGAGCTGCAAAGAGGCGCACGGCGTAGGTCATGGGCAGTCACTGATGAGGGGCACGGTTGCTTGTGGCACGCATAGTTGCTGGGGAGGGAAGCCGGACCATTGCAAGAGGAAGCATGGAGAGCTGCAAACTATGGGCAATTGTCTGCGCTGGCCATCGGAGCGGTGCGGGGAGGAAAGACGAGGGAGGCATCGGGGGTTGCTGGGGACGAGACCGATGATCTGGTGGTTTGAAAGAAGACCAATGCCCTGAGTTGCTAGGGACAAGGCCAACACCCTGCTACGTGCATTTTTTCCTTTAGAATATATGCAATTTAGAATGGATGTTGTAAAAATTTGGGATTGCATTTTTTATGTTCAGTCATAATTTTATCAACTTTATGTTAAATTTTTAAAAAATAAAAAATCAAATTCAAATTTGTTAAAAAAACTATCAAATCTATGTCAAATTTATCAAATATTGTCACACTTAAGTCACATCAACTCTATGACAAATTCGTCACATTTACATAGCCTCAGTTCACAAAGTTGGGTCAAATAAAAAATTGACAAAACAAGTCAAATGAGTAAGGACATAAATGCTATTTTTTCTCTTAGTTGACAGCCGTTGTCTTAACGGAGTAAGGTCAGGTTGATCTTCATATTCGAAAAAAAGAGGGCAAATAAGCAAACTAAAAAAAGGCCAAATTGATAGTTATGCTTGAAAACGAGATAAAATGTGCAATTGTTTAATAGGATACGTATAACCGCCAAGTCCCCAAGTCGAGATTGGTCGCGCCGAAAATGTCTCAGACGACCACGCCAACGTCTGGGAGGTCTGTTTAGCTTCAATGCAGGTCTATCGGTTTCTCTCTATGGCTCGAGGTATGCGTACTGGTCCCGTGAGGTTCGCTCGGCTTCGGCATAACGGTGTGGGTGCGGGCGTGTCAGTCAATTTGACTCTGCAATTGACAAGAAGGTGAGGTGAACGGGTCAGTCGAACAATAGGCCGATATGAGCTCTTGCTATCGGCTGGCCACCGATAGGATCGAGGTGGTCATCGGCCACGTCCGGATGACTCCTGCTATCAATTGGTCGCCGATAGGTATTGGGACACTCTTTCATCGGCTAGGGAGCCAATAAAGACGTAGATAGATGTCAACGAAGGATGTGATAACTCCGAGTGTAGTAAAAGCAAGATCCTGATCCATCGGCCGCAGAGCCAATGGAGGCACTAAAGGGTATTCAGAGAACAGCAAAGCAGGCGGGATCTCTCCTTGTTGCCGATGGAATCTATACCGCTCGTTCATCGGCTAGAAAACCGATGAAGGCATATACCAACTGGTAAGAAATCGTATAAAAGACACCGGCTGCAAAGTCGATGCTGCTCCGAATATGGCAGCACGAGACTCGTTGCCCGCTGTGATAATACCGCTAGCACCGAATCTCAAAGATTAGACCTAACCGAGACAGTATGAGACCGAGACCAACGGCAACGGGACGGTGTTCGCCGGATCGGTCGTGCTGAAATAAGGGCGAAGCGAACCCATCGGCTAGCTGAGCTGATGAGAGGACGTCTTCTGAAGACAGGCGTCCATCGGCTGAAAGGTCGATACGCTTGGCATGATGCTCAAGAAAAGTCTCTGAAGACTGGTGCGTATCGACTGAGGAGCCGATACGCTGGGCGTGGTGCTTGAGGTATAGATAACTCATCAGCTAACACTCCGATGAAGCGCCGTACAGAGACCTATAGGGCTACAGCTCAATTTACCTTCGGCAACCTCGTAGGTTGAACCTAACCGATGCAGCACGAGACCAATGACGACAGAGAGAGCTTGATAGACCGATAAACCTTGCATGGACGTGATGTAGTACATCCGATCTACCTAAGAGGTTGATCCTAACTGATGTAGCCTTAGACAAAGCGAGACATACTAGGACAGTGGCAGGATTTACCCCATCGCCGGAGATCGAACTTAACTGATGCAACCCCGCGTCGAAGGCTAGAACCCGCCGGTAAAAACTTAGATAAACTAAGGTAGCGATGCGCCGAAGATGTATTGATTGAAGGATGATTTATAGGCTCCCATTAGGTCTATTTATACCCTGGCATTATAGTGTCTGATGTGTTTACAATAACCATTAGACGTTATTTCCTAATAAAGATAAAAAGAAAATATCTCTAAGAAAGTTAACTAAACTAATTAAAATTTGTTATCTATATAAGATACGATTTACATAGATAGAATACACTGCCGTGATTTTTATGTCTCCTCCTTAGACTCGGTCTTATTTGGATAATCTTCTATTCTTAAACTAAATCTTGCTTTATTCGATCGGCTTATTTCCTATAGCAATCATACTTTTTTTTACTAAACCGATCATATTTCTAATGGCTTACTAAATTATGGCGTTACAGAGATGTAAGGCAATTTTCCATTATTAACTGAAAAATTTAACCACTAGAAGTACATAGAAAATGCAAGCACTCTCTAGTTTGAATAATGGTCATTATCTTGTTTATATAATATATTGTTTTACAAATAACAAATTAGCAAACTTCTATCTCTGTCTTCTCAATGAACTCCATTTCTAGGAAGCACACAATTTCAAGTATAGGAGTTACTCCATTTGTGGGACACACACAATATTGTCAAGAATAGGGGAAACTTTTTTTTTTGAAACACAGTTACAAATATATATGGGAAAAATATTTTTTTTCTAGTTAAACGAAAATTTAGTACTGTATCATAAAGTTGAAAGATGGGTGTGTTTGGATCTCAACGGCACTAGGAAAATAAAATTTCAAGCATGTTAATATACCTAGGAAATCCACCTTTTTCCAATTATTGGATTTTTATGTTAGTGCGGGGAATTACAGAGAGGATTTATAAAATAGATATGTGGAAAATGGACACACCATTATGACATGACAATTATCGGATTTTTATGTTAGTGGTGGCAATGATGTGGATTTATACAAGTTATTTTACATTTGAAGGAAATACTGGATATGGGGCCATTATGACATGCAAAACCCATATTTTGCGTTCGTCTAATTTGTTTTGTTCATTTGGTGTCATAACATATGAGATGACTGCCTAGCCGACCATGCAAAAGCATTTTTTTTCATTGTCCTAAAAATGAGCAAACTAGCATAAGAACAAGAAAAGTTGGAGATGGTCTTGTTTGATTGAGCACATAGTTTTTTTTAAAAAATAAATTATTACCGGACAATTGCCTAGTAGTTATATATTAAAATTATATACAATGTTTACAAAGAGAAACTCAAAGCATAATTACATATGTTGTAACCAACAAAAAAACCAAAGAACTAATATCCTCATTCATCCTTCAGATATGCATGACAATTTCATTCCTAAACTTCTGAAACTGGAGATTCTCAACAGGCATAGTATTCTAAAAAAATCAACCATTTCTTCGCTTCCATATATGCCAACAAGCTGTAAACATCATCTCTATAAAGCCTTTTCTCCTGAATTGTAACCTTGCCAAAACAATATTTCTCCTGAATTGTAACCTTGCCAAAACAATCATTTGGAAAAACTACAGACTTGAATTCCATGTGATACCAATTCTTGACCAGGACCTTTGACTGAAAGGTCATAAGAAAAAAAGATACGTAAAGTCTCCCTTGTACCAGAAGAGCAAAGCACACAGGAAAGATCATCATTGTCACGAGCACAATTCTTTCTATATATCTAACCTGTCTCTCGTGTTTAATTGGTCAGAGAACAACAACCATATGAAAACCTTAATCTTCATAACTCAATTGGTTTTCCACAACCAAATAAAAGGACTAGGGGGAGATATTCCTATGAAATTCAGTCCGTAGAACCTTTGATAAGAGTATCTCTGATTGTTCCAAATGTAAATCACCATTTGCCAGCTGAAGATTTAATTCATTCAACTCAGTTTGCAGCAGATGGAATCCATTGTAAGCTTGCTCTGATAATGGCAGATTAAAGCGATCTTCAAAATATTTACCACAAATTGTCTAAATTGAGTCTGATCTATAGGTTGCCTAGTTATAAAAGGTAGGGTTGTTGATGCGCGAGCACCACCAGCGGGCATCTGGTGGCACTCATTTGTGAGTTTGGCTAGGGGAGAATAGTAGTCAAGTTTATAGAAAAGAGAGGACAAACATGCGTTAGTGTGCATTAGTATACATGTTCGGGCCATGTGGAGGCGTAACACCGTACTCCTAATTTTGTGGTTATTCAAAAGTGTTGGATGATGTTGCCAAACCGTAGAGACTAAGTTCTCTTGGACAAAAAAAGTGAAAAAAATCCCCTCCTCTTGGCCATAGTTATCCCCTTATAGAAACATTGGGGATACCACAACAACCAAATCGAGAGGTGGGCCTTATTGGAGCCCATAGTAACAAGGTGGTACGTTACATGATAGGATGGATCCACTTCGATGCCTCTCCTTTGCATGGTGCATGGATGGGTGCGGTGGCTTCCATCTCCTGCCACATGTCATCAACTCCCTCCATGCAGGCTTGAAAGGTAGAGAGGTAGACGGCATGTGAACAATGTCATGGAAGCCAGGGAAGGATGGATTTGTTGCAGCAAATCTTAGAAAACTTAGGGGATGAGTGATGTACATAGCTCGTTGATATGAATGTCTAGAATTCTTCAACCCAAAAATGAATACATACATAGCAAAATGTTCCAATAGGTGTTATAAAAGAAGTTTTTGTTCTCATCCTCCTTAGCCATGCGTCAAAAAAACACAAGAAGTCACACCCCGCAATTGAGTCAACAATTTGGTCAATGTGAGGCAAAGGGAAGGGATCCTTTAGGCATGACTTATTGAGGTCAGTGTAGTCAATACACATTCTTAATTTGTCATTCGACTTAGGGACAATCACCGGATTCACTAGCCTCTCTAGGTGGATGACCTCATAGATGAAACCAGTTGCAAGCAACTTGTCAACTTCCTCGTAGATGAAAGACTAGCGCTCTAGGACTTGTCACCAAACATTATGTCTAATGGGTCATGTGTGTGAGAATGCATGGCCAAGCAGTGCTTGATCACCTTCCTAAGGACCCTAGGCATATCTGACGGTTGCTAAGCAAAGACATTGGCATTTGCCCAGTGGAGTGTATCGAGCTCATTTTCCCATTTAGTGTCCAGGCTACTGCCAACCTTGATGATCTTGGACGGGTCTGCACCCAGTGCCATCTCCTTGATAGTGTTAGAGTCAAAGGTGGCAACGTGTGACTTGGAGAAAGACAGACTTGGGCTCTCAAGCTGGTCCTCGTTAGCACCCAAGGAGACTAGGTCATTGTGCCATTGCTCAACACCGGTGATGGTTTCCTAGATGAACCTAGGCACCAAGATCAGGCCTATGGGCCTAAGCAGCTTCAGGGTACGATACACAGTGCATAACCACCATGAATTTAGCGAGAGTTGGACGCCCAAGAATGGTGTTGTACAAGAGCCTGTAGCAAGCGACATTGAATGTGACACTCTCTATATGAAAAATGTTTCGAGAACCAAAAGAGACGGGGAGGTCAATATACCTGAGAGGTCACGCTTGGGCCAGGATGGTGCCATGGAAGCGAAGCGAGGGCTTCAAGCACCTTGCCCCAATTTAGAGCTTCTTGTAGATCTTGAGGGACATTAAATTCAACCCCACACCCCTGATGACGAGCACGTAGATCACTTTGACATTGCTAATAGTGGGGGCAACAATCAACAAAAGTTTTCTAGCCCCCAAGACAATCTCGAGGTGATCAGCTTAGTCGAAAGTGATCATAATATCTAACCACTTGAGGCAACGAGTGGCTTATGTGCTCGGGGTGACAGAGCATAACATATGCCACATCACATTGAAGCTATGACGAGACAGATGTGCAAATGTGCCACCATCAAGGGTGATGACAATGCACTCGAGCTCCTAGAGCCTTAGCTCTTTGCACTCCTTGTTGCGTCGTTTTGCAAGGTTCTTCACTGCCCAACACTTGATGAGGTCGTGTCAATCTATTTGGCGAATCTCACACCTCTTGCTAGTCTTACTATTGCTAAGTATGGCTTTCTTCTTGTTTCCACCGGAATCATTGCACAGTGGATTATGTGTCTTGTCCTCCATTGCTAAAATGAGGTTCGGCACACTTCTCCTTCATCCTCCTCTTCTTCTCCTTCCTACAAGTAGAGTAGGAGGGAGAGGTACTCGCGCCATCTGTGGAGGTCTACCCAAGGCTCGCACAGGCCCAGGCTTCCACCATCTTGGTGCACTTGTTGGCCAACGTGAAAAGTTCTCTAGTGGTCTCAACTTGGTGTGTGATTAGCTTCTCCAATGTGCACTTGTCACGGACCCCCTCTACTAGAAAGTAATGATGATGGTTTGCGTAGAGATCTATAGGATGGTGTTGCAGACCTAGCTAAAGTGTTGAATGTATTGCATTAGCATCTCTCTATCCTGTTGCTTGATAGTCGGGAGGTTGGACTATAAGCCGGGTCATGCATAGGTGCCCTGAAAGTTAGCCACAAATTGATGGCACAGTTCATCGCAAGAATGGATGGAATCACAAGGAAGGTTCATGAGCTAGGACTATGATGAATCCTTCGAAGCCATGTGGAAATAGTTGGTCATGACCTTGTCGAATCCAACTGCTGCTTGGATAGTTGTGGTGTAGATCTAGAGAAACTCTGCTGGTTTAATGGAACCATCATACTTCTCCGGCAAAGCTAGTCAAAACTTGGCTAGACATTGTACCTGATGAAGGTCAAGGGTGAAGGTGAGGTAGCTAGCATCGTATCACCCAACGTGAGCACGCATGTTGCTACGTGGGTGCTCTTGCCTCGGGGACTGATGACCCCCATGAGCTAAATCAAAGGACACCTAGTCTTATACGGTCTCAGCATCAAGGTGTTTTACCTAGGCTCTCTTAAGGGACACCCGTGCATCCTTGTTGGCCCTCTGTGCATCCTCATTGGCTATCCATGCATTGATGTGATCACAGAGGTTTTACTATTGGGCCGATGGTAGGGAGGCAACCGAGCGCCTTGCCCCTTCCTTGATAGACCGGTGATCACCCCCAAAATGGGGTTTTGGTGCAATAGCACCACGACAACTAGTGGCGAGCTTCTTGACGCGTTGCCTGAGATGCTACTTACCACAACCTGACGATAGGCCTCACCCACTAGGTTGGCGATGTCTTGCCAGTGGCCCTTTGATGTGCCCCTATGACTTGGAGTGGGACATGGCATGCGAGAGCATACACTACGATCAGGGCACTACTAGGATTGGAGGCCTTAATGCCAAGTTGGCATCATGTTAATGCGTGCTAGCCTCCCAATGATGCCTTGCACATTAGGGCGACTGAAACCACCACAACTTGTTGATGCTTCCGCCTTATGTTGGAGGCTGCAGTAGCCCTACTAGGTCTAGCACCTTCCCCCTACATTCCGGGGGAGGGAGCCAAGCGTGCTAGATTGGCATGAGGGTACATGTGTGGAGGCTATCAGTGATAGTGGCGAGGTGGGGAGCTACCTGGAACGGCAATCGTAACCTCATCCACATCGATTTATTTTGAATCTAAGCACTAACATTGATGTCCATCGGCCATTTATGTCCTCATGTGAAGGAGGGAATAGAAGGACACTCAAAATCAACTCCCCCTACTTGGTACGCAATCTGTCGGTGGGCGAGCACCGCCAGCTGGGATCGATTGGGTAGTGAATCGTAGTCATATTCCTAGAAAAGAGAGGGTGAACATGTGCATGTATTAGGTTTGTACTGCGTGTAGGCATAATACCCTACTCTAATTTTTGTGGTTATTCAATCGTGTTGAAAGATGTTGCCAAGCCCTAGACACTAAGTTCTCTCAGCCAAAAGAAGTGAGTAAACCCCCTCCTCTTGGGCATAGCTCTCCCCTTATAGAAACATGGGGGTCCCACAATAGTCAAATCAAGGGGTGATCCCTACTAGGGCCCAAATACAGTGACAAGGTGCTATGTTGCACAATAGGATGGATTTACCTTGACTGCCTCTCCATTGCATGATGCACAAGCGGGTGTAGTGGCTTCCATTTCCTGCCGCATGTCTTTGACTCCCTCCATGTAGGCTTGAAAGGTGGTGATGTAGATGACATGCAAACGATGGCCTAGAAACCTAGGAACGATGAATTTGTTGTAGCAAATCATAGAAAACTTAGGGGATGATAGGTCGACCCTACCTATCAACGCCTAGGTGAAAAGGGGTCATAGGAGCAAGCTCGGGCGATCAGCACGGTAAACCTTGCACTGCCCAGCGAGGTCACCCATATTGTAGTTTGACAAGACTGGGGTAGAGGGGTCAAATCTTGTCCCCCTACTCTCGGTTTCAATGGGTAGATGAGTGTCTTGTCGCCCATAAGATGTGGGTTGCACTGGTGCAACTCATTCCATCATGATTAATGCATTATGCATTGCTTTGGGTACTGCTCACTGCCAAAAAATCCCGCGACCAGGGAGGGATGGCGGCTCGGTCACGCGAAGGCCTAGGAGGTCTGCTTATCTCTAGTGCAGGTCCTTAAGCCTCGAGGTTCGTGAGCGTGCCAGTCAATTTGACCCTGCAATTGACAAGGAAGTGAGATGAGCGGTTCCGATATAGACGCTCGCTATCGGCTGGCTGCCGATAGGTTCGGGATGCTCTTCAATCGGCTGGAAAGCCGATGTGGACAGGTGTCGACAAGGGGTCGACCGCAGAGCCGATGGAGGAACCAGGGTGTGCTCAGAGGATATCGAGGTGCACGGGATCCCTCCGGACAGCCGAAGAGTGATTCATCGGCTAGAAAAACCGATGAGTGCGCATGCGGCCTAGGTAATGATTAGCATAAGAAGGCACAGGCTGCAAAGCCGATGCCGCTCCGGATATGATATCACGAGACCCGTCGCCCGCCGTGGCAATGCCATCAACACCGAACCTCGAAGATCGGACCTAACCGAGATAGTACGAGGCCAGGGCCAGCGGCGATGATACGAAGGACACCGGATCGGCTATACCGTAGCAATGATAGGAGAGAACCCATCGGCTAGCTGAGCTGATGAGGGGACGCACCCGCCTTCAGAGAGGCGTCCCCTCATCGACTCAGCTAGCCGATGGGTTCGTTCCTATCCTTGCTACGGCATAGCCGATCCGGCGTCCTCCGTATCATCGTCGCTGGCCCCGGCCTCGTACTGTCTCAGTTAGGTCCGATCTTCAAGGTTCGGTGTTGATGGCGCTGCCATGGCGGGTGACGGGTCTCTTGCTATCATATCCGGAGCGGCATCGGCTTTGCAGCCCGTGCCTTCTTGCGCTAATCATCAGCTAGGCCGTATCCGCTTTCATTGGTTTTTCTAGCCGATGAATCACTGTTCGGCTGTCCGGAGGGATCCCGTGCGCCTCGATATCCTCTGAGCACACCCTGGTTCCTCCATCGGCTCTACGGTCGACCGCTCATCAACACCTGTCCACATCGGCTCCCCAGCCGATCAAACAGCATCCCGAACCTATTGGCAGCCAGCCGATAATGAGCGTCTGTATCGGACCCGCTCGTCTCACCTCCTTATCAATTGCAGGGTCAAATTGACTGACACGCCCGCGAACCTCGAGACCTAAGGACATGCACTGGAAACAAGCAGACCTCCCAGGCCTTCGCGTGACCGAGCCGCCGTCCCTCCCCGGTCGCGGGATTTTTTGGCGGCGAGCACTAGGTAATCAATTTTTGTTTCTTGTCACAAGGAATGGTGAACTTGGCTTTTATCATTAGGCAGCCATGGGGCCACGGGTGTGGGAACTTGGCTCCCATTTCGCCAACAAGGGTACTTCTGACTCATTATTTCTCTATTCCAGAGATCATCTCAAAACAAGGCAGTTATTTCAGTTCTTACAAAACACTGTGCTATGGCTGTAAAAAAATATACTAGATTTATTATGTCTCTCCACCCCAAAGAGCCCTTGTTAAACACAAAATGTGGTACTACTTTGTGCTTATAATATGAATTCTAGATTAGTCTTACCCAAGGTAAGTCAATTGTAATATGAAACTTGTTTAAATGTTTGAGCAACAAAGTCACATTCTGTAAGGTCAGATTAATGACTTACATGGCCCCTCTATCTTTAGGACTACAAACCTTATGCCACGTAGCCAAGGGCTTTCTCCTAAGTGATGTATTTGAACTTCTTCAAAGATATGTCTATTACTGTGACATGTAACTGGACAATACATAGGTTGGGATTGTAGAAAGCACTGAGTTAATTAATGTTAGCCTACCCGCATAAGGCAAAAAGGAGGCACTTGCTATAGCCTTCTCTCTATTCTGTTCACAAGAGGAGCAAAATCAATGACCCTAGGTCTAGTAGTTCACCCATTGGAAAACCAAGATAAGTAAAAGGTAATGCACCCACGGCACATCCCATCAATCAAGTTATGAGCTTAGTTTTTGAACACTCATATAGAAACGTGAATCACAACCCTACAGCTACGTAAGCTCCTCCTCCTTACCAATTTTGTTTCGCCACATATAGCCCATGGGGAGCTTTGTGGCATCTTGTTGGCTCCATGGGAAGCATTTTTGAAGTAGTTGTGGGGTTGTTTGGCAAGGGTTTGTGTAGTACAGGCTGGGAGTGACCTTGCAAAATCCTTGCCTAGGTTTGGCTAGCTTGTGGCAGCAACGACTACACTCCTATGAGTCATTCACCTTCTTGAAGGCATTGCTGTGGGTGCCCTATCTCCCCTATAAATCCTCAAGTGTCTTGCCAATTTTTACTCTTCCAAAATTGTGGCAACTTTTTTTTTCGAGAGAGAATTTTGGCAATTTATACCCTACATAGATGTTTGGTTTGCTACCATTTTTTTTGCCTAGGCTAGTACAATTTCTACACTACTAAATTTGGGGAAATTTAACTACTTGCCACTATTAGATTTAGCAACTCTCTAAATGCCCCTCGTATATTCACTCTTATGTTTTGGCCACTAAATTTTTACCACTTTTACACACGTTACGTGACACGATGGCGTGCCAGCATGGATAACCGCCATGTCATCTTCTTCCTCCTTCACCATTATCCTTCTTTCTCCTTTCTCTCTCTCTCTGTCTACTACCACAATGTGGTAGAGGTGCCACTAGCTAGTCGGGGTGGAGCTAGAGGGGCTTGGACATCATGGATGAGATGATGACAAGCCCTATTGAACTCAAGCAGAGGCTAGCGATGGCATGCTTTGTCAAGGTGGTCGAGGGTGGCAAGCTCAGAATATAAGATGGAGATGAATCCCAAGGCGGAGGGCAGCGCCCTTAAAGAGGAAGGCGGTCAGGGAGCTCCAAGGTAGAGGGCAATGAGCTCGAAGAGGAAGGTTGTTGGCGGTTGTACACTCTGAGCTGGCCCCTTTGTCTATTTGGCCCAAGGGGTGATCACGCGCAAAGAATCCAAGAACTGAGTACCTCCAAATTGGTGGTAGAGAGTAGACAATCGGAATTTAGAAAGGTTTAGGGCACTATTAAGTGTACCCTATTCCTATGTTCTTGTTCGCTTTTTGTTCTACTACAGTGGTTTTTCTCATAGAAGCCTCCCCCTTCATGGTAATGGTCCTCCCTTTATATATTTTCTAGGGGTACCACATTGACTAAAAAGTGAGAACAGTACAACGACAGGCCCGTGGGCCCTAGGAGGTAGGAATTAGGTATGGTAAGTCTAATCACTAAGCCGTGATGTAAGGTGCCATAGAAGTGCCTGGCCTCCACCGCTACTAGCAGCAAGGGGCCCATCAGTCAGCTCCATAGCGGAGTGGGTAGAAGGTGTGCGCTACAGGGTAGGCCTACTGTAGCCCGATCGTCTAATGATCATGAGGAGCAGTATACATCTTGTCCTATGTCACCCATCCACTAGGGTCGATAACCATCTTGTTTCCCTAACTGGAGAAGATACTTGAACATCGAACATGGCAAGGCAATTTGTCCTACATCATTAATTGTGGTAGTTGGGGTAGTTAGGATTACCCTGCTCTGCTATGCCCCTGGACTTGGCCATGAGGAAAGGAAGTGAGCCATGAGGGGAGGAAGTGAACTTGAGGTACGTGCCCCGGCTCTTGTACCCGACGCGATCGTCCTGAGACAGCGCCCCGAGGTGGCTAGCATAGGCCAGCTAGCATGGAGTTGGCCAGCTTGGGGTGGCTAGCCCCTAATAACGTTCATCTGCATCTAAGCCCTATCCATCTCCTAGCCATTGTGGTGGGACCCCTGCTTCCAACTTTACCGATACTAGTCCTCGGCCCCATCTCTAGGCGATAACACTATGACTAGGGGTAGGGCCTACTCCTTCAACAGCCTAGAGATGACATAGATTCGTTTGCCAAATCTTCTCTTCCGTGGCATATGTCAGGAGTGCCGAGTAGGCCTTTAATTGTTTCTTTGTAGGCTGAGTAGTAGGGGACGTCCCTTGGCCCTACATCAGCGCAAGAGAAGTGGGGAGATGAAACAACGAACGCTACTCAGCCTACCCCCTACTTGCCCACACGCACATGACTTCTCTTGCTAGAATAGGGGACGCTGCCTTGATATTTCCACTGGAGGAAAATCCCTTGGGAGGTTTTTCTTGTAAAAAGAGTGGTGCAGTGCAGTACTGTGCTCTTTTCGCTTTTTTGCTTCCCTTCATCTTCCACCACCATTGCCTTCATCATTCTCATTTGGAGCTTGCAAACACTATCCCAAACCTCAATCTCCCACTTACTTTCACGCACCACAATGGGTAGATCCACCCAAAGCAGCATAGTGAGAGGGAGCTCTGTACTCCCTCCATCCCATCTCAACATTGAGAGTTCAAGTGGTGAAAGTGAGAGGGATGATGGTCCTCCCTAGCCATAGCAGAGCATTGATGATGAGGCATGCCACCTTCCTACTGTAACTGGATGAGCTGAAGGAGGTTGTTGTCTTCTCATCCTTCATTATGGTAGGCCTAGTGCTGTCATTCTCTTCCTTCTTCATCCAAGTGTTGGAGGCATTCTAGATCTAGATGATCCATCTTTCGCTCAACTCAGTGCTAACGCTGGCCATATTTGCGCACTTGTGTGAGATGCTTGTTAGTGTCATGCCATCAGTGGAACTCTTCTAGAACATTTTTGTGTTGAGGGCGGTAGGGACTAGGAAGCCAAATTTTGATGAGCTTGAGTGGTTGGCCTGCTGCTACAAGATTCTACCCATGGGAGGGCTCCAATGGCCTCTACATTCCTCAAACACTATGAAACAAGTGGGACTACTAGTGCTATGACTAGGTGTAGTAGGGGTTCTGGTTAACAACAGCCTCTTGCTCCCGAGTGCGCCTACGACACCAAGGAAGGACATCTAGGAAGGAGCCCTCAAGCATGATGGTCGGCTAGACCCTGTGTGTTAATGCCAAAATTTTGTAAGCCCAGGGAAAGATTTGAAAGACGATCGGTTTAGTAAAGAAGAGTCCGATTGCTACAGGAAAGAAGCCGATTGAAGGAAGTAAGGAAGGATTCGGTCCAATTATAGAAGACTATCTAAATAAGGCCAAGTCTGAGGAGTCGTGAAACTCATGATAGGGTAATTTATCTATGTAAATCGTATCTTATAATAGGAAGGTTTAGTTAGTTCAGTTAACTTTTTTAGAGATATTTTTCTTCTATATTTTTTAGGAAATAATGTTCGATTCTTGTTGTAACCGCGTCGAACTTTGTAATCCTATGGTATAAATATAGACCCCCTAGAAGCTTGTAAGATATCAATCAACCGATCAATACAACTTTGGCGCATCGCCACCCTAGCTTGTCTAGGTTTTTACCGGCAGGGTCTGGCTCTCAACGTGGGGCTGCATCGGTTAAGTTTGATGTCCGATGAAGGGGTAAGTCCTGCCACTATCCCAGTATATCTTGATCTGTCTAAGGCTGTATCGGTTAGATTCGACCTCTTAGTCAGATCGAGTGTACTACATCACGTCCATGCGAGATCTATCGGTTTACCAAGCTCTCTCTGCCATCGTTGGTCCAATGCTGCATTGGTTAGGTTCGACCTACGAGGCTGCCGATAGTAGATTTGAGCCATAGACCTATAGGTCTCTGCCCAGCGTTTCATCGAAGTGGTTAGTCGATGAGTTATCTATACCTTCAGTAACATGCCAAGCGTATCAGCTCCTCAGCCGATACACAACCGTCTTCAGAGACGTCCATCAAACGTCACGCCTGGTGCATCGGCCTTTCGGTCAATGCACGCATATCTTCAGAGAGGTCCTCTCATTACCTGATTGGCCTTCCTATTACCATTGGCCTCGGTCTCTTACTATCTCGGTTAGGTCTGATCTTCGAGATCAGTGCTAGCGGTGTCACCACGGTGGGCGACGGGTCTCGTGCTGTGGGAGGATCGAGCACCGCTCCTTCTTCATTGCTAACCATATCCGGAGCGACATCGACTTTGCAGCCGGTGTGTCTTTTATACGTTTCCTTGTAGCCCGATCAGGTGTACCGCATCATGTCTGCACAAGGCTCACCGGCATGTCGAGCTCCCTCCTCCATCAATGGTCTTGTGCTGCATCGGTTAGGTTTGACCTACGAGATCAAAGACGGTGATTCGAGTCGGTGGCCCGGCGGATCTTCACGTGACATCTCATCGGAGTGAGTAGCCGATTAGTTACCCTCACTGCAGGCCTCGCATCCATCTCGCATTTCATCTAACGATCGATCAGCTAGAGATCGATTCGGACATGTCGGACACTTCCTTGTACTGTCTTGATTCGGTCTGATCTTCCAGGGCTCATGTCTGACGTGGTCGGTGTCAAGATTTAGCGGGTCTTGTTCCCCATCGGCTCAAGCGGCGGATGGGTTTAGGTGTAGACCTACATCGGACGTTCGGCCCTTAGCCGATGACCTCGCATTTTCCTCCCTCATCGTCATGTTCGGTCTAAGTCTTCATCATCTTCATGTCGTTAGTCCCTAGCCTCATACTATTTCAGTTCGGTATGATCTATCGAGGCTAGTCCTAACGGTGTCGTTACCATGGTCGCTGGCCCACATGGCTTCGTGGGGGATCAGGCCCCGTTCCACGCTTTGGATGCCACGAAGCATCATCGGCTCTTTGGCCGATAAGTCCTCTAGTATATTACACGCGTCTATCACTCACGTGTCTGTTCAGCCGATGCTCAACCGATGCCTTCCCTACCGGCACCTAGCTGATAGGGAGAGCTAGACAGGCCCACCGGCTAACCAGCTCGGGTCTCATCCTCTCTCCTTGTCAATTACAGAGTTAAATTGATTGGCACGCCCTCAAACCTCGAAGTTGAAGGACCTGCACTAAAGCTAAGCAGATCTCCTAGGCCTTCGCGTGATCGAGCCACCGTCTCTCCCCAGTCGAACCTCCGTTCGGCTTAGTCGAACCCTGCCCCGCGAGGTTTGGCAGCGAGCACTGTGCTGGCGCACATCACAAGCATGTGTGGGGTGGGATTGACTTCGATGATGGTCTCCAATTTTGTGCGCCGCCACATCACCCCACTACGACAACGAGCTCGAGTAGCATGGATGTACACCGCCACATGAGACATCACCCAAACCAACATTGGGATGATGGGGAACCTACGATGTCCTAAGCTGGTGACCTAGGTGAGAGGAATGGTCCTTCTCATCCTTATGGCAAATATGGATCTCCCTCAGCAAAACCTAGCAGTCCAAGTTGCATTCACGACATTTGATGCTCTATGCATCAAGGAATGGGGAGTGTCCCAAACCCTTGAGGGAATCCACATTGGGGGAGATGACCACATGGCAATGTTAGAGAAGGGCACTAGCAGTGGAGGCGTGATGCCACCAGACACGGGCGCCGGGTCGAGCAGCGTGGCTCCATGAGACATGTGTATGGGTCACAGCTGTAGCGATGCAAGTAGAGTCCCCAGTGTTGGTGATAAGAAGGGAAAGGTCAAGCGGCTAGCCTCCTTAGACCCCCTTCCAACTCGCCTCCACCCTACCCCACATAGTGGCCAAGGACATAGACACCAACGACAGCATGGGAGGAATCCTTGACTAGCCAATAGGTAGCCCGATCGGGTCCTAGGGGTTCTGCATACCAAGCTTAGACATCAAGTGGAATCCCTTGCCAAAGAAGAAAACAAAGCCAAGGGAGGCTACTCGCCGAGCACCTAAGCCCATGCCCCAAGGGAATAAGAGCCTATGCTCCTAATGACATTTCAAGGGATCTACAACCGCGTATGTTTTGCTTCCTCCTGATCTTGCCTCCCTCTTCTTTTTTTTTTACTAAGAGTTTAGCTATGTTTTTTTAGCCCGACCAACCAGGCCAAATCACCTAATGCCACGTCAAAGGATGCAACTACTTCATTGGAGGCTAAGATCTCCATGCCAACGAGCAAGGCCATAGTGCCGCTGCTTGAGGCCAAACCCGGTTTGGCCAGGCTAAAGGGTGAGGCTAAGGTGGCAGCAAAGGAGAACATCAAGGCGGCCCTATTGATAGCGATGATAGATAAGGCAATGATGGGAGAGGCGATAGTGGAAGAGACCATGGGGCTCATGAGGATGGATCTTACTTTGCATTTGGCACATGCCCCATGAGGACGGATGTTACTTTGCATTGGGCCCAGGCCTGCCCTGACATTAGTGCGCACATCGAGCAACCCTGTGGATCCTTCCCTAACATGTTAGAGAAGGCAGCGACAGATGTGGCTCAACTCCAGGATACTACTGTAGCGAAGAAAACCAACCTTGAGCATAAGTGAACTCTTGTGGAAGAGTGTAGTCTATTGGAGGAGGCCTAAAAGCTACTCAAGGCTCGAATCAGCGCTACACAGGCTACCAACAGGCTAATGCTCCTGTGCATCGAGAGTGCAAGAGATGCTCTTGAGGAAGTGTGTTGCGAAACCATCGTCGAGCAGGAGGCATCTATAGACACTAAGAAGAAGGGCAGGAAAGCCATGAGGTTGGCCGCAATTGCGAGGAGCAGGCCACAGTGCATAGGGAAGCAATGGTGAAGCATGCACATGAGTTGGTGCTCTGGGAAGCCTAGGTCATCGTTTGTGAGGGGGTGGCGAAGTTTGTGGAGGCCTAGTTGGCCTAACATGTTGCTGATGTTAAGTGAGGGAAGGAGCAACTCACACTCTGAGACCATAAGGTCAATTAGCATGAGAGATCACTCAACATGCGGGAGTGAAATGTGTCTAAGGGGGACTCCAAGCTCGACTGGTAGGCTGCTATCCTAGGAAGAGGACCACACCGCGTGGGCCAAAGAATCGGCCCTGACATCAGGACAAGTGACCTATAGATTAAGAAGGCTATGGCCTCCAATGAGTTTGAGAGACCAGCGGCCTAGCCGGTAGCCTACTTTGACGAGGAGGCAATGCTCACCGATCTAATGAAGGATTCCTTCAAGAGGACAACATGGATGACGCCACCGAGGACTCTAGCGATGGGGCATGCTCTAACAAGGACAAAGGGTGACATTATCTGCCAACTACCCCTTGTCCTAAAATTTGTGCATTTCTAATCTTGTAAGAATAAACATTTCAATTGAACTCAAAGTTGTTTTCTTCCAACTACAGTGTCTGTTCTGAGCGCTTGATCTCCTGATAGTACGCCAAGCGCTTGGGGAAATAGCCCTTGAGGTCACATTCTCTTGACGTCCTAGCCTAAGCCAGGCATGCACACGAGCTCCATCTCAATCTCCGGGTGTACACTTAGCCTATTCCATGAGCAATTGTCATAGGTTGCTATAGTCATACTACATGCACGTCCGAACGCTTTAGTGTAGATCTTCTTCCATGCCCTTAATCTAGACACATGATAACCTAGACCACATCCACGCAATCCTAGGACTCTGACTCTAGTGTGGCTCACGAGGGTGCTCTGGGGTTCACGGTGAACATATTTGACTTGTTTTGACACATAGGCAAAGTTGTCCATTCGTGAGGAGCCGCAAAAGGCACGATTCTTATAACGCATACCACCGTTTTACCCGTCACACCCTATGAGCTTGAGCAAGAGGTCAGATAACTCATGGTTATCGGGCCTAGTGGTGCTTGGGTGTGGATTGGCTAGGCTAGACACCACAGCCCACCGCCGAGGCCTAGGTTACCCCGACCACTCTCGCTAGATTGGTAGGGTGGCCTAAGGACCTCGGAGCTCAGTGATGCCTAAGGCACATCGTACTTGTTTGAACACCAATGTAAGGAGTGATAACCAAGTTGTCGTGGCCAACCAAACTATATGCTAACTCACTCTAGTTTGCGATAGGAAAAATGTGGGTTATTATTTTTCTCGTGTCGATTGCATTTTCATGAATGGGTGATCATGGGAGAAGAGGCCAAAGAGAGGCAAAATGCAATCAAAATTTAGAATATATTTAAAGAGTATGTACAAGGTGGTGTAGCCCTAGGCCAACCCGGAGATGGAAGAAATCCTATCTGGGATAGCCTGAGCACAATCACTTAGCATTTCTTGGGAGTAGAACTTGCACAAGTGCTCAAAGTTCCAGGTTCACAAGTGCACATGTAATGCATTACCACCATGAACTTGACGAGAGTAGGGTGTCCGAGGATGGCTTTGTATGGAAGCATGTGGTAGGCGATTTCAATGTCAATGCTCTTTGTACTGAAGTTACCCCGGAAGCCAAACGTCACAGGTAGTTTGATGTGGTTGAGAGGGAAGGCATGGCCTAGGGTGATGCCATGGTAGGGCATCAATAGCTTGAGAAGGTTTAGAGGGATCTGCGGTTGTTCAAACGCCTATAGGAACAAGAGATTTTGACTCTACCCCATCAATGAGAAGATAAGTCACTTTGACATTGTTGATGGTGTGGGAGACCACCAGAGCAAGTTTGCTAGCCCCCCAAGGTGTTCTCGAGGTGGTCTGACTGAACAAAGGTGATCGGAATATCAGACCACTTTAGGCGTTGGGTGGACACTAAGCTCGGGGTGGTCAAGCACAACTTGCGCCATAAGGCCTTGATGCTGCAGTGAGAGGATTGACCAAAGGTGCCACCATCAAGGATCATGACAGTGTGCTCAAGCTCTTGGAACCTGAGGTCAGTGGCTAGTATGACATCAACATCACCCTCCTCGGCACAACATTCTTCTCGCTCCTTCCTACGGCGCTCAGCGAGGGCCTTGACCATATGATACTCTGTCAAGTTGTGCCACTCACTCTGGTGAATATATCACCACTTGTCGATCTTTTGACATGATAGGGATGCGACCTTCTTGCCACCATCGTCACGCGGTGGTTTTCACACCTTGTTGTTGCCCGCAAGGACAAAATCCTCGGAGTGACTCTCCTTCTTCTTTTTTCTTTTTCTTCTTCTACCCATCAATTAGAGGGATGCTCAGTGTCTAGCACATGTCATATCTGGGCTTCTGCCATCTTGGCATACTTGTGGGCCAACACAAACAGTTCTGTGGTGGTCTCAATCTTGTATGTGCCTTGCTTCTTCTATGTTTGCTTGTTGCGAACGCCATGCTAGAATGCCCTGAACACTGCATGAGGGGGGATCTGTGAACTTGGTTGAAACGCTAGATGAAGTGCCTTATAGTCTCGTTGTCCTGTTGATGGATGGTGTAGAGGTCGGACTCCATGCCAAGGTGCTTGTACATGTCATGGAAGGTTGCCATGAACAGGTGACATAGCTCATCCCATGAGCTGATGGAGCCTGTGGAGAGGTTCATGACCTAGGATCAGGCTAAGTCTTCCAAGGCCATATGGATGTAGTTGGCCATGGTGGGCTCGGTGCCTCATAACACCTGGATGACGGTGTTATCGATTTAAAGAAACTCTATAGGGTCGACAAAGATATCATATTTCTCTAGTAGCACCAGTCGAAACTTGACCAGCTTGTGCACTTGCCTAAGCTCTTTCATGAATGCTCGATAGGCGACACCATATGGCGTGGTGTCGGTATGCAAAGTGGAGCACATGCATTCTTGGTCTAGGGAACGACGATTACCCCAGGGTAGGCTGAACGACACTTGTTCCTTGATGGCCATGTCATCCCGACACCGTTCCCGGTCATGCTTGAGCATGACTCGTGCATTTTCATTGGCCCTCCACTCTTCAAGACGATCATGGTGGTCTCACACCCCTAATGATTGGACGAGGGTAGCCAATGGCCTCGTGCCACATGCACTATTCGAGAACGCACCAAAGGCACACAAAGCTTGTTGCGTGGGTGATGTAGACAATGAGGTGGCTCTTGATGCACTACGCACACTATTAGCGATGACCTTTTGGGGGTGGTGGCAAAAAGGTCGACGACTTGCTACAACCAATGTTGTTTAGGTGTCTCATCAGCTGCCTAAAGGGGTATGTGTTTGAAGAGGGCTTGTGCCACAAGCAAAGTACTCCCCACGCTGATGGCATCTAGGTCAAGAAGATGCCTGACTAGAGGGCATTGTGCACCTGATGGTGCGACGACAGTGGGCTCCTCTAGCCGTCGTGGGTATTCTTGGCATATGGTGCTAACAGTCATAGCTCCGCTCAGATCAGCACCACCCTCTTTTGCCCTAGGAGGCGCGAAGCATGTTGTAGCAAGGTGGGAGCAAGCATGGTGCACCTTGCAGTGATGCCTTGGCGGCGGCATGTGGCAACACTCAATGGCGTCTGACTCCTCAAAGTTAGAGCAGTGGCGATGGTGTCCACTAGCCATCGCCTTGTTCTCCCAGCGGGGAAATGAAGAATTCAAATACGCACAAGAGAAAACCCATACCTAGCATGCCAACTGTTGGCAAATATATGTTGAGAACTGGGACCTAATCACATGCAAAGAATCCAAGAGTTGAGTGCCTCCAAATCGACAGCGGAGAGTGGACACCCAGGATTTAGACAGGTTCAGGTCGCTATCTTACGTAATACCCTACTCCTATATTCTTGTTCGCTGTTCATTGTGCTAAAGTGGTTTTTCTCCTAGAAGCTTCCCCTTCTTAGTCACAGTCCTCCACTTATATATTTTTCGAGGTACCACATTGACCGAATAGTGAGAAGAGTACAACTAGAAGGACCCGTGGGCCTTAGGAACCAGGAATTAGGTGTGCCTAGTCTAATAACTGTCTAAGCAAGCCCTAGTGTGTGCTACCACAGTAACGCTTGGCTCCCACCGCTACTAGCAGCAGGAGGCCCATAGGTCAACTCCACAGCAGAGTGAGTGGAAAGTGTGGGCTATAGGGTAGGCCAACTGTAGATCAATCGTCTAGTGATCGTGGGAAATGGTATACGTCTTGTCTTGTGTCATCCATCCATTGGGGTTGATATTCGTCTCGTTGCCCAGACTAAAATAGGCAAGTACGCACCAAACAGGGCGAGATGATCTATTGTACTACATTGAATGTGGTAGTTAGGATAGTGGGGACTATCCTATTCCTGTATACCCCTAGACTTGGCCATGAAGGGAGGAAGTGAACCTAGGGTACGTGCCCGGTCACTTGTACTTGGACAATAGTCCCGAGATAGCCACCTCGAGATGGCCAACTTGGGCTAGCCATCTCAGGTCGGTCAGCTCGGGGTGGCTGGCCCCTAATAACATTTATCCGCATTTAGGGCTCCTGAATGTGTCAATGCCTAAGCGTCACCTATAGTCTTGGGTGCCACCACCGCTAGCTCATCAAGCCTGGTGAAGATGGAGGTCAACGGTGGCAATGGAAACAATGGGAGAGCTTGAGCTGTCTTCCTTCTCATGGATGGGTGGTGTGCTCGAGCTCGATAGAGCTCTCCAAGGCCAGCGCCCATGTTGCTCGTGCCTCTCTGGTTCCACCTTCACCACTCTGTGGCAACAAATAAAGAGAGAAGGGAGAAATAGGGAATAGGGTTGAGGAAGAAGAGATGACGTGATGATTGTTCACGCTAACACGACACCATGCCATATTACATAGGTAAAAGTGAAAAAAATATTGAAAAATAGTGTCTACAGTGATAAAGTCGTAATAATGAATCGAAAAAGTGTATTCAATCTAGGTATTACAAATAGTTAAATCTTATGTAAATTCGGTAGTATCTGGCCACGAGAGGAATATTGGCATTGGTTGTTAATCCCTTGTGGCCTGGTGTTGTTGATGCTGCAGGGCTATTGCCGTCGGTCACACCAGCGGTAACTGACAGACAGCAGTCCCAACTTGATCCGTGGACGTGCTGCGGTGCGCGGTCGATCCCCTCCCTCTCAAGGGTCTAAAACAGACGCTACTGGAATCCTGAAGCCTCACCTCTGCCCTCCCATCGGGCGGACGCACGGGTGGACTGGAAAGGCACGGCGGCGAGCCATCTCACCCTGCCTCGCCCCTCGCGCGCGCGGCCGGCGGCCTCCTCACCTTCGCGACGCCCCCCACGCCCTAGCCGTCTCCCCTCCCCTGTGCGTCCTCCTCCTCGTCGCGCCCCGCCAGCGAGCCTCGAATCGAATTGAAGGTATTCGTTATTGTCTCGTAGCCCTCCCTCCTCTGCTCCTCTTCATGAACCGGTCGGCGTGGGTGGATGAGAAATCCATTCGGGGTTGCGTGGGTGGTGCAGTAATGCTAGCAGTTTGTTTCCGAGAAAATTTGAGGGTTCAGCCGAACCCCATGACCCCACGTTAGATCCACCCTTGCATGGATGCACCCACCAACTTTTTTTTCGAATGAGGGGATGTATGTAGTGTGGATCATTCTCAACTCCTTGTAAGAGGAGTATAATATAATGATGCGCCGCTGTTGTCGACTGTCGGTTTGGCTGCTTAGTACCAGATGAGTGTAGGTCTTACAGCCGATGAAAGATTTGATTTTTATTTCTCTTCAAGCTATCTGTATCTAGTTTATATCTAGTTTAATTTGATTGGATTGCTAATTTGGTATCTCTGTTTTCCTAATTATCGTATGTTTCCTAGTGGATGAGTAGGCAACTTGCTGTTTTGCTATAAAGGTTTAAATTGTTTATTACGAGATAAATTTAAGAGTAAATTTCACAAAACCACACATATTAAATTTAATGAGAAGTATCACAAAGGGCTTTATAGACAAACTCGAGCATTAGCTGATCGGCCGATCAGAGCCGCCTGACCATGCAGAGATGATCCCTCCTCTCATTGAGGGCTATTTGCTCTACTCATACCACCAGTCTATCAAGTTAGTCCACCACTCCTTTAGTATAATTATTACTGTGCTATACACCCCGCTATTTACATTCTACTGTTTAATTTTGATAATAGGGAAGCACGTGAGATGAGGGTGCTCAATAAAAAATACTGAATTGTAGTGTTAAATTTTCACATAATTTTCCTGAAACCTAGTTAGTGAAAATATGATTCCATGCTTTTCTTGCCTAAGGTTAGTTATAGGTTTATGATTCTGATGGATTCTGTATCTATTGCATGATCATTTGTTATGCCAAATAAATTACAGGGTATTCAGGAAAGAAATTATACTGTTTTTATTAAGCATTCTCTTGTCTTGAATTTCCCTATTATGAGCATTAATGTGTAGATTGCAAAAAAGAAGAGCATAAAGTTAACCTTATTCTAATATCCCAGTTTATTTAATGGCCTCGATTCCACCGGTTGCTCTCTCGTCTGTTACCTCTGCTCAAATTCATTAGTTTTTACATTGCCTTGATTTCAGAAGATGAGAAATTTCAGATCCAGAATACAAGATAAAATCAAACAGTACTTTTACAAGATTTGAGAAATTAGGAAAATACCACCACAAAAACATGAAACTAGACCATTGCAGTTACAAAGTTTGCAAGTTGGAATGTGCATTGCAAAAGGGGTGAAATTAGCAAAATATCATTCCGTCAATAGTTCCATTCACCTAAAGGTTGGTCCCACTTTATAGCCACCACTATCTCTTTCTTCTTCAAATCTGAACCCCTCTGTCTCATTCTCCCCCTCTTCCATTACTGAAAACAGTGAGCTTATAATGTACATTTCTCAGCACTAACAGACCCACAGAGGATATATGGAAAACTAAACGGTGCTGGTATTTTCATAATTTTGAACCTATCCCTTCGGGATGATAATTGACAAAGAGCATGTTTTGCAATGATATTTTCCTAATTTCATGTCTCTGCTATGGTAGCAAATTAATTTTCTCAGTGTATCTTAGTAGTAGTGACTTGTATTGATGTCACTTCACTTGTTCTTTAACATGCTTATATTATTAAACTAATGTCTTAATCAAAATTTATTTACAATGTAGATTCTGATACTCCAAATTGGATTAGACTCTACATGACAAGAAAATATGGCACCTGGAAGCAAGGCAGAGAGAAAAGCAGCGTTAGATGCTGGAGCTTGGATGTTCAATGTGGTGACGTCTGTTGGTATCATCATGGTCAACAAGGCCTTGATGGCTACACATGGTTTTAGTTTTGGTAACATAATGCTTTAATATTCACTTATCTTTTATTTGGTAATCTTCTTCATTCATATGTGTGATCAATTGCATAGATGAATCTGTAACAAACTATGGCTGCTACAGAACATATTGTTGTACTAATGCTGCGGTGCTATTGTTTATGTGTACAGCTACAACATTGACTGGACTGCATTTTGCAACCACGACCTTGATGACATTAGTAATGAAATGGCTGGGATATATTCAACCATCCTACTTACCAGTGCCAGAACTAATAAAATTTGTCATTTTTGCAAACCTATCAATTGTTGGGATGAATGTTAGTTTGATGTGGAACTCTGTTGGATTCTACCAGGTGAAGAAAGTAATTTAGTTCTTTAATGTTCACTGTTTGAATTGGATGCATATACTAATTTGCTCCTTATGCCTTTTCAGATTGCCAAGTTATGTATCATTCCGGTTTTGTGCTTTCTGGAAATCCTGTTTGATAAAGTCCGATACTCAAGAGATACAAAGCTCAGTATAATGCTTGTTCTAGTAGGTGTTGCCGTGTGTACTGTGACTGATGTTAGTGTGAATTCACAAGGGCTCATTGCTGCCATAATAGCAGTGTGGAGCACAGCACTACAACAGCATGTGAGTTTTACCGCTTCCAGATTTGTACCTTTGTTGTGCCCATTCCTGCACACCAAGAATTCTCCAGTATTAACTCTTCCTTGATACCTCTGCTTCCAAGTTGGCAATATTCAATCCTGGAGAAGTTTGTATGTGGTCTCGCGTACCAACAGAGTTTCCAAACCATTAATGTAAAGTCACGTGTATTTTGCATCATCCTGTAAACTTGACTTTTGTCCCCTTGTAGGTTTGATGAGCCCTTCTAACTACTGTTCTGAATTCTGATTACTCGTGTTCAAAGGAAATGTTTAGTTAGTAAACAAAAATCTTCAAATATTTATATCTTGCTCATTTGTCTGCTAATAGAAGTCTTGTCCTTTTTCTTTTTTTTTTGGCACTTTCCAGGACAAATTTTCATAGAATTATTACTTGTTTTATTTCTTTGCTTCTTTGCTGCAGTATGTTCATCACCTTCAAAGGAAGTATTCGCTTGGCTCATTCAACCTCTTGGGTCATACTGCTCCAGCTCAGGCAGCATCCTTATTAATACTGGGGCCTTTTGTGGACTTCTGGCTGACCAACAAAAGAGTTGATACTTTCAACTACACTGCAATAGTTACGGTATGCAGTGATTCTCTCCTTATCTTGTTATAAAGTTGTCATTAAAAACCTATATTGATGATTTCACCTGAGCTAGATATTAATTTTCATGAAAGAGAGTAGTATGTCCTGGAACTAAGAACATTTCTGCTTGGTTTGGTCCAAGAACTTGAAGTAGGCTGAAAAGCAATGAAGATTATAATAAGTGATGTTTGGTAAAAGGGTGCAACTATCTTCAAGATGGTTTTTAAGCAATATGTTATCCAAAGTATTTGTTGCACCGTTCTGTCTTGGCAATGTCTCTTTCAATCTGCTTTGTGCATGCTTATTACCTTAAAATTCTTGTAAGCATATCATATTGAAAACGAGTAATCATGCATAAACACGAATTGCACATGGATAGCTTTTACATGTCCAATATTATGTATCAACCAAACTATATATTTGTAAACAGCCATGTAAATTCCTCTATCACAAAAAGTTGTCATTGAAATACAGATGCTGTGTGAGATAGTAGAGAAGTGTATGAAATATAAAACGCCTTTACTGCATCCTATTGATGCTTCTTAGATATATAATAATTTATTTGAAAGGGGCATGTGATATATTGGTTTGCAGCGTCAAGATTCTTTTACCTGTAGTTGGCTTGACCAATACTATTTTCATCCTGACTGAGGCTAACATTTTCTTTTCCATCTACCTGTATTTCAGTTCTTCATTGTACTTTCATGCATAATTGCCGTTGGGACAAATCTTAGCCAATTCATATGCATCGGAAGATTTACAGCAGTCTCGTTCCAAGTTCTAGGCCACATGAAGACGATCCTTGTGTTGACCTTGGGCTTTCTTTTCTTTGGAAAAGAGGGCCTTAACTTCCATGTTGCGCTTGGCATGATCCTTGCTGTGATTGGCATGATTTGGTATGGGAATGCTTCATCAAAACCAGGAGGCAAAGAGAGGCAAGTTTACTCAGCACCCAGCGAGAAAACTCAGAAACATGGTATACTGTCGCCACAATCTGAGCTTGACCAGAAGGTTTGAATGAGAGCTACGTACGTGTTCCACAATATTGATGACTAGTGTTTATTGAACATCTTGAGGACCATGATCTAATTTATTCTTTTAATACGTTTTTGAGATGTTTCTATAAAATTTGTAGGCAATAGCAGAAAGAGGGTACCTGGGCAAACTGTCCTGGCTATACTTTTGCGGCATATATGTCAACAAAAGATTAGATGTTAATTTAAATTTTAATATTTCTTAAACTTGATATATATGGTCTTCACTTTAGTGTTGATTATCGAGCATTATGTGTAACCTGTGTTCCTAAAGTTTTCATATGCACCACCTACATTAAGTGAAAATACAATCGACTCTTCGCCTTGTGTTGCCTTCAACGCAGTTTTGACAATAAATTGTGTTATAAGTTGGGGGCATCATTTGTAGTGATGGAAATTTTGGGGCGCTAATTGCAACTTGTAATTAAGAAAATTTTGTAGGACAACAATCCTACAGCAAAAATTTGCGTGCAACCCTTTGATACCAAGGATTGGACTCCCCCTCGTGAATTCCTCTGAATTTTTTTTTGGAATGAGCCATACCTAGTGACTTGTGTTTTGTTTCATTTCTCTCTTGCATTATTTGTATTTTTCGTGTGTAGTGTTCAACCTCTGGTTTGTAATTTTTTTCCGTGTTTTCATTCATGTGAGCTTTTGGATAGCATAACATTTTATTCCTGATTTTTTTTCGTAGAACTGTATTTTTGGAATTATACATTCCAAATGCGCCTTGAAGCTGAAAAAGTGTTATCCCACTAATGCTTAGTTGAAAAAATGTGCCAAACTACCAACAATTAGTCTTCGAAATTTTCAAGAAAATAAAAATACCTTGGACTGAGACTGACTCTGTTTACAATTAGCCTTTTATCGCTATCTTGTTACATTTGTTTTTATAAATTTTAGTTTGTGATAGGAATATATATGGAGTACAAAGAGAAATATACATCATTTAACTCTATCATTTAACTCTGAATGGGCCAATTCTAACCCTTAGCTCCTAGATGAGCTTATTCTCTATTCTCTTATGCAACTTCCATTTTATCCTTTAGTGGCCTTCATGCTAATGGCATTGGCAAATAGACAGAAGGCGCCGAATGCCATGTCATTGGCCTTAGGCTCTAGGCCGAAAGCCATAGGCAGCTATCCTCTAACATAAATTTTATACACAATATAATCATTTTTGGGATATTAATTCTAGTGTACTAGAATTTAAATATTTTCAACTAATCAGATGCATGCTTAGAAAGAGAATGGAAGCAATTCAAAATTTAAAATATAAGATGACTTAAAAGGAATCTTTCCCCTTATATTTACAAATACAAACGGAGTAGTAATAGAATTTTGTCCGGACATAAGTGACGGTGACAACCGGTAGGTATGCTGGATAAAATTCCATAAAAGATAAGCTAAATGAAAAAAATATCAAATTCACATCATGGACTCTTTAGGAACATAAGAATTTTGGTTAAAAATAAAATTAACCCTGGAAATAAGGGAATTTTACATTTGTATTTTAAATTTTTGTGTAACCAATGTGGTTCAAATTTGCTGTTAGAACGTGGATCTAAATAAGATCAATCCATTATTTCTCCATTGAAAAGTATTTTTTTAAAAATCTTATTTTTTTTCTCCTCTTACCATCAATTTTTCAAATATTCCATATTTATAGACTAGTTGATTTACCTTAAATACATCCTATCTATCCATGTGTAACGCCCACTATTTTTCTAATATTTTAATTTTAAAATTTTGTTAGCGGTGCCATTAAATCTCGTTTCCGCCTTTAAAAACTTTAAATCCCAAAATCCCTGAGAAAAAATTTTGAACATATCAACAAATAATTTTCTTTCCATCTAGAAATTTTTAATTTCATTTTCTCATATCAGACTAAATATCGCTTTCTCATCAAATTTAATGATGTGCGGACAAAACCGGTAAAGCTAGGATTCTCTCCTGGGCTCCTCTCTTCTATTCCTTGCTTCAAGTAGTAAAGTCAAAACAGCAACATGTACTGTTCCATCCATTCTTTAGCTTGCAAAGCATGTATGTGGTTGTTGTTTCACCCCTATGAATTCTATACTCGTGAAACCCTCTCTACTATCAAATACACAGCCAAGACAAGCAGCAGGACAACAGCACACCTCATCCATCCTTTCAAATTCCCACGTAAAGCTCCTTTGCCCAAACCATCATTAGCTAAGCACTAGCTCAACCATTATTTCCTCTCCACTTAAAGCCCTTACTCTTGCAGCACTTCAGACAGCGAGAAACCAGGCAAGGGGAGATGAAGGTGAAGCAGGTCAGCACCATGTCCCATCGCGATGGCCACAGAAGAACATGATTCATGGCACCGCACGAAGACTCATTGTCGCACTATTGTTACGAGGCGACAAAAATGGCTGCAAACCCAGCCGGTCGCCATTGATGGCTTCCATCTTTCATTGAAGCACTTCATTTTCTTTGAGCTCTGTTTGTCCTCTGGAACACCTTCATCGCTTCACCAAGCCTAGATGACTGCATGAAACCACCACCGTTGCTAGAATAGAGCTGTTGTTGTTTCTTGTCGCGGCTGAAGGTAGCAACCACCCTTCCTCTCTTTCCCTTCCCATCCTCCTTGTACTTTGACGGAGACAACCACCGAGCTGCAACCATGCTCCTCAAATCTCTATAGCAACGCCACCCATTGCATAGGCTGCTCAGCCGGGGTGCGCAAGCACTAGTCAAGCTCACTTCCTAGCCCTACCGTGTGTGCCTAGGACTCCTAGTGCTGCTACCACTGCCACCCACCTTTAAGTGCACTCGTGCACAAGACAGAGAACCCAAAGAGAGAACTAGAACGAGAAGGAAGAGAGAACTAGAAAGAAAAAAGCAAGAAATTAGAATAGGAATGGGATCCACATAGGCCTCACCCCTTTCCACCCACCTCCATAGACTCAGTCTACAATTAACCCATCTCTTGCCTCTCACTAACATCTGGGTCCACATATCAACCTAAGGAATATTATCAGGAATATTATTTTTAGAATTCTTTTTATTTTCTAGAAAATCATTTAAACATCAAAAATTTATATATTTTTATTTGTAACTCCGTTTGAACTGATTCAAGTCTTCAAATTTTTCTACAAATTACATCTACACATTGGAACAATTGTATTTCTATTTCTGGCATTTTATTTTGGCTTTTTTGTTTATTTGTTTATTTTCCGCACGTAGGTCCCTAGTTCGCGAAAGATCCGGACGCTGCCTTTAGGGGGAAGACTCGCTTATGGAGTAAGGTAAGCCATTCTTTGATCACTCTTGATGCTATATTTGTGAATTACATTATTTATGAAAATGCATTGCTTAAGTTACATTTTAATCATACTTGACCTTGATTTGCGTGAAATCGACGGACCTATCTAGTAGTCGTACTTTTTATTATGTATGATATTGATGATTCCATCCTTGTTAACTCCACTAAATATTCGTCGGTATTGTTATCCCTTAGATGTGATTACTGAGATAGTTGCTTAGCCCAGTTACAATTGTGGCATCGTATAAGAATTTGGGACTTCTAAATATTTACTTAAAAATCTGATGTGATGTCAGCCTATTTATAAAATAAAAATATTTTGTATTACTTATATGGTTCGGAGTCAATGAATTCATGACTTAGTTACATATTATCATTAAAAACCGATTCCTTTGAAAAATTTATCAAACATATTACAGTGCAACTATACGGGTGTTATGATATGTCTCTGGCTAAGTAATTAGTTATCACATAAAAATCTTAAATACCAATAGTTGTAGAACACAAGGATAAGAAAATAGGATTATGGATCATTACCATCTAAGATGAGTGTTATTGTAGTTTATTTTTACGCGATTGGTTTAGTTATAGGAGACATCTCTGGTGTGTCCTGAGTAAATGAGGACATGAGATTTGCCTGATACTTAGTTTTGAGAGATTCAGCCAACTATATGACATAAGGTATTCATGAGCTAGTTTTGAAAAAGCCTTATTGTGAGCGCTTGTTTGCCAACCGTGTTTAATTGGTACGTATTGTGTGTAAAGAGAGAAGTTTATAACATGTGGGTAAAGCATGTAACTCTATAGAGTTTAGCTAAACTGTTTAATTAGTTGTGTTCGTGGTTATGGACAGATATGAGGTGTTTCTTACAGCGTAATTTTATTTTTACCAAAGATTTATAAACATGATTGTTGAGATGAGAATTTAAAAATCCCTCTATGTAGCAGACAGTCGACCATCATGGTCAGTAATAGGTCTATATGACCTCGGGTGTCTCATGACACCATAGTGTCGTAATACCGAGAAGACAAGCGTGTGCTGTAAAAACTTCTTAACTATAAGAAATAGTTATGGGTGAGCTATGAAATCTTGTTAACTATGAGAAATAGTTAATATATGATATTTGGTTGATTGTTAAGTGCCGAGACGATGAAAAGAAACTAATAAAGGAAAAAAGATAAGAAAATATTGAGAATGTTATTATCACATATAATCACTCTGACAAGTTGTTGCAAAGTAACTTGTGAAATGGGTCAAGGTATGAGCCTCTTACCAACAACTAGAATTTTGATTCACTAGTGTTTTGTAAAATAACTCTTTTAAGAAAAATGTTGCTTTCACAAATTAAAACCCTAGCCTCTCTTACTAAGGCAAATCATATTATCTTTTCCTTTAACTTACTAAGTATGTAAATTACTCATCCTTGCTTATATATGTGTGTTTGTGTGTTTGTGTGTGTATAGAGTCTAGAGAAGACGACGTTGACCCATCTGCTGAGGAGGTCCTTTAGGAGCAGGCAGAGTATAAAGATTTTTAGGCTTTCAGGCTTAGTTCACAAATCTTGCCTATGGAATAAACTAGTTACTTAAGTGTTGTGCCTAGGGCTTAGCTACCTATGTTATTTTTTGTTGTTAGCTTTCGCTTAATAGCCGTTGTTGTTTTTTGCTTTTAATGTTGTGTTACCTATTGGGAGTCTGACCATGATGGTAATTTATGTAAGTAGTACTTCTAGTGATATAATAAAAACTAGTTATTTTTTATTCCACTATTATTCTGTGTGTACCAACTTGTGTATCCTAACATTGGTATAGTGTTCATAAGTAATTAAGTTGACTCCTAACCTATGTTAGCCCATACATTATGACTAGTAAAGTTCAAGGTGTCATAGTATATGACTAGGGGTGCCAAATCCCCATTTGAGGCAGGTACCCATCAGGGACCCGCCCCTATGGGGCCAAGGCTAAAATACCACCTACTAGTTTGCTGGGGTGGGGACTCATGGACTCGGGAAGTGTAGAAGCACCATGACCAAGATGCACCAAATCAACCTAGCCATCGGGGGCACACCAACTAGTCGCATCCATTGCACCTCGCCTATCGCTTGAGCCTATCGGATTGTAGCCACACATTACCCTCCCATCCTAAAGCTCACTCCAACCACTTCTCTCACTCCAGTCTATCACCACCATGAGCACTAATCCTTCGAGTCGCGCCGCTTGCCATCATCTTAGTCGCATCACCATCGCCAGCAGGGTCACATATCACCAGCCTTCCTCACCCTCAATCATGTCACCGGCTCACCACTTGCTAGTCACCAAAGCCATTGCCCCCTTTGTTGCTACGAGTGTAATCCATTAACCATAGAGTTTAGCTGTAACTTGTTGCCCGCCTATCCTCCCCTTAGCTTTGCTCTCACCATCACTTACCAAAGGTACGGGGACCTAGCAGGAGTGCAGCCCTAAAGGGGCCAAGCATGGGAACTGACTTCATCCTATACTTCACTCCAAGGCCAGGGCTAGGACCAGGTGAACCCATAAGAGAGCAGAGGCGGGGGTGTTCCTATCCAACCCACTCCCATCCTACCCTATTGCCAATCCTATAAGGGATTATGGAACAGACATAAAAATAGATTAAGGACTAGACCACTCTAGTATATTTTTGGGTCAAATCTTTGCTACATGGTGATATTTTGTCTACTCTAATGAGCCCAAGGCCCTAGCCCATGGCTCAAGTGGCAAGGGGTCTTAGGTCCAATCCCACTAGGCTACTCCTATGCTATAAAATGGTGTTTTCCTCATATCTAGAGGTTGAAATTATTCCAATTCGCTTAATCATGGATTAAGATTGTTTAAGGGTGCGCAAGTATTCATTACGGTGATGAGACAACTACAGTGAGGTACGGTGATGGTGGGAAGACGAAGTGTGGTAGTGGTGGACGTTGCGGTGGTGGGCTCATATGCAGACGTTGGTGATGTGGGTTCCCAATGGCCAGCTCTTGTGGTAGCGATAGGTGTATGTGGCCACACGATGGCTACCCAGCTTGGCTAACACCATTTCTAGCCTCTGCTTCTATCAACCTTGTCAACCACTGCCATCACCATCTAGGAGATGATGTGATGAAACCCCCTTCCTCACCCGTGTCTCGGGTGGACTTTTTCATGTAAAAATCTTGTTCCGGATATCTAAAATAACAACAACAATTTAGATGTAGCAACTTTCTTGAATGCATTACATTAGATGTTCCATGTTGGTCTATTGTCCTTGTGGCGATGCTTCCATTGGATCAGGCTCAATGGCAATTGTTAAAGCTTAGTTAATCTTCAATGTTATTTTTTTGCTTTAGTTCAACGTCAATCACCGATAGTGATGGTAGCGAAATTCAATTGACATTTTAGATATTCTACTTTTCTGATTCTGGTTTGGGAAAGATAAGAAGTTAAATACTACCTACAACATATAAGCCATGGGAAAAGTAACTGTTATACATATGCTAACCATAGATAGAAATCTTTGTCTTTAAGCTAATATTTTTTAAGTAGTTTTCTTATTTTTAGTTAAGTCTAATTCGTAGTCATTCTTACTACAACATTTGTAATAATTGGTTATAAATTCTTTTGAAGTAAAGGCTAAAATGAATTCTATTATTAAAAAAATAAGAGCAATTCTAAGGTATCAAGGAAATGCTGATACAAGACCATAAGAGAAAAAAGAAAGATGGTTTAAAATGAAATTCAAGTTAAGGATTCTACGTCTACACCACCATACATCAACTACTAGTCTACTAGCAAGTAGCAACAACAATTCGTGAAAAATCTTCCGCGGCTGCTATTCTCACTGGGCTTCTCCCTGCAGTCTGCGCCCAACACGAGTAGAAGGTCATCATCGTACTGAATTCAGTCACACTCAATACAGTCGATCTGTCAAGTAGTATAAGTCAACATCGTATTTATTAATCTCATACATGTATTTAAATTGACTTAGTCCTATATATTCGGATCCATCTGCCGACCCAAAGGCAAGCCATGTGCGCATCGATCACCTTATCCCATTCCGCTACTCCTACATGTCTCGAAGCTTTCACGACACCTTCATCTCTAATTAAGAATCTGTGTGATTCAGTATAAAAAAATTGCTTGTCCTCCCACGCTACCGCGATGAGAGGATTAAGTCTAATTCGCGAGCGTACGCCACCTCTCTATCGGTGTGAACGGTTTAAGCAAACCATGAAGCCATGTGTCCGGTCTACGCGTACACTATAGTTTCTATTGCACAAATGGTTTCAAATATAATTTTGCATGCTCGACGACTGCTAGAAAACATTACATCAACAAATAAACTTTAAGTAGACAACCCATTGGACGAGTGCTAGAAAACATTACATCAACAAGTAAACTTTAACTAGACAACCCATTGAAAAATTATTGCGTACAACAAATAATGTTTAAACTTAAACTAGAGAGTCAAAATACATGTCTAACCACATAGCAGAAACTTTCATTTAGAAACCACAAAAGCTTCCACTAACGAATTGAGATGAACATTCAAATTTGGATAGTCTTTAGAGGACGCAATTTTAACGTGCATGAAATTAATTGAACCAACTCAGCAGCAACAGTAAGTATATATATATATATATATATATATATATATATATATATATATATATATATATACGCATAGAAAGACATTAATAAGGCCCAAAGAAAATCAATATCCAAGGCAACATTTTCGACAACGCCCAGTTACATATACATTTAAACTATAATTAACTCATAAACAGGAATTAGGAAAATTGCTTAAATAATTTAGCTGCCTTATTTGCATTAGTACATTTTTGATGAGTCATTTCTTTATAAGAATAGAACATATCTCTCACTAGAAATTCTAAGTCTCACTATTGAAAGTAACTATTTCTACTACAACAAATGTGAGTCTCCTCTTTTTGCCATTGCTATAAGTTGAGCGCTAGTTGGCCTCCGTTAATACTATATAAAAGTCTAAGTTTGTCCTTAGAATATCTAAAATATTAATATTACACGTTAAAATCTTTTCTTTTTTCATTAACAGCCTTTACCGACGACGATGATAAAAGAGGAAGAAAAATATTTGTGCCATGACATTTCGTAAAACTCACAATCGTTCACAATTCATAGTATCCATATGTTGATAATAAAAAAACTTTTATTTTCTCTTTCTTTTTTCATAAGAACATTAACAAAAACAAAAGTGTCAGTGATAGCCATGGAATAAAGAAAAGCGTCACCTTGTTTCTTCCACCTACCATTTATTGACGTGGCGGCGAAACCATGTACTACGTTGATGGTATTCACGCAAATCCTTATCCTCTCTGCCCTTATAATTGTCCAACCTCCTTGACACCGACCCAATCACAGTAGCTAGCACACGCACACGCTCTCGCTAACAAACCATCCAAGCAAAACTTGCAACCAGGAAGGAGGTGAGAAGCCATGGAGGCGAAGAGCAGAAGGCCGGGGAGATCATCACCCACCCACGACGTCCCGGCGTCGGCGGCGTGCAAGAAGCCTGAAGCAGCAGCAACGCCCGCCGGCTCGCCGTCTGCCTCCTCCACCGTGTCTAGCAGCGACGGCAAGAGGCCATCGGGATCCGGCGACGGCGCCGGCGGGCTGCCTGGGTGGAAGGTCGACTGCCTCTGCAGGGAGTCCGGCATGGCGGCGGCGGTGATCAGCGTGGGATTCCCCTGCTTCTGATCCTGCTGTAGAATCGGACTCTGTTTAGAACGGCGGGAATTAATTTCTCTTGAATCACGTGAGAATTCAACTGTTTTTGTTGAAATCTCTGTAAAATTCTTGCGTTTTAAACAGCGCTTTCGAATAATTTACTGCATGACTTGTACTCTTGTCTAGTTTGGTTTCGTTGTGAAATTGTGGATCCATATATGTATACACACATACATACATACTCCCTGTAGAATGCAAAATTTGCTGGCGAATCATGTTCAGTTCTTCGTTTCTTTCACTTCTTTTAAGGCTTGTAAGATGCGCTGACCAGGTTCTATTGATCTTCTACTTCAAGTATGAGAATCCTTGTTAGTTATTGCCTCCTTTCCATGTTATAAAGTATCTTGGCTTTTTTAAAATCAAACTTTATTATGTTTATCAAGTTTATAAGGAAATATATTAATATTTATAGTATTAAATTAGTTTTATTAAATCTAATCTTAAATATATTTTGATAAAATATTTATCTTGCATAGAAAATATAGCTACATTTTTTATAAACTTGGTCAAATATTATAAAGCTTGATTTAAAAAAAATCATAAACGGGGGAGTAATGATTAATGTTTTGTTTATGAACTTGACACCAATCAAAAATCTGTTTTTCCCAACCTTAATATACTTGCTGAATAACTAAGAATTCTCAGACTTTGAGGGTTAGTAGCTTGCAAACCATGAAAAAGAACTTGATAGCAGTATGGAGTGATAACCTTAAAAGAACTTGTGTTATTCAGCAAGGCTTATAATTAATGTTTCTTAGTTATACAACTCCGGTGCTGGTTAGTAGCTTGCAAATCATGGGGAAAAAAAACAAACGAAAGGTACTGTATGTGAAGATGGCAGTATGGCACAGGCTTTTTTTTGTGCGAGGAAGAGTATGACACAGGCTTTGAACAGGTGATCAGTTGAGTTCAGTGACAACTTCATGCTAAGATGCTAGCTTGTAAGATTCAGATTCAGATCTGCTAATATAGATGGGTAGATTCATATTTGAAGCTAAAACATGGGAACGAGGACCTAGAAGCACCGGGGATGTATATCAGAAGTTTCAGTACAACCCAATTTTGGGTACAGAATTTCAGGAGATGATAAATTACAAACCGGTCTTTGCTTCATATCGATCGTGGATAATGCATTGCTGGCGGCTTTCTACAAACTCCGCCAGCGACAGAGAGTGATGGAAAGGCAGGTTTTCCTTGACTCCTTCCTTGAAGCCAAAGGAGGACAGAGACATCTTAGATCTGTAACTGAACTCATTACTGCTCATCAATCATAATACTCAAAATTACAAAATATCTTCAGATCATACACAGGAATTTCTAGCAATGCGATGGCACAAAACTGTCTCAGGCAACGTGCAAGCATGTAAGATTTCCTTACTAACCTGATGTGTTGATTACATACCCGGGTAGGGGGCAATATACAGCTTACATAACTCAGCCAAGATCTTGGAATGATTTCAGCTATGCCTATACTCCCTAGACCAAAACATTGAGCTGTACACAAACAAAATTGTTTACATTTAGGTGCTGGCGAGCTGCTCACAGGTATACACTACCATACAATGGAAGGGCAAAATTTAGAGGCGTTGGCTTGGACCTGAACCATCGATCCTCATACTTCTGATAAATTTGCTAGGATAAGGTACAATGACAAGAAGCATTTCATCCAGGTCAATCTCAACCAGAATGGCAGGAGTGAGATTAGCTGTAGGGATGACGTCTCAAAATATGTCGGTTTTGGAGTGGATGGGCATCCAAGTGATCTGATGAGCTCCGCGACTGGCAAGACCTTAAACATTGTTGGTGAATTCCTGGCAACATTGTCTACTTTATGTTCATAGATCTTCCCATTCTTATCGAACTTATACTCTGAGGTGCCTTCAAATCGGCCAGGGCCATCTGAGAGAACTCTAGGAATGCCATGGACAATCCACCGGATCATGATTACATCCTCTACAGGCTGCCAAATACTGACAATGTCGATCCATAATGCTTTGAAGAAAATTTGCCCAGTCAACCGTAGAGCCCAGAATATCCTTTTATAGTTATCAATACCCGTGAAATTATTCATAGGATCTTTGAAGGCAATATCATCTCTGGAGACATCATCACAGGGGATTAGGAACTAACAAGGATTGCATCTTCTTTCAGAAATGAATAGAATTTATGCTGGTACATAGGTAAATTCTGATACAAAAGAACCTTGAAGTCTTGATATTTGTAAGTTTGCTTGAAAACAGTTAGCAAGAATTTGTTTTATATTGCATAAGATTTCACAATGAATTTTAATGCTAAGCTGATCTAGTATTCCACATACCCACTAACTATTATATCATGCATGACTGACAACTCCATGATTTCTTCATACATTAGAGTCAATATGCAGCGTACATGACGTAAACGCAAGTTCATACAACAGAAGTTATTCGATATCAAGTACTACTACCCTAATTCTGTTCCTGTGATGAATACATTTTCTAGCTGACATGTGCTCATATTATCAATATTTACACATGTTTGCTCATTGTGACCTAAAAAATGTATTTGTCATGGAGAAGAAATAGCATCACTAACAATGGATGATCACAGGATATTGTTTTCAAACAGAATGGAGAACATCTTTCAAGTAGCTCAAACCATGAGAATTCCCATGGTGATAAAAGACAAGCTAACACAGAAGTACAGAACTAAAGATGTGGATAACAACATAAACAAAAGAAGCTGTATTGAAACAAAGGTGACTTCAAAAGTAAAATGATCATCATCAAAGGAGTAAAGATTAGGGGGGAGTAGACTTAGAACAGCCTTGCCTCCCAAAGAAAGAAAATCATGAGTGGAATTGGGGGCTTGAATGACTTATTTGTTATTCATTAATTACCATCTTAACCACTAGTCAATCAGTTATATTTGTATATATGACCAACCTAACCAAACACTCCCTCTGTTTTCAACCACTTGACACTGTTGTTTTGCTATGTAGACTGTATGCTATTCTTCTACCAATATTAATAAAGTACATTGCATCACAAATCTAATGGTGACTTCCATTCATCGAAACAGAAGAAATATGAATATTAATAGTCACAATTTTAATAGAAAAGTTAATGGTGACAAGTAGATGAAAATGAGGGGAGAGTCATCATGTGTTGGCCATTTATTGATGAGCTAGCTAGCTGAATGTAGCTGATGCCCCATGGAATCCCATATTCCCACTTTCATGGTACCATAATGGGTTGCAACTGACAATCTGACATCGTCAACCCTATTTTGGCTGCAGAAAACCTTAGTACAACCAGTTTCTGTACAAATAACATGCTAATCTAAGAAGTTACCACATTATTTTGCTGATATAAGCAATGGCCTCAAGAAATTTATTAATGAATAAGTATATCTTCTTCAGACTAAAAACAAGGAAATAATGCTATCGATGCCAAACATTTCATTCTGTATTTTACAATTTATAATATTTCCTTTCCTTATTGGTAATGTGTGCACTTATTTTGAGACTTGAGGCATATCAAATGTAATTAGGAACATTTGAATGCTTTCAAATAAGCTGAGGGCTGATGCTAAACTGAGATTAAACGTGGTTTAAAATATGGAAAACAAGCCTTTTGTTGTCTTGTCTGACAATGATAACTTTGAAGATGAAATGGTGGTAAAGTTGGGTTCAAGGAGATTCAATAAAAGGGGTGCTGGTTTCACACTTGGTGCTTCGCAGACAGCATATGTGTGGACTGAGAAAGACAAAGATTCTGTGGCTAAGCATATGGCATTGTAGCCTTGTAGGTTGATTCATTGAAATAGTAGTAACAAAAAGAACATCTTTATACCAAAGTTTTATTGTGGCATTTTGTGTTTTCGCCATTCATACCAATATTTGTCACAACTAACAGTAATGAGGCCATTACTTTCACCAACAAGATAATGATTTGTCTGCCTTCGATAACTAAGCAGCATATGTTTCTAATAAATAGCACTGCTACTAGGCCAATCAAACAAAGCCACAATCTCATCTCTAGGAGACGTTATGTTATATAAGTTCTGTAGCAATCCTTTACCTGTGGTCGATACGACTACAAAACATCAAAATTTTGCAAACCCTCTCTCCAATTCGTCTTAAGAACACCTCCTAAAAGTACAACTCGCCGTCTGTTCTCCCCAATTCGACTTCGAACACGTTGTAGTGCCATCGATGCGCGGTGGAAAAGGATCAAAATTTCACCACACTCCACTGTCAATGCAATCGTCCCCAGAATTGGAAAGCATCAGAAGCTGGGTCACGAACCTGTAGATATGGAAGCTCGGCTCCCGGTAGAAGGCGGCGGGGAGCTCCTCCCGCAGCGTCCGGATGGCGTCCCCCACGTTGACGTAGTACCGCCGCCGTTCCTCCCCGTCGTCTCCCCCCTGCCCCCGCCTCGCCGCAGGAGGCTCCGACGGCGTGTCTGGCGACGAGAACAGCGGCGGCGGCAGCCTCCTCTCCCGCACCGGGTCCGATACCCTTATCACTATCCTCTCCTTCCTCCTCGTCTGCTTCTCCTCCTCCTCCTCCTCCTCCTTGACGGGGCCACCGGGCGCCGCGGCGGATACCGAGAACCGCGCGCCGCCGCGGTCCCTTCGGAGCCCGCCCGGCGCTGGGCGGCGAGCGCCGGCGAGGTTGGGGAGCTGAACGAGGAGGCCCATGCCCACGAGGTGGTTCGAGTTCAGTCTCTTTTCGTTTCTCTGATTTTTGTCTCAACTTTTAATTCGATTTTTACTGATCCGATTCTGGAATCGAATGGATATCCTCTTTTTGGGACTTCAGCCATTAGAAATGGCATTTTACCTGGGGATATCCCTCTCCACTCAGTCGTCTCTACGGTATTCCGGCTGCAACTTTTTGCTTGCTCACCCCACTCCAATTTCAAGCAATGTCATATTATCATCTTTTATGAACGTAAATGGTATTAAACTTAAAGTGTTTGTCTATCCATCTATATTTGTAGTGTAAAAGTTATTTTAAAAAAAGTGACCCATAGGAGTACATCTACCATATGTAGAAATAGCAAAGGATGTCAAGTTATAAATATAAAAAGAGAAGCTAAGTTGCATATGAAAAACAGAAGTATCAAAACTTGAAGTTACAAATGAAGCATCTAAATCACAAGTTACAGATACCGAATCTAAAGAGAAGATTGGCTAGAAGACTATGATAAGGATGTTGGTGTTCTTCCCATGATCCTAAAATGGATTGCGATCACATATTTATTGTATACTGTATTTGGGTCTTGTCAACTACCATTTTCATCAAAGAAATTATAAAGGTAAACATCACTTTATACATAGTTGGATTGATACATATAGTTGGCTTAAATACAGTGAGGGAAAGAATGCTACATTTCATTTTGTTTTGTTTGCTACTTGTTTAAAGAAAGAACAAATTTTGTTGGTGGGGATAGTTTTGTAAATGGGAAACCATTTGGATAGATTTGACAACACTTTGGTTCTCCTATCATCTCAAGAGATATATGATATAACTAATGCATCAATTGGAGAGAATTTATGTGAGAGAAGTAAACATGACAAGCTTGTTTATAAGGCTAGCATGTCTATATTTCTTTTATGGTAAGAGTTAACTTGTCGTGGGCATGATGATAGTGAAATAGTAGAAACTTTCTTAAGCTTAATAAGATAGTTGTGACATCAAAAATCCAAATAAGTAAAACAAATGAACTTTCCAAAACACCGTTGAGGTCCAACTTCATGATATTTTTCTAACTTTTTTTTAGAGAATCTATTATGTCACTGATTTTACCCTGGTTCAATAATTTACCATTAAAATTGTCTATTTCTATAATATACCACTGAGTTTATTAATTGTACTGTGTCACTGGCTGATTTTTTTTTCAAAAATACTCAAATTGCCCTCATAAACTCTTAAAGGTAACAATTGATTTATCCTATTATAAGTTTTAAAAAATTATAATATTTTTGTGTAGCCTCCTTACATAACATGGAAGTTTGTGTATAAGTTACAAGATTTTTACTTTACTATTTTTATAAAATATAATTTATCCATTATGTGCTACATAGAATATTTTTTATTGTTGTTTTTAATGTTAATCATGTTTCATATGCCATACGAAATATTTTTGTGCTATTAACTTTTGTGTAAGCAATTCCTCTCACATATACTACACAGAAGTATTTTTAAAAAAATAAAATGCAAACAAATATTGATACATATACACAAACATCCATATCGTAGGGTTAATCAATTATGAACCCTTATATATAAGGGTATTTTAGGTATTTAAAAACACCTAATCTAATGATGTAGTGTATAACAATTGATAAACTCGGCAAAGTTAATGGCATATAGTATATTCTCTTTTTTTCTTTCTTTAGAACACTTTCGAGAGTGTATCATATATCTAATTCTACGTCAGATACGCTATAGACTCCGTCCAAAGAATGACAGAAGTATGACCCATGAACAACCAAGACTACTCAAGCCCTATCTTAGCATGCTTCACAATGTTCTACTTGAGGAAAGAGGTATGCATGATATAAATACGAGGCATCTCCCCTCTCATGTTCTACTTGCATAAAAAGGCACCCAGATATAAATACAGGACCTTTCAAAGACAAGGGAATCACAATCTCCATATGCCAACATAGCCACATCAAGTTGACGTCTAAGGGATCCCTAAGAACTAGCTGTTAAGGAAATCACAATGTCCATACACCGACATAAGCTACATCGAGTTGACATAAAGGGATCCCCAAGAACTGAACTTCAACCACATTGCCAAGATTTAGTCTCGCTAATATAGTTGTGCATGCTTGATTAGAGTTTCCACTGTATACTTACTCATGTGTCTATCGAACATTACATATAAATAGATCACATGGCTATTACCCACTCTAGGGAAACCTAAACCTATATAAAAATATCTTTTTGCTTCTTTGCTATATATTTGTGAACATCCTCATATCGACCGAACCCTATATATACAAATACCTTAGTCGGTCACTAACCCATTGATAACTATATTTAGGTCCGGTGTACTCGTATATCTTTGTGGTATTCATATTTATTACACTAGCACCATAGCTTTGCAAACAGCCTTTAGCCACACTAGGGTGAGTGGCATGGCACCATGCCAACATGGTAGAAGATCTAGCGTGTCGTTTAGTGTCATGCTAGTGCACGTGACTTGGCGGGGCTAATTTGTAGTGCCAGTTTAGTTGACATGACTAAAAGATTCAAATCGGTCTAGAGGTCTATCTTTAAAATGTTGTTTGAAAATAATTCATAAATTAAAAAAAACTCCCACGGGTTTCGCCACCACTCATCGTAGTATATATATCTTGCAATGTGAAATATTGTTCGGGCAACTAAGTCATTTTTATTTCTCTTAATTTTCTGTGTAAACAAAGTCCAAAACCACCTGTATTTTGGAATAACGTGAGTGGAAGACATGCTTAAAATGTTTGGCCAGCTAACTTTTGTTTTCAAATTCAAAACGTGCTTAGCTCACAAAATAAACACCACATTTTGTGTTTTACCGCCACTAGGAAAGTAACCATTTCTGCTTTTCCCATCGGAAATATGCTCACTGCGATATTGCCATAAGAAATTTGTAGTCATTATTTCAGTTATTTTTTCCAATATAGTCAACATGCAAAAAATATCATCATTCCATTGTTATTCCTTGAATCTTTGCACTACGCCTTCCCTTTGACACAACAATGATCCTCCCCAAAGGTTACTGTGAATACTCACTTTTTTATCAAAACTTATTTAGTAATTAAATTATTTGTAAACTAAAAATGATGAACTAAAATCTTCAAATTCGAGGTTTTGGTTAATTGAAACCAAATAATTTTTGTTCAAATTTTGCCTGTAGTCAACTAGCAAAGCACCGTAAAGTGTAACAACAGAAATTCCCTTCAAAAAGCACGTAGTTTCACATGAAACCATGCAATATCAATTTGATTAAAAAAATTATGATTTGCAATGAACAAATAATGTCATAGTCGCTGATCCTGGCGATCGAGAGGTCAACGAAAGTGATGAAGTGGCTCCACGGGAGAATAAATTGCGAAAAGTGGATTACTGGTGATTACTAAAATTTGGCAATACAAAATTTGATAAGATCTTAAACCAACCAAACATCGTCAATATTTACCTTGGTAAGATTTTTTAACAATAAAATGAACAAGCCTAACTAACATGGTAAAGGCTTCACTGGAGAGGTGGGGATTAGGTGAAAAAATATAGAGTAACTATGGTTGCCTCACCTTGGCTCATCATAGGTTGTATGTTTATATATAGAACAAGAATTACAGATATAGATAGTTTTAAACTAGGACTCCTAACTTAAGTTCTATTCTATCTATAGCAAATTACAGGAGTCCATCGATCCTTGAGACATGCTCGGTTACAATCCTAGTGTAACACGTTTACAATCTCTAACACTCCCGCTCAATCTAAACTTTCCTAACCACCTTGAAGTTTGAGATTGCGAATAAATGTATTCATCTTTGCAACCGGTAAGACTTTTGTAAATCCATCCACCAACTGATCTTCAGAAGCGATGAACCGAACGTGTAGCTGTTTTGTCATAACTCTTTTACGCACAAAGTGAAAATCAATTTCAATATGCTTTACTCTAGCATGAAACACGGGATTAGCTGATAAGTATGTTGCACCAAGAATATCACACCAAAGAACTGAGGTGCGATGCACTTTAACCCTAAGTTCGGTCAACAGTTGCTCAAGCCATATTATTTCTGCAGTAGCATTAGCCATCGCTTTATATTCTGCTTCTTACTAGATCTTGAAACAGTTGGCTGTTTTCTAGCACTCCATGATATAAGATTACTTTCATAAAATATTGCGAAGCCTCCAGTAGAACGCCTATCATCTGTATCACCTGCCCAATCTGCATCAGAGAAGGCACTGATGAATGACGACAATACCTTTTGAATATGCATCCTGAGTCCAATGGTGTGTTGTACATATCTAAGTATTCTTTTAACTGCAGTCCAATGAACTGAGGTCGGTGCATGAAGAAATTGGCAAACTCTGTTGACAGCAAAGAATAAATCTGGTCGTGTATTTGTTAAATACTGAAGAGCACCAACTATGCTTCTGTAGCGAGTAGCATCTTCTAGACTGAGAGCAACACCATCATATCTCGACAGCTTCTCATATGCAGATAAAGGAGTCGTGCAGGGTTTGCAGCCGAGCATTCCAACACGCTTCAACAAGTCTTGTGCATACTTAGCTTGAGATAGAGTTATGCCATCTAACTCTTCTTTAACTTCTATACCCAAGAAGTAATGTAACTTGCCAAGATCCTTTAGTGCAAAGTCTTCTTTTAAATTAGCAAGAAGAGTTGTCACCGATTCAGGTGATAAGCTTGTAACGATAATATCATCAACATAGATAAGCATATAAATAGTTGTATCACCCCTATGATATATAAAAAGAGACATGTCTGATTTTGACGGCACAAAACCTAGATTGATTAATTTGGAACTTAACCTGGAGTACCACGCCCTGGGCGCCTGCTTCAGCCCATAGATAGCCTTGTCCAACTTACATATATATCCCGGTGTTTTAGTGTCCTCAAAACCCGGAGGCTGCTTCATATAAACTTCCTCTTCCAGAACACCATGCAAGAACGCATTCTGCACATCAAGTTATCTGAGGCACCATCCCCTTGACACTGCAATAGAGAGTACCAATCTAATTGTAGCTATCTTGACAACTGGGCTGAAAGTGTCTTCATAGTCGATGCCATAGCGTTGCTTGAATCCCTTGGCAACTAATCGAGCTTTGTATCTATCAATACTCCCATCGGCTTTTCGTTTGATTTTGAAAACCCATTTGCAATCAATAATATTCTGTCCAGTTTTTCTTGGAACGAGATGCCAAGTTTTATTCTTAGCTAGAGCTTGAAATTCCACTTCCATTGCATCACGCCACTTTGGATCTGAAATAGCTTCATCAACGGAATTAGGTTCACCAGTAGCACTAAACATGCCATATCGAATCATACCATCATATAGCTTCTTTGGTTTGATAATACTGCTTTGCAACCGTGTTTGGTGATGCGGGGGATCAGGTGTGGCTGCTGGAGAACCAGATGTTGTAGAAGATCCAGATGTTGTAGAAGATCCGGGTGGCACAAATTCATGTGCACCTGATGCTGTAGCATGCAACGGTGGTGGAGACTCCTCAGACGCATGCAACGTCCCAGGTGGAGACTCAGGCACCACCGCATTACCCCCACCTGTCGCCGCACTGTTGTCCTCTGGCACAGCAACAGCGGTCGGCAGCGGTACTGATGTTCCCCCAGACGGTATAGCAGGCAAAACAGCACCGTTCGACGAGCTGGAAGGAGACAGCGTTTCCACCTGGGAGCTGCAGCCTGGGCTATGTGCGCAACGTTGTGCCGGTAGCACTGGGAGCATAGGCATGAGACCTACAATATTCTCAGATGATTCACTAGAAACAGCAGGTACGTCAGTAGTATTAGTAATATCAGATGCAGTACAGTCATCATCCCCTGGATTTCGAAGAGAAGAAGGCAGTAGGACAATTTCTTTTCTAAGAGAGCCACCGGCGTTAGGATGGAGCTTTCAAAAGGGAAATACGGCTTCATCAAAAACAACATCACGGGAGATGTAAATGCGTCCGGTGGAGATGTCAAGGCACTTGAAACCTTTGTGCATGGAACTATAGCCAAGGAAAGCACATTGGGTGGATCGAAAAGATAACTTCCTGGAATTATATGGCCTCAGATTGGGCCAACAAGCACAACCAAAAACACGAAGATTGCTATAATCGGGTGCATCATGAAAAAGGCAAGTACTAGGAATTTCAAAATCAATAACCTTGCTGGGAAGAATATTAATGAGATAGGTAGCTGTAAGGAAAGCTTGATCCCAAAATTTTAAAGGCATGGAAGCATGAGCAAGAAGAGCTAAACCAACTTCAACAATATGTCTATGTTTGCGTTCAGCAGCACCATTTTGTTGATGAGCATGAGGACAGGACACACGATGTGTGATCCCAATTTGCTTGAAGAAAGAATTTAATTTTTCATACTCGCCTCCCCAATCCGATTGAACACAAAGGATCTTCTTAGAGAACTGTCTTTCTACTAAGTTTTAAAAATCTTGGAAAACTCGAAAGACATCAGATTTATGCTTCAACAAATATATCCAGGTGTATTTGCTATAGTCGTCAATGAAGCTAACATAATAGCTATAACTCCCAACAGAGATGGGTGCAGGCCCCCACACATCAGAATAAATCAGATCAAGAGGAGCACTAGAGATTTTATTAGAAATAAAATAAGGCAGTTGATGGCTCTTGGCCCTTTGACACGAATCACAAATTGACTCAACATTCTTGGAACTAGCACACGGCAACTTATTTGAGCTAAGGATCTTCTGAACTATGGGAGTAGCAGGATGACCTAGACGACTATGCCATAACGATGTAGAAGGGACATGGACTCCAAAAACTTCATGCTTTGACTCTATTTTCTCTTCCGATGGAATGAGAGGATACAGGCCACCTTTGCATCTACCGTGATGTAAAATCCTCTTTGTTTCCTGATCCTTAACAAGAAAGGAATCAGGGTGAAATTAAAGGAAAGCATTGTTATCTTTGGCAAGTTTATGAACTGAAACAAGGCTTTTGGCAGAAGAGGGCACATGAAGAATATTGTTCAAATGAAGTTTACTGAAAGGGGTATGAAAAACTGTATGCCCAATATTACTAATACTCATACCTTTGCCGCTGGCGTTATGAACTTGTTCATTGCCACTATATTTATCACGGACGGTCATCTTGTCAAGTTCGCTGGTGATATGGTTAGTGGCCCCGCTGTCCGCATACCAATTTGTATCAACACCATAAGCTCCTGCTGGTCGCCCACGGTACTGATTGTCTTCCTCATAGCGAAAATAGCATTGATTGGCTTCATAATTTGTCTTCTTGCAGATTTGACAGGGCGCCTTTTTTGTGACTTGCGAGCTATTGCCTTGATTATTGTTGGTGTAACTCTGATTGTTGTTGCTGTTCTGTCCATTGCGCGATGAATTGAACCGGCCTCCACCACGTCGACCACCAGAACGACCACGGTTTCCACGACCGCGAGATGCCATGTTAGCTGAAGACTGGAACTGATCGGTCGCTTGATACATCTCGAGCCGAAGATCGTACTCCATGAGTAGAGAATATAATTCAGAGAGTGAAAGATCTCCTGATCGGCCCATCATAGAAGAAACAAAGGGGTGATAATCAAAGTCTAAACCATTAAGTAGATGAGCAACCACCTCATCATCCCCGACGGTGACGCCGGCTGACGCGAGCTTATCCTTGATGTTCTGCATCTTGTTGAAATAGGCTGTCGTAGTGAGGCTGCCCTTCTTGGTGGTGGCCAATTGCATGCGCAGATTTGTAACCCGCGCTCTTGATTGTGCTGCAAACATAGCCCCTAGCGCCTTCCATGCCTGCGCAGAGGTTGTTGCAGTCGTGATCCCGGCGATGACCTCCTTGGAGATCGAATTCACCAGGTAGCTGAGTAGCTGCTGATCTTTTTTTACCCATGAGTCATGCTCTGGGTTGGGAATCTCCTTCTTCTTGCCGTCGACTTCAGCTTCAAGGACTTGTCGCGGCTCGGGGATGGTTCCATCCAGAAAACCAAGTGCCTTGCGCCACGGACAGCGGGCAGGAACTGCGTCTTCCATAGGACGAAGTTATCCCGTGTCAGCTTGTCAGACACCGGATGTCCAAAAGGAGAGGACGGGTATCCTTCGCCATGAGCGAAGGACAAAGACATCTTGTCGCGGGAGGAGTGTCACGAGCAGGGGTCGTGGCCCTCTTGTCGCGGGATGTTCAGATCGCGGGGAGGAGCGTCACGAGCAGGTCGCAGCCCCCTTGTCGCGAGAATTTTACGAGATTTTTGTAGATCTATTCTAGAAAGAGGCGGCTCTGATACCATGAAAAAATATAGAGTAACTATGGTTGTCTCACCTTGGCTCACTATAGGTTGCATGTTTATATATAGAACAAGAATTACAGATATAGATAATTTTAAACTAGGACTCCTAACTTAAGTTCTATTCTATCTATAACAAATTATAGGAGTCCATCTATCCTTGAGATATGCTCGGTTACAATCCTAATGTAACACGTTTACAATCTACTTACGATTACTTGGGGAGAATGTAGCAGGAGAGGACAAGGCCAGTTGGCACATGCTTACGTGCTATCCGGCGGCTATGAGACTATAATAGGACCTGGTTTAATTGGAGTACACTCGCTATAATAATGTATTGATGGATCTACCGTAGGAACTTAATTATAGTTTTATGAATTGGAAAAAAGTTTTTAGTCAACTATGCAGTAGTACCACCAAATTAATTAAGAAAAAAAATATGCTCTTGCGAGAAAGACATACACATCTGCATTGAAAAAGCTGTGAATATCTTAGTATCTATATCATAATGTACGAATTCCATCAATATAATATGTAATCAGAGTTTTTTCTTCGGGGATACGTAATCAGAGTTGACTAGTGAGCTTTCAAATTCATTGTAAGCAAAAAAGTAATCTCTGGTGAACCGACCAATTGCACTGAATTGATCGGCCACAAATATATTGTAAGCAAAAAAGTAATCTGGTGAACCGACAAATTGCACTGAATTGATCGGCCACGAATATATTGCTGGAGAACACCTGGCTCAGTATATTGTCTCTTGCGAGTGATGATGAGCTGATGATATATATTGTCACCATGCATACAACACTTACTCATGTTTCTCGCCACAAAATTAAAGTGAGGAACAGAAAATCGCCATCAGTCACAAAGAACAAACAAAATTTTGGAGCTTACAAGAGGCATGTAGACATCGTTAAAAAGTTAAAACCATGGTGGTATTTATTTTACATGCAGTTTTAGACGTTTCTTACATGTTTTGGGAGTTCAACAGTGTGAAATGCATGATTCTGAAATAACTCGTGCAGATGTTAATAATGTAGTAGACTTCACCTGCATGATGAGACCAAGTACATAGCCACTAGCTAGATTTTGCAGGAAACAATGACACTTAGAAGTTAAATATATTTGATTTGGTTCTGATTTTGGGCAAACAGTCTACTCTGCCTTTAATCTCACAAGATCAATCAAAGCAAAATTACTTGCAATATAAAAAACAGAGTAGAACATAATTCCCGCTGTTAATTCATTTTCGGCAGGCAGTAGTTTTCCACACACGCGTGACTTGTGTGAGCGCAGAGGTTGAAGAGCCATCTTTGCTCGATGCATGCATCGCTTTATCTTTGAGTTCACCAATTCGCCTCCTCAACCTTTCTGCCTCATCACCTTCCATCACTCGTTTTATCGCACTTGCTGTCTCTTCCTTGATTATAAGCCTATCATTATCGACGTTAATCCGGATGGCTACCTTTGCTTGGATCTCCATCATTGCCGCATTCATCTTCTGCTCCGCATAGAGTGGCCAAGCGACCATCGGCACTCCATTGGAAACACTTTCCAACGTAGAGTTCCACCCGCAGTGTGTCACGAAACACCCAACGGACGCGTGTCCAAGTACTGCTGTCTGTGGGACCCACGACTGCACCACAAGCCCTACCCCTCTGGTCCTCTCAATGAAGCCCTCAGGCAAAAATTCCATTGCCGTGTCTTCTTTGCCTTGATGAGTTGTTCCAAAGAACGCTCCACTTGCAGTGTCTTGGTCCGGCCTCTTGATAGCCCAGATGAACCTGTGCTGACTAAGCTCTAACCCGAGCGCCAACTCAGCTGTCTGCTGCCATGTAAGCGTGCCACCGCTCCCGAACGACACGTAGACCACAGATCCACGTGGCTGCTGGTCCAGCCAGCTTAGGCAATGATGTTCCCAGTCCATGGAGACCGGTCTGGTCCAGACCAGGGGACCGACCGCGTGAACCGGCGGCAGCTTCACGCCCTCCGCTACGTCACCGATGGCCGGCTCTAGCTCATGGAACGTGTTCACGAGGGTGCCGTCGGCTTTGGCGGCGTCCTTGGCCATGGCCAAGAGCCCGGCGTACGTTTCGCTGCTCCGGTCGGCGAGCATCGAGCGGGGCAGATCGTGCGCGTGGATCGGCACGCAGCCGGGAAGGAGGATCGGCTCCGTCGCGTCGCGGTGCTCGCCGGCGCGCGTCGCGTCGAGCGCAGGGAGGTGCAGGAACAGGGACAGCAGCATCCACGGCGAGGTGAAGAACATGTAAAACGGCACGCCGAGCTCCTCAGCGACGACGCGCGCCGGGGTGCCGATCATGTCCACCACGAGCGCGACCAGTGGCGCTGACGCGGCGAGCGACCGGGCGATGTCACGGACGCGCGGGACGCTGGATGCGACGGCGTGGGAGGCGCGGTCGCGCACCGAGGAGGAGTTCGTCTGGAAAGCGTCCGCAGGCGTCGGCGCGGGCAGAGCCACAAGGTCGACGCCCTCGGCCAGGACGGACGCCGCCACGGCGAGGTACTGCTCCGAGGGGGGCCACCTCGCCGAGGCGAAGAGCAGCGTCGCAGCGAGGCCCTGGTCGGCGACGAGGCAGCGCGCGAGTTCAGCGAATGGGATGAGGTGGCCCAAGCACGGGCTGCACAGCAGCAGCACGCGAGGCCGCGCCTGCGCGCTCGCCGACGGTGGCGCCCCATGGTCACCTCCCATGACTACCGACGAACGACGAGGTCGCCGTCTCGCGGAGGAAAGTTTTTTTGCGTGCTAGCTCGGCTGGCTGTGAAGTGAAGTGTGTGACTTGTGTTGGATGATCGACTTGAAGTTGGCGAGCCTATAGTGACTCCGTGCGACGTTGTGTCACTGCTGTCATCTCTCGTGACTGGATCCAGGAAGAAGCCGGTGGTGACTTACGTGTCAAGAGTTGTATCTTGTGATGAGTCCACAGGTTTGGTCAAAGATAGCAATCGCAAGTCGAGGTTGGGAGTGTGATTCATTGGATACGGTAAATCGCTCTCACGAAAACTGCATTAAAGAAACGACAATGGGTTAAAGACTTGCCTAAGGGTATTCGTTTTTAGTGGTACTTTATAATTCTTTCAAAATATGAAAAAGATGGTGAATAGGGGTAGGCATTCAGTCTGGTCATTTCGTCTTTGAAAATTTGGAAAAAGTCAAATCCCCTCTGAACTTTGCCTGAGTCCATCCAACACCCGGATATTTAGCCCCTAAACTTTATAATCCGGTGTGGGTTTTGCCATAAAACTAATCACAATAGCAGGGGTTGTCCACTGAATAAAGGGAGTAAATATATAACATTCGACATATTATTTGATAAAAAAACTTTCAAATATCACATAACTATAGTATAATTGAGGTATAATTATATTGTAACTATAGTATAAAACTTATATATAACTTTCATATAACATATGAAAATAAGCGCGTGGCTTCCTAGCTCCGTGAGCTCCTACGGCGCAAGTCCTGTGTTGGACCGAGGAAAAAAATTGTCGAAAGTTTTCAAGTAGTGCAGAGAAGAAAAATGCTCATGTTACAAGAGCTAATAGAAAAAGAAAGCAGCCTGATGGAGCAACATCATCAAGTGTTCCTACAGAACAAAAGGCAAATACATTTCCTTTAACTTAATGCAAATGTAACTTATTAATGAGGTTTTGTGTGTTGTGTTTCAAATAAATGAGATTCTATATAAAATTTACTTCTATGTGATTTGCACATTGCAGACATTAGAGAACTTGCAAGGAGTAGGGGAAGGAACAACTCACAAGCTAGGCAGGACATCTGCAAGGAGCTCCAAGAACATTTCACTGAAGGGCAAGCCAACTGGACCAGAAATCTGATCAGCAATGCATTTTGTTGTGTGTATACCAGCCTAACACAAGTGCTTACCAAAACCTATGTTATTTACTGTAGTAGTTTCCTACCACTTGTGTTAGTACGATGGACCTGAAAATTGGTCAAACTTGTTTTAATCTGAACGTATAAGCTTGAACTTAACATGTCCTTATTTTGTTAATTTCTCGCTTGTATAATGCTCATGATTCAGTCATATATTCTTCTCAAATTACACATGAAAAATTTGAGAAAAAAATGCAAATGGGACAATTCCAAGAGCATACAATATTTCCATTGCATAATAATGTGCTTATCGAACTATGCATATTACTTCAACAATCTCCAGATTACAAGCAGCAGTAAAGGGATAAAAACTACTAACATACCTGAACTTCTTACACATTTCATTCCTCTCTAATCTATATGCCTGTATTCCATTGTAAAATTCCTATCTACAGAATATTATTCAGTGCATCAATCTCTATTTTCTACTCTGCATCTTGTTCCTATCTATTCTACTCTGCAACTTGTTCCTATCTACAGAATATTATTCAGTGCATCAATCTCTATTTTCTACTCTGCAACTTGTTCCTATCTACAGAATATTTTCATTGCATCAAATGTCAGATCAGCTTTCTTATTGCGCACACGGTATCTCTCTGCTCAAGCATGAGCATATTTAGAATGGGAGGACTCTGCATCATTCCACCGTCAGAAATAGCAACCCCAACCTAATTTCAAATCAAAATACAGAAATACACCAAGAACATCGATCAACCTTTAGCAAAAAAAAGAAGAGCACCAATCAACTAAATTTCACAAAATCGAAGGAAATAAATGAAATGTTAAGTGCATACCCGTACAGTCTTGTATCTGTAATACCATCTTCCATCATTAAGTTCTACCATTGTAGTTGGAGCATACGCCAACACGTTCTCTCTGTACGAAATTGGACATTGGATGGACTGCTGACGACCTTGGCTCCGTGCCGTTGATGTCTGCAAAGAACTCGAGGATGACGACATGCTCTGTCTTGCCTCTCTTTGCCCATTCCCCTTCGCAATTTGCCATTGCTATCGACATGTGATGGGAACTCAAGCATAACAATGTTTTCTCCCTTGCTTCTCCGCTTCCTTTCCCCTCCGCGACTTGCCTTGTATGTTTTGGTTTAGTCGATTATGAGATGGGGGAAGATGAACCATAAAGCAAGAATAACTTGTCCCCTTCTGTCATGTGGGGGCGCACGTATAACAGACGACAGCGAGTCCGTGACATGCGCAGAGCCGCTGAAGAAGCAGCACGCGCGAGGGACGCGCGAGGGACACGCACGGAGACACGCACAGCAAGGCAACCACCAGTGGCTAAATTTGAAAGGATTAGTTTAGTTTCCTATTTTAGCAATTGGCTAAGTTTGAAAGGTTACTTTAGTTTTCTATTTTTAGTCTATAATTATAAAAGCAATTGGCTAAATTTGGAAGGTTAGTTTAATTTCTTATATTTAGTCCATAATTTTAGGAGCAATCGACTCTGATTTGGTTGAGTCCTTTAGCTATATATTCATATAATTGAACACTAGAAGGGGTAAGCAAGAATTATTTCCTGAATCTCCTCCTTCTCTTTCTCCAACCCCAACAGGAGTGCTGAGGGGTAAAACCTCACCTCAACCACGGATCGTGACTATAAACTCCGTAGCCATGGTCCAGCTACCCTAGGTCTCGGTGACCGTGTCACCTTCCCTCCTATTATTTTGCAAGTGCCCAATCAGCGTGACAACATGGCAAACATGATCCAGTCGGCATGCCATGCATGCAAAACCATCTTGCAAAATAGGTTAGGGGTTAAATGGACCAGATTATAAAATTTAGGGGGTAAATACCTAGATTGATAGTCCGGGTGTTAGATGGACCCTTGGGCAAAGTTCAGAAGGGATTTGGACTTTTTCCTTAAAATTTTGGTCTTTCAAATTTACAAACTGATTTTATTAGTAGAAAAATGTGGACTGGCGATTGGGTTCCCAAAAAATTTGGTTCCGGTCTTCATTTTGACCGAGGAGACCAAACACATTAGATCTGCTCACATGTGAAGACCAAAGTGAGGAACCCTAGCCTGGGCATACCTATGTTGCCACTAGCTGCCACCACTGTCGTTCTCTTGCTCCACTACCATCATTACCGTTCTATGGGGTCTCGTTGTAGCCGCTAGCGCCACTAGATCTCACACAGAAACCCCTTCATTGGCACCCTTGTCATCGACTCATCATCATTCTTTAGGACCCTGTTGATGGTGCTGTCATAGCCAGATCTCATTATTGACACTCTGTCCCTGTTGCTGGCGTCTTGGAGTAGCCAAATCTCGCCATCACTGTCCTGTCGCTGCTAAGTAGATGTTGCTACCATGCTATCGGATCACTCATTAGGGTTGAAATATTGGTGAACATAGTTAGACCATGCTCAACGCAGGGACGTGGCGAGTGGTCTTATCCTACCACATTGTAATATTCCCACCAACTCAGCCGAGGGAGTGGCTCTATAGAGATGCATGTGCCATGCAAAAGGCACGCGTGCCTTGCAGGGTGGCTTCGATGGTCCGGGCCTAGAACGATAAGGAGAAGGAGGAAAAGTGAGTGGCACTTGGAGACCTAGTGCAGATCAAGCCGATGGAGGACTCCGACAAGCAAATCGGTCAATCAGGAAGCAAATCAAGTCACCATCGACGAAATTGACACAACCTCCTTGGATTGAGGTCATCAGGCCACTACTAATGAAATTGACATGACCTCCCTAGATCAAGGCCATCAAGTTACCACTGTGACCTTGCCAGATCGAGTTCCAGCTCACTGGATCAACACGACCTCACCGTATCGAGCTTCAACCCCGCTAGATCAACTTTCCCTCTACTCATTGTCATGGTCACACCCCGCACGAGGAGGCAGGAATAGGAGGGGGCAAAGGGAGATGATGCCATCGGTTGTGTTAGTAAAGGTCGAAGAAGAGAAGCTCCAGTGATGGAGAAGGGGAAGAAAGACGGAGAGTTGAAGGCGCCGCCGGGCCGATGCTACATTGTAGAGAGAAAAGGACGAACAAGCATCGATGGGTCTAGGTCTCTAGGAGAGAGAAAGATTAGAGGAGGGAGGGGAAACTAAGTAGGTCTGAGGCTGACCATGGGTCCATCCTGAGGATAAGGGTATATGGTTCCTTCTTTTTGTGTCATGTCATAAGCTCCAAAATATAAAGGTTTCAATTGATTAGATAATAAGAAATATAAAAGCGACAAAAACAGGAATAATTGAGGCTGAAATGCAAAAAAAAAACTCTATTTGTGAGCAGTGTGGCCTATATGTGTTATAAACCCACGTAGCACGTTGAGACCACTCAATAGAATGGCCTACATTGTTCATGCCCTTAGTGTGCTTTTAATAGTAACTTAAGTGCTTCATGACTTTGGGATCTTGCTTCTTAAGCATGTCTTAAGGGGTATAGTCATGAGTGTAGAAGTGTGGTGTATGTATGTCATGTGTGAGCATACTTGACTTTTATGTAGTTGTCAGTGTCTGAGCACCAATAGATGTGTGAGAAATCATAGTCCGAGATCGACTAGGAGGGTCTGTGATGCAAATGGCATGTCCGGAGGTGCCCAGGAGCGAGAAGGAGTACCATCAAGTATACATGTTTAGGTCTCCTGAGTGATCACAACATTACTCATGTTCTTGGTCACTATCAGAGAAATTCGTACAAGTCTATGGGAGCTCTTGAGCTATCCTAGCACACTAGGAGTTCTTTCCAATCTCTGTGTGTCTCCCTTCTATAGGAAATAAGATGTGTTTTTTATACCCTATGGCTATAGCTCTCTACGACGAGAGAAAAAAAAACTATTTACGATCATGAGTCTAGAACTAACTCATTGAACTCCTCATTAGGTCTATTGTAGAAGTAGACATCTTTAGGGTTCCCACTAGGTCCACTTACATTATCTCTGATCTTTCTCATGGGTCCGAAAAACCACGCTCAGGAGAGATAGGGTCTTGGATATACCATATCTCTTCGTATTAATGTCAAGAGAAAACTTAAGAAAATCTAAAGTTAATGCAATGAATAGGCTCTGCAACATGTGCACTACTATACAAGGTGACATTATACCTAGCTAGGCACTTATCTATCCATTTTGTTCATAAGACTTTGCCCTTCATAGGACAGCAAGGAGTTTTTGTGAGGTGACAATTGGAGCGTAGGATCAATCCCCATTCCCGGATGCTATTACATGGCGCAACATGGAAAAGGATAACCTGCCTACTTTATTTGACTCAGCTAGTAAAGATACATTTGGCAACCCCCGAGCAGCCCATAGTCATGGGTTTTTGCCCAAAATAATGCCATGACTTGATTCCCGGACAGACAACCAGCATTTCTCATGTTCCAGCGCATGAGTCACATGGCTATCTCTGAACAGCCCTAGGGGCATGACCTCAATCCGGGTCAACTGACCTAGATAGAGTCTCAACATATGGTTTTTCTTGAGCATATCGTCGAACAAATGATGAGCACGTGTACCTTTCCATAAGACCTTTAGATCTGGTCTAGGCTAGAGAGGTGCTGACCTACCAGTCTTCATGACTTATCTTTTTAACTGAGCAAGCTAGTAAAGTAGAAACAACTTTATCTGAACACAGATAATAATAATATTAAAAAACAAGTTATTGAAGGGAGAATTATATGACATGGTCTCGAGGTTTTTCTTGAAGACGACGAAGGCTTGCGCGTGGCAAAAGAAAACTATCGTTGGACACATTGCGGACTACTCAGCGATAGCCACTGGAGAAGAGCTAACTGAAAGGGGATAAGCACTCCTGAAAGAAGCAGGACTCAGGATCATGCAATGGCGCTACTACTCGCTCATCGCCAAAAGTTCTCCTAAGCTTCCGTGTGCCCGGCTTCCATGCACCCAAAGCTTTACCTCCTGCAGGATCATGGTGAACTGGCGATCAGCGCTTGCACCGGGGAGAGGAGATTGTTGAACACCCAAGCAATTTCGATCTTACCAAACGTTCCAAAGCAAGCAGAATCTCCTAGGAGTCGAAGCCTCTTATCATTCATTTGCTTTGTGTACGCTTCTCGGCCAACTGACTGCAGGGCACTAGACGCCAGAGACCTCTCGCACCGGGAGGATCTCCAGACCTGTCGCGAGTAAGCACCAACAACAAACGACGTGGTCCGCCGCCAGACCGCATAGCAAACAACTGGAGCTAGCGGCTGTCCATTTCTCTGGCCAGCATCCTGTTTGCTTGCTGTCTACCACCGTCTCTGGAGCGCTAGCCATGCACACCAAGAGCTTTGCATTTCGCAGGGGCCAAGCACGCCACAGCTCCTTTTAACAAGAAAATATTTGCATGCCAAGAAAGAAAACTTGTTAAGCTGAATTGGCATAGTAATGCAGATCACCTCTCAAGTAATTTAGTTAGTATTTCCTTTATTCCATTCCATATTATAAAGTGTTTTGTATTATTCTAATAAATCAAATTTCTCTAACTTTGACCAACACTACTAAGTCAAAAATTTCAAACTTTGACTAACACTAACAATCAGTGCCAGTGCCAACTCCAAACCCGTTGTAGGTGTCTGATGTGTGTGGTTAGTTATAGAACCGACACATATGACACAACATATGTGTTAGTTATCAACAAACAACTGACATACATGAGGCTCACGGACATGCTCATATGTAAAGGTTTGTTTTTCACAGTCACATATAAGTCCTCTAAGGACCATTGGAGGACCTTGTATATGCTAATTTATGAGAACAGCTGGTACAAATAGTTTGGCAAAATTATGTGTATCGGTTGGACTTTAAAGTCGGCGCATATGGGGTTTTATATGTACTGGTTCTTATTCTGAGCTAAAGATATGCTTGGTGTATTTTATTTTAACTAGGTCAAAGTTAAAGATGCTTAACTTAAGACAGATTAAAATATTTTACAATATTCGACAATATGGAAGACAGAGATAGCTCTCCAGTAAAAAAAAGTTGTTTTGGAATGCGTGCAATTAACTTGAGTTAACTTTGCATATAAAAGTTATTTAAAATATATGTTTTTCGCATATAAAAATAATAGGTATTCAAGTATATGAAACCTTTTTTAAAAGTTTATGTTAATGAACCTGGTAGTCAAAGTTCTATAATATTTACTTTGAAAAGCCTAAAATAATTTATTGTTTTAAACTGGAGGGAGTATATAGTATTATGCATTGGTCCACACCACATTCTGCTCAAGATTTTAATTATGCCTCGCCTTCTTTTCTTGCCCCCGCCCCCTCCAATGTCTATTCATTTATTCTTTTCTTTTTTAAAATGATATTCTTCGCATCTTTCTTCTAGTTGTAGTACCTGTCCATGGCTGCTCAGCTTGATTTTTGTGAGCCATGCCCATCATCCCCTCGAGACAGTGCCTCAAATTGATGGTACAATTTCTCCATTCTTTCTTCAACACATCATCCTATGGTTGACGAATCGACAACCTTAACAGGGTAAAAATAGAGCTCAATTTATTTTGTAGACTTAGTGCAATATACTAGTAACATTCTTGTGTATTTTAATAACATACTTTATTCATATATGGATGATTTTTGTCCTTGTATATGCATGCGTAGTTACGGCTATCCACTTGAAATACTAGATATCGATCCATACACGTACACCTGCGGCCTGCATGTACTACATATTTTAAACTATACACACTTGTTAAAAATCGAACACGAAACCTCGGTGCTGTCACACACACCCCTATGCCACTGCATTAGCAAATACATCTCTATCTATTAATTATTAAATAATAAAAATATTGTGGTTAAGACTTGTTCAAAATTATTATAGAAGAACTAATTGATGCCCGAAATACGTCAAAAGCGTTAGCATGGGCAGCGCCACGAAGTGAGGTCTCAGGGACAGACGCCGCCACGGCGAGGCACTTGTGGAGGGGGAACGACCTCACCGAGGCGAACAGCAGCGTGGCGGCAAGGCATGGTCGGCGATGAGGCGGTGCGTGAGCTCCGCGAATGGGATGAGGTGGCCCATGCACGGGCTGCACAACGTCGCCGGAGCTCGACGGCCTCCTCCCATAGGCTTGCTAATGGTCTAGGGCCGAATAGGCGGAGTAGATTGGTTCTTCAATTGGCCCAGCTTTGGATGGGAGGAAATGGATTGACGCTGCAATTGGGCTGGAGCGGTTTGGTGTCTAGACAAAATGGTTTGGATCGATCTCGTTTCGGTTAAAATATTTCGGGTCCAAAATGGTTGAGTCCAGTGGAGGCAAATGGTTCCTAGGCCCCATTCCCTAAAGCTCAAGCGCCCAACGCAGACATGCAGTAACGCCCTCACCTGGCGCGCCACCCATTTTCCAGGCGCCGCCGTCACGACCGCTGTTTTCCTCGAGTAGTCCAGGCGCCGCCTCTGGGAGCTCGGCCGCCGGCCTCCCGTGCCCCTCCACCGTCCTTCTTCCCCCACCGGCCTCCCGTCCCCCTCCGCGGTCCCCCTTCCGGTCTTCCCCCATCTGGTTCTTGGCTCTTGCTAGCATTACAGGGATTATACTGAATTGAAAATTGCGTTTGTATTTTACTTCTGAAATTTCACGTTTAATGGAGCTTATTGTGAAATTGGAGATGACATGTAGTAGTGCCAGTTTAAAAACAAGGATAGGTGTACGTCCTTTTCAGTAGAGCTACATTCATTATGATCGAAATTTCTACTGTACTTTTTAGTGTGTGAGAACTAGAAATAGGTGCTTTTTATCTCATGCGAGTGTATTTGTTTATTTCAAGCTTTGGCCAATATATATGTGTGATGGTGTGGTCTGATCCACTAGCACACACCACCTCATCACTAACTGCTTAAAATTATCATTTGTAATGGCTCAACTAGCTGTTATAGATTTTTGTCACTAATATAAAATCCTAACGGTTCCTCACCCATTATACATATCTCACTGTTATGAGTCGGAATCACAAGTTGTTAGTGATATGAAAATTCCTAACAAAAATACCAAAAAAATGTGGCCAATTGATCGCCGTCGCTAGGCCACGTCACCACCACTCATTGTCGATGGTCTGTTGCGCCTCTTTTCATGCTGCTCCTCTCCCTTTTCACCATCGGATTGAGCTCGAAGTGGCCAGATCTAGGGGTCTCGAGCTCAAGGCTACCAGATCTAATGGCCCCGAGGTTAATGTGGCTAGATCCGAGGAGAAGGGGGTGAGGCAAAAGAGGGCTTGAGGATGGCATGTGAATTCTATTGCTCCACTGCAACAACAGCGATGGCAAGAGTGCGTTGACAAGGAGATGATAGAGAAGAGGAGGATGAAACAGCGATTATAAAAGACATGGAGTTGTCGATGTGGCTACCTCACCATTGTCAGTCGCCGTTGGCCACCTCACGACCTCATTGGATCTAGGCCATTGCTAGATGCAACCATGGGGGAGGAGGGTAGCAGTCCACCCAAAGAGGCTAGATTCCACAGTCCACGAGATCCAAACCACTCGATCTTGAGTCTTTAGCACTTAGTTGTCGCCACCATCTTGTTGTCGTTGTAGGTGAGGAGGAGGGGAGATGGCATTCGGGGCAGTGCTCAGGAGAAGGATGGGAAGAGGGAAGCACCATCCGTGCTCGAGAGGGAAGGGAATGCGAAACAGTGACGTCGTTTGGGAGCAAAAGAGAGTTGATGGTGACGGCAATGCTCAATGGAGAGAGCTTGGGAAGGAGTTGATGAACTTGGGAGGAAAGGGATTGAGTTGATGGCGTGCAGGGTGCTGAGACCTAATAGTAGTATATATGATGTCTATCTGTAGAGCCATCACATATAACCTTTTATTTTTAATAGCTCTAAATTATGAGCTGTTATATATGACTAAATGAACATATGTAACCAATACTACTTATGAGCAGTTATAGATATATTCTCATCAGTGACAGGTTGTTTGTCCATGTTGCTATCTGCAACGGTCATCACCCACTGCATCGATTCCAGTTTCAATTTGAGGAAAAATACACAAACTATGAAAAATGTGAAGTTCCCACACGGGTATTGCAATTGAGGAAGCTATCACCAAGTGCTTACTTGATAGAGTAGAACATTAGGGACACTTAGTTTAGATGATACATCTAACGATACATAATGCGTTTGGTCTCTTGAAATCCAACGACAAGCCTGACTTGCTTTTTGACGGCGAGCACTTACAGATGAGGTGTTGTGCTCAGATACTAAATATCTTATCCTAAGTTTAAGATGGCATTGCACCGACTAATGATGCTATCCTCGAGATACGGAACCTTATTCTACACGTTGCTTCTCGTATGCCCGGACGCCCGGCAACAAATAATGACGACGTCGCTGTCTCGCCAAGGAGCGTTCTGTTGCGTGCGCTAGCTCGGGTGGTTGTGGAGTGGAGTACCGGAGTGTGTTTTGAGTGTTTCTGTGTGGCGGCCGTTGGGTACTTGAAGTAGGCGAGCGTAGTATGTCCTTGCGACCATTGCGTCGCTGTTGCCGTCAGTTGTCACCGAAAGAAGGAAGAAGGCTGTGAATTTGTACGTGTCAAGAGTTTTGTATCTTGTGATGCATCGACACGTTTGGCCAAAGATGGCAATCGCTGGTCCAGGTTGGGAGTGGATTGATTGGATATGGTGTCTGCATTTCAGAAATGACTATGGGTTACGGGCTTACCGCGAAGATATCGAGTACTCACTTTCTCAGTTTTAAATATAAAACGCATTGTTTTGTTAAATAAGATTTTTATCAGTAATTACTTTACTAATATATTATTTATATGACATAAAAGTATAATCATAAAAAAAATTCTTTACACACATTTATTAACAATAATTTTATGTCATAAAAATTATATTTTTAAAAAATAATGGTTAATTGAAATCATGCTCTACCGAAATAAAATGTGTCTTATATTTTAAAATGGAAGGATATTCGTCCAATTCGATGGTATATCAGATCAGTTAATCCTTGGAAACATTCATATTAAAGTTATAAAAATATGCATATTTGAGGTCATGTAGACATGTTAGACATGTTGTAAGTATTACCAATTCAACATAAATGCTTAAACTAACGAGGAAAGGCAAGCAATTCTATAATTTTTTATTTAATTATTTGTTAGATTGGACTCAAACTCAAAATCTTTTATATATATATATTGAGTTATATATATTGATTAGTTCAATCTAAGAATAAGAATACAAACTGATGAGGATAAATAAGCAACAGTAACAACTGTGGCTAATTGTGTCATAACTACACCATGACATAGTGATCCTATGTTGTTAAGGTTAAGGAAGAAGACAGAGGAGCTGAGACCGATGACGTTCAGACGGACGAGTGAGGGCATGAGGGAGAACAAGGTCGATGAGCATAGAGATTAAACTTTTTATAGGAAAAATGTTGATAACAGAGCTAGCTCTAGAGCTAGACAGGATGTATGACCAAGCATCTACGCCCAAAGCCAAGGGGTCCATCACCTTCCTAAATCACACCACCCTCGGGTCCAATTGGCTCTCCTCGCTGCTCGATAGGCAGGCGAGGAAGACACGATTGGTCCATTACTATGACTATTCAGTTGGTAACAGGAGCCAATGGTTCATCTTCACGTCTCTCGTCTGGGCGTGGTGCCTTCAGCCCTCTACAACAAGCAGTAGCTAGCACCGTCACCCAGCAGGAAGGGGATCACAGACATGCAGCCCTTCCCTGCTTCATAGGACACCCACGCCACACTAACACAGACCAACTGATAGGTGTCGGTTGAGAACCCCACCGGCACAAACCATCCGGCAAGGCAAACTTCAAATGCCCTAATACACTAGATACTACGATTAATTGGTGAGTATTTTAAAATGTTGATTTCATTGGGAAGGACAGGCATGTGTCTACCCGCTGTGGCTCCACCACTGAAAAGCTGGCAAACTAAATGTTATCATCATTGAATGGTGATGTGGCGTTGTACAGATCTTCACCGTCGGACAGCATGAGATCAATCGACCTTTCAGGTGGATCAAATCTGTCGACGTTTTATTTACTAGCAAGACGCATATAGATATTACAGCAGCATTCTCTCACACACTTTTAAATGGCTCGTTAGCCAGAAATAGGCCTATGCTAGAAAATAGACTCAATGGCAGACCCAACCTTAACAATATTTATACTACCTATGACTATCAGCTTTATCACAGTGTAATATTTCAATTTTTTTTGTAAAACTTGTAGATATGTGCAGAATTACTCATATTATTGAATAAAATTTGCATACATTATTGTGTTAGAGCATTTTATAATAGTTTAGGAAAAAATCTTCAATTTCTAAAAAAATAGTTAAATATTATATACACGTCAGTTATTATTGATAGTAGTAACAAAACCGATAAGCATATAGATGACTAGATATCTTGAACATATGAGGTAGCTGCCAAAGCTTAGGTGCAAACTTAGTTGATTGAGTTAGCGTTATTGTTATCAAAGATATAAAATATGTATATTTTTACATAAAAAATGTCACTTGAACAATATTTATAGTGTATTGTAACTATTAGATTTATAACAAATGTCATATCCAATTTTTTCATAAAATCATAGTCCAGTTTTTCATTATATAATATCTACATATATTACTACCTCCGTTTCCAAATGTTTGCCGTTGGTTAGTTCAACGTCAAAGTGGAGGGAGTATTACTTTACATCTCTTTAGAATATTTGTATGAAAAAATATTTTTTTTAATTTTGAAAAAAACTAGTTAAGGAACACGGATGTATGAAGTAATATAAAATCAGTTGACATGTACGGCATTAAGCCATAAAAATTGATAATCTCACGTGTGAAAAAATCATAAATATTATATTTTATAGTTGATGACTATATCTGAAGTATACGAATGAGTTTGTTGGTAGACTTTGGGTGCAAGCTCATTGGCTGGAGCGAGCATTATCGCCATCGAAGATGGAGAGGAGTTAAAGGAAGATAGAAAAGAGGAACAATATGTACAAGTATTTAGTTTCACACCGTATTATGGCTAAAAAACGAATTCATATTAAAATTTTTGTAATTCAAGGATACATGAAAATTATGTGATAAAATGAGCCATAACATACAACAATAGTTAGCAATTTTGTATTCCCTCAATCTCAGACTTAAGCTCTTTTAAAAGAAATTAAGAAAATGAATGTGAATGGTTGCGATGGTTAAGAGGAAAAAATTAGGTAAAGAAATTAATTGTATTTTGAGAAAAATTTTAATCCTAAAAATATATATTTTTTAAAAAATGGAGGGAGGAACTCGCGATGATAGAAAACTGCATTTCAATATTTATGACTTATGCTATACTCTCTCTATCCTACAATATAAATATTTTTGAGTTATTTAGTAGATATTATGATTAAGATGAAGATATTTTGGTGCCCTCAATAAATAAGCAAATAAATGTGAAGAGATGGATGAGATAAGTAGTATTTATAATAAAAATTCTTATATGAAAGGACAACATTTAAATTAAATCTCAGAAATTATTATATCGTTGGGGGAAGAGAGTATTTTTGCTACTTCCTTGTCCGCCCGTTCTGTAGACCTCGTACAACTAAGCAGTGTCATAGGTTTTTTTTTCTTTTTTGAAAGGAGGCAGAGGCATTAGTTCGTTTACGGGAAGGAGTAACCAATATCGTGGTTTGTTTTAGCTTGAGCGTGTTCGACCCAGACAGGCACTGACCCCTAAAGAAAGCCCATACTTCCCACCGTAATTCGCCTCTCTGATTCCTTGCTTTTTACTCGATCTCCTCGACTCCCGTCTCCGCGTGAGTTCGCCGGACAGCCGCCGGAGCGGTAGTACCTTTGTTCTCTTTGCCTTAACCTGTGCGTCCGCGATCGACCGAACCCGGCTGTCGACGCGAGAGATAATGCCGTCGTCATGCTTTTCGTCAGTGCTGGCCGCCTTGAGAGGCGGCGGGGCGGAGGACGACGACTACCAGTGGGCCGCCGGTGAGGGGGAGGAGGGGACGGCAGCGCTGCTGCGGCGGAGGCTGCTCGTGGGGGAGACGGCCGCTGCGTCGGACAGGGAGGCGGCGGCGAACCTGGAGGAGGAGGTGAGCGCCCTGGAGCGCGTGCTGGTCGTCTCCGTGGCGGAGCGGGCGGCGGCCGAGTCGCGGAGGCAGGAAGCCGAGGCGCGCGCGGACGACGCCGAGGCACGGCTGGTCGCAGCGGCGAGGGAGAAGGACGCGCACGTCGAGGAGCTCCTGCTGGCGGCGGCGGAGTCGGCGGCCAAGGGCAGGCAAATCCGCGACCTCGAGCTGCAGATTCAGGCCGTCAACAACATGACCAGCAGGTTTCGCTGGTATTAATTAGTCGACAGATTAAGCTGCTAATCTGGGATAAGCAAGAGAAGATTCAAGAACTACAGCGATATGCACGGATATCCCTGAATTGATTAACAAATTAATCTTCTCTTTTTGTATTGTTGCAAAAAGTTTCAGGGATTATTTTGATCGAATTTCTCGCTACTGCATGTGCTCCAAAATCCGAATCGATGTGCCAGACTTGTCCAAAACATAACTTTGTTAGGAGTTCATCCAACATTGACTTGGACTGACTTTTTTATCTTTTTGTTGATTTTTGATTGGTATGTTTATTTTGTTCTACGTTTTGAATTTTGGAGCCTAGTTAAGCTAAGAATTTCCACAGAGATTTGTGCTGTTATGGCTTAAATAAAAGGCACTTTCAGATTGTCCAGGGAAATCTCAAATTGGAGCCTTTTGAGGCGATTCCATATTTCCATGTAGCTTTGGTCACTGTCTACTTTGACATTTGTTCATGAACAGGTTATTCGCTAAGCATTTTATACAGCTCTATTCCAGGTCTCTAGGACCAAGTGTTTGAGAATCTGACATTGCTGAAGCAGATGATTACTACAAAGCTCGGCACCTTTGTTATGGTTTGGATACAGAGGTTCAAGACATCTGAACTAATTACTTCAATTTAGCATCTCTATGTCGTAATGCTGTAAGAACCCTTGACCATATACATATTTGGTATAGAGATTGGTTTAAATTCTATCACCTGATGCATGCACTGAATTTTCACATAAATATGAGAGCAGGCAAGCAGAACCTACATCTGCCCACAGTAACTTCCCGGCCCGAAACCGAAATGTGATTTACAACTAGCAAAATTTGGGTTTTACTTGTTACATTTTCGGTTAAACCAGTACACGACCGGGCACAGGAAACTGACCCTGATTTGAGATTGGCAGATGTGCTTGAAACAAACCCTGCATTTCAGTATCACCTAAGAGGTTTCATCAGTTCAGTACCATCGTCATAACGAGATCATTCCAAGCGTCGACAGGGCCTGGAACGCACCAATGCAGGCAATCATTCTGAACTGATTTGGCATCCTTGTCACCTTTCACAAATGGATACCTGTAAGGCCCAACGTGGCCATCAGGTCTCATGGATGAAAGGCTGTAAGTATCCAAGAGCTTCAGATTCGCAGCATTCTGTGAACCACCTTGCGCCACTTTGGCCTTCCTGAACTCTTCAAGTTCAATTGGTCTCATGACATGATCCATATCTTTTCCACTGTACTCTCCCTTCTTGTAAGGCAATACCCGGCTACAAGTTCCCCCGTTAAACCACTCCGCATTCTCGAAGTGATCAGGTGCCCAACTCCTGAAGAGAACAACTGGCTTGTGGTTCGCAGATGTGATGAATCTGAAAACCTGTTGCAGAGTCCTGTGGTATAGGTGCTCAAACCCAAGTTCGAGTAACTTCTTGTCCTGACAATAATGGCAGCCTATCACCCTACCGTTCTCCCAGTAGACTGCAATCTTGAGAAACCATTGTCCACCGGCAATCACAACATAGTCAAAGCTGTCATACTGACTTGTCCAAATTGGGTCGAGTACATCAAGGTGAAGCTGGATTTCAGAGGTGGATTGCCCGTTCTCATTTTCAAATACCTCAGATTTGATGAGGAAGGGACTCCAGACGAGTGACAGTGTGAAGTTGTATGATTGGAAGTGCCATCTCCTGCTTCTGTATTCCTTGTCATGGTAGACCTCAACAGGTTCTTCAGCCTAAATAAACAGCAAGCAGGTCGGCTCAGTATGATTATCTGTATAACACTCCACGTACAAGTTCAAAAGAACGATACTCTGCCCTATTTCTTCTGTGAGAGACAATTGGATCATAATATTATGGAAATTTCGTTCTGATATATCTAAATGCAGATCATGACAATAGGCAGAATAACACAAACCCAAGCAACCAAAGACTGATATTTCCAAATTTATCATCATGGACAAGAAACATGCTAGCTACTAGAATCACAAGCAAAGTTCGTGTGTGTGTGAGAGAGAGGTCATCTGAAAATATCATTGATAATGTTAATGTACAGTAAGCATGGAAGGCACTTGAAACGTATTTGGCATTCTGGATCGTCATCCTATATCATCCCTTACTATTAATATATAACAATATTTTTACTTTACCTTTAGCTTAAGATTGGAGTATAACGTCAGAAATTAATATGTAAAGAAACAGAATGAGAATGTTGCGTACTATAGAGGCTTCACATCAAATAGCCACAGACCAGTTACAAATTAGTGTGTATATTGACAAGCTAGATAGAACTATATATCTACAAACACCTGTGCATTTCATTAAAAAAGAAAAATCAACGTGTGCCTTTCCAAGACATTCTAACATAGCTATTAGGCAAGATGCACAGAGGAACATGATTATTCAAGGAAAGCATGAACATTGCTTCATAGCAGGCGATAGAAAGAGAATAAGAGAAAATATGTAAGGTTCACAGCATTTACCTTAGATAAAAGGCAAATCAATGACTGAATTTGATTACGAAGAATGGAATCACCAATCAGACCCCAGGATTTGTTCCTCATAGCACTTAGAAATTTCACTCCATCAAATTGTGGCAGTTCACACTCATATGGTTTCCACCTCCAGCGTAGATATGACATGTCAGGTCTACCATTCAGCATACAGTTCTGGTGACCATCAATAAATTGACAAGTTTTGTTTGTATACGCTGGGCCTGAGGGATTTGGTATCCATTCCCCATCAAAAAGGTTGCATTTCCCTATAAAAGAAATGCCCTAAATGAGATGATAGAAACAACAGCACTAAAGAAAGAAAAAGTGCAGTTTAGTATGCCCTTTCTCATGTCAAGTACTCGAGTATCCAAAACGTAGGAAGCCTGTGGTAGAAAGTAGGTCCCAAAATGGTCTTTCAGATAGACAAGCAGTAATAAATGGGTAATAGATTCACAAAACTGCACATGTTTACAGCTCAAGAATTATCTATTTGTTGTTGGAACAAAGATGTGCAGGCAGATATTTTTCAGAAATTCTATCCTTTTTCACAGGAATTAGGTCAGTACAATAGCAGGTGTCAAGCTTGTGAATGAAGTTGAGAACTCACAATTGTGACAGAATATTACTTTTTAGGTTTTAGGAAATTGAGGTCATACAGATTGGCCATTTTTCTCATTTACCCATTTGAACTGGTAATACAGTTTCAGAAGTTTGGTATTGGTGCTTCAAGTGTTCACTCATATCATTTTTGCTATTATTTTTTTTCTTCAAAAATATTACTTGCTAATTGTTCAGTCTCAACCAAAATAGACTTTCTCATTCAAAATTTACTTCAAAATGAAATTTTTTTAAGGCATAGCAGGATTGCTACGAGTATTGCACCAAAGGAGTTCATAAATATGTTATGAGGGGCGAAAGAGAGGCAAGCAGCTTGAAACTACTACAGTCAGGTACTGGATAGTTATTTGGCCACTCAGCTAATTGGTAAAGGGTGGGGAAATATATTGCCTTGCTCAGTGTTTACCACGTCTAAAAAAAGAACATTTGGAGCTTAGCAGCACATGCTTGGCACCACATCTACAATTCGTCCTTAACGACCAGTGGTTTAGTTGCTCCAAGTTGTCAAGTAAGCAAATTCTGCTGCAAACAATTGCTTACAAATCACCACTCACTTGTCAAAAGTCAACATGCTTTGAATAGATGAATGGTTGACTCTGGGTGGGCATCCCACGCAATATGCATTACTGAGAACCTCTCAACTGTTTACTAATGGGAATAATATGCAACAAGGACTTTGAACAAATGTTGCTATGAGCAGTATTATTGTAATAAAAGCAGACATTACAACTAAGAGTGCAGAAGCCCACTTAGCTCAATATAACAAAATTGCAAACAACGTGAATCAGTACAAGATTTTAACTAAAAGTACTCAGACAACATTTGCATATGGCAGATGGACAGCAGAGTTCTTTTCTTTTTCTCATGTTTTAGCTGAAGAAATAATTTATTGGCTAGCATTTCAAGGCCATATTTATATTCTTGACACTTCACACAGATATTTACTCACAAGTGGTTGATCCTAAACAAGATTAAAATAGACAACTTTCTTATTTTTATTCCCCATCCAACGTAAAAATACACCTCAAACACATGCATAAAAAAATTGATTTCCAAAATTCTGGCTCTTGAAGAGATAAAAAGAGCTGCATTTCTAGTTTTTCAAAGAGAAGAGATTAAATATTACCACTTGGAGGATAAGATAAAAAAGATTGCAATACACAAACTTGAGATACAACTGCCGAACTGCCCCACCAGAGAAAGTTCCTTCATTCCAAGCTTTCCCCACCAAACCCGCCGGAAATAGCGTTACCCAAATGACAAAGAAAAAAGTTTCTCCCCTTCGAAATATTCCCTTGCTAACACAGCAAATAAAAATTGCACGCTGTTCCAGGGAACCGGATGAACAGACAACAAATTCAGACAAATTCATTTGATCCAATACTACCAGAGCAGCCCAGTCGCACGCAGCAAGATCAAGAGAAGGCAAAATTTCTAATCACTGGAACCAAAGAACACAGATTCCCAACCTTTCTACGCCCAAGGAAACCGCTAATGCTCGCTCCAGGAACCACCAAGAACAGCAAAAGCTGTCGAATTGCGGCAAATCTCGCAGTCCCCGAACCCACCGACAGCATAAACCCTCCCAATCTCCCTGCATTCACGCTCAAAATCACAACTTGAATGTCAGACAGGCTCTAAAAACCGCACCTTTGCTGATCTCCGGTGAAGAGGAGGGGAGGGAGCAGAGCACCCGGAAGAAGAGGCCGGCGAGGAGGAGCCACCCGACGGCCTTCAGCAGCGCGGGCCCGCCCAGCCCCCACCCCCCGTCTCCCTTGTGGTGCCGAGAGGAGGCAAAGGAGGAAGAAGACGGCGGCGACGCCCACCACGACCACCACCACCACCTGGAGCTGGAGGCCATGGAAGGAGGCAAGGCTTCGGGCTCGAGGTCCAGCGTCGACAGTGGGGCGGTTGGGATTGGCGATTCGCACGGCTTGCTGCTTACCTTCTCGCGGCAGGACATACTTCCATTACATAGGCGTGCTTTATTACAGGAGTAAATATTTTCATTACCGAGTTAGGAGTACTAGCACCACTGACGGACTCAGTGAGGGCTCTCTAATCGAAGTAGTGCTACTACACTAATGAGATTTCGGAGGATTTTATTCCTTAGGATTTTATTATTGTGAGATCCTTTGGATTGAATGAACAGGACTCATCAAATCTTGTAGGAGTAGATTGGGCTTACATGGCCCGATTCGACAGGAATCTGAGTATTAGGTCAGTGGAGCTGTTTGTTTAGAATAGTTTATTTTACCAATGATTCATCGAAATGCGCTTTCTGGTAAATTTCTGTGCAGAGGAAGACATGGCATTTTAATCGTGTTTTTTAATTTAGTAAAATATATTTTATCCGTATGACTCATAACGTTAAGCTTTTTCTTCACTAAATTCTTATCATAGATTATCGTTAAGCTTTTTCTCCAGTAAATTTTTATCACAACCAATCACAACTATTTCTTATTAAATTTCTTCATATTTTTTTCTTAACCAATCCAACCTTTCACGTTCAATCATAAATTCCTCATTAACTTCCGTATCCAACTCTAAACATTTACATTTTGAGATGGAGGTGGTACTAAGACGCATAAAATTATTGTCGAATGTCAAATTAATTCCACTGTAAAGTTTATGTAATTGTTGTCAGATGTCATAAGACCTTATAATTATTAAAGCTATCTTTTATTATCTAAATTTTATTTTGAACCATTTTACTTAGATCTAAAATTTACTTTGGACCACCTCTAAATCTATCTAAATCTATCTTTTTTTTACTTATAACTAGTAAATTTATCATTATTATGGTTTAGACCATCTTAAACAACTTTTAAGATTATAAGGCACACGGATTTGTGTCGATGGGCCTCCACCCTCATGAACTATGAGATCTGATGTCGGCAGTCCTCTTCTCTCTCTTTCCTCATGAGCCTTGCCACTATATAGATATAACGCTTGCAAGACCTGTGAGCTTAAGATCCACATAGGAAGATGATGGAAGTATCTAAAGCTACGGCTAGCAAGGGTTCGTCGTGTCATCCAACTATTGTGATTGGGTTTGGACAGCTGAATTTGTGAAATTTAGAGATTGAGATGTTACCTTTTATCACAACCAGGTCTCTTATCACTACCATTTGTGGAGATCGATTTTCACTGTTAGGACTTAGAGAACTTTGTATAAAAATCGAGCTATATGTGAAAATGACAGATTTTTATGAGCCTTTAAATCCAAATGGAGCATCTATCCACCTGTAAAAATCCATTTTAACCGTCTAAAAACGTAGTATTGTGTTAAGGCTCGTTTGGATTTAGGGGATCTCACACAGATTCAAAGGGTTTCAAATTTTCCCATTAGGCCACGTAGAACAGAGAAATAGGATCGCAGACATTCCTCATTCTATAGGAAAGTAATTAAGCATCTATAGCTTATATTTTTTTCTTTTTATTTGAGAAGTCCAACGCGGGAAGACCGCAGAAAGCAATATTTCATTTATGTGATTAGTCACGTTCTCGTGCATTACAAATAGACTCGTACCACTGTGAATGGTCCGTATGGCATGACTGAGGATAGGCTGCAAGTCTCTTTCGATTTTTGTCTCATACTACACGTGGACAGTAGGAAGAGTGAAAGGAAGGAGGATGGCATGCTTTTACTTTAGTAGAGAAACAGGTAGAGCACTCTAGTCTCGTAAAATTTGTCAGTCAAAAACTACCTGCCCGGGTGTCCTCGATCTCTCCAGTCTCCACTGCTCGTTATGTTCGTGGCCATTGATTCCGGTCGACGCATGGTGCCTGCTGTACTGCCTCCAACCGACGCGCTGCCACCGCACTGTGCTGTCGGTCGTCTACTCTCCTCTTTACAACCGGCGCGTCGTCAAGATCGTCCGCTCACTCGCCGCCATTACAGTCGGCTTGATCGGTGTTCCAGCTTGTGGACTGCATGCGGAGTCGCCTCGGAGTAGAGTTGGGCATATCGATCACAAGTTCTTCGCCTCAGTTTCACCATGGATCATGGTGCGACGCTGTGATCCCTCTGGATTTGAAGATGCAGGCGATGATCCATTGAACTGGCATTCCCTGTTACTCAGCCAGATGTGGAAAAATAACTTGAACTTTCTGTCCAGTAAATTTGGAAATTGACTGAACTTTTTGTCGGTGGACGTGATGGCAAAACGTGAGATGACAAAAGAATTGATGTCTAGGTTATATGTAACTTTATCCGACTTGTTTAAGTAGGGGAGAAAAGAGAAAAATAAGAAGATACATGAAACGAAATAAATCATTAGCATATACTTGACTACTAATTATTTTAAATTTTAAAAATAAATTAATATGATTTTTAAAGTAACTTATGTATACAATTTTCTTTTAAAAAACATATTATTAGTGGTTAGGAAGCGTGCGTGCAAAAAACGAGCTAATTCTTCTCTTTTTGTTCTTGGATCCAACGCAGCCATGGAATGCTCGAATTTTTGCAGGAATTTTAATGGAATTACTCCCATTTCTGCAAAATTTACTCCAATTCCTATAAAAATTTATCTAAATTTTGTCCATTCTAAGGATCGACTAGGACTTTTTTAGTTTGTTGTGGTATAACTCCATACCAGAAAGTGTTTTGAAAGTAATCCTTTTGAATGCTTTTGCCGCACTATGTGGAGTGGAGGAGAAGATGAACGGTGCTGGAAGTGCAGTTGGCATGTGTTGGCAGTTCACGTTGAGTTGAGCAAAGAGAGTGGGGATGCAAGTGTGATCCAACCAGTGATGGAAATGGAACAAGCTAAGAAGGGAAGGGATTGAGAAATAGCTTGCTGAAGCCTGAATAGGACATACAATATGACGTAAGGGCATTGCTAAAATATTGGTAGGTAATTCCTCTCTTACAAATTGTAAGTCGTTTTGGCCCATCTTACATTTTAATTTTCTGATTATAAGGCGTTCTGGTTTAATTAACTCATGCCTGATATTTTTGCTCCTAAACTCACATCACGTCTCTCACCGTCTCACATCTTCTCCTCTGCATCTTCCAATTAAACACCGGCGCCTTCCAATCTTCTCTCGGTCTAGTGCTTTCCAATCCAGACACCGCGACGGTATGACTGATTCGCCTCCACTGCTAGAACCTCCCTGCAAGTAGCTTGGGCGACGCAGCACGCGATGGAGGAGAGAAGAAAGGGGTAGAACGGGGGAATTTAGCACCTACGTTAATTTGAATTTCAAAACACAGAACAACCTATATTGTGTAACATAGGGAGTGCTAATTTTAATTTGGTTCGTTGCCCCTACAAAAATTTCAGCATAACAAATTTCAGCAGGGTAACAAAGGTACAAACCTAACCTGAACTAAGTCACTAAATAGGTTTAGTTTGACCAATCAGTGTGCAATGTAGTACTTTGGGCTTCTAATTGCATATTTTGAGTTTAGGAAACTATGTAACAATCATATCCAAGTCTACGGACCAAATTTATATTGATAACTGGTTCGGTGTGAACCGCAGAGTATCACTACCAGTTCTCCTCAATTTCCCACCCGAACCCGTTCAAACCGGCAAGAACCGGCAGTGATACAATAAAAAAACCGACAATGTTGCCCAGAACATTGCTGGACACAAAATCGGTAGTGATAGGCCACTTCGTGGTAGTGTAAATTTGATGTATGTACAATGTGTACGTAACTAAATTGGGTTATAGTTTTTCGTAATACTTTGCCACCATTTCCCTATCTCGAATCAACCCATACTTTCTAAATGGATTGGTTCAGATGACTTAAAAAGATGACTCAGTTGGTTGTGTTGTGTACATTGGGCCAAATAATCAAATGGCCTGATCATAATATCAATATGAGCAGTAAAATGGGTTTAACATAAATGGGACAACTTGGATATTAGGTGCATTTCTGGAGCTGTTTAGGTCTCATGGATCCGTTAATCTGTGTTTGTTCGTCTCCGATCGTTTGGTGTACAAGTTTGGCAGTTTTTGTCTTTATTTTGCTTTGAGTGTCATATAGATAGTTCATGGTATTTGGCTGTGTGGTTACCACATAGGTAAATATGAACTATTAGTCAACTTTCCCGCGACATTATCAATTGTGTGCATCTATATATGCAAAAAAAAACATTGTGTTCCATAGAGCAACAATAACAACAAATTTTCAGGCAACTAAAGAGTAGATTCCTTGTTTTAATTATAACTACATGATATATACCCCGTGCTTTGCTGTGTGGGACATAGTTCATACAAATAAAAGAGGGCAAAATTCTATGAGAACATTTGATCCATCGCATTTAACAAAAACTACAGACTTCATTGATTCAATAGATCTAAATAGTTCCCAACAGAGCATAACCTTATTTTATCAACTATAGAAATCCGAATTTCATGACTACAAATTTTGGAAATAAGTACAAATTCACCTTATGAGAGATCGGGAAAGTCTTGAGTAATACTATCCGATAAAAGGGCTGGTGTAATGATCATAGACCTGTTCATAGCGCTCTGCTACAAATTAAATAATCATTCATACTATTCATTTCAGCTTGATATATATGATATATTGATGGTGATCAGTTATTTGATTGAAATAAATAGTACTGCAGTAAGAAATAAACTAAGTTACGGAGTACAGCCTGAAATTTTCAGAAATCACTCTACTCTAATTGAAGAAGAAAAATGAATCCTCTTATGAATCATAATATAACAAAAATATAAAGGTACAGATCAGTGATCAGATTTTACATTCCCAATTAGTGTTGCATAAAATCTATTAGCAAATAATTATGATTTAACATGAAGGGAGGGGGAATGTGACATAAAATATCGCAAAGGATAAGAAAGCAATGTCATGCAGATGCCACCAACCGATAGGCAGACTGAAGATGAACACCTGAAGTATTGCTATTTGCTATAAAATAAATAAAATAAGTACACCCAATGAACTCATCCCAAAGTCATACTTTTCAATTTGGTGAGCCAATGAACTCAACATGGGAGAATGAGGGAAGAGAATAATGTACCTAATCCAACTTGAAGACTGATGGGAACGAAAAAAGGTTGAGACCACATTAACACACAAAACGAATCGGCTCATGTGTGTGACGAAATGAGACGTTGCCGATGGACGAATTAGCGATGACCATTGCACCCCAATATTCCCAAACCAAGATGGAGATCGGCCAATCTAACCTTTTTTTTATCAAAAATAAGAGATTGGTTGTTGTGCACAATTAGTTACCTAGCAAAAGGGGGAGGCTAGCCACTGCCTGATAATCACCTGATGAATTGGACAGGAACCTTTTGCAGATGAAAGCTGCCAGCCCTAATAATCACCGAGCATGATGGACACCCATTATATATAAATTCACAGCGGTTTCATGGCAGCCATGAAGGAGCTATTGAGGCGTCGACGGCGGTTTCCTGATTCTGCCTCAAACGAAGAAGGCAAGCAAGAAAATCGCCGTGGAATCTCAATGATCGGGGAAAAGTGAACGAACGCAACATTTTCTTTTCCTGCTGTTCCAATTGATCACAAAAAAAGAGAAAGATCTGTTTTGCAGTTCTGACGGTTGGACTGCTGGTGGACTCCAATTAATAGACTTCATTGCAGTCCAATACGGTATATAATCTAGTCAATCTAACTATACATCTCCGATGTAATAGTCCAAAATATTTAGGATGATGTGGACGCATGACCATACAGAAAAATTGTAATGACTACACTTAGTGAGAATGAAGTATATAGGTTCATAGGATTCAGAATATTCTCTTTGTTAAAAGCGGTAAACAATCTCTTAGTTATTAGCTAGGTCCTGCAATGTGGCATAACGATAAAAAAAATACTTCTTGTGATATGCCTAAAACACACCAGCTACCTTAAGCATGATGTAAGCACTAATTTTGTTACATTAAGAGGTTCTTGTTCATCCGCAGTACCAAAATTGACGAGGTCATTTTTTTAAGAAAATTGACAAGGTCCAGTACTTCATTAAAGCGATAGTGCAAATTGTGCAGCCATCAGCGGTGAACAACATAGAAACATTTTTATCCCAGACAAGTTGTCAAAATTCGCTATTGGACCCATATTTCATTCTGATTACATTCCTACTAGCTGGCAAGGGGTGCAGATTTGTTAACTAGGATTGTTGCATCACTCATCCTGTGCATGGTTGTGGAAGACACATTTTTGGCAGTGGCAAGTACCATTTTTTTTGGTATGGGATGACACCTGGTGGTGGAAGACACATTTGTTTATCCTGCGCTAGGGATGAAGATTTGTCAGGACCATGGAGTCACCCATCTATGCATGTTAATTCCCAAGTTAAGCCAAATGTAAATTGGAGCTAACAATACATTTACTTACGATAAACACATAAACATATAAACATATGGGAGGAGAAAGGCACACTACTACGAAAACAATTTACAAGCGGCTAAATTGTCATATCAAATTTCAGTTCTTCATGAATATGGACAGTGTAGTACAAATTCAATGCGGTCTGTCTTGTTAAAATTTTAGCTTCATTACTGCTTTTGTACAAGAATCAAAGCAATTTGGTTTACATGTACTTGCATAAGATTTAGTTAGTGGTCAAGATTAGCTTCCTTGCCTAGCCGGGCGAGGGGCCACAGCATCCTCCTCACCATCGCGAAGGAAGTTTTTCAATAGCATATAAGCTACTGAAGGAATTTCCAATGGCATATAGGGAATTCACACAAAACTAAAATTAGAGAATTTACTATGTACATACAACATTAAAATCATAATAGTGTTGTAATGAATTACAATGTTACAGGTTTGTAAGTTATTTGTACATAAATTTTACAGTAAGATGTATATTTTTGGAATCATCTTCCTTTTCAAATAGGAACTTAATCAGTAATACTTATACTTTTTATAGTGTTAATTTTTAATAATACAAATTGACAGGGACAATTATTAATAACATAGGGACTTAAACAAAAATTGTGCTGAGTACTGATATTTGTTAAACCATTCTACAATTTCATGTAAATATATGAGGTCTTCCACAAAACATCTTAAATTTACCTAGGCAAAAAATTCAATCGGCCTTTCCACGCTAGCATGAGTCTTAGCAGGCCAAAAGATGGCCTAGACATATAAATTAAAGGCGACAAATGGTGGGTTAGGGTTTTCTTTTCCCCTTCCCACCCACCCCGCTCCTCCGCCACCTTCTTTAGTTTGCCTCCTCACGATTCCTTCACCTTTGCCATCGCTTCTACACCACTTTCCGCCGCTGCATCTACCTTCACTGAAGTTGATAGGGATAGTGAAGGCAGATGTGGAGTTTGAGTTAGATGACGAGGTCTAGGTGGAGGTGAAACTAGAGAAGGAGGCGGAATGGAAGGGGGATTAAGCATGGTTCATGTGGGTGGTAGGCTCCTTTGTGCTTCTTCCTCTGAGGAGATGGTGGCGGTAGCAACATGATGGGAAGGCCTCTTTCTCCTCCTCACCCTCTGTCATTCCTTGCCTCTCCCCAAGCTCTTTTGAGAGCAGAAGTCAAGGTGGAGGAAGAGGTCTAGGTGAATACGGTGGAGGTATGAGGCAAGGTGGAAGCTCAAGTTGATGGCGTGGATCTAAAGCTCGATAGTGTATTCTCTTTCTATATCTCTTTCTTTTTTTTCCTCCTTTGTTTTCTTCATCTTTCACCACCATTGATTGCTTTGGAAGAAGCCGAGGCAACAATTTGTGTGGTGGCCACAGCGTGGATTTGAAACTTGTGTTTTTAAAGCCTAGTTATGATCAATGCAGTTTGCTTTCTTCTTTTACTAGGATCGTTTAGAAAGCTTCAGTCAATGTATCGTCGTGATAGGTGTTTTTCCTTTTTTTTTCTTTCGTTTTTTGGTAGGATTATTTCCATTTATATCCAACAGCTCACCTTTGTTGTTTCTATTGTCTTTTTACCGATCTAATGGTCCATACTGTTTTCATGGCATGGCTCAATCTAGCAAAGGGAAAACATTCTTCTTTCATATAATGATCTTGATTATGATGATCTTAAATCACGCTTGGCTGTTATCTTGTAAAAATTATCAATTTTAACTACCTGTCTAGGACTCCTCTCTTCTACTGCTTTGCTATTTTCAGTCATTCCGGATAACATGTATTGCCTCTTACCAACGCGCTCCTCCAGTCTTGCCAAGCTGCATTCATCTTCATGCTCATTTGCACCATACTATTGGTTGTCTTACAACCAGTGCATCATCAAGATGGTCTCACACGTTTACTAGTTGCTTCTATGTTTGCCACCATTGTGGCTTGATCGGTGTTTTGGTGTGTAGACCATGAAGTCATGGTGCTACGGTGGACTGCTTGGAGCTGGGCATCTCCGCTTGTACATGTCCTTCACCTCAAATTTAATCATGGTACCATAAGGTTTTAATGTGCCTGGTGATGATCCATTGAGTTGTTTGGCATTCTTTGTTACTCTACTAGATGTAGAAAAAAGATGTTGACATCAAAACTTAACATTAGACTGTATTTGAGCAAAGTTAGGAAAAAATTAGAGCCTTTATGCAAAGGCTGGTAGGATCAACGTCTTTGTCACTGTCTAAACAATCCCCTAGCAGTTTAACCACATCATATTGGCTAGCCTGATTGGAAGCAAGGCTGGTCTAATAGGTGGTAATAAACCAGTCTGACTGACATACTCCAAGTCTAAGTCTAATTTGTTTCTTTTTTATGTTTTCTTGCTTGGGGTTAGGATTTTTCGAGTCATAATGCATCCGTAAGCCTATTAGAACATCAAGAGACCATTTCTTTCAAGTCTACCCTCTTTATAAGGGTTATGGCTAATTCTCTTTCCTATTTCTTTAGTTTTTTGCCCTGGGTCATTCAGCTAGATTGATTTGCATTGTAAGCTGCATGCTTTTGCCATGATATTGCAAAATCCTTTGTAGGTTTGTCTCGAAAATGCTCTATTTTGACCACGAAACAAGTGTATCCCCCAAAATCAATCTAAATAGGACTCAAGGCTGGTTTTGATCCCTATAAAAATCATGAAGGCTAGAAGCTACTTTCAAGATCAAGGCACTACCTTCAACAACTCTGTCCATGCTAAAGGTTTGGTGCATATGTTAACCAAAAAAAGGTGAAAACACTTAATACTTTGTGTTCACCAACTTTTGAAAATGACTTGAACCTTTAGTGGATGGGCATCCTAGACTTGAGAGGACCAACGAAATAGGTTTAGTTGCCTAGTGATAGGCATGATCGACAACCTTCATAGGGTTACATTGAAATACTAGAATTTTTGTAGGAATTTCAATAGAATTAGTTTAATACCTATAAAATTCACCTAAAACTACTTCATCCCAATAGGGACCTAATTGCCTAAGTCATTGCTCAATTGGGTATCTTCTAAATTTTTATGGTAACTCCATACATATTACAAATATTATTTATGTAAATTCAATGTATCTATGATGTGTATGCAATGTGTTCTACTTTTTTGTAATGTTTATCACCCTTTCCCTATCTCTAGGCAAGTTGTTGTATTGAAATAATTTTCACCGTGTTCCTAGAGAGCCATATTGTGCCAATAGCAAACATGAGAATTGTGGAGCCATTTCCCTTGTGATTACTTTTCTAGTTGGCAAGGGGCAAAGATCTAGCTAGGGTTGTTGCATGACACATCATGTGCATGGTTGTGCAAGACACATTATTTTTTATGGCACATACCATTATTAGGTGAAGACACATGGTGGAGGAAAAGACGTTTTGTTTATCCTAGGCAACGAACGAAGATTTACCATGAATGTGGAATTGCCCATCCAATGCGTGCTAGTTCTTGGGTTAAGCCAAAGATAAATGAGGGCTTAAAATGATACACACCTACTTATGATAAACACAAAATACCTTGTAAGTGGAAGACAAATTTTTTTTATGGTGGTGACCACCATTTTTCTATCTCCTATTCAGCTTCAACCTCACATTATAAACCTGAATACGCAACTTAGATAGGCATTCTATCATCTAACCAATTGATCTAGATTTTTTTGGTTGTTTAGTTCATTTTACCTAGAAACTCTAGAGCTTAGCAAAGTCATAGGATGGATGTTGTTTTAGATGTGATGGTATTTGATCTGCTGGACAATCCATGCCTCTCTTTGCATTCTATGATTGATTGAATATTTAATCAAGGTGCAAGAAATTTTGTCCAATTCGTTGAAGAATTTGGAAATGATTACTCTCTTTTCAACATTTGTACTCATAGCTTGGTCTTGTGGTGCATCAAGGATAAACAAACGGACACTGCTTCATTTTGGAATTTTTATCTAACATTTGCATATGTAGAAACCTACTTATGATAAACACACAAAAGTCTAAAAATGTACTTGTACACACAAGTCTTAAAATGTAAAAGAGCATTCCTAATGCTAGTGACTATTAACAATGCCTATACTTATCAAATCAAAGAGAAACTCTAAATGTAAATTATGTTTGAAAACATAGTATCCAACTATTAGTCCAATGTTAAATATCCTCTTATAATTTATAATCGTATTGCCCTACTTCTCTTTTATTTCTTCTCTCTTAATCAGCCTTTTTTGTTTCTTCTCTTAATGGATGTCGATTGGGTGAATCCTTTCTATTCCATATGGAGTCTCTTATTAGAATGGCATTTATAAAGAGGTTAGAACCATAATGTAGAATACATATTGCCACTATAGGAAACATAATTAACAATCTCCTAAATGATCTGATCTACCATATCATATCCTTCTTATCAATGAGGGAGATGGCACGCACCAGTGTTCTATCCCAATGGTGTGTTGACCAGTGGGCCTTCTTGTGGTGCATCGAGCTTGACATAGATTGGTTTCACATGGGTAGGGAGAAATTAAGCAGCTTTGTTGACTATTTTTTGATAAGTCATGATCGTATTGATGCTCCTATAGATATATTCCATCTAGATTCATTTGCAATAGACCATGCCAGCTCTTGGAGTGCGCATTCTATCAATTACAATGTTCAAGTGCCTAAATATGTGGAGTATGAAAGATGGGAACCTTTCTACCTGATCTAGATCTTGTGGCGGTTTAGATGATTGTACATAAAAACTTTGGAGCTTACTAATGTTGCTCTAGATGTGATGGTATTTGATCCCTTGAAAAACAAATACCCAACTTTGTAAAATCTACCACTAATTTACTATTTAATGGAGGTGCAAGAAATTCCATCTAGCTCAGTGAAGAATTTGGATATGACTGCTGCTCGCTTCTCAAAGAATGCACTCCTAGCTTGGTCTTGTTGCACATCAAGGATCAACAAAAGGGCAATGCCTCATTTTGAAACTTTTATATAACACTAGCATATGTAGAAACACCCAAGAAGTGGAGGATACATTTTGTTTTGCTGAACACCATTTTTCTCTCTCCTATTTAGTCACAGCCTCACTTTATAAACCAGAATATGCAATTTTGACATGTTTTCTATCTAATGATAGACTAGTCTTTTGACATATCCTGTATCTGCACACACAAACACACAAATCTAACAAAGTAGGAGCATCCCACTACTAGCCACTATCAACAATGTATATACTTATCATATCAAATAGAAACTCGAAATGGAAACTAGTATTTCAATGCATTGTATAATATTGTTGGTCCACTGTTAAATGTCCTTTTCTAATTTATATTCCTACTGTTCTATCTACTCTCGTTTGGTCTTCTAGTTCCTTCTATATATGGAGGTCAATTGGGCGAATAGAGGATGCCATGCATCTAGAGGTCAGGGCTATAACTTAAAATCTAGATTGCTATTATGGGAAGGACATGAACAATAGTCTCGCAAATGATCTAATCCACCATATCATGTCCTTCTTGTCAACGTGGTAGATGGCATGCACTAATGTTCTATCCCACTGGTGTGTCATCGGTGACCTTTTTATCAGGCATCAAGCTCAATATAGATTGGTTTCATATGGATAGGAAGAAATTTAGTAGTCTTGTTTTCTATCTATGGCTAAGCCATGATTGTGTTGATACATCCATATATTCCATCAAGATTCATTTGCAATAGATGATGAAAGCTCTTGGATCATGCTATCAAGTACAATGTTTTGGTGCCTAAATGTATTAAGTATGAAAGATGGGAACCTTTCTACCTAGATCTAGATTTTGTGGCGGTTTAGTTCATTACACCTAAAAACCTTGAAGCTTGCTAATGTTGCTCTACAAATGGTGATATTTGATTTGCTTAACAATGCACAACTTTGCAAAATGTGCCATTGATTGATAGTTTAACTATGGTGCAAGAAATTTATCTAGTTCTTCGAAGAATCTTAGCATTTTTACTCCTAGCTTGGTCTTGTTGTGCATCAAGGATCTATGAAAGGGCAATTATAAATTTCATAACTTCTACTTAATATTCACATATATGGAAACTCACTTATGATAAACACACAAACACCTAGGAAGTGGGGTACACATTTTATTTTTGTGAATAGCACCATTTTGCTTTCTCCTATTCAACCATAGCTTCACTTTATGAACCAAAATAGGCAACTTTGATAGGTATTCCATGTAATGACAAATTGATCCTATCGCCAAACCCACACACACAAGTCTAACAATGTAAGAGCATTCACAATGCTAAAAACTATTAACAATGATAATTATCATATCAAATTTGATACTATAAATGGGAACTAGTATTTGTATGTTTTGTCTCGAATTGTTGGTCCAATGTTAAATGTTCTCTCATAATTTATATTCCTATTACCCTATCTTTCTCTTGTTTCTTCGTCTTATTGGTCTTCCTATTCTTCTCTCAATAGGGGTTGATTAGGTGAATCTTTTGTCATCCATATGTATTTTAGTGATGAAGATGGCACACAAATGGAGGTTAGGACTATGACTTGGAATCTGCACCACCACTACTAGAAAGATATGATCAGAAGTCTCCCTAATGATCTGATTCACCATGTCATGTCCATCTTGTCAATACGAGAGGTGGCACGTACCATTGTTTTGTCCCACCTATGCATTAACTAGTGAGCTTTCTTGTGGTGCATCAAGCTCGACATACATTGGTTTCACATGGACATTGAGAAATATAGTAGTTTTGTTGACAATCTATTGCTAAGTTGTGACCATGTTGATGCTCCCATGCATATATTCCACCTAGATTCATTTGCAATAGATAGCACCAACTCTTGGAGTGCATGCTATCAAGCACAATGATCAAGTGCTTAAGTTTGCTAACTATGAAATATGAGAGCCTTTCTACCTAGATCTAGATATTGTTGGGGTTAAGTTCAAAACAACTATAAACTTTCAAGCTTAGTAATGTTGCTCTAGACATGATGGTATTTGATGCGCTAAACAACGCATGCCCAGCTTTGCAAAATATGCTACTGGTTGACTATTTCCTTAAGGTGCAAGAAATTGTAAAGGTTAAGTTCCTTAAAGAATTTGAATATGATTTATTAGCCTTGTCTCAAGGATCTTAGGATTTGCACTCCTAGCTTATTCTCGCTTCTTACCAAGGATAAGTGAATGAACAATTCTTCATTTTAAAGCTCTTTACTAACATTCTCAAAGATAACCACCTACCTATGATAAACACAGAAACACTTGCAAAGTTGAATACGCATTTGAGTGCTAAGCATCATTTTGCTCCCTCATATTCAACATCAACTTCACTTTATAATCAGAATATGCTACTTATATAGACAATATTTCTAATGACCAACTAATTATATCATCGTACCCACTCACATACATCCAACAATATAAAATCATTACCAATAATAGCCACTATTAACAATGTCTATACTTGTTATACGAAATGGACAATCTAAATAGAAATATTTGAACACATTATATGGAACTATTGGTTCAATGTTAAATATCCTCTTCTAATTTGTATTCCTAGTGCTTTTTTCTCTCTTGTTTCTTATCTTGTAGTTGGCCTTCTGGTTTCTTCTCTTGATGGGGGTCAATCATATTAATCCTTTTTCTTCCATTTCTACTCTCTTGATCTAGATGGCATGCGTTTAGAGGTTAGGACCATAACATAGAACCCACATCTCCACTACATCAGCAGTCTCTCTAACAATCTAATCCACCATATCATGTCCTCTTGTCAGTACTAGAGGTCTCTCTAGTGCATCGACTAGTGGTCTTTGTGGTGCATCAAGCTCGACATAGATTGGTTCCATATGCATAAGGAAAAATTCAGTTTTGGTGACAATTTGTTACTAAGCCATGATCGTGCATATGCTCTCATGCACATATTCCATCTAGATTAACCTACAATAGATCGTGCCAGCCCTTGGATTGATCACGCTATCGAGCACAATGTTCAAGCGCTTGAATTTGCTGAGTATGAAAGATGGGAGCTTTACTACCTAGATCTAGATCTTGCCAGAGTTAATTTCGCAGTACATGAAAACTTTGGAACTTACTAATTTTGTTCTAGAAGCGACGGTATTTGATCCGCTGAACAAAGTATGCCTAGGTTTTTAAAAGATGGAACTAATAGACCTTTTAATTGATGTGTAGGAAATTTCATGGATTCACATAAGAATTCAAATATGATTGACTCTCTTCTCAAGGATCTTAGTGTTTGTACTCCTAGCTCTTACGTTGCGCACAAAAGATCAACGAAAATACAATTTTTCATTTTGAAATCCTACCTAACATTCACAAAGATAGACATCTACTTATGATAGGTACACAAACACCTAAAAAGTAGACAACACATTTTTGTGGTGTTGAGTAGCATTTTGCTCTCTCCTTTTCTACCTCAACCTCACTATATAATTTGAATACACAACTTAGACATTATTTGTAATAACCAATTGATCCTATCAATGTAACCACACATATGTCTAAGAATGTAAAAGCACTCTCAATGTTAGAGACTACTAACAATGTTTGTACTTGCCATACCGAATCGATACTCTATATGAAAACTAGTATTCTAGTGCATTATGTTCAAATGTTGATTCAATGTTAAATATCCTCTTATAATGTATATCCTACTGCCATCTCTCTCTACCTCTGCCTCTCTCTTAATCATCATTCCTATTTGTTCTCTCAATGGGGGTCAATCAAGCAAATCATCTTGGTTCCATCTCTGTTATCATGATCAGGATGGCATATGTATGGAAGCCAAATTCATAACCTAGAATCTCCATCTCCACTATGGGAAGGGCATGGCCACAACCTCCCAAATGATTTGATATACCATATCATGTCCTTCCTGTCAATGCAGGAGGTGGAACACAACATTGTTTTGTCCCACTAGTGTGACGACAAGTGCACCCTCTTGCGATGCAACAAGCTCACCATATATTTCTAAGCCCTGACTGTGTGAGTGGTCCATGCATATATTCCATCTATATTCATTTGCAATGGACTGCTCTAGCTCTTGAATTGATCATGCTATTAAGCACCTAGTTCAAGTGCCTAAATTAACTTAGTATCAAAGAAAACATTTCTACCTAGATATAGATCATGTGAGGGTTCAGATCATAGTACCTAAAAACATTGGGGCTTACTAATATTAGTCTAGACATGATGGTATTCAATCCATTGAATGGATATAGCCAACTTTGCAAAATTTGCTACCGAGAGGTGCAAGAAATTTTATTAAGTTCACCAAAGAATTTGGATGTGATTGATTGCTCTCTTCTCAAGGATCTTAGCATTTGTACTCCTACCTTCTTTCAGAAACTCTCATATAACATTCACAATAGTCACTTTCACTAATGCTTCAAATGTCACAAGTATTGAGTTGTTAACTATTCATGGACAGGTACCTATATCGTTTTCTATATTAATGATTCTTGCTTGTTTCAATTACCAAACACTAAACTGCCTAGAATTGTTATTTATTATCACCACATTTCCTTGTCATGATTGGGTAATTTGCATGTATGTTGCCTTTCATAGATGTTACAACAATTTATCAAGCTTCCTCTTCAAAATTGAACCCTAATTCTCTTTCTATGTGGCTTGGAGGCTGAGGCTGATCCATAATTAACAACACCTACTTGCCACATCACCCCCACTACTTGGGTCAAGCATGGCCTTGGTGAACACCTACTTATGTTAAATACATAAACACTTCAAAAGTGGAAGACATTTTTTTGTGGTGCCGAACACCAATTTGCTCTGATCTCCTCAGTAAATAGTATTTACTATGTCCATATTTGCCACATCAAATGGATACTTTGAGTAGAAACAAGTATTCTAATGCCATTTTTTCAACTAGTTGATCCAACATTAGATATCCTCTCTTACTTTACGTTCCCTACCACCCCTTCCTCTCTCACTCACTCTCTTGTGCAACTTCTCCTCTCTTAAATGGGCTTTCATTTCCTCTCAGGATCAGGTCGATTGGGCAAACCCTTCATCTTCTATCTGTACTCTCTTGATAGGGATGTCATGTGGCAGATGCATGGAAACCAACTAGCAAGCGGTGGGGAGGCCGACATAGATATGTGAGCGTCCGTTACCTAGTGCCCCAACTGCCTACTTCTTGCACCATCACCATTGCTTGAATCCATTGCTACTCCACACTTGGATAGCCTAGCTACTACTACTCTATCCAAGCTTAGATCCAATGCCTTAGGCATTGTCAATGGCATTTGATCAGAATAGGAGGAATACATAGAAAAAGGCAGGGATGGGCTATGAACTATGGGGGCATGAGTGCAAGGCTAGGAATAGTACATGGTTGGTGCATGTCATCCAACCAAAACTAGCACAAAAGGTCTTGGCAACACGTATGTTAGTGCAGAAAATATGGGATATCTAATAGACGTACACATACTCTATTGGTAAGTGACTCGGCATTAGCTTTGTGACAACAAAAGAGAAAGACTAGAAAGTGAATATATAGAACTAGAGTATTTTTAAAGAGTATCAACCAACTTGGCTTATGAAATTATGCAAAAGAATTCCTAAGGTTCTGGGCAAACTAGGAATTGTTATTCTATATACTTCTCAAGGTATAGTGATAGATTGAAGCTTGTCTAAACAGAATTAGGAGAGAAGTATTATGTTATATATGGTAATCGCCCACCAATAGTGATTGCACCCAAATTATATCTTGAACTTCTTGTTTTTCAAATAAAAACAAAAAGTTTTTTATTTGAAAATAAAAGGTGATATAGAGGAAAAATATGATAGAAAATAGGAGAGAAAAAAGAACCCAAAAGAAGCAAAAGCTACTTTCAAGGGTTTAGTTAGGTATGCCCCTCCCAGTAGAATGTTTTGCATTCGCCTAGAGAATGACAATATCATTCTAGGCTATATTTTAGGAAAGATACATTCGTTTTCCAAAATCATAGTAAAAATTCTCACACCAGTAGCACATTAGGTAAGAGCATGAATGGCTCATAATAAACTAACCTTCTACCGTCTGCATCACCCTCACCTTGTATAGGTTTCTCAATGGCGATGAGGTGGTGGTCGCAGCAGCAGTGCCCCTCGCAAGCTATAGCTTGCGCTGGCGATGAGGCCCTCAACGGCCTGGTGTGGGATCATTGAGTTGGTGATGAGCCTCTTGATGACATAGCATAGGGCCCCTCATCCTTCACCCCTCCCACCTTGTCCCTAGCCTCCTTATTGTGGCAAGCCACCACCCTCACATGTCCATTTCCTTCCTATCCTTCTTGCCATCATGGCAAAGGAGTTGGTGCAATATCTGAATCTCAATGCCCCACCTTTAGATCTGATAGCCCTACCACTACATATGATGGCCGGGGTTCATTACATCCTTGGAGGGAGAGGGGGTAGATCTAGGAGAGGTGGCAGCAATGGATTTAGGGAGAGCGAGATGCAGTGGTGGCAAAGAAGGTGGTGCAACATCCGAATCTTATTACCCCATCGCTAGATCTAACAGCCCTACCACTAGATCAGGGCTACCTAATCTAGCACTGGGAGAGCGAAGGCGAGGGAGATGGTAGATCTAGGAGAAGGAGAAATGGAGGTGGCATATTTAGGAAGAGGGAGAGATGGCAGCAATGGATTTGGGGAGAGGGAGATGTGGTGGTGGTAAGGAGAGGCAAATATGGTGGCGATGGATTAGGGGACAGGAATAGGTGATGGTGGTGAGATAACAAGAGGGCTAGAGAGAGGCTAAGGAGAGCACCAGAGAGAGGCGCCTCGAAGAAGAGGCACGTGACAATGATTGTGGCCAGAGAGTAGGAGAGAGTAGCATGCAAGAGGGAGAGGATGATGGAGCCTAGGGAGCAAGCAACACGAGAGTGACCATGCATCAACGCCGGCTCGATCAGTTTTCCTACCGGCTCACCAATAAAACCAACAGCTGTAGTATAACAACAAGTTTTTATTGTGAGTCAACAATGATATTATAAATAAATCAACAGTGATATTGTTTTTAGTAACATTTTTAAATGAACTGCAGTGATGAGGGTTTTTCGATTGAACGTGAAATGTTGTACCTTGGGAGCTGTATTGTGCCAATGTCAACGAGATGGCACTGAGGACCCATTAATTCTAACGAGAATCTCCCAGGATGGAGTCACCTGTCATGTGCATGGTGGTTCCTGACTGCTTCCTGAGTCAAGCCAATAATAACCGGAGCTAGCAAAGATACACACCTAGTTGTGGTAAACACACAACCACACAATGTGGAAGACACATTTCCCTTTTTGTTGTGGTTGAGCACTATTTTGTCCCCTCTTATTCAACCTCAACTTCATTTTACAAAATCTGAATATGGTATACTAGAATAGGCATTCTAACTGATGAGTAATGACCAACTAATCCTATTGCTGTACCACACTTACACATCTAACTATATAAGAGCATTCCAAATGGTAGACAACACTAATGACATGTCTATACTTGCCACATCAAATGATTAAATAGAAACAACTATTCCAGTGCACTGTCTCCAACTGTAGGTCAAGTATTAAATATATATTATATCTTTTTTAAGAAAAAAAAAGCTTCTTATTGAACTTAGACAAGTACATCAAAATGATAAGACCGAACTGAGGTCAGCTTCAGCCTTGACATAAATAAGATGAACACAGCCCATGCACCTATACACACCAAAAGTTTATTACAGGTAAAGAAGCAGGAAATAGTGTGGACAACCAATCCTCAGACTAGATCGCCAGCTCTCTCAGACTAGATCGCCACCCATATTCTGAGTAAAACACTGACCACCTATTCCAAATGTTGATATGTGGTGCTACCTTCACATGCATAATTTGGTTAACAGTGTAAAAGAAATAAAGCAGCCTGCATTCAAATGTTAAGAACTTAAAACCCATGGAGCATTAATTGTACTTGTCACGCTAACATTAGAGGAACAAGAGGGGTGTGGGAGGGGTGAGGCATGATTTAGCAAAGTCTTGTTTTATAGCTTAGACTTTTCATGTATAGTTAAAAACAGCACAAACTATGGTCTACTAATTTGTAATTTACTTTGACATATGAAAAATAGTAGGCCCTTTAAGGGCGTGGTAGCTAATCATCAAGTGTAGGAGATGAACCAATGCCAGCGTCTTGCGATGTCACCTAGCCCACGGCCAGTGCAGAGATGCCTAGGAGGCTAGAGCATCGGGAGGCCCAAATCCTCACCAGGGGCACCAAAGGAGGTGAGAGATAGAGGAGATGGAACAGAAAAGACACCGGGATCGGAGGTGTGACAGTGGCAGCGCATTGGGAATGGAGAAGACGTCCCCGTCCGCCATCTAGGGGCAAGTCCATGTCAGGCATAGGGCATGACTGCGTGAGGGAAGGAGCGCCACTAGGGTTTTTGTGGGAGGCATCAATTCAGGAGATCTAAGTCGTTCATTCCCATGTCCCTCATTCTACTGGAGCGTCGGGAGGCCCAAATCCTCACCAGGGGCACCAAAGGAGGTGAGAGATAGAGGAGATGGAACAGAAAAGACACCGGGATCGGAGGTGTGACAGTGGCAGCGCATTGGGAATGGAGAAGACGTCCCCGTCCGCCATCTAGGGGCAAGTCCATGTCAGGCATAGGGCATGACTGCGTGAGGGAAAGAGCGCCACTAGGGTTTTTGTGGGAGGCATCAATTCAGGAGATCTAAGCCGTTCATTCCCATGTCCCTCATTCTATGGTGAAGAAACATCTACCACGCTGGACCACGTGTACAGTCGGATTGGGTCTCAGGTGAGATCATTCTATACACATGAATCTAGACATGTGTGTTAGTTTCAAAGGATGAGATTTTTTTTTTTGAGAAAAAATGATGATGTGACGTAGTGAGATCTCAATGCCCCTATGGTGTTTATACAGAGATTAATATTCATATGGCACTCTCGTCCAACATCAGCCACACGCCAGGACACTGTTATACTACTCATCTCTCTTCTGCGCCGTTGGATCAGCCACATACCATCATAGCCCCTCCATCTAGGGGCCGAGGCAGGGAAAAAAATATGGGGTGCCAGGAATGCAATCAAACATTATAAACGTTTCTTACCATATGACTAATTGACTATATTAATAGAAATGGCTAATAAAATATCGTTCAATGGATATAAAATAGAAAGAACCAAAAGATAGACATATCAGAGAGACCACTTGCGGATAAATGGAGTAAGCAAACAATTTTATTTTATTCGTTCTCGTCGACAATGTGAAGCTACTACATAAAAATCATCTATAATTATATCAGTTGTGAGTTCTACTGCAATCTTTTTTTCAATATAGGTTATCAAGCAATCTGTTAGAAATCAATCTTCCATTTTATTTCAAAGCCTTGCTTTGACATGTTTCATGGCAGAAAATGTACGTTCCGTCGTTGCAGTTGAAACTGGTAGAGTAAGAACTAGTCGAATCAACCTACAATAAAAGATTTTGATTAATACTTGTTGTAGTAACCAAAGAGACGACACTGTCAATCAAATAATAATCATCTGATTTTTCAGTCTCCACTAGACGATGATAAAGATCAGCAACACTTGATAAATTCTGAAACCTGCATTGGTTAGTACGTTAAGCTCATAGTGTTGTAGCTGATGTCTCAAATTAATTATTTCTTGTTCTGAAAAATTAGCAGGATAGAACTTTGAAGCTAGAGAACAAACACTGTCAATGTTGAATGAACTAAATGAATCCTTGGGGTCCAAAGAAGTACATAGAGTAAGAGGCTCTGTTGCTTGTTCACTGAATCTATAATTCAACTCATGCACTTGTTGATCAATTGTAACAGTAAAAATGTCATATTGATAATGATGCTAAGCGGTAGTCTAATCCTCTGCATGTGATCGAATGAAGTCAACATAGAAACCTGCCATATTTGGGGTTGCAATTTCATGTTTCTCACAAAATGATGTGACCTCACTGATAAGCTTACTCCATTCATGATCTCTTAGCTTTTGAATCAATTTTTTTTAGTTGTAGCAACATTATCCATAGCATTGACAATGTCCTAAGATTTTTCATGTAACTTTTTTGCACAGCATATTCATTATTTCCATGCATTCTTTCATAACATGCAGAATAAATACAAAATCAAATGACATCACCAATGTTATTGTACTTGAAGCCTCGGCCCGTCCTGAAGATGTAGTTACTAGTCCTCTGGTGTTAGCAATATCTTTGAGCACCAAGAATATAGGCTTATAAAGCTTTAGAAGGCTGCAAATAGAATTATAATGTGAGCTCCACCTAGTGTCACTAGGCCGCTGTAAAGTTCCAATTTGGTTAGCTCCACGTCTAGTTTCAAGTTCACTTAGCTCAATGAGATACTCCATTTTCAGCTACCTGATTAGCTTGAAGTTCATCATTTCTTTTACTAGAAGTAACAACAGCATTGACAACAAATGCAAGGTGTTTAAAAAAATTATGTACTTCTGGCACTTCTTTGGATGCAGCGACAAGAGCTAATTGTAATTGATGAGCAAAGCAAGGAACATAATATGCATAAAGACACTCTTCCATGAACTTTGCTTGCAATCCATTCCACTCTCCACACATGTTACTAGCTCCATCATAGCCTTGTCTACGAATATTTTGAACATCTAATTTATGATCAGATAAAATAGAACATAGCTCTTGTTTAAGAGTTGCATAAGTTGTATCCCTAACATGGACAATATCAAGAAAACATTCTTGCATAAAACCATGTTTATCAACAAAGCGAACAACAAGTGACATCTTCTCTCTTCTAGATTCATCTCTTGATTCACCAACAATCAAACAAACATTTCCATCTCTAATTTGATTACGAATAGCAGTTTGCACATTACTAGCTATGAGGTATATTTGGCATTTACCAGAGCATTACCTAGTACAACCGCTCTAACCTCCTCATCATACGAAGCTAATAGTTTTATCATTTCAAGAAAATTACCTTGGTTCTTTGAATCAGGGCTTTCATCATGTCCTCAGAAGGAGCAAGCTAGGAAAGCTAACCATCTTACTGCGTCAATGGATGCTTTAACCCATAGTTTGTTCCTCTTAATTATATCATGTGATTCCTTCTTCATCTTATGGTCAATATGGTCTAACTAATTTTTCAGATTGTCATAACATCTGATACAATAATTATGAGCTAAATTACAATCCTTTCCTACATAAGTTAAAAAGGAGAATTCCTTTCCATTGTTAACTTTTCTCCAATTCTTGAACCCCTGTGCTGTAAATACATCTGATCCAACTCTTCTAGTTGGCTTCTTGCAAAATAGAATGCATGGAAAGTAAAAGGCTGTATCTTTTGTAGGTGAATAATCTAACCAAGGAAAAGCCTTGAACCAGTGAGATTGAAACCTATGCTGATGTTTCTTTGGACCAGAAGGTGGATACACATTTTTAAGAAATTAATATAGTCCAAGCTTTATGTATGCTCTATGAACTTGGTCTTATACATCCAAAGGATAATCGCAAATCTGACAACATATTCCTAGATCTCTTTCCACTACCAAAACACTAGTATTACTAATGATCTTTTGGACTTTGGCCATTGTTGGTATTGGATGATGCTTGTGGCCTTAGAGTTAGAGTTTCTCTTTCTTCTTCCACAACATCTTCTTGTTCACCTACCTAGTCCACGTGACGGCGAGGAAAAATTAAATTATTTACCTCTAATACATCATTCTCTTTGGCTTTCCTCTTATAAAGAGCATGAACTGTTTTTCTTTTAGTTTTAGGCACAACCATTTTGTTTTTGAATCTTGAAAGATTGATTATGGATTAGGCAAGAAAATCTGCTGTAACATCAAGTAAAAATAAAAATTAATCATATATTTACCAGATAAGGATTATTGGATGAATACTAGTGGATCTCTTTTTACTTGAACTTGCCTTCTTGGAATCTTGCTACAATTTCCTCCAAAGAGCAAGAACTTGTGCCGAGGAAGATGGATACAAAGGGGAATAGCAGCAGCTGGCTATCCAGTGGTGGTGAGAAAGTGAAAATTTACAGCACAGAAACTGTGAACCCGATTTTTATCTTTTTTTTATCCAGTGGCTGTGAGGTAAATTTGTCATTATTACAATTTGAACCATTTCAAATAACTTTTTCAATATACGTCAACAACCTTAAACACATTGGATCTGGCTAATTCCCTATCTTCATGCAATCCATATATTTACTGAAGAGAAAATTAGACATGGCTACAATAGAGAACTGGGTGGTCCAAACCAAAAAATGGCAAAATTACTCGGTTCAAATTAAAAAAACATAGATGGTCTAAAATAAAACTAGGTAATAAAAGGTGGCCCATACTAAAATTTACTCTTAGAAGTGCATTAACACAATACGCACACCTTACATACAATCTAATTTTGATCCTAAAATTCTTAATTTTGAAATTAAAATTCTATATTTACAGTAATTACAAATCAATTTAGATAAGATGTATTCGAAGAAACTGACATTTAGTACCTTTTTAGATGATACTTAGGCCCCATTTGTTCATAATAGGGACTACAGTGAAGTAAAAACAAAAATGAAAATGTGTTTTCTCTAATGACTTCAAGGATTATATCCATGCTGTGTAAACCTGGAAGGATCACAACATGCTGGTCTGTTTACTTCAGAACCTGCAGGTTTATATCCATGCCGACAATGTTGTGCTTTCAGGATACTGGGGTTATAACTGGTTGTTTAATCAGAGGATAACCAAACACAGAAGAAAACAGAGAAGGGAAAAAAACAGACCAACAACTGCACTCTGTTCTGTTGTGAATGTGTGCCAATCAACAAGTTTGACAAAGCAGTGAATTGAATAGCGAATATATTGATTGAACAAGGATGTTATTTACAATAATGCTATACTTACATTGAATTCAACCAATCAACAGAATTCTCAACCAACAAGCCAAATGTTTTGCATACGCTTAATTACATTCAATTCAACTAATCAACAAATAAATGAATGCCATTCTAGAACAAAACTCAGCAACAATGTCAGTGTTCTCATCTCATCTGATATCATCCTACAATGATCTTCTTGCTATCTACAGGACGCTATTCTGCCGGCAAATCTCTTCCTACAAGGACAATCTCAGTGTTGAATGTTGGTCTCTTGGTATCTTGAGGACGCTAGTCTTCTGGAACTGACAGATCGAACAGCTCGTCCATGGAGAAGTCGAAGCAGCTCGTGTCTGTGGTGGTGAAATCCATGCAGCTAAGCACCTCATCGATGCTCTCTGGAAACTCAAAATCACACCACGGCGGCACCTCACCGTCCATGACGCCCGATGAGGGGCAGCTCTGGTTGTCTGGCGGCGGCGCTTCAACACCACCGGCACCGGCTTCCTCTGCTTGCGGCGGAAACCACTGCAGTTCATCGTCATCGGTTCCCACTGGAAGATCAGGAAGCATCATCAGGGAAGAATCGCCCATCACACCGATGGAGTTCTGATCGGCGCCTTCAGAGTCATCGGTAAGGTTCACCAACGCTGTAGTGGTCTCTGCACCACCTCCGGCATCGGATTGCTCTACTGACAGCACGATCAGGTCGGGAAGACCACCAAACACCATGTCGGCGATCACGCTGGACGACGAGCCCTGATCGGTGCCATCAGAAAGATCCACCACCGCTGCAGGACGAGGAACGGGATGCGGCGGAGGCCCCAACTCCTCGAACAGAGCGATCTTTGCAACGGCGCGCCGGGCCGCGGCGCGTTCTCCACCGCCGTCGTCGTGGCCGCCCATTCATTCCGGTTCCCTCTTCCGCTTCTTGCCGTAGCCACTGAACCGGACGCGGTAGAGCCGAAGCGGCGACGAGGCGAGGTCAGCCGGGGCCGTCACGGAGTACTCGTGCATCACCCAGCCCGAGCTGCCCCTCTCCCCCTCGGCGAAGAAACTCAGCAAGTACTTGCGCCACGCGATCTCCAGTCCGCCGCCGCCGCTTTCTTCGCCTGGTACGCGCAGCTTCTCGCCGTCCACGCACATCCTCTGCCCCTGCCAGAACCCTCCGCCCTCGACGGTACGCTTCTGGCGTTCGCCCTTGCCGTTCTTGGCGTGCGCGTCGGCGAAGAAGAAGGCCTCGTCGTCACCCCGGCGTGACGAGCGAGAAGCCTCCAAGGCGGCGCGCTCAGGGGATCGGCCTCGAGGACGACGTCGTCGACCGGGAGGGGCTTGCCCTGGAGGCGCCGGAGCAGGTAGCGGGCGACGAGCTCGTCGTCCATGGGGTCGAACTTGAGGCCCGGCGGGAGCCCATCCGCCGCCGCTGCCATTGCTGTCTCGATCGCGCAGGAGGGGGCGAGGAATTCTAGGTTTAGGGGTTGAGAGGAGAGGGGAGGAGGGAAGCGTGCGTGTGAATCTTCCCAGCCCAAGGCGGGGTTTCTTTCTTTCTTTCTTTTTTTGAAATTTGATTGGGCAAATTGTATTACAATTTAATTTCAAATTTATTTGCATAGTTTTAAAATTCGAGCAGAAATTGTCCTTGTTGCTCAAGCTATGCATTCTTGTAATCTTAGTGGTCAAGGTGACATTGAAATCCTGTTTGCTGCTTCTGAATTACCTTTTTCCAGTATCTGAAGGCTCGAGCCATCATCAAGCAGATACTACCGTGGAAACTTTCATCGAGACTATTATCTGAAACTCATTTGATACTTATCCTTTTCTGAACATTGTCAGCAGCTTTCTGCTGTTTTACCCTTTCCATGACCCAAAGAAATGGAAACCGTGGAGTCGTTAGAATTATGTTAACGTTAAAATTTAGAAAGCCCATAAAAAGATTAAAAAATAAATTAGCTTAAGTAAAAAAGAGTCTGGAACGGGAAAGATTCAGTTTAAAAATAGAAGATTATCCAAATGAGACTAAGTTTTAGAAAGAGACATAGAACTTACGACAGGATATTTTTTCTATGTAAATCGTATCTTATATAGATAGAAAGGTTTAGTTAATTTAGTTAACTTATTAAGATATATTTTTCTTTATCTTTGTTAGAAAATAACGTTTGATAGTTATTATAAATACATCAAACTTTGTAAACTCAGGGTATAAATATAGACCCCCTAGAAACATGTATAAATAATACATTTTTCAATCAAAACTACTTCAACGCATCGCCACCCTAATTCACCAAGGACACACCCAAAGAAAAAGTATGTGCAAAGCTAGATTTAAAGGGAGTACTCGATGATATGGGTACACGAATATGCAAAGTAACAGGAAAAAAATGTTTGATGATCTCATGTAAGGCCGGACAATCATAGTAACCCATCGATCGTACCATAGTTAGCAGATAAGTTCGAGTAAAGAAGGGTTAGAGGATTTTCGCTAAAAGAAGATACCTAGGAAACTTTTCTCCTCCCTTCTCTCAGTCATAGCCCTTCCCTTATATATTTTCTAGGAGGAACCACATTGACTGAGAAAGCAAGGAGATGTACAATAAGGGGAACCATGGGCCTCAGTAAAGAGGGGCTAGTAAGGCTAGTCTAATCACTGCTGGAGCTCTGACGCACATTGCCCAAGCAACATCTTCTTGACGCAGTTGCTGGCCGTCGGGTGCTTACCATTTAGCTCCACAACAAAGTAGGTGAAAAGCTACTCTATTGGGTAGGATGACTATAACCCTGCCACCTGGCGGTTATAGGGAGCGGTATGCATCCTATCTTATGTTACCTATCGCTAGGATAAATATCCATCTTATCGTCCTGACTAGAGCAGGTGCATGAGCATCAAGCCGGGCAAGACGTCCTAACCTACCGCATTGAATGCGGCGATTAAGTTAGTTGGGAGCATCCTACTCCATGACCAGCGAGGGGTCCCAGCTCGAGATAACCAACTCCGCATCATGATTATTTGCTCTTCATGATACCCTGGGGATGCCACAATGCCCTAAGTGCCACCTACCCACCTCCTAGCCGCTAGGATAGGGCCCCTAGTTCCTACTTCACCAACACACACAAAGGACAAGGCACACCTTAGCGCATTAAATACACTGGTAGCTATTTGGCCCCTGAACACTTCCCTGTAGCATCACGTGGGCTGTGGGTACTTAGGGGCCATCTTCTTAGGTCACTCGTTCAAAGCAAATCTTGGGCAAAACCTCAGTTGGTGCTTAGGGGTAGCCTACCCAGGACCCCAAGAGCTTAACCTTGAGCCATGCTTCTTCCCGAGCCCTAGGGATTACACAACTCTTTTGGCAGGATCACAATAGCCCCCTAAGATCGAAGAATAGGTGACACGACGCCAGGCTACCTTGCGTCCACAACACGGTGAACCCTAGTTCCCATATTGTCAATAATGCATCTATGGTATCAGCAACAAATTGTTAGATAGTAGGGAATATATCATTGACTTTAGGGTTACCTCTTTTGATATGATGATTTGAGTAAGTGAGATGTCTATTTTAGAGACGCCTTGGCGAGTTCTATGCAGTTGTGCAAGCATTGCTTCTTTCATTGCTGCCATCTACTTTTCTACTTCTCGTTGTTCCTCCTCAATCAAGTCCTCCATAATCAACAGGATGATGTTGCTTTCATCAACCTCTATGCGCTTCGACATGATGTTGATGACGTTTATCCCTAGTAGAGTCGCCAATTCGTATTGACGAGTTTTTGGACCAACACATAAATCACCTAAAGCTTTACAGTGTTACATAGTCACCAATCACCTTGACCTATATTAAGATGGGTTTTAGATATCAAAACTAGCTAGTGGAGTAGATTCTGATAGATTGGGGTAAACACATGTCTCATGAGTAGAACGGAAAGTTTATAGGACATACCTATAAAAGGATTTGCACTCTTGCAATGAGGATAGACAGCTTATAGCACAAACTAATAATGATAAAACTAGATTAACGTAGAGGTAAACTGAAAAAAAAATGATTCAATTGGCTAATTGGATATTGTGTTGATAGTGTTGTTAGTTGTTCCAATTGAACCTTTTAAAGGGGTTGAGCTTGCTTCCACAAGGCTTCTTCATATCCTATTAGGTCTCATGATCAATTAACACTTAGAAAATCTCATACTCGCTTAAGAAAACACAAAAAAAAATATCTCAATTGGTCTCAGACTCTATCGGTCCAACTATCGACATATGATGGTCGGACTGCCCTTATGCCGCCACCGGCTCTATGTTGGCATTCCAACTGGCATATTAAGAAATGCTTGGGTATTTTTAAATCTAGTATAAACTTACAATAAATTTATCCTAGTGTTAAATTTGGTGTCAACATCATTGTTATTTGTGAAGCCAATATTGAAAATCAAGTAGTTGCTGGCTTGGAACCGTGATTAATTCGCTCATGTGCAAGATAACCGAAGAGGGGAAAACAGAGTATAGTTGATTTTTAATAGAGTACCTCTTGAAGAATATAGGTTTCCTTGTTGTAACATTGCCAGCAGCCTTCTATTGTTTTCCCCTAAGTTCATAAATGAAAATCATTCTGTGTCATCAGAATTCAGAGAAGTTAAAAATCATTTATGTAACCGAGTGAAGTCTACAGGCATTGTATCGGTTCAGCGATTTCACTTCAAGATATCTGACGTCTGAGAGGAGAAGCAAGAGACGGTATAGAGATCATGTGGAAGAAATTCTTTTCAGTAATCACTGTTTACCTAAATCATTTGTCTTTTACGGTTTAGGCGTGAGCTTACAATTCTAAACATAATTTAATACTGATTTGATGTGTTGATTCTGTAAACACTTTAAATACTAGCTTGTGGCTCGAAGAATGAGTAAGCATAGGTGATACATGTTAACAGCAAAATTTAATAAGCCTACAGATAGGATCAAAGGGTCGATCGGTTTATGAAAAGAGATCGATTGATACAAGAAAAAAACCAATCAGATGGATGAGGATGGATTCAGTTTAGTTAAATATAGAAGATTATCTAGATAAAATCGGATCTGAGAAAGAGCCGTAAAAGCTACGACAAAGTAATTATATTTTTATAAAATGTATCTTATAAGTTAGACAGTCTAATTAGTTTTGTTAACTTCTTAGATAAACTTTTTTTCTGATTAGAAAAGAATATCCAGAGGTTACTTGTAACTATATAGGATTCTTGTAACCCTAAAGTATAAATATAGACCTCTTAGAATCTTGTAAAAGATACATCATAGATCAAATATAATCTCAGCGCATTGGCATCATAGTTCATCCGATGAGTTCTAACTCTCAACATGGGGCTACATCGGTTAAGTTCGATCTCTAGCGAAGGGGTAAGTTCCGCAACTATCCTAGTGTATCCACTCTGTCTAAGGCTGCATCGGTTAGGTCTAATCTTTTAGCCCGATCGGATACACCACATCACGCTCATGTGGATTATATCGGCTTAATGTGCTCTTCTGCCATCATTAGTCCCGTGCTGTATTGGTTAGGTCCAACCGACTAGACTACTGATAGCGGATTGAGCCTTAGGCCAATAGATATTTACGTGACGTCTCATCGAAGTGGCTAGCCAATGAGTTATCCATATACAGAGCCTCACGCCTAGTGTACTAACTTCTTAACTGATATACATATACCTTGTCCAGCTATTATCCGCTAGCGATCGATCTGGTTCTGTTAGATCTAGCATTGAGACTTAGCAGGTTTCGTTTCCCTATCGACTCAGCTAGCCGATAAGTTTAATTATATGCATGTATCGGACCTGCAGCCGATAGCAGTCAATGGGTTCAACTGGTCTCTTCATCGTTACGTCCGATCTAGTCTCCGCCGTCTCGATGCCGTTAGCCTCAGCCTCATATTGTCTCAGTTTGATCTAATCTATCAAGGTTGGCTCTAACAGTACCGTCACGGTGATCGCTAGGTCTCATACCTTCGAGAGATCGGATCTCGCTCCCTACTATTCATTACGTACTCTATTCAAAGTGTCATCGGCTATACAGCCGATGAGTCTTTTATTCTATTCCTCGATATTCGCCTATGTCATTATTGACTTTCTAGCCGATATATGGTTCCTATCAACCACCAGCCAATAGCAGAAGTGTGTCAGACTTAGCCAATGAATACCCTAACTCTATCGACAACAAGCCAATAACAGAAATCCGTATTGGTCTATCTGATCTACTATCTGTCTTCTTTATCATTTAAAGATCAAACTGATTAACACGCCCGCGACTGCAATAAGTCAAATATTCTAATGAGCTAAAAAATCTACGCACTAAAGTTAAACAGACCTTCTAGATCTCAACATATTCGCGCGCGTTGCATCGAGCCTCCATCGGCTCACACTCACACTCCCTCTTGAAGAACCTACAAGCAGATTTCTCAAGCCCTAGCGTATTTACGCGCCATTATATCGGACCTTATTCAGCTTATGCTCGTGCTCCCTCTACGTGTTTTTTCGCTCGATCTGATCTTCCCCACGCACGCAAACAATACCACAGTTTTTTTCTTTAGGATTCAGAAGTAGTAATCTAGAACACTAGTTATTGCTGCTACGACTTCAAAATCCCCAAATCCTCATACTTCTGAATATTCAGATCCACCTTGGATCCTGTCAACCCTGCCAGACCTCTGAATTTTTGCTTATTTCCGATGAGCTGTTCTTAAGAAATGGTCCTATGGGGGAACCTAATATTTTTGTTACTAATGATGTTGTCTCATATTTTCCGTTTGAATTAAGGCCTGTAGGTTGTGATGATAATCTTTTAATCTGCAGTTGCACAAACACTGGTCAACAACACGTTCATCATGGGTCAACCAACCTGCACCTGAAGTCCTGAACCTGTATTGCCAACATAATTCACAGACTGAACAGTGCCATCCAAATAAATGAATCATGGAAAGCGCACTTTGGTAGCTCTATAAGCATAACTAGAAAGAAACACGCGCTAGGCTGCGTGCGATCAGAATGATCACAATGCACACAGGGGTGGCAACTGCTTACCCTTAGCAGATAAAGCTATGCATACATGGAATCAAATAATCTTTGATCATCAAAGAACATGGCAGCGTTGCCACTTTTTATAACCAATTGGAGAGTTATGTCTCAGTCTCTACACAGGCCATACTATGTGCAGAACTGATCTGGTTTGACATTTGCAAAGAGAAGAGTTGTACCAGAGCTAACCGACTGAATGGAAACAGGAAATTTGCTCAAAGAAACTTGCTGGCTGAAAACTGAGCTAGAATGTTGGATCTATCAAGAGCATCTGAGAATACATAAATCAGTTATCATGAACGTCCCAAATGAAAAAACAATTTTGGTAAACTCTTCTTTAGGGAAAATTAAATAATTTGCATTGCAGGGGGATTCTTCATATGTCAAACTGAAACAGCTATTTTTGACACAGCGTGCAAAATTGTAGCTCTCAATAATTTATTCTACCATATTTGCTATTCATGTTATTGCACTGGTGCTGCATGGACTCATGTGTAATAGGGTAAAATTAATTTACATCGACAACATCAGAGAACAACCACATCCAGAATTACATATTGGATTTTGTTTGGGCAAAACTAAAAGTCTGAAAGCAAACTCACCTGCAGAATAATGTTATATCAATTAATGAACAACTCATGTTTCATATGTTGGAAAAATGCAAATTGGGAGATCTGGGATTAGTTTGGGTATATCAGCTATTCAGCTATTCATCATTATCTCTGCAGGCACAAAACTATAAATGGCAGGCAGGCTACCCTGCAGGTTCAGGCAGAGCATATATTAGAAATTACCATAAATTAAGGCTAAATCATAGTACTGAAACAAAACAGAACAATACTCTTGGTTCCTCACCAAAAAATCAATGCAAACACAATTAGTTTAAGGTCATGGCATGTTGATTCTACAAAATGACAGCCATTGTTAGTCACTCATATAGCCTATCTTGACGGTGGATTTTCTGCAATGAAAGAATTATGAGAACCATAATTTTGTAGGGAAGAAATTTTGACATCGCAAAGAAATGCAAGGCAATATTTACTATGCAACTACTTAACTCAAGAGGTGATGACAACAACTTCCATTTACAAAGAGTGCCAATATATATGGCCATGTCCAGAGGGTCAAAACCATTTCCAAGGTTACATACTTACAGGGAGTTATAGTTGAACTGAAGAAAACAGATGCCAATAGATTAATTTGCCGATGGTCTCCACCTTCTCCTGTTACCTCGCCCAACCAAACTACCTCCTCGCCAACGCAGGTGCTGCCAATGGACTTGGTCCTGTCCTGTAGGAATCACATGCTGGAGTCGACGACCCAACCTGAAGAGGGAGAGAGTACCTAGCAGCCTCTATCTGAAGAAAAAAAAAATGGAGAGGCTGGACTTCGACGGGCTCCCAAATAAACTGAGGAAAGGAGGGAAAAATTGGGAAGGGGAAGGTGGCGCACATCTGACCTGAGCAGGAGGGGAATGGAGACGATGAAGCAGCGTTGTCGCCAGCAGCCAATTGAGACCAAGATGGAGGTACTGTGGAGTGGTCGCATCGGGAGAAAGGGCGGAGCATGGAGTGGTCGGAGAAGATCTCGATCTAGCGATTGGGTAGACGCCTTGCACTCAGTGCTCCACCAGGCCCAAACCCATGACGTGGAAGGGCATGGCAATCCCATGGCGATTCACCGAGAGATGATGAACCACTGGTGGAGAGGATGAAAAGAGAGAGGTGAGAGCTAGAGAAGAAGGGAGATAAGAGGAGAACCTGAGAGCTAAGTGGAGGAGGCGACGGCGCATGGCCCGCCGTCGGCGAGCGAGGTGACGGCGCAGCCGTTGTCTGCTACTCTGCTTGCGTGAGGAAGGGCGAGGGGGTGAGCCGCCGAGGATGCAACAGTGCGAGGGCGACCGGTGCGATGCGGACGGTGAGGACTGAGGAGCTAGGGTTTTGGTGCAGCAGTTCATTCAAGAGATCTAGACCGTCCATAGCCGTTTCGCCGATCCGATGGCCATGTAATGGCCGGCACGTTTGACCACGTGGACAGTCAGATCAACCCCAGCGCGAGATCGAACGGTCTCGGGTGGCGGGAACCGGCACGGAATTAACTATAATAGCGAGAATCTTTGTGCAAAGTTTTTTGGCGTGGCATGCCTAACCTTCCGACATTTCTACGGTGTTTGCGGAGATTAATATTAATTTCTCCCTTCAAAATAATTTTCGCCCAGAAATTATTCTCAAAATAAATCCGTTAAAACCACAGGTCTAATATGAAAAATATAATCTATCGATGCATTATTTTTTAAAAAACTGTATCAAAATTAGAAAAGTTTACCTAAAAAATTAAAACACTGAAACGAAAGAAGTACTTGTTAAGTTTAAAAGGTATTTTATTCTTTTCTACTATTTTATACACATTTATATATTATATGAGCTTAACTCAACGTATAAGAGTTCGATCATATCATCATATCATATCCAATCCAATAAAATTATTATTCGTATAAGAGTTGAAGCTTGATTCGGCCACGCGTCCAATCACTGTTGTACTTTTCACATATCTTGGGCCGTCCGACATGCAGCATATAAGAAAAATAAGCTAATAAAGAAAAATATGAGAAAATATTGGATATTGATATTACTCGTAATCACGATGACAAGTTGTTGCGAAATAACTTAAGAAATGGATCGATGTGTGAGGCACTTTTCGACAATTAAATTTTTGGCTCCGTGTTTTACAAAATAGAAAAAGCTATTTTGATAAATTAAAACCTTTGCCTATCTCCTTTAAGTCAAATATATCAACTTTCTCTTTTATACTGATTTTTCTTATATATATATAGAGTAAAGAGAGACGAAGTCAACCTATATCATGAAGACTTTTATAGTTATGAGGCTAGTTTCTTTTTGGTGTAGATTCTCATCGTTTATTACTTTTATTTTCTATGCTGTATGTATGATAAATTAAGTAAGTATAGTGATATAATAAAAAATTATTTTTAAATTTATTATTATTTTATATGTATCAGTTGATATATTTAAAGAGTGTTCTGATCAGCCGTGCTTTTCTACCGATAGAGTTTGGGGCGTCAGATGTTTCTTTTCGTCTCAGGTCGATCTCCACGGCCCGCTTATTGCTCTGACAGGCGCACCTTCGCTCATCTACTGTCGTTACGGCGCTGCCCGCCTGCCCCATCCCCTCCGCATCACCAAAATCCTCGCCAACTCCGCCCAAAAAATCCTCGTCGCCTCCTCGCGGAGACGGTCATCGCCACCGTCTCCTCACCGAGCCATCAACCAGCGCCGCTCGCTTCGTGGAGCCAGACGCCGCAGCCGCCTTCTCGTGGAGTTAGTGAGCGAGCGACCGCTACCTTCTCATCGAGCCAGCGGCTCCCGTCACCGCGCCCTCTCGGCGGAGCCATGTTACAATCCGCCGCCGTCTTTCGTCGCCTCCTCTCCCATCCTTCCTGCTCCGCCTGCCTCATATCAAGATTTGGTCATCTCATGCTGCAGCTAGGGTTTGGATGGGTCATGTACAATACCAGGTATACAAACTTGATTCTTGCATGCTTACTTCCAAGTTCCAGCAATGTATACTGCTCTATCTTCCAGTTATGTGACAAGGTTTGGGTGCAGATTTGCTTGCAAGGTGCAGGGAGAGGAAAACGAGCTAGCGGATCTACTGATGTGAGCCTGAGAGAAGGCAAGGGGCGACGGTGGAGGGCGAGAAGGTCAACCCAGTGGCGCAGAGCTTTAGCTCGATGACGAGACACTCAGTAGAGTTCTTTCTAGCAGACTAGTACAAACCCGGCGATGCTTCTGCAGCTAACTGCCTCTGTATTGAAGTCCAATCAATCTAGAAGATTGACGAAATGGATTACATGTAAAACAAAAGAGGTCAGTGTTCACACCCATTGTCAATTTCCCTATACACATGGATCTTGCTTTGATGTCATGTTTTACTAAAACTTAGGTATGTAAATCTCAAGCATTGTAGGAGCTCCTTCTTTGCATAGCAAGATCAAGGTGTGTGCTCCGGGTGAAAAGCAAGATATATCTTCATTTCCATGTATGTTAGTATATGTTTTTAATGGAATGTGAAATTGAGCTTCTGAACTCATTGTTGCCAAACCCATGTTCTGAATGGTTGTGCGTGAAATGTTTTGCTACTATTTGTCACTGTGCTTTGCAATTTGTCTGCAAAAATTGTTGCCAAACAAAAGTAAACTAAATTGATATGATCTGATTCTCACTATTTTGTATATGATCTGATTCTTGATCATCTGGTGTGTCACTTTATTATACAATTTTGGAGCACCTATGTGCTCACTTCCTTTTTTTTGAGTTAAAACTCCATCTTACTCTGCAATGAAACGGAGGGAAGGACCAACCTGCCTGCCTTCCTTTAGCTAAAGGTATTCTTTTCCCTTTTGCTAAATCCTACTCACTTTTTCTATCATTTGACCCTGTGTATATTGATCTATGATGTATGTACTTCATCTCTGCACTCCCTATCGTTTAGCAAGTATCAATAGCAGCGAAGGGAAATCCTCTTTGGCTTGCAAGTGTCAATTTCTATCGTCCTTTTTTGTTAACTTCATTGTGACACTTGTCCGATTGCACATGTTTGATTTCTGCCTGCTTAGAAATAATTAGTTACTGCTTTGTTTTACATAAAATGATTGTGTATTTGCTACCTACTTCAGGGTTCCTAATTGGCTTCATTGCTATATTGGTAAGAAGAATGGAATGCCCATTCATGCTGGAACATTATCGACTGTTTTGAGAAATAATCTTGATGCTATCATCAATGTCTTTCCACCCCAATTCATATTTATATTTTGCCACTTCATTTATAGTCCAAATCTCAGCTCATCTTACTATGTTGTAAATCATTGAGACAAGGTGCTTTCTTCCATGCTATAGAATAAGTTGTGCATTTATCTTGCAGTTTTTACATGTATTAAATCTACTCATATTTATATCATATGAGCCTTTCACATGCCATTCTTTGGATTTCAATGTTCAAATGTGCTAAGTTATGTCTTGATACAAGTGTTGCAAGTTGACGATCGTGATGTCATCTATGCACAGTTAATGGCAAGTTCTTCAAACTTTATGTTCAAAATGCTGCAGAATCCTATGGCATTTATGTGGGCTCCTCAGTTAAAAAGGCAATTTTCTTCATATCGGAAAGAAAAGGTACATTTCTTCTAAAAAAAGCTTTTTGTTTGCTGATGCCTCCAACTGTGCATTTCTTCATTACCCATGTTACATAATGTTAAGGTCCATACTTAACTACTTATCTCTCATTTCTCCTACTATGGTAATGAAGGCTCCATGTTGATCTTCCTATTTCCCTTATTTCATTTTACTCATCTGCTTGATCATGTTTTACAGTAATACATGCTCCTGAAAAAAAGATACTTATTGTAGATAATCAACAAACTACAGATATATATGGATGTTTCTTCAAATGGTTTTGCATCTACTTCACTTTATTTCAACTCATCAACAACAAGCAACCAACTTACCCTGATCCCATGAAGCTTCGGTTGAGGAGGATGAGCTTGCTGCCCTGCAAACTGAATCATCGCGACCAGGTTATGACGTTATGTATTTGATTGGCTTGCACTTCATCATCTTCCATTCATGAGACTGACAATGCCTGCTCACTAAAGCGTAGGAGTTGCAATGATTTGAAATTCACATGTGCAAAAGTGAGGTGATTTTTTCTTCCTTCAACTACAGTCAACAACAGCCCACAAATATTATCCTATGGTACCAGTTACAACAGTAATTCAATTCTAAATTCACTGCATGATTCTGGAGCTTCATCATCAACAAATGTTAGGATTTCATCTTATCTTTTTCATGCTACTTATTTGATCAAAATTATACCCCTCACAATATATATGTTCCTCTCATCATCTGTTATGTTAGTCTATCATACAAAATGATATGAATCATGTTTAAGATAACACTTTTTCTGATCTATGTAATATTGTGCATTGGAATATTTAACAAATATATGTATTATATATACATAATATATATGAGACCTACGTCAATATGTGAAACTATAAATTCATGTTAATAAATGAGTTCACTTTGCACCTGCGGCAATGCGCGGGGTGCCAATCCTGTCGTCATCGGTGCAGTGTGCCAGTGGCAAGGCACCACCAGCACGGCAACCCCAAGCATCTCTCATCAATCTGCATCAGCTAGTAGCAGCAAAAGTTCCAGTTCATCGTCTACAATAAGCAAATCGTCCTGGTCCAGTACGTCCTCGAGAGGAAGCAGCATAGCTTCCAGTGGCCCACATCGTTGGCCTTCCTTGTCGCGGTCGTTGTGCACCTGTCTGCCTTCCTTGTCACGGTCGTCGTGCGCCTGCTGTACATCACGGTCATCGGGTGTCTGCTGTCCACCGCTCAAAGTCTTTGTCCACCTTCTCGATGGGCAAGAGTGGCCTGATCCGGTGCTGGGGTTGTCAGATCTGGCCTCGCCCATCTGGTGCTGGGGTCATCAGATCCGGCCTCGCCCATCGTTGGCCGCTGCGTCAATCTGAGCCTGCCGCCATCAATATGAGCCCATATAACCCCAGTGGCAGTTCCCATTCGCCATCATCCTCCTCCGCTCCGTGCGCACTGTGAGCTACCTTTGTCATCTGCAGCCACTGCCTTCTCCCAGGTGTTGTCCCCCATCATGGTCCATCGTCCGTCATCCCTCACCGTGCTGGTTGTCATCCTCAGCCAGCTGCAGGCCGTGAACCCCGTAGCAAGTCAAGGGCCACCATCGTGGCCATTGCTGGAGTTATTGCTGGTCGTACGGGGGTGTGCTGCTTAATGCCAGTGCTGCTGCTGTTTTGTTTGCTTGTCTTCATCCCAGCAAAGCTAAGCAGAAGTGAGATTGCTGAGAACACAGAGCAGGAGAGTGCCAGCTGAGTTTATCCCTTTCTTGCTGCACTGATTGCTGATGCCCTGCATTTCTACCAAATTGAGCAATTCCCAGCCCACTAATTGTTACAAAGCACTCAGTTGGTCATTGGGCACATAATTGTTTCTCACAGTATCCAAAAGTGAGGCCGCCTGAAGTATCTCTTGTGTCTTTTGCTCGTATATTAATGCTTTCTACTAAACAATTTCCTTTATTTTCTATCGAGTTCATCAAAGTTCATTGTATATCCTCTAATTCATTGAAGTCATGCTAGTTCATCACATTGACCAGCTTCACGTCGGAGCTGGCCTTCATCATCACTAGCTTCACATTGGACATATAATCTTCTTCATCATCAGCTTCCCATCAGAGCTGGTCTTCATCTTCATCACCAGCTCCTTGTTGAAGCTGGTCTTTGTTATTGTCACTAGCTCCCTATCGAACTGCTCTCTTCGACATCTTTATGCATGGACTTTAGATTTAACCTAATGTTTAGTTTATATCCTTGTGTTTTGGTATCAAATGCAATGCATACACATTGCATTTGAGTGGGGGTGTTAAGTGTAAAGGCCATCCTAGTCTTTTCTACTCTTTTGTACACATTTATATGCTTTATGAGCTTAACACAATGTATAAGAGTTCAATCCCTAATTTCTCTCTATTTTGTGACAGTACTAACTAACGTTGTCAACAAGTGCCAAAATTTTGAGTTGATGCCTGCTGCCTCTGACTGCTGAGTATCAACTAAGACTGGTAGCTGCTGTATCAACTAAGACAATGAGGTGAAGCAGAAAACGTCTTCACCAAATGGAAAAATATTCTCACGTTGTCATAATGCATTTAGTGTGTTTCCCAAGCTTAAAGGTGTCAGAAGTACTGAAATCCAATCCCTCATTTCTGTCACTAAAGACAATCATAAATGCAACAGTTCAGCGATGAACAATTCTGAGAGTGCATTCAGCAATCAGCCCCACACCCCTCTTGTTTTATTTTGACACATCACCATCCACATTAGATGGGGTTGTTTCGTCAGCATCTTATTCGTATGTTTCTCCATGGAATCAGGTCCATCCTAAAGCTGGTTGCTGATTATTAGCTACTGGAGTACAACTTGTGGTCTGATACAGTGCCTCATCTTATAGGCCTCTGGTCATGGAAACCGAAAATATCATGCGTTTTCCTATACTAATCCTTAGGTTAATAATTGATACACATATATATAAATAGTTTATAATATATCTCAAAAGTAAGCAAAACCTAAAGTGTCAAATACCTTTGATAAGGTTGATAAAGCCATGTCCTAACAGGTAAACAACGGCAGCAACTAGAACAGTAGTAGGGCCTAATAAGCAGTCGATTGGGTTGCGCCCTAGTCTTCGATCTACACTAGTTATCCTGCTAATATGTAAGCATATTAGTAAGGTTTTTTCTTCTATCTCTGATACATATAATTTGAGTAAGTATTTACATAAGTTATCATGAAATATGCAGTTACAATGCATAGGTAATCTACTACTGAAACAAAATATATGATTATATCTGAAGCTTCTAAAAAAACTAATTGTCTTGTAAGTTTATACTAAGCTTTGTGATACATCTTGTATTAATACATTTTATATAGAGTTTGATATGTCTAAGAATCAGATGTTCTATAAGAGAACAAAATACATTAATATGAGATATTCAAAGTGTCATCGCTAAAGGTGATGTAAAAGTATGAAAGATAAGTATTTATAATAATCTAGCTGATATAATAATAAATGAGCTTAAGTTTGTTGGCACATGTGATTTTAGGTATATGAGGTGTTTTTTTTATTGATGATTTCTATGCTACAAGATTAAATTCATTTCAATGTGGAGATTGCTAAATATGTTCTAAATTTTAGCATCAATATATTTGAATAATTTTCTAGGAGTTCTAGTCTTTTATTCCCTTTATATATCTCTTGTAAACTGGTACAGAAAGGTGTGATGTTCTATTTTTATTTTCCTGTATTTGTAAACATGATCATGTTGAGCACCCCTTAAGGATATTCCATGTAAAAATTTGTATCTCTTTACATCTATTTTCATAAATCCATTTGATTATATCATATAAAGAAGACCAAACTGTATATATTCAATTTACAGACCACCTACCTCATATGTCATGCAAATTCTACTTTGTCATTTACCATCTGCTGTGAGCTGTTGTTTTTCTTACTAAAACTTTAAATTTCCATTGCTTCAGTTAATCACTATAGTTTTTTTAAAGATGTTTATCACTAGAGTTGGATTCAGAGTATAACTAACAAAGGTATGCTTTCTCTGTGGATGGAGACGCAATGGTTAGGCTTCCTCTTACATAACCTAGGTGAGATAAAAGAACAAAATTTGACTTGGTCATATTAAATTAAATTTGTAAACTTCCTACCATCAATTTCATATTAGAATAAATTTTAAAAATATAATAAGTTTATAATATTATGATATTACATAAGGTAAATCTATGTATACTATTTCTTATGTCTTTAAATTTTAAATTAAGCAGTCGGAAATTTAGAGGTTTAATTAAATATTATCTTTAAACATTAAATATTTATGACTATGTATTTATGACTATGTGCTTACTCAATGTTGAAAAAGCTGAAACCGAGCGTACTCATTGTTGAAAAAGCTGCAACCGAACAGCATCAGCTATTTGGTTCCATGAAGCTTATTCACAACAATCATCCACGAAGTGATTGCTGCTAGCTTCACTATATGACATATATATTATCTACCAAAAATTGGACAACTGTTAGTGTTTTTTGGGTGTTGAAGTGAATTGTACGTTTTGTTTATTTCTAATTTTTAATTGTAACATAGAAATGGCCTGGATGGCTGGATGAATATTGTAATCTGCTCTAATTTAATCAGCAAGCTATTTTTTTCTGTAAGAATGTAAGTCCCGCTGCAATGCACAGGATATCCTCTGGTATTCCTCGGAGACTCCATCCATCAATATCGTGCTGCCCCTGTTTTTTTTTTCTTCAAAATTCTGGTAAACAGCTCAACGTGCCTCCGGTCCCACCCTTCCACTGGTGACCGCCAGTAGCGTTGGAGGATGCGACTTCATTAAGAAACAAAAATTCTGTCAGAGATGCAACTCACGAGCAACGTATAAATCAACTAACATAAATACAAGTAAATAAAGTTAATCTAGCACTAACCGTGACCAAGTGATGACAAAAAGAAAAAAAGTTAGTCCTGAACGGGTGATCCAATTCAGCTCGTAAATTCTTTTGGTGGTTCACACCATTATTTCCAGGCACCGTGATCAACACCATATCTTCAGACATGTTTTCAGAAATGCCCACTACCCCACATCTAAACTTACTGGAGGCTGGGGTCAAGCATCTTCGTTCCCAGATGCAGAAACAAAGACATCTACAACAGGCAAAACCAAAAGACACTCAACTACTACTATTAACCAATACCTGTCCATGGTGGTTGTAATTGATGCACAGCATTTTGCAACGCCATTATCCAGTCGTCCAGGACATGCAGCTCCTCAGGCTTCATCAGTGGCTTCCACTGCAAGAGTAAACAGATAATCCGGAGAGGAATTGTCAGTGGAGAAGAAATAAGTTTCTCTCTAAAAATCATGTCATTCCGGACAGACCACAGTTGCCAACAAAAGGCAGATAGCAAAAAATCCGAACTCTGAAATGCTTTGAACCAGGACGCCAAAAGTTTAAATAAAAGAAATCTTCAAAACTAGCAGGGATTCTACCCCAACCCAGAGCATCTCTGCAAACACACCAAGCAAAAACTGCTACAGGGCACCTGAAAAAAATATGAGTTGCATCCTCAGAATTTCCACAGAATTGAAAACCATCCCACATCATTTTTTTTAGTTCTACAGCTGATTGGATTTTATTTTTATTAGCTAACCAGAGAGTGTTTTGAGTTTTAGAGGTATAGGAGATTTCCACAGCTCCTAATAAATGAATATAGCCAATTCATTTTTGTATTTGCTTTATTTATTTCCTCCTCTTAATAAATTGCAGCAAGAAAGGAAAGTAATGCCAATCTATAGCCTTTCTAAGAAAATAGAGGTAAAAAATTAACACACAATGTCAATGACTTCACCTTAATTTATTTGTTTATTCAAATCTGGCTACAAATGAAAGTTCTGAAATTTAGAGTAAAGTTAATTATATTTTATACTTAAAACATATAAATGATTGATTTAAAATTTCAAATTCTTAATATGTGAAATAAAAATGAAATATTATTCAATTTTTTAAAATTTTTGATTTTTTATTAGTTCAATTGCATTTAGCTGAATATTTTATATTGTAATATCAAACTTGAATTTTTGCAGGATTTTGATCATGCATTTTAATATTTTGATTCAAGATGCAGTAGATGTATACGTTAATGAACTTAAAAGCACCTTTTTGCGTGTTGTAATTCAAATATGAAAATAAGACAAGTGAAAGCATTTCATTCATACTTTCTTTATTGGCAGCAATACTATGTATAAGGAAGGAGATCCACAATGTGGTTATCATATGACATGAGACCATAATTTATAGACCATTTTCTATAGGCTAGAAGATTCGCTAATTGTAGATCACTACCTAAATGAGATTAGATCTGGTTGACTGAATACACCTGGTACAAGAGGCAGTCAATCAGACTAATATGACTGCTTTCTAATAGATGTCACCCATTGGATTGATAGGCAATGGACGTACTAAAAAGAACAGGAGTGACGTAAAGTAGAATTTTCCTGCTTTCTTCATAGCAGTAGAGTTTCTAAAGTTATTCCCAAGAGTTGACCAGGTTTTTTGCTTAATCAGTCATATGGTTTCCTAATGGTGTTGAAAGTAATATACTCAAGCAGAATAAACATAGTAGATTTTCTCAAATATTAATTTTACTAAAACTAGTGCCTCTAAGCTAATCAACCATGCTTTTATACAATAAAGCTAGCTTTCCAGCAGACAGCTAATGCACATTATGGAATAAAGTGTTTGTAAAACTGAAGATATGATTGAGATATTAATTGATGCATTAAACTATGACTTATTTTTTAAAAACTTATTAAACTATGACTTCAATATGTAGTTAACTGCTATGCTAACAGTTTGAGCACGGTTGGTGCTACAAAAGTTAGACTAATAGAACACAAAAGGAGTGGTCATAATTCACAGCATTATATATCTATAAATGGACACAAATAAAGCACAAAATTTTCAAATCCCTCTAAGCTACAACAGAGGGATTAAAAATTAATATGGAACTTACCTGTACTCCTTCAGCTATATGTAGTGATTGTCTGCAGATTGCCTCTCCTGCTTCAGTGCACACTGTATAAAGGTAAATAGACTAGACATCCAACCGAACCATAAGGACTCAGTGGAAGTAATCTTAGACGTAACAAGTTAATATGTATGATGACAAAATAAATGCTTAGGGTATGCTGGCACTTGACACCAACGAACAAAAAATAGCCCACAATGTTTGATGGCAGACAAACTTTATTAGTTGATTCTACAAGCTTTATTCTGTGTCTTGTCATGTTATTTTTTGCAGCGAATGTCTACCAAAGGACTTATACCCCAAATATACAGGAACTATATAGGAAACATGGCCACAAACCCTCATTCTTACACAATATGGAATTCAGTAAGGTTAAATTCAGTCGCTCCAGGCAGAATCAGGATTCAGGCGTCCCATCCACTTTGGTAACAGAACAAAAGAATCTGAGTGGGTTGGTCACCATGTTTTGCTAAATGTGCTGCCCGTATATGACAAAAAACTCACAGGATGGCGGTGAGGCCAAACTGATGTAGAAGTATACTCGTGCATACCATACATCTTAGTTTTGTTCATCTGCCTCACATACTGTTGGTATGGCTTTCCTGTGGTGAGCTACAGGTGGGAGAACTTGACAGTCTGCAACATCAGCTCCCTTGGGGTGCAATTTGAAAGCACGTTCTTCAGCATCTATGTATGGTTTGCTCCAAGAGGAAAAAAAGTAGGTCATTTATGAAGATCTCTTGTATTATTCCTTCAGCATTTTTAATGATTTCCATGGGTAAACGAATTTACTGCTGATGTCTATCAAATTTTTGAAGTTATTTCCACAAATATTTTATATTTGGCATACAACAAAATACAGTAAGACGACAGCAGCACCTAGACGCTATAAGCTGTATAATTATGACCTATTCAGAAGAAAGTAGGAATGAATGAGAGCCTTTGCTTGGACAAAATGGTAGAAAATCTATCCAAAATTTTGAACTCAATTGATCATATATCTATCTATTTGCACTCCAAAAGTAATATATTGTTCAGCACAAAGTCAATCATATACGATTTTGTTCTTTTAGCTCTAACATAAGCACGTGCAAAGGCCTCGAGGGAACTCTTGCATGGTCATGCAGTTTTGGTTCAAAGTTGTGAAACTAGAAAGTTCAAGATGTCACACAGTCATGGCAACATGAATTAATATTTACAAGAACCAAAGGCAAACTAAATATGGTCCAAATCAAAAGCACCTAGCCAGTAGTAAAAGTTCTCATCTCACAACACCAAAATTTTGGCACTACAACCATGGTCACCAAAACAGAACACTTATAATATTCTATCCATAAGTGCTTCTTGTTCTCTTTAAAGAAAGGATATTACGTCTGATTCTTCTCAAACACACATAAGACGGAACAAACATTTGCCTTTATGATTCAAAAGAAAACAAGAAATGATTGTATTTCTTAGTTGTGCTTAGGTGATTATAAATGTTTGATGTTACATGCATGTTAATAGGGAGATTTTACAGGATTTGACTTCAGTGACTGATAATATTAACACTATTTGACAATCTCTTGGGGAAGCAAGTTGTGTTAATGGCGTCTCTGATTCTAGCAGTCTTTGGCATGACTGTATTTTTCTCAAGCTTTTTAAGACATAACCACCACATACGCAATGTATTTGTCAGTAGTGTTGGTCTAGTGTCTTCCATATCAATGTACAGCTCTCCGCTGGTAGCTGTGGTGAGTATTGTTACTTATAGTGACTCGATGATTATGAAGTTCAGATGAAAGAATATCAACCTTCATGATAAAACCTTGCAACAATGATCTAATTCTGAACTTCAATCAAAAGACGTGCTAAAAAACTAACTTGTGTTCCAAGATATATAAGGATATAATGATGACTCAATGAAATGTTATTCATATAGGAAAATACTGTAGAAGCACAAAGGATTCTAGTAAACATGATATAGAAACAAAACAAGACAGCTTCTAATGATAAACCTGACATATTTTTATTTTAAATGGATAAAAATATAATTATGTACTTTCATAATTGCAGAAACAAGTTATCAGGACAAAAAGTGTTGAGTTCATGCCTTCCTATTTGTCATTGTCTACCTTCTTGACAAGTTTAACCTGGATGGCATATGGAGTCCTAGGAAGGGATCCTTTTATTGTGGTGAGGACAATAAATTTTAGCCACAATAAATAGCTATATATCAAACTGACATGCCTTTTTTTTTGTTGTGAAGTTCCCAAACTGCATTATAATGGGTATACTTCAGCTGGTTGTGTACTGCATTTACAGCAAATGCATGGAAACACCCAAGGTGCTTCATGATATTGATCAAGCAAATGTAATGAAAGTTCCAACAAGTCATGTGGACACAAAGGGGTATAACCCTTAATCTGAAAATTGAACCATGTTATTTGTTTTGCTCGATAAGAAGTGCCTGTGGTACCCATAACATGCTACACGAGGACAAATTCTTCACATTATGTGAAAGTCTATTCTATGCCTTAGAGCTTTTTAAGATTCTATGACATGCCATTGAGTAAGCCCCTCTTGTATGATATGCCTGCAAGTTTAGCTAAAGTTTTACGATTTACCAAAACTTGGTCGCATAGAATATATTTTGTTTGATTTTTTTTGTATCTGTTTTGTTTTGCCCTATATAAAAAAGCTTAATTGTTTGAATGGTTCTGTGGAGGTTGTGATGTGTCATCATAACACATCACTTGAAGGCATGTACAGGTGTGCAGGGCACATGTCCATAAATTGGAACTTCATGAAAAATGGAGGTCTGGAGCTATACCATACCAAAATATTCACCAAGAAGAGTTCAAGTTGTTTAATATCCGTAAATTAGCAAGTCTTCTTGTCTATAACATAAAAGGTTTATCATATTACAACAAACAACAAATATTAATAAAATGGATGGCTTCAAGACCAGACCATTCACAGATTAAGTGAGCATTACCACCTGATAAATGAAATTTAGTACAATGTGAAAAATAAAGAGTGGGTCTTCTGAGCTCATAGTTTCATATCATGATTATTCATACTCCTTAATTTGGGGTTAAAAGCTCAACTTACCAAAATACGATTGTCGATGCATGGTATTATAAGCCTACATTTCTTATTTTCTTAGGATGTTATTTCCAGTTGCCCATCTCAGTAAGTGACAGAGCTCTTGTTCAGTTTTAAAATACAAAACAAAACACAAGGTCCATACACTGGAATAAACACCCCAGACCCATGAAGAAAACAACTCCATAAGCAAAATGAAAACAAACATAGTACAAAGTCCAAAGGTATGCTACCCATATGTAAAAACCATGAACTAAAACAACTGAAATAATATAATATACAGTTCAATATATATATATATATGAAATTAAAGAAATATAGCCTCTGTATTCAACTCATACCATGCTGAACATCTCCATTCTGAAACTAGAGTCTACCTCCCATGCTACTAAACATGATTTACCATAGACACAAGGATTGCATCAAAGCATATAAGAATTTAAAATGATTTATCATCAACAATGGAGGCATCTATTAAGAAAAATGATGGAGATAGCACCAGGACGAAACAAAGAGGACAGCATGAAAGTAACTCCAGAATTATTCTAAGAAGTTTTATGGATGTAACACAAGGACATATTTATGAAGTCTTTTGTCATCGAACATTGTCAAGTAAAGAATATTATATTCATAATACCTAAGACTACAAGACAAAACTTCCACAAAAAAATAGACTATGTAGGAAGGCAAGGAAACTTACATGTATGATTGCCAACTTCTGTACATAAATTCAGCACCACGAATGGATGTCAAAATATGTTCTTCATGAATTGGCATAAGTTATCTAAAAAGTAGTTTGATGTTAAAAAATAGAAATCATCCACAAAATACTTCATGTTGCTGTGATGATAGCAGAGAAAAAACCCTTGATAATTACGAACTTCACTGTATTTACATTTATGTTCATAACTACAATCAAATCATGCTACCAACGGACATATTCATGACTCACAGATAAGCAGTAAAGAACAAGAGTGTTGCACAACTATTTAAAGTAGTCAGGATGATGATTTTAGCAATGGCATGCCTTGACAAGAAAAAAAATAGATGTAAGATGCGGATGCACAAATCAAAACTAGCATCTTGGCAAAATAACTTTCTTTTACATCTAAATGATACCAAGTGTATGAACATACTAATTCTTGCAACAGGCCAATAGCTAGCATCTTGGCAAAATAGTTTTCTTTTACATCTGACTGATACCAAGGGCATGAACATACTAATTCTTGCAACACCTGAGTAGTACATAAACAGCTAAGGTCAGATTCCTGCTATGGAGTTCTGCACAAATTTTGCAATTGCTTTGACAGCTTCCATTTCTGCAACTTGTTGATTTACTCCAGTAGACTCTTGATATTTTTTGCCAACTTTAAAGGAGTGGTCGCCACCATCAATAACATGCAGTTCATTCTTGCAGTTCATCTTCTTGAGAGTGGCCTCAAGCTTATCCAAAGGGCATAATCCATCTTTACTGCCCTGTGAACACAAATGCATTGCATATGAAGCTTAAAAAATATTGAATATTGTTTCTCACTTGAAAGTTTTCAGAAAACAAAGAAACAGTACCTGCACAAACATGGTTGGAATCTCCAGTTTTAGTAATGTCTCATCCCTCAGTGCCCCATTCACTCCCTAAGTAGAAGAAAGCAAAGATGCAAAACAAGGAACAATTCATTTAGTTTTTAACTTCATCTGGAGAGAAGTGAGAAAGCAAACTATCAGCAACAAAACATCCCTAAGCAGACACACAACAGAGAGTGCAAAGAAAAACCAAGTGGAGTATGTTTTAAAATCACATCAACCCTTTTCCTGCATAACTGATTCAGGTATTTACAAATTATTATAAAATGTAAAGTAAAGTCTAAATCCATTTCCTAAGTGGATTGCGTTTGTAGCTTTGATCAATCAATGAAAAGAATAGCACAAAAGGGCAGGAAGCATGCATACACCAACCATACACTACAGAGAGTCAGAGAGGGATACCTTCAACGGATAACCCAAGCATATGACAGCAGAAACAATGATATCATCTGAACTAGCCACCATACAGCTGACCCTGGCAATGTATGAGGACTACAATCTTGAAACAGACCAGAAAGACAAACAAGTCTGAAACAAATATGATTACTGTTCCCAAATATCACCTTGACCCCATAGACTTCCCCATCAGAACAAGTGGGTGTCCTGGATGCTGCGCTACAACGTCCTTCACCACACCAATGTGGTGATCCACAAGCTTCTCCGCCTTTGGTGGAGCCCTGCGCTTCCCACCTGACATATCTGCAGCCAAATTGTTGCTTTACCATGAATTCTCCCCCAACAGATTTCCATCAACGAGTTTAGCAAACAGTAAGGGATCAACAGTCAGCACTAGAGATCATCAGATAAACTCACATGGGTAATCGAAGGTGACCACTTTGACGGCATCGAGCGCACCTTCCACCATATCCTTCCAACTAACAGAATTACAGAAAAGAGAAATCACTCCCTCAATTTTAGCCCATCATCACGCCGATGCCAAAAAAGACGCCATCTCTACCAACAAAGAGGCGTGTATATACAATCCCTCATTATCCATACGCACGTACAAAGTGGAGAGAGAGAGAGAGAGAGAGAGAGAGATAGAGCTCACTGGACCATCCAGTCGGATGAGGAAGGGGCGCCGGCGCCGTGGGCGAAAACAACCACCGGCTGTAACTGCGACGGCGCCGTCCGTAGGGGAGGTGGCGGCACCAAGCTCTCGTCTGCACGGGCACGGCGGCGCTTCGGGGCCATGGAGAGATGGTGAGAGAGGGAGAGGCCGAAACCCTAGCTCGGGCGAGGGGGAGGGGATGAGAAGCGGCGCGGCGGCCGCTACAGGGCGGGAATCTCCTCGGCTTTCCTGCGGCGTCTCTCCTGAGTCCTGAGGAGCGGCGGTTCGGTGTAGCAGTGAATGCGTGTAGGCGAGGGAGCCATGTTCCCAGCCTTCTCATTATGGATGGACGCGTCAGATCTCGTTAGGCTGAAAACTACATGGAAGCTGTATCTTTCGTCGATTACAGCCAGGTGCCTGTGTTACAAGACCCGTACATCGGAGATGATGATGTATGTAGAATGTTTCTATATAAGATCAATAACTAATTTGGGCTAGATTCACTTTAAAATAAAACACAGCCATTAAATTTTATACTCCTTCCAACATCTGCGGTCTAGTTCTCAAATCCGATATACTCGAATGAGTATACGACCATCATCCTATTAATTTATACCGCATGAACTAGAAATAACGTATAATGTAAAATCTCTTTTGCATACTTTCTAAAAATATAAATAGTTATGTTCTCTTGAAAACATGATTCTTTTATGTTTATTTTACAATTACTATGGGATATCTTCTAGTCCTTTATTAGCATCCTTTACAAATATCATTGCACGTATGTCCTTGCATCCTCCTATATGCTTAGGATAAAATCAGATCGGGTTTGATCTAATCTCACACTTTCCATAATACATATTTTATAATCGAAGTAGCATAGAGATAGCGTCCAACATAAATACAGTTAGATATAAATATAAAACAAATATGTATTATGATATGAACACTTAGATATTAAGTCAAAGCAACAACCATATAATACCACATAAACAATAAGCCATTTAAATACAACTATACTAAGCACATATTAATAAAGTAATAATATGGTACGTACAAATCATTAGTTTATAACGCCAAGATTATTAGGGCTGGCTGTGCGGCTGTGCATGCCTCTCCGGTTCAGTCCTCGGGTTTTGCCACTGCCTAGTGGGCCTTTTGGCCTTGCCGGCTGGTTTGTGTGTTGGTTGTTGGCTGCTATTAGGCTAGAGTATGCAGTAATATCCGGATAGTTTAGTATGTAATATCTGTATTATATATCAAATACTTTATATCCATTAGATACCACTCTCTTTAATCTGATCGCATATTCACCGTAAAATATCCGAATTTGAATCCGTATAAGTATCCGGCGTCCGGTATCCAAATTTACAACCCAAATTTATTTCAAAATAATATGACGATCGGAAAATGCCCGCTCTAGTGAGCTGGAACCAATCTGTGCACGTGCATTCGTATTTGCCTATGTATGCATGGCTTGATTAGCGTTGGCTAATCCGCTTGCTTTGAACTCCTGATGCGTATGTTCGACTTGGGAGGCGAAGCGGCGGTCCCGGGTGGCTTTGCTCGTGCAGGCCGCAGGCGCGAGCTTGTACGTTGGCCAGCCGTTGCTCATCTGTGTGCACGCACGCGAAGCAGAACAGTGCGCCAGCGCCGCGGTGCCAAGGAGATCGCGGAGTCGCGGGCAACGCCATGCCACGCAAGTGCAAAGTAATACTTAATGTCGTTGTTATATTTAATTTAAAAAATTACATAGCTATCTTTTATTTTATTATGATATGTTTTATTATTAAAATAACTTTAAATATAATTTATATTTTTATGTATTCACACAAAAATTTTAAATAAGACGAATTATAAAATATATTTATATAAAGTAACGAGTACGCGCGAGTGCGGGAAGGAGGTTGGACGCATGGGTGTCTGCATACCGCCTGAATCCTGTCTGTCGTGGCGACAGACACCTATTACACCTTAAAAGTTTCGGCCCAGCTCGCCCGCTCTCTCAACAGCTTGTTTGGCTGGAGGAGTTGGTTACAGGAAATGGAAGTTTAGGTTATCTGCAAGTCTAAGGTGCTGTTTGGCTGAGCGTCTCATATTGCCACGCTATAATTGAGGCCTGTCACACCTTCTTAGCTTATCGTTTGTCTACCGGCCAGAGGTTAGCGTGCCGCAAAAAAAAGTTAGGCGTGGGCACAGTGCTTTGGCAAGCTATTCTTCGTCAAAAGCGTGGCGCTGAAATCGTTGGTTATAATTGTGGCACTGGCTGCGTGTAAGACTGAACAATGGATTAGCATCACTATCCAGAAAAAAAGCTAGCACAAAGGACTAAAGGAAAGATCGAGAAAATCTTGTGGTGCTGCTAAAGAAGCCTAAACCAATTAGTGCAAACCACAAAGATGAAACGGGGAAGTGGTTTAATGTACAAACCAATACTGTAACTCTAGCCAAACATTTTCAGATTAAGCTTTGTTCATAATTCAACAAATATTTGTTCTTTTTTTAACAGTCTAGGTGCCTTAGATGGGGCATAATACAAGTTCACGTGCCCGCAGTTGACAAACCAAGATACCGTTAAAAAAAATGATATTACGAAAGTTGTTGGTGTATACACGCCTGACATTATAGGATCAATAGGTAATTATAGAGTGATGAATGATTATAGAAGTCAAAAATAAAATTTAACATTTTTTCTCTAACCACATGAAAACTGAATTTTCATAATCTATTTCATCACTAAACAGATTATAACAATATATTCGTAACTCTCATCATTCTAAATATTTGAAAAAATAAACTAGATAAAATTTGTAAACAACTAAACTATAATAAACTCAATCAGATTTCTAGATATTAACGAAATAAAATTATTGAATGAAAGGTTGACTAAAATTAATTAAACCATAATTAGTTAATAATACGAGATCTAAAAATAATTAACCAATCAAACTTTTCAGAACACTAGTAAAACATCCTAACTAAATTTTAAATCAAAGAAACCAATCTAAATCACATATGAAAACGAATTAATCTAAAATATATTACTAAACATGTATAAAGATAAACGAGAAAGAGAAATTAATTAACACACCGATCTTTCATAAATTTTATCTTTATTACCAACATTATGCTTAAAAAAATTGTACCAAAACCTCTCTCCCAAATTCCTAATACCTTATCCACCTTTTATAGCAAAGAATAATAAAAAATCCTAAAAAAAGAACTAAATATCCTTAAGATTTTATAACCATTACTTAGCTTATTCTCAACAGTCGAATGTAAAATTAACTTTGTAGATTATGCCATGTCATCCGACACATAAAGGGCCATACAGTCTGATGCGTTTTCACAAAGAATCTCACTCGTACACACTTGCCACGCTGCTGTGCTAATCTAGAGCTAACACCTGTCCTTCCAGATGGCCAGCGCCACACACACGCCCACCCACTTGCGCCACGCCAGGCCTATCTATCAGTCGCAGTGTCTTTGCTCTCACTCACACTCATGCTCGCTCCAGTCACTACCATGTTGGGCCTACAAGTTTGTCGCACATCTTGTCGCATGCCCATGTCTCTACTAGGTTGCCTTTGCACCGTCGGCTTGCTTCCATCACCAGTCCAGTCCGCTGTTGAATCCCATGTCAGCCTAACTCATTGGTCTGCTAACTTTTAGCCTGCTTGTTGAGTCAGCCCAACCTATTGGTTTGCTAGCTTTTAGCCTACGTTAGCCCACGCCGACCTGCCCAATCGGAATTAACCGATACAGCCTTACGTCGAGAGGCAAAACCTACCGATAGAAACCAAGAAGAACAAGGATGGTGGTGCGCTGAAGTTTTATTGATCTGTGTAGATGATTTACATGGTCCCTACGGGTTTGTATTTATACCTCGGAATTATACAAGTCCGAGATGGTTAGAAACAATCTTCAAATATTATTTTCTAAACAGAAAGGAAAACTATCTCTAAGAAGATAACAAAATTAACTACTTCTATCTAATTACAAGAGATATCTTATAATTATAAAACAACTCTGCCATGGCTTCCATGATTCCTTCCTAGATTCGGTCTCATCTGGATAATCTTCTACCTATTGACTGAACCAAATCCATCTCCATCTATCCGATTAGCTCTTTTCTTATCCGAGATCATCAACATTTCCATCTATCCGATCGGCTTCTCCATCTATCAATCGGTCTCTTTCCATAAGTCGATTGACTTTTTGATTCTTAACTGAATATATTTGTGAGCTTATCAAATTTTGGCGTTAACACTACCACATTCAATACGGTAGGCTTACTTTCACCCATTAGCATAACACGTGCACACCCATGATTGCTAGGGCAATAAGATGAATATCTCTACTGACAAAGTGAAGTGTAACAAGATAGATACTGACCCCACGGTTGTTGTAGTAGGGGAACCATGTAGAACCACGCCATGTCCTCCGTCCTCCATGTGTTTGATTGACTTACTGCACTAATAGGCCTTGCTAGGTGAGTATGGCACGTGCCACCACACAGTTGAGTAGGGTCATGAAGTGTGCTTTTGTTAGGATTAGACCAATCATATCTAAACTCTGTTTGTTTGTAGGACCTATAAGTCTCAGGTCATGAGTATTTCTTTATCTATTATGGTATCCAAAAATATATAAGAAGAGAACTGTAGACAGAGAGAGCTAGAGAGCCATATTGAAACACATAGCCACTATAATCAAATAAAAAAGGTAAGAACTTATAAGTAGGATGCTACACTATTGAGCGGTTTGAATCTATCTAAACATATTCACCTTTATCTTCCTTATAATGATTGAATTGCATTGATTCGATCTATCCATATGATTGAGCTCTACCTCTTAGTCCAAACTTAGAAGTGGGCCTATATATATTCCCTCTCCCGTGACTATCCACTGACATGCTCCTCTAGCCCACACAAACACACCAAGAATATATTAGATAGATTCTTTATTGTAATTGCTATGATACCATGTAGAAATTAATAGCATTCTAAGAAAAGCTTGATTAGGGATAGCAAATGAAGGAAGAAAGAGCTCCTATCATTTGTTTCTAGAGCGTCACACAGCCCAGCTTATCTCCTCTACTTTTTATACACGTTTCTACATTTGTCCTACCCTTATAGTAATATTACACAAAAGATCATTAATAACCAACACACTGAACTAGCTTACCTCCCTAAGCACGATCTCGATGAGGCTGTTGCAGCGGCCAGCCGATTAGGGGAGAAGAAACGGAGAACAGAGATAAGAGATGGTGTCTTACATGTAGGCGTAACCGTTTTCAAAATTTTTTGGCTGGCTAGACCGCCACATCACCACCATATAGTTTGGATAAGGGAAATATATTAAACAGTTTTAAAAGTTTAGAGGTGTGAAATATTCGATTTTAGATTTCAGTGATGAGTCTTAGACGAAGTGAAAAGTTCAAGGTCAAATGGACTAATCCCCATTCTGTTTATGGTTTCAGTGTAATACCATATACCGTTTAAATTAGTTTAATTTTTAAAAGATTGTGAAAAAAATATACAATGGAAAGGATGTCTTAATTGGTTGTAAATTTTAATCTATAATAGCTTGTATTTCATTATCTAAAAAACACTAGCTCGTCTTTATTTGTAACTAATAGTCTTATCTTTCTCTTAATGTTTTTCCAATGTAAATATGGTACATGGCTACTTTCTACAAATTTTGAAGTTTCACTGTATGATTTATTATTTTAAGGCCTGTTGGTTCGCCCTTAGTCTATGTATATTATGCTGAAATAATTGTAAAATAGTATAGTTTTATTTGCTTGATGAGGAGTTAAGTCTAAATCACTACTCCCTCTATACCAAAATGCAGCTACATGTAGCGTTTATATTTTATTTTAAAATATAGCTACTTCTACATTTACTCTCTTATCTTAATTAATTATAATGATTTCTCGTTTAAATTTTTTCACTTACTTTCTCGTCGTAATCATTTTCTATTTAATTTAACATTTCTTCTTAATTCCTATAAAAATCTCTAAAAGTATATATTTTTGACTGAGGCAGCAAGAATTACCAAAAAAATTAGTGGCATCCAATCATTTTTTCTTTGAGATGAGTATTACCACGTGCAACTATGCTACAGCTTCTAAACTCGTACTGTTCACTTTGCAGACCAGAGTAATTAGCGTTGCATTGCAGCTGGAGTGGTCGAGCAAGGTTGTCATATCTAAGCTGAAAGAATACCGATCCACCTATTATCCTATTTTTTAGGATCCATACGATGTTACCGAATCTTGCTTTAAAATCCTGATCCTAACAATCTAAGATTAAAAATAATGTAAATAAATTCACTCAAGTTTACAGAAATTCAATTAAATGTATCACAATCAACGTTATAGGCTTTGTAACATACCACTTAAAATGTATTTTGGAGAAACTATGTAGTGAAGTGAAGAAAACCAGAGAAGGCATCACCTCATGTTGTGCATGATTTATTTCGATTGTTTTTGGATCTTAATTGCATTTTCATAATAGGATCATATGCATTGGAATAGGCTAAGGAAAAATTCAAGAAAATATGGTTTAACATAAAATCATAGAAAAATTCAGAAAAATACTACACATCGTGATAAGTCACAGTAATTTTTTGCCAATTTTTACCTTTTGATTTTAGACCCCAATAAAATATCTCAACTCATCAGAAATCATGAATAATATCAAAAACAGCCTTAACAGTTTACCTACTTCACATGCCCACCAAAATTTGACCATAACTCCTCTCCCTGTGCATGTTGGCAACAAATTGACCAAGTTGTCCTCTAGTAAACTGAAGAAAACCCAAAGCCATGTCTCGTAAGGAATCACATGAAATGATGGATGCAAGAACATTAAGTGACCAAAGCCAACAGCTAACTATAACACTTAGCCTTCTTTGGAGGCTTGCCATTCTTAAACCAAAGTGCTTCTGGCCAAGCCACTTCACCAGCTAGGAGGCCACATACAACTCTACTCATGGATCCACTTGCCACACAATCCAAAACCAGGGAGGTGAAAAGTTGAGAGGTCAAAACCATACAGCGAAACAGCCCACATCCTAAGAATCTGAGCTCGCTCTCCCTCTCTTTCACTACCAGTGGACACTAGGGGGTGCATGACAAACATGTCAGACTCAAAGTCATCCCAACCATGCCAAAATGCGCGTGCCACATGTGCAACATGCAACACGAGGTTGAGCGTGCCCTTGCTTTTTTCCACCCGAAGAGAGCACCACCAAATAACCAAACCCTCGCATCACCCAGCTCCCCCTCTCGCCCTTAGCCCATTCTGCTAGCTAACCAAGGCATTCATATCAAGGACATGGGTCTCGAGCATTCACATGGAGGCATATCCGACTATGGATAGGAGGTGGATCGGATTCATGAGATAGAATATAGATTCAAACTCGATTGTTAGGATTCCTTTAAAATAGGGTATGGAATCATATCTAAATACATACAAAGTAGAGATAAGATAGTTTAGACCTAGTCCGGCTTGGACTCCTACCTTGTAACCTTGTCCTCACACTTTATTAAGCAGGAAAGGAGCCCCTCAAGGGCAGAGTGATCAACTAGATTATCGATATAACATACAATCAGCGACATATAATCCACCTAAAATAGGAGTAGGGTATTACCTCACATCGAAGGTCTAAACCTATCTAAACTTTTGTCTTCCGCATCTATCCACTTTTAGGTCTCGTGCATAGCCCTCTTTGATTGTTACCGATATAGAACATTGATAGTTGGTGTGCCAGGTTGGAGTTGCGCCAACATTTTCATCAATAAGTGCGATGGATCCAACTTCCAAAGTCGCTAACATCACCTTCACTCCTAGGCAAGCTTTTTGCTTTGGGGGCCTTTATTTCCTCGCCGACTTCTTCGGCAAGTTTGCCTCTTCCATTCGGATTTGAACCAGTCAGAGGGGGCCACTGGTCACTAGATCCATCAATCCTCAAGCAGCAAGCCCTAGAGTAGACTGATGAGTCTGGATTGGATTCAACTCAATCTACTAGAGTTTTACTCAGATATGGCTCCATGCTGCTTAGGTTTGGACCTAGAGAAGTCAAAGTTGTTAATTATTCAATACATTTTGATGATTTGAATAGTAGCTCTAGAAGTTCCTACCCCCACTCGAGAGGTATTTGTGCCATCCCAAGCTCCTCAAGATCAAGATGTAGAAGTGTGCAAACATTAAGAGGAAAAGCCCACCGATTGCATGAGCAACGTCAGCAAGATGAGCGAGCACAGCAGGAGGAGGAATGGTGTCGTAGGGTTGAACAAGAGGCTCATAACCATCAACTATGTGCCCATTCACACAGGATACAACATGAATTATTATAGACTAGGGTCGGAGATCGTGAAATTGAAATTTTTATAACTCCTCAGCAGAATGTCGTGGCCGTAGTAACTCTTCTCAACTCTATTATGGAAAAACTCCTCGAACACACTATGTCTCCAACTATAGCAATGATCTAAGCCATGGTCACCACATCTGTTGTGTAGCAAATTGATAAGAGTGAAGATCTCCAAGATCAATCAGAAGCATTATCATCAAGATGTTTAGCCAAAATATGCCCCCTAGGGACAGAGCCCCAAGTGGGATCCATTCGACACGTCCCTCACATAACAACCACAAAAATCTTCAATGGGATGAAGAAAATTGTCATTGACTAGATGAAGAGCTACACCGATTGGATGAGGAATAACATCGATTGCAAGAAGAAAGGCATCGACTAGAGGAAGAACAAGGAAACCATTGCATTGGAGGACGAGTAATGTCATATGGGCAAAAAGGAAGAGCGGCGAGGTCATCAACATGAGGATGGTCATAGAAACACATTATCATCTTTGCTGATGAATCGAAGCCCTACGTCATGACTGTGAGGAATTTGATTGGATACGGATGGAAGATGAGCACAATTGCTAGACGTTGAGAATCTCTAAACGATCTTAATGACTTGGATGATGGGGTCCTGGAATTTACACCAAGTCTACACCGAGTGAATTGGCCAGCCGACTTTAAACCAACTACAATCAAAAAGTATGATGGCAAAACACAATCTTGGCTCACCGTATATATTTTGGCTATCAGAGTGGCTAGGGGAATAACAAGGCTATGGTTGCTATGGCCTGTTGGTGCTTTGGTTTTGAAAATAGTGATGCTTACCATGAAATTTGGATGACTTGTTAAACTAATTAATTGGTTTATAGGTTTGATTGAGCTAACCGGGGGGTGGGAGGGGGGGGGGGGGCAGAAGCAGTAGCTAGCTGTCCAGGTTGGATTGGAGTTGATATGCTTCTAGTCCAGCTTGGTCACTTCAAACGGTTTTAAGGATAAAAAATGGAAAAGGCAAGAAAAAGGAGTGGGAAACTCCTGAGAAATAAAGCTGAAGAGAGGAAACTCATTTTTTTTGTTATCTTCATTCGCTGTGCTACATCTATATTTCTTATAAAAAAAAGGCAACAGTGCTAGCAGCAAATCTGCCACCCGATATATATGATTTTGTCTACCAACTATTACTTTTTTTTGCCAATTACGACTTCATGTGCTATAATATTACAAAATAGTCCTCCTACATATGATTTTATCTTATTTCATTTCTAAAATACAAATTTATTATATAAATACAACTACAAGGATGAAATTGTCCCAAAAGCCTCACAATTAATTTGTTCCAAGCAATGTTAGCACATATATTATTTATTTTAGTCCACTGTAATGCACATGCATTTAGCTAGTAGTAACAAACTTGAATACAATAGTCCTTAGTTTTGTCGCTGTACATGACACAATTGACATCACAAGATGCCTATGCTCCAGTAGTCCAGTGTCACATAGCAGTGAATATCTCAAAAAAAAAAGTGCTAAAATACAAGAGCTGATTGCTGTAGTGGTAGAAGTAGATTCAATGTTGAATGGTTGTACAATGGGTTGAGGTTATTATAGGCCTCAGAGGATAACACCAATATTGAGCTATGTAATTTAAGTAAGCCAAACTGTTAAGTTTTAGAAGTTATTCTAGCGCACGTGTGGTTCTTGTCCGAAATATTGTGCAAAGTATAACTTGGCTCTTGGGTTACTCATCATGAACCCTAGTTCCTCTTCATCATTTTCAGACTGTTATCGGACGTTACTGTTTACCGTCTGAAAATGGTACGTCCTCCCATTAGAGCCAATCCAAGTACATTTATAGTGCGCACTATATGCAATCTCCATAACAAACACATCAGATGGGTCGCTCCCTCTGTTCCCAGAATACAAAATGGCAAATGTCATCACCAATATTCGGTACAGCAGTTAGCAGCTTGTCAAATATGTTGATGGAGATTGATCTATTGTTTGTACTCCTGAATAATCACCGAATCAACATCGTGATGAACAGCATGAACAATTTCAGAATACAGTAATGCATGCATGTAACACGTTGACAAAAGTTATCGTGGCGCTAGAGCAAAATGGAGGCATGCCACACACTCTGGAACAACGTTTCTTGCAGTTCGTTGTCTCGGCGCACTTAAGCACTACATAAGCAAAAAACAAGGACGAGATAATATATGCACTGGCAGATCGACTCAGCCTCCATTAGAAAACGTCAAAACCTCGATCGAATTAAGATAATATCGACTCAGCCTCCAATATAAACGTCACACCTCGATCGTATTAAGATAATTTTTTAAACAACACGGCTAGAATACAATTGATAATACTCCAATAAGCAACAATATATAGTTCTCTAGTGAAGTTGGCCGCATGGCCCACATATATCTTTGATGTAGAGGCTTGAAATTTCATTATGTGAAGTGTAGGCCATCCACTATAAGTACCAGCTGCCTCCCTGTGTTGTTCTCACGGCTCACTACACATAGCCCGCTCAATCACTAAGAGCGAGTGAGCTCACCAGCCACCTCACCGTGCCCCATGGCACGCGCTGCTGTCTTACTGGTCATCTTCCTCCTCACTGTCCTCACATCCGCTGCCTCGGATGACCCATTGACAGCCCTGCAGCAGCCAAGCCAGGCAAGCCATGGTGCCACCCTTGAGGAAAAGAGAACTTTGCCAATGAAGCAAGATGAAGGCAAGGATAAGGTGGTCAGCCAGGCCATGCAAGCCAGTGGACAGCAAGACGGTGAGCTGTTGAGCTCAACCCTGATAGAGGAAGACAAGAAGCTAGAGCATCACCCAGGTAAGGAGAAGAAATTAGATGATGATGATAACAATGATCATGATAACCATGACTCAGACTCCGATCATGACTCAGATTCGGACCATGACTCGGACTCTGATCATGACTCAGATTCTGACCATGATCCGGACTCAGACCATGATTCGGAGTCCGACCATGATCATGACTTTGACTCAGATCATTCAAGTGAAGATCACGACTCAAATTCAGACCACGATTCGGATTCTAAATGCAACTCTAACGATGATGGTGATGATGAAAATGACAGTGATAATGACAATGAAGGTGATGATGAAAATGACGGTGATAATGACAATGAAGGTGATGATGGTAATGACGACGATGATCAAGGTGGTGACGGTGATGGTAGTTTTGACAATGATGATCACAAAACGAACAACAACGCGATGAAGAATAAGGAGAAGAAGCACTCAGCTCCTAGCGGGAGGAGGTTAGGTCCAGGTAACAAGAACTAATTAACAAAGCAAGAAAATGCTAAATATTGCAATAATGTTGTGAGACTGTGAGCTTGGTGCTTCCTTCACAGATCGTTGGTGTGCATGATTATCTCTATTTCTATGGTATGAATTTAAAATGTATAATTATGTGTGTACTTAAAGCTTACTAAATGATATATCTCCTCTCAAGGAAATCTATGCATGGATGCATGTAAGTATGTGTGTATCTACTTATCAATTATTACATATAAGACTTTATTCAAGTGAGAGAGAATTTTATCAAATGCGACATTGATGAATAGGGTACCAACCAAAAAGTCTAAACACGATGTGCAATCACTAAACCACAAATGATGTCATACCAACAGTGACAACAAGAGACATTATAAGAACAGGCTAAGTATAATTTAAATATTGAGAATAGGTAATTAATCACGATATAAATAGGTAGTTAAGAACAATTGTTAGATCTAATCAACCTACCAAAGCAACACACCATGGCTCTGAATCTATAGTTGCCGACTGAAGGACTGAAAATGACTAGAAACTAGAAACAAGATAAACAACATTTGGTTAAAATTCAACTAAATAAAACTAAACTGTTCCAGGGGTGTATGTAGCTATTTGTGAGAAAAAAATAGACAGGGGCCTGTTCCAAGTTGTGTGGGTGGGAAGAGGGCCAAGAGGCACACCAAGATGGGCTTACTCTATTATGAGGTCCAATACTAAAGTTTAACTTGGTTTTCGTAACACTGTTGTTTTGTGAGGACAATTGAGTTGAAAAATGTGACAAGATAAAGTTTATATGAAGTCTAAGATCACCCCAAAATTAGGGTTGGCAACTTGGCATGAAGAAACATAAACCGTTTGAAGTCAGTGCTTTCTTATGAGAGGTGGAGCCGGATTCCATAACACCATGGGCTTGAATGTTTCTTTATTGTGAACCAAAAGTGTTGCAGTGAGCTTAAATAATAGTTGGGAAGGTCGTGACATCGTCCTATATTCGGTGTGTAGACCGTCCATACTAAAGAAGCATCATTGATCCATGCTAGCATCTCTAGAAACGAATAGATGACTCTATCGTTGGTGCAATACTATTTTCTCAAATAAATAACATGTAAATCTAACACAAACAGCATGCAATTTAAGTAAACTTTTATATTTCTCATGCTAAGTTGTACGCCTACACTTGATGATCACATCATGCATCACTATTCATTCTCAACATTTGCACAGGACATTACCGGTATGCCAATTTGCTAGCTGTCTGGGCCGTTATAATAAAATGTCGTTCAGTCAATACAGAGAGAAACTAAATCTGTTTTTCCATTAGCGTTTCATCTTCAATAAGAATTTAGAAAATGGATTTAAATTTATTTGACTTAACAGAAGAATTTCAAAATTTAAACAGTTGTATTATGACTCAAATACTAATCCTATTCTAATACTAGCCTTAGTCTAATATGTACTATAAATATATGCCATCTTTAAACTATTACTGTTATTAGTTGATTGTTTTTGGAAGTTTTTTCCTCTCCATATTGGAGATATTTTCCATACTAAAATTCGTTTCTTCTTTTACCTTATTTTTACCTAACAAGTGGTATCAGAGCATTAGAGATCTGATCTATTGTCAAGTCATCGTTGGGTTTGTAGTCGCTAGGGTGTTCATTGTCTCGTCAAATGATGTACTTTGCGAGATTTTTTTTCTGTCAACTCCGACTCGATTTTAGCTGCCCACACCTCAAGAGAAAAGTAGCCGCTAGCGTCCACACTGATGCCATCCTCCATCCTTTGCTAACAACATACATGGTTCTCGAGGAAAAGTTGAGATACCTATTGTCCTGCTATCGTCGAGAGGGAGAGCTAGCATGCTGCATCTATCTTGATCACATAATGGTCAATATTCCGGTAGAAAATTGCTAACCACACCTAAGTTTTTCCATCATCACTCCTATTTCTATTTACATGAATTCAATTTCACATTAGGTTTTTTCTATGTCCACATACAACTGCACTAGGAAGCTTTCTTTCTCTTTTGAATCTATCATATTTTTTGATCTATAATTTATTCTTCAACATATTGTTCACTAAATTTGATATTAAGAAGTTTGATGGCAAGATCAGTTTTAGCATATGGTAGGTTCAGATCAAAGCTATTTTTACACCAGTTGGTATTGCAAGGCATTGGGTGCTAAACCAACGGATATAATAGATGATAAATGAGAAGAATTGGATAAAAAATGCTATCCACTATACAACTTAGCTTGTTTACAGATATTTTGCATGAAGTTATTAATAAGATATCTACATCTTCATTATGGACGAAATTGCAAACATTATATATGAAGAAAAGTATTGCAAACAAATTACGCCTCAAGGAATGTCTCTACATAATTCGCATGGCAGAAGTTATCTCTATCCAATCTTATCTTAATGAGTTTAATTCACTCGTTATTGATCTTGAGAAGTTAGATGTGAAAATTGATGAGAATAAGGCTATTTTACTCGTTGTCTCTTTGCCTATTACCCTTAACACTTTAAAGAAATTATGCTTTATGGCAATTGATTCTCTTAGTTTTAAAGATGTTAAATTAAATTTGTTATGCAAGGAGAAATTTGATATTAATTCTCGTTCTGAATTTAAGGCTGATGGTTTAATAGTTAGAGTTAGATCAACCCAAAAAGTTGATTCTTCTATATCAAAGTTCAGATATAAATAAAGAGATATTAATTCTAGATTATTTTGCCATTATTGTAAGAAAACAAATCATGATATTTTTGATTATTTCAAATTGAAAAGAAAGGAAGAAATGAGTAAAACTCAAAAGAAAAAATCTGCTGAGACTAGTTTTGTTGCGAGTGATTCTAATAGAGATGTTCTAATTAGCACTACTAGTATAGAGGATCAAACTGATTGGATTATTGACTCAGTTTGCAACTTTCATATATATCAATATAAAGAGTGTTTTTCTACTCATGATTCTATTGATACTGGTGAAGTTGTTATTGGTGATAAGTTTTTACTTGAAATTATGGGAATTGGTTCTATTCAAATCAAGACACATGATGGCATTGTTAGGACTCTTTCAAATGTTCGCTATGTTCTTAAAATGAAAAAAATATTATTTCTTTGGGCACTATTGAATCTTTAGTATATAAATATGTTACTGATAATGTTGTTTTTAAGATTTCAAAAGATAATCTTGTTGTTTTAAAGGGTAATAGAATTTGCAATCTTTATTTCTTTTAAATATATATAGTTACAAGTGTTGCCATTGTTTCCACTATTGTATTAGATCCTCATATCACTAAGTTTTGGCATATGCACTTCGGTCATATGAGTGAGAAAGGTATGCATCTTCTTTGCAAGAAAGGTTATTTAAACAATATTGGTAAACTTGATTTTCTATGAACATTGTATTTTGATGCTTCTTATTAGATTGAAGGAATTTTTGATTATAGTCATTATGATCTTGGGGGCAAGTTTAAGTTTTGTTCTATTGGTGGATGTGAATACTTTATAATATTCATAGATAATTTTTCTTACAAAGTTTGGGTTTATTTCTTGAAACATGATGAAGCTCTTTCATTGTTTCAGAAATGAAAAATTTTGGTAGAAAACCAAACTAATAGAAAAAATATAGAAACTTAGAACTGATAATGGATTGAAAATTTTACAGTGTTGAGTTTGATAATTTCTATGCTAATCATAGTATTGCAAGATATTTGACTGTTCTAAGAACTCCTCAATAAAATGGTGTGGCAGAGCATATGGAATAAGCATTCTATCATTGCATGCTTTCAAATATAGACCTATGGAATAATTGTGATGATGGTCTAAAACTATTCAATAGTTTATTATTTAATCAACCGCTCTTCAAATTATACTATTGATTTTCATATTTTAGAAGAAGTTTGGTTAGGTGGACCAGTTAATTATTCTAATTTGAGAATTTTTGGTTGTCCTACATATGCTCATATTAGCACTAGAAAATTAGATCCTACAGCAAGAAAATGCATATTTGTTGGTGATGGTATTAGTGTTAAAGTTATATTATTTATGGTGTTCTAATGCACACATATTGATCATTTGTCGTGATATCACTTTTTATGAAGTTGTTTTTCTCTCTTCGGGTAGTGTTAATTTGCCCACAATTGAATATGAAACTAATGAAATTGTTCGAAGCGATATAAAGTTTGAGATAGTTTCGCCTACTGTTGATTTGGATTCTTTAGTTACTTTAACTATATAGTACTACTAGTACACAACAAGTTTCTAGTTCATCATCTTCTGATAATAATGATCAATACATTGCTTGAGATAAAACTAGAAGAAATATTTGGTTGCCTATTAGATATCATAACACTAATGATATGGCTTGTTATGCTCTTCTTGCTGCACAAGATGTTAGTGACACCATTGAACCTTCTTATTCTGAAGCTATCTCATGTGAAAATTCTTCTAAATGGTTGATAGTTATAAATAAAGAAATTGAGAGCTTTAATAAAAATCATACACGAGTTGCTAGCACTTTCAATAGGTAAAATGCCATTAAAGTGTAAATGGATTTATAAAAAGAAGAAACGTATTTCTAGAGTTGAACCGGTAAGATTGAAAGTTCATTTAGCGGTGAAAGGTTATAACCAAAGAGAAGGTATTGACTCCAATGAAGTTTTTTCTCCTATTGTATAGCATTATTCCATTATGGTGGTGTTTGGTTTTATGCACAACCTTCTTCTTTATTTGACTTGGAATTATGCACTACCTTCTTCTTTATTTGCTTCATTTGACTTGATGTTAAAACTGTTTTCTTACATAGAGATTTAGAAGAGGAGATTTTTATGAAAGAACCTAAAAGTTTTGCTGCTCTTGGAAAGGAGCATTTAGTTTGTCACTAGAAGAAATCTCTTTATGGTCTAAAACAAACTCCTAGGTAGTGGTATAAAAAGTTTGATTCTTTTATGATTGCACAACAATATTCACAAAACAATTATGATAGTTGTGTTTATTTTAAACAATTTTCCAATGGATTTTATGTCTATTTGTTGCTTTATATAGATGATATGTTTATTACTTCTCATGACAAGTCACTAATTGATGAGTTGAAAGCTCAAATTACTCATGAATTTGACATGAAAGATCTTTGTTCTATAAAGAAAATTCTCAGTATGAAAATTCAGCATGACCGCAAGACTGATAAACTATTTCTATATCAGAAAAGTTACATTGAGATGATACTTGATAAATTTAATTTTGGTAACTGCAAGCCCGTTTTTACACCTTTTGCTTCAAATTAAGTTAATGTCATGTTAATGACGATGACAAAGACTATATATCACGTGTTCATTATGCTAGTGTCATTGGCAATCTTATGCATGCTATAATTTATACTCGACTAGATTTACCTCACGCAGTTAGTGTGGTTAGCAGATTTATGCATAATCCTAGTAAAAAACATTGAAATGCAGTAAAGTGGATTCATCGTTATTTGAATGGTACTTCTAATTTTGGATTAATGTTTAATAAGAATAAAGCAAAGACAAATAATGCTATTTGATTTGTTGATTCTAATTATACTGGAGATCTTGATAAAATAAGGTATATTTCTGGATATATCTTCTTCTCGTATGGTTTAGCCGTCAGTTGGAAGGCTTTACTTCAATTCGTTACTATTTTTTACTAAAGCAGAATATATTTTTACTACTAAAGGTATCAGGAAGCTATTTGGTTACGAGGTCTTATTTATAAACTTGGTATTCAATAGGATATTAATATTGTTTATTGTGATAGTCAGATTGCTATTTGTTTAAACAAGAATCATGTTTTCCATGCCAAGATAAAGTACACTGAAATCGAGCATTATTTTATTTGTGATATTGATGTTCAATGGTAAGTATTATGAGAAAGATACATATTAAAGACAATTCCATCAATATATTTATCAAGTCACTAGTTTAACCATTGTTTAGATTTAGTAGGTATCTATAGTGCAGGTTTTAAATTAAGAGAAGGATTATTGGATTATGACTCAAATATTATTCCTATTCTAATATTTTAGTCTAATATGTATCTATAAATATTGGTCACCTTTTATCTATAACTGTAATTTACTACCGTTATTAGTTACTTTGTCTTCCGTGGTTTTTTCCTCTTCATAGGTTTTTCATGTTAAAATTTATGTCTCTTTTTCTCTATTTTTACCTAACATAAATTATTAAAAGTTCATATGCAAATCAGGGAATTTTATGATTGAAAAATGCCCTGTATTAAGTTTTGATGCAAATAGCTAGTTTATAGTCTTAAATATCAATATTTAACAATATGAATGAACAATTTGAATTCCCATTTTTCAAATTTTGCCAAAAATGGGTACATCCAAAATTAGTTGAATGAACCTATCCCAAATACTACCTCTACTCATAAATAAAATTGCCACGGTCAACAAGTAGTTTGGTTATTAATTACTAATATAAAATCTATGAAAAAATGTGGTAGCGCTAAAGAGTGTTCACAAGCTTGTTATAATATATCATGCACGACAGGGTAAAAGTCTTACCCCGCAATTACCCAATAAACAAATACACAATGGATTTTACGCCCCCCAATCGTACTGAATCGCTCTATACGGTATAAAGCGCATTAAACACGATTTAGTAGTTGTGGTAAAAAATATAGCAGAGTTATAATATTATGAAATAAACTATTTATCAAGATAAATCTTGAATTAATTTATTAAAGATACATTAATAGTTAAAGTTTAGACATATTAACTCCACGAACATCACTTATTTATGGCTAGAGAAAGTAATGCACAGTCCTATCCCAATAAATACTTATCTCCCTAGTCTCAAGTGTAATTCCTTTCGTACAAGTCAGAATCTTCTAGCTGTTGCATCTCATAAAATGGCTTATGGGCCTTAACTTTGTTTAGCACCCGTCAAACTTATGAAAAGATGATGTCATGGAGCGCAAAGTAGCGAGTGTTTAGCGTCATGAATCTGTTCGGTTCGTATCATGTCATGCAAACGTTCTGCTTCGGAAAATCATGTTTATCGTACTCATAAAAAAATCTATAGTCTAGCACGATAATCTTTGATGTAGAGACTTAATTTATTTCCACTATGAAACAAAAATTAAATTACCGAGCCACCGTTTCATCAAATAGGGCACTTCTCTCCTACTACAAATTAATCCACCTACATGATAGAAAATAAATGTTCGCGTAGCAAAACCATCAATAATGTGCGGTAGTGCTGGTATTGGGCTAGTACTCGCAGTAGGAAAGCCAGCTGAGTACTTATTCTAGGTACAAGAGTAAAAGAAAGCTTTGCATTGCTATTTGAAAAAAACTGTATACATCGCCAAATGAAAGTTGACATGTGGCTAGACCTGCAAGGCTCGTGCAAATCATATAATCTATACCCCTTCAAAACATTCCAACTCTCCATCTGACCAAGGCCCAAGCTCAGGTGAGAGCGACCGACATTTTGGAGAAGAGCTGCTCCCCAACGTTATGCACCCCCTCTTCCTCAGCACAGCGGAACAGGGACGAAGGCAGCCAATCCAGGCCACGGATGTGACCCTCAGCATGAACCATGTCAACCAGAGACAGTGATAACCAAAGCAACAACAGTTCAACTCATCGTCAGATCTAACCACCGGCAGTCGATGGTAAATGCGAGGGGCGGGGATGACCGAGATAACTTTGTGTGGGGAGCTCAAGGCTCAAATAGCAACTGGCTAATGGCTGAATCTACTCGTTGGTCGTGCTTGCTGACCTGTCAACTTTGAGATAAGGTGGGTTAACGCTAGTAAGAAAAGAAATGGCTGTTCTCTTCTAGGACGGAGGAGGAAAGGACAGTAGTGATGTTCGTGGATGAAGGAGCAGAGAATGGTGAGCTGAAGATAGGGAATGGCTAAAGCTGGATTCTTCCTTAAAGCTTGAAAATACGTAGAGAGAGAAGTAAAAGTACCATGTAGAGAAAAAGGAGAGGGAGATGAGAGCAAAGCGGTGTTGAAGGAGAGTTGGATGATGTTGTAGGGAGGGATATCGGTTGGGATGAAATTGGGTTAGATGCGATTGGATCATGCTGGTTTTTTAAATTAGAACATGCTCATAGTACTGGATAACATAACTCTTATCCTATATCCTAACCTATAGAATCAGGTCAAAAATAAATATTTATTTATATCTTTCCATCCATATATATGTTAAACTGGATGTAAATTAAGGTGTTAAAAAAATATTCAACTACATTAAAAAAATGTGCGATTAACTAATATTTTATTATGTTTATAAGTAAATTCATAGTATTTTGTTATATGTATAATAATATAGGACATACGGACATATACATATTTGGATTTAAAATCAGATATTCACTTTTTCTTCCCACGATCCTCAAGTCGAGCGGACGTCGGAAATTACCTGTCGTATTTTCATCCCAGAGTGTCGGTGGCATTGCCGACTGCTGAGCATGGGGCGCAAAAGGGATCGACGTGGATCAGATCAGATCAGTAACGATGATCAGCAAAAGTCACGGCTTTCAGTTCCCAAGATATCCGCCATTTGATGCAATCCTTCAACGAATAGGGACGACGTATGCGGAGATTAATCAGCTGTGCAGATCCGAGTATGTAAGTATGGATTGGTATTGTACAGCTGATTTAATTAATAAACAATTTATTTCCGTTTCATAAGTAAACTCCACCCTTGTATACGGTTCTTTGGACTAGCAGTACAAACGATTTATTTCCATCTTTAAAAATTTTATTAGCACGTATATGTTCCGAAAGGTGATTAATCGGATTGGTCCTGGCATATATTTTTTATGGCTTTTGAGCAGTGTTTTTGTACGATTAGGAAGTGGATGTGTGGGTTTCTAGGTTATCTCAGTGGGAGAAGTCTTCACTGTCATTGTAGTTTGCAATTTTATTTTATCTAATTTAATATCTAAGGTTTATCATGCCCCAAAAATTGAACCCAATCATCTAATATTCATCATAATTTTAGTTTTTTTTTCTGTTGTAACGTAGGAGCATTTTACAAGTAAAGAGAAAATTATAAAAACATCTCCAAATATTAGTTTGAGTTTGATATTTCTTCTATGAGACGATTTGTTGCAAATACTCTCCTAATTCACTTTGGTTTAATATTTCTCCTATTACCGCTACTCACATATTCTTATGACCGCAAACACCACACATGTTCCTATGAATACAAATAGGGCAAGAGTAGCCACGGTTGATGTTCATGCTGATTTGGACTGATTGAGGTCACCATGAAATGGGTTATTACATCTATCTTATTGGGTTTTATGGAAGCCAATGTCTTCAATGGATTTAAGGTGAGGAAGATAAGCTCGATGTAATACTGTGTTGCTGAGAAAGAATATGCATTTGAGGCCACATGCGTAGATGGATGTGCACAACTTAATTAACGGTCTCATTCTCATACCAAGATAGGATCACCTAATATGATAAAGATTTAAAACAACATTAAGGAGATATGCTAGGTGATATAACACATGTGGAAAAAGGGTCACGAGAATGTACGAGTAATAGTAGTAGGAGCGGATATTTACAATAAATCATGATAATCTTAAACTCCATGTGACATTTAGAATTATTTTTGTAATTTTCTCTATAATCATATAATATTTTAGTTTTTGCCCCTCCACTGCTCACCGTTAAGCCACGTCATCTGAAAATAGGAACCGCTCGATGCAGCTAGCCAGCCACGCTGCTCTTTCGTTCCACTTTTGATACGCGTTTCGTTTAAGTGCCACAGTTTCCTATGATAAATTATTAATTTTTTAAGTGTTTATTAGTAGTAGCATATATTTACAATATGTAAATTATATAAACTTCCAGAGTAATGTGGCAATTGCTCTTCCTCGATGGAGATAAGCACTGCTCCCATGTCTTCAAAAAAATAAAAACAAAAATACTTCCCTTCCCGCAAATCGACGGCTTCGCCGACCGCCAGTCCACATCGACCTCGCCGCCGCCGCTCCATTGCATGAGGCCATCGCTCATCCTGCACCGCCACGAAGCCAATCCTCGCCACGCCATCGTGCGCTGCTCTGCACTACACTCTACAAGCCCTACTGCCCCGCGCGTCTACCATTCCGTCGGTACGCCTTCGCTGCAGCGATGACTTTGTCGGCGCTTGTGTCTCCCATGGTGATCTCTTGGACGGTTATCTGCCACCCAAGAGTGCCTCAGGAAGTCACCTGCCTCGGCTGCCACACAAATTTCCGATTCTGAAGCCGCGTCGATCACCTCCAGACGCTCGTCTTCATTTGCAGGTACTCAGTTTATCTGCAGGTCGCAGCAGCCTAGGGCGCATTCAGTTGAGTGATCTGCGTTGGCCTTCACCTCCTGTCTCTGGGTTCAATCCCTCAACTGGTTTGGTCATCCACTCTCCGATTGAGGTGTCAGCCCATCCAGTTCAATTCTATTAATTAGATTAATTTGGGTATCCCATATTACAAGCATCCGACTAGGGTTGGTATAGGGCTGATCTGCTGAGGAGCGTGAACTTTTTAGTCATGTGGTTCCGATACTTACAACTGCATAGTTGTTCGCAACAAGCCATGGTCACAACATGTATGGTTTCATATCTTGCTGGTCTCCGTCGTTTTCTTGTCTTCTTTCTATATTAATCCTCTTGCTCCATTCAATGGTAGGTTCATTGTGTCAGACCGCTGTGCTCCAATTACTGCCCTATAGCACTTCCATCTCCAGTCTTTGCGTCAGCGCCTAGACTGATGGAAGAAAAAGATAGATTCTGAAATCGATATCTACCATTTGCTTCTTTCCACATGTATTTTAACCCACAGGAGCACTTGATTGGTCAGTTCCTTTTGATTCTTTTGTTAGACTGATCATGTTACATTATGCCTACATGGTTTGAGATATTGTTCTTTGAACAATTTCTATTCGGTGCTAACCATAATCAGGCAGCATTTTGATTCAATCCCTTCTATCTTAATTATTGTTTATGAAAGTGTGGGAATGATTGATTCTATTCCCTATCAATATATCAGTATATATAGGTCGGCCGGGGTGTCTTACAAGGCAACCATACATCTATGCCATGGTTAACCTACTATAATTATACTTTTTATAATTACAATAGATTAACGCTTCTCCGTAGTCTAATCGAGAGTATCACTAACATTTAGGCTGGATCGAAACTCTTAAAATAGTAAGGTAGGAAGTCACTTGATAAAGACGTCGACGTACTACGATATCGTAGAAACATGTAGGATCCGAACGTGACCGAGAGAGACCTTCTCTCAAACAAAATAGAGATCAATTTCAACATGCTTCGTCCGCTGATGTTGCAGTGGTTGCTGGAGAGATATACATCACTGATATTGTTGCAATAGCCCAAGGTAGCACGGCGAGGAGGGTAGCGAAGCTCAAGGAGCAGCTGTCGCAGCTAGGTAGCTTCAGCAACATCATTCGCCACAGCACGATATTCAGCTTCGGCACTCGATCTGGAGACTGTATGCTGACGCTTCAACATGTAGTTGAAAATGTTTATTGACTACCCAGCGGTTATTTTTTAGGAAAAATCAACCTGCAATTTCAAACACAGCAAGTACACGAAATAGTGCATAAATATAAATTTGAGCCATCACAAACAAAAGCTTAAAAGCATTTACAGGTTGAGACACTAGACATAGTAGTTTTTGACTCCTTAATAAGTTTTTGATATTTGACTAATTCGAGTGCCAAACATGGCTCACACCTACCGATTTAGTTTAGGATTGTTTTCGGGCCTTTCAACTTTAGCAGCTTGATTCAAGTATGCCCTTAGCAATGCAAGCACATTGTTGTAGCCTTGGCAACACTAGTACAAGCCTTGAAATGTACAAACCGCAAAATTGACAACCTCCTTGCTAACTTGAAACATGTTTGAGGCGGCAAGCAGACAAGGGATCAAGTTGTTTAAGATGCTGATGTGATTGTAGTCGCTTGAATACAATGACACCATTAGGCCTCAACAGAGATCTTGCAGCATTTAGAAGCAAGTTAAGGCACACCCATGCCCAACCCAACAGTGGCCTCTCCAAGCCAATCATCCAGCTTGCTTATGCTAGATTTGGCCTCTGGAAGGGTAGAATCCACCCTATGTTTCTCCAATGTCTTGTTCACTTTTTGGTACCCATTAACAATTTGATCTCAGTAGTTTTCAAGCAAGATCACTTGGTGATCGAGCCGGGATTTGTTCTCATCACATTTTTTCTTTAAGGACTTGGCCTAAGCTCCAAGCGAGGCGGTGAGTTTGGTATTTTCGGCGAAGACGTGCTCTAGTTCATCATTCTTCTCCATGAGTTTCTGAATAGTGCTGTCCCTGCTCTTCCACATTTCCCTTCTTAGCTTGTGGGCTTCGGCCTTCTGTGCATTCAATTCGTCAATTCAACAACACAAGACCTTTCTATCCTCTTTGAGGTTTTCAATTCGATTTTAGCTTGCCTTGAGCCATTGCAAAAGTTAGTAAGCATTTTTTTCTACAACTTTCCTTTGAAGCTAAGCAATGCTAAGTGTATGAAAACCAAAACAAAAGCAACAAGCATACTAAACCAAAAACTAGAAGATGCAAGCTAAGGAATGAAGAAATCGCATACCTTAGTAGTAGCAACTTCTAGAGTGAGCCAGGATGAAATCATATCATTCACCTTGATGAATTCCCACTCTAGCTCTAGGGTATTAAGTATTGGAGCAATGGTGTTGAGAAGATTACAAAGAGGTGATTGAAACATGAAGTCGTAAGGGTATGATGCATTTCCCGGCTTTCTGAGCTAGTAGAAGCATGAAAAGTGGGAATACCCATTCTCCTCGAGCCTCCATCATGCTATCTTCTTCCAATCATGCTCAAGACATCCATGATAAGTTCATCATTTAGAGTGGTAATATGAGGACTAGTAGCAATTGTTTCTTCATTTTGCACCTTAGGTGCAGGTGGATAATCATTTCTAGTGGTGACTGCCAATTTGGTCTCTGTGACTTGGCCCCTAGGAGGAATATTGCCATCTTCATCAAGTATTTCAACATGCCCTTTCGGGGTGTTGGCTATAACATTCATATTCCTTTCCTCACCGCTAGTAGCTAACTTGAGAGGCCCAACTTGCATTTTCCAAATCCCAAGATTGGGAAGGGGAGAAGCAATGATAGGAAGGCTGTAGTCAAACCTGTCTTCTCATTAATCGCTTGGAGGCACAATTCAAATTCTTTTGGGAGCCTGAGTAGAGAAAGAATCCATAACCCATTTCCCCTTAGGGGCTAAGAGGGCATTGGGTTGGCTAGCACTTGAGCTTTGTGGCAGAGTTGTTGTGCCACTAGATGTGCGATTTGAGCTCCCACTGTCCCTATCTGACCTACTAGTCGCACTATCTTCATGCTCACGAGAGGAGATAGAAAAAGGACATTTTCGAGCAGCGGCAAGATGGCGAATCATGAAAGCCCTACTAGGAATATCACACCCAAATGTAGATAAGACGCAATGGTGCCAGATCTCATTATGAAACTTCACATATGAATCATGCTCAATAGAAGTATACGGGCCGAGAAGCTTGCAAGCAATCTTTTCAACCTTACCAATAGAACGAGCTACAAGTGAAAAAAAATTGACTGTAAGGAAGGTAGGTCAAAATAGGCATCGACAGACTGAAAAGGACAAAAAATCAAGATACTAATAGTAAAAAATGTACCTTTGGTATTCTTTTCGATCTCCCAAGGTGGAATTTAGAGTCCACAATCATAAGGCAAGGCCCAACATTTAGGCTCCAACTAGTTGATAAAGGCCAAATACCAAGCAAGATAGACTCTTCCATGAGATTGCACACACTGAAGCATGAAGCAAGTTCAATGATTCAAGCTTAGATGTTTTCATATGCACTTGACATTTCGACTTAGGGCTTAGGCATGAAAATGAAAACACTACTAGAGATGCTAAGTGTCTTGAGCTCATCATAATTAGTTGTAGCTACAATCTTGTGGTAAAACCATCTTAATTGTGTTAACACCAAAATTTTGAAGAGTCATTAATGGATTTGGTCAAAAGAGGAAACCAAAAAGTTGATGAGGATTGCTTAGCGAAGACCGTATTCAAAAAAGTTGCCATCCCTTGAAGCCATTGTGAGTCATTACCATATTTATAAATATCTCTTATAAATAAGCATGAGTAGTTTTCTGTTTTTTCTTTATGAAATATTATCCCGTGTTTATTTTGGACTTTTATAAACCCAAGGGTATAAATATGTATACCCGAAGGTCTTGCATGATATCGAAATCAAATCAATACAATTAAATTTAACGCATCACCACCTCTAGGAGTAGGAGTAACGATGTTCTCGATGAGATCTTGATTTAGGTTGGGCTACATCGGTTGAGTTCAATCTCTAACAAGAGATAAGTCTCATCATATAGTAAATGTATTGGCTTGGTTAAGACTTTCTTAATTCAATTCGATATCTTAGCTAAGCTTATACGTCTACCGATTATCTTGGTGCTTTCAATTATGACTAAGACTATATTGATTTAATCTTTTAGTCTGATATGATGTATCTATCACACTTTTATAAAATTTATTGGCTTATTAAGTTTATCTTGTTATTCTCAATCTTATACTAATTCGGTTAGCTCCGATCTATTAGATTACTTTTGATAAGATAAATATTGATAAGTTGATAGGTTTTATTCAACGTTACATTGAAGATCTAGCCGATTGATTATCTTTACACTATACTTTCACTTTCACCTATATCAAATCATTATTTGATATACTTTTTATATCATGTTCAAACTGCTATCAGTTGTGCCTAACTATATTAGCTATAATCTTATACTGTCTCGATTTAGTCCAATCTATCAAGATTGTGTTTAATAAAGTTTGTTAGACAACCGATATCTTGAGTTAGTATCAGTCTATTGGCCGATTGGCTTTCAACTAATCTCTATCGACTAGACAACCGATAGTTTGAGTCCATATCGGCACAATTGGTTGATTAGCTCATTGGTCTAATTTTTTCTATCTCCCTTGTCTATTACAGGTCAAATTGACTAGAAAGCTCAGAACCATAGGAATTTAAGGACATACTAAAACTAAGCAAACCTCCTAGGGCTTCATGCGTATGACGTATTAGCATAGACATCGGACAATTTTCATGTCAACAGATTGCTAGTTCTTCCCCCACTTAGCCTAAATGGTAAGAATATACCAAAATTCCAACCTGTTGGCCTGGTCGCAAAGTTCATTCCGCCTAAGTAGGTATTCCGCTGGGTATAATGCCAAATATTGTGACCATAAGCGAAATCCTATCCATATGTAACTCTACCGCCGCTCCTCACCTTCCACTCAAAAACCCCAATGCAAATGAAGGCGATCGGGGCAAGTTGGCACAATTCAATTTGGTACAAGGTGAGGGTTTTCGACACAAGTGAACATGGAAATCGAAGGCCAACATCAAAGTTTGGTTGGAAGACAAAAGTGTATCTAGCATAGGTGGTTATGGCCTTGGTTTCACCTTCAGGAATCTTCACGTTATCTCAGTTTGAAATTTGTCCCTCAGAAATCATCTTCACTAAAATTACTTTATTGACTGTGGATTTATCGAGGGATCAACTACCAAAATCAAAATCAACTGCAATGCTTCTCAATTTCCACTCCTTGACGATGGATTTTGAGCTCTTGCCCTTGGTTTGAAAACTCAGCGAACTAAGCAAGTGAAGGAGCTTTAACTTTTGGAGTCAAAAACTATGGATGAAGAAGTCGAAAGTAAGCAGGCTCAAAAACTAGGGCAAAGGAACCAGGAGGTTGTGGTGAAAGAGAATCTTACCACAACCTTCTAAGTTAATGATCTTATATAGGCCCTCCTAGGAGGGTGAGGGTGAGCCGCGAGGTGAAACACTACCGTAGCATGAAATTCTAGGCATCATTTCATTAAAAAAATATACTTACGAATATAACGAGTGTTTTTTTTGTAAACAATAAATGTGAAAAACAAACAAAATGCCAAGTTTTGTTCGAATAGGAGGATAGCGAGATCCTACATATGTGGCAAAGCATAGATTCAGCCGAAACAAGTTTGCATCCTCACTCATGAAGGGCTCGTTGGTGCAAGATCCCCTACCATAGTCCCTATTCGATCCAAGAACATGAGAAGATAAAATGTGATACATTATGCCATATGAACCGGGGAATGGCGTGTTGGAAATGACATATTACATTATGCATTTAGGAAATGGCATGTTAGTTGCATATTGCATTGTGTCACTAAGTGCTTATGACTACTTCATGGAGTGTAGGGAGAAGAAGATGTTTGACTATAAGGCAGGTTAAGGAGCAAGCTTCTTCAAGCGATCAAATAGAGGAGTATTTGGTATATGCCCTAAAGAAGAGTCGTATCCGATATGCTACCTAAAAGGATTATATCTTCAATATGTTAGGGGATCAGTAATTAAGTATGAGTAACAGCTTAGGATGGTCATCCACGAAGCTGGTCAATTTTCTATCCTATCATAGTGGTCCCTCACCTTTCTAGAGGGTATTCCTGTAACTTTCACATGTACTCCCAAGACTATATAAGCCAAATAAAGTCTATTGTAACAGTTAAATTATATTCAAAAATATATTATAGTGATTCATAAGTCAATCATACTAACTTGAATTTATCATACATGAATAGATAAGGGAAAACTCCTTTCCGCCATCTATCATTATCCTTGTTCATGAGCTAAGGTCAGAACACTAGGGTTTAAACCCTATAGTATTCCATCCAGCACCTTTGATACTTTCTCGGCAAATACAACAATTATTCGGCTATTGTGTGTCCCTATACCACATGTTTCCCTGAGAAACGGAGGAAAGTAAAATCCATCTCATAAAATGAGCATATCTCATTTGGTGTTGAATTTGCTGTTATTTTTTTAAAACTAAACTGAAGATATTTTAAGAAGTAGGAGTAAAAAGATCAATGGGTTCAAGAAAAACAGCACCTCAATGAGAAGAGCCTCACCAAACACATGGCCGGCTAAAGAAGCATGCAACACATGCATAACACCACACGCCATCCTATCAAACAACTAACATCGATGGAGGCAAACGCAAGCCATCGTTGCTTACCACATCAAAGTGATCAGTAGCTCTGACTTCCCACGTGAACCTTAGCCAAAACTACCGAGATGCCATAACATGCACACGGTTGACACTAACACACCAAAAAGAAGACCGAGATGTGTCATCGTTGCTCAGCTTTATTGTATCTTAAACAATTAAACAATGTACAACTCCATCTCTACCTCGCACATTCCAATAAAGAGAGCAGGTCACCTACCGCAAGCAAAAACTGAATCCAACCACCAAGGAGCTAAGACCTCATCGAACACCCTGAGGCCACGCCACAGCAATTTTCTGTTATTTCATCTCCACGTTAATCCAGCTCCTCCTTAACCTCTTTTATTTTCTTTATTAAAAAAATCAGGTGGGATAAGTCCAAAGATTTCATGTCCCATTTTCTGCCCACCATCCATACCTGCATGACACATGCCATATCAGGAAGGACCCGAGCCGGCGCCGGCCAATGACGACCGACCACCTCCCCCTCTCCCAGCCATGGCGCCACCGATCCAAGATCCGACAACCCTTCCAAATGGCCACTGGATAAGCTAGCGCGACGGCAAACGTACGTACGTCCGATCGCTGGTAACGCGACCACGGCGATGGCCTGCATGACAACAATCCTCTTCTCCGATCGAGATGGTCGCGTAACATCTTTGCAGAAAGGTTAGGAGGACAGTATGTACGTGCCGATGTCCATGCATGTCCGGTGCAGTGGTCTGACTGTTTTGGCTTGGCAAAAGGTCTGCAGATATTCCCGTGACACGCTATCTGCGTGCGAGGTCGACAACTCGACACGGTGGTGTCATGATCTGCTGCTTGTCTTCCGAGATTGATCGAGCGAGGAGTTTGTTTTCAGCTGACTGAATGTACACTGGCTTGACTCTCGAGGGAATACACATATCAGTTCGTAACTGTCGAAAAATATCTTCTTCGATGCCGTTGGCTACGGCCGAACGAGCCCACTATTTTGATGTAAGGCAGGAGAAATGGTTCAAGGCTTAAATCACCACAGACCTGTTTGGGTTGTGTTTACTGCTACAGCGGTGAAGATTTACACGCCTCAATGCGCCTTTAGTCCCAGGCTCTCTCTCCCTCTGGATGATACAGGTCGAGGTCCGCTCTATATCCCTACGCTTCAAGTATTTATCCACATTTATCCACACTCGAATTAGTCCCTGGAAGACGTGTATATAGCATGTGCCTTATAATCCCAAAAAAAAATCCTGATGTCCATAATTTTCTACGTCTTCATTTGAACAGGTGGGCTTACTCATCGCATCGCACTAACTTAAGCTGAAAATGACTTAGTGATGGCACTCATACTGTCCACCAACTTAAATGGCAAATGAGCGATATCAACCTTACCATCTTAGGGAAGGGAACAATTTGCAGCCTCTTCTCGCGTACCAGTCTGCTGTGCGGTGAACAGAGACAGAGACAGAGTGAGAGTGAGAGAAGCAAGTCTGCAGCCTGTAAAAACGAAACACATCCTCTCTGAAACTGCCAAACTTTGGGCGGCAGGAGCAAGTCGCTCTCAGCGTCTCCCTCTCGACCATACAAAGCTACAAAACACAGACGATACGGCGAGTAGTTTTGTGTGCATTGTTTGGTCCAGCATCGACTTTTCTCGAGAGAAGCTATCTCAGGAGCTTCTGGCCCTGAAAGCGCCGCCTTGGTTTGTCTCTACAATGCTTGAAAAGCTAGTCATAACAAGAGGATTAGAATGGGGACTCTTGGATTAACAAGTGGCCTAAAAACTGACTGCACCCAATGTTAGGAAAAAATAGGAAAAAGAAGAACGAATTTTAACATGAAAATCTAAAAAACCATGAGAGACAAAATCAACTATTAGGTTATAGAAATAAAGATGTCTAGACACATATTAGACCATAGTATTAGAATAAAATAGTATTTGACTCGACTCAAAACCCTTATAAAGATGTGCTAAAAAATATCTTCAAAACCCTAAAGTTCTAATCACCATAAATACCTATTAAGTCTAAACAATTCTTATATTTAAGAGTGACTTAATAAACATATCTATGAGATTATCTTTAGTAAGTATCTTTCACATAATAACTTGCCCTTGAGCAACAATATCATAAATAAAATAGTCAATGTGCTTGGTCTTAGGCATAAAGCATATCATTTTTTCAAACAAATAGCACTTTAGCTATCATAATAAACAGTATTAATATCCTACCGAATAAGATCTCATAACTAAATAGCTTTCTTGATACCTTCAATGATAGAAATATATTATGCTTCATTAGTAGAAAGAGTAGTAATGGATTGAAATAAAGCCTTTCAATTGATAGCTGAACTAAAAAAAAGATATATCTAGAAATAGAAATTTTTTTTATTAAGATCTCCATCATAATCAGAAGCAACAAACCCAACAATATTATTTATCTTTCTTTTATCCTTATCAATCATAAAGCAAACCTTTCAAATAACAAATAATCTAATTTATAACATTGCAATATTCTTTGATAGGATTATACATAAATATGCTAACTATACTAATCGTATGAGCTAAATCTAGTCAAGTGTAAATCATAGCATTCGTGATATTGCCAACGGCACTGGCATAAGGAATATGTAACTTATGGTCTTTGTCATATTTATTAACATAACATTAAATTAAAGTGCGAAATAAAAGGTGTAGAAATGGATTTGCAATTACTAAGATTATATTTGTCAAGTACATTATCAATATAACATTTTTGAGATAGAAATAATTTATCAACTTTACAGTAACTGAATTTCTATCACAAGAATTTTTTTTACAGGACTAAAATCTTTCATCATAAATTTATGACTAAGTTGAGCCTTTAACTTATCAATTAGTGATTTGTCATGAGAAACAATGAGCATATCATCGACATAAAGCAATAAATAGACAAAAGATCCATTGGGAAAATGTTTAAAATAAATATAATTGTCATAATTGTTATGTCAATATTGTTGTGCAATTATAAAAAAATTAAACATTTTATGACAAACTAAATTCTATTTTGTAGGAGCAACAAAATCTTTAGTTTGTATCATAAAAATCTCCTCTTCTAAATCTCAGTTTTAAAATCAAGTTGCTCTAATTCCAAGTCAAATAAAGCAATAAAAGCAAACATCATCCAAATAAAAAATGGCATATTACAAAAGAAAAAACTTTATTAAAGTCAATACTTTTCCTTTGGTCATAACCTTTCACCACTAAACATGTTTTCAATCTTGTAGGTTCAATTCTAGAAATACATTCTTCTTCTTATAAATCCATTTATACTTTAATATTTTTTTATCTGTTGGAAGCTCTACCAAATCCCATGTATGATTTTTATTAAGGTTCTTAATTTCTTCATTCATAGCTATCAACCACTTTGAAGAATTTTCATATAAGATATCTTAAGAACAAGAAGAATGTTTGATAGTATCACTGACATCCTGTATAACAAGAAGAGCATAACAAGCCATACCATCATGCCACGATATTGAATAGGAAACTGAATATTTCTTCTAGTTCTATCTCAAGCAATGCATTGATTATTATTATCAGAAGACGATGAACTAGAAGCTTATTGAGTTATAGTAGTATCTTGTTGTATAAGTAGGAGTAACTAAAGAATTCAAATTAACAGTAGGTTAAACTACCTCAAACTTTGTATCCCTTGTAATAGCTTCATTAGTTTTAGATTCAATTGTGGAGAAATTTACACTACTCAGGAGAGAAAAGTATCTTCATGAAAAGTGACATCACGACTAATGATCAATTTTTGAATATTAGAATACCATAAATGATATTCTTTAACACCAGAACCATAATCAACAAATATGTATATTATTACTCTAGACTCTAAGTTTTAGTGCTAACATAAGCATAAGCAGAACAACAAAAATTTATCAAATTAGAACAATTAACTGGTTTACCTGACCAAACTTATTCTAAAATCTAAAAATCAATGGTAGAATTTAGAGAGCGATTGGTTAAATAAGAAGCTGTAGAAATAATTTCAACTTATAAAGCACACTTATTACATAGGCCTGCATTTGAAAGCATGCAGCGAGTTCTTTTTAGAAGAGTGCGATTTATACGCTCTGCCACACCGTTTTGTTGAGTAGTTTCTAGAACAGTCAAATGTCTTGCAATACCATGATTAGCACAGAAATTATCAAACTCACCACTATAAAATTCTAATCCATTAAGATCTAAGCTTCTTTATTTTTCTGCTAGTTTGATTTTCTATCAAAATTTTTCACTTTTAAAACACTGAAAGAGTTTCATAAATAAACCCAAACTTTGTGAGAAATATCATTTATGAGTGTTATGAAGTATTCATATCTACCAATAGAAGGAACCTTATACTTGCCCCCAAAGATCAGAATGAATATAATCAAGAATCCCTTCAGTCTGATGAGTAGCACTAGTAAAACTAACCCTCTTTTGTTTGCCAAAAATACAATGTTTATATAAATCAAGTTTGCGAATATTGTTTAAATGATATTTCTTGCGATGAAGATACGTACCTTTCTCACTCATATGACTTAAGCATATATGCCAAAGCTTGGTGATATAAGGATCTAATATAATAGTGAAAACAACTACAACACATGTAACTGTATATCCTTGCATGAAATAAAGACAATCAATTTTATTACACTTTAAAACAGTAAGGTTGTCTTTCAAAATCTTAAAAACACCATTGTCACTAATATATTTATATCCCAAAGAAATAAGATTTCTTTTCATTATAAGAACATGGTGAACATTTGAAAAAGTAATAACAATGCCATCATGTGTCTTGATTTGAACAAAACTCAATCCAATAATTTCATGTGAAGACCCATCACCAATAACAACTTCACTGGTATCAACAGAATCATAAAAAACCACTCTTTATATTGACATATATTAAAGGTGTAAGCCGAGTTAATTATCTAAGTAGTTTGATCGTCTATACAAGTGCTAATTAGAATATCTCCATTAGAATCACTAGCAATAAAACTAGCGTTAGCAGATTTTTCCTTTTAAGTTTTATTCCTTTCTTTCTTTCTTTTCAATTTCAAGCAATCGGAGATATCATGATTTATATTTTTATAATAATGGTAAAATAATCTGGATTTACTATCTCTTGATTTAGATTTAGACTTTGATATAGAAAAATCACATGTTAGGTTAATCTACCTCGAACTATTAAACCCTCAGCCTTAACTTCAAAGGAGAATTAATATCAAATTTCTCCTTAGACAATAAATTTAATTTAACATCCTTAAAACTAAATGAATCATGATTGTCATAAAGCATAATTTCTTTAAAATGTTTAAAGGTAGCAAGCAAAGAGACAACCAGTAAAATAGCATTATCATCATCATCAATTTTTATATCTAACTTTTCAAGATTAATAACAAGTGAATTAAACTCATTAAGATAAGACTAAATAGAGACACTTTCTACCATGCTTATGTATAATTTTTCTAATTTCATCCATAATAAAGACATAGATATATCATTAATAACTTTACGTAAAGCATCTATAAACAAGCTAAGTTGTATAGTGGATAATGCTTTTTATCCAATTCCTAATATTTATTAGCTGTTATATTTGTTGATTTAGCACTCAATGCTTTGCAAATATCAACTTGTGTAAGAACAACTTTCATCTAAATCTACCATACGCTGAAAATGATCTTGCTATCAAACTTCTTAATGTTAGATTTAGTGGACGACATGTTGAAGATAAAAAATATATATGATAGGTTAAAAAAAGAAAGAAACCTTTCTGGTGCACTTATGTGTGAATGTAGCAAAAAAAAACCCAATATAAAATTGAATTCAGAACAAGAGTAATGCTGAAATAACTTTCTAGTGCGTTGACTTAGGTGTGCATAGCAATTTTCTACCGGAATATTGACCAATACATGATCAAGATAGGAGCAATTACTTTTTGTGAATTTTTCTTCCTTGCCTTGGGAACCGTGCATAGCAACTCTTCTTTCCTTTTTATCTATTGGCTACGTGTGCACTACATTGATGTGTAGTATGACTTCAGCCGCAGATTAAAACCACGCTTGGCGGTTGTAGACGACTCTCGCTATATAAGTATACCGTAGATTAAAACGACAAAACGACATGCTATTGATGTCGACCGGGTGAATTTTCACAGAAAAACATCGACGATATATCATTCTGGCAATAGGAGATTGATTTGTTCCAATGATGATGAACCCAAGAGCAACAGATGGTAGATCAGATCTCTAAGACTCTAATACTACTTGTTAGAAAAAAAGACAAAATAAGACATGAATTTTAACGTAAAAAACCTCCCTAATATAGAGAGAAAAAAACCACATAAGATAAAATTAAGGTTAGTACAAGAGTTATATTTATAGATATATATTAAACTAACACTAATATTAAAATAAAAGTAGTATTTAAGACATAAACCATGCAATACAGAGCATGCATGGATGGACTTGCCTCCATCCTTTATGATTCTGTTGTCATTCAAAGGTTGGCATCCCAACTTTTACACAGAGAAACCAAGATATTTTCTCAACAATTTTGTTGTCTGGTCCAACATCAGAATTCAAGAACCCTTTTCATTGCTGACTTTAACCTTGGTCTCCTAGGTATCTTGTTTTCTTTGAACCCATGGTCATGTACCGGAATATTATAGTAGTTTATTAAGCATATTCTTTAATCATGGAAGGATATCAGAGTGCAAAAGATAACTCTTTTCATATGTATATAATACAGCACAATCCAAGAACCACCCAAATCAAAAGCCATAACAAAGCCCAAGTGTTAGCGGAATGTCATCCAAGAACACAATACTATACTACAATGGGCAGCCACCTCAAATGCAGAAAAAACTCTAGAGGTTGTTTCAAATGCACCAAAGAGGCAAAAACCACTCCATGCTTCCCTATTTATCTACACATACTAGCAGTATGCATACATTACAAGGTAGCAAGGTGCAGCCCCTACAAACCTAAGCCCATCACAAGCCAGCAACTAAAGATACTTAAGCCTACATACTAATCCTTACAAGAGAAGTATATATGTAAGGCAACGGAGAAACTACCAGTCTCAAAAAGATCAAAGTCTCTAGCAACCCTTTGAAGCTTCTTATTCATGCCAATTCACATGTCCCGTCCTGGTGGTGGCGATACTACTGTTCAAGTGGCAAGGTAGGCGACTGAACTGCTAGCCGCTCTGATACTTCTGCGAGAGATGTTAGGTTGCACTTGATCACGGCCTCGACAAAGTAGCATGTCTCATCCTTTGTATTTCCATCGGGCACATCGACCACAAAGGATTCAATCACAAGCGTCCCTGGCCTCCCATTGATGCTCTCTGGATGGACAGTTATGATGGATGAGTAGTTCTGTAGGATGTGGGAAGACAGCAATCAATACAAATAAAATAAAAGCTTTGACAAGTCGTAAAGATCATCAGTACCTAGCTGTCCATAAACAAGAACCTAAAACCATTAATTTTCAATTAAGACACCATGGTCAACTAATTTTTCAAGTAAGGTTGAAGAAACAGCAAAGCCACATGCAGACCATACTATTAAGTCAATGCATTTCAAGAATTCACATTGCAAATTATCAATCTAAGGCCCAAATGAAGAAAAGGGAAAACAGGGTTGGGTCTCCTTGCGTCCATGTTTTCATTCTATCCCAAGTGGAAGTCAGAAACATAGGCTTTAATAAAAACCCTCATGATTATACTACTTTAAGTCAAATAGTGATGAAGCACAAGGTTATTACCTGATCTAATCAAAATGATAGATGAAATAATGTGACGTAGTAGATAGGCATGCAGAGACTAGAATGGTAAAATTTGTCATTAAACTAGGAACAGAAAACAAGATTTCTAATCTCGCAGACAGAACTAACACATTATATTCATAACACAGTGATCAATTTAGCATCGGACTTGAAGTAATGATATATTTGCAGTGAGCTAATCATACTGGATTAGTAACTAAGAAACCTTTAAGGAAGCAAAGCACATTATCTAACAAAGGAAATAAGCATAGCTATAGCGAGAAAAGGCACGAACCCTAAGACGGTGGTCTCCGCCGACGAACTTGACGCTGAGGATGTGCTCGTCGTCGTCGAGAAGCTCGAGCCTCTCCGTGCTGGTGGTCGCCGGCAGGCCGGTCTTGACGTTGACCTCGCGCACGCTGCCGATCTCGAGGTCGCCGCCGCGCACGACGCAGCGGCTGACGAACGGCTTGTACCTTTGCGGCTGGTCGAAACTACGCACCAGCGACCACACCTACAGCGATCGATCAATCGATCATGAAACAACCCATTACATCAACAATTCAATCCACCAAGCAGATGTCATACTGAAATAAGTCAAACAAGCCCATCCAATTGAGACCTTGGGCGTCCAAAACACGCCGAAATTCGCAACATTTAATTCGAGCAATCCAACAAATGTTTGGGCAAGAACGCATCAACCGAACCACACGAGCACCAAACCGAATCCAGAGCCAGGAGAAGGGGGGGGGGAATCCAGATCCTTGAAACAACCACCGAACTAACCAAAAGAACCAATCGAACAACACCCCAAGCAAGACGAGCGGGAAGAAAGAAGGAAGGCAGCGTCGAACTCACGAGGTGAACAGGAGCCTTTATGTGCTTCACGAGCGCGGAGCTGCACTGGTGCTCCCCGGGCGCGTGGCTGTGGAGCCTCCGCATGTGCTCCGCCTCCGCCGCAGCTCCCGTCGCAGCCACCACTCCTCCCCCACCAGCCGGCTCATCCCCGAGCCTCCAGCCCCTCCCAGCCCCACCCCCTACAAGCCCCACCATACCGCCCTCTCCTCCGATCAGCCGCCGCCTCGGCTAGTGGCTGTCCTCTCTCTCCGCTCCGCCTCCTCGCGTTTACTTGGCTCGCCTACCTTGGAGAGGGGCGAGGCGTAGGGGTGGTTTGGGTTGGGTTCCTTACACGCGTGGGTACAAAAATCTGCGGGAGAGGAAGGGAGGAGGGGGGCGGGGAAGGGTCGTGGGGCCCATCCACGAGTTATCCATGCGCTGAACCCCCAGGGGCAGCCGCGAGGGAAAGCGTGGGGAGGGAGTGCGTGCGTGCGCCCGGTGCATGGACCGGCGCACCGGGGGGGGGGCGGGTTGTGCCTTCCCGCGAGGGCACCGGTGATAATTTTTCTAACGAGTTGTAGTATACTCCTGTTTGGTTTTGGTTTTGGTTAGTCTGGTGCTAGTCTCTACGTGTGATGTGTTTTTTTCTCTCTAAGTTGTAATAGGATTAGATAAATCAACGTTTCTATTGGTGTTGGTGGCGCCGGCACACATAATAAGGGAAATTAAAATAGGGAAATTGTGAAAGCAACCAGAGTTAACAAAATTTAAGGAATGCTTTTGTCATTTGGTTGTTGAGAATTTAGATCTTGTTAAACCAATCAAGTTTAAATATGAACGGGGAACATGGTAATTCTTTCTTTTTTATTTGTATATTTGGATGCTTGTTGAATAAAAAACATGAATTTTACAAATTAATATATTTGCTTCACAAAATAGTAAGTGTTTCCATGCTATATAAAGCTTTTGCACAATTAGAAATATATTTGTATTCATCAAGTTTGATTTGTGTGGGCACACCAGGATAAAAATCCTAGGTCGCCATTGTATGGGTTCCAGGTGTGCACTGGCATACCCAAAAAATATGATTTTTTTTCAGCATGCACTATGCATTGAAACATTGGATAGACACCTCCACAAACAAAAGCCCAAGAGTTAAATAGAAAACCAATCCTCGCAGGCTCTGCACAGCCCACCAAAAGAGGCTCTGCGTGTGGTGCATTTCTCCTTCCTCTCCACTCTCAGTAGTCGGCGCTCTCCAAGTTCCAATAGGATTAGACGAATCAGCATTTCTGTTGGCGTTGGCAGCAACAGCACACGCAGCAAGGTGGAGAGCATGATGGAAACCATGGTAGTGCATCTGAACTAGCGGAGGCTGTCTACGTACCACCGGCTTAGTCTAGCATGGAGCGGTGGCAACGCGCATGCCGTTGTGATGGCTGACGGCAAGTCGACAGCCAGCAACAACTATAGAGTGTCAAAGTCGAGGCGTTGTCTAATTTCAATCGAGACATACACTTATGCTATTTTTATTTTCCACTTGAGTGCATTGAAATGTTGCAATAGGGAATGTGTGAAAGCAAGCAGAGTTTAAAAAAATTCAAGGCATGTTTTGGTGATTTGGATGTTGAGAATTTAGATCTAGTTAAACCAATAAAATTTAAATATGAACTGGGAACTTGGTAATTCTTTCATCCTTAATTTGTATGTTTGGATGCTTGTTGAATAAAAACATGAATTTTATAAATTGGTATATTTGCTTCTCAAATTAGTAATATGGCATTTCTATGGCATGAAAAGCTTTTGCGCAATTAGGAGTATATTTGTGTTCATCAATTCTTTGATTTGTGTGGACACACCCAGGATAAAAATCCTCGGTCCGCCACTGTCCAGTGCCATAAATTTAAATTATAATAAGATGTGCTACCTTTTTAAATAACTATAAAAGAACCTCTTGTGCTTATTTTGGAAAAAATAATGAGTACTATCTTTCTTTGGTATAATTAATTTGAAATTGTACATATTCCCCTGGTTTTTATAAATTGGATGCTCATTTCAAAAAGTCAAGCATTGTAAAATAACTCACGATTGGTCAAATTATAAGGATGTTCGATTAAAAGATCTACTAGATATATTCTTATTTTCAACGTGCTTTATGCAATACTCCGTATTGGCTTTATAAGTGTTAAAATTATTTTATAATAATAAATTAATACTCAAATTTTAATCTTAAAGATTATAAGCTAAACTATTGTAAAAATATAGGTACTAATACCTTCGGTCAATTTATGAAAAGATTTAGTCATTAAAATTTTGACCATAAATTTTATAATAAAGTAATTTTATAAAATGTAATAGTGTTATGATAATGTGACAATACTTTTTAAGATGAATTTATGTATACTATTCATTTAAACTAAGCATTTTAAAAAATTATTGATAATTAGATTTTTAAAAATTGATCAAAATTTATCTTAAATGTCAAGTATCAGGTGGAGTACCAACATAAGCATGTTTGTGGAAAAAAGAAAAGGTTGGCTAAAATATTACTGGTGATGTCATGGAGATGATGACGCAAAATTCAAAATTAACTATCAAGTGATTGACAAGTCATTATACCATGTGTCACGCATGATGTTGTTCAACACAAAAACAATTCTGAATACCTGAAATTTCTTTATTGATTCAATGGTGTACCTAACACTTCAATTTAAAAGTTATGACAAACACATGCCTTCTTCGTAAAGCCGAACCACATGAAGCTTAACAAGCATGAAACCACACATGACCGAGTCCATGGACCTCGTTCACACAACTCGTGGGACCCTTCACCAAATTTTTTTACAATATCTAGATAACCTGCCAAAAGCCGGTCGCAGCGCCGACTGGCTATTGTTCCGGCGGTAGCATTTAATGCGATCCGAGAATGACACGTGGGCCCGGATAGCCTTACCCCACCAGTCAGTGAATTGAGCGCGCTGTTTTGTCCCCCCTCGCCGTGCCAATAATCGGAGGCCTCCGCTTTTTCTAAAGCTGTCACCGTCCGGGGAGGGCAGGGGCTACGTCACTGCCATGTGGGACCCGAGGAGGTGGGCCCCGCACGCAAGTGGGTGTGGGTGGGCGCAGGACGACGCGATAGGGGGGGGGGGGGCGCAGCGTGGGCGGCCATGGACCGGTCCTGGTTTTGGCTTGTCGTGGTCGCGCGCGGTCGGTGCTTAACCTCGACGCGGCAAATGATGACGTCCGCTGACGTCACACAAGGGACGAAGTGGTTTTAATACGAATTACTACCTCCTCCACCAGCGTGTATCTGCTGCAAACACGGAGTACAAGGAAAAATGAATGTGATTTATACTTAGTTAACGCAGCTGTAAAAGCAGACAATACATTTAATGTTTAGGGTAAAATTTAGGCTAACTTTGATAATTCTGACTGTTGAGAAATTAGATGTTTAGTTTAAAAAAATGGCACAAATATATTTGGCTTCTACTATCATATATCATAAACTTATTAAATTTTATAAATTTATTTTAATTGATAGTCGGAAGTTTGAGAGTAACTTGTCTGTATTAAGATAAAGGAGTAAGATGTAATTGTTTACTTAATAAAGTCAAATATTAGTGGAAGATAACAAAGCTTAATTTGCTCACCTGAATATCTGGTGGAATATACTATTAATGTTCACTGGTCAAATATATTCCTAATAATTTACTCCAATTTATATTATAAAATATTTTAATTTTTTTAAGTTAAATTTTTTAAAGTTTGATAATATTTATAAAAAAACGTAGTAATTTTTTAATATAAAATAAATATACTATCAAAATACATTTAATGTTAAATTTAATAAAATTAATTTGATAATATCTAATAATAAAATTAGAATTGGTAGAGGGCCCCATCGCTTATCTCTGCCACACGGCAAGTAACTGTTTCACTGTTCAATTCGCACCTCACCGTTCGATCAGCTATCGAAGCACTGACACGGCGCTCTGATTCCGCTCTGCCATCAGCGAACGTCCTAGAGGGCCATTTGCCCTGTAAGTTTGCAAAAACGCCCACTTTCTTTCTAATTGTATAATGTTATTTTCTGATTATAGCCCTAGAGCTTCAAATGATTAGACCTCACAAAACCTATAAAGTAATTTGTAATCTATCTATTCTGCAATGTTCTAGACGAGAAGAGCAACAAAACAAAATAAGCCCAATATATAATATGTCCTGGGATTATATTGACACTATGTGCATGTAATCTAACTTTTTTTCCCGATGACATATAATCTAATTTTGACAACCTAAAAATAAAAAAATACAGATAATTACGATTTAGTCTGGATTACATTTTTGAAATGGGCAATATTTAGTTACTTTTCATATGACAAGCTAGATCCTATTTGAATTACGAGAAAGACAAATATCAAATAGAAAAAACAGTAAATTCTTTAACATAATGTGCATTTTGTCCATTCTTTAGTTTCGAACGCTCACGGCAACGCGCCTGGTGTTTGGCTAGTTACAAATGTTAATACATTGTCAACGAAGTTTAATTAAAAAAGTTAAAACGTCTTAGACTTGAAAACGAAGAGAGTATAAAACTTCTATTTGCACCTTAGCTATTCCGTAATAATTTGTAGTAACACTTGTTTGCCTGCCACTCAACACCTTATTTATCATTCTGCCTCTGAAAAAGAGCTAATTGCAGCAATACCACTAGAATGAGTATAAATTCATTTGAGATGCTACTATAGTTTCGTTCCGTCAATGCCGTTAATTGGTACATAAAAAATAATATTGAATATTTATGTAGTTAAAAGTTCTATTGACCAAGTAGGTTGTCTTTATTATGAATCGACGAGTGAGTTGGTGATGGTGTCCCTGTAGATGTGGGCGGCCGTCTCGGCTCGGCTGGTATCGGCGACGGTTCCAACAGACGTCGACGGCACGTCTGAGCGAGCGAAGTGGCGGTGGCAGTGTTTCGAAGGACAGTATGGTCATTACCCATGTTAAACATGCTGACTAACGATGTTATTATAGGGTGACATTTTTATGTGTCCAACTGTGAAATCGGTGGCACTTATACAATTGACCCCTAATTTGTAATGATATTTATGTTGTCTAATACGTCTATATTTTCAATCCAAAGGTAACGTAATTTTGAAAAAAAATATTATATTGATCGGTAATAATTACGGGTGAATCTCTCAACAAAAAGTTTGTCCAATCAGAACAGATGAGTAATTGATGGATAAAATTCTAGTTGCTATACAATCAACTCTATTTTATATCAGCTCTATCGGATTACCCACTTAATTTTATGATCCCTAGATAAGGGAAAAATCATTAAAAAATCATTGTGACCTGTCACACATATGGCCTTCAGATTATTAATTTATGATTTTTTAGTACAGAATATATTTTATTTTTTTAATATACCGTAAAATATATACATGACACATTAGTTATATATAGATTCTCAATGGCTTTTTTTTCATATGACCTTAATTTATGGATTTTTAAACATGCAATATCTTTCATTTCTTCTACAATATACCACACAAACATACACGAGACACGATTTATAGTTATATATCCTCGATGTTTTTTTTCTTTTTTTGTCTGCTTACTAAACACCCTGTAATAAGAAATGCATTGCTCCCAATCGATCGATCATGCCTGGCTGGCTGCGGCAGTGTAAATGCATCATGAGGAGATCCAGAACTAGCTATGGGTCGATGGATAGCTCTCTGGCTAGCATTTTCTCCCATTGAATTGTGTTTGACATTGCTTGCATGTTAATGAAAGCAAATATTGCAATACTGCAGGCAAGCGGCGCTGGTAGGCCATTCATGTGGTTGGACGGTACGTTACCTGTTTCCCCACGGGCCACTCATTTCATTCTTGGCTGCCCTGCATCTCAGGTAGAGGTATGAATTTAGCGAGGACGACGACGATTGCTGATCGTCTGTCACTACTGTTAACACTATAAACATACACACCTATAAATATACCTCATAACATACACTTAATAACTAAATTCTTAATGAAAATCATACTAATAGGAAGTATGATTTGAACCCTACATGAGTGCACCCATATGACTTCACCACTATACTTTTGGTGTTTTCTCATGTATACTTTTTTAGTTATATATATTTTATATTTTTAAAAGAGTATAACACGCTAGTTCATTACCTCCATATTTTAAAAAAATGAAAAATTTCAACATTGTAGGCAAAAATTTTTACTGAGTTTACGTTGGTACAAGCTAGATTCCTGTTTCCCCAGCCAATAAAAAAATTCATATGTTTCCCCTACTATAAGAAGCTCGCTAACAATATTCATGTAGTTTGAAGTTTGGAAGCTTTCTTTTATGATTTTAGATATTTTTATTTTCATTTATACACTTCTAAGCTTTTAAATAATGCATTTCGTGTAAAAAAATTATATTAATTTTTTAAGTACGATGTACATAACCCACACTTTATACTCACCCCACACGCAAATCCCCTGGTGATCCAAGGATCGTACCTAGGGCGGGTAGGCTAGCCACTGCTAGTAGCACGGAGCCACAGTTTAGTTCGTCAATTTTGTACTCGTAATTTATTCATTTATATAAGATAGGGTAGCGTCGGTCAAATAGTCGGTGATTTCTTTTTAAAATAATAAAAATAAATATATAGCGTAAATAATATTAGAACAATAAATAAATCACCCTAATACCAAAAGGCACAGCAAACTAAATAAATGCATTAGATTTAATCTAGATTTATTAAAAACTAATGATAGATTTGCGCCAAGTAAACATAAACTAGACTAAAATATAAATAGAAAAACCGTACTCAAATTTAATGGAGATTAAAATTTTGAAGAAATCTAAGATCGCTGAAAAACGTATCAATCTCATTCTACGTGAAAATCAAATTAAAAAATAGGATTGACAATGAATTTGATGAATTTTGTTGATCAATTCCTATTCCAAACGTGCCTACAAAATCACCTATCTATTTCAACTCATGTTCTCTCTAACTTTAAAGAACAATAAATATTTTTTTCTATTTATCATTATCACTGTCTCTACCTCCAGTATAAAGTAATGCGCATGAGGCCTAGGCAAGGAATAGTACAAGAAGGCACGGGCTACAAAGCCGATATCACTCCGGATATGACAGCACGAGATCTGTCGTTCGCCGTGACAGCGCCATCAACACCGAACCTCGAAGATCAGACCTAACTAAGATAGTACGAGGCCGAGGCCAGCGGCGATGATATGGAGGACGCTGGATCGGCTATGCCGTAGTAAGGATAGGAACGAACCCATCGGCTAGCTGAGCCGATGAGGGGACGCCTCTCTGAAGACGGGTGCGTATTGGCTGGGGGACCGATACGTTTGGCGTTACGCGTCATGAGACGTCTCTAAAGGCTGATGCGTATCGACCGAGGGGCGATGCGCTGGGCGTGAAGCTCAGAACATGGATAACTCATCGGCTAGCACTCCGATGATACGCCGTGTAGAAGACTATAGGCTTGAAGCTCGATCTACCGTCGGCAGTCCTGTAGGTCAGACCTAACCGATGCAGCACGAAACTAACGACGGCAGAGGGAGCTTAACGGGCCGATAGGTCCCCCGTCGAGATTGGACTTAACCGATGCAGCCCCTCGTCGAGAGCCAGAACCCACCGGTAAAACCTAGATAAACTAGGCTAGCGATGCGTCGAATTTGTATATGATCGAGAGATATCTTACATGTTTCCAGGGGATCTATATTTATATCCTGGATTTACAGACAGAGTCCGACACGTCTACGACCATCAGATATTATTTTCTAGTAAGAACGAAGGAAAATATTCCTAAAGAAGTTAACTAACCAGCTAAACCTTACTAATTAAGTATAGTTATAATTTACAAAAATAAACATCCTGCCGTAGAGTCCACGGCTCTTTCGCAAACCCGGTTTCATCTGAATAATCTTCCAATTTGTAACCGAATCTTCCTTTGCTGTAACCTGATCGGCTTCTCCACTGTAGCTATCGGACCTTCTTTTAGTCAAGCCGATCCTTTTCCTTCCTTCCCTCGGGCTTCTCGGACCTGATCCCGATTAGACAATCCCCTGTCTTCAAGCCGATCCAATCTTCTACTAATCTGATCGGCTTTTCTACAGTTCTCCATCGGCTTTGTCTCAGTATCTCCATCGGCCGATAACTGCATTAAACCCTCTATCGGACCTCTCAGCCGATCGGCTTTTAGCACCATTGGATATCCCAACCGATCGGCTTTAGCACCATCGGATCGTCCAGATTTTGGTGTTAACAAATGCACAATAAGAATCATGGTGAAGACAGAAAGTAATTAAAAATGTGTATTTATATTATGCGATAAACTTATTTATCTATGTTATCTACTGCTCCATCCATCCTCAAATAAACAAGTTGTAGTACAGATATATCTTATTAATCTAGGCCACCCAAACCAAACCCAACTTAACATCCCACATTCCACTTGTATCCCAAAAAGCCCAGTTGGAATCAAACTACAGCTAGTCTAACCGGGCATCTCCTGTCTGACTAAGTACTGGTACTACTGTTAAACGGTTTGATCGATATTATTTACTAATTTTCTGATTTTAATCTAAACATAGGCTTTTCACTTTAATTATAATGTATCATGTTAATTGCTCAGGACAACAAAATCATCACCTAGGACACGAGTGGTTGTCACCCGTTTCCTCTCCAGATCTAGTCCACTTGAGTTGAGCTCGGAAAGGCCAACACTATAGCTCGGCCTGGGTGACCACGACCCTAGCTATGCCCACAACTTGATCGTGGTGGTCACGGTCGGTTCTTTTTTTTTTTTATCGGCATCACAAACGGTTCGATGAACAATCTATGTTCTACTATCACCGTTCAATTTTTTTTAATTTTTTTTATCTCGTACATATGATAAATAACTATAGTACCTCTATTTTAGTAAACTCCACACAATTGTCGACTACTTTCATAAATTTCAATACAATTGTCGCTAACTTTAATAAAATTCGATATAATAATTATTTTAAAGATATTTTTTTTGGATAAATGAAAAAAAATTAAATTCCTTGTGAGAAAGAGGAAGTACATCTAAGTATTACAGACCCTTTCGTGGAAACGGAACGGAAGCTGTCTGTATTGACCTTTGGAAGCCATCTGTATTGACGTTTTCTGCAGTAGGGATGTGCCCTACGGTAACGTGGTTTACAGGACCGTTTTGAACTTTAATCATCTTATTTAATTTAGCGATGTTCCGAATGACTACGAGTGCACGATTAAAATGATTTTAAGACAAACACTGGACCAACCTGGCCCTTCCCATCCATATATATTCGTTCTTTATGTCATAAAGAAACGGAATCCGATTTCTACATGTGTTTTTGTGTATTCTTAATTACTTGGTTGCAAAGCTAGAGAACATCTAGCTTTTCGTTTTTTAAAAAATGACGACTTTTATATATACTTTGAATATACACGTAAAAAAATATGAACATGAGAAACACTAATGAGTGCGATGGTCATAGGTGTATAATTTGATCCACCACATTTCAGATCCTGATCATACACACAGCTGTGCATGTCAATTATAATACTCTTACAACCTTAATACATATCTACACGTAGAAAAACAAAAAAATCATATCATATAGGTTTTTTCGTAACTTCATATTAACACAGTATATAATATGCGTATAATACATTTAGAAAACTTATCCATTAAGAAATTAGTGTGAACTAATCTCAATAAAATGCATTATGCTAATTAGTTGTCATAAAAACTTAAATCAGATTTCACAATTATTAGTTTTCATATTCGTTTGTACATCCAAATATATACAACCTTTCATTTTATCTTCAACAACAGAGTCTCTGATGTATATATTTTTGATGATTATATTTTATAATCATATATTTTTAAAATCATTGAAATATAATTTATTAAAATGTTTTAATAATAAATTTAAATAATATCATTTTGATAATCATTGAAATATATCAAATCTCAATATTGCGGCAAATTAGCGGATTAAAATTTGGATATTTGACTACTACACGCACTGTAAATTAAAATCTAGTATATAATAATGTCCAGAGTAATAAAAAAAATAGAGAGACAATCTTTTTTGGTTAATGAAAATTTTATCTTGCCTGTACTGTCGCATTTACATTCCACCCAACTAATCTTCACTGCAAATACACAAATTAAAACAAATGGGTAGTTTCAAGCTTCATTGTTCCCCTGTATTGGGTGCAACACCTAATTAAGCTTAGCCAGTAGGCTCCGTTCGTCTTATTTCCCTATATACTAGCCAATTAAGTCGCACATTTAGATTTTACATGTTGTTTAGAGTAATTAGATTATATTTTATAATTATTAGGGACAATATAAATAAGTATTTGTAGAACATACTTTGAAGGAAGTGTGAGATGAATAATTTTCGTACTCTTTAAGAAAGGAAAAGATAATGTGCACAATCAGCCTTTTCATATTTGAACCAGCGCATTACGTTAGTCATCTTTTATTTGTTGGCACTGGGAATCGGAATCATGTATGATTGGATGAATGGTAGAAGTACACATTGTTATCTGCTCATTCTGGAATCAGGAGGATTTAGTGACCCGTGACGACGACGACGTCCGTGAGACCGTGACCCTTCACTGCTCCATTTATCTATTTCGTAGTGTCCTGCACCTCAATGAACTGCAGCTCCCTTAATTACTTTCATGTACCTGTAGAACATCTGGGGATGATAGTCTTCTTTCGCGCGACATTGTACTGCCGATCAGAAGGAGAGATATAAACGCCCCGAAAGCATTAGATCTGATGGTGTCGAAACGATTATTTTTTCTAGGAGAGTTCAAAGTTGGAGCACGATTTAGCCATAACTATTTGGTGATTACTTGTTTCAGCAATTGAACCTTTACCGCTTACAAATAATACAGAATTCCTACCGGACTTGAAACTGAAAGAGAAAACAGAAAGGGAGAGCTAATCTCTGATCTAATCCTGAATTGGCGCATAATGTGAAATTATGGTGACGAGTTATGATATGTTTGATTAAGATTAAAATAAAAATATTGTATTTAAATTGAGTTAGCAAAATGTATGAATACTGACAGTCAACTATGAATAGTACTGGTCATATCGACGGTGCCATAGTTAGAGGAGTGAACAATGTTCGGTTTGACTGTAGTTACAAGAGAGGTTAGATCGGAAAGTCTGACGGTTGGACCAGTAAAATAAAAAAAAGGTTGATTTCTTATTTTACGATGTTTGTTTTATGTTTATGATTTCTAAAATAGTTTATATATGAGATATTTTGTTGTATGCTAATATAAGTTAAGTTAGGTAATAACTTGGGTATATATTTTTTTTGTTGTACATGTGTTGCTTGAAGCCTCTCTAGTGTTGATGATTATGAATTGGAAGTCGACTTGAGATAAATTGATGTTTGGACGATCGAATAATCACTCGAAATACTAAAAGTCTAAAGATCAATATACATAAAGTTGAAGATTTTATATAAGTATGAAAATTAGAATTAAATTTAAAAAGATTTTATGTTTAGAAAAATATACTTCGAATTTATAAATAGATAGAGTTTGCTAAGAAATTAGGAGTTCCTTTCCTTTTAGAATGCATGTCTTTTGAGTAGTTAAGAGTATAAATAGAGAGATGAACTGTGTCTTAATGTATCATTAGAGAAAAGGTTAAGATTTAAATTTGAGTTATGAGTTTAATTAAATAATTGAGAGAGAAGTGTTTTATATGTATTTTATTTGATAAAATAAAGTTAATATATTTTAAGAGTTTTATCGATTTTTTATATTTTTATCAAGATTGTTTTTCTCTAAGTAAAAAATGGCAAGACTAACAACTAACAACTAAGTAGCGGTCCGACTGGACGGTTAGACTGACGATAAACAACGGACGGATCAAAGGTGTGCGATAGTTTAATCGACAACACGAAGGAGATCTGACCGATAATATTTAGAAATGTTCGGATTGATAATGTTTAGAAATGTCCAGAATTTTGATTAGTGTAGGATTAACTTTATTAGATAAAGTTAACTTTTAATTTTATAAAAAAAAGTTTTGATAATCTATCATTAAGTAGGCATGCTTGTTTTATTCGATCCTACCCATAACAACAAAGATCGGCTACACCAGAAGCTCAGATATTTGTCAGATGATGGCAAAAGACCATGCATGTCTCCCTCTGAGTGTTAATCTTGCGTTCATGTATAGATTCATCATCCTGAAACCTTGGAGACGTACAGAGACAACAGGATGTGATCTCAATCATTAAAAAAAATACAACAATCTCATGATAATCAACTCAAGCACGTGGTTATCATAAACGGTGTGATTAAGCAATTGCTCATAAGTTCAGAATTTGTCAATTCGTACACAGGGTGTTTCCCTCGAGTAGAACATTCACAGTTCCACCTAGTGACATGTCCACAACAATGTTCAAAACCTTTTACAGAAAAAAATCTAAGTCAAAATCCTAGAGTAAGATGTGACTGATTGGTTTAATCTTCAAAAATACTTATAGCGGTAGCGGTAGAGTATGAGAATGTATATTTATAGGGGTGGGTGCGCACATTTACGTTTCTATTGTCTTTTCCTTAAAACAATAAAAATCAGTAAGATGCTCCAAGCACCGGCTAAATCATCATTCAGGTGAAAGCATGGCAAGTAAGTTTGTCGGCATAATTACATTAAAGTATAGTTCTGAGTTCTGCATTTCAATTTAATTATCTGACTACACTTAATGGCTGACAAATATTGTAGTTCGAAAAAGTTTAGAATCATACCTGAACGCTACAGCTGGTAGGGTATTTTGTCCCATTAGGATAAGAAATCAAGCTGATGGTTTGTCTAAAATCGGACTGAAGAGATTTTTTTCAAAATTAATATACAAACAGGTCCAGTAACCTATATATTCTGGAAGCAACAGAAGCATCATAGAAGTCTTAATTAATTACTGTCATTCCATAACATGAAACTGTAAGTGTGAGGAATCAATGAAAAGATAATACTGATTTTGACTAATTGATACTATGCAAGAAAAAGCTGAAAAATGAACATGATTTCTTTTTTGGTTATCAGCCACCACTCCAGTCGTGTCAAATGGATCAGGTAGAAACATTGGGGCATTGGAGTATGTATTTACTATCGAACATTCCATCGTCCGCAGGAATCAAGTTCTAATTTGTTGTACTGTCCATAATCTGTTCTAAATCTCCTGGCTCGAAGAAAACATTGATTTCAACGAATTCCCCATCAGCATCCTACTTTCTAGTTGCTACCTATCATAATTCCTAAATCCTGACAGTGGTGAGCTGCATGGAGAAGTCTTCTATGAAAACTGGTAATGATTTTTTTTACAGTAGATAGATAGTACGAATTCCACTATATGAATTCCAGACAAACTTCGTAGTGCTGATTTGATGTACCTTATTTAACGCTGGAACCAATCACCTAAATCACTATGATTTTTTTGACTTATGAATAGGTTAGTCAATATTGTGAATTTATAATATGCATACCACATACAATTTTCATCCATTGCAAATGGATAGGAACAAAAAATCAACATAATCCAGTAATCCTAATCTTGTAGGACACTAGAATGGTAAACCTTGTCTCTTTATCTTTAGAGATCGAGACTCCTTAATCTTGTCAGTGGTTGAAGGCGGATGTACAAACGAGCCTAAGTTCCACTATACTATCATCGGGATTAGAGAGTCGGAGAGGTTCAGACGTCGTTAGAAAGAGAGGGGAGCTGCCAGGGAGGAGCACATCTCATCTCCCTCCCTTGCCCTCTCTATCTCTCTCTTGTTTGCTCTTGAAGAACTAGACGGTGCTAATAGGGCGAGAAGGATGAGGAGGCAACAGCTATGGAGAGGGAGGAGGTGGTGGCGGTGGGGAAGAGGTGGGAGTCAGCAGGAGATGCAACAAAGGATAATAAAATCACATGATTTTTTTACTATAGGGATGTGAAAGGACTTGCATGTAAAAGATGTTTCCTAAAGGTTCAGCAACATATTTCATTGGTCTAACGTAAATATCGAATGGTCTATATTTGGTTGATGGTGTGGTGTGGTAATTTTATGTAAAGGTTTTTATCTTTCACTTATTTAGATATCTCTTCCTCCTCTCACTATTGCGCTCGGCCTTTTTTTTATTTTAGTGATACTAACTTCCAACTTTCTGACAAGTTCAACTAACCTTCCAACATTGATACATTACCCTTGTCTCCTTGCTTAGAAACTAAGGTCACTCCTTTATAGCGAGACAAACAGTCATCGCTCCTCTAGAATAGTGGAATTTTGTATGATTTTTGGAGGAATTAGACTAAATCATTTAAATCCCTGCATTCCAATGGAGCCTCATCCTTGAGCAGAGACAACTCCTTCACTTCTAGCTTTTAATCGTGATACATTAACAACAGTGATGGCCCCTCTTGGCTAATCATCTCGTCTGGACTCCATCATCTCCATGGTTGGCCTAATCGATCGTAGCTCACCTCTAGTCGATCTCTCCATCCCTCACAACCAATCGCTAGGTTCGTCTCGATCGATCGCTTGAGTTTAGCTTGAAATGCATCACATGTCACTTTTAGATATCATCGTTTCAAGCTGCATCCTCGCTGTTTCACCACAAGTGAGGTAGATCAATTGCTGCTGGCCCCCATAAAAATGCACAAGCAACCATCACCATCGGTCAATTAATCCAACATGTAATAGGGATAATTCTATTTATTGTTCTTTAACTCTGGAAATGGTTTAATTTAATTTCGTACCTCAACTCATAAAATCGGTTAAAACTATTCTCTCTATTCATTTGACAATGGTTTTAATAACCAATGGTGTCCATGTGGGATCCAATTAATTTGACGGTCGAGCTGGCTTGTTGTAAAATAATAATGTTCTGACCTATTGTCACAAAAACTAAATCCCATTTCTTGTAATTTCTGTCTCGTCCTCCATACAAGCGGGTGCAACCTCAGCTCAGACCCTGTGTGAACGACAAAACACAAATCAAACGAATGGAGGGACACATTTATCTGGTTTGAAAGCTAAAAGACGACGATAACTAGATCATGCCAACAGTTGATGGATAGTAAATAGACTTTTCCCAAAGCGTTAGTAAGACTAATTATAAACAATATTGAAGTTTAAGACCTCCGATGATTCCCAGTATAGGAAAACATATGGATAGAAAAAAGGTAGAAATTTGTTGGATTTAATTGAATAATTAGTCTATTTAAATCAATTGAATCAAATAAATTTACAGCTTATGGGTAATAAGGAGAAATGTGAAGAGTTTTTAAAAATTAATTCAAGAATTGATTGTGAAATAATAACCAATGTCAATTATATTTAATTATTGGTTGGTTGATGATGGAATAGCAGAGTATGTAAATTACTTTCTTACTCTTCATCTTTGCTTACTCTTATAAAAAAAGATAATGTATTTGATCTTCTATATGGAGAGAACATAGAAAATACACACTCAACTTCATTGTTACTTTGGTTTCCAATCTCAGCGTCTACATGCACAGGTGCTCAGAGAACCTGATCTTGCACAGAGAGGAGAAAACGAATTAAGTTTTTGAGGAGTGCATCGTGTGACTGCTCATGTGAACAACTACTTCGATTTATATCCACATGATAGATGGCAATAACAGAAATAGTAACGATTCTGGAGATTGGAATGGCAATAGCGATGGTAATGGCTCTGGAAGCGAAAACGATAATAGCAATAGGTTGTGTTTCTACTTTTTTTTATTTATGGTTACATCATATGTCTTGTTTATTTTCTTAATTAAAATTTTGATTTATTTGCTTCTATACAGATAGACATGATGGTTGCTTCAATTTTGTATATCTATTTGGTTTATCTGACATTATTTACGTTGTAAGTCTTATAAAAAATTAATAATATTTTTAACAGAATTAAAGTGGTATGCTAATCGAACAGTGGAATAAAAACATAGGAAAAAAAAGATAGAGCTCTTTTGATACGGGAAAAAACGTTTTTAAAGAGGTCATTTGCTATTTCTCTATGAAAGTTATTAAAAATCTCCTTTCTTTTCATACGAATCAAAGTGATAAATTTTCATATGAATTCGAATCATAAGAAAATCCTAAGTCAATCAAATAGATCCTAAAATTCCTCTTATTTGTTCATTTTTCGTCTCTTCCGAAACATGTAAAACCATGCTGCTTTATTTGTGTCATCTCTTTCATACCATCTGAAATCATACGTGCAAAAGTAGTCGACACGGTTATTGCACGCTATAATAATAACAAGCTAGCATTACTATGCAGATCGGTGCTCATGGTCTGGCGGCCTTTCACAGGAACGAAAGGCCAAGTAGGCACCGCCGTACCGTACATCATGCTTGCACCCGCCGTGACCGGACGGCACCGCGTTGCAGGGGCCCCACGCAGGAAAAAAAGAAGAAGAGGAGGAAAGCACGCGCATTGGTTCCGTCCCATGCATGGCTCGCGCTAAGCCGACCATCCACTCCGAGCTAACCGCGTGTATACCATCCGCCCTCCCTAATGCCCCGTCCTGTCTTTACATTATGCCAAAAGCACCGCGCCTAGCTAATCGCAGCACTGTGTTGTATTGAAGCCCCGTACTTTTTTTGTCGTTTTCGATTATAGATTATTGCAAAGGAGGAATATCATCCAGAGCTGCCTGTATTGAAACCCCGTACTTCCGTCGTTTTCGATTATAGATTATTGCAAGCATATTTTCTAAATTCTCCAAGTAAATTTCGTATAAAAAGTTTTTTATCGTAATTTTTAAGTTAATTAAGGCAGCGTTAGGTAGAAAGAGAAAGAGTGAAAAGGTCGGTTGTTTTTTTATGAGCGAAAAGTTGTTTTAAAAATCATATTACTATATTTTTTTAGTTTAAAATAATTAATACTCAATTAATTATATGCTTATTTTGTTTTACTTCTTTATCTTCCTTTCAAATGCAGCATATCATAAAATTAGATAATTTAAAAAATTTAAAGTTCTCATGGGAAAAAAATGCCACCTGAGACTTGGTAAGTTGCAAAATGTAATTGATGCTATGTGCTGTATTCATATGTTTAAGTTTGCTTCCATCTCTTCTTCTAAAATAAGACAGTAGTAGATTTGTAGTAATACCAGTGTTAGTGTTTACTCATAATAGATGGCTATATTTTAGGATGGGTGGAGTAGTATTTTTCTTTCACACTCACTCTGCAGGTTATTATTAGTCACATTTTGATTTTAATAAGTTGAATTTGTAAGCTTTGCTCAAACATTTAGTCAAATTACAAATATAATTAGTGTATGAAACATATACTAATAGATTCGTATTTAGTTCTTTCATGAAATGTTGGTTTTCAATGTTAAGAACATATTTTGAGAGAAATCAATCGTTAAAATTGTAATCTTGAAGACTTCTCCGAAATGGATACGGCCTATAAAAATCTTTTGACGTAGTAACTTCTTTGAAGAGTTCAAGCCAACCCAATCGAAGGACAGATCAAAGTCTTATCAATATCTTCAAATATCTTGCTATATCGTACGATCCTAGCCTATCAAGATAATTTCTTACCAGTTTAAATTTCCAGATTCATTCAAACTGCCTACAAATCTTTTGAAATCAAGTTGGAAAGAAAGTTCATGCGATTGCGTTATGTGTATGTACGTTTTTATATAATGGGAAAAAAATGATAGCGAATTAACCATCTTGAGGGGACGCCTCCCTGCTCCAGGAACAAACCTACTCCTATCTGCTATTTTGCCGCAGGCCGGCTGATGTTTTTCCATGAGCACATTATTAACCGTTGACTTAGCTCCTTCTGAAAAAGAGTTCTCACTCCTTGATTGCACTTGACATGCATGCTCATACGTGCTTTTCGTCAACAGGTGTACTTTTTACCAATCCAAGAGTCGCTTTAACTCTTTTATTAATCAGATTTTGCACCGACAATGATGGCATTTGCTCATCCGGGATCACTCACAATTGACCGAGAAGATCACATATGCAGCTTTCTCTCTGGGTCAATCATGTCTTGAAGTCGGCACGACATTTTTGTCTACTGAAAAGTCGGCATGCAGATTTTTTAAAATATTTTTTAGGGACAATCGGCATCCGGCGGTTAATGTTTCAACGCATTGAGATTACTTTATCCCGGCAATCAGTCATCATTTCTTTTTTGTGATACCGTTAAGGCATATAAACAGTGTGGCAGAATCCAGAACTAAAAATTAGCTACGGTGGACTACATAAAACCCAAACCTGAAAACATTTCAATCTCACTAAAGTACTAAATGTAATCGCCATGAAGTTTTTTTTTAACAAAAGTGATTGTGATACAAATGTTATGGAGCATGTTATGATTGAGAATCTTATAGTAAAAGATTATTTTGGTTAAAAGAAGACCCTTAGAGTTCTAAAGAGTTCAACAAGGTGAATCAACTTGAAGAGTCCAAGGAAATTTAGAAAACTCTTCAATTGGCACATAAAGGGTCTCTTGGGGTACAAGAGTCACAGATCGAGTTGTTAGAAGGATAACTCGACCAATTTGTAATGGAGAATAATGAGACACTATAAGAGATGTATGATCGTATGATGGTCATCGTCAAGAAGATCCGTGGCCTCGAGAGTAGAGACATGATCGACCATGTAGTCGTCAATAAGCCTCTCTGAGCTTTCGTGCTAAGAAGCTCAACCTTGGTAACGCTTATTCAGAGAAGAAGAACTTCAAGAGGCTCACTCTAAGTGACGTCCTCTCAAAAATCATCTCCCACGAGTTCTTGAAAGAAGACTCCAAGCATGTCAAGGCTCTCACTAAAAACGTCACCATCACCATGAACAAGGAGGTAACTTTGAAGGCAAAAGCAAGAAGCAAGATGGACTTAAGTGATGAGGAGAGCGAAGATGAGGACTTTGCTCTCGTTGTCAAAAATTTAAGAAGTTCTTGAGATGCCATAGCTATGGCAAGAAGAGCGGCGATAAGTTTAAGACTCATCAATCTAAAAATGCTTGCTATGAATGTGATGAGTATAGATACTTCATCGTCGATTGCCTTAAGAAGAAGAAAGATCAAGACGACAAGCCCAAGTATCAAGAAAAAAGAGCTTGGGGGACATGCTTACATTAAAGAGGAGTGGAACCCCCAAAGTGAGGGCAACGCGCGAGGAGATAGCTGCAGGGGTCATCGGATCTATTGGCCTCATAGCCTGATCTGAAGTCTCTCCGGCAAGAGAGACTAGACCCCCCAATATGGCTCTCGAAATCGACGGAGGGTAGGGCGTGGTGTTCTCTAGCGACGGCGGGTGAGGAGGAATGGCCACTTTGTTGGCTTGGTGTGGCGGCGTTGGCAGCTACTCCTTGTTCTCGGCTTGGTGGTGACTACTGCAAAGAGGGGTAGGAGTGGTTGCAACGTCTGCTAGGTGTGATAGCGAGGCAACTCTCTTCCCCAACTCTCTTGTTGGCCACCAATGATGAGATAGTGGGGATGGCAGTGGCAACAAATGCTAAGAGGCTATGACATTTACTATGTGTGGCGATGTTAGCAACAGCCCACTCCCTTACTTGGGCGACAGTGACAAGAGCCTATGCGAGGTGTGGCAATGATGGTAGGTAAGAAGGTTGGTTGGCGATAGGCATTAGTGCAGTGTTGTATGCATGTTGGCTACAAGTTTAGCTTGGCAAGGGATGAAGATGTGATTATAGGGGGAGGGCAGGCAGTAGGCAAAAGCCTTCCCTGACGGCTATTGGGTCGGCAACAGTGGTGCTTCTGAGCTCCATTTTCCCTCTTAAGGGCATTGTCAAAGCTCCTCACTCTCCTTTTGACGGGATCCTCACGATGAAAACCGAGTTCAAAACCTTGATGGACGGTGACAACATTTATGGTGTCATGTCCTTTCTCGGGGCATTGCTTTGAAGGTCATGTCTTTCGCCTTTTTAGCCTTAAAGTAGCTGGAGCGGTTCTCCTGGATGGCAACGGGTAGGGAGATATGGATATTTTTCTCTCTTGTCCTCTCTTTCTGCAATCCTTCCCGCAAGTGGTGCCTAAAGGCTACATGCCAACTGTTTGGAGGTGATGGTCGATGTTTCAATGATAGCTTCATCTCAGGTTTGACAATGTCCGATTCCGCATAGCAGTGGATGGTATGGTGCTAGTTTTTTTAGTGTGTCAGCACCACCGGCGTGCAGTGGTGTGCTTTGTTTTCTTTGATTATAGTCTCTCAAGCCTATATTCTTGTTTTTTTTGTTATATTCAATAAAATAAAATTGGTACAATAGTGTGCTGCTTCATTTGAAAACTGAAAATTATGATCGCCGGTAGTTTTTTTCTTACAGATTTAGGTAGCTATCTATTGAATAATCAGCCTTAGTAATGTTATGAGTTGGTGTTATAGTCATTTTGCTTTTAGTCTGAATTGTCCATCTAGCAGACCAGCAATACGCAGCTCTCATATGGTGACATATGTTTCATTACCCTAAATTTCATATGAAAATGAATGATGCTTACATACGAAAATGAGAAAGAAAGAAAGAAAGCAATTTTATCTATTAATTGCAGCAATTAATTGACAGTCTATTAGCCCTGGGTTAGTCTATTGATTATAGTAATTAAATGCATTCCGTTAGCCCTTTTTTGTTTACTGAAGGCAAATCCGTTCACAGGATGTTGGAGTTTCTTTATAGAAGAATCGTAATGAGTGAACGCTAAAAACGATTTATGACGCATGCACTTTGGTTGCCGGGAGTATAGTTGTGACAAGCACATGCATCGAACGGATTTGACTGTCTATGCTTCGAAAATCACTGTTGCTTTCATTGGATGTGTACAACTTGACATTTCTCTTCTTAGATGGCAATCTATCACGGCAACTTGACACTTCACTACATCTTGGATGCTGTTTTGATGATTTACAGAATGTCTTTTTTTGTTTAACAGGGCAAGGGAGATAATTTGAAGATAACTTGTGTAAACAAGATTGACGACAGTTGGATTGTTCACATGAATGATGAGAAGACAATGTTTTGTATTTGTTTTTTTATTTCTTTTGTTGTGTGACAAGAGCTATGCTAGAACTACTTTTATCATCACCATAACCTGAAGTAGAGAGATCAGCATTTTTTTTTCCTGCAGACACGTTCGAAGAATGCAGTTTGTGTGAGATGTGGGCTTTGTCCCTGTGAATATTTGAGTCCAGCTTTTGTGAAAAAGGCTACCGGTAGATTCTTGCTCAACATATTTACCTAAATTTCTTTTTTTCGCTTATTTTGAACTGTTTTTGGATTTTGTGGGCCATATTTTCAGATCATTCCTTGAATTCTGTTATGATTGCATGGTTTTCTGGTTTGTCCATTTTTTAAAAAAACAGTTTTTATTTTTGATGCTTTAAAACAAATTTTAAAATAGTGCTCTACTGTTGCAGCTTAATGTAATCCATGCCACACGCTATCTCTAAACAGCTTAGAGAGATGTGAGGAGATTGGGTGGTGGGGTAAGGAACAACCCTATCCCCTTTTTGAATAGTTTACCCCGTGTGAATCTCTCCATATATGTCGAGCATATCCTAAAAGGCTTATTTGGTTTTGAGAAAAATTCGGTTTGAAGGAAAAAGTAAAGGATTTTGATTTCTAATTATTGATTCTTATTAATACCATGAAATGAATTATCGAAAAACCAAATGAAATTTTTGCATAACTCATACCTTTTGAAAAAATTCTATTGATTGATATGTGCATACAATCCTATTCTTCTACGTTTTCTATCTCTATAAATTGAAATTCCTTCAAATGAGCCTAAGAGTATTGCAAAACACATCGTCCAAGCTACCGAGCTCAATGTCATGAATAGCCATGTGTACTAAGTTAAATAATGGAAATATAACAGCTGTGCAGTCTAATATCTGTACACATCCAGAAATAAACAAAATTACCAGTTCCGTGAACGATAGTCACTACAAATTGAACGGTTTGTTTGAATGTAATTTTGCTTCAATTCTCTAGAACCACAACATGAAAAAAAAACAACTTAATCAATGCGCTATCTTTGAAATTTAGGGTCAATGAATCACTAAATCGAACTAACCATACCATAACATGCATCCTTAGTCAATGGAGTGACGGGGAGTTCATGACTTGTCTTATCTGAAGAAACCAACCATAATTTCATTATTAAAAGAAGGTATTGTCTATCATCTAGCATTCCATAGAAAATCTCTCTCAAAATTTATCAAATATAACTATAATATAATTAAAATATAAGTAACATATATTTACACATTACAAAGTAAATAGAGTATAAATGGTACTAAATCACAAAAGTTTGTGTAGCCTGGTGGACAGACCTGCGCGCAACACCCCCACATCTTGCATGCCCGTGTTAATTTTTACACAATCCCACATGCACGGATCTTAAAACATATTCTATGGCTGAAAATTTGACAGATTTTTACCCAAAATTTCAGTCGAATGTTAAATAGCAATCCCAAAAAAAAAGGTGCCATTTACGTGAGAAGAAGAGGCCGAGCGACCGGGGCACGCGCGGCAGCTCGGCAGATCCCACGGTAGCGACGGAAGAGGTGGGCCCGTCCGCACGGCTTGGCTGGGCCTCATTTTCTTATTTGTTTTGAGAGAAGTCTCGGCCTTCTGTACCGCTCCGAGCCTGCATCCGGCGGCCCACATGACGCGCGCATGGCTGTCTGGGCTTTTATTTGTGACTCGTCCGCACGTTGGCTGGTTGGTTCTCTCTAGGAAAAAGTCTATTGACCACCCTCAACTATAGCTCCACCAACCACATACATAGCCTCCCTTAACTATAAAAACCGATTTATTTTACATCCTCTAGCAATTTGAATGAGGCTTTTGTTCTATGGCATCCAGGTGATACATTGGCATGTTCTTTATAGTCAGCAATAAAAAATAAAAAATAAACTACTTTTATTATTTTCTCCTTTCTCCTCCTTTCTCTCTTTTCTCTCTCCCTCTAGAGTAGTCATAGGCAACGACGGTGAGGAGGCTAGGGGAGAAGGATGTCGCCAGGGGACATGGCCGGTGGTAGCGGAGCAACACACGGAGGATGTTGTCATCAACATGCTTCTCACCCAAGAGCAGTCTAGGATCCATCGCTGACACCAAACCCTTTTCTTTCTCCTACTACCGTCGGTCCCTTTCCCTTCCTCTTCGCCCCACAGTCAAAGTTCAAGCTCAAACTCGATGATACAGCTGTAGTGGAGCTCAAACTCAGTGGAGCGACAACATGCTCAAGGGGGAGGAAGGGAAGGCGGTTGTTGATTTGGAGTTGGGACAGAGGAAGGGAAGATGGCCACTTATTTGTAGCTAGAGATGGCAGATGGCAGTGGCCAAAGTGAGAGTACACATAGTAGAGTTCTTTGTCATTGCCTTAGGAGCTACTTGGCCCTTTATTGCTGCATCCTACCTCTCCATGCCATGGGTGTCAGCTCCATCCTCGTGCTCTATTGATAGTCATAGACAGTCACTTGGTCGATGCCTTTTCTCAAGCCGATCACGTTGCTCCCACATCCTCGCCAGTGGACATGTCCACACCCTTGTGTTCCCATTCAGCAATGTCTCATGCTCCTCATCTCATGCCTCGAGCTTAATGACGACATCTTGCTCCTAGTCTCTAGCAGCAACGAGGGAGAGGTGGCCCTATTCCTACTCCGTGTCCTCGACATCAACACTCACACCTCTCTACTCGAGGTTTCACTTTTGGCTGAGAATCAGTGCCACACCACCTATAAATAGGTCCCACTTCCTTTACCTTATCCTCCTCTCTTTTCTCTTTCCTCTCTCCTACCAGCAGTAGCGCCTCAATGGTGGGCATGCTCACCAAGGGCTGCTGCCACCATCACCATAAATGCCGACAATTCTACATTTGCTCGACTGTCTCCTTCACATCCCATTAACTTGGATCTACCACTCGAAGTCATCGCCTTCTCTAAGAAGATGGCTGGCGCCAGTCAACACCATCAACAGAATACAGCATCGGCGCTAGTCCTCGTTGAGAAGATGGCCAGTGCCACATGGGTCATTTAGCGCTGCCTCCTCCAAGAGCCGCTGCCACCTCCTCAAGCTCCACCTCTGCCTTCATTGAATCACGGCACCCCAAGGCCATCCTAATCATTACAGGCAAGCAATTGGCTCCTTATCCCCACGTACACCATCTCTAAGCTTGAGGAGTCTAGGAGTGTTACGTAGTCATCATCTTCTCTATCCCTACCTACCCCTACCACTTTCCCAACATGGTCAAGCTTTACTCTAGATCCACCCACTGCCACCAACTACTCAATGACCTTCTTCGCCTTGCACATCTACAAAAATGAGTTCGCAATCATCGAGAACATATTTTGACACGCTAACTCGCCCATGCTCACCACCCAATCTTGTTGTCGCTGTCGCTCTCTCTCTGCCTAGGCCATGCCCATGCCAATTACAATCTCGTCGCTCTTGTCCTCCTCGTTGACCACCATTGTTGCCTATGGACGTGTCACATCGTGGGGCCTGGCCTTGCCACTATTGTCGCCATTATTCCACTGCTAGAGCACCGACACCCAAACGTCATCCATCTTTCTCCCTCTGCTCATTTTATACCAAGTTGAGGAAGAAGAACCGTACTAGCTGGTTTTGGTCCTTCTTAGTTGGACCAGAGGGTTAAATCTTTGGCTAGAGAGGAGGCTGTCTAGAGAAGGGGAAGGAGAGAGTGGCCGACGAGGAAGGACGTTGCCACCACCGGTTAGATTTGCACAGTCATGTATTGCCCAAGAGAGACGGAGGGGAAGAAAGGAGAGAGGGGACATGTGGGCTCTACTTTTTTATTTTTTTTCTAACTACTAGTTTTTAAATGATTTTTCTAACTAGATAGCTACTGTATTATCACGTAGCACAAAACCACCGTACTTTACTGACTATAGTGCCACATAGACGCCATATGGGATGAAATTGCAGGTAAGTTGACTCATATTAATAATCGGAGTTTGAAAATAAGAGTCAGACTTGGTTTATTGAGAGTCAAAAGCGGACTTTTTCCTTGTCCACTACCACTAGTGGCCTGTGCAATCCCCTAGGATCACGGGGCTCGGCCAACTGTCTGCGCGGTGCTCGCCACAAATTTTCAGTAACCACATTCTGCGTACATTAAGGCATGAACTGTATGGTTTATCGTTTGCAAGGGGTAGCCCTCACTTCGTCATATTCAGGGAGCAAAACCAAGAGTTGTTGTAGTGGTCATCAAAGATCAAACCTTGTTTGCTTAGCTAGTCGTCAGCGACATTGCATAGAAGATTAAACCGAAAAATAACACGCACCACAGATACCATGCCCATATTACGAGTATGCCCTTTTAATATACACGTTCAAAACACATACCAATGGAAATCCCTAACTTCAGTAGGTTTTTATTGAAAGCACATCAACATGTGTAATGTGTATAATATTTATGGTCAATAAAATCTAAACTCTGATGATAGCATCCATTACTCCGTTAAATTTTTCTATATATATTTTTATATTTATTCCATAGCATGCTTTGGGATAAATGTTTCTCTCGAGTTGTGAAAAACTAGTTAAGAAATATTTCCTACATCCAATATTAGTGTGATATATGGAACTTGTTTTTATGTAAAATTAGTTGATAAAATAAATAAAAATACCTTATATTTTTAAAGTAAATTAATTATCCCTTCCGAGCACAAAAGTAATCAAAACCCAAATCCATTTCCCTACTGCCGTAAAAATAAAGTCATCCTCCTTCTATCTACTCTTTCCACCGCTTGCGTGCTAAAAAAATTCTTAGCCTATCCCAAATCATCAAACCCTTCAACACATTCTCAATGCGATAAGCCTGTTACAGTACACGAATATAACCAGACACACATAGTTACGCAAGAACTGCTGGGTTAACTAGGAAATCCTCGTGGTTCCAACTTTATCCCGGACGGATCCACTTTAACCAAATTCATATTAAAATTGGTTAGTGAAAAACATAAAAGTAGCATAGGAGGTGATTGACGATGACAATGGTCTATATGTTACCATTGCAACAGTAGCAATAATGGTCCATCGTTCATGTTTTATCACCCACGGAGTTTGAGTGTAATCACGTTGAGTACAATTTCATCCGACTACAACCATCTATATTGGATATTAACTTGTAAAGGTATTCCGTACACACAAGCTTTACATGCATACAGCATACATATCAATTAACAAATATCATTAATTTTTTTAGAAAAATTATACTTGTACGTACTACCCATACTACTACACTTATATCTTTTAGAATTTTATCTTTTCTCTCTCTATCTATTTATAATGAATTTAAAATGAGAGTTTATACATTAGTATAATACTATTTAGAACTACATGTATAATTTTTTGTCAAATTTTTTTAGATATCTATTAATTGGTGAACTGAAAGCTTATATACACACATAATACGTTCCAGATTAAATTATGCTATAAGTTGTTTTTTTAAGAAAAAACTAGGTTTCTACAAAATTCTTCAAGTTGGTGCTAGAGGTTGTTAGGGTGAAACATCTTGTGCATATTTTGGACTTGAAATTAGATTTCATTAATTAGCTTATAAACAATATATTTTGTGGAAGAATATACAAATTAGAGGCTCGGAGCCCTACGAAACACGCACTAATTTTAGTTATGGGACTGTCATTCTAACTATTTATTTTGAAATATTGCTGCAATTCATGGCTGCTCGTACCCATAGGAGACGTAGAAAATAGATTCTTTCGTTTCTCCAGAAAGGAAAAAGTCTATATATACTCTCAACCTAAACTTTAAACCGAGCATGCTAGAATTTTGTAGTACCATTCATTTATATTATCTTCTAAGGTGATTCTACAAAGTGAGTTTTATCTAATTTTTATATATATGTTGGATGAACTTAACTACGTGATATATACATGGAAGATATATATTTAAATCTTCACAGTTCTTTTTTAATCATTTTTTCTCTTACATACAAATAAGTACTAATATAATACTATGACATCCCTACTATAAAGTATAAATTAATCACCGATCATTAACAGTATTTAAATATGTTATATTAGATATTTAAAACCACTCATTAAGCTTTAAAAAATACAAAACCATAATCCAAAACTATCTTAGAGAATATTATAAAGTTTGAAGGGTTGAATGACTATTTTTAAAGTTTAGTATGCTAGTTGTACTTCTATCCAAAATTTAGGAGATACATGAACTTTTTTTCCATTGAGAATTACTCCCTCACGTTAATAAAATTTGACATCGCGAGGACTACTTTTAGTTCAAAAATATTATTGAGTAGGGGAAGCAGCTTCCATACAGCTCAACATAAAAAAAGTTCTTAGAAAAAACGTGATTGCTAATAATTTCACTAGCCACCAACGAGTTTATACACAATGTGACTGTTAACGATATTACAAGATGAACATTTTAAATGTGTCATGAGAAATGCCTTCAATGTCGAGAACAGTTTTAGGTTGTGTTCAAGACCAGGGCTAGAAGCCCTTCTATTCAACATGTAAAACGTAACAATAAATTAACATATAATTAACTAAATATTACTTAAAAAATTTAAAAAATAATTTGATATAGTTTTAAAATAATTTTTTCATAAAAAATTATTAAAAAACATCGATTAGAAGTTTGAAAAAAGTACGTACGAAAAACGAGAAGAAATGTTGACAATCAGTGCTATGGAACGCCCCCTTATGCCTCTTTGATTAGAAGGAAAATCAAATAAATTTTAGAGGTTTTTATTTTTATAGATTTTTTTCTTAAATAGTCCTTCGTTTGAATGGATAGTAATATTATAAAATTCGTATAGAATGTATCATTCTATATGGAAAAAAATTAACGTTAGATAAAACAATGAAATTTTTTCTTTGATTTTTTTCTCACCTTTCAAACTTCTGTATTTTTCATGCGATCCAATCAAATATTTATTCCTGTATTTTTTTCCTAAGTATTACCATCCTCTATTTTTACATGTGTATTACTGTTGACATGTGCGAAAGCAGATCAAACCAGACAAAGAGACACGTCAAGAGAGCGATCGAGCATGAGCCAATGAAGATCAGATAGAGGCACGTGAATACACCAATACCTAGCAGATATATTTCGCTTCAGTGCAGATCCTATAGCTTCGAGGTCTCTTTATTAGGGTTGCTGAAGTTACGAATATACCAGTCAATTTGATCATATAATTACAAGGAGATAAACCAATGAGTCAGTCGTTTGATGGACCGATACGAACTTCTGCTATTGGCTGATTGTCGATAGGAGTTGAAGCACTCATCCATCGGCTGAAAAACTGATGAAAGCATAGACAAATGGCGACGAAGAGAATGAAAAAAACACATCGGCTATAGAGCCGATTTCGCTCCGAAATAAAGTAGTTGATAGCCACTATGCGAACTCCCGTTATCGGTTGGTTACCAATAGAGTCTATACCACTCTCTCATCAGCTAGAAAGCCGATGAAGACATAAAAAGATAACGAGAAATAAGATAATGAACCTATCGGCCATAGAGCTGATGTCGACTTAGAATATAGTGGTCAATGAGAAGTATGTGTAATCTTCCTATCGACTAGTTGTCGATAGAGGCTGTAGCGCTTGTTGATCGGTTAAAAAGCCGATGAAGGCATATACGGATAGCGAGGAATAAGATAAAGGACCCATTAGCTGCAAAGCTGGTGCCGCTCCGAATAGAATATGCAATGAATAGTAAGGATTGAGACCTAATCTTTCGAAGATACAAGAGGCTAGATCGGATGTGTGGACAAAAGGAACGAGTGAACCCATCGGCTAGCTAAGTCGATGAGAGGAATTCTCTCAATATATATATATATATATCGGCTGAGAAACCAATACACTAGGTGTAAGACTCAATGTGTGGATAACTTATCAGCTGACCGCTCTGATGAAACATTCACATAAAGACCTATCGATCTACTATTTAATCTACTATCAGCGATCTAGTAGGTCAGACCTAACCAATGTAGCATGGACCGATAGCTATAAAGAGAGCTTGATAAGCTGATAGAACCACACAAACATAATGTGATGCATCTGATCGGACTGAGATCGAATCTAACCGATACAGTCTTAGGCAGAACAAATACACTAAGATAATGGCAGGACTTACCTATTCGCTAGAAATCAGACTTAACCAATACAGTCCTATGTCAAGAGCCAAAACCCGTCCGTAAAAATCTAGATAAATGAGTATGTCGATGCGTCAAGATTGTATTTGATATGTGATTTATTTATAAGGTTCTGGAGAGTCTATATTTATACCCTAAAATTACAGGAGTCCGATGTAATTAAAAACAACCTCTGGACATTATTTAATAAATATAAAAGGAAACTATCTTTAGAAAATTAACAAAACTAATTAATCTTGTCTATCTTACAAGATATATTATATAAAGATAAAGTACCTTGTCGTTGTTTTCACGGCTCTTCCTCAGACTCGGTCTCATCTAGATAACCTTTTATCTTTGACTAGACCGAATCTATTCTCAATCCGTCCGATCGGCTTTCTGACTGTATCAATCGACTTTCTTTCATAAACCGATCGGCTCTCTAATCCTATCTCTGGGGCTTACTAAATTGGTGCAAACACATGCCTTCTAATTTCAAAATATGAGGACTCATGCTTTGAAATTATCTTTCTCAGGCTCTCACGACTCTGAAATTTTCTCCCTTTCTTATAATCGGCTTCCATGAGCCGATACTGTCTACATCAAATGTAATAAGCTATCAAACTCTTAGAAGAAAAACTTCCTTCTAATACAACTCGTTAATCTTAGAAGGCTAGCTCTGCTAACTGTTCATCGTTCAAGTCCATGCTGTGGCATTAGCTTTGTATATTATAAAATCTTTAAATATATTCTAAAACCGATTCCACTACCTTCTGCTTTATCGATATCAAATCTATAAGCCGCATCTCAGGGACCTCAATAAAGAAGTATTTATGAAACTACTTCACTAGATTAGCCTAACTTCGAATTGAATTTAATGGTAATAAAGAAAACCATGTGAAGGCTGATCAGATAAGGACAGTAGGAAAAATTTAACTCTTAAGGCTTCATCAGTTGATGCTTCTCCACACTAGGCTAAAAATCGGCTAACATGCTCCATTGTAGATATGTTGCCTTGCTCTAAAAATTTGAAGAAATCTAGTATTTTGTATCAGCGTAGTAGTGGAACTCTATTGAACCACTCAGGATATGTGTGTTGATACATAAATGTCTGGTCTTTTGGTTTTATACAAATAGAATATTAGCTGTAAAGCTAATGGCACTACAAATAGAATATACGATGAATAGTAAGTAGTGAGACCCGATCTTTCGAAGATACAAGAGGCTAGATGGGACACGCGGATGAAAGGAATAGATAAACCCATCGGCTAGCTGAGCCGATGAGAGGAATTCTGTCAAGATATATGTATACTAGCTGAGAAGCCGATACACTAGGTGTGAAGCTCAATGTATGGATAACTCATCGGCTGACCGCTTCGATGAGACATTCACGTAAAGAGCTATCGACCTACGGTTCAATCTACTATCAGCGGTCTACTAGGTCATATCTAAATGGTGTAGTATAAGACCGATGGCATTAAAGGGAGTTCAATAAGCTGATAGAACCATGTGAACGTGATGTGATGCACCCGATCAGACTAAGAGATCAGACCTATCCGATAAAATTTTAGGCAGAATGGATACACCAAGATAGTGACGGGACTTATCGCTTCGCTAGAGATCTGGCTTAAGCAATGCCGCCCTCTTGTCAAGAGTCAGAACCCGCTTATAAAAATTTAGATGAACTAGGATAACGATACGTCGAGATTGTATTTGATCTATAATTGATGATTTATAAGGTTTTAGGGGTCTATATTTATACCCAAATTACAAGAATCTGACGTGGTTATATAAATAACCTCTGAACGTTATTTCCTAAACTTAAATGAAAAGCAACTCTAATAAGTTAATAAACTAATTAAACTTAAGATATAATATCATACCGTTGTTTCTACGACTAATACTCAGACTCAATTCTATCTAGATAACTTTTCGATCGACTTTCTCACTATATCTCTCACTATATCAATTAGCTTTATTTTATAAGTTAATCGGCTCTCCAATCATATCTGCAGTGTTTACTAAATTATGCAAATAATTACTTAAAAAAACCTATGTTTTTTCTATTTCTCTATTTTCTTAATGCGTTTCAAAAGAAGCCATTATACTTATTTGATGCAGGTTTGAATTTAAACGGGAAGTTTCAAATTGTCAGCGAAACTTATTTGATGCAGGTTTGTATTTAGATGCGACGTTTCAAATTGGCAGCGATTCTAATTTCAGATAAAAAGATCTGAGAAAAAAAATGGTGAATGACCAATAAGCTCCTACCTCTCGTCTCCATCTACTTCGTCTCTTCCGACACCTCTCTGGGATGCTCCCATACCGCGTTAAGCCGGAGGTAAGCCTCGACGCCTCGCGCCGGTGGCCGGCGAGAAGCCCACAAGCGCGGTGTTGACGGCCTCCCGCCCTCCTCTCCTTCCCGTCTCCTCCCTACCCTCCTCCTCTCTGAGGCTTGGCCCCCTCGCGCACACAGCTGGCGACGGCGAGCAAGAAGGTTTGTTCGGGCGACGCGGCTGGCCTCCTCCCATCTTCCGCCATCTCGGTTCAAATCGAATAGCGGCTTGTGTTTGCAAAACTGAAAACAGAAGCGAAATTTGGGGGTTCAGCTGAATTTCGGGGTTTCCTCCCCACTGGAATTTTGGGGTTTTATATCTGAATCAGTGAACCCCCATGCCGCCATGCCCACATTAAGTTTCTCTATATCGATGTGCTGATTTACCGTAAAATTACTGGTTTTGTTGTTTCAAATGCTCATGTGGCTTAGACATCAAATTTTCATTTCCTTTCAGGTGAGGTGTCAATCTGACGAGCAGTTGTTCTTGGGCCGCAATGAAGGAGAGTTCCCAGGTGAGCTTGTATGTTGCCCTGTCTTTGTTTAAACTTTAAAGTGCTGATGTAACGCTGTGAGAACCTTTCATATAAAATTATAAATAAATTTGTAATTAGGTTGTTTGCCAATTGCCACTCGGAAGATTGGATTTTACTTTCAGCGACCTTAGAATCTATGCATTGTACTTAGATGACATCTGGAATATAAGATGCTGAAAGATTTGCCACCCAGACTAATGTGACTTATTTCTATGCCACTCTAAGACACAGCAATATAATTTTACTATTTTTACCCCCATTCTTTATTGAGAATTTGTTTGTACTGAACTATCTAAAAGGAAAATCATGCCCCGTGTGATCTTCTTTCTCCCTTCGACTTTGGGGAACAAGGAGTAGGAGCTTGCCCAAAAGCCTATGGGCTATGGTTGGTTCCACGAACATTGTTGCCATAAAACTGATTCTCAATCAGTTGGGCATGGTGAAGCTACTGTCATAATCGATTTGGCAATGATAGCCTCCAGTAACCTAGCGCCATGCACTATGAGGTCCCCAGTGTGGAATGTAGCAGTGGCACAATTGTGGGAAGGAGAACATACATAGAGTAGCTGATGGACCTCAATGGAGAGGTGTAAGGATGTCAATGAAAAGTACAAAAAAAAGGAACTTCGGTGGTAACTGGCTGGTTAACTTAACCCTGGAGTTGTCAGTAGAGTCACTCAGTAAATATAAGAGCAAGAGTTCAAGATACAGTGTGATTATGAGGTTTTAGTTTTGTGGATCTCTGATGTAAAAACTAGTTCATTCAGGGTTATATGTTCTTTATATTGGTGCCTCTCACCTTTTGCTGTTGTCATGGGCCATTGATTACCCTTTCTTTCACCTTTTGTCAGTGCATCTTTCCATTTTTACTCCATTTTAGGTAACTGTCACCTAATGAGCATTCCTACAGGATGTTGAGAGCATGGCAAAGTTGCATCCATTGGTGCAAGGTGATGATGAAGTCAAGGCTGAACAGCCAAATACAGTAGCCACTGATGGACCTTTAGGTGACTCTGATTCCTTATTGGCTGCAAGTAATGATAATAAAAGGGTTTCTCGTGAAGATATTGAACTTGTAAGATGGCTAGCCTTTTCTTTGATATCGTGGAGACAATATTGATAAGTGTTGAATTATGTATACAAAGTATTGCATCTTCTATTTAGCAAATCAAACATTTTGCGCTGTTGCAGGTCCAGAATTTAATAGAACGCTGTCTACAGCTATATATGAATAGAGGAGAAGTTGTTAGGACTCTGTCTACTCGTGCAAGAATAGAACCAGGTTTCACTACTTTAGGTAAGGTTCTTATGCTGAGTTGGTTTGCAGCACCTGTTTCTAATAATCTTCTCAGGGAACTTTTTAGGTTTGCTTCAAGTAAGTGCTTACAAAATACATGCTATTTTGAGAAGAGAGCTGACCTGGATATAATATAGTTCTTTGCACTTCAGTCAGGGCCATTTTGGTCTGGTGATTAAGTGGAGTAATAAGATTCTTCCCAATCTGTTTCTAGTGAACTTCTGCTGTGTATCTACAACTCTGCTTATTTTCATTAGATATATGGCCAAGTTGATCATGTAGTACTATAAATTTGTATGGACATTGAAATAATCCATTAATTCCTTATATTTACTATTCTCTTTCTGAATATGGGAGTTATAAAGAAAAGTTAAAAATGTTTTTGATGGTTAATCATAGATATGTTAACCTTGTTTCCTAATGAAAAAAGTTATGTTGAGAAATTTCTTCTTCTATGATGTTTGGAGACAGTTCAGCATTTTGATATATCTAGTATAGCTCAAAAGCCTTCACTTTTGTCTTTTGTTCAGTTTGGCAGAAACTTGAAGAAGAAAATTCTGAGTTCTTTCGGGCTTACTACATACGGTTGAAATTGAAAAAACAGATTAACTTGTTTAACCACTTACTGGAGCATCAATACCATCTTATGAAGTACCCAGTACCACAGCAGGTTCCATTGACCCCAACTCAGAATGGGATTCGTCCTATGCCCGGTAATGTCTATATTTATAATATAATTTCCTAAAAATCAAATGATCGAAGTGTGATGTGTGCTATTCTGCTATAGCTGTGATTGCCTTACATGAAAATTAATTGGAACTTTATTTCTCTTATAATCATGATATTACAAAACTTATTGTCGTTAGAAAGTTACACAATGAGTTTCTTATCATTACTTAACCTTTTCTTGTTGTTTCAGCATTACTCAATCATGTAATTCTATGTTGTTTATTATTGTAATTACAGAACGTTTTTGTTGTTTTATTAGTTACCATGCTTCTTCAGTTGATGGTGCCAACTACTCCCACAAGCACAGCACTGCCTGTAATGGTTACCCTATTCTCTATTAGGTCATCAGTTAATCACCTGATCAGCCAACGTGCACCTAAGGCTATGTGTTTCCATTGATATTACTAGCTCTGCTGGATACACCTTGGCACTCAACCAGAGTATAGTAAGAGGCAAATTAATTCGGGCTGATCCTGCAATTGCTTGGTTACTAGTAATCTTTGGGAATCATAGTAAGGTCAATCCTCATCTTTAACATCCAACACATAATTTCACTCCATGGCTGTCAATTAGGAAGTTTTTTTCATAGATTCTATTAAACAGATACGAACTTAACTAGGTCACTCCACTATACAACGTTAAACCCTTAATTTTGAAAGCAAGCCCTTTGTTGCTTTGTTTCCATGCATTCACACACGGTAGTCCATACTCCATAGTCATCCGAACTTGATCACAATCATCATCTTTTGTAGTTCAACCAGATAAAGTGCTTAAGGGGCTGTTATAAGTAGATGATAAAATTTGGAGAACATGCAGACCACCAATTTATGTAAAGGGATTAACTTGGTATTGGGATGTATTTGGCACTTGGGTCTGTAAGTTGGTTTCTCCCCTTCTCATCTAGCAATGTGGTCCTAGTACCATCGTTCTCCCATGGCCCTACATGGGCTAACTCTTGATGCTACCAACAGTTGTACAAGGTGTAACATCCAAACTTCCAAATTCTGCATTAGCCTAGCTCTCCCGAGCAGTGGACCCACTTACACATTAACACATATCACCCCACTTACACTTCTGTGCTCACTTAGTGTTGAAGGGTTAACTGAGTGGTGTTATAGTTGCAACGTGTAAGTTTATATGTTGGCCCCAACATATCTAAACTCTCGATGTGGGACTAATCCCACCACCACATCATGTGCTACATGGGCATCTCCTAGCGGGCTGGTGTATCACAAAAGGAGTCAAGAACCACTTACAACTGATGAAATAAAAAAATACAAAAGTACTGATTTATGAACTAAAATAGAGTACAAATACATATTGCTTCTGCCTTTCTTGACAAATTTATCTCTTGAATTTCTTTCATAATCGATGCCTTAATATTGGAAGAATTCCTAAAATCTCTTGCATTCTACTCTAACAAAATTGTCCTGATACTGAGAATGACCATTGCACTTGGGATGATTTGTTTCATCATTTTTTGGAATTTTTGTTTGAATATGTGCTAGCAAAAGATGTTGTTTGATAAACTGTGTTGAAATGTCATGGGCTACTTGCTATGAGGTAGCTTAGCTAATTGATAAATGTGTTTCTTTTAGATGACTTGGAGAAAAGATACTAATTCAGCACATATTTGAACGATAGAGGTGTATCAATGCCTGTTGTTCTGGGAGTTCTTGAGACCCGCATGACACTGAAGTGGTTTACTTTTGTCTCAGTTCTATATAATTCATGCCAAATAATGTTAACTTGTGTCTGATTATTGTAACATTGCATGGTATCACCTCTATTTTGTGTGGATGCTTAGCTTGCTTCTATTTATTGGCTGGCCTGCTTCTTTGTGAAGTCCTATTTGCCTTTCTTACAATTTACTCGGTACCACTGCAGTTAACAATTTGCCTATGGGATATCCAGTACTCCAGCAACCTGGAATACCTGCTCCTGGTCAGCCTCATGTTAATTCAATGTCTTGTTGTCCACCTGGCAGCCATGTAGTAAATGGAATTCCTGCACCAGGTGGTTATAATCCGATGCGCATGAGCTCAGGAAATGGGTAAACATTTTTTTTTTACATTTTGTTATAACATTGGTCTTGCTGTTTGAACTACATTATGATAAAATGGACAGTGTGGACTATGTTTTTATCTTGAAGACAGCGATCTTTCATTCCTTTTCAGTTTTACAAAGAACTATCACAACAGTATTGCTACTCTCCAGATCATCTAGTATATTTTCTCCTTTTGTTGTTTAGTGGCAAAGCCTCCAAATCATGTGTTTGGAAAGAATGAACCATTAAACAGTCTAGGACAACATACAGAAGTATACAATAATCTGTTGTTGCTGCAGTATCAAACCACTTGAGTCATATTGGAAATTTGGAGTGCTCATTTAATTTATGATGCATTAATACTCCCAAGTCATGCAACAATTTATAGTTTCAGAATAACCAAATTGTCTTCTTTATTTCAGCAAATGTTCATTTTGGTTGTAAAGATTGAGTATATTTTTGTTAGACTACCAATCAGCTAGCTACAGTTAAAACCTTGTTGTCAGCACCTCTACGATTCGTTTGATGTTTACATTATGTTTCTGAAGCATGACAGAGAATGAAGTGCCTGGAACTGCACATGCTGGAGCCATGTCAACAGAGATGGCCGTGAGTCCATCATCAGCAATGTCAAGCAATCATGTTTCTTTCACTACTGATATATCAGGGATGGATGTTGATGCATCTACTGTAAATGCCACCTTTGGAGATGATTTAGGGAATGGACGACCTCTGCAAATAGGACCAGATGGTGGTGATAGCTCTTCCTTGGGGCAGAAGATCTGGGATTTCAGTCTTGCTGATTTATCAGCAGATTTGACAAGTCTAGGAGGTAGTGTCCTATCTTGTGAGATCTTAGCATGTAGAACACTTGTATTTTCAAGTACTTTTCTGAGATATACATTGCTTGTTTGATGTCTTGGTTAATTAGTTGAAGTTGTGCCATATAGTGCTGGATTCCTTTCCCTTGTTTAAGTAATTCAAGATCTTTGCCTGACATAAATATTTGAGTGCTTATGTACTCTACCACAGTAGGCAGTATTGTAGTAGTGAAGTAGTAACTTTAGATAAGGTCCTGAATGTGCCTCAAGATTTGTGCTTTTCACTTTTTGTCAGCGCTTAAAAGAATACAATATATTCTACTTAATATTTTCCTGGGGTAATTTTATTCCATCTAGAATTTGAACAATAGATGAGAAACAAAAAGTTTTACCACAAAGCTAAATCAACTTAGTTTCCATTTCTGTTCCTTACATCTAACTGCTGTGGTCAATTGACTTTCAGACCTGGCAGCACTTGAGAACTATGCAGGCAACCCATTCCTGCCTTCAGACTCTGATATCTTTGAATCCACAGATGATGACATAGGTAATTTTGTACTTGTCTTTTTTTTTCAATATGTCAACTAGTACAGTAAATTTTGAAAAAAAAGTTACATTCACTACTTGAAAAGTTTGATAATTTTTATGTTGATGTGATTCCAGTTGAGTATTTTGCCGATGCCATCAATGTGCCTTCTCAGTCAGACGAAGAGAAATAATCGTAGATTCAAAGACGAGTCCCAAGATGTACCTCAGGCCAGGCTGCTACTTGTAATGTTTGGGAAGCTGCAATGATGTATTCAATCTAAACTGGTTTGTTGGCTTATCTTATACTGCCTTCTTTAGGCAGTAAGCTGCCTTTCATCAAGTAGAACTAAAATTTTGTGGTGACTAATCTTATTGTTTATAATAAACACTTGATGTTGCTTTTTATCTGCACCATGTAGCAAAACTGTGAAAGCTATACATATTACCTGGAAACTTAGTTCGGTGGCATGGCATCTGCAAAGCTAATACAAGGGAAATTATATTGATGTCGTTGAATATAGCTTTTTATATTACGTTGAAACTTATTTGGGTTTTCAACTTATCTCGGTGCATGGCAGCTGCAAATTTCGCTAACTATGAAATTATGTTCCCGAAGTTCACAAAATATTTGCTAACCAAAACTGCGAACCGTTGAAAATTGCAACCATTGTTGACAGGTGCAGCTTCTCAGTTTTGCATAGGGACATGTCTTGGCATTTTCTTTGTTTGCTTCTGTGAGTAGCCCGACATTGCTGCCAGAACTGGGTACCAACTCGAGCCTACATGTTTTTCTGTAAGTTCAAACCTATTACTGGGGACGGCAGAAAGTTGTGTTCCTCGTTTACATTGGCACCCAACTCAAAGATTGGCTGCTTGGTAGTAATATTTTGTTTGTTCTATTTGGCAATTTCACAAGAAATTTGAACAGAAGAGTTTATAAACTGCTTTTTTTACTTGGCAATAAAGGTTACTCTTTAAGCATTTGCTCCACCTCTAGGCTCTATGATCTACCATATCTTTATAGATGGTCAAATGGATTGATCCAAGTTCTGTTATTGTTGACTTGTCTAGATACGGCACGATCCGTGTCTTACACGGCCCGGCCCGGCCCAGCCTAGTATGCGCGGTTGGGCCGTGCCTAGACTGAGCTTGGCCTGGTTCGTTTAGTAATTTTATAAACTTTTTAATAATTTTCTCACGTATTTCATATTTTTCTATATTTTTCTTAATTTTCTATATTATCTTCCTATTTTTTATTTTTTAAAAAATATATATTTTTTTAATTTTTTCACATGCTCTGGGCCGGTACGTCACATCTAAGCCTTAGCTAGGCCTAGGCTGCCATCCCATCACGTGGGCTAGCCTGTCATGGCTCCTTTAGTAGCTGAGGATCAGACTAAGCCTAAATGGCTCGTACCTGGACTCAGGTGGTACCTAGCCACCCGTTTGACCCTCTCTACGTATATTTCTAGTTTTCTCGTTTCCATTCATTTATACTCCATCCATCCTCAAGTGCTATCTGAAATAACCAATAGAAAAGGCAATTAGGTTATTAAAAAAAGGGACTTACAAATTGGATGGAATCCTAAATTTTGGTATATAGGACCACAATCCAATGGCTCATATCTTTTTTGCAGTTTCCTATCTGATCCCAATCTCACAGGAGTCATGCCACCACTATGTGCTGCCTCTCCCCTGACCCCACATGCCATTGTTCATTCATGTTGTGGGCATCAATGAGGCTTAACAAACCACGGTCTCCCCGCTCTACCTCTACATTGAGGAAACACCCCCACCTCCTCAAACCTCCTCTTTCAACTCTTATCTCTATCCTTACATTAAATCCTAACTAGTTAGAACGCTAACTAGTCATAACTGATAGATCTCATCATTGGAGAGTCATCGGTTGAAGGAGGCCTAAACATATATCTTAAGTAAATCGAATATATCAAAATCTATAAGATTTCTCTCTCAATTTTCTATCAAATTTTAGTTAGCAAATCCCAAAAAAATAGGTTATCTATACCACTATAGAAAAACACAATTTCGAAATCTTATAGTAATTACATGGTTGACACATCTAACACTAATGGTTGCTCCTATTTGAACATACGGCCAAGATTTGTAGTTGTGTCCTTATCCCTAAAGCCCTTCTAATCTTGTTATTTCTACATTAATTCTATTGTATGCCAATTATAATTTAAACATTAATTCTCTTTCCTATAAATTAAGTCATACTGCAGAACTCAGATTAACACTATTCACATGACGCCAATTGATGTTGCTAGTCTGCCAATGCCAAGTGACTTTCATTTGCCTTAGCTAAGAGCAAGTATAATAAACTTATATAAGATTTGCCACATCACATTTACGTTGAGTTAGAGAAGAGGAGAGACAAGAGAAATAGGCTGCCAACTATAGCATAGCATAGGCTCTAAAAAGCTTTATAAGAGAGTGAGGTGATCAAATATTAATATTATAGTATACATTTATAGGTTATTTGTAAATAATATGGTAATGAGGTGGGCCAAATATTTATTAACCTTGCTCTAATGCATGTGTACCATTATAACACGCCGATGTGTCTATTTTATTTTATTGTATTTCCACGCACATGCTGTCCAATGAAATTGTCATGTTTACGGTGTTTCTATGACATAGCCATAGTAGGCACAACTTTGCAATTATTATTTTTAAACTTTAAAATTATTGGATTAAGAAAATATTACTAAGTATATACTAATTCTGAACTGTTAGATTGTTAAATCATGAAAGTACTATAGCTTCAGATATACTAATCCCAAAAACCTTCAATTATGAAATAAACAAAAGAACAAAAATAAAGTCTCCATACCATTAATAATTATTGTTATTTATTTCCAAATTCAAAACCATTAGAGCAAAGAAAAACAAAATTTGAGATGTCATGTGGAGTAAAATTTTGCATTTTATTTCTTTTTTTATGAAAAACTTTACATTTTATCAGTAGCACTAATAACATATATATATATTATAACGGACTCGTATCATAAATAGGTTGACTCTTATTATGTTGGATGTGTTAGAGTGTTTTTATAGGTTCAGTCTTTTAGATTCTTCTGGTCGGTGGAAGGAGGGGATGAAACGAGGATAACTCTGCTTTTACACAAGTAGAGAAAATAGTTACATTTATCTTGAGTATTTCATCATATTCAATAAAGACATTTTTTGAGGGAAAAATGGATAAAAAGACATCCATACTCCCCTCAAATAAGGCCACGCAAAAGAAAAGAAACAAAAGAAAAAGTGCATCTCTGTTTGTGGCTTTATCTCTCTCGGGATATGAAGCTGTTGATGTCATGGCTGAGCAAAAGCCAAAAGCAGTAGACAGGAGCATTGTCAGTCTGCAAGTACGATCTTTACGGATTGATCGATCTGCTGTGCCTTTGACCTGACCGACACTCCGGCAATGCAGACGCAGAGCTCGAAAAGTACAACGGTATCGATGCAAATGAAAATTATGAAATGGTTGACAGTTGAATTTTTCTCAATTATTGGAAAGGTATAATCGGCTTGGATGCACATATACCTAGCAAGCTCATTTTGCTCCATAACGACCAACTCACAGTTCTTGCCATCTAAAATACGACGTTTCACTTTTGTCTTCCATGTAATCTTTAGAGGGAATGATTTGTATGTACAAAATTTTATAGGGATTTCATGTAAAAAGTCCATTTTCTGAATAAATAAAGAAAAAAATCTGCATTTACAAATAGAGCCATAAGCAACTATAATTAATTGTGATTTAACAAAAAAAGTACATACATATAAAATTCTACTAAACACATTTACCAATACTACTTTTCAATTACACGGAAGACACGTCGCACTGTACACATACACCACATACAACTATAAATATATTTCTAATACATGCTTAAAGATAAATACTAATGTTGGCTTAAAAATACATACTAACGGCAAATCCTTAACTGCACTAAAATCCCCTATAGAAAATGTACCCTTTTAATTTGACCAAACATAATTAGTTGTTTTTTTTTTCAAAATCATTCTTGGACTCATTTAAAGTGCCAATATGTACTTAGATAATTTTGCAAGAGAATCTAGAAATACACTATCAAAACAATATAAGTCATAGATAGAATTTAATTGATCTAGAAATAATACTTGAATTTAATTGATCTAGAAATAATACTTACAAAATGCTATTGAAATATAAAAATTCAGCACTGTCACTTCATAAAACTGGCTAATTTTACTTCACCTCTATATGGCACAGGTTGTGCCTGCCATTAAACAGTTTTTAACTAGAGAAAAAGAAATTGATGTGTAAATCTTAACTGGGACGAAATTGTTAGCTTAGATCCATTTGTTCCTCTTCACTTTTCTTTTCTCCCATTGTTATTCATCTAATTAGAAACTGCATACACTATTGGGCGAGGTGATCTAGACAGTGGAGGAAGAAGAACATTTACATATCTGCATGTGTCAATGCGACAATGAGTGAAGATTTATGTAGCTCGGATTATGTTGCGCGAATTGGAAATTGAAACCGTAGATTGCGGCTTCCTCCCCGGGAGAGATGGCCTCCGCTTGTGTTTTGTTCCGGGCTTCTTTTTTTCCTTTGCCTTTTTCACACACTCACGCTGTCTCCTCGCCGTCTACGTACAAATTATTCCAACTGCTTTTGCTTTAGCACGCTCTCTCTCTCTCTCTCTCCCATTTTGTCCTTAGCTCTTAATCATCTTTGCCTAGTTAATAATGCTATGTGTCCCTCCGGGAACAAATGGATGCATGAGACTGGACAAGCATTAAAATTTGCCGTAAATCTGGATATTTCTATTGTTGAGTTTTGATCTAGGTGTTCTATACAGTATGTTTCATCATTGATTTCCAGGCTGGCACACAGTTTCTACAGTAAACCCCTTTTACACTCATTGTCATTAGGACTATTATTGTGGATTATGATAATTTCATTTATTGCAATTATTTTGGTATTTGGTAAAGAGTTTTTTTTATTTCTAAGAGTGTTGCAGTCAAAATGTGATATTATAATGTTCTGAAATACTTTATCTGTCCTAGTACCTTTTTAGTTTAGAGTAATATTTTGAGTCGGAGGGAGTAGTAAGCAGAGACATGACAGTTAGATGAAAATAATTTAATATGTAAAATAAGTACAACAAATGTAATTTTTTTATTTCCAAGGCAAATTAGAAAATATGCACAGGTCACAGCATAGCAATCACAAACTTAGTTTTCGTAATAACGATGAATTAATTAATGTACTTGTTGTTTACTTGTTTAGAACATGGACACTTTGACGGTTGCTGATATTCACCGTTACAACTACTTTTAAATTTTATGCTCCAAAACTCTTTTTCCAAAATAAAAAATAGAAGACATTACAGAACGAGTACAGTTATAATACTGACTAACTCTAGCTAAATATCAACCACCATTTTGTTCCTCTGACAGACAACAAATCAGTGTCATTTTGGACCCTAAAGTGACCGCCGCATATTTGTTAATCCACCTATAAACTTTATTGCATATTTGCCCTGCACGGAAGTAGCCACAAACAAACACTCTAAATAAACCTTACTCCATATGTAATACACTCGATTCCCCCAAAATTTAGAGATAGACAAGTCCTTCCTCTTTTGGCAAGGATGCCAAAACCAAGCGGATCTACATAAGCCTATAATAGAAGTCCTCGCAAGTTGTCTAAGGATAAAGAGAGATGCGAGCACTTGGCAAAGAGAGGATTATCACTGTTTATACTCATAAGTTCTTTTACAAGTAAAAACTAGGATTATCATGTTGCTCCATGAGCAACCCAGTAGCTCATGCGGTAACCTAGACTGTAAGCCCTTGCATGCCAACCTCCCTATTGTCGTCCCTAGTGGTGGTGCTATCTCTACATATCCTTTCTTCTTTCTTCATTTTCTCTTCATTATCTCTTTTTTTTCCTTTCTAATTCTAGATCTAATGACCAGCCATCTTAGACTGGTTTCAAGCCTTGCTAGATAGCTTTGGGAGGATGACACTACTTTAGCATAGGCTATCAAATAGTGACAATGCTTGCCCGCCTATGGCTTGATAGGGTTTTTATAAGAAAGGCTAAGGTGAGGAGGCATGCCAAAAGCATAAGCTCTAGTTGAGGTTGAGGTGATCAATAAGGTGGAAGAACAGTGGCCATGTGAAGCATGGCACTAAGGCATCCTAGGAAGGCAATGAGAATAGCTATTGAGCTACTATAAGGAGATGGCGATGAGATATCTATGCTGGTCCACAATTTGAAAGCAATAGTTCTGGTCAAGACCCTTGTGGAGGTGAGTCATAAAAACAAAGGCATGACTCAAGACTCATATGGCAGAATTAGCTTATCCCCTTGTCGGATCTATATTCTTTCTCTAGATCTAGTCCATGAGTAGCTCACCAGCCTTTGTGGATGAGTATTTTGTAGTTGTTTCATATATTTCTAATTTGGTATTGAGCAATTTTAGGGTGGTATGACATTGGACAAATTTCTTTGCCTAGGTTTGGTATGCGACATCAATGGCTACACTCTTGAGCAACGTTTATCTTATTGAAGGCATCATTATAGGTGTCCATTATCCGCCACCCTCGAGGAATTCTGGGTGAAAGATTTGGCTTGTTAGATCGAGCAATGACATTAGCTCCATCGATGTGTCCTTCCTGAAAGCATTGCTTTGCTAGGTCTCAAACAATTTTGAGACTAATATTGATTAGATTGAGACCGATGATGACACCTTCTGGTGGAGACAATGCTTCCTTCCAATGTGGTAGCAAGACCAATGACTTTAGGCCTAGAGAGCTCATTCATTGGCTCGATCATACCCCAATAAAGCTAGTCATGAAATTAGAATTAGGGTGTTTGCACGTAGTAACGTGTGGAAATGATGACATGAGTCTAGCATATTTGGGTTTGGGCATGGGTTAGGTTACCTTCCTTGGTTCTTCCTTTCGAAGTCAGAGTCGCCCAATTTGTAGTGCGATGGTGTTATAGATGAAACCATGTTGTGCTTTGAGGTTGCTAGTCTTTTTTCGGTGGTCAGGGTTGTTACTTAGCATGTTCTATGTGTCTAGAGTTCTAGGCCCATTTTCCCTAATTAACCGAGCATGTTATGATTTGCCCTCGCTCTCTTCTTTGATTTAATAATAGCAAATTTGCCGTGATCTTAAAAAAAACTCTTAGGGAGATATAATGACAAGAAAATATTTTGTGTGACAGCATGCTGATGTCATCCACGCATGATATATCTCAATATTTGAGTCCAAAATTATTAAGGTTTCAGTTCACTCATTAAACAACTGCATCAGTCCATCGATCTATTTAAAAAACAAAGTAGTATATAGTGAAATCATGTGGGGTACATGTTTTATTTACGACAGTTGAATTCTGCCAAATTCTCAGCTAAAACTAAGACAAGACAAGAGGGGTATCCCCATTTCTGGCGCAAGACGCGGCCAGTGCGCAGGAAAGTTTCGGGCGCTTGCAGTTCATCCGGGGAGCCGGAATTGCTAGCCCCACAGTGCACCAAAAATCATGCCCTGATTAAGTACTGGACGACTCTGAAGACGGCCGCCTCCTCAAGTCAAAAAAGCAGGGAGGCGGACGGTACGCGTGCGTGAAAGAGGCAAGAACGCAAGCAACTCTGCTCTGCATCTGCATCTGCATCAAACGACGCGAAAGAGGCGGCGGGATTGAAAAACGGCGCGGCGCCATGTCGTCGATCCATGACGAGATGCCGGGACTTGCAGGCCAAACTGAACTGATTCCTTGGATGTAAATTAATTTGGGCTGATGTTCATTTTCCTCTCTGTATTTTTTTTATTCGTCTGTTCCTTTTTCTGTCCTCCTGCCATAGCATTTTCTTTGTTGTTCCAATTTTGTCAGCTCTGCAAGATTATTACAGAGGGAGTGGTATTTGATTTATCGTATTTATCTATTTTTTTAATTATTTTGTTTCTGACCAATCTTAATTAATACACAATTAGTAGGTCACAAAGAATACTGATTTTTTTTTGCTACCAAGGACTAAGGAGATGGATGATACGAATATGCACTCAATATTCGTTGTTCTTGTTATGCTTACGATTTAGTCGAGCGATTTCGCAATTCAAGTATTACTCATAAACTATTCACGTTCCATACAGTCCTTAATTTGTTTCCATTGACATTATGTGTGTCCATAACTGTAAAAAAATGTGGGGCAAAAAACCGTAAGATATTATCTGTTTGTGTCTTGAACAATTTTCATTCAAAAGAGGAGACAATACATACTATGGGATAGCTTTTGCTTTCACTTCTCCTTTGAAGCACATAAAATTTATGGAAATTAATTTAATTCGTCTATTCAAAAGGAGGTCTTAAGTGCTCTTGGGAGGACATTCCAAACTTACTATACAACCTAAGGGCATATTCCATACTTTAACATTAATTGGGCTCAAGAAGAGGGAAGTGAACTGTGTGAAGAATGCCTAGGTCCGATGCCCGATCGAGCCCTAAAGATCATAGGCCCTCGCTTGCATGCAGCTACTGCACCTGTGTTTTTTTCTCCCCCCACTGCCGCTGCCCCTTCGTACCTATAACCACTCTATAACCACTTTATTAGGAACATTTTAAATGATTTTCTCTTACTTATCTTATCTATGATACGATTATGTTGTTGTAATTAAATCATTATACAACATCTCACATAATCATATTTTGATGATTAAAAAAACATATGTCTAATCGTTAAAATTATATGGTTCATACGGGAAGGAAACAGATAGAAAACGAAGGATGTGCATATTGTAAGAATCATAGCATTATCAATTGTAATAAGGGCTTGGTATGATCATTCTATAGAAACGACATCCTTTGACCTTTTCCTTTTCTTTAGCTTTTATAGATGCTTCGAAAATGCAATACAAGTGCCTGCATTTTTTCCGTTTTAAAGTTGGAAGTTCATATGATGTTCTTTTACACCAGAATCGCTTGTTGTTCAAGCATGACGTATCTAATTACTAAACAAGAAAGCATGTCACGTTAACTGCTGTAATATGTAGCTTTCTTACTTTTTAATGATATAGAAATATCTTTATTACATTTATTGACTAACCATAGGATCAGAGAAAAAAGTATTCTCGGCAACAGTTAATTCAAAATAAAGAACAACCTTATTTCCGGTGGAGTTGTTCCTCTCTAGGCAGTGGGTGACTTTTAACTTTGTCAATTTTGTAAAAAGATCCTTGTTTACATATAAAATCTCAAAAACGTCCTCCCACCACCTGACGACATATGGGGATTTTTTTTCAAAGGCTCTCATCATTTCGCGAAATACAATGCGAAGAAGCAAAAATTCCACTTCTAAGAGTAACGCTGTAAACATAAAAAACAATAGACTTTACCTGTCAAATATGTGTTATCCCATATTTTTTTAGAGTTCTATTTTAACGTAATTGAACTAAAGGAAAACTTTTGATGAATTAAAGCTAACTTGCGTTAAATGGTAGCATTTCTTAGATCTATGTTAGCGCGTGTGGCGTGTCACCGCGCTAGCACTTCTAGTTACACCTACGGGAGTTCATGAGAGCTCACAAAAATACTGATAATATGGCCAATGTTTAAAGTATCTAGTTACACCTACGGGAGTTCATAAAAGCTCACAAAAATACTGATAATGTGGCCAAGTAAGTCATCACATTCCACTGTAAATCTCACAAGAGATGGTAACCATTGATGAATAAAATTATCATAAAAGCTGCTATATTTATCAGTAGTTAATTAAAAACAGATGTACAAGCTTGCCCATTTTGTAGGGAGCTGTAACCTAGGACTTCATCGATAGGATGCACTTGGAATAATAATTTTGCCATCAGCCACTTGCTAAAGTCTGAATGGTGGACTACTGGAGTTCAGTAAACTACTAGCCATGCCTCCTTTGAATCTCGAGCTTTATTTCCTCTTCCCTCCACTCCAGTAGTATAAGAGGTACTCTTTTGAGCTCCCTCAAAGCCAAGTCCCCTGCTCCTTCACCCTGCTTCACACTCACGCTCACTCACTCACCTTCTTGGTGCATTGTAGATTTGCAATGGCCAAGCATGGTGATGCTCAACTTTCAGCTGCATTGTTTGCTTTTTTGGTACTTGCATCAATGGTGAAGCTGGGTTTTGGGGCTGGTGGTGGTGGCCATGACTATACCATGGCATTGAGGAAGAGCATCCTCTACTTCGAGGCGCAGCGGTCCGGCGTTCTCCCTCCTAACCAGAGGGTCACTTGGAGAGCCAGCTCAGGACTCTTTGATGGAAAGGCCAATGGAGTATGATACATTCTATCTTCAAAGCATTGATCAAACTATGCTGCCATCAATGGCATTGTTCATTTCTTTTCTTGAGATATGATTTGTTGGTACTAATGACGGGCAGTGCAAAATGATTGTGTTTGTGTTTCAGGTTGATCTTGTTGGAGGTTACTATGATGCAGGGGACAATGTCAAGTTTGGGCTGCCAATGGCGTTCACGGTGACCATGATGTCGTGGAGCATCCTGGAGTACGGCAAACAGATGGCGGCGGCGGGCGAGCTCCGCAACGCAATGGACGCCGTCAAGTGGGGCACCGACTACTTCATCAAGGCGCACCCAGAGCCCGACGTGCTGTACGGCGAGGTTGGCGACGGCGACACCGACCACAGCTGCTGGCAGCGCCCGGAGGACATGACGACGAGCCGCCAGGCGTTCCGCGTCGACCGCCAGCACCCCGGGTCAGACCTCGCCGCGGAGACCGCCGCCGCCATGGCCACTGCGTCCATCGTCTTCCGCGGGACATACCCGGGCTATGCCAACCTCCTCCTCGTGCACTCCAAGCAGGTCGGTCATCCAAACATTCAAGAACCTGAAAATGTGCTCCAAATCAAACGAAATATCGTCTGAAAAAAAATTCTGACCTGTGGTGTGTTCAGCTGTTCGAGTTCGCTGACAAGTATCGGGGCAAGTACGACTCCAGCATAACTGTGGCGCGAAACTACTACGGCTCTTTCAGCGGATACGGGGTAAGTGGCCGCCGGCGGCAGGCGAGACGCGGCGTGGGCGCCATTTTGTTCGAACACTGTGCTGACCTGACATGACCTGCACAGGACGAGCTGCTGTGGGCGGCAGCGTGGCTGTTCGAGGCGACAGAGGACAGGTTTTACCTGGAGTACCTCGCCGGCAACGGCGACGCTCTGGGCGGCACCGGGTGGTCCATCAACCAATTCGGCTGGGACGTCAAGTACCCCGGAGTGCAGGTCCTCGCCGCGAAGTTCATCCTCCAGGGCCGCGCCGGCGAGCACGCCGCGGCGCTGCAGAGGTACCGTCAGAACGCCGAGTTCTTCGTGTGCTCCTGCGTCGGCAAGGGCGCCGTCAACGTCCCAAGAACCCCCGGCGGCATGATGTACCACCAGAGGTGGAACAACCTCCAATTCGTCACCAGCGCCTCCTTCCTCCTCACCGTTTACGCCGACTTCTCCACCATGTCCGGGCGAGGCGCCGTCCGCTGCCCCGCCGGCGCCGCGCAACCATTCGAAATCCTCAAATTTGTCAAATCTCAAGTAAGTTTATAAGAAAATACAGGCAATTCAATTATACTTCGACGACACGATGAAATTAATTAAACTAAATTAAATTAATTAATTTTAGGTGAATTATATATTGGGGGATAATCCGAGGGGGACGAGCTACATGGTGGGGTATGGAGCGAGCTACCCTCGGCAGGTGCACCACCGTGGCGCGTCCATCGTGTCCATCAGGAGGGACCCGTCGTTCGTCAGCTGCAAGGAGGGCTACTCGACGTGGTACGGCAGGCAGGACGGCAACCCCAACCTGCTCGACGGCGCCATCGTCGGCGGGCCCGACGAGTACGACGACTTCGCCGACGAGCGGAACAACTACGAGCAGACGGAGGCCGCCACCTACAACAATGCCCCCCTGCTCGGCGTCCTCGCCCGCCTCGCCAGCTCCTGCGGCGGCCTCAAGGAGGAGGACGACCAAGAAGCGACGGCGGCGCTCGCGAACCCGACGTCGCTGTCTCGCCGCGGCGGCGGCTCTGGAGTGGGCCACACGCCGTCGCCGATCGAGATCGAGCAGAACGTGACGAGGACATGGGTGATGAGGCGCAGGACGTACTACCGGTACTCAGTGACAGTGACGAACAGGTCCACGAGAAAGACGGTGCGGGAGCTGCACCTCGGCGTGTCGGAGCTCCGCGGTCGGCTGTGGGGCCTCGACGAGGCGAGGTACGGGTACGTGCCGCCGAGGTGGCTGCCGGAGCTGCGGCCCGGGAGGAGCCTCAGGTTCGTGTACGTCCAGCCGGCGGCGCCGGCGAATGTGTGGATCACCGGCTACAAGCTGGTCTGAGCTGAAATACTCTGAAGTGGCAGCGTGTGGTAGAGAGTAGAGTATGACTAATGTGGAGGAAGTAGTGAAGAGTCTAAGGAACTACATGCTCATCCTCTTCCTCGAGTGATTTAGGGGCTTGGACAGACGCAGATGTAGTTGTTCATCCTCTTTTTGCCCTGCACTGTGTTAAGTTTAAGTTACTATCAAGATGTAATTGAGTTTTTATCTGTGTTTTACAATCTCTCTACAAATCTAAATCGTTTATTTTTTTCCAATTTAATAGATCATATATAGTATCATATGATCTACGAGTAAGGACCTCTTACAAATCATAAAAAGACAGAAATAAGAAAAACGTATAATGGAATGCCCTACCCCTAAATTACTACAGGAATTAAAAATACCGGAAAGTTTTAAAATCTGTCGCTTGATTAACATACAAGAGAAACTTAGAAATTTGGAGTCACTTGGAGTCACAAGAAGTAGAAAATATGAGGTAGAACCTCATGCTAGTTTTTTTTCTCTAGAATCTCTATAGAATTGCCCAATTCATGAAAATCTCAAAGGAAAGGATATAATTCAATTATTTGTTTCAAAGGACTTCATAGAAATTTTTTCTATAAAATTGAAATCTTCTAAACTTTCTATATTTTTTTATAAATTAAAGGAGGCCTAATAGAATATTTTTTATGCTAGTAGTAAAACTCATAAATAAATCAATGGTTAGAACTACTATCAATAAATAGCACTGTAAAGATAATCCTTAATTAACATTAGCAAGTGCATTACGTAATTGTCACGATCTTTGGGCCAGGCTAACATAATTGGGCTATGGCCCAAACAAGCAATGTGGAAGCTTTAGAAGGAATAGCATAGAACGGGGAAATGGATGAAGAAGCCTTTGGCAGTTTGGCTGGTTCTCATCTTCCCCCATGCTCTCTAAACTTTTGCAAAATCGAGCTCTACCCTTGGTTCAATTTGTTGTTCTGGTTGATATTGTTTTCTTCCCTTTTTCCCTTTGTGTATTTGTTTCTCCTTTTGTGCTCGTGTAGATGACAATGCCAAGGAGAAGTTGCAGCAAAAGAGTTCGTGCAGGATCAGTTCTTAAAGGAGGCAAGTGTACCGTTAATCATTTTAAATTATATGTATAGTTTTATTTTGTTTTATAAATTATCGTATTGAGTAGTTATGATCGATTTTTATTGTATTTCATGCCTTGATTATTTGTTCGATACCCTTTATATTTTGTCATGTAAGTTAAACATGAGATATTAATGTAAGGTAGAGTAGACATGCTAGGTCTGCTCAAACTTATTTTACAAGCAAGAATATAATTATAACTAATAATACATGCACCACAATTTTTACATAAATTGGGTGGTTGTGTGTTATCTCTCTAATGACATATGTTACACCGTGTAATATAGGATGTTTTATACTGGACAATAGTGGATCTGTGTGAACCCATATGTGCATCCTTACGATGATTGAGTTGTCTTTTGAGTAGTGTGATTTTATTCCTAACATGACAAGTTGAGTCTAGAAAATTAAGGATTTCACTTAGTGTGCCATTGATAATTTTGAGTCTCGGCGTTATCAGTCCAAATGTTTATTTGATTTGTACCATGGGTGCAATTAGATTATGGGTTAAAGATTTTTATATGGGCTCATTTTCAATCATTTCTTTCTACCATATCCTTAATAGTGGGTAAGTTACATCTGCAACTCAAACGGAAATCAAGCATTTTGTGCATAAAACATGAAGTGTCACAATTAAGCGCTAACAATTAAAAAAAATGATGTATCTTATGGATATAACTTAGTATAATCTCCATTCGAATGGCCGTATCCATGGTTATACATATGCTTAGTGATTTTATGTGAAGGGGTGCAAAGAGTGGAAGTTTTACTTTTTGGAAGAAAGGTATGCACATAATAAAACAATAAGCATACATTGTGATCCTGTGTACACATATGCCTTTTATGGTCTGTGTGGATGTAAAACTTTTATAGTTGGTTGGTTTTACTCTCATGATTACAAATATGTTTTAAATTTAGTTAAATCTATTATTGATATTTTAACAACAATTGCTTTTTATGCAAATTAAACCCTAGTCTTCATTTGTTAAATCTGCATATTATAATTATAATTGCATTTTCGCATAGAGTCCATGTATGCACCTTTGTATCATCAATTCGAGAAGGTTTCTATTATTTTCAGAAGGCATCGCTATTGAAGACGTTGAATAGACCGTGTGCTCCAGTTATTGTTTGAGTGGTGTGTTGAAGGGAGTTTTCACATATTTCTTTCTTTCTACTGTGCTAGTTTACTCTTGTTTGGGTCCTTTGAGGTAATTAAATGGAACTTTCACCACGAGGTTATCACAATTAACTATTAATTAATGTTAGCGTATTGTAATATTATTTTTATAACCTCCTATATTAGCATTATTATGACCTTGCATATTTTATACAGAGCTTTCCTAGTTGGTCCCGATATCTGTATAGTGGAGGAAGTATATGATACATATCTGCATTGGTCGATGCGACATTATGTAAAGATTTATGTAGCTAAGATTACGTTAGGCGAACCGGAAATTGAAACCATAGATTGCGGCTTCCTCCCGGGGGAGATGTACGGCCTTCGCTTGTGTTATGTTCTGCTTTAGCTTGTGTAGTGTTCCACTGTTCCTTTAGCTCGTGCTGTCTCCTCGCCGTCTACTTACAAATTATTCCAGCTGCTTTTTCTTTAGCATGCTCTGTGTCTTTCTCCCATTTTGTCCTCAGCTCTTAATCATCATTGCCTACTTAATAATGCAATATCTACCTCCGGGAACAAAAGGACGAGACCGGACAAACATAAAAAATACCTGAAATATTTAGATGTTTCTACTAGAATTTTGATCTAGGTGTTTTAGTACACCCTGTTATTTCCAAGCAGTCAAAGTGTCAACAGTAAATCTTATTGTTTTTTAGATAGATGGATGCATACTATTTATTTTTTTAATTACTGTGAGATTTCTAACTTTTTCTGGTTAATATGAAATTTTCTAACATTTTTTCGTGGGGATATTTTCTAACATTTGCTATACTTCTATCTCAAACGTTACCCTCGCGGACCTCACGAAAAGCTAACTAGAAAACGCACTGTGACAATGTGGCCAATGTCTAAAGTAGATTGTCACATTTCACCATTATATTCTTATTTCACAACTGATGGACATAAAGGAACGGATTATTAGTGATTAAAAATAATTTATAAGTAAAACATATATATATATATATATATATATATATATATATATATATATTCTTAGCAAGTTCGTAACAGATGCTGAAAAACAAATTAACTTTTTTTAAAATTTAAAATATTCTTATGCTTATAAGCTAAAGACTAAAGGCTAAATGATGGGAGTGCATGGCTGAATAAAATTGTCAGAATGGTTGCCACATTAATTAAGTACGTAGTTGACTAAAACGAGACGTGTACAAGCTAATTGCTATTTTGTACGAAGTTGTAACCTGTGGTACTTCATCAGTTGCATGCACGTGGAATAATATTTAGCATCCACCACTTTGTAAATTCTGAGAAGTTGCACTGATATTGTTAATACTGTTCGTTTTTTGTGACAGAAAAATCGTTTGTCTAATTTAGATGCATCTGTTCCCCTTTGTTTTTGTTTTCTCCATTTTTTTCAAATAGTTAAAGTTGTATTCATATTGGACGAGCTGATCTAGACAGTGGAGGAAGAACAATATTTACATATCAGCATCTGGCAATGCGAAAATGTGTGGAGATTTATGTAGCTCGGATTATGTTGGGCGAATATGAAATTGGCACTGTAGAGTAGATTGCGGCTTCCTCCCCGGGAGAGAATGAGAGACGGCCTTTGCTTGTGTTGTGTTTCGGGTTTCCTTTTTCATTTACCTTTTTCACACACTCATTCTGTCTCTTCCCCGTCTACGTACAAATTATGCCAACTGCACATGGTGCTTAGGTTTCAAGTTGAGCATTGGTTTTTAGTAAAACGCTACAAAACAAGGATTTTTTTAAGGTACACAAGTTTATTTGGAGCCATCCAATGTGTATTGATTTAAGGACTAGTATTAGTCTTAGCTCATATGTGGTAAGAGTCATTTATTATCATTTGAAGTTATTACATTATAATAAGGAATGAAACAATGTTTGCATATAACAATTTAAGGGATGTGATTAAAAATAATTTAACCTTGCAGCAACAATTGAAAACACTAAATAAAATTTTTACTTTCAGCTCACAATTTTTGAACCGGTGTTTAGAAAAATTCACATATTGTATTTGACAAAAGCCAAACATTTCTAATTTGTTTAATACTAGCAAATTGTGAAATCAAAAGTAATGAAAACTTCTATATTAAATTTGGAAAAATTAATCTATATTAAAATTTGAATTATATTAAAATTGTTGTACATACACTGATAGGTTAGGTTGTGAGAATTTATATTAAAAAATATTTTTTATATGTGTATATATTAAATGTTAAAAATAGATTAAAAATTATTAAAAATAGAGGAATTTTAGATGAAAAATGATAAATTCAAAATTTGCTACAGTATTAAGTTGGCAAAATAGATAGTCTAGTTACACAGTGTGGGTGCGGTCTAGCCTAGAGTGGGCTAGTGATGGTGAGTGAGCAGACCATCAGTTTGGGTTGGCGTTGGCTGATAGTGGCGTGGCGAGTAGGCTGACATAATGGGTCGACGGCACAGAAGAGCACGAGCGAGCACAGGTGCATGGGGGTGTTGTATGGTCAACAGACGGGATGACGTGGCAGTGGCTGGAGCGAGCGTGAGCGTGCAAGAGAGTAAAGAGCTATGGCGGCTGATAGGTGGGCCCAATGCTACAATGACTAGCGTAAGTAGGCACATGCGTGAGCAGAAGCGATCTGGCGAGACAACTATCGCCACAGGATTAGCACAATCGAGTTGAATAGTACTATGAGTAGGATTTTCTATGGAAGCACGTCGGACTTGGTGGACCTCTAGGTGTCTGGTGAGATAGTGCAATCTAGAGCGTTGATTTTGAATTTGACGCTCGAGAATAGGCTGAGCAGTGGTAAATCTCAAGGGATTTGATATCTTTTCTTTGGAAATTTTCTAATTATTTTAGACTATAAAAAGAGGGTAAGGGATCATTCCAAGAAATCTTGGTAGAATTTTTTAAGCACAATACTAGTAATAAAGGTAAAGTTTATGTAATATTAATGTGTTGATTAATTTCTTTTTCTCGTTCATTTTTTATGCATGCTTAGTGATCAATTTTAGATTAATTTATTTTTCTTTATATTTTTCTTAGTATTGTAAAAATTTTGATTAGTTAATTATTTTTAGATCTCATATTATTAATTAATTAGGATTTATTTTATGTTATTAGATTGATATGATTCTAGTTGGGTTTGTTTTAAAATTTTGTAAAAATTTTAATGTTAATTAGAGTTATATAATATGTTTAGTGATAAAACTATGTCAATATTTTAAAAACGTGGTTATTTAGCTTTTTGTTATTAGAGAGATTTGTTAAATTTTATTTTTGACTGTTGCAATTATTTATCTCCTCTTATTACTTAGTAAGTCGACCAATCCAAACCACGATCATGTTTTCTTCTTCAAGAACAAAAATTATCTTTAATACAACTTTGAATACTTTTCAGTTTGTTTTTAGTAATTAATATTGAAAAATTACATTTTGGTTTCGTTGACATGTAGGGACCTAATTAATTTCCCTTCGTTCCGTTAACATGGCATGTTGTCATTCACGATTGGTCAACTGCATGCATGGGGATTAAACAAGGAAGGCTAATTATGTGTGCATTCGTAGTCTACTTATTTGGTCATGGTACATTAATGCAAGGTGCTAAATATTTTAATGGGTAAAATAAAAACCAATAATCAACGGCCATGATTAGACAAAAGCTATTACCTCCTAGGATGTAAGATAGAGCACCGTAAAACACCTAAAAAAAAGGATAATCTAAAAGAAGAAAGCTACATTCTATGACCTTTTTCCTTTTCGTTTTCTTTAGCTTTTCAAATACTTCCAAAAATATTTAACAAACAGATACTTTCAAAACAGCAAGACAAGTACCTGCATTTTCCCATTAAGATTCTTATGATCATTAAATTTACGCTATGCATGATCATCCCAGCCTCGATGAGTTCGATGGCTTCGCCGACAAGCGGAACAACTACGAGCAGACGGAGGCGGCGACATACAACAACGCGCCGCTGCTCGGCATCGTCGCCCGACTCGCCGACGCGGCGGACTGAGGGAGGAGAACAACCAGTCGCTCATAGTCCTAGATGAAGCGAGAATTGGCTACATACAGCAACACTATAATCTGATTAGTGTGGTCTTACATACACTCAATAAAATATGGTCTTACGAGGGGAAATGAGTGAAGAGACGAAAATTACGTCTCATCCTCTTCCTCCTCGAGGTTTTGGAGACACGGAGATTCATCATCCTTCCCTACGAGTTCATAGTCTGTTATAGTGTTATAATAGAAAGATTAAATTCATGTGTATTTACCTTATCATATTGTGCTTACCTTACCATATTGAGAGAGACTGTTAGATAGAAAGGTTAGATACAGTGTATTTACCTTACCATATTGTGCCAAAAGCTAAAAGATCTAGATTGTCTATATATAGGAACAGATCATCTATGTATAGAAGGTTTATGTTTAGAAAAAATCTCTTGGCTTAGCTCTCAAGCTGTAACGCCTATATGTAACTGCCACATGCGGGGCTATTCTACATCCAATCAACACGCAACCATCGCACGACCCAGATAGAACGTCGGTGTTCTCCTCCGCTCCTCTGAACTTTCACATGGTATCAGAGCCATCGCTTTTGAGTAGATTGCATCTCCTCTCCGCAACTACAATAGCGTCATCATCTGCTTCCTCCAATCCTCTCCTCGCCCAGCCCATCACGGAAAAGCTTAGCAAGAACAATCATGCCCTGTGAAAGGCACAGGTGCGTGCTACGATCCGTGGTGCTCGTCTTCAGGGATACCTCACGGGTGCCACCCTTATACCTACGGCGGAGCTTGTGCAGAAGGGCGCCGATGGGAAGGAAGTGAGGGTTCCCAATCCGGCGCGCGAAGACTAGGAGGCCACAGACCAACAGGTCCTTAGCTACCTCCTCGCGTCGGTCACCAAGGATGTCCTCACGCAGGTGGCCACCAGCGCCACCGCGGCGGACGCTTGGAAGATCATTGAAGACATGTTCGTGTCACAGACGCGAGCGCGATCCGTCAACATACGGATTGCTCTGGCAACGACCAAGAAGGAGAATTCGTCCGTTGCCAAGTACTTTGCCAAGATGAAGGCTCTTGGTGACGACATGGCGGCTACAGGACGACCCCTAGAAGATGAAGAACTGGTGGAGTACATCATCACCGGCTTGGGCGAAGATTTCTCGCCCATCGTCTCTGCTCTATGCGCTAGAGTGGAACCCATCTCCGTTGGTGAGCTTTATTCACAACTTCTCAATTTTGAAACTAGAATGGACTTGATCTATGGAGGCAGCCTTGGGTTTGGATCGGCAAAGTCGGCATCTCATGGTCGTGGCTCGTGGTGCGGGAAGAACCAGGCGCGTGGGAGAGGCCCCTCGTGTGGAGGCGCTCAGTCTGGCCGCGGCGGGTCCAGTCGTGGGCCTCCTGCAGGAGGTCGTGGCTCCCACAACAACAGCAACAACAACAACTCCCGTGGCTTCTACAACAACAATAGTCACGGGACATCTGGTGGTGCGCCCGATTCAGATGACAACAGGTGCCAGGTGTGCTTCAAGAAGAATCACTCAGCCGCTGAATGCTGGCATAGGTTCGATGAGAACTTTGTGCCAGATCAGCGTCTTGTTGCAGCAGCTACAAACTCGCATGGCGTGGACACCAATTGGTACACTGATACCGGTGCTACGGATCATGTGACAAGCAATCTCGAGCAGCTGTCTCTCAAGAAAAAGTATCATGTCGGTGATCAAATCCACACAGCTAGTGGAACAGGTATAAACATTAGTCACATTGGTCGTACTACAGTTCGTACCCCCACTCGTAACATACAATTAAATGATGTTCTTTACGTTCCACAAGCTAAGAAAAATCTTGTTTCAGTTCATCGTCTTACCGCTGATAACTCTGTCTTCATAGAATTTCACCCTGATTTCTTTCTAATTAAGGATCAGAAAACGAAGAATACGCTCCTTAGAGGAAGGTGTCATAGGGGTGTCTATCCTTTACCTGCGCTAACAATAAAGCAAGCCTACAACTCCAACAGATTGCCCCTGTCTCGATGGCATAGTACACTGGGTCATCCATCTTCGTTAATTGTTAAGCAAGTTATCAGTAATAATAGTCTCCCATATATTGATGAGTCGTTGAGTCAGTTAGTTTGTGATGCTTGTCAGCAAGGGAAGAGCCATCAGTTGCCCTATCCTAAGTCTTCTAGTATTTCCAAGTCTCATTTAGAACTTGTGTTCTCTGATGTCTGGGGTCATGCACCAGAATCAGTTGGTCGAAAACGATATTATGTTAGTTTCATTGATGATTTTAGCAAGTTCATCTGGATTTACTTTCTTAAGCACAAGTCTAAAGTATTTCAAAAATTTCAAGAGTTTCAAGCTCTTGTTGAACGCTTATTTGATCGTAAGATTCTTGCCATGCAAACTGACTGGGGAGGCGAATATCAGACACTTAATTCCTTTTTTAATAAAGCTGGCATCGTTCATCTTGTTTCTTGCCCACACGCTCATCAACAAAATGGGTCAGCTGAGAGAAAACACCGTCACATAGTTGAAGTCGGTCTCTCTCTCTTATCTCATGCTGCTATGCCCCTAAAATTTTAGGATGAAGCTTTCCAAACAGCCGTTTATCTCATCAATCGTGTACCCAGCAAAACAATTGGGCTTGCTACGCCTCTAGAGCGTCTCTTTAATCAAAAACCAGATTACTCCTCGATGAGAGTTTTTGGATGTGCTTGTTGGCCTCATCTTCGCCCCTATAATAAGCACAAACTAGAATTTCGATCCAAAAGATGTGTCTTTCTTGGTTATAGCACCTTGCACAAAGGCTACAAGTGCCTTGATGTCTCCACTGGCCGTGTTTACATCTCCAGGGATGTGATCTTTGATGAAAATATTTTTCCCTTCACCGAGCTGCATCCTAATGCCGGTGCCCGTCTTCGCTCTGAGATCTTATGTCTTCCTTCTGATCTTGTTTATCCGTATGTAGGGGGCGAACATGCAGTAGATCAATGTACTAATGGTTCATCTAATTCTTCTAATGTTTCCTCTGAGTTGCATGATGAGAATCAGGGAGAAGCCGGTGAAAATTCGGAAGGAACCGGTATACACGGAGCAAACCAAACAGGCGCAAACTCCGGAGGCGATTCGTATGTAGGCTTGGGATTGGAGTCTGATTCGGGCGCGTCCATTGGCCAACCACCAGACACCACGCTATCTCCGGTTTCCCCTCTCGCGACGGCACCCGATCCGGACAACGCGCCGCACCAGCCAGGTGTGGCCACGTCTTCTTTCCCGCGCGCAGGAGATTCGCTAGGCTAGGCAGGCCAAACTGCTGCTGCGCCAACAGATCCGCATGCGAGATCGTCTGCGGCACCTCCAGCTGCAACCCGACCTATAACCAGACTTCAAAGTGGTATACGCAAGGAGAAAATATACACAGATGGTACTGTCAGGTATGGATTTTTGACAACTACAGGGGAACCTAGTAGTACTGATGAGGCTCTAGCTGATAGTAATTGAAAAAATGCAATGGATCTTGAGTACAATGCCTTAATGAAGAATAAAACTTGGCACCTTGTTCCACCTCAAAATGGTAGAAATATTATTGGTTGCAAATGGGTATACAAAATAAAAAGAAAATCTGATGGTAGCTTGGATAGATATAAAGCTCGATTGGTAGCAAAGGGTTTTAAGCAGAGATATGGAATAGATTATGAGGAAACTTTTAGTCCTGTTGTTAAAGCTGCTACTATTCGTATTATTCTGCCTCTTGCTGTTTCTCGAGGATGGATTCTCAGACAACTTGATGTACAAAATGCTTTTCTCCATGGCAATCTTGAAGAAGAGGTATATATGCAACAGCCACCTGGTTTTGAAGATCCTTCAAGACCAAACTTTGTTTATCGGCTAGATAAAGCCTTATATGGTCTGAAACAAGCGCCTAGAGCATGGTATTCTAGACTAAGTGCTAAATTGATATCACTTGGTTTTCAATCTTCAAAGGCTGATACCTCTTTGTTCTTTTATCGCAAGAATGATGTTAGCATGTATCTCCTTGTTTATGTTGATGATATTATTATAGCCAGCTCTACACCACATGCTACCACAGTGTTACTTCAAGATTTGCAGGGGAAATTTGCTCTAAAGGATCTAGGAGATCTGCATTATTTTCTCGGTATAGAAGTTGCCAAGGTGCGAGATGGCATTGTTCTCACTCAAAGCAAATATGCTTCTGATCTTCTAAAAAGAGTTGGTATGTCAGATTACAAGCCTGTTAATACTCCATTATCCACTAGTGAAAAATTATCATTACATAAAGGATCATTGTTGGGACCAGATGATACATCACGGTATAGAAGCATTGTTGGTGCTCTTCAATATCTAACCCTCAGTAGACCTGATATAGCCTTTTCTGTTAATAAAGTCTGTCAATTTCTCCATGCACCTACCATAGTACATTGGGCAGCAGTTAAAAGAATATTACGGTACTTGAAGCAATGCACAGAATTGAGCTTGAAAATACAGAAGTCTCCTTCGACTTTGGTGAGTGCATTTTCAGATGCAGACTGGGCTGGCAGTGTTGATGACAGAAGGTCTACAGGAGGGTTTGCTGTGTTCTTCGGTTCTAATCTTGTATCATGGAGTGCAAGAAAACAGGCTACTGTCTCAAGATCTAGTACAGAATCAGAATATAAAGCAATTGCTAATGCTACTTGCAGAAGTTATGTGGATACAAACTTTACTGTGTGAATTGGATATTCCTAGTCCAAAGGCAGCAAGACTTTGGTGTGATAATATTGGTGCAAAGTACTTGTCTGCTAATCCTGTTTTCCATGCCAGAACAAAACATATTGAAGTTGACTATCATTTTATCAGAGAAAGAGTTGCTCAAAAATTACTAGAGATTGAATTTGTTTCATTAGGAGATCAAATTGTAGATGGCTTTACAAAGACCTTGTCTGTTTGGCTGTTAGAAAATTTCAAAGTCAATCTGAACCTAGAGCGGTTAAGATTGAGGGAGGCTGTTAGATAGAAAGATTAGATGCATGTGTATTTACCTTACCATATTGTGCTTACCTTATCATATTGAGAGAGGCTGTTAGATAGAAAGGTTAGATACATGTGTATTTATCTTACCATATTGTGCCAAAAGCCAAAAGATCTAGATTGTCTATGTATAGGAATAGATCATCTATATATAGAAGGTTTATGTTTAGAAAAGATCTCTTGGCTTAGCCCTCAAGCTGTAACGCCTATATGTAATTGCCACATGCGGGGCTATTCTGCATCTAATCAACACGCAACCATCGCACGAACTAGATAGGGCGTCGGTGTTCTCCTCCGCTCCTCTGATCTTTCACATTATCCATATCTATATCAATATAAAAGCATGAGTTTTGGATTTTTTTTTTTGAGAAAGGGAGACGGTGCCCCCCAGTTTCATTAGATGAAACAACATTCTTACAAAAGTCTTCCAACACGGTCAAAGACTCAAAACACATATTGACGCTCCTCCCTTGATTTGTGCACTAATTTGTGACGCCATCCCATCACAAGCACAAACTAAGAAGTAGGCACGAAACACTAAAAGAAACAAAGAACGACTAAGGTACCGACTATAGCGCAAAAAGGAAATACACACACTAAGGCATTCTTCTCAAAGTACTGTTTTTTTTAAATACTGCCCTTTCTTTGTAGTTCTTCAGACGCTGTTTCTTCTCTTCCCTCCCACTGATCAGCAATCCAACCTTCTGGTGTTTAGTCTGCATCCATCTTGAGCCTCGAACACCTCATTTGCAATGCGTTTTACTAGCCGCATTCCCAGCTGCAGTCTTCCTTTTCTTGCCTACGTTCTCTGCAAGGGTAACTAGGATTCAATCCAATAACATGTATAGTGAATAATATCAGTTGGATCTTTAGGCATTTTTTTTCTGGAAGCAAGTTGCATTTCTTGTCTTCCAAATTGCCCAGATCACTGCAGCAATACCCACCACAACTACTTTCCTTATTTCAGGCTTGAAGTTAAAGAGCCAACCTCCAAACACATGCTGCGTATTGTTGACTGGTTTAAGATCAAATGCACAGTAGATGACATTCCATATGAATTTTGCTATGGGCACTTCAAGAAAAGATTATCAATGCTTTCTTTGCTGCACAAAATTGGCATTGTGTTTATTTCCCTTTCCAACCCCTCTTCAACAAGTTATCTTTAGTTAGTATTTTGTTCCTGAGCAACAGCGAAATGAAAACTTTAATTTTTAATGGGATTTTGAAATTCCAGATTCTCTTGAAAGGATATGGGGTCTCTAGAAGCTTTAGAGCCCTGTAAAAAGATTTCACAGTGAAACTGACCATTTTTTGTAAGATTCCATGTTATTTCATCCTTCTTGTTTTCAGCTAGCACCACACCCTGACAATCATTGACCATTTTGAGCTGTAAGTTTTCCTTATCTCCACTGTGAGATCTTCTGAATCTAATGTTCTCCCAGCCATCTTCAAAATTTTGAGCGCTTGTCTTAAATTTTGTGAAGGTGATTTGGTATAGAGATTGGCATTGGTCAGCCAGTGGCGTCCCCAAATCCAATTGTATTCTCAGCCCATCTGTTATACAGACCACTGGTTTGGGTTGTATATATATAGACCCGACCTCCCTTGTACACTGTTGGGATCTTAGTCACTGTATACATTTCTACATGGTATCAGAGCAAGTCTAGACATCTCCGACGCGCTAGCTTCTTCCTTCGGTGAGCCGACCCTTTCCTTCTCGTCATCGACGTCTTCTTCCCATTGTCGACCCTCTTCCCGGCACTCTCCTCGCTCTCTCGCCTTCGTTTCTTCTTCTCCCTGTCTCTCCCGCAGTCACCTTCTTTTCTCCGCCCACCTCCGCGCGACCAGGCGACGGTCTTGATTTGCCCCCTCATCTCGCCTCGCACCTGTCTCCATTCTTTCTCTTGCTTCGTGCATCTCTCCTTCTCTGACGCCGGCGCACCTTCACGCTCATCGTTTTCATCGGCTGAATTCATCTGCCCTCTCATCGGCTGGAACCCTCCCTCAGTTCTCACCTTTTCTAACACGCTCAACGGCTCTCGGATGCGAACTTTCTTTCCTCACGTCCGAGCCAGTCAAACGTGTCCATGTGTCCACGGACACGAATCCCTGCCTCCCGGACATGAACATATTCTCTTCGCGTCCGGCCACTCCCCGCCTTTTTCGCGTTCGCCCCACTCCTTGGCCTCCATGAGTCCACGGATGTGAATCTTCACACGTCAGTAACCCAACTACTCTCTGATCCACCCACTCTGCCACCACCTTTTTCCTCACATACTCTACTGTCTATTCTCTATTGACCAACCACTCCTCATCGGCTGGCCAGCCCACTCCCCATCGGCTTCTCATATACTTGATCGGCCGATCCGTCCTCTCATCGGCTTCTCCCTCCCATCGACTTCTTTCTCCCATCGGCTATTTGCTCCCGTTCTCCCGTCATGGCCACCGAGTCTGCCCTCAGCTTCGGCACTCTCCCAGTCGCCAAGTCTGCTCCGATCCTCGGTGCCTCAGACCACACCTCGGGCACCACCTCGCCAATCTTCTCCCCTCCTTACGCTGCTGTGAACGTGAAATCTCACGTTCCTATCTTCCTTGACCTTAACGCCAATTATTCCAAGTGAGTTTTCTTCTTCAAATCCCTCTGTGAAAAATTCGGCCTCCGGTCCCATATTGATGGCTCCACTCCACCTCGCCCCGATGATCCTCAGTGGGACATCGCCAAGTGCTGCATGCGCAGCTGGCTGCTCGGCTCGGTCGACGACTCTGTCCTCGACCTCGCCATGGACGATACCGACCCCACCGCCCGGGATCTCTGGGTGGCCATCGAGTGCATCTTCCTGGCCAACAAGCAGCCTCGCACCATCTTCCTCCTCAACGAGTTCTACTTCATGGTACAAGGAGACTCCTCTGTCTCCTCGTACTGTCAGCGCCTCAAGGTCAAGGCTGCTGCTCTCCGGGACGTCGGCCACCCTATGGCCGACTCTCAACTCGTTCTCGCCCTTCTATGAGGCCTTAACCCCCGCTTCTCAAACACTGCCGATGACATTGCCAAGGCCACATCTCTTCCATCGTTCGTCCGGACCCATGACATGTTACTTCTTAAAGAACTCCATCTGGCCAATGATGAGAAGACAGTGGCCCGCACCGCTCTTCTTGCCGTAGCCGATAATGGCTGCTGAGCTTCCTGCGCTGCCCCTTCCTCCCGCGACTCTAGTGGCCATGCCTCCAGCCATGGCAACATAGCTTGCACCGGGAAAGGCAAGGGCAAAGACAAAGGCAGGAACTGGTAGGGTCCGATGCAATCATGACCTACCTCGGTCCCTGCCCAACCTGCCGACCCCATAGGTCTGTGGCTCTGCTACAACTCCTGGGTGCCCCAGCCATAGCCACGCAGCCCCATTGGCTTGCAACCCGGGGTTCTCGGCGCCCATCCCCAGGCTCACCTGGCATCGGCTCCCGTTCTACCGCCTCAGCCGATGCTACCGACCCTACCTACCTAATTGGTTCCCTCCTAGAACCAGGCTGGCCTCGTCGCTGCCCTCAACCAGATGACGCTCCAATCACAACACCCTTGGGTGCTGGACTCTAGGGCATCTTCACACATGGCGTCATCAGCCAGTATACTTCGCTCATGTCAGCCCTCTTCCTCACCCTTTGTCACCATCGGCAATGGTCACTCTCTCCCTGTCCAATGCCGAGGTGACTTCTCTCTGTCTACATCCACCACTAACCTCCCCCTATGCAATGCTCTTATTGTACATTCTCTTATTGACAATCTTATCTCTGTTCGCCAATTTACAAGAGACAACAACTGCTCCATCGAATTTGATGCGTCTGGTTTCTCTGTGAAGGATATCCCAACCCGGCGACAGATCCTTCGCTGCAATAGTGGCGGAGACCTCTACACCATTCCCGCCACTATCCTGGTATGCTTTGTACTGTCTAAGGCTGCATTGTTTAGGTTCGAACTCTTAGTCAGATCAGGTGTACCGCATCACGTCCGTGCAGGGCCTATCGGCCTGTTAAGCTCCCTCTGCCGTCGTCAATCTCGTGCTACATCGGTTAGGTCCGACCTACGGGGCTACCGACGGTAGATCGAGCTTCAGGCCTATAGTCTTCTGCACAGCGTCTCATCGGAGTGAGTAGCCGATGAGTTATCCATACTCTGAGCTTCACAGGGCATCGGCCCCTCGGCCGATACACATCAGCCTTTAGAGGCGTCCCATCATCGGCTTAGCTAGCTGATGGGTTCGCTCCTATCATTGCTATGGCATAGCCGATCCGGCGTCCTCTGTATCATCGCCGCTGGTCCCGGCCTCGTACTGTCTCAGTTAGGTCCAATCTTCGAGGTTCGGTGTTTATGACGTTGCCACGACGGGCGATGGGTCTCGTGCTGTCGTATCTAGAGCGGCATCGGCTTTGCAGCCCGTGCCTTCTTGCGCTAATCATTGCCTAGGCCGCATGCGCACTCATCGGTTTTTCCAGCCGATGAATCACTGTTCGGCTATCCGGAGGGATCCCGTGTGTCTCGCCATCCTTTGAGCACACTCTGGTTTCTCCATCGACTCTGCGGTCGACCCCTCGTCGACACCTGTCCACATCGGCTCCCCAGTTGATCAAACTGCATCCTAAACCTATCGGCAGCCAGCCGATAGCGAGCGCCTGTATCGGATTTACTCGTTTCACTTTCTTGTCAATTGTAGGGTCAAATTGACTAGCACGCTCGCAAACCTCAAAGCTTAAGGACCTGTACTGGAGATAAGCAAAGCTCCCAGGCCTTCGCGTGACCGAGCCACCGTCCTCCCCGGTCGCGGGATTTTTTGGCAGTGAGCACACTCTCGTATCGTGGTCCTCAAAACGCCAGATTATAGTGTCCTGGTCCAGCACTGAAGCCGAGTACCACGCCGTCGCCCACGCCGTCGCCGAGTGCTGATGGCGCCCCTCTCCACCTCGACCGTCGTCTACTACGACAATGTCAGTGCCATCTACATAACCGCCAACCCGGTTCATCATCGACGCACCAAGCACATCGTGATCGATATCCATTTTATCTATGCCAAGGTCGCATTAGGACAGGTTTGGGTGCTCCATATACCATCGGCACATTAGTTTACCGATGTAATGACCAAAGGCCTGTCCATATCTTTCTTCACCAGTTTTCGGTCCAGTCTCTACGTCCGTTTCCCTCCCGCTGCGACTGCGGGGTTATTAGACAGACCACTGGCCTAGGTTGTATATAGATAGACCTGACCCCCCTTTACACTTTCGGTCTTAGTCACTGTACACATTTCTACACCATCACCTATCTTTTTTGAGCAAAATTTACCAAACAATTCCTTCACCATCAGGATTCCTGACCAAAAGAAAGAGTCACCATTTCTATGTTTGATTTGGGAAAGTGTCTTGTTTTTGAGGTGTTTTGCCCTAAGAATTTTTTGCCACGGTCCATCTTCCTGTATCAATTTCCAAATCGATTTCCCCAATAATGCAATATTCATTGATCTTAAATCTAGCACCCCAAGACCCTTCATCTTTAGGCCTACGAATCAGAGGCATTGAGCAAGGTGGCATTTACAGGAACGAAACATAATAATTAAAATTACTAGAAGAAATAATGGTTATGAAATAAAAAAATACCTCTAATCTAGATATAGTTTCAGCGACCTCTTCGGATATCACCGGTCCAACTACCTTCTTACCGCTGATTCGACCGTCATATTGCCGACGCTTTTAACGCCTTGATACTGATGATCTAACCGTAGCCTTGTCATCGGATCAACTTCGTAAGAACAAAAAAACATAATTTAACAAAATTTTTGAAGGTAGATAAACTTTATTGTATTAATATGTCTTCTATAAAGTACATATAAAGTACACATATCTCTTTTAAAACTAAATACTAGCTTTTATCTCTTATAAACATTATGACTTTAGGTCTCAACTCCTCTTCTATTTATATCCAAAAATTCTAGTCCCGTAGAAATCAAACTCTTAAACTTCAAATCAAATATAATAACTCAAATTCGAAACATTATCTCATAAAACCGGAATATATGTTGCTACCATAACCCTCATTGCTATAATGTCCACGTGTGAACAGTAACCATGCAATATTTACCTTACAATTTCTTTATGATTTTTTTCTGACGTTTGCAATTTTCATTCTTAGATTTTATCAAAAACAATCTCATACCATATAAAATCTTTAGCTCCACATATATTATTCTCTAAAATTCCATGTGATCTCATTGATCCTATAGATTTCAACTTTTTCTAAATCAATACCACAAATATTTTTAAACTAATTTTTATTAATTAAATTATTTATAAATTTAATCATTCATTATAAATATTAATCATAATAATGATTTAACAAAATTTTCTTATTCCCTAAACCTCTAAAATTAATCTATCTTCTACTCCGAGAGGCAGGGGATAGAAGGATAGCGTATATATTGGTATACTACTGAGGCTAGAATTTAAGAGAACAAATCACTCTCCAATAGATTTTAGCAAGCAAGTCTCTGATCCAATTTGTTTTCAGTAGGCTTCCATTCTTTATTTCTAATTCTATTTTTATCTATTGGAATACTAAGACATTTCATAGGGAAATACCCTATATCGCATGTAAAGATTTGACAGTATTGCATTTTCTTATTAACAGCCTCACCCAGACAGTAAACCTCAATTTTGTTAAAATTTATCTTAAGGCCAGATAACTGTTCAAAAAAGCATAAGAGAAATTTAAGGTTTCTAGCATAAGTTAAGTTAACCTTAAGAAGGAAAATGGTGTCATCTGCTTATTGTAGAACAAAGGCACCATTCTCAATGAACTCTATCCCTAGGCCTTTTAACAGGCCCTGTTCCTCATCTCTTTTCACCAGAATGCACAATGCATCTGCTGCCAAATCAAAAGGTAGAGGAGACAGAGGATCTCCTTGCCTCAAACATTTTTGTAAAATATGGTCCAATTTGGTCATTAACCTTAATACCAATTTTTCCTCCTCTTATCACTTTCATTATCCAATCATACCATTTACTAGGAAAGCCTTTAGCTTCAATAATTTTATAGAGAAAGGGCCATTTTATTTTGTCATATGCCTTTTCAAAATCTACTTTCAAGATAATGTCAGACTGTTTTTTCTGATGCTGAGTGTTTAACAATTCATGCAAAACCACCACCCCCTCCATTATGTATCTATTTTTTATGAAGGTCGTCTGATTTTGTGCTATGAGATAATCTGCCACTTTGTCAGTCTAGCCATCAGAATTTTGGTAATGATCTTGAAGCTAACATTTAATAGGCAAATGAGTCTATATTTTTGGCATTTGGGAATCAAAGTATAAGTGCCATAATTTAATCTTTCTACTTGTAGGATCCCTTGGTGAAATCTATCCAAGAGATTTTTCAAGTCCTCTTTAATCAACTCCTAGAAAGGTATATAAAACTCCACAGGCAGGCCATCTGGTCCTGGGGCTTTATTATTTTACATTTCAAAAACTGCTTTTTTAATTTCTTCCGTTGAGAAAGGATTAATCAGTTCAATGTTGTCTTCTTCTTTCAGTGTGACAAAATCATCATTTCTTATACTAATGTTATTTGTCTCAGGATGTCCAAACAACTTTTTTATAGAAATCTGTTACATAAAAGTTAACAGATTGTGTCTTCTTGTTGTTGCAATGTGTGAATTGTGTGTGTTCTCCGTCGACCATTTGCTTTGGCATGGTAATATTTAGAGTTATTATCTCCTTCTAAAATTTCTTGTTCTTTACTTCTTTGAAACCATTTTAAGCACTTCTCTCTAATGACAAATTTGAGTTCATGCTCTAACTTACTTCATTCTTCCCTATCACATCCTGTCATCCTATGTATTTCACATTTTCTGTCCAATTCTTCCATTTTCTTTAGTAAATCAGTTCTTTTTTTTATGAGCCTTCCCAATTCATATTCCAACCCTTAAGTTTCCTTCTTAGAGTTCTCAAATTTTCTTTTCACTTATCAAGATTGGACACATGGCCATGGCATGAGTTCCATGTATCATTAACAATTTGATATATGTCCTCTCTTAGAAACCAGCTTATTTCGAACTTAAAATTTCTCCCCCCAAATCAATAAGCAATGGGGTGTGGTCAGACAATGATCTTTCTAGAATCTTAACAACCGATAAAGGATTTTTTTTAGCTAACATCATTAAATATTCTGTCTAGTTTCTCATACGTAGGATTTTGATGCTCATTATACCAAGTAAATTTCCTTCCACGAATATTCATTTCTTTCAAATTTGCTTGTTCAATGACAACATTAAAAAGGAAGCTCCACTTGTTATAACCATCCATTTTATTTTTCACACTTTCTTTTCTAATTATATTGAAATCACCTCCAATAAACATTGGTTTTGTTTGTGTATAACAGATATGTGCAAATTCACTCAAAAACTCATGTTATTGTTCATTCTGTGCAGCTCCATACACCACAATCAAATTCCATATGTTTTTGTCATGTCTATTATGAACCAATACTCTAACAAAGTAATTTCCACATTCAATTCCAAAATATGAAAACTATCTTCTTTAATACCTATAAGAATCCCACCAGATCTCCCTTTTGCAGGGGACCAAATCCATTTAAAATCAACTCCCCCACTCAGATTATTCAGGAAACTAGCAGCAAAGTACTGCTTAATTGTTTCCTATAAACCCACAAAATCAATTTTATTTTCAGACATTACATCTTTTAGATATTTTAATTAGTCCATATTGCCCATACCTCTAATATTTCAGAATAAACCTTTCATCCTTTTTCTTTACACCCCCCCCCCCCCCCCCCTTCTTCAGAATCTTGGGTGTGACCTTGCCATTTACAAGGTTCCAACCCTCTGCTTCTTTTTCCTATATGATTGAGAATGAAGTTGTGACAGTAAATTTTCTGCATGTCCATCTCATTATCATCCTCATTGGACATCAATTCATTAAGAATATTGTTTAGGTCTAGGATCATATCTCGTGATTTGGTTTCAAATTGATTGTCTGCCATTTCCTTTTTCTGTTCTTCTTTGAACATATTGATTCTAGCTATTTCTAGATCTTTAATTAAATTAATATTGGAATTGATCAAATCTATAGTACAGCCAAGCTCTACACCCAATAAATTTACCATGTTGTAAAGAGAAATATTGGATTCATCAACAATAGATGGGATTAAATGGTCATCTTTGTTATAGAAGGCTCTTTAGGATTCTTTGCTCTCGATTGCCGCAATCAGTGTATCTTTATCCTTATCTTCCCTCTCTCTAAGCCTAAGCTTCTATGATATTTTGTTTCTAGCTCCTTGATGTTCGTTTTTCATATTCACTCCCATTGCTGTTACAAAATTCACTAATTTTCGTAATTCCACCGGTTCTTCACTACCCACCAATTGTACTTTTCCTTCTTCATTATGATCCACTTCCTCATTTTAATCTTCTTTTCTATGTGAAGTGGAAGCAATTTGGGAAAGTGTAGAAGATAGAAGATCTAGATTCCCTGAAATTGCGAGCAGGTGGATTGTCCTATGTAGTACTGGACAATCCGGGTTGAGTGGAGGCCAGACAGTCTAAGAGGCGTCTGACAATCCAGAAGAAGATAGACCCAAGTGGATGGATTTGTCCCAAAGATGTTGAATAAACCCTATCAGAGAATCCAGCTTAGTAACAGACTATCCGACATGCTTTGGACATAAGCTGAATGATTACTCTCAAAAGGTGGAAGAAGTAGTGGGCGAGATAATCCGATGTGGTACTGGATTGTTTGGAAGGTACAGATTGAACAATCCGGTGGAGACTGGACTGTCCGGCAGAGGCATGGTAGGATAATCCAAAAGTGGTACCGAACTGTCTAACTCTTTATGGCCTAATGGCTAATTGTCGGTTACTATTATAAAAGTTGTATATGGTTAGACAATTCGGCATGGTACCAAACTACCAGCTAGTATATTTCTGGCAGATTTTTGTAACGACTATAAACGACTAATTGGAGGAGTTAGGACTATAAATAGGCAGTGCCTTAGAATTGTTTGGAGGCTTTTGGACTCCCTTTCACCCTAAGAAGCTAAGCAAGTGTCGAAGAGCCTAGAAGAGCTAATTGAATATCTTTTATGATAGGGTTTAGCCTTGTGTTCTTCTGTTGTTGTTTAGAAGGATAAACTCCCTCTCAACTCTCTTTATAATCCAAAACTTGTGTGTTGTTAGTTGGTTGAGTTGAGTGTGTGGAAAAGAAGAATTATAATCTCAAAACAACCAAAGGATATGTTTATTCAGAAACCCTTGAGAAGGTTCAACCTCACCTCCAGAAGAAAATAGGCGAATTAAGTGCAAACCGAGCTTTATGTTTGTGGTTACTTGGTAGAGTTAGCTTGAACTGATCAAGAGAAGTCGTGTGGCATTCAGACTTAGGCCTTTATAGTTGCTTGGAGCACGGGCTTAACCTTGGTGATAGTTTGGAAACTAGGGCTTTATCGGAAGTGATTGCTTAGAAAGTAAAGCGGTTAAAAGAGACCTAACTCTAATAGGAGCTTTTTTAATGGAGAGTATAAACGGTTGATTTTGAACTTCGGTAAACAAATCTATATCTCATCTCTCTCTTTATTTTGCATTTGTCACTTTCTATCTTAAGCTTGTAATGTTCTTGTGCTAGCTTGTTATCTATCTCTATTAGCGCTTACTCTTGTTAAAAGTGTGTTTACAGAGCCCCCTAGTTTTTAGCTTATCATTCATCACTGTGTTAGTCGGATTGTTCTATCAAAGCTAAACAATCCGAGTTATTTTTTTCGTTGCATTGATTGAATTGTCCGATAGCTACTGGGCCGTCTAACTACTCTATAGTCGAACTATACGCAGTGGTACCTAATTATTCAATAAGTTCTAATTCTGATGTAAGTTTTTGTAATTTCAGAAACGATTATTCATCCTCCCTCCTTAGGTTACATCTAAGAGTTTTCAGTCCTCAGATTTCTCGTCTCCTTTCTTAACCATGTTCTGTAACCTTTCACCATGTTGCTCGTCCTTTGCAATTTGTGCCTCCTGTGCTTTTTCCTCCAATAATATCTCAATTGTTTCAACCTCTTTCATTACTACCTTGTTTTGGCTTGAGCTAGCTATGTTTGTGTCATCTATCATCATGTGAGTTGAAATTCTTCCCTCTTTCATTTGTTTGGCAACTTGTTCAGCAGAGTGAGCCCCTATGTCTGTCTGTCCTTCTGATAACAGCAACCTCTTGCCTTGGGTTTTGCTATTGTTCCATCCCACTTCCCCAATTTCTTCCGGTTGGAACAAAGCCTCATACATAATGTATTTTAGAGTGGCAAGTATCAGTGATAGATGGGTTCAGAGTTTTGGCATTACCCCATCCGTCAAAAAAAAGACGTATTAGTTTTTTTTGGATTTGCTATCTGTCACGCGTGTGAATTTGTTCTGGTTTTCAATGGAATTTTAGATAGTCTGATCAGGATATCAAGAATATCTTCATGATGTATGCATGTTTTGTACTACTAAAATGAATCCCCAAGTAACCTGAGTCGTGGTCAATGGCAGGTGATGTGCTTTGGCGCCTGGGCATTGTCAGTAAGCGGCTACCAAGGCAGCTTGCATTGTGGCAGCTCGAGACGGCGGGAAGAGCAGCGATTAATGTGGAAGTAATGAAGGAAGTAGAGTCGTATGATTAATGCAACTCAGGACAGCAAGTGGCACTGCGGCAGTGTGGTGTGGGAAAAAGTAGAGTCATATGATGGAGAAATAGTGAAGAGTCCAAAGGAATTGTGACTACATGCTAATCGTTTTCCTTGATTGATTTAGGTTGCATTTCAAACCTTTGAATTTTTGGATTATCTGATTTTTATGATAGCTATTTGAATATACAAATGAATGACTTAACTACTGCAAAATTAAAAATTTGCTCTACTTCAGATAAGAAATTTTTATATAGAAAAATTTTACGTGAAACGCCCATTTAGGTTGCTAGGAAGTGCTCTAGAAAAAAAAATCAAAATCTAGAAAGATATGCATAGTGGGTTGGAGAGATGGAGATGTAGTTGTTCATTCTCCTTTTGCTTATCAAAATGTTACTGAGTTTCTATCTTCATGATACATTCTGATAATATACGCATTAGCAAGATATATAAGTTAAACAAATTAACATTTAAAACTGCATTACCTATTGGAGAATACTTCCTCCTAGCGACCAATATGGGTGGAGAAATTGGACGACCGAAGCTACTCCCAACCAAGTGATGACGGCAGCCAGCTTGCTAGTGTGGTTGGAGTGATGCCTCCAATGCTTGAGCACCTCCCGCCTCTCCTTGTCGCTATGTCTTCCTCTAGCGTTAGCGCTACAAATGGAGCTAGACCGCCACCTATTTGTCATTGTAGAGCACATATCCAAATACTGGAGAGGAGTAAGAAACTAAATCTAGAGTAAGTAGGTTTTTATTTTTTTTGATATTAATGAGTGTCACGTATAAGTGTTGGTGTTGTAACAAGTACCGTTGAACGTTGTAATTGTGTGAAACATTTCGCACCAAATAATGAAATAATTCTTACCGAGCAATGAAACTCTATTAGTTTTTTGGCTTTGGATTGGACGTCCAATTTGTAGCCTTGTCCTTACCTATTGTCATGGTCTTTAGGTTGGCTATGAGCATTTGAATGTCCCAAACAAGCAACGTCTAGAAAGAAATAAGCTAGCACAACCTCCGCCACTCCTCTCGTGGTTCCTCAACCGCTTCCACTTTGGCATCCTTCGACGCATCGATGGCCTACATGGTTGCACCCTACCTCACCTAGTTGCACTGTTCACGCTGCTGCCTCTACTGTCTACTTTCAGTCGAGGTCCTCACAAGCACCCTCCTCATGACAATGGGCTTCGCCTCTCTTCCAGGGCTAGCCTCTTCACCTGGTCATCCGCCCCGTTGTTCGCCATGACGGTGGCCTCGGCAATAGCCTGAAGAGAGAGGTGTGGTGGAGATGGGGAATAAAGCAACGGGTGGCGATAGTAGCAGCAAGAGGAGCAATTTCAAGCTAGGCTTCAAGGGTGCCATGGCAGTGCATTGGAGAGAAGAGGGAAGAGAAAAGGAAGATGTAGAGAAGAGGGATGAGATAGAATGACATGTGGGTAATTAGTTTTCTATTTTTATTATGTCCATGTCAATGCTTACGTGGAAGCTATAATATTATAGATTGATTGGTCAACATGTCACTTAAGAATAAAACAAGGTTCATATCAATATTGATCTAATTTGATATTTGGAGGAGACATTATACTTGAAATATAACTACAGTAATAGTTGAGAAAGATAATATAGACTTAAAATATAACTACAGTAATAGCACGAACTGACTTTGGTTTGTTCTCATCTTTCCTAATCCTCTTCCCACTCTAAACTCTAGTTTCTCTAGTCTTAGTCCTATGCTTCTTCCGGTTTGTGCTTTCATTTCTGCCGATTTGTATCCTTATATTCCTAAGTTGTTATTATTGGAGTTGAACTCGGTGTTCATGGCACTTAGCACCGCTATCACATTCCCTTTTTAAGGATGATAAACACGATTATAATAATTGTCATTATGTTTACCTACTCAGTTGGATATAGACGTTAGAACAGAACTATAAGAAATATGAAGGATCAAAACTTCATAACATACTAGAATTTTTTACATTTTATTGTATGCTTAGGAAGTATTCCATCCGTTCTAAATTATAAATCACTTTAATTTTATTTTAAATCAATCTTCTCTATTTTTAACAAGGTTCATAAAAAAATACAGAGCAAAACATGACTTTAACCAAACATCAAATTAGTTTAATATATTTCATTAAAACATGATCAAGTAAAGAAATGTATTTTCCCTACAAGAAATTTTGTGCACATACCTTTCTCTTCTCTCCTGTTCCAAGAGGAAGACGAGAGCCAGAGTGAGGTTGGGACAACGGACGGCTGAGATGAAACTATGTGGCCAAATAGACTGGTCAGATTGGCACGGCTATTGCCCAGCTAGTCACGATTCTTTAGACATTACAACTATAGCGGACCATGTTGACTCATGTACCGATATCATGACTCAGGCACTGACCTTCGGGCATATTAGCAGAAAGACGCATAGATCAATTATAGTCCATATAACAAAAAAATAAATAAATAAAAATATAAAAAGAGAAAATAAAGAAAAACAGTAAAATCGATGAGTTGGTTAGACCGGCCTGCTACTATTATACCGAGCTATATAAATCCCAACGTAAGCACAATATTACAGTACATTTATGTTAGAATCGGTCTGCGCCAACGTGCCATACTTCAACATCACATCTGCTTCCATATATAGATGGACCAATGGCCCGCCCAGCATGGCCTAGCACGGGCACGATAAAAAGCACACTCAGACGTTATCAGACCAAACACGACATCTAGTTAGGCTCGTGGGCTTGATTGTCGACCTAGGCACGGCACGTCGTGCCTAAAATCGGGTCGTGCCGGCTCGACCAGCCCAACACAATTAGCGTGTCGTGTTAGCTCGTGGCCTAAAATCATTAATATTTAAATAGAGATCAAAATAACATATCAAATTATCAAAATAGAGCTATTCACGTATAGTGATGATGGCTACCTCATTAAAAACATATTCTAGGTAAAAACTTACACCTTATAAGAAAACACTAGAAAGAAAAAAGAGTATAGCCTAGCTCTTTGATTGTTTAAATGTTTAATGTCTTATAAATCGTCGAATAGTTAAACTAAAAGAAGATCAAGCCTAGCAATTAAGCAACATAGCTCAAAACGAGAAATATCAGGTTTATAATCTCAATTATGAACAGTACCATCGGAGTTGAATGCAAGCCTAGACTTAACTTTAGCAACTTCATCTGACTTTTGCCTATATGATTTTTGATGCTTAAGTAAATACCCAGTACTAATAGAAGACCTAATTTGTTTATAGAACTTGCAGCTGAGAGAAGATCGAACATTCTTACCGTTCAAAGTCTCAAATATCTTGTCAAAGTCATTCCAAACACTGGATCAACTATGCTTATAGCTTGAAGATGATTGTGCATTAGTGTTTTTGGAGTCCCCGAACCCCCATCACCATCAGCATCATCGTCTATCGCATCTAGATTAATTTGAGCAACACTGCTGCATAAAAAGACAGCATCATCCTCTTCCAAGTCATTGTTGTCTTCCGAGGGTCCGCGATTTGGTCTTCATTGCCAATGACAGAATTGACAATATTATCATCCACCATGATGACCTCGTCAGCTTCTCACCTTCTCCATTCCTCAACGGTGCTTGTCGTACTCACATGACGCACGAGGCGTCGGCCAACAACCTACAATGTCACATACAAACCAAAAGATTAAGGGCTTAGGGTTAAGGTTTACATTCATACCTATATAGCTGGAACTTGAAGCCGAAGAAGAATAGAGACCCCTTAGGACGACGAGTAATGGAGGATGGCTAGATAGGGACAACGCTGAGACTGAGATCGATTGTAATAGCATAATGTACTGAGAAACGATCCCAACTGTGACAACGCATTGGGCTGAACATAAGAGTCGAAGAGAGGCAAGAGTCAAAGACGAGATGCGAAAGTTGAAGAAACATCGAGTGGTGAGAGTCGAGAGTTGAAGAGATGGAGGAAGTCAAAGGCCAGAGGTAAGAGTCAAAAAAAGACGAAAAAGTCAGAGAGTGCGAGCGGACAGCACGAAAACAGCACATCGCCGACGCGGAAGCCAAAATTAGAATTTTAATTTCCCCCGTCAAGCCAACATCGTACCTAACTTTATATATACCAGCACCAGCCCGGGCCATGCAGCCCCAGGCTACGTGCTTTGTCCTTCGTGGACATCATTACTACCATCTGTTCAACCTCGTGGTCTGCTGATCAGCGGCGAGCCGGGGACTCGTGAATTCGGATCCCATCGTCCCCGACTCCCCATTGATCGGCGACGGCGTTTTCCATTCCACATTTCCACCGCTGCCGCCTCCGCCATTCGGATCCCGTACCCCCATGGCGTCCGCCTCCGCCGCCGCCGCAGCGAGACCCGGCTTGTCGACCGCTGCATCGACGCGGCGGCGCGCGGGGCCGCCGCCGTCGAGGCGTGGCGCCGTCAGCGCCGCTCCCTGGAGCGGCTCCACGCGCAGCTGGCCGACGCGCTCCTCCGCAGCCTCCTCTTCCCTCCCCTTCTCGAGTAACTGTCCGATTTCTCCTCCGCGCGCTACAGGGCTGAAATGGCCGTGACCCTTCGCCGATGGATTCATCTCTGTTTCTTTTTGCGTGTGGATGACATCTTTATCCATGTGTGTGCAGGGTTTTCCAGCACTCGGTTGAGGAGGTCGATCTGAGCGGCAACATCGCCGTCGACGCGGAGTGGCTGGCTTACTTCGGTTCATTCCGGTAACTGAGGGTTCTGAAGATGGCAGATTGCAAGAACGTCAACAGTTCTGTGGTCTGGGCGCTCTCTGGTACAGTGCTTAGGCTTCCTCAAATGTGATTGTACCATAGAGGCTTCAATTGTTTGCAGCAATTACACAACTAGTTTTGTCAATATTCTTGTGATGCTATAGGTATGAATACATTAAAGGAATTGGATTTGTCAAGGTGCTCCAAGATCTCTGATGCTGGCATCAAACATATTGCTTCCATGGAAAGCTTGGAGAAGCTACACGTATCTCAAATTGGGTTGATTGACAATGGAGTTATGTCCATTTCTTCACTAAAAAACTACATTTATTAGATTTGGGGGGAATTCGTATCACAGACAAAGCATTGCGATCTTTACAGGTAGATATGCTCTCTACACCCATTTTATTTCAGGAACAAAATTTCGAGATTGTCATATGGTCTTTACAATTTTCATATTTTTTATTCGGTATGTACATATCAGGTTGTCAGCATGCCACTACTTGCTGATTTGTTTTGAATAATATGTATAGGTTATAAACTTATAAAAGTTGAATTGTTTTTCTAGGTGTTGGCACAACTTGAGCACCTTGATGTATGGAGCAGTGAAATTACCAAGGGAGTTTCTGTTCTTAATGCATTTACATCTTTGAGCTTCTTAAATCTTTCTTGGACATGTGTCACGTGCTTGCCAATTCTTCCAACTGTTAGGTGTCTAAATATGAGCAACTGCACAATTCATTCTATTTGCAATGGGGATACCAAAGTTCTTATTCATCTTGAAAAGTTTATTATCTCCACAGCATCATTTGGCAACATTGATGAAGTTTTTTCAAGCATCTTACCAAGTTCATTGACATAATTTTGGACATGTCCAGTTGCTCACTAAGCAACTTGTATTGCTTGGAAAATGTGAAGAATCTAGAGCATTTGGACCTTAGCTACAACAGAATAATTAACGATGCAATTGAATATGTTGCAAATATTGGAATGAACCTGAAATTTTTGAGCCGGAGTAATACTGAAGTAACTTCTCAAGCACTATGTGTTCTGGAAGGAACAGTTCCAAGCCTGACAACACTGTCTTTAGCTCATACAAAAATTGATGATTCTACTTTATTATACATAAGCATGATGCCTTTACTGAGAATTTTAAACCTCAGTCACACGTGTATCAGAGGTTATTAGCTGGTGTTAAACATGCAATTAACAAGTTTCAGAAAAGTACTAAGAAGTTACAGAAATAAGTACATGATGAGTAGAAATCTTACAAATTAATAATTTATTTGTTCATGTAACTGTACGAATCATGTGGTGGTCTGACAAACCAACAACATAACAACTATAGCCCTTTTCCGGTCCAAAAATAAGAACACTAGAGCCGACATGGATGATCAGTGATTTTACAAACTACAATGTACAAAAGCTACAAAAATTATCAACTTTACAAAGCAACTACAAATGTTATGAACATCAACTGTTGAAGAAACGAGTCACAAGCCTGGATGTTGATCATTAGCAAAGACTAGCCTGCGTAGTTCACCAGTATTCTCCGCATGAACATTCCCCATCTTTCATTCTGTGGAACCTGTTGCTATCTCTCAACATTATCTCCCTTCTGGTGGCCTTGGACATATATTTGATTGCAGAATGGCAATCAGAGAATACACGGAGGTTCTTAAATATTCTAATTGGTTTTGGTTCTGGCGTACTAATCAAACCAAATGCAACAGCAATCTTCTCGCTGTGTTGAAGCAGACACTGCTCCTTCAGCTCATCAGACATGTCATGGAGCACAATGCTTGTGTCTGGTACATAGCTCATTCCTTTGATTTCTCTGATCAAAGTGTCCAACTTAGCATAGATGCCTTGTGCTCGCGGATGGCAGGTGTCACCAGCTCGAAACTCATGAATGATGTTTTCAACTTCCATCCAGCTCAAGCCAGTTTCTTTATTCAAGTTCTTGTCCCTCATTGCACTCCTTATTCTTGCAACTTCATCCCATAAACCAGCATCAGCGTACAAGTTCGAGAGAAGGACATATGGAGCTGGATCTCGTGGCTCAAGCTCTATGACATTCTTAGCAGAAATTTCACCAATCTCAATATTGTCATGGGTCCTACAAGCACCGAGAAGAGTTTTCCAAACCAATGCATCAGCTTTCAGTGGCATTTCGTTAATGAACTCAAGGGCTTCTTTAACAAGACCTGATCGCGCAAGCAGATCAATAATGCAAGCATAATGCTCCATTCTTGGTATGAGTCCATGATCCCTCTGCATTGATCTGAAGTACTCTTTTCCTTCTCTCACTAGACCAACATGACTACAGGCAGACAATACAGCAATGTAAGTGACATCATTAGGTTTAACACCAGCTAATATCATGCTATGAAACAATGAAAGTGCTCGTTCTGCATAGCCATGCTTTGCTAAGCCACTGATCATTGAAGTCCATGAGATCACATTGCGATCGTTCAATTCATTGAAGGATTGGCAAGCATCCTCCAAGTAACCACACCTAGAATACATGGAAACAAGGGAGTTGCTTACGGATCTATCAGATCCAAATCCAGCCTTCAGTGACATGGCATGCAATTGCTGACCTTTGGTTAACATACCTACACTAGCAGCAGCACTAATTAGGCTAGCAAATGTGAAACTGCTGATTCCCATGTCCACCCTCGCAATCTGATAATCTACAGGAGCATTTCTCCCCTCAGTTCTGAAGGAAATCATGTTCTTTTCATAGAGTTGATTGAACACCCTTCTAGCCTCCTCCATGCAGCCCGATTCAGCATACATGCTGACCAGAGCGTTTCCAACAGTATGTACATCAGCTAGGCTGGATTTGATGACATGAGCATGAACTTGCCTGCCTGAATCCTGGTCAGAAGTATTGGCACATGCCTTAAGAATACTGGAATATGTTATATGGTTTGGCTTGATACTTTCATTCAACATCTCTCCAAAGAGAGCCATAACCTTGTTTTCCTGAACCCCACATTGCACATATCCTGATATCAGTGCAGTCCAGGATATGACATCATGCTTGGGCATCCTTTCAAAGACCTTGTTAGCATATTCCATTGATTGTTCTATATGCGACTTTGCATACATGTCCACAAGACCACAGCTCACACAACCATCAGATGCCAGCCCCAGCCGGAGTGCTAAAGAATGCAGTTGCTGCCCCAACCTGACTGATCCCAGTTCTATACAAGCTGAAATCATACTGCTCATGGTGTACTTATCAGGCTCAAAACCATCTTCCAAGAAATCCAGAAAAAACTCAACAGCCTCCTCTGCACATTCGCCCTGAACATAGCGTGAAATAAGAAGCGTCCAGATGGCTACCGTCTTCTCGATTAACCCATCGAACACCTTGCGTGCTGATGTCAGATCCCCGTTCCTTGCAAGCATATCAATCACCGCGCTGCCCACTGATACGTCCGTGCCCCAGAATCCCATCTTATGTACTAACCCAAGGACCACACCTCCAGCCAAGCGATAGAGCTCATGGTCATGGGGGAAGCATGCGTGTGCCGCAGTGCACAGCGTGTACGCATTTGGCAGCAGCCCCGACTTGAGCATCTCGGAGATCAGGCGTAGGGATTCCCGCTCCGCGCCATTGCGTGCGAGGCAGGACGCCATGGCCGTCCAGGACACGACGTCCCTCAGGCCGCGCATTCCGTCGAACACGTTGCGCGCGGCGGCCACGGCGCCACACCTGGAGTAGAGGGAGAGGAGGGAGTTGGTGACGACGGTGTCTCTGTCAAGCAGGTCCCCGCGGAGGAGCCGGCGGTGGAGCGCGCGCCCTAGTCGGAGGTCACCGGCGCGCCCGGCGGCGGCGAGGAGCGCCGACACGTCGGAAGGGTGGCTCGAGGAGAGCGCGGGGTGTGCGGCCAAGGGCTTTGGGTAGCGCGGGGCGGTGGATCTGGGAGGTGGAAGCGGGGGTGGAGGTGGCGGCGGCGGTGGTGGGAGCTTGGCGAGAAGGGCGGTGACGACGGGAGCCATGGCGCGGCGGGAAAGGGTGGAGCGGACGCCGATGCCTTCGGATAGGCTATATGAAAACGGACTTGATAAAACGTTGATTTGCCTTCTTATTTTTGCGATTTTGAAAGTAAAACCAGAGATGTTGAGGTTTGCATTGTGATTAATACTAAATATATCATCAGTAAAGGTGCCTTCTTTGTGATGAGCATTTTTTAAAAGGTTTTTGTGTGAATTAAATTAACTTTTGTAAAAAATATTGTAAAATTTACGCGTTTAAAAGGAGTTTTTCAATGCAGTCGCAGTCCGGTCAAACTAACCTAGCAATTTTTTTTATGAGAGAGCAATGGATTATATAATACTATCTTTAACTCAAAATGTATTTTGATAGAGAGTGAATTATTTTCATTTTTCACATTGATGGGAAATTCAAAAAAGCCTTTGTAACACCAAAAATATGTTGTTAAGGTATAAGATTTTGAGAATATCTGGGTGGAAAAAAGAGAGTGTGTAAACTACAATCCTACATTATACTAGCGCTTTATAGCTGTTACTTGGGTGATTTGGCAGGTTAGGAATAAGATGGCAATTGAAACAAGTTTCCTTGTAGCATCTTCAATGTTGCATTTAGAAGGGGTATTAGAGGAGATAAAATTGGATGAAGTTGATCAACTTATGGGTGCTCTTAGCATCCAGTAGACTTTCTTCACAGTATAAATTTTACTAAGTCTTGGACTCGTAGTGCATCTTGTTGAACCAGGAGGGTTGGGATAGGACGGACGCACATTGGGTGACTTGATTTTATTCCTTTCTCTCTTTAAATGTTGGCATTACTATGTTATGTTGCCGATTCTGCATGCTCTCTATGTTAGCTTGTAATACCCGCTTCAGTTGCTATTATATTCATTACTATCTTGATATATACTAATTATTGAAGGCTCTCTTATAAACCCTCATATTAATCTAGAAATAAAAAATATAGAAATTCTCATATAAATTGAAAAGGCTAGAAATTTTCACATTTAATCTGAGAAAAGCAAAAATCTTCACCATCCAGTTTTCATTACCTACTTCAGCTACGGCTGATAATTAAAAGCGGCAGTAGTGGAAAAAGAGGCCGGACTATATACGTACTAAAAGAGACTTGGTAATACATTATGTAAAGTAGACATGAGTTTGGGGACAAACAATCCTGTTACAACTATGGACAAGTTGGCTGAATTAATAAAAAACAACTTTTGGTTCCGAGTTAAATACCTGATGATGCGTGCGAACAATAAGCTATGGTCGGACCGATTGTGCTTGCTAGATGCATTCGTGCAAGATATTTATTTATAGGGCTCTTATAGAAGCCCCATATATTAGTTAATTCTAAAGTCTAGAAAATAGAAATTTCTATGGCAATCAGAAAGACTAGAAATTCTGACATAGAAATTCTGGCATTAATTGAAGAAAAATTATCATCATACCTCTGACTCAGCGGTACAGTGTTGATACTAGACATATACGGAAGGAAGGAGTAACAGATTAATGTCTTGGCCGTATACACAGAGAAGAGTTATAACTGAATTGAATTACTGTACGTACATACCAACTGGTATGACTGCCCACATCATATAGCGTCCGAATCAAATAAAGGATAACTAATAGCCTTTAATTGCACAATTAGGTATGCATGCACAGAGTTAGATACAGCTTTGCACAAATTTATTAAGCATTGATTTAGGATTGCATGGTTGGAAAATTGCAGACCCATGTGCGCACGTAGTGTTGTATGAATAATGCTTACTTTTTACAAGATAAAATGTTCAAATGTTAATAACACTCTTAAGTAAAAGAATAGAGTAAACTTACATATATGAATTAGAAATTCGTTTCCATTTCCTTGTGTACCTACTGTCTAGAAAAACAATACAAATTCCACAGTAAACTAAAATTACAAACACTTCATTGCATGTAAATCTGCAGTGGAGTGATAACAAGCTGCAACCTGCTTTGAAGCTGGCTAATCAAGTAGATGCAACTTTAAATAGCGATCTATTAGATACAACTGATCCAACATGCATAAGGTTATACTTACGCATAGCTTAAAATATGAATTCGTACATGATGAAGATAAAAAAATTGTGTTCTAAATAATAATTTAGTGCTAAATTAAATCTGAATTTATGAAAAACAAAAATAAAACAAACTTTTAATGTTTGGAGTGCAAAATTATAGATAAAATAAAATCTATAATTAAATTTAGAGAAAAAATAAACTTGAAAGAAAAAAATTAGGACAGCACTTTATATGAAATTAAAACAAACTATTTTTTATATCTTGCTATGCAGTTGCACGGGTTGATGGGCTAGGAGACAGCCAAATTTTCTTTTATAGGCGGTTGAGCCACCCCCACTAACAAATGGCATATGAAAAATAGGTGGTTCCACAACCACCTACTAGAATCGATTTTCATATGTGGTCCTCTAAGATAAAAACATGTGAGAATCAATTTTCACATACAGCCCACTAAAACAACTGGCTATGAAAATCAATGTTTGCTAGTGGCATAACATTTTTTGGCAAAAATATTAAAATAAAAAATAAATTCAAATTCACATTTGTAAAAATTTCTCTAAATCCAAAATCACTACAAAATTTGAAAGAATGCACAACCACTGAAAAACTTACACAAACACTTAGTCTAGATGTTAGCACTGCACTCCTGAGGCCCACTGACGTTAGACCTACTGCTCCTAAGCCCGTGAAAGGCCACTGACATCACCACCGTGTTAGCTTCTAAGCCCATAGGGGGGCCACTGCCACCGGTTTGGTGCTCCTGTGGCCACTTAGCGCCGCATCCACAACTCTTGAGCCCGCGGGAGACCGCCAATGTCACCATCTCTAGATGTGCGCTCTTCAGGCTAGCTAGCGCTAGAACCGCCTCTCTCCACTATCTTCCTAATCACCACGCCCGACCCACATGATGCCCAGGTGCCCGTCCCTACCATCGTCTAAGCCACCTCGCCTAAGCTACCCTTCCTTTCGTCGTCGCTATCGAGCCCTACTGCCTAGTCCTCTGCTACCACCACCAGATTTGAGGTGAGTAGAGGAGAACAGGCGACAACGAATTGAGAGGAGAGGGAGAGAGGAGGGGGAGAAGCATCTAAGATGAGAGAGAAAGGGAGGACTTAGCCAGGTGTTCATAATAGGCAGCGTGAGTAAAAATAGAGTTATTTTCATAAACAGCCTTATAAATGTAAAAATTAATTTTTTATAGGCAGTCTGTTACCGAGTACAAGTGAGTCTTTTTTAGTGCACCTATAAAATAAAGGGAATATTGTTAAAAATAAAATTTTAAGGAGTGTTTCTAGCTATTGTGGTGGTGGAGTTATGGGTGCATGATTTCACTACCATTATTCAAAACCTGCATTTTTAGTTGGTGCAAAGACCGATCGAAAGTTATACTTAATTTGTTTGTAAAAAAATTCTTTATTATATGCCTTCAATAGAAGCAATGAGCCATTTCTTTTTTTCTTTTTTAGAAACTACAAGCATGGGAGGAATAATTTCTTTTTTTTAAAAAAAAAGGTAAAGTCTATTTTAAGCTCTTCAATCTTTGCTCAAAGTGTATTTTTTTACCCTTAACTGTAAAATCTGTTATTTTTCACCCTAGGACTTGTTTTTTAGTGGTTTTATATGAAATTACGGTGTTTTTCATATTTTAGTATTTTATTATGCAAATTTGACTTAACTAGGTGTACAACCATGAAACATATCACCATTAAATATGATTTTGAATGATAGAGTTATTTTCACAAACAGCCTTATAAATGTAAAAATTAATTTTTTATAGGCAGTCTATTACTGAGGACGAGGTGAGTCTTTTTTAGTGCAACTATAAAATAAGGGAATATTGTTAAAAATAAAATTTTAAGGAGTGTTTCTAGCTATTGTGGTGGTGGAGTTATGGGTGCATGATTTCACTACCATGATTCAAAACCCAGTGTACACAAATATAGTTGTGTGCATTTTTAGTTGGTGCAAAGACCGATCGAAAGTTATACTTAATTTGTTCGCTATTATATGCCTTCAATAGAAGCAATGAGCCATTTCTTTTTTTCTTTTTTAGAAACTACAAGCATGGAAGGAATAATCTCTTTTTTTTAAAAAAAAAAAGGTAAAGTCTATTTTAAGCTCTTCAATCTTGCTCAAAGTGTATTTTTTACCCTTAACTATAAAATCTGTTATTTTTCACCCTAGGACTTGTTTTTTAGTGGTTTTATATGAAATTACGGTATGTTTCCTATTTTAGTATTTTATTATGCAAATTTGACTTAACTAGGTGCACAACCATGAAACATATCACCATTAAATATGATTTTGAATGTTATTCGTTTAGTTTTAAAAGCTAATTTTATAGTTTAGATGAAAAATGTAATTCAAGCAATGGTTTTATGGACCAAAAATGGGATGATTGGCCTTGCTACTGAACTCGAAGTACATTGAAGATAGCAGTATTTTGTTTTGATTACTTCCATGTATGTTTCGTAAGCAGCACAATACACAAACAAATCACAGAACCCTTACAAAAGGACAATTAACGAGAATACTATACTTTTGGATCTTATCACCATAGCTAAATACTACACAAAAATAATAATGGCCCATGCACGTAACACATGTAATTTATTTTGGGATAATGTGACGTTAATTTGTTTGAATTTTAACACATAAAATTATGTTCCCAATAGAGAACCTATCTTTGAGCAGGCATGCACAATATATAGCTGCATGCTATAGTCCAAAAACTAAAAATAAAAACCACGACTCAAACTGGTCGCTAGTAGCCAGAGATGCGAATGCTACGTGCACACATACTTTGAGGTTAAGTACGAACTCCTATCATTAAATGTGATATAATTATCATTACCATCATAATCGCCACCAATTAGGAATTATCCGTTCGTTTAGTTCTCATTGGCAATGAGTCATTGAAAAATAGGCCCACTGATAAGGAAGCCTCCTACCGCTTCGCTTATACCAATAAGCCAAAATTTAAAATTTAAATTTAAATTTTAAGTTAATTTTGTATTTCTTTCATCATTGTTTATTTTATATCATTTGTTTTTAAATTGTTAAAAGCACGCATATAAAATTTTTACCTATAAATTATTTTTTAATTATTAATAGTATAAGCGAAACAACGCAACTGAAAAACAAATTAAACTATGTGCATATATATATATATACACCAATTGGTGAGAGTGACACATCCAAATAGATAAATAGACAGAAAGACTGGCATGATTATGTAGATAGAGTTGTGAGTGTGTAACTTTATCTATCTGAATTTATACAAACCAGAAATTATACTTTGTAAAAAAATATATAGTCCTTCACAGTGAAGCGTATAAACATACATGGATGTGTTTTGTGGATGTATGCTTGGGTGTGTAATTCGATCATGTTCTTGCCTGTCAACCTAGATTAATCGTTGAAGAATTAAAAAAGAGAAAACAACATTGTTGCCAAATCACTCATTTCTCAGCATTTTTTTTGCCTTGTGACTTCTGAGAGCTTCCAAAACTAAGTTTCACCATAATCTCGTGTATTTGCCTGTCAAGCTTGCCAAACTAATAGTGTCAATTTACCGTGATGCCCGCAAATTTCTTATCTGCTCTGATGAAGCAGGGTATACATATGCTCCGGTTGCCTGGTTTCACTAATACGCAAGCACTGTTTTTGTGATTACATCGCTTGTTTGTGCATGTTCCTAACCCCCTCTATAATTAACTACGGCCTAATGGAATCCAATATAGTATAATCATCGTTTTCTTTGAAACTAAACATCACCAATACATCATACAAACTAACATTATCCCCATTCTACAGGGAAAGAATCTGCACGTACGTATGCAGCACTTCCTGTCACCACTTGCTACATAGTAAATTTGAAGGATTATAAGCAAATCCGTTGCTAACTAAACAATCTTAAGTTTCTCTTTTGACCCCTGTCCATGCACCATGCACCAACCCAATCAACCACAGCACTCAGCTAGGACAAAATTAACCAAAGATTCCGCTTAGCCTACTAGCAACAAGTACTACGCCATTTCTGTATTCTTCGAAGAAAAAAAAGTCCTTCACGCATGCGCCTACAAATTTTGGATTGATCAATTAAACCCATTGCATAAATTACACTTCTCCACCAATCAAAATGCATGCATTTGTAATGGTTTCGATCAGTCCAACCCTGCGTGGTTATACTAAAAAGAAGCCAAAACATACCAGAGACTTAGTAAGGCTAGCTAACCCATAAAAAAGAAGGTACATTTTGCACTCTCAATATATAATAGAGGAATTGTTTCGTTTGTATTTGAAACATATTTTTTGGAAGAAAGATGCATGACAGAAGCTTTTTCAATTCATTTTATAGAGGAAAATAAAGAAAACAATAATGCAAACACCTCTCTCAATCCATCTATGGTACAAACCGTACCGTGCTCGAGAAATAGCAACATAAAAATCACATCACCAAATAACAATACCATTTTGGACATCTGCTTTCCTTACAATTACATGAAAGATACACACACCATACATACTTTGTTTGAACATAACATGAAAGAACAATCAGACGTTCAAGGACAAAAATGAGAAATGCAGTATCTAGGTAGCAACCACAGCGTGATGAACATTACATCCCCTTGTCCATGATAAATTTTACCATCTGAGATATGTCTCTGGATGTATGCATGGGAGGGGGAGCATTGTGCTGTTTACCTCAACTCTCAACTCAAATTAAATTGACAACCAAACCGTACAAAAGGAAAAAAATCTACATAACTACATGAAATGTGCATTCATGCATGCATGCATGTACTGTACAACCACGCAACACACAGTACATCATCAACCATCCTCCTCATCAACCATCATGCATGTATCTGGCAGTAGTACTCGGATCATCTCAGAGCAATACATAATGAGCCTTAAAGTTGCTGTTCCAACACACTCTAATCTAAATAGAGTTTTAATTAGTGGGCTCCATTGAACTAGCATACATCTTGCCATTGAGTTCTAGAGTTATTGGACCAAATTTCTTTTGATCAAGAAAGGATGTTGACCAACACAGAACTTCCGACCAGTATATGCCTTACTAGATATGTCCTCAAACCTATTGTTCTATTGTTTGATTTTACTAAAATCAATTACTCATAACAAATTGCTACATAATAAGCCCCCAAGCAATGCTTAGGAGTAACATAAACTGAAATTTTGAAAAAAAATCAATCAATAATTTATATACTTTTCCTAGCCCTCAAGTATCTTTTCATAAACAAAGTTTATGAGCAGACAGTTCGATTAAGAAAAAACATAGGAATTGCCGAAGTCCTTTGACTGCCTGATGTCTTCGACTACAACCTCGGTTGTATTAGTGGCTGCTCAGGCTGAGATAAACCTTGTGGCAAAGAAATAGTTTTAGGTGCTTGACCTAAATCAATTTACACTGGTGGTAGCTCCGCTACTTCCTACAAGTTCTAAAAAACCAACATTGTAGTTAGTTCACAATCACTTCCTAGGTGGACCTTTTCACTCAACTTGGTCTTGCAAAGACTAACGATGTAGTTGAATCTCAACCACTATCTAGGTGGAAGGCCCATTCCGTCCGACCTAGTCCCACGAAGACTAACAACGTAGTCGAATCTTGACCACTTGTATAGGTGCGAGGCCCTTTCTGCCTAACCTGGTCTCGTGAAGACCCATGACGTAGTTAGGTCTCGATCACTTTGTACATATGCTTGGGTTGGTTACCTAGTGTGTATCTCATGTGGCTAGCATGGTCCGTATTTATTTAACCAACCCATAAGTATATCAGAAGGTTATGATTTACTTTAAGTTTCTGATTAAAAACATCTTCCTGATTGTATTACTTGCTTTCCACATATGCCTACACTACTAGGCTATGACATGCTTAGTGTCATAGCCATTTAATGCCTCTGCTTGCATCATCATAATAGATGTAATGGGTAGCACCTCAGGTCCTCCGCTTGGTACTAGATCACCTCTTCACCCTTATCATGACTGGTGTGGATGGCTACTAAATAAATGGTTTGAGTGATCAATACGGTAAACTTTAAGAGACATTATCCAATAATAGAACAATGGCACACAAGGTGTCGAAGTCTTTGCTTGAATCATCATCGTAGATATGATGAGCAGGACTACGGAGAGTATGGGTCCCAGGTACCCACATAGAGGGTATAGCCGACTAAGTATGGGAGGAGGGTCAGATCTAGGAGAAAGGAAATATATTCAAGCTTGGTTGTTAGGATTCCTTCTACTCTAAGATAGGGTATGGAATCTTATTTGAATAATTCTATGTAATAGATATGAAAGCTGAAGCCATATTCAGCTAGGTTTTTCAATTATAACCCTATCCCCTACTGTATATAAGGCAGGTAGGGAGCTCCCTTGAGGGGAAAGAGATCATCAAATTGCAACATCCACAATACAAATGGTGGAATACAATCCACCAAAATAGGAGTATAATATTATCTCAAATCGAGGGTCTAAACCTGTCTAAATCTTTGTCTTCCATATCCATCCATTTCTAGGTCTCGTGTGTAACCCTCTTTTATTATTTCTGATACAAAATATTGATAGTTGGCTTGTTAGATAGAGGGATGCACCGAGATTTTCATTGACAAGTGTGATGGATCCAACATCCAAAATCACCGGCATCATCTTCACTCCCAAGCAAGCTTTCTACTTTAGGGGCCTTGAGTTTCTCTTCGACAATGTCGGCAAGCTTTCCTTCTTCGACTTGGATTCAAACCAGTCAGAGAGGATACTGGCCACCAGTTCACATCATGTCGCACGATGGTAGTTTTTTGATCAATCCTCAAGCAGCAAGCTCTAAAGTAGATTAGGGAATCTAGATTGGACTCAAATCAATCTCCTAAAATTCAACTCAAATATGGCTTCGTGCCAGTCGGGTTCAGGACTAGAGAAGCTAGAGTTGTTAATTCTCCGATACACTTTGATGATTCGAATAGTAGATCTAGTAGTTATTCTCCCCCTTGAGAAGTATTTGTATCATCCAAAATGCCCCAAGATCAGGATGCAGATGCACATAAAATTCAAGAGGAGGAAGCCCATTGACTGAAGGAGCAACATTTGCATGAAAAGCACGTGTAGCAAGAGGAGGAGGAATGGCGTCGTAGGGCTGAATAGGAGACTTGTAACAATGAGCTGTGCGCCAATTTACGCAGGATACAACATGAATTATTATAGACTAGGGTCGGAGATCACGACATTTTTTTAACTCCTCAGCAAAACATCATGGCCGCAACAACTCTCCTTGACTTTTTTGTAGAAATGCTGCACGACCACACTGTGTCTCCAATTATAGCAAAGATCAAAGCCATGGTTACTACAGCAACTATGCAGTAGAATGATAAAAGCAAAAATCTTCAAGCTCTATCAGAAGCACCTTCATCAAGATCTCCATCCGGAAGATGCCCTATCAGGGACAAAGCTCTGAGTGGCATCTACTCGGCATGTCCTTCACATAATAACAACAACAACCTTAAGTGTGATAAAGAAAATCATCGCCAACTAGATGAAGAGCAATGACAATTAAATATTGAACAACGCCGACTAGATGCATAACAAGAAAATCATTGCCGACTAAAGGATGGACGGCGCCATGAAGATGAATGACGACGCCATCACCATAAAGATATTCATAGAAACACAGATTATGATCTTTGTCATAGAATCGAAGTGCAACATCATGAGTGTGGAGAATCAGACCGACAACGGATAGAGGATGAACATGATGGCTTTGGTTTCGATAATGAAAATCAGTCCCCAAGGCATCACAGATCTCCAAGTTTTGTTGTTAACTTTGATGACAAAGTTCTAGCATTTACACCAAGTCTACACCGAGTGAATTGGCCAGCCAGCTTCAAACCAACTAGACTAGAGAAGTATGATGGAAAAACGGACCCACAATCTTAGCTCACAATCTACACATTAGCTGTGAAAGCAGCTATGGGTGATAGCAAACCAATGGCTAACTATCTTGTTATTGCTTTGGTGAATTTAGCAAGGAGCTGGCTATTGGGGCTTCCATGAGAATCTATTAGTTGTTGGGGCAAGCTTCACAGACATTTTGTTGCTAACTTTCAAGGTAACGTTGAGCACCCTAGAACATAATACGATCTATATCATGACCAACGGAGGAAGAATGAGACATTGTGGAAGTATATCAAACGTTTGACTAAAGAAAGAAATAAAATTCCAGAAATTAAGGATGTTGTCATTATTGCAAAATTACAAAAAAGAGACAAGGATGAACCATTTATTGTAAAATTCACATACAAGACCCTAGCTACCGTCAAAAGGCTTTTCAAGATGGCTATCTCATACACATCTTTCGCTGACACTATTATGGCAATGCATGACAACAAGCCAAGTACATCACTGCCAAAGGAAAAAAGAGAAACCAACGATTACACAAGATCAAAATATCACAAGCACAAGTCAGAGGAACTCATAGCTGCTATAGATCGTGGCCATCCTAAATAGTCACATGTTGAGGATTATGATCGAGTCATGAACAGTTTGTGCCCTTATCATCCTAATGGTCATTGTGCTACAAAAGACTACTACATACTCAAGAGGTTTGCAGAAGAATATAGTAAGAATCTCAAGTTAGGAGGAAATGAGACTAGCTTAGGAAAGGACAAGGATAAGAAAAAACTAAGCCTGATGTCATTAGCCCGACAGAATTTCAGGACCTAAATGCTAAGTTGAATTATATTTTTGGTGGGGCTCAGGCTTATGAATCAAAGAGTAAGCAGAATCTCACCAATAGAGAAATCAACCTGACATCTGTCAATGCATATCATTATCTCCGATGGTTAGAGGTGGCGATTATGTTTCACCACTCGGATCATCCTGACTGAGTGGCTCATTCGAGGCGATATCCCCTAATCTTGGATTCAGTTGTCAAGAACATTAAGCTCATACGCGGGTTTTGATAGATGGTGGAAGTGCTTTCAATATCATGTTTTCAAGAATAATGGAGGATATGGGAATTTCACGCTCTGAGTTGAGGCCGAGTACGGCTCCTTTTTATGGGGTAATCCTAGGGCTTTCTTCAATGTCACTTGAGAAAATCACTCTACCTATCAGCTTTGGAACAAGCGATAACTTTAGGATGAAAAATGTTTGTTTTGAGGTGGCCAATTTTGAAATGGCATACCATGCAATTTTTGGAAGACCTATGTTAGCAAAATTCATGGTTGTCCCACATTACTTATTAGATAATGAAGATGCTAGGGCCTCATGGAGTAATTGCTTTGCATAATGATGTTAAACAAGCTTTTACTTGTGATAAGTAAAGTTGTGAGTTGGCTCAATCTCAAGAGAGTATTGTCGGGCAATAAGAAATCCAACTAGCATCAACTTCAGTTCAAGATGAAAGAGATATCCTAGCAAAAAAGTTAGCTAAGTCAGGTATCAAAGATAAGAAGAAGATTCCACTCGACCCAACTGATTGGCAATATGCTCAATCCTAATTTGGAAAGCGCGCTCATCATCTTCCTCCAGACAAATAAGGACATATTCACTTTGAAGCTATCTAACATGTCTAGGGTACCAAGGGAGGTGATTGAGCATTCACTCAATGTCAGGCTTGACGCCAAGCTAGTTAAACAATGACTCTAGCATTTTGCTCAAGACTGGCAAGCTGCAATTAAGGAAGAGTTGACCAAACTTTTTGCAGCTGACTTATTAAGGAAGCATATCATCTAGATTGGTTGGCAAACCCAGTCCTTGTTCGAAAGAAGAATGATTAATGGCGCATGTGTGTGGATTATACAGATCATAATAAGGTGTGCCCCAAGGATCGGTTTGGTTTACCTCATATTGGCAAGGTAGTTGACTCAACTGTTGAATACAAATTGCTGAGTTTTCTTAACTGCTACTAAGGCTACCATCAGATCAATTTAAAGGAGGAAGATTGTCTAAAAACTTTGTTTATTACGTCATTCTAAACATATTGCTACATCACCATTCCTTTTGGGTTAAAGAACACTAGGGCTACATACCATTGCACTGTTCAATAGTGCCTTTATACTTAGATCGAGCGAAATGTGGAGGCATGTGTTGATGATGTGATGATCAAGACAAGGCACAAGGAAGACCTTATTACTGATTTGGAGAAGACTTTCTAAAGCCTCAAAGTTTTCAAGATGAAGCTTAACCTAGATAAATGTGTCTCTAGGGCATCATTGAAAAATTTTCTTGGTTTGGTTGTGTTGCATTGCGACATTGAGGCCAACTTGGAGAAGATCAAAGCCATAATCAATATGGAGTCGTCAAGTACTAAGAAGGATGTTCAAAACTTGCTGGATGCATGGATATGCTCAATATTTTTGTTTTCCTATTGGGAGAGTGAGGCATGCCTTTCGTCAAGTTGTTATATAAAGGTTGAGAATTTTTAATGGACTTCTAAGGTGCAAAAAGTATTTGAAGATTTCAAGACATACTTAATGACACCATTGGTTTTAGTATCACCAATGCCCGAAGAACCATTGTTGCTTAATGTATCAACTACTTCTCAAGTGGTTACTATGGTTTTGGTACTTGAATGCAAATAAGACAGGCATGTTCAAAAATGTTTGTTTATTTTGTTAGCGAAGTTCTAGCCAAGTCCAAGATTCGTTATTTATAGATAAAAATTATTGTATAGAGTACTGATTACTGTTTGAAAGTTGGTACATTATTTCAAAGCGCATTTGGTTTCTGTGATTACTTCTTTTCCACTCAGTGATGTTCTTCATAACAGAGAGGCTACGGAGCGGATTTTGAAGTGGGCTCTTGAATTAATAGCCTTTGACATTACTTTCAAGGCACAAATAGCTATTAAATCTCAAATACTCACTGTCTTTGTGGCTGAGTGGACAAATCATTAGATTACAAACTAGAGCAAGCTCAAGTACAGGACAATGTATTTCGATGGGTCGTTAAGTATTTCAGGAGCAAGAGCAGGAGTTATGCTAATCTCCCCGACTAGAGAAAGACTTAGATATGTTCTTCAAATTCAATTTCTAGTGTCACACAATGTTGCCAAGTACAAAGCATTAATACATGGACTCATCATTATAACTTTAGGTATTTGATGGATGTTGGTTTGTGGTGATTCGCAACTTATGGTTAATCAAGTTATAAAAGATTGGTTATGCTTGGATGATAACATGATGGCTTATTGTCAGGAAGTACAAAAGCTGGAATATAATTTTGATAGGCTATAAATTACCCACATTTTGAGAAAGTACAATGAGGATGCTAATTAGTTGGCAAATATGGTATCAAGACATGAGCGGGTTCCTACCAATATTTTTATTGAGCATCTTCAAGAACTATCTGTCAACAAGAAGCCAGAGGCACATGGAGAACAGATCTAGGAGAAGCCTATTTAAATAGAAGTACTTCTGGTTTGCCAAAATTGGCGGACCCCATTCTTGAATTATTTAACTGAAGATGAGCTTCCAATGGACCATAGTGAGGCTGAGCATACCAAACATCGCAATTAGAATTACATGGTCTCATAGGGGGTGCTATTCAAAACAGGGCCTCTAGAATATTGATAAGATGTGTTACTACGTAAGAAGGCAAGAAAATATTGCATTTAATCCACTCAGAAATTTGTAGAAATCATGTGGCTTCAAGAACACTAGTTGGGAAGGCTTTTGGCTAACTACTATCACCAATGTAGAAATGATCATTAAGATGTATAAGGATGTCAGTTTTTGCGTGTCAGATTCCTCTTTGAGCTCAAGATTTGCAAATTGTACCTATTTCTTGGTCTTTTACTATTTGGGGCTCAACATGGTAGGGCCTTTCAACAAAGCACCAGGAGGATTCATTCATATGTTAGTCACTGTGGATAAGTTTACGAAGTGGATATAAGCTAAACCAGTTGTGATGACAACTGCTAACATCAAGGGATTTTATCCTCGACATCATATATTGATTTGGAGTTCAATAGCACTCAATTCACAAGTGGAGTTTTTCAAGAATTTTGCGAATGCTTTGGCATCAAGATTTGTTTTGCTTCAGTAGCTCACCCACGTAGTAAGGGACAAGTCAAGTGGGTTAATGATATGGTGCTTCAGGGTATCAAAACTAGAGTATTCAATCTGCTTCGCCCAAACACTAGGCGATGGGTTCAAGAATTGCCATATGTACACTGGCCTTTGTTTACCCCATTCAGGCTACGGGCCAATCCCCTTTCCATTTGGTTTATGGATCAGAAGTGACCCAACCAATAGAGAAGGAGTTTGAGTCACTTCTGGTGTGCAAATACAATTAAGACAAGTCTGACAGATATCGACTAGAAGAAGCATGTTATGTTGCAACAAATAAGTTGGCAAGATACCTTTAGGGTTTGCATCGTTATCACAAACTCAGTGTTCACAACCAAGATTTTTTAGTTGGTGATCTCATTTTGGGAAAAATCTAAGAGTACCAATGACAGACATAAATTGACTCCTATATGGGAAGGGTCATACATTATTGCTAAGGTAACATGCCTGGGGCTTATCATCTTATGCACAAGGATGACACAGTCGTGGATAACTCATCGAATATATAGCAACTACGTCTTTTCTTTACTTAATAATTATACTTTTTTAAATATCAAGTGTAATTTCTTTTACCTCAGGCTTACTACACCAATTGGTACCACATAAAAGTAGCAAGTTGGAAGCTATATATATATATATAATATATATATATATAGTACATTATGTGTCTTTTGAAAAAAAATTCCAAATAACTATCTTGTTTGAGACAAACTTTAAGAAGGAATAGTATCAAGTAGTGAAGCACTATTTTCCAATGCTTACCATTTGTGCACATAAGACAAGTGCTTTGGCCGAATCCTAGCACTCAGGGCCTAGTCAAATAGAGTGTATAAAGCAAGCTACTAAGACTAATTGAGCTAGTCAAAGAGAGATAGAGAAAACAAAAATTTCAGACAAGCTTAAATGTTATATTACAACTTTTAGGCAATCACTACCTAATGTTTTTTCATATTTTATAGCTCAACAGTATCAACTACAATAGATGCAACTTCCTAAACTTCATCTATCAAGGCAACAACTTGATCTTTTGAACAAGTGGTTGCAAACCCTTCACCGATAGCCTTGATATCCACCCAAGGATGAGGTGACTTCACTATCGTCAGAGATTGACTGGAGCTTAGACTAGCCTTCTCCTTCACTAGCTTCTTCAATTCATTAGGAGCAATGCATAGCTGATTAAGGAGTTGCCTTACATCATTTGAGCTTGGTCTGACTCCATCTGAGTAAAACACATCCATCATAGGCTTTACAACATCCATAATAACATCTCAATTGACTTCAACTTGTTGAACTTGTTGAGTAAGCACTTGAAGTTGATCTCAAGTTTTGTCTTTATATTCTACAAGATAGAAGACAAATAATGAAGATAATATAAAATAGATAAGTTGGAGATAGGACGAGTACCAATACCTTATAATTCAAGCTCGAGTGCCGCTTTGGCAACCTTGAGAGTGTCAACTTCTTCTTCCATTTGAGAGAAGATTTCAAAAGGAGAAATAGCCAACATTTTTTCAAAGCATCTCGGAGTTGAATCCTGGCACCACTCACAATAGATGGTTTTTGGTGGTTAAGATGAGGCTTGACAGCAAAGAAGTAGCAAAATAGATTAAAACTCGGTTATTAGGATTTCTTATACTCCAAGATAGTGTATGAATCTCGTCCAAAACCGAAGCCATATCCGGCTAGATTTTTCACCTTGAAACCTTGTCCTATGCTGTATATAAGGTAGGCAAGGAGCCCCCTTAAGGGTAGAGAGATCATCGAATTGCAAATCCACAATACAATCATCAGAATATAATCTTCCAAAATAGAAATAGGGTATTAACTCACATCGAGGATTTGAATCTATCTAAATCTTTGTCTTTTGTATCCATCCACTTCTAGGTCTAGTGCGTAGCCATCTTTTAATATTGCCGATACAAAACATCGACAAGGATCTTGACCCTCTGTTTGTAAGCGGAGCACCTCCGTCATCCATGTTCTAATTGGACAAGATGGATAAGGTTGGCATAATCTCAACAAATATACAAGGTGATACCAATCACTGTTGTGAAATATGTCATTGTTGTAAGCTAAAATAGTTTCCTAGAAATATGATTCTAGAAGATAGAAAATATCAAATATGTACTTGTCTAGCTATATACAACTTCAAGATTTAACAAGTATATAACAAGCAAAATTGCATCAAACATATAAAACTAATAATAAAGCATAAATTATATAGATAAATTATACAAAAAGTAAACTAAGATGAGCCCTCGAGCATTATAGCGTAGTTTGTATGAGCTCAGAAAACAAATATATTGTATAAAGGAAGCACTTTAGGTAAATATAGTAAATCATTGATCTGAAATAATAAATAACCCTCCCTGGTCAGAGAGTCTAAATAGGAAAATATATGATAGATTGTATACATAAAATTGCATACCTGTATAGATACATACCATATGCATCTATGAAATTAGTAGATTAATTTAAGAATTAACCTTACTAATTACCTGAACCAGTCGGCTAATTTGGACTTCTTAGCACACTAGCGTCCTACCAAATGATGGTGGTTTCTTGGAGATTTGATCAACATCATGTGACCCATCTTATAAGCTTAAAGCTCTAAATGTACCATGATGTTTTTAATTGATTAATGCACATGTTCCATCTGCACATATGTTGATATACACTCGCATGCTTACATACATATGGTCATAGTAGACCTATATGTGTACTACATACATATGTACTGGGCATGGTGCTGACTACTAGGTGCATGTAATGTCATACCTTGGCGATTTTGCTTCAACATCATGACAAGGTGCACGAAGGTTCTAGATGCCAATCTGCACCATTGATATAGAACAACAGCTTGGTTAGGCATAGTATCATGATTGACCAATTTGATCTGGTCAACAATTTTACAGCAGACATCAATTCAGGCATAGTCGGCCCAAGCCCCATAGGGCCTCATGGTTAACAATTTTGAACCGATGTGTTCTGCAGTGGCAACGGTCTTGAACCATGTAGATTCAGTTGATAATTATGGAATTGATGAAAATTGAGATGGTGACTATTTCAATTTAGAGGATAACAAACTTTGGTCAGGTCGTATCTCCCACTCCAAAGTCATCGTAATATCCCATTGGAAAATCTGCCTCTTGAATCCTCACGAATGCTCTAAATACTAGCGCCCCTACCTGATGGACCACTATCGATGGATTGGTAGCCAACCACAATATCTTTGTATATATGGTATATTTGTACATAGAGGGTAAGGCTAATATGAAGATGTAAACGAAAATGCATAGACAGGAATTTTTATATAGATTCGGACCCCTTAGAGGCAATAGGCATGCTCCTATTTGACAGTGTGGCCTCCACTATATCAATCTCATGAGTACTAAGTATAGAAAAAAAATCCTAATATATTATGTCATAACATCAGCACAAAACTCGAGCATGGTGGTAGATGGCTAGTAGTAGTCGGGTTTCTCTAATGTTGACTCAATAAAATCATACAGGTTGCTTGTGGTGGCTCTATCTTGTCTCGGGTGAGATCTGTTCTTCTGGCTTCTCTAGGTCTGGCTTTCTCCTCCTAAAGATCTTATATTTATACCTTCAGTTTATTTTGTCCAAGTAGAATTAATTAGGTAAGTATGCATACAATTCAATTAGTTCTTGTTGAGTTCAAGTAGAACTTAGTATCTTTTTGCTTCTCAGAGAGACCTTTTTTATTTACTCCAGGCTCTATTCGTATGCATAGGGTTAGTTTTTTATAAAATATGGTTTGTGCTACACTACTAACTTATATTCACATTCGTGGGATATCACATATGCAATCCCACCTCTTTTTTTTCTCAGCTAGCCAAACATCAACTAGTGCAGAACATTACAAAAGTTTTCACCATCTGGCTTTTCCGCCAGCTACTGGGAAGACAATGAAAAAGAGAAGCCAGAAAATCGTGCTGGCGCCAGGCTTCTTGTCTCAGGTTATCAGCGAGCATTTTGTCTTCTCCTTCTCCTAGTCCACCAGTCTCCTCGTGCCTTTTCTCCATCCAAACCGAGAGTTAAAGACTTCTCGGGCTACTTGTCTTAGGAGCTGCGGCCCCCATTGTAGTCTTTCTCACTTTCCCTCCAGCTTTCTGCAAAGGAGCCCATGAAGACATCCAATAGCAAGCATAGAGAGGTAGTTCAATGGGATCTGATGGGAATCTTTTTTCAAAACATGCTTTGTTTCTCATTTTCCAGATAGCCCAGATTTTTTATGCAACCCCCACAGTAATTAGGGGTTTCAAGTCCTTATCATTTTTTTGTAACCAAGACCCCCACAAATGTTGCATGTTTCAAATTGGTGTCAGATTTAAAGCACAAGACACTATATTCCAGGTGAGTCTAGCAAGTGAACATCAAAAAAATTGTTGTACAGTGTCCTTTTGATCACATAATTGGCACTTTGTATCTCCCTTTTTCCATCCTCTTTTGGATAAGTAATCTTTAGTTAGGATACTATTTCTACGTAATAGCCAGATGAAGACTTTAATTATTAGGGGAAGATTGAATTTCCATAGCTTCTTACAGGGTACCCTACCCCTTGTATTTGCAAGGCATTGTAAAAAGACTTGACTGTGAAAGTTCCATCTTTTGTCCTGCTCCAAACTAGCCTGTCTTCCTTGCTCATTCAAATTAACAGCATCATGTAATTATAGTAGGTTAATCCACGTGTGTAGCTGTATGGTTGCATATGTAAGCCATCCCGGCTGCCTATATATACTGATACATTAACAGGAAATACAATCAACAATTCCTATATTTTCATGGTATCAGAGCGGTTTCAATCCGCTATCTTTTTGCAACCAAAAACGATGCCGCTGTTGCTGCCGTCGCTAGTCTCTTTCTCCGCCACTATTGTGCGAGAGACTGCGAAGGTCCGACGCCCTCAACGCCGCCGTTTCTGAACCAGCGCTCGTCGCCGATCCGACCGCCACCACTGGTGCCGACTGCACGTCACCAAGAGCGTCGCTGGTCTCATCGCCAGCGCTGCCGATCTGATCGCCCACCACGTAGATGCCCTCGTCACTGGGTGTGATCGCCTATCCGATCCTACCTGCGCTTCCGCACCAGCGCCCGTTGCCGATTCGATCGCCACCACTAGGTGTCGCCGGTTTTATCACCCGCACTGCCACCGATCAAATCGCCCGCCGATCCGATCTGATCGAATCCATCGATCCGTCCGATCGGATCCTGCTTATTGCCGATCCGATCGGCTCTCCCTTGCCAACCAGATCGCCCACCAATCTGATCTGATCGGATCCATCGATCGGCCCGATCAGATCCTGCCTATTGCCGATCCGATCGGCCTCCAAACTGATTGGCTACTCATTAGCCAACCGATCTCTACTGCCGATCTGATCCATCCGATCTGATCGGCTGCTCATCGGCTTTCGAACTGATCGGCTGCTCATTGGCCCTTGAACTGATCGGCTGCTCATCGACTTCCGAACTAATTGGCTGCTCATCGTCCAACCGATCCGCCCATTGCCGATCCGATTAGCCTCCGATCCGATCGGCCGATCGGCTACCAACCCGACTCTGATCGGCCAATCGGCTGCCGATCTGACTCTCATCGGCTGATCCCTCCGATCGGCTGTCATGCCCCATGGCTGGCGGCAACACTGGCGCCGCTACTTCCGAAGAACGTTGTCTTGTGGCCGATCCTTCTCGCACTGACGACGCTCTGGACGCGTACGAGAGCGCTCACGCAGCTCTCCCCATTGTCAACATCAAGGCGCTCATCCCTATTGTCCTCGACATGGCCACGGACTCCTACACTAAGTGGCGCTGCATGTTTCTCACTGTCCTTGGGAAATATGACCTCACCCGCCACGTCCTCGAGGATGGCGCGTTCCCCGCGCGCCCGGCGTGGCTCTAGGCGGACTACTGCGTCCTCACGTGGGTGTACGGCATCGTCTCCAGTGACCTACAGCAGTCGCTGATGATGCGGCCCGGACGCGCCCGTAATGCGTGGTGCTATCTCGAGAATGAATTACTCAGCCAGAAGGAGTCTCGTGCGCTTCTCCTCGAGACGCAGTTCCGCACATTTCGCTAGGACTTCCTGAGCGTCACCGACTACTACCATCATCTTGAATCCATGGCTACCTCCCTCGCCGAATTCAGCGATGCCATCGGCGACCGGCAGATGGTCCTCACGCTTCTCCGTGGCCTCAGTGGCAAGTTTCACCATATGGTGTCTATTCTCAAGATGCACCGGGCGTTTCCAACATTTACGAAAGCACGCACTCATCTGTTGTTGGAGGAGCTAGAGATCGACGCTCGTCCTCCGTCCCTGCCGGCCGCTCTCGTCGCTGCAATGCCACGTCCAGCGGCCCCAGGTGCCACAGCTGCTCCTCATCCGTGGGTGCCTCCTCCTCCGCGCCCAGCTGCACCAACCGAAGGCCAGCACAACGGCCGCCGCAACGGCCACGGTGGATGCGACAATTCTACTAGTGGCAGTTCTCCAGCGACCTCTGCTGGAGCGGCCCTAGGTGGACAGGGCGACGTCCCTCTCGGAACGACTGTGTACCCGTCGTTTGCCCACCCTTGGGCTGGCACCGTGCACATGTGGTCGTACGATCAGTCCGACCGTCCTCTGCTGCCACAGCCTGCATTCCACGCAGCCCCGTACTATGGCGGTTTTGGTGCTCTTCCCAGCACCTATGGTGGCACATACAGTGCCCCATCGTCCCCGTATGGCACGTACTATGGGAGAGCTACACCACCGGGCTTCCAAGCGCCCTCACCGGTGGGCTTCCAGGTGTCCTCACCGGCGTACCAGGCGGCACCTTGGCTACCTAGTTATGGAGGTTGGCACCAGGACTCCCTGCGTACTCTTTCAACACCATGACGCTCAACCAATCGGCCTCTGAATGGTATGCTGATACGGGTGCCGGTTCCCACATGACCTTGGACGCTGGTATACTCTCCACCATTTCCCCACCCTCTTCATCTACTCCTTCATCTATCGTTGTGGGCAATGGTGCTTTACTTCCAATCACCGCCACTGGATCCCATCATTTTTTCTTACCGCACCGTGATCTTACTCTTAATAATGTTCCGGTGTCTCCTAATATTATTAAGAATTTAATTTCTATTCATTGGTTCATCACCGACAATAATTGTTCCATTGAGTTTGATCCATTTGGTCTGTCTGTGCAAACCAGAAACGTGATAGTCAGGTGCAATAGTTCCGGTGACCTCTACCCATGTTTTGCACCATCTACCTACACCTCCGCGTTCGTCGCTGCACCCACCTCCCTTTGGCATCGCCGTCTCGGTCATCTTGGGCGCAACGTTCAGTTTAAACTTCTTAGATCTAATGTCATTTCTTGCAATAAAGATGGCATCGATCATTTATGTCATGCGTGCCAACTCGGTCGTCATGTACATCTACCTTTCGGTTCATCTATCTCTCGTGCTATTCACAACTTTGATTTAATCCATTGTGATCTATGTACCTCTCCAATTGTTAGTGTGTCAGGATACAAATATTATCTTGTTATTCTTGATGACTGCTCTCACTACATTTGGACTTTTCCCCTTCGTCTCAAATCCGAGACATTTTCCACTATTTCTACCTTTTTTGTGTATGTTTGCACACAGTTTGGCACCACCATTAAGAGCATCCAGTGCGACAATGGCCGTGAATTCGATAATTCCTAGGCCCGCACGTTTTTTCTCTCCCATGGTGTTGCTCTCCGTATGTCGTGCCCATACACTTCTTAACAAAATGGGAAAGCAAAGCGTTCTATTCGTACCATTAATAACTCTCTACGTTTCCTTTTGTTTCAGGCGAGTCTCCCTCCAACTTACTGGGTTGAGGCCCTTCACACTGCCACATATCTTGTGAACCGCCTCCCCACCACAACACTCACCTCCTCCACACCATACTCCGTTCTCTTCTCTGTCCCGCCCTCCTATGATCATCTCAAAGTTTTTGGTTGCGCTTGTTACCCCAATATGTCCTCTACAGCGCCCCACAAACTTGCTCCTCGTTCTTCTCTATGCGTGTTTCTCGGCTACTCCTCAAAGCACAAAGGCTATCGATGCCTCGAGCTTTAGTCGAACCGCATTCTCATTTCTAGACATGTTGTTTTTGATGAATCCTTCTTCTCTTTCTCTGACATCTCACCGCTTCAGTTCCTGGAGCTTCTTTTCTACGTGCAGGTACAGCAGCTTCCTCAGCGGCACACCCCGTGCCTGAGGCCCCACTTGCGCCGTCGAGCCTTGGTGCAGGGCCGTAGTCGCCTGAGTCCGCATCATTTGGTGCCGCTGCCCCTGTGCACCCTGCATAGGTTGCTGCCAGTGGTGCCCCACCGACCACGAGTGTTGTCGGTCCTGCTGCCCCTACTGCTCGCGCTCAGGTTGTTGCTAGCGGTACTGGCCGCACAGCTGCCACTCGACCAACTGTCATCCCTCCGGTGACCAATGCACACTCTATGCACACACGTGGCAAAGATGGCATTGCGCAGCCCGTGGATCGCCTCAATCTCCACGCTGTACCCATGTCGCCTCTTCCTCGCTCCGTTCGTGATGCCTTGTTAGACCTCAATTGGTAATCTGCTATGCAGGCTGAGTATGATGCTTTGATTGCCAATGACACATGGAGTCTTGTGCCTCGCCCTCCTGGCGTCAATGTTGTGACTGAGAAGTGGATTTATCATCACAAGTTGCTCGCCGATTGGTCTCTGGATCGTTACAAGGCTCGCTGGGTTCTGCGGGGTTTCACACAACGGCCTAGTGTTGACTATGATGAGACTTTCAGTCTAGTTGTTAAGCCTACGACAGTTCACGTGGTTCTCTCTCTGGCATTATCTCAGAACTGGCCCATTCATCAGCTGGATGTGAAGAATGTTTTTTTCCATGGCACTCTCACTGAGACAGTGTACTGTGTGCAGCCTTCTGGATTTATGAATTCTTCTCACTCAACAAGTCCTTATATGGGTTGATGTAGGCTCCTCGTGCTTGGCATCACAGGTTCGCCTCTCACCTTGTGTCACTTGGATTTGTTGAAACAAAGTCAGATACTTCTCTCTTCATATATCGCCGCGGTCCAGACACAGCCTATAATGCTCTATGTTGATGACATTGTCCTTAGTGCCTCCTCTGCTGGATTACTCAAGAATATCATTGAGGCTCTTTGGCGTGAGTTTGCTATGACGGATATGGGTCAGCTGCATCATTTTTTGGGCATCTCTGTGACCCGCTTCGCAAATGGTCTGTTCCTTTCTCAGCGGCAGTACAGTCAGAATATTTTAGAGCGTGCCGGGATGAGTGCGTGCAAGCCGTGCAGCACGCCTGTTGATCTCCACTCCAAATTATCTGCTGATGGACCGCCTGTCGCTGATGCTACACAATACCGTAGTCTTACCGGCGCTCTGCAGTATCTGACTTTCACCCGACTAGACATTACCTTTGCAGTTCAGCAGATCTGCCTCTATATGCATGATTCTCGAAAGCCGCACCTCACTGCTCTCAAGCGGATCCTGCGCTATCTACAGGGCACCCTATCTCTTGGGCTGACCATGCGCCAATCTTCACCCACAGATCTTGTTGTTTACATAGATGCCGACTAGGCTGGCTGTCCTGACACTCGCCGATCGACCTCTGGCTATGCAGTATTTCTCGGAGATAACTTCGTGTCCTAGTCTTCCAAGCATCAGCATATGATCTCTAGATCGAGTGCTGAAACTGAATATCGTGCTGTGGCAAATGGTGTTGCTGAAGCTACTTGGCTGCGCCAGCTGCTCCTTGAGCTTCGCCACCCCCTCGACGTGCCACCTTGGTCTATTGTGATAATATCAGTGCTGTATATCTCTCCAGCAACCCAGTGCAGCATCAGCGGACGAAACATGTTGAGATTGATCTCCATTTCATTCGAGAGAAGGTCGCCCTTGGTCACGTTTAGGTCCTACATGTTCCTACGATATTACAGTACGCCGACGTCTTTATTAAGGGCCTTTCTACCTCACTATTTTAGAAGTTTCGATCCAGCCTGAATGTTAGCGATGCTCCCGATTGGACTGCAGGGGAGTGTTAGTCTACTATAATTATAGCAGGTTAACCCACGTGTGTATCTATGCAGTTACGTGTATAAGCCACCCGGCTGTCTATATATACTGATATATTAATTTAATCGCCCCCATCCTAGACTTCAAACTGTTGCATAGTCTGAACCTGTCTCCAAAAACATCTATTCTGAATTTAATCGCACCCCCCCCCCCCCCCCCACTCCCATCCTTTCTGTTTGAGATCTGCCAATGTAAAAAGTGATCCTGTAAAGGGAGGGACACTGGTCAGCTAGGGGCTTGCCCCCCAGCCAGCTATCTTCCCAAAACAGAGTGTTTTTGCCATTTCCAGGCTTTTTCCAGCAGAATTTGTAAAACATTTCTTTGAACTCCATTAGGCCATGCTAAAAGTGCGAGTTCCCAGTTCTGTATTTCAATTGCAACATAGTTTTATTTGTCAAATATTTGGCCTTTATGAATTGTTGCCATAATCCTTAAGTATTTTCTAGGTTCCAGATCTATTTGCCCAGCATGGCTCTATTCATAATTTCCAAGTTAAACACTCCTAGACCCCTTATTCTTTTGGAGAACACACCACCGACCATCTCACCAGTAGGGATGGCAATAGGACGGGTCAGGTATGAGTAGAGCAACCTAGTGTCCACCTTTACCCGTTCAACCTATGTTTGATAGGGTTGACGGGTAGAACTCAATATCCGTACCCTTGCCTGCCGGATACAGGTATGTCTAGTGGGTATCGGTAAGTCTCACATTAATAATATCTTAATAGATAAATAATTTTATAAAGAGCAATATAATAAATAAATTATAAAATTATTACTAACAGTTTAAAAAAGTAAAATGATTTTCAAGCTTGTATAATTTTATCAAAGTTCAAGATTTTAAATGGGCCAATGAGGAATGGGGAATGAGAGATGGACCAAAATTAACTACTTACATGTATATCAGATTAGGCATGGGTTACCTATAAGTAAAATATAATATCCAGCTACCGCTTACTAGGTTTTTGGGTTATGGGCGGGCATACCCATAGGCAAAAAATTAACCCCATGCCTATACCCATCAAGCCGGGTACCCATGGATACCCAAATTCATTGGCAAAATTGCTGTCCCTACTCACCGGATGTTATTTCCTAATATCTTAGTCCTTCTGCTAGAAACCTCCATCTAAAATATTTTTTTCCGTAACTCCCTGTGATAATCTATAAAAGGACAAAATATATAGTAGGATGCTACTGAGACTGGAATTAATCAGAGTGATTCTCCCTCCGTTGGATTGGAGTTTGCCTTGCTAGCATCCCATTCTATGTTCAATTTTATTTTCACTATTTTTCCAATCCTTGCTAAGTGTTCTTTTATGGTCAATAGGTACTCCCAAGTATTTCATAGGCAATATGCCAATGTTACATGTGAAGATCTAACTGTACATGTGTTGTTTGATTTTAGCTTGTCCTATACAAAAGAACTCACTTTCGTTGAAATTTATTTTGAGCCCAGTAATTTGTTAAAAAAGGCATAACACATATTTCAGGGTTTTTCCCCCTATAGATCTCTTGCAATAGAAATTTTTTGTCATCAGTCGTATTGCAAATTGGTATTTTATTTTCACTGTCAACCGCCAGCCCTTCCACCAAATTATTTTGAACAGCTCTTTGAATCTTTAGGGTCAGGGCCTCTGCTGCTAGATTGAACAGCAGGGGGGAAGGGGATCACCCTGCCTCAGCCCTTTGTGTGTGTTAAAATAAGGACCAGTTTCATCATTTACCTTTATTGCCACTTTGCCTCCTCTAATTACACTCATTACCTAGTCACACCATTTGTCTGGGAAACCTTTAGCTATCATCATTTTGAGGACAAAGCCCCAGTTGATATTGTCCTATGTTTTTTAATGTTTTCCTTGAATAAAATACCACTTTGTTTTTTGTTGTGTAAGAAATTTAGGATTTCATGCAAAATCAGAACTCCTTCCATTATATATTTGTGTTTAAGAAAACAGTTTGGTTCTTTGAGATTAAGTACTCCATCACTATAGTCAATCTGGCAATTAGAACTTTTGTCACTATCTTGAAGTTGACAGTCAGTAGGCAAATTGGCGTAAACTTTTGTATATGTATTGCCTCCTTAATTTTTTGGATTAAAGATATTGCCCCATAATTTAATCTTTGTATGTTTGCCACCCTAGCATGGAAGTCATTTATGATTGCAAGCAGGTAATTTTTAATGATATCCCAAAATCTTGTATAGGATTCAACCAGAAATCCATCAGGGCCACAGGCCTTGTTCTTTTCCATGCAAAAAACTACCACCTTCACCTCATCCATAGTAAAAGGTTTTATTAGTTCCTGTGTATCAGTTTCTGGTACTTTTGAAACACCTTCCAAGTTTATTGAGATGTTATTTTCCTCTGGATGAACAAATATCTCTTTGTAAAATTTCATCATATTTTGTTGTCCTTTTATTTCGCCTTCTTCTTGACCAAATAATAGATTTAACTTTTTTCTTCTCCTTTCATTGAATATTTTGTATTATTATCTCCTTTGATCAGATCTTTTTCTTTACTTCTCTGATACCATTTAATCCTCTCTTCTGTAATTACATAATTTAATTTCTGTTATAACATCCTTCTTTCTTCTCTATCTGCGCAATTCATGCCATTATTGTCACATCTTCCATCAATTTCATCAAAATTATTCAAGATATCTTGTTTCTCCTTCTTATACACTACTTCCCAGTTTTTATTCCAACATTTTAACTTTTTTTCTGAGCAACTTCAACTTCTTCTGCCATCTATCCATACTAGACCCTTGCCCCCTATTATCATTCCGTACCTCTCTTATTCCTTCTTCAAGATCTTCTCTCAGCAGCCAGCTGAGTTCAAATTAGAAAATAGGGGTTTTTTTGGCATATTGTCCAAATTCTACAATTAGAAAGGATTATGAAGTGATAGTGCTCTTTGACAGCATTCTACATTGGTCACGGGATAAGAGTTTTCCAGTTCCATGTTTATAAAGACTGTCTAATTTCTCAAAAGTAGGGTTTTCATGGGTTTATAAAGGCAGGAGAGCCCTGCGATTCACTTAAGAAGAAAAGAGTATGACACCACAATTCACTTCAGACGTTACATGTAGGTTATATGAACCACATGGCCATCGACTGGGTTACAAATTAACTTAAAACGAAAGAAGAGACTTCAGTATATCGCGTATCTTTGAGCGTGTGCTAAGGAGACACACTCATACATACGTACATGTGATGTGCATGCACAGTGGTATCCAAGTAATAGGAAAACATATCCTATACGATTTGGGCATCGTGTCGGATCCAAAATTTGAATACTAGCCATTGAGTAGGTCCCGTAAGCTAGCTAGCCCAATCGGCATCAAGCCCATGCATCGATCCAGTGCGATGGCCGAGCAGACCGCTCACAAGCCGTGCAGCGCCGAGGCCATATGCATGCGTGATGAGTTGAACTCTTGAGTATGAACATGTACAGTTGATCAAGAATATATCCTGCAAGAAAGGCTTTCACATGCACCAATCGTCCGTGTACCGCACTGATTATTAGTCTTCTGTAAGATGAGTCACTGCAGTAAAGGGCGTTGCATATATAACGTTGTCTCCGGTCAAAACACAACACTTCAAAGTCAACACGAACTAGGATTAATCATATATACAGAAAGTGATGTCACAAATAACAATCTATGTAGATTTTTCACCAAAATCATAGCATTCCAAATTATTATATGTTTTATGTGTTTTTCTATCGTTACTTTATCATATAAGTATCAAAAGTACCGGTGGTCAATGTGTGTGCTTTGGAAGAGAAAGTTCAAAATGAGAAACTTGGGATATATAGGAAGTATGCTAAGCTAATTTTACAGCAGTTAAGTTTATATATGGCTCATACCATTTTATTGTATAAACATTGATATGCTTAACTATGTAGGTTGCCTATATGACAGCTATATTGCTACTCTTGCCATGAAAATATATAGGCACAATGTCATAATTTTGTGAATAAATATGGACTGATATAATTATAAATAAATATATTAACAAATATAATTATCCAAAAATATTCGCATCCAAAAAAGAGAAAAGTCCATTTTAGTCTTGGTCTTGGTTTAATTTTTATCCCTTAGCTATAAACCAGATAGTACCCCAATTCTCGAATTCATTCATACTTCATCTGGCGGGTTTGGATGACGTGGAGTCTACATGGTAAATAGTAAAAACGTTATTATATCAATCAATAGTAAACAACAAAACATAAAGAAATAAATTAACATTTATATTTTGATTTGTCAACTAGAATGCACTTGGTGTCACATAATTGAAACCATCCTTACTTTCAGTTTAGGGGACACTACTATAGAACCGTGACAGCTAATAGATACCAGTGTATATATAACCAGCATGTATTGATCATTTCCCGCATCCATGGCACGCAAAAATATAAAACCAGCACCTATGAGCAACTATAGGTGTTGGTTCGATAAATAAACCGGTACTTTTGACTTGGCCAACCAGCAATCCTTCAATAGCTTTTATTCGGTGAGTCTACTTAAAAATACCAGATTTTTTAAACAACCGGTACCTAAGTACTTAGGCGCTTTAAAGTGCGCCTACCAACATTGCTCCAGTAACTTTTGGTCAAAGGGCCCACTTATAGGTGCTACATTTTTGTAAACAACCAGCTCCTAGATTATTGGTGTCGTTTCTTACGGACAACCAGCACCTTTGCCTGGCATATATATACACTATTCATCCCTCACCTCGAGCTAGTCAAGCAAACAGAGTGGCACCTCTATTCTTGCTCAACCAGCTAGAGGAGGAGGAGGTTTTTCCCATCTTTATTTAAATTGTGTTTGAGATATATGTTTTTGCGTGACTTAAGGTTAGTCTATCTAGATTTGCCCTCCCTATTTCTCATTTGTGGTTTTTTTTATAGGTTGCTATAGATTGTTTAACATTTATTCTCTCATTTCAATCTAGATTTTATTTCTCTTCTTAGTTCATTTTAAGTGATCCTCTCTTTTCACTTTGAGTAGATAGATCCTCTCTAGGTATATTGTAAATAAGTTAGATTAATTTTTGATAAATCTAGGGCCTAGTTGTTTTAGAGATTTTGCACATGTTTAAAATTTGAAGTATTTAACTTGCCCAACCTATGTGACCTAAGAAATGTAGCCCTACTTTTTCCATAAAATCAAGTGCGCTATTAATTAATTTTGAACTATAACACAAGTATTTTTTAATAGTGCAAATTCAAACAATCTTGGACAGAGGGAGTATATTTTCGTGACTGCTCATAATTTTTTTATTGAGCTGTGAATGATTAATTGCACAGGTAGCGATTATTTGCAATGGATAATCGATGAATGTACAACGAGAGCCTCAATTCCAAAGAGTATATCAGGGGAGCAACATCATTCGTCACCGTTGCGACAAGGTCAAGAAAGAGAATACCCAGAAATTGATATGGTGTCCATGCATTAATTGCAAAATGAGAAACAATTTTCTATACAACAGAAACAACTATACTTCATTACAGGGTTATATGCCTAACTATATTTGTCCAGACAACCATGGCGGCGAAAAGGAGGCTACATGGAGAGATGAAGATAACCATGTGTTGACGCACGAGCGGGGTGGTGATTGGACCAAGCAGAGATGCGCGTCGAGAGGGCAAGTGAGCATGACGGATGGAGGTCCGATGTGATGGCATGTGAACACGCTAAGGTCTAGGAGATCTGTTTCGCTCTAGTGTAAGTTCTTCGGCTCATTGGAGTGCACTCTCAATGGTCCTATCAGGCATGTCGAAGAGCGTGTTAGGCACCACAGTGTACAAGAGCTGATCGGATCGGGCAGAGTTGGGAGCGAGCCGATGGAGGTCTAATTGGAGGGGTGGCGCCTTATTCATGCCAAGGTCTAAGAGTTTACTTAGCTCTAGTGCAGGTCCTTATCTTCGAGGTTTGAGAGCATGACAGTCAATTTGACCCTGCAATTTACAAGGAGATAAAGAGAATGAGATTGTGAGCTAATCGGCCAATAGGCCAATATGGCTCACACTATTCGCTAGTTGTCGATAGGATGGTAGTGCGTGTGCATCAGTTGAAAAACCTATGAAGGTATAGGTAAAAAGACGTGGAATAAAGTAAATGACTCATCGGTCAAAGAGTCGATGACGCTCTAAACAGAGTACATGATGAATATTAAGAGCGAGACCCAATCTCCTAATATTACGAGACCGACCGACCACTGTGACGGTATCGTTAGAGCCAGCCTTAATGGATCAAATCAAACTAAGACAGTATGAGGCTAAGGCTAATAGTACCAAGACGGCAGAGACTAGATCGGACGTAACGATGAAGGGATCGGGTAAACCCATCGACTGCTATTGGCTGCGGGTCTGATGTAGGCATATAAGTAAATTTATTAGCTGGCTGAGCTGATGGGAGAAATAAAACCCATTAAGTCTCGATGCCAGATCTAATATAACCAAATCGATCACTAGCGAATAAAAGCTAGGCAACGTATATGTATATCGGCTAAGAAGCCGATACACTAGTTGTGAGACTCTATGTATGGATAACTCATCAGCTGGCTACTCCGATAAAATTTCGTGTAAAGACTTATCAGCTTAAGATTTAATCTACTACAAGTAATGTAGTAGATTGGACCTAACCGATGTAGCATGAGACCGATAACAGTAGAAAAGCACGATAAGTTAATAGAACCCACGTGATCGTGATATGGTATATCCGATCGGACTAAGAGATCGAACCTAACCGATGCAGCTAGACAAAGTGGATACACCAGGATAGTGGTGGGACTTATCTCTTCGCCAGAGATTATACTTAACCAATGCAGCCCCGCATTGAGAGCCAGAACCCGTCAGTAAAAACCTAAATAAACTTGGGTGGCAATGCACCGAGATTGAATTGATCTATCATCTATTATTTTTACAAGCTTCTAGGTGGTCTATATTTATACCCTCGGGTTATAACAGTCCAATATGGTTATAAATAACCTCCAAATGTTCATTCCTAATAAAAAAAGGAAACTTTCTCTAAAAAATTAATAGAACTAACTAAACTTACCTATCTTATAAGATATTTTACAAAGATACAAATACCCTATCGTGGTTTCCATGGCTACTCTTTAGACCCAGTCTCATTTAGATAATCTTCCAACTTGGACTGAACCAAATCCATCTGATTGGCCTTTTTCTATATTAATCGACTTCCTTCCATAAGCCTATCGGCTCTCCGATCCTATCTTTAGGGCTAACCAAATTTTAGTATAAACACCATGATATCTGGATCGACGGAGTAGATAATGAGCATAATAAAGCTAGCGATGAGCCTAATAAAGCTGATGATGAACCTAATTTGGATTAGATGTTGCGCAATGGGGAGAGGGGTTGCACCGATGATAGGGACTTCAAAAAGTTCAAAACCATTGTGGACTCAAAAACTTCGGTTTGAATGGGTACAAGGTAGAGCACAACAAGTTGCACATCATCATATCCCTACTATAGCTAATGGCAAGCAACGATTAATCCGATAAGTACTTCACTGAGTTGTTACAACTATTGGGAGAAATTATTCCAAGCTAAGAATGTAGTTTGTTCACTTGGCCTAGAAGTATAGAAAATTTATGCATGTCGAAAAGATTGTATCCTATACCAAGGCTAGTATGCCTACTTGGACGCGTGTCTGATGTGCAAAGCATCTTGGTATAAGGGCAGTGAATGTGTTGGTCATAGTGGTATTGAGGTTGCCAGTGCGAAGAAGAAGAAGAAGAAGAAACGCGTAAGGTGGTGTGGTATTTTCCTATCTAATGGTTCTCAATTAATAAATATAGATAGAAAGTATAAAAAACACTTCTTGTATGACATGAGAATTGTAAGATTTGAGCTTAATACAAACGGGATAAATCCCTTTGGTGACATGAGTAGTCATTATAACATGTGGCCAGTGACACTCATTATCTACAACCATCCTCCCTAGCTATGTATGAAGCACAAGCACATCATGATGCCAATTCTTATCCAAGGGCCCAAGCAGCCTAGAAATGATATTGATGTATACTTCAAGTTGTTGGTGGTGGACATTCAATTGCTATGGACTAATGGTGCAAGGATTTGGGATGTGTATAAATGAGAGTAATTCACCCTATAGGCAATATTGTTTGTCTCAATCTAGGATTAGCATGCCACAGGCAACACATATGGCTAGATAATCGAGGGCGCAAAAGAATGTTTAAAGTGCATGGGAAACACAACAAGCAAGTGGATGTGCAATTCCTGAAAGATGGTCTACATGCGCCATCAAAGGTTCCTTCGTATGAATCACCCCTACCACAAAAATAAAATAGATTTTGACGTGATAGAGGAGATGGAAATGAAGCCACAATTTAAAGCTAGAAAAGAGCTTTCTAATGACATGAAAGACATTAAAGTTGTATTTGGCAACGTGATAGTATGCCACTTTTTCATTGTCAGTGGGTCATAATTCTAAGGGGTTTTAAGGTTGATAAAGGCGGAATAACCACCGTTGACCTCAAAGATGTCAGATATAAAAATGATCCATTCGTGCTAGACCCGTCTGCCAAGGACTGCCATGTGGTTTTCCTAGGAAAGTGAAGAATTGTTGGAGTTGAGAATATCATCAATGAGGACGAGTACTATCAATTTGACTAGATACCACCATTTGCAATGGATGTGAACACAGTGGAATGCGAGCAAACCAAGAATAAAACCCCATACATGCGCACCAATCATCAATCATCAAGAGGGAGTACCAGTGAAGGAATGAAGTTAGAAGCACTTTGTAAATTTATTGTAATGGACAATTCCTGTTAATTGTAAATTGTACCGATCATGTATGCTAATTTTAAATTCCTATAAGTAGTCTACTATTCATCATGACAATGATTATGTGTGTTTAATCAGGTAAATCTATGACAGGAAGATACCATAGTACATATTATTTAATGGTACAGCGTTATTGGGCCACATAATTTATTCTACACACGCAGCAACTCAAAAGAAGACATTTTTTCCATAATTCTTGTACAATAATTTGTCTACGGACTTAACAAAAATTACATCATGCATGTAGTTTATTAATCTGAAAAAACAGACAACAAATAATATAGGTGCTGATTGTTTTATACAACCAACACCTATAAGCCTTCTTATATAAGTGCAGCCCCCAAATCTCCACCCATCTTCTTCTAAGTCCCCAAATCCCATCTACTGGCGACAATGTGCATGACGGTGGCGCACAAAGAGGCAGTGGCAACCCATGACTATGGCAGCAGTGCACGATGCATGGTGGCGGGGTCTTTCCCCATGCTGCGATGGTCCATAGACAGCGGCATCTTCTCCTCCTTCCTCAACATGGTGGCAGGGGTGGCTGTGACAGCCCGGCACAGAGAGGCCAGCCACCCATGGCAACGGGATCACATGATGCACAGCGGCCATGACCCTAACTTGACTCCGATGACTAGCAACCCACTTCTTCCCTAGGTTAAATTCCCCCACCTCCCTCTTCCCCTCTCATGCCATGGCTAGGGTTTGATTTGTTATTGCCATGGATGACTTGTTAGGTGTGATGATGCTAGCTCAATTCTTTAGGGTTTTATGATCTGTTCTTGCCATGGATGAATTGCTACACCTTGTGCCCAGGGTTCTTGCTATGGCTATGCTATGGATGAAATTTTTTTGGGGTCCACATATGAATGTGCCATGCTATCCAAATTTAATGAAATCATCTATGCCATTCTGTGCCATACCAAATTTGTTCATTGTTATGTGGTATCATTGATCGGCTACATTTGTTACATATACATATGTGATGGCGATCATAGGCCAAGGGTGGAGGCTCGGGCTGGCCTCCTTCATGCTCGGCCCAATGGGTGATCTAGCATGCGATGAGCTCAATGAGGTGGACACAAGAAAATTTAGACAGATTCGAGCCACTTAAGAGTGTAATACCCTACTCATGTGTTCTTTCTTTTTTTTGATGTGCTATAGTAGTGCTTTTCTAACTTGACTCTCCTTTCTGCTCGCCGCCAAACCTCACGGGAGAAGGTCTGACCGGGCCGAGTGGAGGTCCGATCGGGGAGAGATGGCGGCTCGATCACGCGAAGGTCTGGAAGATCTACTTAGCACTAGTGTAGGTCCTTAAGCTTTGAGGTTCGAGGGCATGCCAGTCAATTTGACCCTGCAATTGACAAAGAGAGAGGATGAGACCTGTGAGCCGGTCAGCCGATGGGCCTGTCCGACTCTCCCTATCGGCTAGGTGCCAGTAAGGAAGGCAACGCTCGAGCAACCGGCTGAACAGTCGATGGAGGTGTGAGAGAGATGTGTGTAATATACTAGAGGACCTATCGGCCAAAGAGCCAATAACGCTCCACGACATCCGAAGTGGAGCGGGGCTCGATCGCCCGCGAAGCCATGAGGGCCAGCGACCACGATAACGATGCTGTTAGGACCAGCCTCGATAGATCGGACCGAACTGAGACAGTATGAGGCCGAGGTCTAACAACACAGAGACAACGAAGGCTTGTACCGAACATAACGACAAGGGAGGAAAGAGGTGAGGTTATTGGCCACCTACCGGTCGAACGTCTGACGTAGGACTACACCTAAACCCATCGGCCGCTCGAGTTGATGGGGAACGAGACCCGCTAGATCTCGATGCTGGCCACATCAGACATGAGCCCTGGAAGATTGGACCAAACCAAGACAGTACCAGGAGGCGTCCAATGTGTCCGGACCAACCTCTAGAGGATCGATCATTAGACGATACACGAGATGGATGTGAGAACCTACGTTGAGGATAACTTGTCCGCTACTTACTCCGATGAGACACCGGGCAGAAACACATAGGCCTTCGACTCAATCTAATATCGGTAACCTGGTAGGTCAAACCTAACCGATGCAACACGAGACCGACAGTGGCAGAGAGAGCTTGGTAAATCGATAGACCCCATACGGACGTGATTCGGTACACTCGATCTGACTAAAAGGTCAAATCTAACCGATGTAGCCTTTGATAGTACAAGATATACCAAGATAGTGACGAGACTTACCCCTTCGCTGGAGATCGACTTTAACCGATGCAGCCCCGTGTCGAGAGCCAGAACCCACCGATAAAAACTTAGGCAAGCTAGGGTGGTGATGCACCGAAAGTTTATTAGATTGATCTATTGATGTCTTTATAGGCTTCCAGGGGGTCTGTATTTATACCCTGGTATTACAAAGTCCGACGCGGTTACAACAACAATCAGATGTTATTTTCTAAAAATATAAAAGGAAAATATCTCTAAGCAATTGTAAAGCTACTCAAACTTGCTTAGCTTACGTAATACATTCTATACAATATCTGACCTGCCGTTATCCTCATTACTCCTCTTTGGACTTGACTCCATCTAGATAACTTTCTATCCTCAAACAAACCGAATCCATTTTTCACCCGTTTGATCGACTCTTCTATAGTATCAATTGGCTTCACCCCACGAGCTGATTAGTATTTTTCATCGGCCGATCATGTTTACAGGCTGAATCAAATTCCGGCGTTAACACTTTCTTAGTTAAAACACTCCCTTTATATATCTTCCAGGGTACCACACATACATAGAAGGAGATGGAGTAGCCTCTCCACATGGATAGATAAAAAGCTGTGCCAAAGTGGGTAGACTGACCATAGCCATGATTACCTAGGTGATCATAGGGAGCGGTATAGGTCTTATCACATGTCACTTATGGAGTAGATATTTGTCTTATCACTCTAACTAGCACAGGCAGACGAACGCCGCACCAAGTCAAGTGCTCCAAACTACCATATTAAATACGATGGTTGGAATAGTTGGATACATACAGCCCCTAAGCTCTTATGCACCCTTATTCCTAGGGAATGCATGAGCTCAAGGCCGCCACATTGGAACTGACTCTCTTAGGCCGTTAGCCTTCCTAGAGTCCGTGTGTCTAGGCGACATAACCTGAGGTAATCAACCTATGACCTAGGCAGCTAGGGCTACTAGGTTGTGCAGGCCAGCTCAAGCAGCCGTACATGTGCCAAGTATCTCACTACAGGTAGCCTAGAGCATCGTCCTAGGAACACCAGCTTAGGGCAGCCAACGTGGCAGCATAGATACTTACAAGCCACGACTCCCTAGGGTGTTACTATTCTCTGTGTGCCACCTGTCCGCCTCCTGACCACTTTGGTGTGACCCCTAGTTCATAATTCATCGACAATATTCTTGTATCTTTGTGTGAAATTTGGAACTTGATCTGAGCCATAATCAATATTATTCTACATATGTCTACATATGCCTTTTATTGAATGCATTGGACCAGTGTAGAAATTGTTTTCAAGATTGTTAGTGAACACTTGATTAATTCCAGTGGTACCATGCCTTGATCTGTTCTACTGCTCTGTGATGATTGAGTCTGTTGATATTATTATTAGAAAAAAATATTGTAGTTTTGGCCTTGGACTGAATAAGTTGTGATGATTCTAGCTGATTATACAAAATAATCTCTCTATACTGATTTTGGTGCTAGACTACATCTCTGTGATGGAATTGGGTCTGTGGAGATTATATTAGACAAAAACATTGTAATTTTGGCCTTGGACTCAATTAGCTGTGACGCTTCTTATTGCTATCAATTCTGACCTAAATGGCTTTATATGGTATCTATGCATGTTACTTATATAAATATGATCACTTCTTGCTGCTAGATGATATAATTTGGTAGGTCACATTTCATGTTGTAAAAATTGTTGGCTTTAAATTTTACATAACCTTGTTGTCCTGTTCATTACAGTAGATGATCAAATCTAATTATGTACATTGCTTTGAACGATGCTTCTTACTGCTAACTCCAATCTGATTATATAATTTGATAGATTATAAATTGCTACATGCTTCTTGCTGCTTGCATGTGACTTAGATAAATGCATTTTGTCATTCTGAACTAAATTTTGTTATTTGACCTATAGAACAGCATTTTATCATTTCTGTGTGTCCATCTGCATTTTTATTTTTATTTTTGTCCAAGGACAAATTTGTGTAAGATATTTGTCAAGTAAATCTGTGAATCTATATGACTTGGTGTGCTGGAGGTAAGAGATTCAATCTCTAGCAACCCCACACCTCGTGCTAAGGATATTGGAGGTTTAAACTCCATCCAAATACCTAAGAGCAATCCGTTTGAAATTAGCGAGGAGAAAAAATTAGCTAGGAGACACCATCTATTTCTTTAAAATTACCTTTGGCCATTGTTTTTTTCAATAGAGAAATTAGCTAGGAGACAAAGTGGTGCACAAAGAATTCGCAAGCTTGGAATCTAGCGGTGCGCATGATGGTAACCCTAGTGGCTACCTAAACTTGAACCAACCAACTAAAGACCAACAAGATAACATCGATTCTGTTGAGCTAATTTCATACGTAAGGCATAGATATTCCATTTCCAAACTTTCACTCTAAATGGTCAGCCTAATTCATAAGTTTCCATGTTTTGAGGGATGCTGGCACATCGAATGCTAGTCCATCATAGAAATCAACTACTGCATCAGACAAAAGGGCTAGAAGTCTGACCAAGATGCCCTCTACGGAGGGCTAGCCTCTAGCAGCAAAGAGGGCATTGACCCCATACTCTAATGCGTGCAGTGTCATTATCAAGGATAACCTAACAATCAATTACCAACACTAGAGAACCCATAACCCTTCCTAATTCGAGTGGATGGTACCACAAAGGCTAAAGGATGTCTGCTAGAAAAGCTAAAGGAATCGTTCAACTTTCATGAAGGGTCAGAGGGGGTTTCAAAGCAATTAGGCACTTTTCAAGATAGCCACCCTATTCAAAAAGTATAAGGGCATGCTAAACAAAAAGTTCATGCAAAAAGGCATAAGACCAAATTTAGACGATTCGATGTATCAAAAGTGCCAATGTTTTTGGGATAAGTTCACGGAGTACAAAACTTCTAAGGAGGCATTAGTTATGATAAAAAGAACAAGGCCAAATCCATACAAAATCAATTTCCTCATCGTCATAGCCCAAGCTGCATGAGAAAGGAGTAACACCTGAGATGGAGGGTTGCTTCACCCGATCAGCGCACTATATGTATGCTTGGTTTTCAAGGCTTGGTGACGATGGCAAGTTGGTGCCTTTTGGCTCCAGAGAGCAAGAGATAAACCAAAGGCTCATTGATGCCCATTCCTAGTCAAGCTCTGTCTCTTTCGTCTCATCAAAGAAAAGCAATGAGCTCACACTCACACTAGGGAATACTGAGCACCCTGGACACATGAGAGGCATAGAACTTGTTCATGGAACCTCGGGTTTTCGAATGGCAGGCATATGTACCAGTCTCAAAAAAGAAGAAAAATAGAAGAAGTGAATGTGGCATATATTGGGAAGGAGGTGGACAGGCTGTTGGATGAGAAATTGGCAATCGCACTAGCTAAGCTATAGTCCTAGCCACAACCACAAACCCACTCCCAAAAGCAAGTCAGCAACCCTAGCCTAGGTGGGAAGAGGAGCAGTTGCACATCTACTAAAGCCAGCAATGTACAAATAGACATGGGGCAATATCCCATGGATGACATCACTATGCAGACTACATGTAGGTGTTAATGCCAGAATTTGGTCAGCTTGCAAATAGAATTGACCAATGAAGGGAGGAATGATTGGTTCATAGAAGGAAACTGATTGACATAGTGAGAGAGCCAATCGGATGGGTCAAGGACGAATTCAGTTCGGTTAAAGGCAGAAGATTATCCAGATGTGACCAAGTCAAAGGAGGAGCTGTGGAAACCACGGCATGGTATTTTATCTATATAGAATATATCATGTAATCTAGGCAGGTTTAATTAGCTTTGTAACTTCATAGAGACTAGTTTCCTTATTTATTTAGGAAATATTGTCCAGGAGGTTGTCTGTAACCGCATCGGATTCTTGTAATTCCAGGCTATAAATATGGACCCCCTGGAACCCATCGAATATCAACAGATCATACATAAACTCAACCTTTGGCACATTACCACCCTAGCTCGTCTAGGTTTACTCCGACAGGTTCTGTCTCTCAACGCGGGGCTGCATCGGTTAGGTTCGATCTTTGGCAAAGGGGTAAGTCCCACCACTACCCTGGTCTGTTTATTTTGTCTAAGGTTGTATCGATTAGGTTCGACCTCTTAGTCTGATCGAAGATACCGCATTACGCTCGCATGAGGCCTAGAGGTTCATCAGATTCCCTCCACCATCGTCGGCCTCGTCCTGCATCGATTAGGTCTGACCTACGAGAACGGTGGTGGTAAATCGAGCCATTGGCCTGGTGGGTCCTCGCGCGATGTTTCATCGCAGCGAGTAGCCAATGAGTTATGTTTATCTCATGCTTCACACCTAGCGTATCAGCTGTTTTAGCCAATACACATATATACATCCGTCTTATGTCCTCGATGATTAATCTGCTAGCGATCTATCTAGTCCTATCGGATTTGGCCTGATACTATCTCGGTTAGGTCCAATCCATTAGGTTCGTATCTAATAGGGCTGGCATCAGGATCTGGCATGTTTCGCTCCATATCAGCTCAGATAGCCAATGAGGTTAGACATAGGCCTGCGTCGGACATTCGATCGATAAATAGCCAATGGCCTCGCCCCGTCCTTTCTATCGTTACGTATGATCTAGCCCCCGCCATCTCTATGTCCTTAGCATCAGCCTCATACTATCTCGGTTTGGTCTGATCCATCAAGGCTTGCTCTAACAGTACCATCATGGTGGTTGTTGGTTCTCGTGCCCTCAAGGGGATTCGAGCCCCACTCCCTGCTTTTGTCGCTTACCCTGTTCAGAGCGTCATCGGCTCTTTGGCCAATAAGTCATTTAATTTATTCCACACATTTACTGGCTACGCCTTCATCGGTTTTTCAGCCAATGCTCTAGCGCTACCTTACTATCGACACCCAGTTGATAGGGTGAGCCGTATCAGCCCATCGACCAATTGGCTCATGGATCTCATCCTCTCTATCTCCTTGTCAATTGCATGGTCAAATTGACTAGCACACCCTCAAACCTCAAAAACTAAAGATTTGCACTGGAGCTAAATAGATCTCCTAGCCTTCACATGACCAAAGTGTCATCTTTCTCGATCGGACCTCCGCTGGCTCATTCACATCTTTGCCTGGTTTGATTGGCCCCCGCGAGATTTGGTGCGTAACACACTCTTTGGCATGCCCAATAGGACATTCAACTTCAACACAATGGCAGGAAAAGAGATCAGCATAAATAATATAATTCTAGTGACAATAGAGGATTTGACTAAGGAACAAAGGCAATAGATAGAGCAGAACATGGCTAACTTTCATAAGCTCTATTTTAAGTCTTTTAGTATGACTAGATAAGGGCCAATTCAAAAGTCCCAGGTGTCGAAGCCTGTTTTGGTGGGAGAAATTAGCCAATCATCGCCCGTGAGCCTCCCAAGCCATTGCAGGAGATGCTTAATGAAGTCATTCACCATGCACTCATCAACCAGTCAGGAGTGTTGGTGAACACTTTGCATAATCTGATAAAGAAGACAGTGGATAGATCAATTATTTGAGATCCTGATCAAGGTCCAGTATATTTACCGATGAAGATGAAGCAACCACAGGTTACTTATGGAACCAGGAGAGATGAATCACCAAATATGTTTCCACCAGCACAAGATCAAATTGGGGGTCAACACGATGATATTCTTCCAAGATATCATCGGACTTCGTACTACGAAGGATATCAGCAAGACTACCCAGGGGGCAATCCCGATGCAAGCAATCACCTTGGAGATTATTCCAGATAGTATCGAGTACCAACTCTACCTCCACAATACCAAAGAGAGATCCCAAGGAAAAAGGATTGATCTGCTAGGGTCATAGAGGTGGTCAGGGAGTAGTTCGGTATCAAGCCTAAGGAGCAAACTTTTATGTATTAGCACCCTTATTTGGAGTGGTTCGACCAAGTTTCACTGTCACACCGATATAGGAAACTGGGTTTCTCCAAATTCTTAGTGCAGGACAACATATCTATGATGAAACATATTAGCCGATTCTTAGTCCAATGTGGGGAGGCATTAGCTGAGGAAGCCCTGAGAGTTTATTTCTTTCCATTGTCCCTATCTGGATTGGCCTTTACATGATTTTCCTCATTACCACCTAACTCAATTCAGGGATGGGCCAATCTAAAGAAGCAATTCCACAAATATTTCTTTGCTGAAATTCACAAGATGAGGCTAACAGATCTGACATCAGTTAGACAGATACCTAATGAGTCAGTCCCGGAATACATCCAATGATTTTGGGACAACAGAAGCCAATGTTACAGTGTAATGTTGAGCGATGGATAGCTAGCTGAGTTAGCCTTCTAAGGTTTGCTAGGTCCAATCAGAGAATATTTTTCATCCCAAGAGTTCAAGAGCCTGGTACATCTTCTACAAAAAGTATTGGCTCATGAAAGTTGATTCATTGAAGCCAAGAAAGAGAGATTCCATTGGAGGGCTGCTCAATTACAAGTTTACACATCGCACTCAAACAATGAGGAATCCAATGTGAAGGTTGGTTTGGCAGAGTAGACCAGGAACAGGATGTCCATATCATGTCCCTAGGTGAAGAGTATCAGCAAGGAGGAAATATATGACTTTGATATCAATAGAGCCGATAAAATCATCGATCTGCTACTTCAAGAAAAGCAGATTCAATTGTCACCAAACCATGTAATTCCATCTATTGAAGAACTGAAAAATAAGAAATACTACAAGTGACATAACTCGATTTCACATCATACCAATGAGTGCAAGCTTTTTCAGCAATAGTTGTAATCGGGTATCGAACAAGAGAGAATCAAGTTTGAAGACAAAAAGTCGATGAAGATCGATAGTCATCCTTTTCCTATGATCATTGTGTTCATGGGATCTTCAAGAGATCGGGCCGATGAAGGGAGACGTCGAGGAAAATCAAAAGTCACTTTATTAGACCTGGTTGAAAAGTATTCCAGGCATCAAGACGAATGACGGCATAAGGAGAGGTATAATCCATATTAAGACTATCCATACTTTCAATATTGTTGGGATAAAGATATGAGGCTTCCATCAATTGAAGACTGTCTTGAGTGCAATAAGCCAAGATCCCAGTGTGCTGAATAGGAGAGGTCTTCACATAATTGGCTGCTTGTAAAGTGAGCATCGGTACATAGCCGATTGGGACCAATTAATGAAGACCGCAATCAAACGGTAGTTGACGGTAGGGAATTGCATGAATAATAGTACAATTCTAATCCCCAGTGGTGTCCATCCAAAATTTTCACAAAGAATTAGAAGACGAGGGCACAATGATTGCGGCATAAAGAGCAGCACAAGAAGCAACAGCAGGACCATGAGGAAGCCGATCAGAGCCAAAAGACTAAATGTGTTTAGCGCGTCAAGCATAAAGACGATGGTGTTGATGCATCATCTCCAACCAACATGATGTTCTTCTTACCTCTAGAGTACAAAGTCTTTTTATCCTATTAGGAAGATCAGGAAGAAGTTTTTGCTCAGTTGACGTTGCAGCCTAATCAAGCCATGTTCGACAAACTTGAAGAATCCAAGCATCGGCACCTAAAGCCATCATATATCAAAGGGTATGTAGATGGGAAGCCGATGACGAAGATACTGATTGATGGAGGTGCAGTCATTAATCTTATGTCATACATGACATACCGCAAGCTGAGGAAGTCTGTCGAAAATCTCATCAAAACAAATATGGTGTTCAAAGACTTCGGCAGGAATCCATCGGAAATAGAGGGTGTGTTGAATGCGAAATTAACAGTAGGAAGCAAAACATTGCCTATTACGTTCTTCGTTATCAATGGAAAGGGATCGTGCAGTCTACTCCTTGGCAAGGATTGGATTCACGCTAACTATTGTGTTCCTTCCACAATGCATCAAAACCTTATACAATGGCAAGGAGATCAAATTGAGGTGGTTCCAGCCAACCAATCGACCAACATTGCAGTGACCAATCTGTCAATCTAGGGTCAATTGCCTGTCTAGGAAGATATGAGAATGTGATTTCCTTGATGTCACCAGCCACGAAATAAAGTCGATCTAGCAAATCGGTTTGGAACTGTTGCTCTAATGGGCACCATTGAAGATTTCGAAGGGGAGTTAGGGCAAGGATTTATGTTGGTTGATGACTTGGAAGAAGTTGATATAGGTATAGGAGATAGGCCAAGGCCGACGTATATAAGTAAAAAATTATGAACCGAGTTCCGAGAAGAGTTAATAAAATTGTTAAAGAAATTTTGGGAATGTTTTGCCTGGGATTACTATGAAATGATAGGTTTAAGCCGATCGATTGTTGAACATCGGCTTCCTATCAAACCAGGATATCAGATGTTCAAGCAGCCTCCATAAAGATTCAAAGCAAAGTTACATGATAGAATCAAGGCAAAGATCATGAGACTGTATGATGCAAATTTCATTAGACCATGCTAATATGCTGAGTGAATATCCAACATCATCCTGATCGAGAAGAAGAACGAAAAGCTAAGGATATGCATCGACTTTCGGGATTTGAACAAGACTACTCCTAAAAATGAGTATCCAATGCCAATTGGCAGATCTATCAATTGATACGGCATCGAGCCACAAGATCATCAGCTTCATAGATGGTAATGCAGGTTACGATCATCAGCTTGTACGAGTGGGTAGTCATAATATTTAGATTAAAAAGTGCCAGTGTGACTTATCAGAGAACCATGAACTATATATTTCATGATCTCATCGGCCTACTGGTGGAGATATACATTGATAACATTGTGGACAAATCCAAGAGTGTTGAAGACCATATAGCCAATTTGTGAAAAGTATAGAAGAGGACAAAGAAATATGAACTTAGGATGAATCCTAATAAAAGTGCTTTTGGCGTATCAGTTAGGTAATTTTTGGGCTTTATGGTGCTTGAGAAGGAAATTGAAGTTAATCAACGAAGCATCAAAACTATCCAAAGCACCGAGCCACCAGTCAACAAGACACAGCTACTGTCTTTGATCGGCAAGCTTAACTTTGTGAGGAGGTTTATTTCAAATCTATCAGGAAGCATTGAGTCCTTCACTCCCTTGTTGAAGTTACAAGCCTATTAAGAGTTTGTATGGAGTATTGAGCAGCAGAAGCTTTTGATCAAATCAAAGATTATCTAAATTCTCCGCCAGTATTGATTCCACGGCAAAAGGGGATATCGTACAAGTTATATTTGTCAGTCGATAAGAAGTCCATTGGATCAAGGGGCAAGCTGTAGCCAATTTCATCGTACAACATAGAGAGACCCATGAAGATTTTGTGAAGCCGATTTCATGGACTTGTTTCTTTGACGGATCGGTTTACAAGCATGGATCTAGTATCGGCTTGGTGATTATATCGCTTCAGGGGGCAAGCTTTGAGTTCGCTTTTACAATCATGCCTTATCGGACCAATAATCAACCAGAGTATAAAGCAGTGCTCAAACGTCTTCAACTATTGAGGAAAATCAGAGCCGATGCGATAGAGATCATTAGGGATTCTTTATTCATGATCAAGCAGTTGTCTGGGGAGTATGAATGCAAAGATGATGTCTTGAAATTATATTGTTAAGAATGTTAACATTTATTGAATGATTTCAAGATGGTGTTGTCAGATCATAATCATAGATAGCAGAATTTGGAGGCCAATGATCTTACTCAAATTGGTTCAAAATATCGGCTGGATAGGAAGATGGAAGCTCAAATAGACAATATTGAAAATCATATTGAAACCGATGACTATTGACGAGAGATTGTCTAATATTTGCAAAATCCTTCACAATCGACCTCTAGAAAATTTTGGTATATGTCTACAAAATACATATTACTTGAAGAGGACTTGTATTATCAGACCATTGATGGAGTTCTATTAAGATGCTTTGGTATAGAAGAGGCTACAATAGTTATGAGCAAAATACACGAAGGCTTTTGCAGAACCCATCAATCGTCTTACAAGATGAGATGGCTAATGACAAGAGCTAGATATATTTTGGCCGACAATGCTAGACGATTGCTTCAAGTACGTGCTGGTTGCCAAATCTCATGGGGAGTCTAACCGGGCCGGATGGAAACCTAATTGGGGAAGATGGCGCCCGGGTCATGTGAAGGCCTAGGAGATCTACTTAACTCCAGTGCAGGTCCTTAATATTCGAGGTTCGAGGCATGCCAGTAAATTTGACCCTGTAATTGACAAGGAGACAAAATGAGATCCGTGAGCCAATTGGCTGGTGGGACGATCCAGTTAACCCGATCGGCTGAGTGCCAATGGGAAAGGAAGCACTCAAGCATTGGCTGAAAAGCTAATGAAGGCATAGACGATATACACGTGTAATAAAATAAAGGGCCTATCGGCCAAAAACCTCATGATGCTCCATGGGATTAAAACAGCTAGAGCATGGAGCGGCGCTCGATCCCCCACAAAACCACGGGGACCAACAACCACCGTAATAGCACCGTTAGGACTAGTCTCGATAGATCTGACCGAACCAAAACAATACAAGACCAGGGTTAACGACGCAGAGATGACGGAAGCTCGATCAAACATAGCGACTAGCGAGAAAAGGGTGACATCATCGGCTACTTACTGGCCGAACGCTCGACTCATGCCTATATCTAAACTCATCACCTATCTGAGCCGATAGAGAATGAAACTCTCCAGATCTTGACACCAGCCCCATCGGAAGCAATCTTGTGAGATCGAACCTAACCGAGATAGTATCAGGCCGAATCCGATGTGACTGGATCGATCACCAGCGCATTAATCATTAAGTGATAAGTGAACCAGATAGGATTCTAGCATTAAGGATAACTCGTTAGCAACTTACTGTGATGAAACATCGTGCGAACACTATTAACACTAGAATTTGACTCAGCCTGTAAGCAGGATCGGCCGATGGAGATACTAGTCAGCTCGTGAGACAAATCCGATCGGAACTGTAGAGAAGCCAATCAAATTAGTAGAAGATCGGGGTCAGGTCCAAGAAGCCCGAGGAAAGATAGGAAAAGGATCGGCTTGAGTAAAAAGAGGTCCGATTGCTACAGTGAAGAAGTCGATCGGGTTGTAGCGAAGGAAGACTCGGTTCCAAATTGAAAGATTATTCAAATAAAACCGAGTTTGCGGAAGAGCCGTGGACTCCACGACAAGATGTTCTATATTTGTAAATTATAACCTTATTAGGAAGGTTTAGTTAGTTAGTTAACTTCTTTAGAGGTATTTTCCTTTGTTCTTGTTAGGAAATAACGTCCGATGGTTGTAAACGCGTCGGACTCTGTCTGTAAATCCAGGGTATAAATATAAACCCCCAGGAAACATGTAAGATATCTCTCGATCAATATACAATTTCAGCGCATCGCCACCTTAGTTTATCTAGGTGTTTACCGGCGGGTTCTGGCTCTCGACGCGGGGCTGCATCGGTTAAGTCCGATCTTCGGCGAAGGGGTAAGTTCCGCTACTATCCTGGTATACTTTGTACTGTCTAAGGCCGCATCATTTAGGTTCGAACTCTTAGTCAGATCAGGTGTACCGCATCACGTCCGTGCAAGATCTATCGGCCTATCAAACTCCTTCCGTCGTCATCGGTCTCGTGCTGCATCGGTTAGGTCTGACCTACGGGTCTGCCGATGGAGGATTGAGTTTTAGGTCTATATGTCTCTCTACGGCGTCTCATCGGAGTGAGTAGCCGATGAGTTATCCTAAACGTAGGTCCCCATCGTCATGCGGCCGATGGGTTTAGGCGTTAGGCCTGTAGGTAGCCGATGGCATCCCTCCTACCACATCGTCATTAGCCTCCGCCGTCTCGATGTCATTAGCCTCTGGCCTCATACTATCTCGGTTAGATTCGATCTATCGAGACTAGCCCTAACGGTGACGTTTCTGCTGTCGCTCGCCCACATGGCCTCGCGGAGGATCGGCTCCCGCTTCGCGTATCGGATGTGGGTAGCGCCATTGGCTCTTTGGTTGATAGACCTTTTAGCGCGTTACACGTGTCTATCTCCCATACCTCCGTTGACTTTTTAGCCGATGCGCTAGCATTCTCATCTCTATTGGCCATCAGCCGATAGGGAGAGTCGGGCAGGCCTTCCAGCCGACCGACGAACACATCTTATCCCCTTTTCCTTATCAATTATAGGGTCAAATTGACTGACACGCTCATGAACCTTAAGGTTTAAGGACCTACACTGGAGTTAAGCAAACCTTCCAAGCCTTCGCGTGACCAAGCCGCCATCGCAGGATTTTTGGCGGTGAGCAAACACCCACCAGGCCAATGGCTCCAACCACCGCCACCAATCTCGTAGGTCGAACCTAACTTATACAGCACAATACCAAGGACAAGGAGGAAGACCGATGTACCAACGAGCCCCATGCAAACATGATGCAGTATGCTTGGTTAGACTAAGGAGGTTGGACTTAACTGATGCAGTCTTAGACAGAGCAAAATGAACCATGATAATGGTGGGACTTACCCCTTCGCCAGAGATCAAACTTAACCGATGTAGCCCCACATTGAGAGTCAAAACCCACCAAGGAAAAATCTAGATGAGCTAGAGTGGCGATGCACCGAAGTTGTATTGTATTGATCTATTGATGCCCTTACAAGCCTCTAAGGGATCTATATTTATATCCTGAGATTACAAGAATCCGACACGGTTACATCAACTGTCGGATTATATTTCCTAAAAACATAAAAAGGAAACTAATCTCTAAGAAGTTGTAATGCTAACTAAACTTGCCTAGATTACATAATATATTCTATATAGATAAACACCCTGTCGTGGTTCTCACAACTCCTTCTCAAACTCAGCCCATCTGAATAATCCTCTATCTTCACATAGACCGAATCCGTCCTTAACCCATCTGATCGGCTCTTCTATAGTGTCAATCAGCTTCTCCCTATGAGTTCAGTCTTTTCTCCATTGGTCGATCCCGTTTGCAGGCTGAACAAATTTTGGCATTAACAGTACTACAAAAGATGCCAAGACCATCAAAAGTTTGGGAAATACTAGCATTGGCAATGAGTTTGATCATCAAGACATGGCCGTTCAGAGGATGGGAATTGACATGATCGGCTAGATTTATTCTTCATCAGGCAAGGGGCATAAGTCCATATTGGCGGCGATGGATTATTTTACAAAGTGGGTAGAGGCTATCACCTTGAAGAAATTTACCTCTAAGGACGCAATTAAGCTCATTAAGGAACATATTATCTATCGGTTTTTGTATTCCACAAACAATTACCACCGATCAGGATTGTTTATGTCCAATGAGTTTCAACAGTTTGCTGCCAGTATGGGATTAAGTTTTTAAATTTGTCACCATATTATACTCAAGCCAAAGGACAAGCCAAAGCTTACAACAAGAGTTTAATCAACCTAATCAAGCGCAAGATTGATGCATAGCCGCGAAGGTGGCATGCTACATTAGCCGATTCGTTGTGGGCCTATCGGATGACATGCCATGGATCTACACAAATACCATAGTATCAGGTGGCATGTGGGCATGAAGTTGATGATTATTATAACCTGATATCAGCTCTAGGAGGATATCTCTACAGGACCAACTGACAGTCGATGATTATTATAACCTAATAGCAAATGAACTTAATGATTTGGCGCATAATTGGCTAAGGGCACTTGAGAAGATCAAGGAGAACAAAGCCAAGTTAGCCAGGCATTACAACAAAAAATTGATGACCAAATTTTTTTCTAAAGGAGATCTCGTTTGAAAATTGATTTTTCGATTGGGTCTAGAGATAATAACTTTGGAAAATGGTCACCTAACTAGGAAGGGCCCTATTAGATCAATCACTATGTTCTTGATAATTCTTATATACTGGAAAGTCTTGAAAGCAAAATTTACCAAAGCACTCAATGAAAAATATCTGAAGAAGTATTATCCTAGCATTTGGGTCGATGCTCAAATCGGCTAGGTGCAGCCGATTTTTTATTCTCTTCAAGACAAGAGCCGATAGTGATCTATCGGTTGATGATAGCCAATTCAACTACTATCGTTTGCCTAAATCAGCTAACTGCAGCTATTTCTAATATTCTTTAAGACAAAAGCCGATATGTTTATATCGGCTACAGATAGCCAATATCATTGGATATCACCTTTAGGACAACAAAAAAAATCAACAAAGCCGATCAAGTTATATTATAGACACTAATGTTTCAAAGAAGTGACATCACATATTTTTAGCGTTGGAGTATTACAAGAGATTCTTAATTGCTTCAATCACGCGTAGGCGGATTCTATCTATCTCAGCGATGGTGTGGATGTCTTCTTCGTTGGATCCGGGGATAGTCTTCAAGTTCTTATGCCAACAAATGGCTTGGCATGCTGTTGTTGCTACACTGGCCTCCTGATGTTGGATTGATTGCGGTAAGCCGATAAGGTGGAATTCTATGAATTCAATATCTTGGCGCACCTTATTGAACTCTGCCATCAAATCAGCTTCTCGTTTCTTTAGTTGGTCTAGCTTGAATTGGGTATCCTACGAATCAACTATCATGTCATCGAATTTCTTCTTCTCGCTCTGGGTGCATAGCCGATCATTTTGAGCTAGATCTCTCTGTTTCGTACGATCAGCTATACGTCGTCTAGTAATGATTAGCTGGATCTTATGGGATTCCAAGTAAGCAACAAGCATCAGTGTGTCGGTGAGTTCTTCATGCAGAAGGTGTTCAAATTTGGTAGGTCTTCTCTAGATTTCCAACCGATGCATGATATCCAATAATTGTCTACGTACATCAATTGGTAGAGATTGTTCGATCGCTGCACTGGTGGCTATGTCTTCATCTGTCTCTAGGTATTTGTCGATGTCAAACGAGAACAAATCGGTCAGAGACTATGCATTGACATCGGTAAAAAGGATAACCATGATTCAAGACAAAAGTGCAAATATCAGATGAAGGTACCTAAGACAAAGCAGGAGTAGCGTGATAAGCAACATCAGCATCGGCTTGATGAGGAGTCCTTTCGAGAATATGGCCGGTGTCTAATGTGGAGGTAACACGGACTACTTGGGTGTCTCTTATTTGGGGATTGGCTACTGTTGAAGATGTCAAAACTTCTAGAGTAACCATCAGCTCGATGTTCATAATGATCTCTAGTAAATGAACTTCGGAAGCTGATGGTTCAAGCTGCAAAAGAAAAAAATAGGAGGTTATTAGAAGTATGAAAAGACAAGGATTAAGATTAAATCGGTACGTACTAGCAAGAGTGAAGGAGCCGATATCGATGAGGGAGGAGGTCCTTGGGAGATCGATACCACGACCGTGACATCGGTCCTGGATTTTTGTTTCTTGGAAACAGGGCAAGTTGCCAGCTTCTTACGTTTGGTCCCTAATGGTTATGGCACTGAAGTAGAGCTGATGGAGAGGAAGCACCGTGTTCAAGATGGGGCTTGGCCGATGGTGGTTGATACATAATTGGCCAACCACTTGCATTGGTTGTAAACACTTCTTTATCGCCGGCCTGCAAGGTCATGAAAGCTAAGCAATGCAATCAAAGTAAAATAGAGTATTGAGAAGGATTACCTCTTCATCGGACTCGACATGGTGAGAATTAAGGCACAAGCAGCAATAGTGTTCAGCCGATGAACTAAACAGATGTCTTCTCCACACTGACCACCATTGAGTGAAGAGTCTGGTGTTGGATACACATGGCTCGAAGGTGGTGATTGTACCCAAGGACAAAAATTCGGCTATCATTCTTAGCCGATAATACTCCAAGCCACTATTCACATATCCTCGGACTTAGAGCTTGCCGATGAAGAATAAGTCAATCGAGAGTTGGTTGAAACTTAAATGACAAGCGTTGATAGATGGATGACAGAACTCATATTATGGGTGTTGGGATCGATCCAATGATAATTCAATCAGTAGAATATTAAGAGTTATAGACGATAGAAATATGGTCTTCGATTCTTCATCGGCTAGAGCATTGAGATAGTGAAATCTAGAAGGCATCTTAAATGATGCGGCATTCTCATATGCAAACCAGAGGGTGGCTCCCTTGATAAAGCCATAGTAAAAGCTTTTGAACCACTGACTGAGTCCGAAGAGAGTCATCTTGCTCCCAAAAAGAGCCAATGCAGCTTCACCTATTGAGATACATCGACATCAGCTGGCTTCACTTTCCTCTAGATGATCGGCCGAGAAAGTCAAAAAAGAGAAGGGGTCCTAGGGATGGCTCTAGAGGTGTAAATATTCAATTATGAACCACCAAGGACCACCAATATGACCAACTAGTTGTCCAGTCGATAGCTTATTTATCACTTGATAGAGCAATTGATAGGTGGCTCTAAGTAGGTACTGCCCTAAATGGATCTGGCGTTGATCGACCAAGCACTCTGCTAGGCACTGCATGTTAGTCATCAGGCCAAGGGTCGAATCACCAAAGACTAACCGCTCTAACCACAAATTCAGAAACGCAACATGCTCTCGATCATCAACTGGTCTAGAAGTCTTGATGTGTAGGGATATCTACTAAGTCCAGCCTCTGATGTTTTTACTGTTCAGTCGATGAGTCAATTTAAATCGGAGGATTGATGGGTTTAAGTAATTTGTGGTGTTGAGGCAGGTCAATATGATGACATCTATCAAGATAGTAGTCATCAGCCCATGACCAAACATAAAAGCGTTGAAGGCATCCGACCAGAAGAAGCCGATGCAAGCAAAGGCTCATTCTTCTCCATAAGGACTAAGCAGAGATTGATGCAATGACCAATTTTCATCTCCCGCCGCCCGTCGTGGCAGCGCCATCAACACCATCGCTCGCCGTGGCAGCGCCATCAACACCGAACCTCGAAGATCGGACCTAACCGAGACAGTACGAGGCCGGGGCCAGCAGTGATGATATGGAGGACGCTGGATCGGCTATTACGTAGCAAGGATAGGAATGAGCCCATCGGCTAGCTGAGCCGATGTGGGGACGCCTCTCTGAAGGCGGGTGCATATCGGCTGGGAGACCGATACATTTGGCGTTACGCGTCGTGGGACGCCTCTAAAGGCTGATGCGTATCGGCCGAGCGGCCGATGCGCTGGGCGTGAAGCTCAGAATATGGATAACTCATCGGCTAGCACTCCGATGATACGCCGTGTAGAAGACTATAGGCCTGAAGCTCGATCTACCGTCGGCAGCCCCGTAGGTCGGACCTAACTGATGCAGTACAAAACTGACGATGGCAGAGGGAGCTTAACGGGCCGATAGGTCCAGCACATATGTGATGCGATACATCCGATCGGCCTAAGAGGTCGGACCTAACCGATGCAACCTCAGACAGAGCAGGACATATCGGGATGGTGGCGGGACTTACCCCTTTGCTGGAGATCGGACTTAACTAATGCAGCCCCGCGTCGAGAGCCAGAACCCGCCGGTAAAACCTAGATGAACTAGGGTGGCGATGTGCCGAATTTGTATATGATTGAGAGATATCTTACATGTTTCTAGAGGGTCTATATTTATATCCTGGATTTACAGATAGAGTCCGACACGTCTACGACCATCGGACATTATTTCCTAGTAAGAACAAAGGAAAATATTCCTAAAGAAGTTAACTAACCAGCTAAACCTCCCTAATTGAGTAAGGTTACAATTTACAAAAACAAGCACCCTGCTGTGGAGTCTACGGCTCTTCCGTAAATCCGGTTTCATCTGAATAATCTTCCAATTTGTAACCGAGTCTTTCTTTGCTGCAACCTGATCGGCTTCTCCACTGTAGCTATCGGACCTTCTTTTAGTCAAGCCGATCCTTTTCCTTCCTTCCCTCGGGCCTCTTGGACCTGATCCCGATTGGACAATCTCCTATCTTCAAGCCAATCCAATCCCCTGGCTTTTCTACAGTGCTCCATCGACTTTGTCTCAATATCTCCATCGGTCGATGACTGCATTAAACCCTCTATCAGACCTCTCAGCCGATCAGCTTTAGCACCATCGAATCTCCCAACCGATCGGCTTTAGCACCATCGGATCATCCAGATTTTAGCGTTAACACCTTGCTAGTCGGCAACTGGGATTGCGATCTTACTCCTAAGGCTCTACAATAAACAAGAACACAATGAAGAACAGGTGAAGAGATGGGATGGATCAAATTTATCTAGAATATGGAGTAGAGTAGCGAATAGAAGGTTACTTTAGGGACTGTGGTTGTTGACGCCATCACGTAAGGAAGAAGATCGATGATCAGTGGAGCAACTCATAGGGATTCATCTTCGGTCATCGAAGCTCGTTGAGGTTTTGGGGGCTCTGGTGAGGAGGAGACGTGAAGAAGAAGGATGAAAGGGCATAATGCTTTATAGTGGTATGATGACCTAGAGGGATCTAGACCAATTAGGTGTTGTTTTGCATGCTATAGTGAGTCATCTCGGTTTGCAAACAATTCCAACGGCTCAGAATTTCGAAGTCCATTAACAAACTCTAAAATTAGGGGGCATGTGTTAACGTCAAAATTTGGTCAGCCTACAAACGGAGTCGGCCGATGAAGGAAGGAATGATTGGCTTATAGAAAGAAACTGATTGACACAATGAGAGAGCTGATTGGATGGTTTAAGGATGGATTCGGTCCAGTTAAAGATGGAAGGTTCTCTAGATGGGACCGAGTCTAAGGAGGAGCCGTAAAAACCATGGCAGGGTATTTTATCTATATAGAATATGTCATGTAATCTAGGCAAGTTTAATTAGCTTTGTAACTTCTTAGATATTAGTTTCCTTATTTATATAGGAAATGTTGTTTGGGGTTGTCTATAACCACATCGGACTATTGTAATTCTAGGATATAAATATGGCCCCATGGAACCTATTGAATTTCAACAGATCATACATCAACTCAACCTTTGTCACATCACCACCTTAGCTCATCTAGGTTTACTCCGGTGGGTTCTGCCTCTCGACGCGAGGTTTTATTGGCAAGGTTCGATCTTTGGTGAAGGGGTAAGTCCCATCACTACCCTGGTCTGCTTGTTCTGTCTAAGGCTGTATCGATTAGGTCCAACCTCTTAGTCCGATCAAACGTACTGCATCACGCTCCTGTGAGGCCTATTGGTTTATCAGCTTGCCTCCATCGTCGTTGGCCTTGTGCTGCATCGGTTAGGTCTGACCTACGAGACTAGTGGCGATAGATCAAGCGGTTGCCCCGACGGGTCCTCGTGTGGTGTTTCATCAAAGGAAGTAGCCGATAAGTTATCTTTGTCTCACGCTTCACGCCTAGCGTATCAGCTATTTTGGTCAACACACATGTATACATCTTTCTTATATCCTCAATGATTAATCCGCTAGAGATTGATCTGGTCCTGTCGAATCCGGCATAATACTGTCTCGGTTAGGTCCGATCTATCACGTTCGTATCCAATAGGGCTGGCATTAGGATCTGGTGGGTTTCATTCCTCATCGGCTCAGATAGCTGATGAGATTAGATATAAGCCTACATCGGACATTCGGCCGATAAGCAGCCGATGGCCTCGCCCCGTCCTTTCTATCATTACATCCGATCTAGCCTCCATCATCTCTGTGCCATTAGCTTTGGTCTCATACTATCTCGGTTTGGTCCGATCTATCAAAGCTGGCTCTAATGGTGCCATCACGGCGGTCGCTGGTTCTCATACCTTCAGGGGGATTCGAAACATCATCGACTCTTTGGCCAATAAACCCTTTAATTTATTCCACGCATTTACTACCTACGACTTTATCGGCTTTTTAGTTGATGCTCGAACGCTACCTTCCTATCGACACCTAACCGATAAGGTGAGCCGTATCGGCCCATCGGCCGATTGGCTCATGGATCACATCATCTCTATCTTCTTGTCAATTGCAGGGTCAAATTAATTGGCACGCCCTCAAACCTCAAAGACTAAGGACCTGCACTAAAGCTAAGCAGATCTCCCAGGCCTTCATGTTACCAATGCGCTGTCTTCCCTGATTAGACCTTTGCCGGCTCGCTCACATCTTCACTCAGTCCAATTGGCCCCATGAGATTTTGTGCGCAACATTAGGCTCCATGTGCCCCTACAAAACAACATCACTCTGATAGTTGCTCATTACCAGGGCAAACAATACATGGCCGCCTAGTGCCTCAAGGCTACTCAAGGGTCAAAGTTAAAGATGTGTCAAGTCGTTATAGGTCATACATTCTTAAGTATTCCCCAAAGGATGATATTAAAACTCTTGGAAATGTTGTGCACTACATTGTATTATGGTGGAAAAAGTACATCGTCTTGACATCCAATGACTTAGGTGACGATAGTTTAAACTCTTCAACAAGTGGTGCATCCCCTTGAGGAGGCCCCATCAAGAAGAAAGCCCAACTCCACCGTCGCATCGACAATTGAGCCCAACTCCTGTCCACTTCTCAAGAAGACCTTAACTCCTCCCTTGCCTCCACAAAAGAGCCAAAGTCCACCCCCTCTCCAAAGTAAAAAAAATAGCAGAGCTGCTCAAGTGCATCACAGAAGTCTGCTCCTCCAGCCAAAAAGGGATTATAGGAATCACAACCTCAGGTCTCAGCACATTCAAAGAAGTCAATGAGCGGAAGCATAACTTCCTTGGTCTCAAAGAGCCCGAGAAAGTGATCATGCCGCGTGAGGTACAAGAGCATTTCATTTGGAATACAATGCCATCAGACCCCAAACTTAGAAGAACCTACACCAAAGTTGCATACAATTAATTCTAAATGAAATACGAGAAGAGGTCTGATCTTTTTACCTAATTCTTTTGTTAGGTGTCCATTCGTTATGTGTTATGCAATGAATTCCTTTGTTACGTAGATATTTCTCTTATAAATTTAGAAGAACCTACAACAAAGTTGTTTGCCTAGACCCGAGGATTGTAGACTACAACAACCTTTGTTCCAAATCGCAAGTGGTCGAAGATTACCTTTTCAAGTCTTTGATCAAACTTAAGGCAAATAACTACATACTTTTGCCCTACCTCTTTAGGTATGTGTTCTTTGTACATCTCATTGTATTTGTCATTTGTGCAACAATAAAAAGATGTAATCATATCTTCTCCTTTCTGCAGCAAAATCAGTGGATGGCACTGAATCCTCTTGGCAATCAATAACGAAATTAGTAAGATTTCTATCTTTGATAGCCTAAGAAAGCCACAAGAACAATACCAATCCATCATGGACGCACTCAACAGAGCATATAAGAAGTACAAGTCTAGGAAATCTAACGAACAATATGCTATGGGCACATCCTACTTTCAGGTTTACTTGCATAACTATATCCTTCAACAGCCTACTGGTAACAATGAATGTGGGTTCTACGTCATGTGGTACATACAATACTTCATAAATGATGGCAACATCTACACTAACACTAAGGTATGATGACTTGTTGATAATGAACAAGCAAAAACAAACTTATATTCTATTACTAAAATAGACATATATTCTTCTGTCATAGAAATTGGGTCTCGAAAAAAGTGAATTACTACCACATGTCTCCAACGCCCTCATCAAAAACATTTGTGTGTTCATTCATAATCATGTTGCAAACCCAAATGGCAATTATAGCTTATCTAAAGCACCACTAGAACATGCAGACCTAATATCGGTCATTTTGCCCTCTTGTACTGAAATAGCTACTACTTCTAAGAAGAAAACTGAGAAAATTGAAATGTAATAGCTAGATGATGTAGTTTTGATATGTTTTTCAGTTTTCAAACTTGTTATATATAACTTAAAGTTTTGAGATGGCACTTTATTGATCACTTTTTTTAGGGTTTCCCAACTTTGTCACTTTGTTTATTATTATTTTTAAATTTTCTTTGCATTTAAGTCTTAATTTCTCCATGATATTTGCATGGCTGGTTTTCTAGTAAAGTTATGATAATCTTAAATACATTGCATGCATTGTTTAAATGAAATCATGGCCAAATAATTTATTTATGTGCCTTGTGTTTATAACGTGGGTCTATCCAAAATTAAAAAACTTTCAGATTATAACTATTGGTTTACTCATAATTATGTAAATAGTGCTTGGGTTTATATTTATGTTTATGTTTAAAAAGTGCTTATCTTTAAATAATTAACTTAAAAGAATCTAGCACAGTAATCCCACATGTTTATGTTTATGTATATGGATGTGGATGTATATGGATATGAACATGAATGTGAATTTGGAGGTATGTAGATGTGGATGTGTATTTAAATGTGGATATGGATGCTGGGATTCTAGGTGATTTCTGTAGTGTATGGAGATATATAATCTTAACTAAGTAGGTAATTATCCTTCTGTCTTGTTCAAAAATACATATTAATCTAATTGTTGAAAAAAGGTGATTGATGCATGAAGGCAAAAAGAAAAAAAAACAGTCACTTGACAAATAGAGACACATATTTCTCTCTATATATCCATGTGTTGAGGTGGAGATTAATCTCTTTATCTCTCACATGGAAGTATTCCCCTTTTGTTTACCATGGAAATCTTGAATTAATGGAGTATGCACGAGCTAAACTGTATACAAGCCATGAAAGATAGTTTGCTGAAATCAAACTGGTATTCATTATTTTACATCCTCAAAGCATGAGGAATAAAGAGAACCGTGTGGACAGTGAACTAGCTATCTTCAACAACTTAAATTAATTTTAGCTTGTGATTGGTAGGTAGCAGGTCGATCATCTCTCTAGGCCGACGACCCTTCATTAATTAGTAACGTTTTGTGTAAATATGATTTTATTTCGCCGGCAACATATCGACAACCTAAGTTGCTATACGTGTGGTAACAAAAAGATTTGCAGGCAAGCCACATTTCTCAGCTTGATTGCTAACGATTGAATGGTAATCGAGCTGCTGCTACGTGTCGCTGTATATATGTTTGTTATTTCTGATACAGCAGCATGAGAAAGTATGTTTGTTATCCTTACTTTTTCATGTGTCCTTTTTATCATAAAAACAGGATTAATCTTGTCCTGCCAGAATTAAGGCAAGTCAACAACAAGGGAAGGGCAACGTCTAACGAGAAAACTTTTAATTAATCAGTAAATTTTACAAAACTGTATGATATGCTTCCTTTATCCCAAAATGTTTCTTCTTCTAGCATTTAAATTTAATTCTCCCCATCAACACCCTAATTTCAATCAATCGGAACTATGAGAGAATGTTGCATAAAATTCTGTGTATTATATATACCTTTTTTTGTAAAACCTAAATATTATAACTTGTAGAATATAACCTGCTTGTTGTGGTCATAAGGTTTCAAAAAATCCAACATCTACTTAAAGCATAAAAAGTATAATATGTTGGCCAGGCACGCAATTGTTCGTGCAACAAATTGTTTATAAAATTTTTAATTATTGATTTCTTCGTTAAGGCTATTTCTTTCAATCTTGGCTATTTTGAACAATATTGTTATTAAAATTAGTTGAGATTTAAGAAAGGTGGGTTGGGAAACTCACGTTTTCCACAACTTCGACGATAAAATAAGATTTTCTAAGATTTTTCACCAATCAGCCATAAATCCTTGACATGATCTCCTCAATTTTGTGGTAAATGTATTCTGTTAGACGTTGGCGAGACCAGCTGTATGTCCCTGGGTCAAGTCCGAGTGAGGCAGGTACCGATGAGGAAATAAATAAAACGGTACAACATTGTAACATCCCACCTTATAAGAAAGTGATGCTCTTAATGCATTGTGCTTCTAGAATGATTTTAGCTTCAGATTTAAGAATTTAACTTGATCAAATATCTTTTAAAATAAGGCTAACTTTGGCATACGGGATAATCCATCGTCCGATACAGTTCTTGGTATATGTGGTGAAGTACCTTGCCATAACGCAGTACTGTTTCTTGATGTAGAATGAAGTAGGTGGCTATATAGATGAATGGTGACAGATGGATGGATGAAACGTGGCCATTTGCTACAACTGTCGGCCACCGCTATTGGCTTTGTACTGTTGCCTCACCTTCTCCACGCACGTTTCTCACCTCATTATCCTTAATTAATTACAGGTTGCGAGTTTATACAAGGACAACTTCATTGAGATGTATACGCACCCCACTCACCGTTGAGTAGGTTCAAAGATCTCTCGGACAATTCATACCTGAGAAAGCTAATGCGCCGACACGCGCTGCCCACGAACGCTCCTGATATATATACGCCTATGCGCTTTGCTTCTCCTATTTTGGATTTCCTTATGTGCGTGCGTCAATTCGGATTCCCCCATGATGTTTGTTTCTACTCTTGGTTCGGTTTCCCATTTTTTTAAAATTTTACTCTGCATGTGTGATTCTTATTTTCATGGATGAATTTTTTTTCTCCTACAAAAGTTTTTCTAAATAAGTTTTGTATTTTCAGGTGAATTTTTAGTGTACAATGTTTTTTATGAAAAAATTTCCAACTTGTAGTGCAAGTTAAAATATATAATTCTTATAGATTTTTTGGTGCTAAAAATACCTTCTATATAAATTGTTGACTCTGTTATAAAGAATCTCGTTAAAGCGCTGGGAAGGGGGTGCTACCACATGCGATCGCATTCGTGACCCGGGAATGCTTTCATACTCGCGTACTAGGAGACCCCAAAGCATATCATCTCTCGTTTGGTTGGGCCATGGATTTTCGAGACGAACTGTGCATGAAACGGTGCAAGATTTATATTGATAAAGCAAGAGAAAATTATAAAATCGTAGGCATGAAGGTTATAACTAGAAAAAATAAAAACAAGCCATACTAAGTGCCTACAACAAAAACATCCTCGACTGAAGTAACAAACAGGAGCACACCATCTTAGTACACTCAACTCTATCCACGTTTTTAGGTCTGAGGAGAAGACAGGTGGTGGCCCGAGCCGCTTCACGGGTGACGCAGGCGTGGGGAAAAAATTTGGCATATGATCCACCGCAATTTAACGTTGGGCATGGAAGAGCACTAGACAAGAAGATTCACAAATTAGTTGACAAAGACACATGGAAGTACACAGCCCGGGCTGTGCTAAGGCGATTGAATTAACATTGGATCATTTTTTGTTATGGACTATTTATATTTATGGCTCCATTTTTACATAAAGAACAAACAAACTTTTAACACGTATTTTACCGTTATTTACAAATGTTTGCACTGCAAATTCAAAATTAACTTTTAAACTGTATTTTTTTATAGTACTCACTCTTTGGGAGAGGATCCAAGTAGCTAACATAAAGTAATAAAAAATTAATCTATATTAAAATTGATAAAATTATTTTATATTGAAATTGATAAAATTAGTTTATATTAGAATTGACATTCCATAATTGAGTTATACTAAATTTGTTAATAGCAAAGTGTTATACGTATTTGTAAGTGAATTTATGTTTGAAAAATATTTTTTATATATATGTAGTTATTTAATGTTAAAAATAGATAAAAATCACTAAAAAAATTTAGCGTAATTTTGAACGAAAATTAATAAATTAAATTTTAAAGTTTGCTAGGATAAAAGTACGAACAAACCGATTACAAGACACGATCCAACCTGGAGTAGTAGGCTAGTGACGACGACGAGAGCAAGCTAGAAAGTTGAGTCAGCGTGGGTTTGTATACGCCAAAAGCTAGGTCGAGCTTACTCGACAGACAAGTCGAAGGTTAGCTAGTCGACGTAACGGGTCGACGGTCTAAGTAGAGGCATGGGTGGGTAGGAGCCACTAAGCGGTTAACAGACAGATCCAGTGTGACAGTGATGCGTGCACGCAAGAGCGTGCAGGCACACAGAGACTGAACGGCTGGTAGTGGGCGTGGAGACTAAATGGCTGATGGGTTGATCCATCCTTATCCCAGTTTTCTCAACCAAAAAAAATTCCTGCGCGCCTCTCCCCCACAAAGCCCCCCCCCCCCCCCCCCATCAGTATATGTGATGTGAGGTGATCGGCTACACCAAATAACAAACGCGCCCGGTGATTGCACCATTGAGCGAGAACTGAAGCGCTAAACGCATATGTTAACCATGTGTTCAAGGACAGACTACCTCCAGCCTCCACGATGCTATTGGCAGCAATTTGCAGCTCCGGAGATGCCACATGTGTCATCAACAAACAAATACTCCCTCCGTTTCGTATTATAAATTATTTTAAGTTAAATTTCTATATATTTAATTAAGTTTATAAAAAACATAGCAATATTTATAATGTTTTATTAAATCTAACATTAATATAAAAATATTAATATATTAATATATTTTTTATAAATTTTATTAAATATAAATGAAGGGAGTACTCATAAAATGGGCTAACGGAAAGCCTAGACTGAACAGTTGTTAATTCAGTGTTCATATGTACCGCTGACCACACATCATGTTGTGCTCTAAATGTAAAAGGTATATATAAGCAGGTTTCAGGTTGATTGGTCACCCTCAGCAGTTACGAGGACCACTACCAGCAGTTCCAGCGTAAAGCACGAAACGTAGCTGGACAGACCTGCCCTTAATGCAAGGTCACATGATTAGCAGTTAGCATCAAACATAAAACAGAGCAAACAAACTCTTTGCTTTAGTAAACACTAAACCGACACTGTCGTCAAACCATCTTCCTGTAGAGTTGCAGAACTCATGCTCTGTTTCATCCAAGGCAGAAAACTGTATCTGTGGAGTATTATACTGTTCCCTATGAAATCCACTAGGTTCTGAACAAACCCGTGTAACATCAACCCATTATCTGTTATTGACATAAATGGATGTCCTTCAGAAGCATGAAATCGAATGAACAGCATGAAACCAACAGAGCGCAGAAATCATATACATAAATACGCATGCAAACTTCATGTTATTCGCACTGAAAAGAAAGGAACATAGTATGCAAATCCAAAATCCAGTCGGCTGCCCATTGACAGGTCCTGGAAAGTTACATGATAACAACGCATGTACCCCCGCAAAAAAACAAAAAAAAGAAGATAACAACGCAAGTACACAATTCACGTTACTGGCCACCGGGAGAAGAGAGCGACAGCTAACATGCACTCAAATCCAAAACCAGACCACCGTCCAGTGATAGCTACACGGATGGACAGTGACAAGATAACAATGCACGCCGGCCTGGACAATCGGACAGGCCAAAATCGTCGGTCTTAACATGACACAGTACCAGCCAGCCAGATGTTGGCATGTCCGCGTCATTGACAGTGCACCCACTATATCCATGATAAAACTGGACTGCCAAATCACAAGACAATAAAATGTTGAACCATAAAGGTAAAAAGGTGAGAAAGAGAAGTCTGTATGCACTCATTGAGGCAATCAGGTTATGGGCAATATGATTACATGCACTCTACAATTAATTTACATACAAATTTGTATAAAAGAACTGCTATAAAAGCTTACAGATGCAGCAAGTTTTCTGGATACACATATAAACCGCATAACTTAAATATATATGAGTTTACCGAGAACAAGAATTTACACCTATGTTATACAAGAATGGAAGAGATCGTTTATTTTTATAAGAACAACGCCAGCATATACATTATATGTAGAAAGAATAAATAAGATACATAAATAACAAATGGGGAGGTAAAAATGCACAGAAGAATGTGGTTGGAGGACATGGGGTAAATTTCCACATCACTCACTTATCTTCACTCTCCTTCGTAGAGGGCAAACAATATTGCCTTCTTAGCTGTGGCTACCATGTGTTAATTATCGGGATGTTGAACTTGCAGGAAATATTAAAGAACTGAAGTCATGGTCTAGACCTCAAATTGTCTCAGTGTGGACTCCAGCAGCTGATGGCTGGGGCAGATCATCTCCATCACTCTCATACCATCCTTGTAAATTTTGAAGGTTGGAACTGTCTTGACATTTTCTAATTGTGTAACTGTGGGGTTCTCAGTTATATCCACCTATGTCAAAATCAAAGAAGCATGTTGACAGAGATCACAATAAGAAATCAGAAGCACATAAATCATGAGAAGCTGCTAGTTACCTTGAGGAAATTAACAGATGGATATTTCGTACACAGTGCATCCACAAATGGGGCAATGTCAGAACATTGCAGGTTTAAAGGTGACATGAAATGAACAACAGAAACACCTGCAACAATGCAATATTCTATCAATTATTCAAGTTTGCTATACAATCTAAAATACCTGTTGTCCTATGACTTTAGTGGTCCATTTTCTAGATTGTAGTTTTGCAGAATGGCACACATGGAAACAATGAAATGGGAATATGTTCGATAATGTTGCGCCTAATATTATAATCTGGAAAATTCTCTCAAGAAAAAGCCCCTCTGAATGTGCATCAAATCAAGGAGCATACACATTTTTATTTGCTAGACTCTTACCACATAATGTCTTAATCCCCTAAGGTTGTAATTTTATTTTTTTTCTTTTTGTACATAAAGCTTCGGTGTTTTACCATATCTCTGTAGGACCTCCCCTACAGTTTCCAAACGAGAGAGAGATATGGAAGTTTTGCAAACTGAACGCCTGTCTTTGTATTATTCCAGGACAGTGCTTCTTAAATCAACTAAATTGAAAGTTTCGACACCAATGTTATGGAAGAAAGATAAGGCGATGACTAGAGCATATACCTGGCAAGGTTGTAGCCATCTGGAATTGTTCTGTTCCTACAAGTGCTTCAACCTCTCCTCCAAACTTCATATTGGATACGTTCTCACCTCGGGATGACCTAAGAGAAACAAGGGCATGGAAATGCCCCTCTGCTACCTCAGTGTCACCAGGAAGTTCCCTCCTAAGAACCTCATAATCTTTCACGGAATCTGCCCATTGTTCGATCTAATCACCAAAGAAGCAAGCAGAGTGCACAACATAAGTCTTGCAGCATCAATCAACATGCGTATGAAAGCATCTTGATTGTGCAAAGCATTACCTTGCCATAGGAAGCTGCACGTCTTAGAAGAGCCTTCCAATAGTTGGGCTGAATCTTAAGGGCTTCATTGCAGTCCTCAATAGACTTCTCCCATTGCCCTAACTTGAACATGCAAGCAGCCCTATTGCAGTAGAGGACTGAATTTGCAGGGTGATGCTTGAGCCCTTCACCATATGCTTGACAAGCTTCTGCAAATTTTCCAGAATGAAAGAGTTCATTCCCTAAGGACCGTGCTTGGGTAACAGTTCTCACATTCTTATGCATGGCCATCACTTCAGTGTTTCCAGAATCTAGTTTCCTAGCTTTCTCCACTGATGACAGAGCAGCATCAAACCTGCAAAGAACAATTGTTTTTAGGATAATTTTTTCTTAATGATTTTTACAATCTAGCTTCTTGTGCATTTCTATTTGCCATGGTGGCCAAAAGTTGAAAACAAAAGTAATGTCCACACATGATATGGTAGATGTAATCTATACTCAAAGCAGGAATATGAACTTCTACATGTGCTGTAGTTAAAAATATATGTTAAATTACCTTCCAAATGCTATGTCAACTTGGGCAAGTACATAGTAGAGATATGAGTTGGCCTGAAACCCACAGAACATCATGTCCTGTGAGCATGAGGATGAACAATCAAGCTTGAATGCTCTAGAAATCGCCAAATCAGCCTCACCAAGTTGAATGATCTGGAGAAGAGCTTCCGCTCTAGAAGCAAAGAGCTGCAGTTGGTACAATATATAAATAACATTCTGTAATCAGGACATGGCTAGCTGATAACAATTAAAATGGAGGACACTCGACCATTGCACAAGAGTCTGCTCCTGCCGCAATTGCAGCATTGCATTCGCTCAGTGCGCTCTTCCAGTTGCCAATCTTGCGTGCATCAACAAGTCTCCCCAAGTGTTTTTCTACTGCTTCTAATTTGTGTAACTCTACAACATCTGGCTGCAGGCCACCCATGCCAATTTGCTTCCGAGCATCAGCAGTGTGCCCAAGCCTGCAATATTTAGTAATATAATATCAAAAAAAAGTACACAGATAAGAAGCAAATATCACAAATGCAGGGACCGAAGTGATAGAATGACCATGACTACCTGCCCACCACAATATCCACTATCACTGGAAAAACAAAAATCAAAATGAATTGCATCAGCAAATACAAGAGCAGAGAGTGTGTCACAAGGTTAGCTTTTATAGTCACTACTATAAAACTTAATGTTCCCTTTCTTCTCATTCTTTGCAGTCCAAAACTACATTCCACAAAACGGTCAATCATTGGGATGTGAAATGTTCTAAATTAAGCTATAAGAAGCAGAGATCTCACTCCATGAATATTGCCACCAAGTACAACCAAAATTCAGCAACACAACATCCATATGGCACAGTTAACTTCAATTACCAAATAGAGGTATAATTAAGCGGTTCGATACGGAGCTCAGGGTATTTAGATGAGAACTTATCAATTTAGGCAGTTAGGCGTTGACACAGTCGCACAGAGAACTGTTTCCACCGACAATGCAACACAAAGAATTGCTAGCACGCAACATTAAAGGAACTTTACGCTACAGCGATCACCTTATTTGCAGCGACGCGAGGCGCTGGTGCGCGCGGCCGTAGGATGGATCGAGCCGGATGGCCTCCTCGCACTCCCTGACGGCCTCGCCGAGGCGGTTGAGCCCGATGAGCGCCGCGGCACGGTTGGCTCGGCACGCAGCGCTGTCTGGACAGAGGGCAAGCGCGCGGTCGTACAGCCGCAGCGCCTCCTCGAAGCAGCTGTTCCTGTACTGCTCGTTCCCGGCGCGCCTAATCTCCTCCGCCTCGGCGCTCGCCGTCGACATACTGACCGACGGCACGTGGTCCTCGGAGACCGCAGCGGCGGCTGCGCCGGCGCCCGCAGTACATCGCGCGCGGATGACGCTTCCGTGGCCGTAGTTACCGGTGCCGGAGCCAAGCACGTCGCGGCGGACGGCACGGGGCGGCGGCACTGGCGGCGTGGTGGCGACGCGGCCAGAGGGGCAGATGTTGCCCGCAGGGAACGCGCCAGTGGCGAGCGCCGAGGTGGCCGTGCTCGACCCGGCGGCACCCGCGCTCGAGCACGACGTGTAGATGAGCGGACCAGGGCCCCCCGAGCACCGGTACCCACCACCAGCAGCAGACGCCTCGCAAGGCCCAAACCCCTCGCCGTAGTAGTAGTCACCACGGCGCGCGGCGACGCCGGACGCCGCCACGCCCGTTCCCGGAGCCGAACCCGCCGCCCTAGGCACGGAACCCGAGGACCCGGACGAGGAGGAGGTGGGGGTGGGGACCCTGGAGTGGACCAGGGGGGAGACGGGGGAGAGGCGACCCGGCGGCGGCGGTGGGAGTGAGTCGGGCTTGTCCCGAAGCGCGGCGGCGGCGAGGGCGTCGGAGAGGGAGCCCGGCATTGGCGCGCGGTGGGGCATTCTGGCGAGCACCGAGCCACCGACCGACCACACGTGCCGGGGGTGCGAATTGGGGGGGGCAGGGCTAACGGCGGAGGGGACGGCGCATGTCGCGAGGGTGGCGGTGGGGTGGTGGTTTAGGGGGAGGGTATCCCTCCCGTGAGGTTATGGAGCGGAGGAAGAAGCACGCAAGGAAGGAAGCGATGCTAGATTCGGTGGCGCTACTTATACTGCTAATTTAACTGTTAAAAAGTAGGCTTCGCTCAGCGGTGTAAACGGTAGGAAAACTTCGCGATTATCTTTTTCGATCATTTCCGTTTCTAAATTTATTTTTTTTAATTTTTATCAATATAGTATTAAAGTCACCACTAAATAATTAAATTTATAAATATGAGAAATTTCCAAGCTTTTTTTAAAAAATAATATCAAATGATATTGTAAACGGTAGCAAACTTCCTGATTATCTTTTTCGATCATTTCCGTTTCTAAATTTATTTTTTTTAATTTTTATCAATATAGTATTAAAGTCACCACTAAATAATTAAATTTATAAATATGAAAAATTTCCAACTTTTTTTTTAAAAAATAATATCAAATGATATTGTAAACAGTAGGAAAACTTCCCGATTATCTTTTTCGATCATTTCCGTTTCTAAATTTAATTTTTAAATTTTTATCTAAAGTCATCACTAAATAATTAAATTTATAAATACGAGAAATTTCCAGTTGTTTTTAAAAAATAATGTCAAATAATATTGTTTGTGGGCGTTTTTATCCTTAGCTTCACTGACGCAGTGGCGTTTAATAAAGAGGGTAGTATTTTTTTGATTATATGGTAGACGCACATGCACAGTAAACACATAATACCATACTCATACACCGTGAATATCCCTAACTGATACTCAAGTGGATAAAAAGCAGCCACACATCTCTGATCTCATAAAAATTTTATGTTAAAATCATGTAATATTCATTAGCTATGTACTTCTAGATCTGACTTTATTTTTACTTTTAGGGTGTAAGCGGTTAACAACTTGGAATGTAACCCAAAATATTTTTTCTAAAAAAACAAATGCTAATTAATATGTTATGGTTAAACCTTTCATTTGCTTAGTCTATTTATCCCCAAATTATATAAACTCCTTATCTTAATAATAATAATAATGATCTATCTATTTACTCCCAAATTATATAAATTTATAATAAAATACACTATGTAGCAATTGCGTTTTGCTTATTATGTAGTACACCTTTATACCATTTCTAGCAATACCCTATATTTTAGAGACTAAAGGCTAAGTAGGGCTACCAAATTTAAACAGTGGGCTCCAATCCTAGCAGCAATATCCGTATATCTTTCTTTTCTATTTCAAATTATATTGAATAGATAGGTTAAAAAAACTATCTAATCTACTATTCACATTATTTTCTCCTTTTTCACATGCAGCACGTGAGCGCTACAAAGACTGTCCAGATTCAACTCTTTGAAATTAGAACAAACTAACTCAACCTAAGTGGACAAAAGCTCAATTGGACCCTATCGGAGAACTAACCATCAAAAACTTCTAAAAACTACAAAAATATAACTGATTTTTAGAGATCCTGATAACAATAGAGAGGGACACACGAGGTCAGGACGTGCACCTGCGTGAGGGAAACGTAACTACCAAGTAGAAGCGTGGGATGGGGGCTTGAGGAGAAAATTTGGGTCTCTATAGTTAGATCTTATTTTTGGCCTCAGATTCATAATGTGCATAGAGACTATTTGTGGGTGCGGCTAGAGATGCTCCAAGGGCATTCGCAATGCTCTGTGGCACATAGTGGCCGTAAGATGGAACCCACAACCACGTATATTTTTGTTTGTAGCAAGTGCTACAATATTTAAGATATCTTCTTGAGCATATGTTAGGGCACAAAAAAAAATAGTTTCTACTCATCTTTTAGTACGAAGAATCAAAACCAACATATATATTGAAAAAGATATAAAGTATTTTTCTATTTCTTATTTCTAGCTCTAAGTTTAAGGTCGTCCATAGTAATATTTTAAATAGAACTCCTCTCCCAATGTATAAAGTTGAAGATTAATTTATTGCACATGGCAGATGCCTTAAAAAATTTGGAAAAATTACCGTGAGTAGAGGGTTTCATATTAAACAGTTCAGCAAGGCCACAAAGTCTGAATGATTTCGCTTGAGTAGAGGGGTTCATATTAAACGGTTGGGCAAGGCCATAAAATAAGGACGTTGTGATTTGAAGGGCAAACTCGTTAATAAGGGTAAACATTATGGTTTTATTCCGGTTTTCAACAAGTTTGACCCATTTAATTGAGCAATAAGTGAACCGATAAATTATACCAGTTTTATCGAGACTATTCATAATGTCTAGTGAACTATTTCAGAATTTTTGACACATAGTTTAATTATTTAAGTTGTTTTAATGCGTATGAATGCATGGAAAATTTTTAAAAAAGAAAATGAATTCAAAACACAAAGGGCACTATGACATTGCTCGAAATATTAATTTAGTGTTTTACAATTTTAGCTTATTTGCTCAAAATATTAATTTAAGATTTTATACAGAAAGGCATTAGGGTTTTCTAACTGGCGATAAACACTAAGATAATAACGATAATAGCACGATAAACCCACTAAATTAAATTTTAAAAATATATTTTTAAAAAAATTATATAATTTCTTATGGTGTACGACACGGTTAGTAGCCGTACCCGGTGGTAGAAACCCCCCCCCTCAAGTGCGCATGAGACGAGGGCATCGCTAGCCCACCCTGCTCTTGGCGGGGCCTTCTGTGCTCGCAAGCTTGCCGCCGGGGAGCCCTTCCGATGCGCAGCGCTCACCCCGCTGTACTGAAAATTGTTCTGTTGCCATGATGCTACTGCGTTCCTGTATTAGCAGGTAGGACAAAAGGAAGAATCAAGAGGCCTACCGTCCAAACAAATGCTGTGGTTAGGTTAGATTAAGCAATTAGATTAATCCGTACTAGTGCTGAGGGCGGACGGCCCAGCCCGCGCTGCAGACAACATGGAGCTAGCCTACATGGGCCGGGAGCGCGGGAAAACTCGCCCCCAAATGGCGCGCGGCGGCGGGAAAAAAAAAAACTAATCCCCAATCCCCTCGTTATCATCTTCCCGGCGCCGCTGTCTCCCGTTCCCTCCCCACCCTACCCCGAGAGAGCGGGAGCGATCCCCCGGTTCGCCGCCGCAGTCCGCGCCCAACTCCCTCCCTCCCACCCTCCTAAGATTTGACTCCCCCCCGCCGCTCAGGCGCGGGAGGGCGGGGGGTGGTGCGTCGATTGGCGCGCGGCCGCCATGGACTCGGCGGTGCTCTCGCTCACCTGTGCCGGCCTCGGTGGCGCCGAGGAGGAGGACGACGGCGCGGTCGTTGGCTACGCCAAGAGGGAGCACTGCCTTGGTATGTATCACCTCCACAGATCCCCACGCCTCCTCCGCTACTGCTCTTCGGTTCGGCTCCATTTCGATTCCGCGACGCAGTGGTCGCTAAATTGTGTTGCGTAATTTTATTTTATTTTTTTGTTTTTCAGATAATCTGAAGGATCTGCAGAGATTCCTGCGGCGGAGAGGTTTTCAAGCAGGTTTGCAAGTGGAAGATCGCATCTAGAGATCTGGTGCCCATCATCGAGAATTACCAGGCCGATCGCAACCTGGTGATCACGGCAGGTAAAATGTTTTTCTCTCTGAAAGGCCATATAATGAGTTTGGCTCGAACAATCTCCCAAGGGCTCACATTCTGGGCCTATTTATTAAATCAGTCTAATCCAAAGTCTTTCTTTTTTAGTCCATAGTTTTCTTGCTTAACCAATCTGTAGTTTTGAACTTTGCGAAATAACGAGCATGACGTGTGGAAACAAATGCATGAATGAGTCAGGAAGCATCTAGACTAGGTGAATATAAGCTGTTTTGGACACTGAAGCTGTCCGCAATGAAACTTCGATTACCAATTCTTGATTAATTAGGCAAATTTCCTGCACAGTTACGTGGCTACGGCCTAGGCTGTCGCTTAGGAAGTGAGAATACAATGTATTACTTATATGGTTGTAATATCTCTAATAATATCAGGTATCGTACATAATGGTTTGATGGCTTCTATTTGTACATATAAGGAACAGCTAGGTTCTACTGGATTGTATTGTTATTTTTTCATAAGCAGTAGAAGCAAGCTACCTGCCTACTTTGACAATACGTTCTTTTCACAATTGTTGCTAGTTTCAACTTCTGTGATAGGGTCTTTTAATGATTCCATCCTTTAGATTAAGTTAGAGACTAATAATTTGCATAAGAATGCATACCACCGTTCTTGCCTGCTTGCATCTTGTGAGCATGTTGTGGTAGCATGTATTGAAAGCACTCGTGTTATATTGTTGTTCAAAGTAATCATTTGTAGTTAGTATGGAACATGGAGTTTGCATTCAGCTATATCTACATGACTATATTATATGCCTTTTTCCCCTACAAAAAAAAATACCATGCCTTCATTTGGATTCATACTTGATGCAGCGCTATGAGATTAAATGTTTTCCCTTCCCTTTCTGTTTTGAAGTGAAAGTGCTGGTATTCCTTACAAGGCCTGTGGAGCCGTCATCGGAGGATGTTGCACAACAGATAGAGTATCTTTGGGATCTGAAGGCAGCACTAACACACAATGTTGCTATGGCTGTCATCGTGTCTCTTCTTGAACATCTGCTGGATCGTTTGGAAAGGTAAATTATATTTCACTGTCTTTTTTCTCAAGAGATGATATTCCTGTTCAATCAGGAAACCCATTCTGTCAAGAATAGACAATCTTCTAATTTACATATTCCATAGCATAAAGTACCTCATGATTACTGAAAGAGTGGAGCACGCTTACCAGGATACACTATTGTGCAGTCAATTTACTGCCGTCACCCCTTTCTACCCTCTCCTACTTGCAATGAACTTTGTTTTCTTATATATTTTCGTTCTGTTCTTCAGTTCTTTACTAAATCTAGTTTGCTGTATTTCCTCTGTTCTTGCAACTTGAGTAGTCATGCTTTACTTTTCAATGGCAACCAGATCTTCATTCACAGAAGATGACTGGAAGCTTGTCCAGTTGGTGTTTACTTTGTTCCGCAACATCTTGGCTATTCAAGAAATCACATTGGCTCAGAAGGCATCTAGAGAAGCTACCCAGTTGCTCTGTCTAGCTGGCAACCTTTTAGAGCTCATGTTTAAAGAGAATGTGATGGACCTAATCTTAGTGCTGACTCAGCATATCGTTGAGCCATCTGGTTATCTCAAGTAGGAAAACCTTCTATTGGAAATCTTTCATTACCTTTTCTTAGGTCGGGATCCAGAATTGATAGCCAGAGCTTCTACTGAAGGTTCAAATGTATTTATTTTTTTCAAAGCCTTTCTCCAAGTTTTATTAGCTATATAAATCACCAGATGCACACTTTTCCTTTAATTCTCAATTGAAATACTCATGCTTACTCTATTCATATTCTGCAGGAACATGTTGAAGGAAATATCGATACATCTGTACAGTTGTTGAGATTAATGAAGGAGGAAGAGAGGAAAAATAGGATGTTCAGGCAACGAAATTCAGAGCATCACTCAATCAGTGGAATTTTTACATGCACGGCAGTGGTACCATCTATTATCAAATGCTACAAGTTGAATCCTTCACTATAAGCAGATAATTCTTTGTTGTTTACTTTGTTTCACTTGAACTACAGGATGGATCTAAATCCTTGTGCAAAGGGAACCCCAAGTCCACATATGTAAATAGCCTAAGGAAAATACATAATGTCCAAAGAGGGCCCCAGAAAAGGATAGCCTGGGATAATGAGCTTCTCTACACACCGAGAGGGTACTATGGAGGTGCTAAGAAATTTCCTGAATCAATTTTTATCTGGAGGATACAATGGTGAGTTACTTAGTCATTTCATTTTTTTTGCTAACCAGAACTACTATTCCCCATTTTCATGTAAGCTTGAGATAACACAGTGCTTACCAGTCATCATGCAGTCTGTCTGTGATGATATCGTAAAGGAGCATCATTCTATCCAGAAATCTGATACCATCACATTCTTCAAAGTTGCTTGATTTGCCTTAGCTTTTCAACATGAGAAGGCATCGAATGCTCAGGTATTGAACTATAAACTCATGGGCCATTTGTGCTGCATTCTTATGGTCACTGTTTTTGCCTGTTGTACTGTAGTGTCTATCGGTGTTAAAAGAACAGTTCCGGAAATAACATGACTCACTGTATGGGCTGGTATTCAGTATGTTAGTTGTAATCCTGACATAAGGAGTGGTCAAGTTAATTTTGAATTACTAAGTTACAAGTCCAAATTGGTTTTGACTAGTAAAGATGCATGGAAAAGGAAGAGAGAGGAAAATTGGACTTTACTAGGCCAATGAACTAATGCTTAGCTAGCATTAGCTAGTAAGTACTTAAAGTTTGTAGGGTTATGTAGTTGTCCCATGAGTTGTAAGGTTGAAGTAGTATAAGTGAAATAGGAATAGACTACTAGCTAGTGCTTAGTTAATAGTGAGTTTTCTTCTATGTATGACAGTTGTGTGTGTTTATAAAAGGACTTGATGTCTCCATGTAAAACTTAGTTCATGGTGTGTGAAACTTCAATAGTGTACATTGTTACGTCTATACCTTGTGTTCTTCCACAAAAGGGCATTAACACTACAAGTAGTAGTGCTATTTTCAACACTGTATACATATCTCAGTAAAAAAAAGTAAAACTTTATCCTACATTTTTATAGTATTTTCAACTTCAAACAGCATATAATAACGGATATTACCTAAAGCAAAAAATAAAGGCCCAAAACAATCACATATGATTGGTTTCTCTTACCCGGGTGTGGACCATGGATTGCAACTACAGTAGTGTAGCAGCAAGGGAGAGGAAGGCTTTATCTTTCCTGAAAAGACTATCCATTTTTCTGAATAATTAGTTGACTTGCCAGAAAGATTATTTAGTAACTTATCTACTAGTTAGTAAAGCTATCATCTACTAACTTATAATTAGTTAGTAAAGCCATTGTTATTGGTTCCATTAAGCAAGAAATAAACTAAATCTGTATCACCCCTCTGTTCTCTATATGGGTCAAAGAGCCTTGTTGCATGGCCGGAGAAGAGCCCTGCTGGGCAAGATCTGCCCATGGTCCTCAGACTTGTATAAAACCATGTCTTTGTCGGGCCCATATAAAACCATGTGCAACTTGCATTTCTTATATATGGCCAGCTGTTTCAGTTGTTTCATATTCTTATCATGCAAGGAAATTTTTCTTGGTATAATCTGTTGGAGCAGCAATTCTGAAATTGTCAAGAGTTACATCCATCTTTTCCTAGTGCAATCTAAGTTGTAGATTAGTGATGTTTTCATTGCCTCACCTTATTTGCATCGCATACTTTACTTACAAAATTTATAACTATTCATGCTGATATCGGACTATCATCTTTTTTCCATGATGTTTTATGACATTGTTAACCTCTTTTTGTCAGAAATCTAATGCTGGGGTCCAACTGCCTGAGGCTTCTCCTAGCAATCACCTTAATGATAATTTACCATTTCAAGGTGACATATGTGGACCTGTTGCAGCCACATTAAATGAAGATATGTTTAACTTAGTCATTTCCAGGTGGCGTGAGACCTATGATGGCCTGAAGGAAACAAATGATTACAAAACTCTTTCAGCAGCTGGGTCTCTAATGAACAACATGGTAAGAAAATATGTCTACCAACATTTCAGGCTAGTAACTCTTGCCTGACTCTATACTAGTCTGATGAACCTCATCAGCTCATTTGTTATCTGAGAACAACGTAGAATTTGATCTGCAACGAGAATTACAATTTATCATTAACTTGAGAAAGAGAATCTAATATACTCCCTCTGTTTTTTTAATAGATAACGCCGTTAATTTTTCAACACATGTTTGACCATTCATTTTATTCAAAAAACTCATCTATCATTTATTTGATTGTGACTTGATTTTTTATTAAATGTGCTTTAACCATAATGTACATTTTTGCATATTTGCACAATTTCTAAATAAGATAAATGGTCAAATATGTGCCAAAAAGTCAATGGCATCATTCTTTAAAAACCGGAGGCAGTACTTTACAAAGAAAGCCTCTCAAACCTGCCTAGTTCAGTTAGTTCTACTGTCTTAATGCCTTCTCCAGTTATGACTTTATGTACATTCCAAATCCACATGCTGAAAAACCTTATCTTGCAGATTGACATGGTATATTTGGTGCTTAAAGTACTTCCTGATGATTCAAGGGAATCTCAAACAGCTCGTGTTTTACTGTATAAGCTGTTTTATGATCAGACAGAGCAAGGGCTCACTCAATTTCTGCTGAACTTATTCAGATCATTTGATACTCATAAGCAACCAAACAGGTTTGTACAAGTGATTCCTTTTGGATATCTATATGAGGAAAAAGGTCCAAATTTACTATGGGGTCCTTTGTGTGTGTGCAAGCTGCTACATTCTGCAAATAGTAGTTTTTGTGAAAGGGCATTGCATATTTTGGAATGCAACTGGTTTCTGGACAATGATGGTCCACTCTTTTTTTTCATTTCATCAACTATATAGCGATCTAATTATTTTTTTTTCATTTCATCAACTATATAGTGATTTAATTATATTTTTTTACAAATAGTTGTTTAATATATCTATTGTTTTTATCAGTGATCTTGTGGATTTACTAGGAACAGTCCATATTATGCTGCAGCTCATGGAGAAGCTTCAAGCACGTGATGCATTAAGGGTATGCCTTGCTTCCTTGGTCACCGATTTACATCATGATATTCTGTGTGCATCTCCTTTTAAGCAACTATGTTTTCCATCAATTTTTATTTGTTTAGGTAAAGATGAGAAATTTTATGCTTAGATTTGTTGCTCCTCCATTTTCTCTTTGAGCTGACTATTGATTGCTTCTGCAATAGGTTGCAAAAAAGACAAGAAAAAAGAAGGTTTCAAAGAACAAAAGTGAGAATACAAATCCCAGTGCAGAGAATATGGAACTGAACAATGTTGATTCAACAGATGGGACTAAATGTCCACTTGAATCACTTCCAGATTTGAGAAGTGTGGATTCTGTAGCAGAGCCTCCTGTCATAGAGCATGGAGAAGTTGTCTACAACGGCATGAATGTACCTGATGAACTTGCTGGCACATCAGTTAATCTGGATAGCACCTTGCATTGTGAAGATGAGCCATCTTGTGCAGACAATTGTGAGATGAAAGGGAATCTCATTGATGAAGAGGATGGGATTTTGGATTCTTCACTTGATGATCAACCCCCTGCTACTAGTGAAGTTGATTTCAATGTATTCCGACTAATATCTAGTCTTGCAAACAATTCTGTTGTATAAAATGTATGTTGGTTGTTGAAGCACTACAAGAGTAACTCCTTTCGAACAAATCACTACATAATATGCATGCTACGGAGATTTTGCGAAGACCTGGAATTGTCACCAATGCTCTATCAGTTAAAAATACACTGATATATTTTTATGTAAGGAGCTATATTTCCTCAGGATCTAACATTGCGCTGTCTTTTGCAGCTGTCCCTTCTAACTACCTTCTATGATATATTAGCTGACCAGAAATCATCAACTTCAAAGGAGTATGCAAACATTGTAAATTTTCTTTCTAAAGTTGTAAGAAAGATGCTGAGGGTAATGAAGAAACAGCTGTTGCTATTTGTTGATGTACTCTTTTGGAAAACACGCAAGGAGTGCCATTGCATTGATGCTGATGCTCTTCCGAGTGATATTACACAAGATGCTAGAAACAAGGGTGGTGAAATTGGCTCAATTAAGGGATGGAGAGGTTCAATAAACATAGCAGATTCTCTTGGTGATGATGAAGTGGACTTTGTTATACCACAGGCACCATATAACGCTGATAAGTAAGTTTATTCTGTTTATGTCCATTAATATAGCGGCAACTAGGAAACAAATTAGGAACGGTATGTTCCATGTGCATGCAAGCAGGGAGGAAGATTCATCGTCTGGTGAACATGAAGATGTTCTTAAGAGGAGCATGGGTAACACAAATAAAAGTAACAGGATATTGTCATTTCAGACAGTGAAGCTGAAGATGATAGGTTTGGTTTATACACTGTTTTACATTTGAATATCTGATGGCTTCTTTAATCCTCACTTCAATTTAAATTGAAAAAATTAGGAACACTGTATCAAGAGGTTCTTAGAATTCAGAAGCCCCTAAAAGGCGAGGTTCCATATTTAGTGAAGAGCAAGAGAAGCTTACGAGAGATCTTTATGAAAAGTAAGCGATCAATATGTGTCAAGAAAGAATAGTGATAGAATCATATAATTGAACAAAACTTTGTCAAGATGTCATTGGAAAGGACAATCTGTAGCCACATATGCTGTGCGGCTCCCTCTTATGCAAAAAAGAAATTAATTCACTAGTACCTAAGGCTTAGTTATTTAGGTAGGAATCACGTGGTGATGCCTGAAGGTTTATTCTCTTATCGCAGATACAAAGATGACTGTAAATGCACTCATCTCACTGCTGAAGCTTTAGACCCCAGTGGAGGGATATCTTCTGCTCAAGTTTCTCGAAAGCTCACACAACTAGGGCTGAGGAATGCCATAAGGAGGACAAAAAAAGTTCCGGAGGCACCTCTTTCAGCTCAAGAATTGGCTACACATATGGACCAGATGCTAGGTGAAAACAACTATGATCCCAAGCCAGAAAGTACCTGGTGAGTATAATAAATGATCAGCTGTGCCATATTTGGAATGATATCTGACCTCTATTGACATGTTCAACAGGCAGTTATGCTCAAGCAAATGAACTCTGTTGACATTATTATACAAGTTCAAGTCAGCCTAAGGCCTAATGTGGCTCTAAACTTGCTCAATAATCAGTTTAATGCTTACCAGTTGTATGGATAACTTAGTGTGTTGAATATTTTCAACAAGTACTTTTGTTGTGCTAAGTGCAACTTACTGGACAAGCGTTTCTATGAAATATCATCTGCGTGCTCTCTTGACTCTTGATTTAACATTTTACTTAATTGGTGGTTAACATAGCCTGCATTTTCAGGCACAGAAGGAAAAGGCAGAATGTGTCACGTGCTAGTTATGAGGACAGCGCTAGCGATAGAAAATCATCTGATGAAGAAACATTACAAGCAATTAAAGGAAGGTGAGTTCTCTGTAAGTTGCTTTCAATGAGGCAATTTTGATGACGAGATAAATGAATCTGAATTTTTTTACTGTTAAGGAGCCTGTATTTCGGAAAGTATATAATTGCTAAGATGTATTCTGAGAATATGATGATTAATACTTATGCAACTAATCTATGCTACATATCCCTCTCTAAGATCTGGGCATCGAAATGTAATGGACTACAAAGATATGAAATTATTTTGTTATCCTTTATATTTTGATATTTTGAGTGTTTTCCTTGCAGAACAAAAAATAAGAAGGTACCACTGGTGGGTTTCGCACCTAGTGCATCACAGCATCAAGATAGTCTGCAAGACCCAGATTTTGATGATGAGACCATAGGATCTATGCTCAGGTAAGCTCCTTCCTCTTTTTATACAAAGGAATTGTTATTCCACTGTAATTCTGTCTGTTACCATCTTTATCTCCTAATATGTTTGACTAAACTAAATCATTTATATCATTCCTGCTTTAACAGAAGTGGAAAAAAGAAGAGGCTGTTGATGTCTGGCTATAAAATGAATATAAAGGAACACCAGGACTCACCAGACGGCACAAACACCAGTAATTATTCACCACAAATATCTCAACAACAAAAAGCTCTGCAAGACGCTTATTCTGGTGATGAGATCATAGGCTCTATGCATAGGTGAGCTCATAGCCTCATACAGCTTTACACTCATCAATAAAATGACCATATAAATCTTCTTATGCCAATTCTTAAGCCTTACTGATTCTATAAATTCTTGTTTTTCTTCCGTCCCACACATTTGGCTATGTAAATTTGTTATGTTTTAACAGAAGTGGGAAAAAAAAGAGATTATTGAAGTCAGATTCCACAGCAAATACACAAGGGCATCAAGAGCCTTTGAAAAACATGTGGAGATGATGACACTATCAGTTCTAAGTAAGTTCATTCATGTTGGCACAAAAATCCTTCAAACTGACTGATCTGTTCTCTTCATACTTTTTAGCAAATGAGTGAACTACTTCTATAGTGTTATCAATGTCATATCATAAGCTTCATAAAAATCAGGAATGATTCACATGGTTATTTATGGGCTCTAGTTTGTGTGAAACTTCTTCACAAGAATAGACAGCTGTGAATTATGATGATCCTGCAACTTTCGTCTTTGCACATATATATTTGTTAATTCGTTCATGCATCACAAGTTTGTCAATGAGCGTGCACTTTAACTGGAGCAGAGTCGTTAAGCTGAGGAAACCATATGGTTATTTGAAGTCTGGTTTGTTAAAGTCACTTTGCTGCATGGGAATGTTGCAACCCCAGCGTCTGTATACTGTTGCTTTCTTAAAAGCAGGGCTCTATGCCTTCTCTCTAAAAAAAGCTGAGGAAACTGAAGCTGCTCAATTGGAAGGGTACTGCATATTTGGTTGTTCCTCTATTGTTGTCCATGTCATATTATGCACTTATGCCTAGTAAAAACTAAGTAGCTAGAACATAAATACCAGTAAGAGTACCATATTATTGGATGCACTGATTCAACTATGAAATAACTTATCTTTTCAGGGATACTCTCCACCATGGATTAAATTCATCTAATAACAGCAGTGGTGCTAGTGAAACTGACCTTTTGGATGACTTTATTGAGCCTGAGCTAGATAACGGTGACAATACTGGGCAAAGGATCATCGATGACATAAATTTCACCGAACCTAGGGACTTGGCAAGCTCTTTTGCTGACCAAAAGCCTGGTTTGAAAAGAAGACACCGATTGGTAATTGACGATGATGATGATTAGTTGCCCTGATTGGTATAGAAGTTGAAAAGAGCTGGATCTAAAAGGATGGTCTGCTACAAGTTGTGTTGCCATACTCCCAAGCTCCAAGCAAGGTTCTAAAGAAAAACAGCTGGGATCCAGATCTACCTCCCAGTGCCAGAATTCACCAACCGTTACATGACCATTTGATTTGTTGAGACATTCAAATGGAAGTGTCAGATGCAGCTTCTGGTTGTGAAGCTGCCAACCGTTTAACCTCTTCAGGTTTGGTGGTAGTACGTTGGTATTGTCAGTTATCGCAATAACATGCAGCCTTGCCTTGCGATAATAGCAAATGCACAGTCGTGTGATGGACTGACGGTTGTATGTACTCAATGTTCTTATTTAGCATTCGTATTTATCGAAGAATCTGATGGTTGCGTTGAAGCAACTAGCGCCTAGCTTAGTTTAAGTAGCTGGTTGAGTTTTGAACTATCTGGGACAAAACCTGTGGTTTTCTGTCTTGTTTCAGTAAATTGAAGCACGTGTTATGAGGTAAAATGTCTCGTGAGACTAAGGGTGTCAATTTCTTCGATGGAGCCGTGTCACTGGTGGGGCCCTGCCCCAATGGGGTTGGGGGTGGGTGGGAATTCACCTGTGGGTGAGCGGGAACAGGGCCTCGGAAATTTGTGGGGGCAGGGGTGGTAGAGGGGGCTCACCCATGGGTAATCTGCGGGGCCCTGTTATATGGGTTACTCCTTTTATAAATAGCTCATTTCAATGCCTAATTAATCTATTTGGTGGAGAATTAAGTTAACCACAACCCTCACTCCATCTCTCTCATCCGGTCATCCCTAACTCCTGCCCCTATCATTGCTACTTTGTTTTTTTTTCTTAACTAGCTTGATAGACAATTGAAAAATGTTGTGAACTTATGATTTGCTACTTTGTTTTTTTTTCTTAACTAGCTTGGTAGACAATTGAAAAATGTTGTGAACTTATGATTTGTTTTTTATTAGGATTGTAAGTTAGTTAAAAGACTAAATTTATTATCTATATGTTACTTTGAACTTTACATGTTATTTAGTGATATTGTCGTGATGAGTATATATGTCTATTAAAATTTTAGCATATTATTATTCTAATGTCTCAGTACTTACTACCTACCAGTGATACGGGGATGGGGGAAGAATACGAGTGGGGGCAGGAGCATTCCTATCCAACCGTCCATGCCCCACCCTATTGCCACATGTACATAAGATATACTTCTTTTGGTTTTTAATAACCTTAATTTTATACATAAGTTTAACTATTTATCTTATTTAAAATAATTATATATTTATTATTTATTTTATTATAATTTAATTTATTATTAAATGTACTTTAAACACAACTTATACTTTTTATATTTATATAAAATTTTTAAATAAGATGAATAGTTAAATATATGCTAAAAAATGATGATATTATTAAAAATCAATCAGTTAATACTTAGGATTGAAGGGAGAATATATTTTGATTGATATAATTTTTTAGGAAATCATATTTTTAAAAGTATGATAAAAAATTGTTCTATCCTATCATATCCCTAAAATAGCACACATTGCTATTGACACATATAATCATACTTACTAGTAGCTATATACACTAGTCGTGTCATGCCGGGCGGACATGGCATGTCATACAGTCGAGCCATGCCGATAAAGCCCATGGGTCTAATTATCGGTCTAGGCACGGCACGCTTGCCAAAAATCAGACCATGTTGGTCTGGCTAACACGACACAATTAGCATGCTACGCCGTCTATGGTTTAAAATCATTGATAGTTAAAATAGACAATATCAAAATACTAGACCAAACTACACTAGTAATATATACAATAATGTTTGCATCAGAATGAGAGATTGCAATAAGCTTAAGTCCTTTTAATTTCTTAATTAGTATTGATAAAATGAGCAACAATATTTATATAATACTCTTTATCATTAATAGACACACGAGAAACAACATGCAACACACAATTCTTAAGGTTATCGTGATGTTCATTGAACAACTTAATCATATCTTTAGTCGTAGTTTGCTTAGATGCTTTAGCAAAATAAGAATTATGAGCACGCTAAATATACTCCTCAAATACATCGGTCTCACCTATTTCTAAAGGAAGATAAAGCCTAGCAATTAAATGACATAACTCAAAATGAGCAACATCAGGTTTATAATCGCAGTTACAAACAGTGCCATCGGAGTTAAATGCAAGATTGGACTGAACTTTGATAGCTTGGTTTGCTTTTGTCTAAATGATTTTTGATGCCTAATTAAATGACTGGTACTAGAAGAAGACCTGGTAGACAATTTATGCTTATAGAAATTGTATATGGTAGTAGATCGAACATTCTTATAGTTCACAGTCTCAAATATCTCGTCGAAGTCATCTCAGACACTGGATCGGCTATGCTTGCAACTCGAAGATGATCGTGCATCAGTGCTTTTGGAGCCGATCGACGTCCTTTAACCCCCATCATCACCAGCACCACCGTATACCGCATCTAGATTAATCGAAGTAACATTGCTGCCAAACAAGGCAGCAACGTCCTCTTCCAAGTCATCGTCATCCTCTGAGGGGTCCACGATGAGGTCTTTATTGCCGGTAATAAGATAGATAACATTGTCACCCACCATGGCGACCTCGTCACCTTCTCACTTTCCTTGCAGCTCCGTTTCTCAACGGTGTGCACCACACCCGCACGACATACGAGGCATCGGCCAACAACCTACAACGTCACAAACACACAAAAAAACCAAATATTAGATGAGAGAACACTACAACCCTAGAAGAAAGGCCAAATTGAGTAGATCTAGAGGAAGAAAGATGAGATCTATGCAACTAGCAAGTCTATAGAGTTAAGATTAGGGTTAGGGACTTAGGGTTAGGGTTTGCGTTTATACTTACTGTTCACGTTGAATTGGTCCTCCGTATTCACCGATAGAGGTCCGATGTGATTGCATGGACACACAGAGGCTTGAGAGATCTGCTTGGCTCTAGTGCAGATCATTTGGCTCCGAGGTCACTTCGTCGTGTTTGCTGGAGTTGCAGGCGTGCCAGTCAATTTGATCATTCAATTAATAAGGAGATAAACTGATGAGTAAATCGGTTGATAGGATGATATAAACTCATGCTATCGGCTGGTTGCCGATAGGGTTAAGATAAACATCGATTGCGTCTGATGTATTCCTGCTATCGCTTGGTTGCCGATAAGGGCTGAATCATTTGTCCATCAGCTGAAAATTCAATGAAGGCGTAGGTAGATGGTGACAAAGGGAATAAAAGACACATCGGCTGTAGAGTCGATGACGTTATAGAATAGAATTGTCAATAAGCATATATATGGACTCCTCCTATCGGTTTGTTGCCAATAGAATGTGTAACACTCATTCGTCGGCTAAAAAGCCAATGAAGACATAGCTAGATAGTAAGGAATAGGATAAAGGACACATCGACTATAGAGCCAATGATGCTCTGGAATAGAGTGGCGCTCCGAATAAGATAAATGACTCATTGGCTTGTAGCAAATGACACTTCGAATAAAATAAAGAATCCATCAGCTATAAAGCTGATAGCACTTCGAATAGAATATATAATAAATAGTAAGGAGCGAGACCCGATCTTCCAAAAGTACGAGACCTAGGGATCACTGTGATGGTACCATTAGAGCCAGCCTCAATAGATTAGATCAAACCAAGACAGTATGAAACTGAGACTAACGGCATAGAGACGGCGGTGATTAGATCGAACGCGCGGGCGAAAGGAGCAAGCGAACTTATCAGCTAGCTGAGCTCATGAGAGAAATTCTCTGAAAATATATGTATATTGATTGAGAAGCCGATACACTAAGCATGAGGCTCAATATGTGGATAAATCATCGGCTGGCTGCTCCGATGAACGTTCGTGTAAATAGCTATTGACCTATGGCTCAATCTACTATCAGTGGTCTAAGTAGGTCGGATCTAACAAATGTAGCATAAGACCAATAGCAGTAGAGGAAGCTCGATAAGCTGATAGAACCATGCGAACGTGATGTGATACACCCGATCAGATTAAGAGATTGGAGCTAACCGATGTAGTCTTAGATATAACAGATATACTAAGATAGTAGTGAGACTTACCCCTTCGTCAGAGATCAGACTTAACCGATGTAGTTTCGCATCGAGAGCTAGAATCCGCTGGTAAAAACTTAGATGAACTAGGGTGGCGATGTGCCGAAGTTGTATTGATCGAGAGATAATCTACAAGGTCTTAGGGGGTCTATATTTATGCTCTAGAGTTACAAGAGTCCGACGTAGTTATAGATAACCTTTGGATGCTATTTCCTAAATAAAAAAGAAAACTATCTCTAAGAAGTTAACAAAACTATTTAAACTATAAGATATATTCTATAAAAATAGAAATACCCTACCGTGATTTTCACGGCTACTACTTAGACTCGGTCTAGTCTGGATAACTTTTCATTTTTTGATTGAATCGAATCCATCATTAATCCATCCGATCGACAATTTCCTAGTATCAATAGAACTCTTTCTATAAGCCGATTGGTTCTCCAATTCTGTCTGTGGGGTTTATTAAATTTTGGTGCAAACACCTACGCACTCGAAGCCCGGAGCCAAAGAAGGGTGACCCCTTAGGACGGCAAGCGATAGAGGATGGTTGGATAGGGCCAAGGTTCAGAGAGGACAGGTGAAGTGAGACTATGAGAGGACGGTGGAAAGAGAGATCCATGGATTGAGAGGAAAGGAAGTGGCCGAGTGGCAAAGATTACTAGATTCGGAGTTTAGGAAACGTGGCCAACGGTAGAGAGTTCAGCGTAGTTAGGGACAACGACGACAAAGTGAGAGGCACACTAGATCCAAGAGAGAGTGGAGAGTGCAAGTACTACTGCGCGAGAGGCAAGAGTTGGAGAGACGGAGAGTGCCAGTGCGAGACAACTCACAGCGACTAGTAGTGCGAGATAGCTCATAGCGCCGGGACCGAGAGGCGACAGTGCCAAGACTGAGAGGAGAATAGCTGTTCGTGTCTGCAAGAGCCGAGAAGTGATAGCGCCGAGACTCAAGAGGAGAGCAAGGACAATAAATGGATAGTAGCGTCGAGGCTGATTGGACAATAAATGGATAGCACAGCGCCAAGGCCGACTGGCCGAGAGGAGAGCGGTGAGGGTTTTAATTTCTCCCACCTACCAGGCTAATACCATACCTACCTTTATAGATTGGGCTGGGTCGTATCACTCGACGTGTCTAGAGAGCGGCCCAGACATAACACTACTTAAAGCTAGGCCAGTTAGGGCATAAATCTTATTGGACCATATTGTGATTGGCTAGGCCAAAAAATTGGGCTTTGGGTCAGACCAATTGCTGCAAGTGGTCGAAGGGTATTCTAGACATCCATAGCTAGTTGCTGTTGTGCCGGGAGGCGAAGGGTAAGAGCAGACACCGTTGAGCCAGTCGCCGGCGACGTGCTTGTAGGCGGCCTCGGTCTGGTGGATGCCGTCCTAGTTCACGTAGGCCGACGGGTCGGTGCAAGTGGTCGCGCCCGGTGAGCCGCACGCCGCTCCAGGGTTGTAGTTGTACGGCCTGCCTCCGCCGCAGCACGCTTTCAGAGGTTGCTGCGTGAAACCTGCAAGACGTACAAGTCGGACGTCGTACATACTCCCTCCAATTTTTTTAATTGACAGTGAAATATACTTATATGCACGCACACACCAACACTTCTTATAAATATCTTAATATTCACTAAAAATACAAAGACTTACATGTCTGTAAGTCCATAACACTTAAAAAGGAGAAATTAATGGTAATTTCTTAATCCTACTAAATTAAAACACATTTATTTATAATATTTATGGACACCTAGGATTTCAACCTAGTGGCCCACAAATCTATCATCATACATCACATGTGCTTTCACACGGTTGAGAAGTTATCGAGGGCTAAAATTTTAGAAGTTTAATCAACATTAGTCCTAGATGTAAACAACTTATAACCGATTGTCAACAAGAACCGAGCTGAGTTCATGGGGTTTGTGGCAAGTGATTTGTAATTTTATATGCTAGCAGAGTTGACCCAAGCTGGCTGGTAGATTATTTTGTGCGATACCCAACAAATTTACAGCTGCCGGTTTGTTTCATTCTAGAGAAAGCATAATGCGACTATAGACTTGTAGCCTCTCGATCCAAAAACCACAAGAATCTTGTTGAACTGAATATATCATACTAATGGATATGCTGCTTCTTCAACATTTCCTTCCAGACATTGTTCATGGTTTAACGTACCAGAAGATTCTAAAATTTCGTAATTCGCAAAGCTCTTTTTTTAAAGACTAATTGCAAAGCTCTTGGAAGTGCTCAAGCGGTCAAGGTGCAGTTAATTGTTCCATTGCTTTAGGTTTCATCAACCAATATGACTTATCTACGTGTGTGCATGGCTATACTGTCGCATAGCTGGCATTTATGAGCTAGTTGTCAGAAAATTCGCGGAGGTACGATGATCTCGATCCATGCAGACGATATAGAAATTGAATTAAATTTTGTCAAACGTTAATTGAGCTTATTTGGATCGAAGAATGCAATTTTCTTTCGTGTTTAAACGGAAGAAGAAAAATGAAATCTCATGGCGCGGCTGCGTCGAGACTCACCAAACTTGCCCGGTCGCCGGACGAGGCTCGCCATCGACTTGTAGAAGTCGGCGTAGACGAGCTTCGCACCCGAGTACTTGCCGCGCATGCGCCCCACGGCTTCCCGGAGCAGCCAGTTGTGGTACTCAGCCAGGCCGTTGAGCCGCCGCAGGCACCCTGTCCGGCGATCGTACGCCGTCGACGCGTTGGCCGCCACCGCCGACATTTCCGCGTACTTGGTCAGCGCCATCGGCATGCACCCCTCCGGCGGCGTCCCCGACACGACCACGTACCTCGCTCCTTCCTCCACTAGCCTCTGCACAGCAGCACATTGTAAATGCATCTTCTTCATCGGCGCCGGCGACAAACGCGAGCAATGCAATGGTGTGTGACTGTGTGTACTATACCTCGACGCCTCTGAAGATGGCTCGCACGACCTCCGGCACGAAGGACTTGGCCTGCTCGACGCTCTTGCCGCCGGAGAGGAGGTACCTGTAGTCGCTGCCGCCGAACTCGCCGACGACGAACAGCAACGTGGAGAGGCGCTCCCTGCGCTCAGCGGCGGCGGCGTTGCGGCGGAGCGTCTGACCAAGGAGGCTCCGGAACCACCCGATCTGCACGCGGAGGGAGCTCCGGAACGGCGGCACGCTCGCGGGGTTGTGCCGGAGGAAGAACCCGACGTCCAGCGCCGTGCCGCCGACGATGGCGAAGTTAGTTCAGCCGCTGAAGTTCTGCGTCTCCTTGTCCAGCAACGGCGGCAGGAGTGGGAGCCCTAGCGCCTCCGCTTCCGCCATGCATGCGAAACAGCATCAATAAATTGCAGCAACGAGAAATCAAGAACGGCAGCGACACCGGCAACCGTGTAGACGACGTACCGATGAAGTCGATGGGGAGGCGGCCGTCGGAGGGGCGGCGGAAGGTGGTCTCGACGTAGGGGAAGTGGTTGAACGGGATGGCGGGGAGGCCGGCCGACCGGTGGAGAAAGTTGCCGGTGTCGGAGTAGGAGCTCCCGAAGCTGAAGATGAACTTGAACCGTGGGGAGGACGGGTTGCCGGAGGCGGCTGTGCCATGGAGGAGCCACAAGACGACGACGACGACGGTCAGCGGCGGCTTCATGAGCTGACCTGAAGGCAGCAGGAGAGGTAAACTGAAGCAACAGGAGGCCGGTTGAAATTTGCTCGCGGCCTAACCTCCCGACAGTTGATTGGTTCAATATAAGAACGTTGCTGTAGGAACCTAGTCGCTTCAATCACAAAAATACTGCCATTTTGTACACTTACAAGATCTTAAAAATGAAACTTTGATAGTTAATTTATACAACATTTAAAACTAAAACTGTTGATAAGAAAATATACCCCACACCAAGACACATTGAACACCATATATTGCAAAATATATAAACACCATATATTAGGAGAGGAAATGTATTGCTAGGAAGAGAAATGAGTAATTGTGGGTGGAGGTTGGGATCGGTTTCGGGACGATTCATCGCATTCGATGCCAAAAAGGCGATAGTGATGCTAGCTAGCTTGCAGTGGAAGAAGTCATGAAACTTTCGCAGAAAGTGCTTTTGTGACCCTCTCCCTAGGCCAGCCAGCCAGCTTGTTGGTTTTGTGCAACTACAGCACCCTGCACCCACCCTCTGGTCCTCTCCTCGGACCGCATAACGGGGTTGCTTTTTGCTTTTGCTAGTTAATTTTGTTGAAAAAAATGAAAGAGAACGCCGTGTATACTAATACATGAATGCTGTCTTTAATTAGTTGAGCTAATCACAAAGAGTCCATCATTTGTGTCATCCAGCTCATGAGAGGAGGAAAGTGTCAAGTGTAATCAAGAAAGGGGTAAGCCTAAGTTTCCATGTTTATTTTTTCCCATCTCCCTCGCCGTCCTACCTATATTCAGTTACAGACAAGCCAAATATATATGATGCGCGTCGTGCCTTTCGAGCTGATCGATCCGTGATGATTTCCTCTCTTTTGGATCATGCTACTACTCAAACGCAAGGTATAAACATGATCATGATCACCACCAACGATTCTGTTTTTTTCCCCTTTACAAATAAAGTTCTCCATCTGCCAAGCCTTACACCAAACCGTTCATCCATCCATCCACCATTAATTTATGACCAAGTAGTAGGCAGTATTACATAGCACCAAAACCGCCGAAATTATAAAAAAAACAAAACAAGAAATTAAAAGAACTAATCGATTTACTCTTGCCAATTTACACCAACAAATGGAATGCACGTTAGCTCGACCCAAACTCAACCCGACCTGACCCGCCCTTCTTCTTCGTCTCCGGCAACAACAACAACAACAAAAAAAAAGAAAAAGAAAAAAACATGGAGGTCACCTGTATGTGTGACATAGAGGGAGTGAGGTGAGTTCTAGTAGACCATGTCGTCGCGAACGACGCTGGCGAGGGGCGGGTGGGCGTAGGGGCCCCTGATCCAGGTGTTGGCGATGAAGCGGTAGGGCGCCTCGGTGAGGTGGATGCCGTCCCAGCTGACGTGCGCGTCGGGGTCCTCGCACGTCGTCGCGCCGGCGAGCCCGCACGACGCGCTCATGTTGTAGTTGTACGGCCCGCCGCCGCCGCAGCACGCCCTCAGCGCCCCCCTCTTGTACCCTGCATCATCGAGAATCAGATCGATCGTTTCTTGAATTCAATTGCAGGTGCAGTAAGTTTATCAACTTGTAAGATGCAATTCTTGTGTTGCTGAGTCACCTGCGATCAGACACACCAACCTGGTGTTGTGCTTTCAATGGTGTGTGTGTGTGTGTGTGTGTGGAGGGGTGACTGATTATTGTCCCCCGAGTTAATCAGATCTTGGGACGAAAGATTCTGCATGGGTGACGAGGAGATTTTTTCCCCCCAGTAAATGGTGGATGATGGATGGAGCCAAAACACGGTGACCTGGCCATGGACGGTCACTGCAGCTGATACGCCAACAGCTGTGCCACTGCGCGTACGTACGAGCTGGTAGGTGAACTCACAACAACGATGCTGCTCTGGCTCTCTGACACCGGCGTTTCTTGTTCTTGACCACCATCACTCCCGTCCTCTGCTCTGCCTCGCCGATGAGAGGAACAGCTCAGGACCATCCCGTCCCTCCCCGGAGACCACTCTCGCACACGCCCGAGACTGCAAAAATGACGCGGCGCTACAGGAACAAGTAATTCTAACGGATTAATCCCCTCGTCAACCTGAGCCGTCGGGCCGACGTGGAGAACAAAAGAATGTTTTGTGAGGGGTGTTTGGTTCGTTGCACTAGTCGGAACAGAAAAACATAAAAAAAGGGAATGTCGTGCTGCACGCACGGGGCGATGGGCACCAACCCGACACGGCCTGTGAGACTGTGTGAGTGAGGTGATGGGTACGGTTGTGAGATGTAACCGTCAGGTCAGTGGCTACAGTACCCCAACCATCCCGTGCTAGCCCTTGCTGTACTGCAATTCTGCGTGACCCTACTCACCAACCCTGAAACTAGCATTGTTTCGCGCTTCTAAGCTCAAATTTAAAATTAAAGTTTTTTTAATTGTATTTTATTTTTTTATATTTATTTTTAAAAGTTGCATATAAAAAAAATTATCTGTAAATTATTTTTTAACTATTAATAAGCTATTTTAGTTATGATAAGAATAAGCAGGGTTGCATTTCTCTCTTGAACATGAAGGGTACTACGCCCTCAATCAAAAAGATTAATTCGTAAATACGAACCTAAATATAAAGGAAATAAATGTAAAGGAAAGATAAATTACTGGCTAGGAACCCTAAACATAAGAGAACTTCGAAGGTGGTGAGAGCGAGGTACCGTAGAGGTGAGGGGTGCGGGCGAACTGGATGTAGGGGGTGTAGTAGTCGGCGTAGACGATGCGGGAGTCGGGGCGGCGGCGCTGGAGCTGGTCGAGGGCGATGCGGAGCATGGCGTTGTGGTAGAGCGCCACGCTGTTGTACTTCTTGAGGCAGCCGGTGCGCGGGTCGTACTCACTCTGGTCGTCGGAGGGGTACATGGTGAGGGTGATCGGGATGCAGCCGGCGGGGAGGTTGCCCGGGACGACGACGTGGCGGGCGCCCTCGTCGAGGAGCCGCTCGATGCCACCGATCATGGAGGCCACCACCTTGGGCACCATCGTCTTCACCTTCTCCAGGCTCCACTCCGCCTTCCACGCGAAGCTGTAGTCGTTGCCGCCGAACTCGCCGAACACGAAAAGCGCATTGGAGAAGAACTCCCTGCACTCTGAACGTTTTCTTGGACGAATTAGATCGGCGGCGATGGCGGCGGTGGAGGGAGGAGGAGACGACGGGACGAACCTTGAGGGGAGGAGCAGATGGTCTCCTTGACCTCTTGGAACCACTGGAGCTGGACGTTCATGGAGGTGTTGAAGGGCGGGATGCTCCACACGTTGTTGTCCTTGAAGTACTTGAGGTCCAGCGCGGTGGCGCCCATCACCGCGAAGTTGGCGCCCTGGCTGAAGTTGGTGCCCTTGTTCGCCGACGGCGGCAGCAGCGGCAGCCCGAACGCCTCAGCTGCAAACCCAAACCCATCTCTCAGTCATCCATATTCAATTCGAGATGATCGACAAGGTGGCCGGCTGGCACGTACCGAGGAAGTCGATGACGAGGCGGCCGTTGGAGCACCGGGCGTACGGCGGCGGGAACTTGGGCATGTTGGGCAGCTTGCCGGAGTTGATGATGACGAAGTTGCCCGTATCGGAGAAGGAGTCGCCGAAGCTGAATATGGCGTTGTAGTACTGCGGCAGCGGCTCCGCGGCCACCGTCGCCGCCATCCACACCAACCCCAGCACCAGCACCGTCCTCTCCATGCTCACAAAGTTGGCAGCCACAAAACAAAATGTGAAACAAGAAGAAGAAGCAATGGGGACAACTAAAAGCAAGGGCTGCTTAGGGGATTGTTATATAGTAGGGCACGTGGTTTACTACTTACAAGGCGGTAGTAATTATGTCCACTAATGGACCCTTAAAAAAATTCTCTCTACTTTCTCTCTCTACCAATGTTTCTCTCTCTTCTCTCTTCTCTATTCTTTGTTTGTGGATGGATGGCCTATGATGGATGGATGGATGGAGGAGTATGAAGTATGGTATGGTATGGTATGGAAGGGTACATGGAGAATGGAGGTATGGGAGATATGTTGTTTAGGTGACTTTGATGGGAAGCATAGCACAAGACATGGCACACATGCCTTGCTTGCATAGTGGTTTTTTTTTTCACCTGGGGACAGCTATCACTGACAGAGGGTGTATAATCTTGCTAATAATAATAATAATAATCTACTAGCCGTTGAGGGGACAGAAATAACTATATCATGACTATTGGAAAAAACACATTTTATGGATAATTTTTCTTCTGAAAAGTTGAATGAATTATTTTCCCACTGTTTTTCTCTCTCTGTTTTTTTTCAGTTTGTGCAGGGACAGCAGGGTGGAGTCAAAGGGAAGGAATCATGTGTAGTACTAGAAGAGGGAGAGAAGCATCTGAAAAAAAAGGAGAGAAGAGGGGTAGCACTAACACTAACATGTGCCCCAGATAAGCGCTGCGGGAAATAATTGAGATTTGGCCATCTTCCATCTCTTCTTCCCCCTATCCCCATCCTTGATGATCTGCTTCATGCCCACAACAACGTATCTCCAGATCGTGTAATCGAGTACTACAACCAATGCATCACCCTCTGCCCATTGACACCTTCCTACCTACCTCTGCATATCCACAAATTCAGTCTCCAAAATTATTTCTTTCAGATGAACACACCTCTGAATTATTTCTTCAGATGAACCTGTCTCTGAATATTTATCTATACATCATGCACGCAAACAATTTTCTGCCTCTGAATATTGTTTTCTCTGAAGATTACCTATCTCATTACTGTTGATAACTGTTGTTAGTTAAGTTTAAACATTTTTATGTCTCTGAATATGGTTTCTCTGAAGACTACCTGTCACTTTTCTATTGATGATTGTTAGTTAAATTTGTTAGTTGGAGAAAAAGGTGATGGTGTAGTGGATAGGGCCAGGGGAGCGTGCTGTGCTCTGGCTGGGAGATTCCGGTTAGTAGGAGCAGACAAAGGAGCTGCAAATGCACTGCAGGGCCACGAAGGGTTTAACAACAACCTTATTTTTTTGGCAGTTAACATCATTTTTTAACTCCTCAACGGCTCAATAACTGCAACTTGGTGATGCATGATTTGGAATATTTGGATAATGTGATAACATGTCCAGTTAATCTTATTGTTACTCTGTTGATCTGTTGTTATGTGGTACCAGCAGTAATTTAATTTGTGTGTGTATGCATTTGGATCAGAAGGCTGATGACATGGTGATGGTGTGCCCTATCACTAGAAAAAAGAAGGTAGCGATAAAATGAGGGAAAAGAAATGCATATTAGTACATCACCTAAAGGAAGCAAAGGTAATGATGATTAGTGTCCTTATTATATATTTGTGGAACAAGTAATGATCAAAACAAGAAAATTTGTTTCAGCAGCTCTCAAGGATGTTCCAGTATGAACTATAGATAAAATAAAATTCCACTACAAATGCTAATAAGTGGGGCCATAAATCCACTAATTAGTGACAACTTTTCAGAGTAGACGACCGTTGTTGAGTCATTTTGCAGGACATTATCCAGTGGAAACTTGTAAAGCAACATAATATCAAAATAAAATCTTATGAATCGCACTCCACCTTTATATTCCATTTCATCATCAGCAAAGAAAATGCAGAGAACGGAAAATCAACCACCAATAAACCCGGTGTAATTAATGAGTCAAACGGGCGAATTAGACTGACACGTACACGACGGAAGGGTCTAATTCCCAGCAAATATAAAAATCACTGGAGACGCCCCCAGCAGTACTACACCGACATAATTAGCCGTCCCCGTTGGTTTTACTACTGTTGTTGCCCTCGTCTCCAGACGCCCCCAGCAATTCTTAACAAGTTTCCAGGAGCAATCGCATGGACTTTCCTCAGAATCCTCATCTGATTTCGAACCCCAAAGCCTCTTGATTTCCACAGCCACATTGATCATTTCACGCATTCCGGAGGTGTAATTAAGAGTTGATCTAGTATTTCCTTATCTGAGATTAAGTATTGATCGCTGCATCGATCAGATAAAATCGCGAGCTAGTTAAGTCTAGCGCTATGTTTAGATTAATTAAAATTGGTGACAGATTGCTCCTGGTAGAGCAGGGTGATTTGTAAGAATCAGCAGTTCTTTTGGACAATTCCAAGCAAACACGTTTTGGTGTCACATTTTTGTTTTTCGAGTAAAAAAGATACTCCCTCCGATCAAATATGTTTGACGTTGGGAAAACTAAATTTAGCACTCTCAATGTAAAATATAAATGACTAGGGAGTATCATTTTGGCCAGTATGTTTTAGCGATAGAGAAATGTCATAATTAACTTAGATTAGCTTAGTTATGGCAACTTGCTCTTGCTTCCTCTTCTTCTTTTTTTAAGCTCTTGCTTCTATTCTTTTCGCTTATTCAAAACAACATATTTCAGGCATCATTTGAAGTCAAAATGAACATGATTGTTTACTGCTCTCACTGCATTCAGGCTTCAGTTTTTTTTCTTTAACTAGAGGGTGCATTAGTTTTATTGCTCAGAGTTTCTGGATGACTGAATATTTTACCAGGAACGGCATACTGAGATTGTTGACATGCACAAGGTGCATCGTCTTCATTGCATCTGAACCAGAAACGACATTGTGTATGATAGTATGTCTACCTTGTTGACTTACCAAGGGCAGATCCAGATGTTCAACTTAATTGCATCTGAATCTGGTTTTAATCTAATCTTGATATAATCATGTTAATGGAGTATTACTCATTCTACCGCTCTTCCCTTTCATCATTTTCATTGTTGCTAGTTTAATAGCTACTCTCTTCAATCGTAAATGTTTAATGTACATAATAAAATTTGGCTTAATTTTTAAAACTTTGGCTATCTATAATTTTTCAAACACCAAGTTTAAAAGAAAAAATAGTTAAAAAATACTATCGGAAGATCATAAACTTATTGTAATATAAAGTTAATGCTAAGAGTTTTAAAAGCTTGGCTGAATTTTGTTATAATGTTAAATATTTATGTCTAGAGAAAATATGTAGTATATCTATATGTATTACATATTAATACTCAAAAGTTCACAAACCCACAGTTCCTCACTAGTCACTAGCTACTTTTGCTTCTATCATTTTCACCTATTCAAGCAGCATATTTCAGGCATCATTTGCAGTTAAACTGAACATGGCTGTTTATCTTTCTCTGTATGCTTCAGATTCTTTCACTAGAGGGAGTACTTCTTTATTAATGTTAGGGATATTGAACATGGTTGTTCATGTCTATCATTTCACTATGCTTTAACTTGAGGGAGAACCTTTTTATTAATGTTATGGATCGGAGCATCTGGATGTGTGAATATTTTACCAGCAATGACATTGTGAGGTTTGTTGACCTGCACAAGATTAAGTAGGATTAATTATATCATGAATGTACCTTGTTGACTTACCAGGGCCAAGATGTAGTACAACCTCTTCATTGCATCTAAATCTGATGTCGATCTATATCATGTGGGTCAATGGTTGAACACCATCATTCATTCTATTAGGCTTCCCCTTTTATCTTTGTCATTGTTGCCATGTGCAAACCCGGTTTGTTTCAATCAACTACTATTCCAGTTCTAACAGTTCCAAGCCACATGTTCTAGTCCATAAGAATTTCATGGTAAATCGGACTTTAAATTCGCCCACCATACATCGATACTCCTATATTCCTAACGGAACTTCACATTTCTCGCATCGTACTGATTGGTTATGTTTATGCCAATAGATAGAACTAGAAAGAAAAATAAAGCCATAGGTTTGTGCTTATTTGGACCAGCAAGAAAACGACACTGTAATGGGCAACAAACATGCGTGTTAGGTAGCTGTTTTGAGTCACTCTGCTCGGCAGCGCCTTGGTGTACACAGCATCAAGGAAGCCCATACATGTGTGTATCCCAATTGGTGAGAATTCTGAACTGCTACCATTTTTTTTCCAGATTTTCTTTACCTCCTACTGCTAGCTACAATCTCTGAGATGCATTGGCCCATATGTTGTACACTGAACTGCATGTGCCGTAGGTTTGGTTTCCGTTGGAACGCAGAGCTGCTGCATGGATGGATGCATGCTTGGCTAGCTGCCGCCTGACCCACTGCCCATGTACTGACGGAGTGGGCTATCCGCAAGTTGGGTTAATTTCCAACCGTTTTGTTTGCTGGCACTGGGGTTGCTGTCACTCTAACTGCTTATTGATGGTTATAATTGTTATATCTTCCAGCTAGCTAGCTGCATGGGAATTTCGTTTCTAGAAAACATGGATAACTCTTCGTTTGTTTTAATTGGAAAATTTGCACATTACTTTTGTTTTTTTATTTGTTTTTCCATTTGGGACTTTTTACGCTTTAATTTTTAAACCGTTAATAATACCGATATAAAAGTTTTATCTATAAAATATATTTTTTATATTGTTTTATTTATTTTTCTATGTCTTATCAGTTGTAGATCGAACCATACCACACTAGTGGAAATTTCACTTTATGTAATTTCTATGAAAAATAAAAAGGAAAATGAAACTTTATGTACTCATCACTAAAGACCATTATTGTTACGTAAGACTTCCATTGTATTGTCGGGTCAAGCTTCTGTGATAGGACGATTCCCATGAGGTAGTTGTACGTGAGGTATAGTCATATAGCGGCAGTGGTTTAAGTGGGATGCAATGGCATCAACTACTGCAATTTCCATGGAGAGCCTGAGTCGTCAACATGATCACTCTCTCTTTTCTCCCTCGAATGTACTGTTGTCATCATTCCAATGTACAATTTTAGAAGGAATTAAAAAAAAGCTAGCATATCAATTCTCAATTATCCACTACCCCATTTCTATCTCACTGAGTAAAAAGTCACACAGTCACATGCTTAATTAAGCCCAAAAGACGCTCATGTATGTACTCCAAAATTGTTGCCCATCCGTGCTTCGAGCCAGCATCGATGATCACGCGCTAGTTCTCCCAATCAATTAACTTTTTTTTAATTACATAAAATCACTCACGTACTATTACATTCTCCCAACGAAAAAAAATAATTCCTACATACGAATCTACTTTTTTTAATTACATAGAAGCACTCACATACTATTACATACTCCTCTCGTAAAAAAAATTCTTACGTACGAATCTAGACGATCAGTTACGAATTAAAACATAAGCAGCACACATTGTGAGTTCGCTTAACTTCACTTTACTCAGTAAGAGAACTACATAAGTCATATTTTAGTGCCACATCTTCTTTTACTAATTCAACAGCTATTGTCACTCAAAAGATATTTCCGTGGTAGCTTAGTAGCTTGGCCAATCAATAGTTTTATACTTTTGTCCTTCATCTAATAACATCATAGCAAACTAGAACTCATCAAAGTTGATGTGGATGCAGCTAACAACAATGGTGGATTAATCGACTGGTCGATCGTCGTGGATGCGAGCGTGCATTGCAATCAAGTGCGTCCCATTGGCCATTCTTAAAGCGGGCAACCTTGGAAAGTAGGCAAGGCATGATTCTTCCTTCCGGTGAAGCAAACTGAGCTATTAAGCTATTACTACACTCGGAGTACGTACAACCAACAAAGCCTTTCATGTGTCTGGTACATTGATATGGCAGGATGGGGAAACACCTAGCGACGCATAAAGAGTTTCGTTCTCACAAAGCTGATTGATTCTTGGAAAGGGCAAGGATTTGTGCCATAAAATTGTTCTTTTAGGCAGATAGCACGTGTTTGTCTGCATCCAAAACTTTAAGCATAATTAATTCATCTTTATCTCAAATAATTGATCAATTCATGCGTTGAAAATGTTTTTGTATTTTGAATAATTGTAGGTGGAGTCATACTCACGTTCCTTCTCCATCCTTTGTTCAGGTAGCTGATTTTGAAATTTAGAATTTGATTTTAGGTTTGATTTTACTGGTTTTCTTTCACTTTTGTTGGACAACTCAATTTTTATAATTCCCAAGAAGACAAGTAAAAATAAGCCCAAAATTATTTTTTAAAAACAAATCAAAATTCAAAATTCAAAATCATTTTGTATTTTAATCCGATTCATAGCCAAACAAGGCATAAAATTAACTTCTAAAAATACAAACCCGCACGTTTGTTGCTTTCTAAAAAGCATGGTTTTATGCTTTTTCTCTAAAAATATATTCGGCCTGCAAAATATGATTAGAAGTAGGAAGTGAGAATTTTTGCAATTACTACGTGTCATAATCAATTACTACACGGTTATTTTAGGCATCGAGGTTGTTTTCTCATCCTTGCAACAAGCATGCATCCAGGTGTTTGCAGGCCTGCAGCCAGTGGCATTATGCGCGAGAATAATCAAATCTCGGAGCAGCTAGCTGCAGAAACAACAATGATTCACAGAAGATCGACCAACCTAGTAAACGCAGCCTTTCGGCGCCAAAAAGGCTACAGGATATAAGTTCCAACGGCAAACGGACCATACCGCAATTTTTTTTTATTTGTGTTGCCCATTGTGGTGGTAGTGGACAGTGTTATGAACTTCTCTTTGAAAAATGAACTAAAAAAGGTGTTCTTTTAAAAGGGAAAACTTTTTTGAAGACTAAAGAATTATATTGGAGTTAAAGGAGGTACTGACGGCCCCAACTCTAGAGGGAAGTTATGCTATACCCAAACAAAATATTGGGTATTTAGGCTAAAAATATGTTAAACAAAAAGTGGGTTTTTGTAGAATCAAAGATTCGAATAACACCTACAGGAAACGGTAGTGGAGTAGGGCATTACATGAACTCAACCTGGAGCAAACTTTGTCTCAAATATATATTTTTACAAGCTAAACAAGTAGATGACCTATAACGAATAATAGCCAGCTTGCATTGTTTTTTTGAAAAAGTCTGAATTACCCTTTAATTTTTTTAAACCTAATTTACTTCCCTAAACATATTTCCCTTCTCTTAACTCTTTAAACTGAATGATATACCCCTATGGACACAAGAGTGATTTTAATACTACATAACACCCCATGTTGCATTGTTTTGCACATGTGACATCGGGGCCTACCTACTAGCTTGCCAAATCCATATCTACCTCCTAGGTCACCCTCTTTTTCTTTGGTGGATTGCTATGGTAGACGAGATGAAAATAGATGCTAGTGACAATGGTGAGGCTAGAGGAGACAAGGATAGGGATAAGGTGGTTGAGAAGAGGCATAGGGGTCGCCGCCTCGAAGGAGCAGCTTCTTGCCTATAGATGAGCCTTGTCAAGGATGTAAGCTTAGAGAAGATGACAACAACGATGCCGCTATGCCCGAGCTTACCATCAGCACTAGCTCCCTATCTCTCCTTGTCTACATCGCCACCTCTACCACGTCATGTGTGCCAACTATGGGTGGTGAGCTTACAGAGAACACCGGCAAAGCGAGCAGGTTCATGAAAGATGGTGACAATATAGAAGCCCAAGCAGAGGCTTGGCAAGGTCCATGGCATCAGGCTCTAATCGTCATCCTCCATGAGCTTGCCCGCCTCATCCTTCGTAAGCTTGTGTCACCATCCTCTTGCTTTGCTTCCCTTTCTCCACTGATCACCAATGTTGAGGAGGAACTCTAGCGGCTCTAAGGTGGGAGGGAGGGAAACTGCAACGTGGAGGTGGAAGGGGGAGACTGCTAGTGGTGAGGTGAAGACAAGGCCTAGCGATGCACTGATTTGGGAGTAGACAGAGAAGAAGAAAACAGAGAGAAGTGGCTACCATGCCCTAATGCTAGATTGTCCGTTTTATTGCCACATGTGTGCCACTTTGGACCAAAACCTCATAATTCGTTCATAAGTTTGGGATATAAATGTCTACTATTATAGTTCGAGAAGGTAAATCAAACTTCTACAAAAGTTCATGTAATAATTTAGACCTTTTCCTTTGGCTTTTTAAGTATTTTTTCTTTGCCACTTTATTGTCTCGTCTTATTTTCATGATGGATACAAATTTTATCTAAAATTATTCTTAAAATCACATTTCAAAATTTTAGCTTTTTTTAGAAGTAGTGCCAAACTGGCCTACTTCTTATAACTATCTCCACACCTCATAGCCACAAGCAAAACTACAGAGCCACCTTGCGAAGTAGTGTCGTACTCATACAGTGGCGCACCACATGCAACACAATGCAAGGATTCGATTTCCATTCATTGAGTACCAGCTGCTACCAATATCTTTGCTGCGGTCCCTGTATGCATGTCTGCTTGCATCCAAAATCATTTAGATTTGGCCAGGTCGTTGTAGCTGGAGTACTGTACACTGGGAGATGGACGTAGGTCAACCAGCAATCACTCAAATCGTTTAGCCATTCTAGTTTACGTGATTTGCTATGGATAAAAGAAAAATATATTATAATATTTTCTAAAGTAAATAAAAATTTATTTTTTATAAAATGTGTTGCACATCTTTTCTATCTTGTAATGAAATTCCATGTTGTAATGAAATAATGCCTATCAGAATCAAAATATCAAATTTGTATACGAATGCTTGTACCACATATATTATCCATTTTGTGAAGAGCAAATGCGGATCAAGCATAAGTTCAGTTCATTTTTAATTAATTCTATTTGGATATGGTGTTAAGAACAACACATGGCATTTTTATACATGCTTGCATGCCTACAAGATATGTACGACACAATAAGTGCCTTTCTCCTTGATCAATTTGATAGTTCCTCAAGTTTCCTTCCAAGCTAATTTTGATCCACAAAGTTTCAATTTGTCGACTCAATTTCTATTATTTTTTTTGCTCAAAATCATCTTTGGCACATCCACATTAGTTGAATATACTCCCTCCGTCCCAAATTAAAAGACAGTTAAACTTGACATGGTCTTGAAAATAAGTTTTTCACTTTTAATTTTTCATATAAAATTATAGCCAATTGAAAAATACATTTAAATATCAATCCAATAATATTATTTTTATCAAAATTTTTTTATATTATACTAATTGTTGGTTAAATATTATCATAGTTAAATCTTAAAATATGTGTGCAACTTATTAGGATGGATAGAGTATATGTGTGCCTACTCTCCAAGGGGTGTTCGACGTGCCATGTCCATGTGTGATGATGTAAATGTGGTTTATATTTGAATGTACTCTCTTGAAAAGTAAAAAGATCCATGCGAACATGAATAGTTGTCCTTGTTTATACCCATGAAAGTTGGCATGGCACGTAGTGCCACTTCAGGTGGGTCCAAGAACGTTTTGGAAAAAATAAAAAAAAACTAGAGGAATTGTTTGGTCAAATTAAAATGTCATGGGCAAAATTGAGCCTAAGGGAAATTTGAGAGGTGAAGTTTATTGTCGACACAGGAGAAAACACTTGAGGGGAATGCCAGTGTCCTGTTCTCGTCCAAACAATTGCAGGCTTTGTTTTACTGAAAGACCCAGCAACATAATATTGTCTAGAATTTTACATTGGAAGATCGCAAGCACCTAGACTAGGGAAGCTAGCTAGCTCTTGCCACCTCCCTGCCAACTGAGTTGCACACCGTTAATCTCGCATATACACATGTTGAAGCACCGTGTGTAGAATTAATGCCTTTTATTCTCGTGGAAATTGATTTGTCAGTTAAATTCATATGATTTTACATAGGACTCTAGCTGTCTAGCATGTATATAGCTACGACATTATCCAGTACGTACACAAGTAACAAGTTTGTTACCCAACTGCCAAAGTATGAATCGTACTCTCTCTCTCGTGCACACGAGAGGACAAAATTTGCAAGTACCTAATGCCTTGCTACATATTCTCAGAAGTTTAAACTATAGGGAATTGTAAAATCAATACAGATGAAAAATTAATTTATATTAAAATTAGTAAAATTGATTTATATTAAAATTGGTAAAATTAATTTATATTAAAATTAGTATTGTATAATTGAGTTATATTAAAATTATTTATAGCAAGTGTAGTGAGTATGTGTACACTAACATAGATAACATTGTAAAAATTTATGCCTGAAAAATATTTTTTTCCATGTGTGCGGTATTAAATGTTAGAAATAGATAAAAAATCATTGAAAAAATTGAAATAATTTTCAATGAAAATTAATAAATTTAATTATAGAATTTACTACAATATTGGCTGAAACATCCAAGGGGCCAATTACATAATACGGGTGTGGCCCAGTTAGAAGTGGGTTAGTGACAGCGAGCAAGTAGCTTAGTGTGGGTTGGCGTAGGTCAAAAGCTAGCAGGCCGGCGGGGTGGGCTGACTCTGTAGGCATGCCAAAAGTTAACAAATAGGTGAGTTAGGATGTCGTAGGGTATGACAATAGACTAGGCTAGTGATAGAAGTAGGCTGATGACACAAAGGCAGCCTAGCAGAGGCGCGGGTGCGTGCGATAGGATGTGCGACTGACTAGCAGGCCTGACATGGCAGCGACTAGAGCGAGCATGAGCACACAGAAGAGCAGAGGTGCTAAGGCTGACAGATGGCCTAGCATGGTGGAGGTGTGGTGTGAGCAGGCGTGTGCGTGTGATTGCAGGAGAGCCGGATGGCTAGGTGTCAGCTTTGGATTGGTGTAGCGTTGTGGCAACAGTGAATGAGCAGGATTCTTTATGGAAACACATCGGACTATGTGGTCCTCCGTGTGTTGAGTGGTGTGGTGCAATCTGAAGCATCAATTTTAAATCCGATGGCTAAGAATAGATAAATTAGTGGTTACGAAATCTTAATTGTATTTAGGTTTTTACTTTGAGATTTTCTTATTATTTTTGGCTATAAAAAGAGGGTAAAGTGTTAGAGATTTGTGAGAGTGATTTTGGGGGAATTTTTGTAAGCACAATTTTGATAATAAAGGTAAAGTTTATGGAAGATTAATACGGTTAATAATCACTCTCGTTTATTTTTGTGCATACCTAGCGATTGATTTTAAATTAATTTATTTTTCTTTGTGATTTGAATTAGTTTATTTGATCTAAAATTTAGTTAGGGTGTTTTCTAGTGTTGTAAAAAGTTTGATTGGCTAATTATTTTTATGTCATGTATTATTAATTAATTATGGTTTAATTAATTTTGTTCAATTTCTATTCAGTAATTTTGAGTACACTTACATTGGATTTACTTTATTTTGAATTGAAAAATCATGAGTTAAATATTTTCCTAGCAAAAATATGGCAAACTAGCAACTCTATTGTGATAATTATTCAACTATCTATGATTTGTCTTCTTTATCTTCACTAATTGATGAACAGCTAGAACAACTTCTAGAAGATGATTTGGTACTTCTCTCTACTCGCTTCACAAGTGCTTTGCAAAATATTCGATTTAGGAAGAGGGCACATAGTGAAGAACCTTAGAGATGTTTTGAATACGACTTGCTTAATCACTTTCATCTTAAATATCTAAAAATTTTAGTGAGAATTTCTAGGGATAAAGATGAGAAGGAAGACAAGATAGAAAGTGACAAGAAGCGATCACTTAAGAGTGCCAAGAAGAAGGGATATTTGAATAAGAAGATAGTGCATTGTGTTCTATCTGCTCTTAAACAATTAAATTTAAGCGATGTGGATATCAAGAGTGATGATGATGCTACTTCTAAAGACAAAAAAAAACTTAATTGATCTATGTATGATGGGAAAGTAGTAGAAATGTTATCAATAGTGACATCAATAACGATAGCAAAATGAGGTAGAACCTTCTTATGATGATTTAGTCTGCGCCGTTGAAAACTTATTAATTTATTAGAGAAGAGAGATAAAAAAAGCTTAATAAATAAAAAGTTTTGGTTGAACAATTAAATGCTAAAATTATAAGACTTAAAACTTTAACTTATATATATGATTTTTATAAATAATGTGACTTAATTTATGCTGAATTTATTTCTCTTAGGATATACATGCTTTACTTTAAAGTAATTTAAACTTAAAAAAGACAAAAATGATAAACATGAAGTTGAAAGATGCTAATATTAAAATTACTCAACTAAAAGATAATCTTACTACTTACAAGTTTCTTTGATGATCTAATTATAATAACAATGATAAATTTTAGCATGTCTCTTGTAAAAATTATTCTACTTTTTAAAATCATATTGATTAAATTACTCAACTAAAAGATGATCTTACTGTTTCTTTCATGATCTAATTATAATAACAATAATAAATTTTAGTATGTCTCTTATAAAAATTATGCCACTTTTTAAAATCGTATTGATTACTTGCAAGAAAATATTGAAACTAAAAACTTCATCAAATTTTAAATTAAAACACTAGGTCTCAAAAGTTTAAAATAAGTTTAGGTTATGATCCTTATGATTATTGTAAGACTTATACTTTAACTGTTCTAAGACTTATACTTTAACTGTTCTTCAATCACTTAGTAGTTATATAATTGATAGAATTGATAAATCTAAAAAGACAATCTTTATATCTCATAGTGTTATATCATCTACTGACATAAGTAGTATTAGTATTATTTCTACTTCTAAAAGTAAATATGAAGTTAATTAAACTTACACTCGCTGTGATAGAGATAGATATAAAGAAGAATTTTATTTTAGACTTGCTAAGAAACAAATGAAAGAAAATGCTAAATCATTGTCTAATTTGAGAAATGCACTCATTTGGTTTTACTAATATGAGGAATAATAGATCTAAATCTTTGCATAAAAATGCTTGTGTTATGTCTACTGGTGTGCATTATATATCTCAGTACTCGATTTTTGAATATTATATTACTAATTTTAGTACTGAGACCTTGATATTGTTATTTTCTACGTAATTACTTCACACAAGGAAGGAGAATATTTGGCTAATGGATTTCGAATGTTCACATCACAAGTTCGGTGATAAGAATTGGTTCTTCTATCCCATAGGAGCATTGTATATTGAAAATGTAACTTTTAAAGATACTTCTACTTTTATGATTATGGCTAAAGGTATAGTAAGTGATAATTTTATGTTGAGGGATGTGACTCTTATTAAGAATTTGAAATATAACTTGTCTTCTGTAACACAAATAATTGATGAAGATCTTGAAGTGTGCTTTAAGAAAGGTATATGCAAAGTATTAGATACTTCAGAAGATCTTATTTTTAATATTATACGTTTTGAGAGAGCGTTTAAAACTGATTTTGATGTGTCATCTTCTATTAAATAAAGGTGTCTAGTTGCCAATAATTTTAAAGACTTATCCTTTTGGCAACATAGACTTGGTCATATTGGTTTTGATTATCCAACACGTGTTAGTGGTTTGGATGTTATACGTGGTTTACCTTAGTTTAAGGGTGATAGTGATATAGTATGCTCTTTTTATAGACATGGTAAGATATATGTAGGTTCATATTCATGTCTTACTATGGTGGTGTCAAATGCACCAGGACAATTTTTACACTTTGATACCGTTGGACCGTTACGAGTTTAATCTTTTGGAGGTAAGTGGTATGTGCTGGTAATGGTTGATGATTACCCTAGATACTTTTGGATTTGTTTTATAGCATCTAAAGATAAGTTATTTAGTCATTTTAGAAGTCTTGCTTTTAGATTATCTATTGATCCTAGGAGCTCTTAGAGTAATTAGAAGTGATAATGAAACTAAATTCAAAAATTATTCTTTTTTATTACTTTTGTATTGAAAGATGTCTTGATCATCAATTTTCTTCACCTAGAGTACCACAACAAAATGGTGTAGTTAAAAGGAAAAATAGAACTTTGGTTGAGATGGCTAAGACTATGTTATATGAATTCTCTACTCCTAGAAAATTTTGGGCTGAAGCTATATCAACTGCATGCTGTATTTCAAATCATGTGTTTTTGAGATTAAATATTGGTAAAACTTCTTATGAGATGCAATTTTATCATAGGTCTAGTGTGTCTCATTTTCGTGTTTTTAGATGCAAATATTTTGTACTAAAATATGGTAATTTAGATAAATTTGAGGCTAGATCAATTGATAGTATGTTTATTGGTTATTCTACTCATTCACGTGCTTGTCGTGTTTTAGTTTCTAAAACTAATAAAATAATAGAAACCTGGGAAGTTACTTTTGATAAGAATAGCTTAGATACTAGTCCAAGTGTTATAGGTATAGGTGCATACATTTAGAAAGAGAATATCTTGGTTGATAAAGATGACGAGGATGATGAAGAAGCTTTGGTTTCTCCCAGACAATCAATTGAATTGGTTCCAGCACCTGCCATAACTTCACAAATAACCAAGCATCCTCAAGGTTCAATATCTTCTGAGCAAATTGAAGATAATATTGAACAACATGAAGTTTCTAAAACAACAACTTCTTTGCACATTCAGAGAAGACATCCCCTCAATAAATTATCAGTAATCTTCGTGAAATGGTGACATGTTTTAGGTTTAACGATCAAAACTCTCAAGCTCATTCATCTTTTTTAGCGTCTTTTAAACCCAAAGATAGATCACACGCATTAACTGACGAATCTTGGATCAATGCCATACATGAAGAGTTAGAAAATTTTAAACGTAATAAGGTTTAGAAACTTGTACTACCATCTCCTAATTATTCTATAATTGAACTAAATAAACAAAGTGAGGATGGTGTAGTTGTTAGAAACAAAGCTAGGTTGGTAGCTCAGGGTTTTACACAATTAGACGACTTAGATGTTAGTAAAATATTTGCTCTTGTTGCTAGATTTGAAGCCATTAGAATTTTGTTAGCCTTAGTTGCATCTAAAGGTTTTAAACTTTATTAAATAGATGTAAAAAGTACTTTTCTGAATGGTTTTTTCAATAAAAAAGTTTATGTTAATTGACCACATGGTTTTGAAAATATTAAATATCCAAATTATATTTTTTAAACTATCTAAAATATTATATAGTTTAAAGCAGGTCTCAAGAGCATGGTATGATAGGTTAAAAATCTTTTTACTTGAAAAAAAGCTTTATTATAAAAAAAGTAGACAAAACCCTTTTTTTCTTAAGCAAGACAATGATCAATTATTCATTTAGATTTATGTGGATGATATCATCTTTGTTTATACTTCTCATACTTTGGTGTCTCAATTTTTAGAAACTATGAGCGGTAAATTTGAGATGAGTATTATAAGTAAATTGATGTACTTTTTGGGATTGCAAATAAAACAAAAGAAGTTGCATTTTTGCATATACGAATAACCTTCTACGTCATTTTGGAATGGAGAATTACAAACCCATTATGACACCCATAGGAGCAACTTTCACACTTGATCCTGATGAAGATAGTGAGCATGTTGACTAAAAGGAGAATATGAATATAATTGGTTCACTTTTGTATCTTGTTGCTTTAAGACTAGATATATAATTTGTGATATATTTATATGCATGGTTTTAAACTTGTCCATGTGCTTCATATCTTCAAGCAATTAAGCGGATTCACAGTTATGTTTATGACACTAAAGATTTTTGGTATATGGTTATCTGCATCCTTATGTATTATTTTAAGAGCTTTTTATGATGCTAATTTTGGAGGGTGTAAACTTGGTAGAAAAAGTACTTCTGGTGTTTGTTTGTTCTTGGGTAATTCACTTGTTGCTTATTTATTTATAAAATAATCCTCTGTGGCATAATTAACTATTGAATATGACTATGTGGCTATTTCTAGTTGTTGTTGTTCTCAAATACTTTGGATATTAGTTATACTTAATGATTATGATGTTATTTTAGAAAATATACCGATTTCTATGATAACACAAGTGCCATTTATATTACTAAGTAATCAATATAACACTCTAAGGCAAAATATATTAATGTTAGATTTTACTTTCTTAAAAGATCATGTTAAAAAACAAAATGTGGCACTTCGTCATGTGATATTGAACATTAATTGGCTGATATTTTTATAAAATGTTTAGATTCTTCTTATTTTGCTCGTCTTTATGGAGAATTTGGAGTTATTTATTCTATGTGGTTGTTTTGAGGGGAAGCATCAATTTTTTTAACATATTTTTTCTTTATTTGAAATTTAAAAAATATATTTTAAAAAATAATGAGCACTACATATGATTTATATGCATTATTTACAACCATGTTCATGTTATAAAATATGAGTGGAATGAGGGCTGACTTGATAGGCCGAAAGTTAGCAGGCCGATGAGTTGAGTTTATGTAGGCTATAACAACGGACTAGATTGACGATGAAAACAGGCCGACGACATGAAGGTGGCCTAGCAATGGTTACGCACGGCAAGATGTGCGACTGACATGCGAGTCCGACATGGCAGCGACTGGAGCGATTCCGATCACGCGCGAGAGCAGAGACGCTGCGGCTGATAGGTGTGCTTGATGTGACAGAGGCGTGGCAACAATGAACGAGCGGGATTATTTATGAAAACACGTTGGACCCTATGGTCCTACGTGTGTTGGATGACATGGCTTAGTCTGAAGCATCGATTTTGAATTCGATGGTTGAGAATAGGCTGAGTAGTGGTTACGAAATCTCAAGAGTAATTAGGTCTTTGTCTTTAAGATTTTCTAATTATTTTTGTTATAAAAAGAGGGTAAGTTGTTAGAGATTTGTGAGAGTGATTTTGATGGAATTTTTGTAAGCACAATTTTGATAATAAATATAAAGTTTATATAATATTAGTGCGGTAAATAATCTCTCTTTTTCGTTTATATTTATATATACCTAGCGAATTTTTTTAGATTGATTTTTTATAAAGTGTTTTTCTAGTATTTTAAAAAGTTTGATTGGTTAATTATTTTTAGATTTTTAATTAAGGTTTAATTTATTTTGGTAATTTAGGTTTGTTTAAAAATTTTGTTTAACTTATTATGTTAAATTTTTAGGTTGATCGAAGTTACTAATATACAATTATAATAGTGTTGTCTATATTCTGGTTTTTCAGCTGTTATGATTAGAGAAAAGTGTTAAATTTTATATTTTTACTTCCGTAATCATTCACTGGCTATTTTAATGGTAGACGATCCTACAGAAAATTAACACGGGCAATAAGGAGAAATTAAGAAAAGGAACACCTCCATATATATATATATATATATATATATATATATATATATATATATAAGGACAAGCTGGTTAATTAGCCTATTTGCCCTTTTCGGAGATGTACTTTTACAACTCGAGTGTATGCACACTAATTTATCCTTTTTTAAATATCACCACAAGCAGTTATAGAGAATCTAAAAAATATTCAGAACATTGATATAATATATATGCACAAGCTTACGAAATCTTAAGTCCATATTCAATTCATACAATGAGAAACAAAATTAATAAATTCGGTCATGAACTATGACTGTATAGCTACATTTGTATATTTTTTCTGTGAGATGTGTAGATTAAGTTTTGTATATCATGTTTATAGAGTGATATGTAACATTATAATATATGTTATTGTATTCTTTTAAAATAATTTTATAATCATTTAGATGACATGCAATGATGAGCGCATACACACACTTAAGTTGTAAATAAACTTTCCCCATTTTCCCTTGAGAAAACATCAGCTACACTCCTGAATCACAGCAACGGCGCCGGCCCTACTCACCAACCGATCGCTTGATTCAGTAACCAGCAGCTGCCCTTGGCATGCCTGAGAATCCAATTTGCCGTCCCTTCTACGCAATTCCACCTAGATGGTCTATGCGTGATAGCCCAGCCAGGGCACATCATCAATGATGGATTTGGAGACATAATGGACTATAGGTGCAAATGGCCATCGGTACATCATCTTGCGTGTTAATCATGTGGGATGTTCCTGTTTATTTCTTGAGCAAAATGATTTGGGAATTCTAAAGTCCAACACACAAACAGTACTACGCTTGCACATTCTTCGTTTCCCTTCTTTTTTCTTAAAAAAATAACCAAGAGATCTGGTGGTGTCGAGTATACATAACAAAAGGTCCATTTACATAATTTTTTATCCGAGCATAGCTCATCGTATGCTTATTAGCTTACTAGTCACAACCAAAATTTAAAGTTTTAAACTTAATTTAAGGATTTTTTTTGCTGTAGTATATTTCCAAGCATTGGTTTTAAAACTGCTAATAATATAAATATAAAAGTTTTAACTATAAATTATTTTTTATTATTTCATTTATTTCTTATGATTTTTTTACCGTAAGCTATGTAACACTAAACTATCAAAATCATCCGCTATTCAACGTTGGCCAAGAGAGTGGTTTTAAATCTTTTTTCCATGGTTATTGTCGTTTATTCCATAGTCGATTTCTGACGACAATGCATGCAAGTAAAGCATGATGTATCAGGCTAGCTGTGGGACAGAGAGAACAGAACTTCTCATGGCCCTGTGCATCAGCGTGCGGAAGCAGAGCGGCCAACATGGGCGCCTCCGTGTATCGCGGAATCAGTTGGGATGGAGCGGCGATCGATGACGATTTCCAGTCCAAAATGATGGCGTGTCGTTTCAACGGCCGGTCTGTCCTGCTCCACATTGGGCAACCATCCACGGACAGACAGACTTTTGGTCCAGCTGAATGCATGAGAGCTTTTGCTACCTGTACCGTGATTCTGCCACCAGAATGCTGCTGCTTCATGTCGTGCGCGAACTTTTGCTCCTCTCAGATTGGGCAAAACGTGTGTGCCATGCTTATCCTTTTTATCTTAGTGGGTAACTTGTGGGTATATCATACTTTCTTTTTCAGCTCACAGTAAGGATAGTTCACTCTGATCTTACAAATGTGGGTTACACTAATTGTACCCAGTTTTACCACAGATCCCATTAACTCTAAATACATCGAACTACATAAATAAAACGAACCGATATCGATAGATTGCCACTCAGACAAACCCGGTAGTGGAAATGTATATGGTCTCCTTTGAAACACAAGAATAAATACTATAGAGTTTTCATGGGAACTGATTCAATCTTCCTAGGAATTGAAATATTTTCTTTCTAAAATGTAATACCAAGATATTAACACTTGTACGTACAAGACTAATAGTGCCAAAAATGTTTGCTTCTATACAAGGCCAATCCTAAGTTGAGAGATATGCAACACTGATCACATGCAGCAAGAGGCTCCAAGCCTACAAGCAAATCAACGTCCTTGCACGAGCCTCCTTTTGTTGTTATGTTCAGGTGGCACTAGCAGAGACACAGACAAACAGACAATCATTCACACAAAAAAAATGCACGAACAATGTTTGGTAACAACTAATCCTGCGCCGAAATTTGGCCAAGTGTGGCCGTGTACCAACCTAGAGATCGAGCAGAGCCTACCCAATTTGCAGGGCATGTTCTTCTGCATGTCTTGCTTTTGTATTCTTCTTCTCTTGCAATGTGTGGCTTGGCATCTTTTCTTAGATGGAAACAAAGTTTCCGGCGCACACTTGAATTGGAGGTTGCTAATGAAGTGTTCGGCTGGACGATTGGGACCCCAGGAATAGGAGTAGCCTAGGATACCTGCATGTATATCACATTCTGGAAGCATATCATCTACAGTTCAGTTAAAATCTACTTGCCATGTAGACTGTATATGAAAACTGAGATGTGTATAGGTGGAAGGTTTGCAACAGTTTTACCTATCTTTACCATGTGTTCAGTAGAGTTTTGGGAGTTTGGGAATGTCAAGATGGCCTTACAGTTCCCGTCGAGCTAGATAGGATCACTAACTCACCAAAAAAAAGTGAGATACTTTTAGTTGTTATCACTGTATTGTATTGCTTAATGTGTATAGTAAAACTAAGACCCTAACTCTATACAGCGAGGTCGGGTCTATATATATACAACATAGTGGTCCAATGGTCTAACACTCCTCGCAGTCGTAGCGAGAGGGAAACGGATACAGAGACTGGATCGAAAACTAGTGAACAAAGGCGTAAGGAGGCCTTTGGTCATAATATCGGTGAACTAGTACACCGATAGTACATGGAGCACCCGAATCTATCCTAGTGCGATCTTATCACGGACAAAATGAATATCGATCTCTATGTGCTTCGTGCGTCGATGATGAACCGGGTTGGCGGTCATATAGACAGGACTGACGTTATCGCAGTAGATGACGGTTGCAGAGGAGAGGGGTGCACGGAGCTCCTGGAGAAGCTGGTGAAGCCAGCAACTCTCGGCGACGGTATGAGTGACGGCGCGGTACTCGGCTTCGGCGCTAGACCGTGACACTATAGTCTGGCGTTCTGAGAACCAGGAGACTAGAGTGTCGCCGAGGAAGACGCAGTAACTGGACATGGAGCGTCGAGAGTCAAGGCAGCCTGCCCAGTCCGCGTCGGAGTACACGGTGAGAGAGTCGATGGGGCTGGAGCTGAGGTATAGCCCACTGGAGAGTGTGCCCCTTCACGTAGCTCAGGATGCGCTTGAGCAGCTCAAGGTGAGGTTCGCACGGAGCGTGCATGAAGAGGCACAATTGCTGGACGGCGTATGTGAGGTCGGGTTGTGTGAGGGTGAGGTATTGAAGAGCGCTGGCAAGACTCCAATACTGAGAGGGATCGGCGACGAGTGAGCCATCAGCAGCAGAGAGTTTGGCTCGGGTGTCGACCGGGGTGGCCGTAGGGTGACATTCGGCTATGCCCGCACGTTAGAGAAGATCGATGGCGTACTGGTGCTGGAAAAGGAAGGGCTCGTGAGAAGAACGGGTGACAGAGATGCCAAGGAAGTGGTGGAGGGGACCAAGATTGGTCATGGCAAACTCGAAGTGGAGTCGGGCCATGATCTAGTATAGGAGGGAAGTCAAAGACGCTGTAAGAACAATGTCATCGACGTATAGGAGGAGATAGGTGGTTGCATTGCCGATGTGAAGAGTGAACAGTGAGCTATCAGACGCAGAGGCCACAAAGCTGACGTGCCGAAGGTAGGCAGCAAAACGCTGGTACCAGGCCCGAGGGGCTTGTTTGAGGCCATAGAGAGAGTGTTGAAGGAGGCAGACATCGTCGGGACGAGAGGGGTCGACGAAACCTGGAGGCTGCTGGTAGTAGATCATTTTCGTCAGGTGACCGTGAAGAAAGGCGCTCTTCACATTAAGCTGATGGATCGGCCAGAAGTGCGAGGCAGCCAAGGTGAGAACAACCCGGATGGTGACGGGTTTGACGACGGGACTGAAAGTCTCGTCGTAATCGACACCGGAGCATTGGGAGAAACCCCAAACTACCCAGCGTGCCTTGTGATGGACAAGGAAGCTATTGGTGTGAAACTTGTGCTTAAAGATCCACTTGCCGGTTATAATGTTAGCGCCAGGAGGACGGGGAACGAGGTGCCAGGTCTCGTTGTCCATAAGGGCCTTGTACTCGTCGGCCAAGGCTGCGTGCCACTAAGGGTCTGCCAGGGCGGAATGAGAAGTCGTCAGGATGGGCGAGATAGAGCAGTGGATGGCGGAGAGCCTATAGCGCTTGGTGGGGCGAAGAGACCCAATATGTGAGTGGGTAACCATGTGAGAGGTGCAGGGGATGGGAGCCAATGGGAGTATGGTAGGTGTGGGGAGAACTGGTTGGAGAGGGCATCATCGGCTTGGGATCGGCGACTGTATATGAGAGAAAAGAGTGGAACTAGATCGGCCTGAGCCGATGGAGTTGGATGGGCCGATCGGTTTGGTCGGTCCGATAGAGATGGAACAACCGATAGGGAGGAGGGAGCCGATGGAGGCGGATGAGCCGATGAGGACTGAGGAGCCGATAGGGGTAAGGTGTCTGATGAAAAGAGAACAGGATCAGCCGAAGCCGATGAGAGTGGTAGGGCCGATGGGGGTCCGATGAGAGTGACATCGGACCAAATAGTAGTAGGATAACTGAACAGTAAGTCCTCAGCAACGGCCGAGGAGGGGGCTGGTGGGGAGAATGGTGGAGGAGACCGGGCTGGCATGGTGTTGGTGAGGAGGAAGTCGAGATCGCTAGATGAGGATCTCAGATTAAGCAGGACAAAGGAAAAGCATGTCTCATCAAAGATGACATGACGAGAAACGATGACCCGATGGGTGGAAAGGTCGAGACATCGGTATCCCTTATGAGATGAGGGATAGTCGAGGAGAATGCACGCGGTGGAGCGGGGAGCGAGTTTGTGAGGAGCAGTGGCGGTGAGGTTTGGGTAGCAAAGGCACCCGAAAACGCGGAGGTGGGAGTAGTCGGGCGCCGTGCGGTAAAGGAGAGTGTATGGAATGTTGTGGCGAACGGAGGAGCACGGGCGCTGATTGAGGAGGTAAGTCGCAGTGGTTAGCGCTTCTATCTAGTAAGTTGCAGGTAAGTGGGCATGAAGCAGCATAGTGTGACTTATGTTGTTAAGGGTGCGAAGGAGGCGTTCGGCCTTGCCGTTCTAGGGAGACGTGTAGGGGCAGGAGAGGCATAGATGGATGCCCTACGAGATGAGGAAGGTTTGAACAATATGGTTAACAAACTCCGTACCGTTATCGGCTTGTAGAGCCTTGATGGGGAGGTTGAACTGGTTAGAAACGTAGGTTGTGAAGTTAGTTAAGTAGGAGGCGACCTCGGATTTGCTGATGAGCGGAAAAGTCCAGCAATAGTGTGTGTAATCGTCAAGTATGGTAAGATAATACTGATTACCGAAGACACTTTTAACCGAAGAAGTCCATACATCACAGTGTATAAGCTCTAACGGTCGCAAGGTATAAGATAGAGAACTAGAAAATGGCAGTCACACATGTTTGCCAAGTTGACACGAGTGGCAAACTATGGAGCTGTTATGGGTACACTGGATGGAGGCGCTGCAATGGAGGTTGGTAATAGCGTCGGGGCCAGGGTGGCCGAGGCGAAGATGCCAGAGGTTGGTGGAGAGGGCGACGCTAGCATGTAGAGTGGACGGCATAGTGGAAATAGTGTAGAGGTCGCCGCCACTATTGTAGCGAAGGATCTATCACCGAGTTGGGATACAGAGAAACCAGAAGCGTCAAATTCGATTGAGCAATTGTTATCTCGTGTGAATTAGCAAACGAATACGAGATTGTGAATAAGAGAGGGCACAATGAGGACATTGCGAAGGGGGAGGTTAGTGGTGGGTGTAGACAGAGAGGAGTCACCATAGCATTAGATAGGAAGAGAGTGGTCATTGCCGATGGTGACAAAGGGGAGGAGGAATAACACGAACGGAGTATACCAGCCGATGACGCCATGTGGGAGGACGCACTAGAGTCTAGCACCCAAGGGTGCTAAGGCTGGAGCGTCATTTGGTTGAGGGCGGCGACGAGGCCAGTCTAGTTCTAGGAGGGAATCGACTGGGGGTGGTGTCGGTAGCATCGGCTGAGGCGGCAGGATGGGAGTCGATGCCAGGTGGGCCTGAGGATGGGCGCCGAGGACCCCTGGTTGCCATCCGATGGGGTTGTGTGGCTGGGGCTGGGATGCCCAGGGGTTGTAGCAGAGCCATGGACCCGTGGGACCAGCAGGCTAAGCAGGGACTGAAGCAGGTCACGATTGCATCGGACCATGCCAGTTCTTGCCTTTGCCTTTGCCCTTGCCTTTGCCTGTGCGGGCTGCGTTGTCATGGTTAGGGCCATGGCCGCCAGAGTTGCGGGAGGGAGCAGTAGCGCAGGATGCTCGGCAGCCATTATTGGCTACGACGAGAAGAGCAGTATGGGCCACGATCTTCTCGTCGTTGGCCAGATGAAGTTCTTTAAGAACTAGCATATCATGGGCCCGGGCAAATGATGGAAGGGATGTGGCGTTGGTGATGTCGTCGGTGGTGTTTGAGAAGCGGGGGTTGAGGCCTCGCAGGAGGGCGAGAACAAGTTGAGAGTCGGCCATAGGGTGGCCGACATCTCAGAGAGCAGCAACCTTTACTTTAAGGCGCTTGCAGTATGAGAAGACAGAGGAGTCTCCTTATACCATGGAGTAAAACTCGTTGAGGAGGAAGATGACGCGGGGCTGCTTGTTTGTAAGGAAGATCCCCTCGATAGCCACCCAGAGATCCCGGGCGGTGAGGTTGGTATCTTCCATGGCGAGGTCGAGGACAGAGTCGTCGACCGAGCCGAGTAGCCAGCTACGCATGCAGCACTCGGCGATGTCCCACTGGGGGTCATCGGGTCGAGGTGGAACGGAGCCATCGATGTGTGACCGTAGGCCGAACTTTTCATAGAGAGATTTAAAGAAGAAAACCCACTTAGAGTAGTTGGCGTTGAAGTCAAGAGAGATGGGAACGTGAGATTTCACGTTCACAGCAGCGTAGGGAGGTGAGAAGATCGGCGAGGTGGTGCCCGAGGTGTGGTCTAGGGCGCCGAGAGCTGGAGTAGATTCGGCAACTGGGAGAGTGTCGGAGTTGAGGGCTAACTCGGTGGCCATGACGAGAGGAGAACAGGGACAAGAAGCCGATAGGAGTAAGAGGCCGATAGGAGGAAGCCGATGAGAAGGGAGATCGGTCGATCAGAGAAGTGAAAGGCCGATGGGGAGTGAGCCGATGAGAGGGAAGGGTGGGAGATTCACGTCCGTGGACTCGTGGAGGCCAGGGAGTGGAGCGGACATGGAAAACTCGGAGAGGGGCCGGACGCGAAGAAAATAGGTTCATGTCCGGGAGGCAGAGATTCGTGTCCGTGAACACGTGGACACGTTGGGGTGGCTCGAACGTGAGCGGAGAAGGTTCGCGTCCGAGAGCCGTTGAGCGTGTCAAAAAAAAGGGAACCGAGAGAGGGTTCTAGCAGATAGAGGACGGACAGGTCCAGTCGATGGAGGGGCGGATAAGTTTAGCCGATGGAGATGACGAGCACAGATGTGCGCCAATATCGAAGGAGAAAGGATGCACGGAGCAAGAAGAAGGGCGAAGACAGGTGTGAGGCAAGACGAGGAGGCGGATGGAGACCGTCGTCTTGTCGCGTGGAGGAGCTAGAGATGGGAGAGGGTGGTGAAAAAGGAGAAAGAAAAAGCGTCTGTAGAGAAGACGGGAAGAAGAAAGGGACCGAGACGAGAGAGCAAGGATGGAGTACTGGGAAGAAGGTCAACGACGGGGAGAAAACATCGACGATGGGATAAAAGGTCGGCTCACTGGTGGAAGAATACTAGCGTGCTAGGGATGTCTAGACTTGCTCTGATACTATATAAGAATGTGTACAGTGAGACTAAAACCATCGAGTCTATATATATATACAACCTAATTGTCCAGTGATTAGTATCAGAAGTTTATCTTCAACTTGAAATATCATATAACAGTTAATTCAGCTCGCCTGTCGAATGGCAATAAAAACACCAATTAAGCAATATTTTAGGACGAGATTTGAGCACCAGACGGACCACGAAAGAATAGACAACAGCCCATAACACGTAAAAACAGCATGGGTTGATTTGGTGGTATACTGATGGAAGTAAGCCTAGTACAGCAGAAGTAGTAGTGTATTTAGGCCAGACTGTTAATCAAGAATCTAAATTGGTAGATGTTTAGTATTTTTACACAGAGACAATACTAATACATTACAATAGAAAAAGCCATCAGAGCACGAGCAATGGTAGCAATCCTTTAGAGTTTTGATTGAGTCATGGTAGGTTGAGCACAGCAGCAGCTTCTTGCCTATTAGCAGATTGGTTGTTTCACTATATTTTCTTTCTTAGATTGGATTGGATTTTGAGAACTGGTTCTATAAAAGAGGATTGCATGAAATTTGTCAGATTGTGCGATGGAATAATCTTAGCCTCAGCCTGTATGTTCATGCTTAGCTTCATTTTTGTCCAGGTGTTCGAGATCCATTCCTCTCCAGTCCATGTCAACGTGTCATCCTTCCTAACACCATTCTACTTCAAGAGGTTGCAATCATTCGTTCAGCCCATCTTGAAACAGGTGTTAAGTTACACCCACTGGCTGCAGACTATGTCAAAAGGGTCTTCTAAAGCGTGAAGTAGCCACACGGATTGTTTGTTTATTATGTTAGTTAGCCTTAGTGTGGCATTACTGACGTGCCATATCATATCTCCAATGATCACTGTTATGACAAAAGGGTCTAATGTCGGCCTGATTTCCCCTGAGATTTAACTGTCAACACCTAAATCAGCAGCAATCATACAGTAAACTATAAGATTCTACATCGACAAAGACTAAAGCTACAATTAAAAAACTATAAGACTTGGAAGATATGTTCAGGAACACTGAATTTTGTTAGCACTTTTAGGAATATTATCCATTCACTTTTAGGAATTCAGATGCTTAACTTAAATTTCAAACTAGAGTCCTAAACATGCTATTGCAGAACTCATCTGACGTCATGATTTTTCCTAAATAAAAGTCCTTAACACTATAATAATCAGGGTCCTCAAGAAGTTCAGAGTAGGTCGCGTTGCTGCGAATGGGAATCTCTCGTCAAGTTTCCCTAGAAACGCCTAGGTTGGGTTGGTGCTTCATATAGATTGAGAAAGATTTTACATCCCCACCTAGAAATCAGCCAAACGTTTTACAAAATTGCTTCTAGAGATCTCCCAGATCGGAGGAGCACACACCCAAATCCCTACGGGATCCGCTCAGCAAGCGAAACTCGCAGGTCGAGCGTTCCGGCGACGCACGCCCTCCGAGAGGTGGAGCGGCGAAACCTATCGCGGGTACCGGGTCCATGTAGGGCTCACCTTCGGCGAGGAGGCTGCCGGCGCGGCGCTCTGGCCCCAAGACGCCGGCGACGCGGCGGTAAATGCGGTGTGATGGGCTGGATTTTGGAATGGGTGACTTCAACGACGTGACCAATCGTCATGTTTTGGGCTGAAAATTCAGCCCATACTAGTTGACTAAAGCCCATCAAACGAAACCAAGATGGGCCTGAAATTAAGTTCAACTTTTGGGCCTGCTACTGGTTTTGGCACATGTCATCTTTGTTTGGATAATAACCTGATCCATCCACTTGTATGGGCTGTGACTTTTCAGTAAAATTCTTGCTCATACACATGGATGGGCCAAGATTTAAACCATGACAAGATCCGCACGAACACAACGTGCGGAAATGGAAGCCCCCCTGTTTGTGAGCGTCCTTGTTCACCTGGATCAGTTGATCCCAACTAATACATCAAGCTTAACCTTTGTCCAATCATCACAACCAGACCCTAAACCCGATGAACAAATCTTAACTAACCCACACACACACACACTCCAGCCTAAGGAAACAGGACGCACTTGGACATGCATATGGATCAATTAAAATCAGTGCAGGATGGGAGGGTTGCAGTAGGGGCCCTTGAGCCACCCGTCGGCGATGGAGCGGTAGGCGGCCTCGGTGAGGTGGATGCCGTCCCAGATGAGGTAGTTGGCCGGGTCGGAGCAGGCGCTGGAACCGGACATGCCGCACCGCGCCTTGTTGTTGTAGTTGTACTTCCCCTGCCCGCCCGCGCCGCAGCACACCTTCAGCCCGTATTCCAGCCCTGCCATGCGTGCATTGCCACCACCACCAACCATAATTAAGCAACAGACATATACCGCAGATCAACCACTCTCCAATCTCCGATGACAACCTATACATGGCCGGAATTTCGCTAGAAATAGTTTTGCAATGGCATAAATATGTAGTTCGTCCTAGACAGAGTCGTTGTTCGTGGTTTTTTCCCGTTTGCTTTCGCAACGTGTGCTCTATTGAAAAAAAAACCCCCCTCACATTCTTAATGCAATGGTACGTAGGATTCTCTAAAATAAATCCTTGCAAAAGGATTGTATTTTGCAATGGTGTATGGAGAGACCAAGCTAGAGAGGGATTGGAAGATCATGCAAGATATGAGCATGTTCCTTGTTTTGCTTTGTGACCATGAATGACCTTTTGGGCTAGGGTATCTTTGTTTTCAATTGGACGATGTTTCATGCAAAGAAGAGTTTCTAGCTGTGATGCATGGCATGCGTGCTTTGTCACTAGCATACTACATTGCGACAGTTTTATTTCATAATAATTGATGGTATGATAGATGCCATTCCAATTAGATTAGACGGCATCAATTCCTAAATTATATGTACTGGTATATGGACAGAGGTCATGCATGGTCCACCGGGCATGATTGGTCTACACCAGCTGGATGAGTCATTGGAGAGTTAAGAATCCAACAATGTCATTGGACTAGATGTAAGCCTTGCTGTTATGCACATATATTGCTTTCTTACTTATCCACCAACCTTTGGATATATCCTTTACGTAGCTCTGATGTGTGGGCCACATACCCCTAGCTACCTACACTAAACATGCCGTGACCACTGAAACTTCAACTCTGTCACGGCAACCGGATTCTAGGGCACTTTTGATTTAGCACATTAAAAGGTGTTGTGTGCTGAGGACTGCGCGTGGCGTAGTAGAGAGGCACGCGGGTGGGCTGCCCGGATTCGATCCCTAGATTCCTAGCTTATATATCTGAAATTTAATCAACGGGATTAATTCTAAGTATATTAGAGTACGCGTGCATATATGTCGTCTTCATAGACCAATCAGTAGTGTATGTCTGTGTGGACATGAATATATCCTTAAGAAAAAAGGTGATGTGTGCGTGGTGCCTTGCAGCTCTGGGCAGTAATATGCAGGGAAAGTTTTCACATAAACACTATCCTTCCTAGCTCCTACAAAATAGCATGTACTAGAATTTCATTCCATTATAAAAAATATTACTAAACCGTGATTTAAAGATTTTTTTATTGAATTTTAACTTTAGCGTATCGTAACTTATTTGAACTGAAAAATAAGATAAGTTGAGTAAAAAACAAGTTAAGTTCGATACCATTGATAAGTCGAAGACTCTTAAAAAAAATATAAGTCAAGGTTACTACTTACTTACTCCCTTCAGTCAAATTTATTTAATTTAACGCTGGGAAATATAAACTCAGAGCAATATATATTTTTGTGGATTCAGAGATCGTGAGCTTACCGAAGTTTTGAGGAGACCGGACCATGGCTGTGACCTGTGAGTAGAAATCGGCATACATGATCCTAGCTTGGGGGTACGTGCTCTGGAGCTTGGAGAGGCATCTCTTGAGCAACGCGTTGTGGTAGGAGGAGAGGCTATTGTAGCTCTTCAGGCAGCCATGGCGGTCGTAGTCAGCACCGTTGGATGTCCCGTAGAGTGTCAGGTAAATTGGGAAGCACCCAATTGGGAGCACCCCCGGCACGACGACGTCCACCGCACCCATTCTAATCAACGTCTGTGTACAAAATATAAACGCAAATAACATTGATAAATACTGTCTGGTTACTTGTGTCGTGCGAAAAATGAAATGTGTGTAGGTGGCTAGCAGGTGTCATCGATCACCTGAATCCTGAAAAGTCGGGGTGTGGGTTCAGGTGAAGACCGTGAATTGGGGTTGGTTTGTTACCTCGAGGCCACGGATGATCTTGCTGACGACCTGTGGGACGTAGCCCCTGACCTCCGACATGGACCTGCCGGCGAAGAGCGGCGCGTTGTAGTCGTTGCCGCCGAACTCGCCGACGACGAACAGCGACTTGGACAGATAGTTCCTGCAATCTATACGTATACGTACGTACACACAGAAGTTAATTCGATCGGCCATTGATTAATTATTCTATGGTTGCTGGTGGTTGGTGAGATTAATTAATGGTCCAGTTGGATTGCTGTGGTAATTAAGTAAGTATTACCGCGGCCGCAGACGGAGGGGAGGAGCTGACGGAACCACTGGATCTGGGTGTCGAGGGGCCCGTTGTTCCAAATCTTGTCGCTGAGTCCGATGGACTTGAAGAAGGCGGCGTCCATGGAGGTGGCGCCGATGATCGCCATGTTCGCGCCCTTCTTGAAGTCGCCGCCGGCCTTCGACGCCGGCGGCAGCGGCAGCCCAAAGTGCTCAGCTTCACGTACATATATAGTACACGCACATATTCATTTCCATTCGAAGGTCTCGTCGAGTCGCCGTCAACCGGCGGCGAAGGTGGCGCATGCAGTCTGACGACGACGTGTGCGGTGTACATAGCTAGGAAAAGGAACGTTACGTACCGAGGAAGTCGACGACGACGCGGCCGTCGGAGCAGCGGCCGGTGGGGCGGCCGAAGAAGGTCTTGCCGTAGGGCGGCTGGCCGGTGGTGAGCCATGACGGGCACCCGCCGACGCAGAGGTTGCCGGTGTCGGAGATGGAGTCACCGAAGCTGTAGATAGCATTATACCGCTGCGCCGCCACCGTGTGCGCGCACACCAGCGCCGCCGCGAGCAGCAGCGCCGCCCTCCTCGTCGCCGCCACCATCACACACGCTCCTGCGAGGCGCTACGTGTAAAAGCTAGCGTCTCGTCGCGCGAGACTCGTGTGTGATCTCTCTCGTGTCACGGCAGCCGGCGGGCGGGTTGATGCGATTTTATAGGGTGACCTCCCCGCCGTCGGTTGGTGGGTCGCTGTCGCGGTGGACTGCTGCTGCTGCCAGCCAGGTGCACCCCAAGTAGGCAGATGATGGGAGATTGTTCCTCCAATTTGATTCCATGGAATTTTTGTTATGGAGGGAGGGGCCGGGGATCCAGTTATTAAAGCTCCTTGTGGATTTATATGTTTTTCCTTCACACAAGTCTAAAGAGGACCAGGTCTCATTTGGGCCTTCACCCCTAAAGCCATCTATTATGCCAAAATCTGGCATTTAGTTGTGTTTTCTAAGTCATTTGTTCTTGGATTATGGAGTACTTATTTGCGTGAAAAATAGAGAATCGTCACCAATACTCGGCTTCACCGTGCACGGTCAAGAACCAGAGTATATTGGGCCCCAAAAGGATGATAAAGGAAGTGGATTTTAAATCCTCTAGGGATCATTTGTTGCATTGTCTCTCTAAAATGCTTCTAAGATTTTGAAAAATTAGAGAATACAAATTATTGTGTCACATATGCCTCTAAAATGTTAAAAAAGGAAAATTGCAAAAATCGTCTTGAGTTTGAGATTTTCACCATAAGACAATTTGTTGCAAATATCCCCTCCTAATTCAACTTGTCTTATATTTTCCCTATTGTCGCTGCTCACATGTTTTCGTTGTTGCAGATCCCTCCTTGGAATATAAATAGGCTGAGACAGCTGTGGTTGTCATTCATACCAGCTAGCCTAATCGAGGCCACCAGATGGGTTATTATGTCTGTTTTATTGGGTTCAGCGGTAGCTGATTTTTTCGATAGATTTAAGGTAGTGAAGATAAGCTCGATGTAACGCTGAGTCGAAGTAAGAAGATGTCTTTGAGACCATAGCGTAAAGGGATGAGCGCAACTTAATTAATTATGTCTTTTTCCATTACATTAGACTTAGCTAATATGATGGGTTTCGAAACTAGGATACGCTATGTCATATAGCACGTGAAAAAAAAAGAGGCCACTAGAATGCGCAAGCAGCGGCAATAGGAGGAATATCAAATTAACTTAAATTAGGAGGGGATATTTACAACAAATCATCTTGTAGATATGGGACATTTGAGTGGTTTTTGTAATTTTTCCAAAAAACAAGCTAAGCCAAATTCAATACATGAACAAAAGCAAATCAAATTTAAAAAGTGTATAGATCAAATTTGACCTTACAATTTTTAGGGATATATGTCATACTAATATAAATTACCTAATTTTCAGAGTTTTTATTAACTATCCAAATCACATCTAAAAATCGAGATGCTCCGGAGAGTTTAGAATAGGTTCCATGAGAACGACAGTTATCATGATCGAATCTCCATAAATATTTGGACAGATATGTATACAGTATTATCGATTGTTTAGAAGTAGCATGCACATGTTCGTGTCCAAATCGTTAATAATTTCATGAGATGAAGAAGCAAGCAGCCAGAGCCCAGAACAGCAGCTTGGATTAGGCTACGTACGTAGAGTGCGTGAAGAGGTGAGGTGCCAGCCGCCGGAGTTGAGAGCTAGCTTGTCTGTGGCTGTGCAGTGCAGGGTGTCAAACCTGAGTAGCTGGCGACTTGATGTTCGCCGGCCATTGCATCCATGCTTGCATGTGTGTTGTTTTCTGGGACATGTGTGTCGATATTATCTCGAGGATGCAGCCTCTCTCTCTCTATATATATATGTGGAGAGAGTACTCCCTCCGTTCTTTATTTTTCTCTTTTCATTTGTTCAAAAATAATTTATCTTTATAACAATTAATATATTATAGTTGATAAAATAAAGGACAAATATATAGGAGTTTATACAAATAGGAAAATATATATATTTGAGTTTACTAAAGTGGGAGATATTTGTATCGAAGTTTACTAAATTAAAAAGCATTATGATCTTTTAATTTTGTATTGTAAGATAAGAAAAAAGTAAAAAAAAAATTGTTGGAAGGAGTACGTGCCCATTCGTTGTGTTGGTAATGCAAATACAAATTCACGTTTAAAGTATATACAATGTCAAAATGTTTGTAGTCTGGCTAGAACAAAATTGAGCAAAGTTTGTCAACTGGCTAGTATCAAGTCAATTTTTTTCTAACATATATGTGTAATCTTTATAGTGGCATCTCTCAACATTTTTATTTCACATGGTTTGGTACAAAATGGTACCAGCAAGGCAGCATCTAACTAGTCTACTTTTCCTACAAATAGTTTTACAGTCTAGTACCCTCTCAAGAACCGCAAGATATCTCCCCTCCAAATAGTTAGCTATACCAAGATACTTCCTCGAGTCAAATAAAATGGTTAGACAGAGTATGTTTTATGTAAGCGAGAAGCATATATATATCGTCAACATCATGATCATGAAAAAAAAGCAAGCATATTAATCCTTCACCTTTTTCAGGGTTTGTTGGTGACTGCCAGCTCCATTCTTGGAAGGATTAATAATTTCACATCACTATTTCGAAATAGATGTGGGAAAAACGATCTGGCCTCTATAAATTTTGGATAAGCTTAAACTATGGCCAGTGCATATAGATGACACTATGTCGATGCATTAATTTTCTGAAAAGATGAGAGAAAACGACGTGAGGTGAAATTATCGACTGTAGCTTGCAACCAAAACTTTTCAATTTTCACAGAAATGTTTGCCTAGCTACTGCTCCTTCCATTATAAGAAAAACCTGGAATTTATAAAGCCATACTTTTCATGTACCATATCCAGAACTTATTCTTAGTTTCTAAATTTGTTTTAAAATCCCTATCCAATTTTCGCGGAGGTGAAGCAAGGAAGTCCAATCAAAAGGTACTGGATATTGTTATTTTCAAGTGCAACTGCATGCTGGCACTCCAATATCTTATTCCTCAACTTTTTGAAAAAAAAATATATATCTCATCTGACAGCTCAATAATTCTGCAATGACATACAAAAACCAAAACATCTGCAGTGGATGGCGCACAACGAAACAAGTCTTCCATGTCTGCAGAAACTACTCTGACGAATCTGTACTGCAGAACCTTCCCTGAAACCTCAATCATCCATGATCCATCATTCATGTAGCCAAGTTGCAAAAGCACAATTGATGATAGATTCAGAATCGGAGTCGCCTTCACTTGATCAATCAATCATGCAGTTACACAGCTATTTTTCTTCTTTTTTTCTTCTCTGAAGAAACGACAGATAAAGCCAATTATACATAATCATGATCGTATAGCCGAAGATGTAGCATACTCTCCATCACACATGGAGTGTTCCATGGCCATGTAGATAAACAACAAAGTAGAGTGATAAAAGCCCGGGTGATCTCGATCTCTCTTTGCCTCTTTTCCAATGCATAGTCAGTTTCAAGTTCACATCATCTTTTTTTTGGGGTCTCACTGAATTGCATTCGTGTATGCATGCATGCATGCATGCAATCGTGTTAGGCATAGTGGTGTGTGGTTTCATCACTGGCCTTAGATAGCTAGACTTTGCATTTTCTTGGCTGGACCGAAATTGTTGGTGAATAGTAGCTAGTATGATTGTTATTTAAGAAAGTATAAAGTGAGACTAAGATCCCAACTCTATATAGTGAGTCGGATATATATATATATACAACCTAGTGATCCAGTGGTCTAACATCCCCGCAGTTATAACGGGAGGGAAACGGACGCAGAGACTGGACCGAAAATTGGTGAACAAAGGCGTGGACAGGCCTTTGGTCATAATATTGGTGAACTGATGTGCCGATGGTATATGGAGCATCCGAACCTGTCCTAGTGCGACCTTGTCACGGATAAAATGGATATCGATCTCTATGTGCTTGATGCGTTGATGATGAACCAGGTTGGCGGTCATAGAGACAGCACTGATGTTATCACAGTAGACGACGGTCGCAGAGAAGAGGGGTGCACGGAGCTCCTGGAAAAGCTGGCGAAGCCAGCAACACTCGGCGATGGCACGGTATTCAGCTTCGACGCTAGACCGTGACACTGTAGTCTAGCGTTTTGAGGACCAGGAGACTAGAGTGCCACCGAGGAAGACGCAGTAGCCGGACGTAGAGCGTTGAGAGTCAGGGCAGTCTGCCCAGTCCACGTCTGAATACACGGTGAGGGAGTTGATGGGGCTAGAGCTGAGGTGCAACCCGCTGAAGAGTGTGCCCTTCATGTAGCGCAGGATGCGCTTGAGCAGCGCGAGTTGAGGTTTACGCGGAGCATGCATGAAGAGGCACACTTGCTGGACGGCGTAGGTAAGGTCGGGTCATGTGAGGGTGAGGTATTGGGGAGCACCAGCAAGACTCCGATACTGAGAGGGATCGGCGACGAGTGTGCCATCGACAGCAGAGAGTTTGGCTCGAGTGTCGACCGGGGTGGCCATAGGGTGACAATCGGTCATGCCCGCACGCTGGAGAAGATCGATGGCGTACTGGCGTTGAGAAAGAAAGAGCCCGTGAGAAGAACGGGTGACGGAGATGCCAAGGAAGTGGTGGAGGAGACCAAAATTGGTCATGGCGAACTCAGAGTGGAGTCGAGCCATGATCTGGTGTAGGAGGGATGTCGAAGACGCTGTAAGTACAATGTTATCGACATATAGAAGGAGATAGGCGGTAGCGTTGCCAGTAAAGAGTGAATAGGGAGCTATCGGACGTAGAAGCCACAAAGTCGATGTGCCAATGGTAGGCAGCAAAACGCTGGTACCAGGCACGAGGGGCTTGTTTGAGGCCGTAGAGAGAGCATTGAAGGAGGCAGACATCGTCGGGACAAGAGGGGTCGACGAAGCTTGGAGGCCGCTTGCAGTAGATCATTTTCATCAGGTGACCGTGAAGAAAGGTGTTCTTCACGTCAAGCTGATAGATCGGCTAGGAGTGTAAGGCAACCAAGGTGAGAACGACCCGGATGGTGGCGGGTTTGACGACGAGACTGAAAGTCTCATTGTAGTCGACACCGGGGCGTTGGGAGAAACCCCGAACTACCCAGCGTGCCTTTTGACGGGCAAGGGAGCCATCGGCGTGGAACTTGTGCTTAAAGATCCACTTGTCGGTCACAATGTTGGCGCCGGGAGGATGGGGGATGAGGTGTCAGGTCTCGTTGTCCATGAGAACCTTGTACTCGTCGGCCATGGCCGTGCGCCACTAAGGGTTAGCCATGGCGGAACGAGAAGTCAGCGGGATGGGCGAGATAGAGCTGTGGACGGCGGAGAGCCCATAGCACTTGGTAGGGCAGAGAGACCCAGTCTGTGAGCGAGTAACCATATGAGAGGTGGGGGGACGGGAGCCGATGGGAGTGTGGTAGAGGTGAAGAGAACTGGTTGGGGAGGGGCGTCATTGGCTTGGGATCGGCAGTTGTATGTGAGAGGAAAGGGGGGAACTAGATCGGCCTGAGCCGATGGAGTTGGATGGGCCGATCGGTTCGATCGGTCCGATGGAGATGGAGCAGCCGATAGGGAGAGGGAGCCGATGGAGGCTGAGGAGCCGATGGAGGCGGATGAGCCGATGAGGACTGAGGAGTTGATAGGGGTAAGGTGTCCGATGGAAGGAGGACAGGATCGGCCAAATCCGATGTGAGTGGTGGGGCCGATGGGGGTCTGATAGGAGGGACATCGGACCAAATAGTAGTGGGATAGCTAAAGGGTAAGTCCTCAGCAGCGGTCGATGAGGGGGCCAATAGGGAGAACGGTGGAGGAGACCAGGATGGCATGGTGTTGGTGAGCAGGAAGTTGAGATCGCTAGATGAGGATCTCGGATTAAGTAGGGCGAAGAGAAAGCATGTCTCGTCAAAGATGATATGACGAGAGACGATGACTCATCGGGTGGAAAGGTCGAGACATCGGTATCCCTTGTGAGATGAGGGATAGCCGAGGAGAATGCACGTGGTGGAGCGAGGAGCGAGTTTGTGGGGAGCAGTAGCAGTGAGGTTTGGGTAGCAGATGCGCCCGAAGACGCGAAGGTGGGAGTAGTCTGGTGCCGTGTGGTAATGAAGAGTGTATGAAACGTTGTGACGAACAGAGGAACACGGGCGCCGATTAAGAAGGTAAGTTGCAGTGGTCAGTGCTTCTGCCTTGTAAGTTGCAGGTAAGTGGGCATGAAGCAGCATAGTGTGACTTGTGTTGTTGATGGTGCGAAGGAGGCGTTCGGCCTTGCCGTTCTAGGGAGAGGTGTAGGGGCAGGAGAGGCATAGATGGATGCCCTACGAGGTGAGGAAGGTTGTAACAGTACGGTTAACGAACTCCGTACCATTATCGGCTTGTAGAGCTTTGATAGGGAGGTTGAACTGGATAGAAACGTAGGTGGTGAAGTTAGTGAGGTGAGAGGCGACCTCAGATTTGCTAATGAGCGAAAAAGTCCAGCAATAGTGTGTGTAATCGTCAAGTATGGCAAGGTAATACTGATTACCGGAGACACTTTTAATCGGAGAAGTCCATACATCACAATGTATAAGCTCAAACGGTCGCGAGATACAAGAGAGAGAAATAGAAAATGGTAGACGCACATGTTTGCCAGGTTGATATGAGTGGCAAACTATGAAGCTGCTGTAGGTACATTGGATGGAGGCGCTGCGACGGAGGTTGGCGACAGCGTCGGGGCCGTGGTGACCGAGGCAAAGATGCTAGAGGTTGGTGGAGAGGGCAACACTAGCGTGTGGAGTGGATGGCATAGTGGAAATGGTGTAGAGGTCGCCGCCACTATTGCAGCGAAGGATCTGTCGCCGTGTTAGGATATCCTTCATAGAGAAACCAGAAGTGTCAAATTCGATTGAGCAATTGTTATCACGTGTGAATTGGTGAACATATATAAGATTGTGAATAAGGGAGGATACAATAAGGACATTGCGAAGGGGAATGTTAGTGGTGGGTGTAGACAGAGAGGAGTCACCACGGCATTGGACAGGAAGAGAGTGGCCATTGCCGATGGTGACAAAGGGAGAGGAAGAGGGATGACCGGAACAGAGTATACTAGCCGATGACACCATGTGGGAGGACGCGCTAGAGTCTATCACCCAAGGGTGTTGTGGTTGGAGCGTAATTTGGTTGAGGGCGGCGACGAGGCCAGCCTGGTTCCAAGAGGGAACTAACTGGTTGGGTGGTGCCGGTAGCATTAGCTGAGGTGGCAGGATGGGAGCCGATGCCAGGTGGACCTGAGGATGGGCGCCGAGGACCCTTGGTTGCCATCTGATGGGGCTATGTGGCTGGGGCTGGAGTGCCCAGGGGTTATAGCAGAGCCATGGACCCATGGGACCGGCAGGCTAGGCAGGGACTGAAGCAGGTCGTGATTGCATCGGACCGTGCCAGTTCTTGCCCTAGCCTTTGCCCTTGCCTTTGCCGGTGCGAGCTGTGTTGCCATGGTTAGAGCCATAGCCGCCAGAGCCACGGGAGGGAGCGGCAGCACAGGATGCTCGGCAGCCATTATCGGCTGCGACGAGGAGAGCGGTGTGGGTCATGGTCTTCTCGTCGTTGGCCAGACGGAGTTCTTTAAGAACTAGCATGTCATGGGCCCGAGCAAACGACGGAAGGAGTGTGGCGTTGGCGATGTCATCGGCGGTGTTTGAGAAGCGGGGTTGAGGCCTCGTAGAAGGGCGAGAACGAGTTGAGAGTCGGCCACAGGGTGGCTGACATCTCGGAGAGCAGCAGCCTTGACCTTAAGACACTGGCAGTACGATGAGACAGAGGAGTCTCTTTATACTATGGAATGGAACTCGTTGAGGAGGAAGATGGCGCGGTGCTACTTGTTTGCGAGGAAGATCCGCTCGATAGCCACCCAGAGATCTCGAGCAGTAGGGTCGGTATCTTCCATGGCGAGGTCGAGGACAGAGTCGTCGACCGAGCCGAGCAGCGAGCTACGCACATATCACTTGGCAATGTCCCACTAGGGGTCCTCGGGTCAAGGTGGAGCGGAGCCATTGATGTGTAACCTTAGGCCGAACTTTCCACAGAGAGATTTAAAGAAGAAAACCCACTTAGAGTAGTTGGCGTTAAGGTTAAGAGAGATAGGAACGTGAGATTTCATGTTCACAACAGCGTATGGGGGTGAGAAGATTGGCGAGGTGGTGCCTAAGGTATTGTCTAGGGCACCGAGAGCCGGAGCAGATTCAGCGACTAGAAGAGTGCCGGAGCTGAGGGCGGACTCGGTGGCCATGATGAGAGGAGAACAGGGGCAAGAAGTCGATGGGAGTAAGAGGCCGACGGGAGGAAGCCGATGAGAAGATAGATCGGCCGATCAGAGAAATGAGAAACCGATAGAGAGTGGACCAACCAGCCGATGGGGAGTGGTTGGCCAATGTGGAGTAGGCAGCGGAGTTGGTGAGGGAAAAAGGTGGTGGCAGAGTAGGTAGGTCAGAGAGTGGTTGGGTCACAGACGTGCGAAGATTCACGTACGTACACGTCCGTGGACTCGTGGAGGCTAAGGAGTGGAGCGGACGCGAAAAAGGCGGAGAGGGGCTGGACACGAAGAGAAGAGGTTTACGTCCGGGAGGCAAAGATTCGTGTCCGTGGAAACGTCAGATTGGCTCGGACGTGAGGGGAGAAGGTTCGCATCCGAGAGCCGTTGAGCGTGTCGGAAAAGCGGGAATCGAGGGAGGGTTTCAGCCGATGGAGGGTAGACAGATTCAGCCGATGGTAGGGCGGACAAGTTCAGCCGATGGTAGGGCGGACGGGTTCAGCCGATGGAGGCGATGAGCGTAGAGGTGCGCCGGCGTCAAAGGAGAAAGGATGCATGGAGCAAGAAGAAGGACGAAGACTGGTATGAGGCGAGACGAGGAGGCGGATGTAGACCGTCGCCTTGTCGCATGGAGGTGGAAAGGAGAAAAGAAAAGCGTGTGTGGAGAAGACAGGAAGAAGAAAGGAACTGAGACGAGAGAGTACCGGGAAGAAGGTCGGCGATGGAAAGAAACGTCGATGACGAGGAGAAAAAGGTCGGCTCGCCGGTGTGAGAAAGCTAGCGCGTCAGAAATGTCTAGACTTGCTCTGATAATGTGTACAACGAAACTAAGACCTAACTCTATATAGGGAGGTCGGGTATATATATATATATACAGTTCAGTGATCTAGTGGTCTTCTTTCACATGGAGCTGCATAATGATAATAGGGAATAAAGATCAGTGATCATAACGTTGATCATATGGAAAATTAAGTAAATCATCCTCTTTATTCTCTGCTTTCCAAAATAATTAACCCATTAATTCTATATGACAGAAATATTATATATTTGTGCATATATAACTTAATTTTTCTTAACAACCTATGATTGGAGGGAATCTACGGATATCAGGGTTGAGCGGCTGGAGAACAAAGAGTAGGATTGAGTGTAGTGGTCAATACTGTTTCAAACCATTTTTCTAAACTTATTCCTTATTACTATGTGTTAAGTATTAATTAATTAAATTAACCAGCTCAAATATTTTAGAAATTAATTGAGCACATTAAAGAAAACTCGAAGAAATAAAGTCAGTGTGTGTACCCCCTCCTTTGCAAACGTTCTCAAAGATTGATCAGGGCCCAAAATTAGTTAGTTAGGCAGGTGACAAGATGATCACTACTACAAGATCAAACGATATATAATGATCACATGGACAGCAACAATACATGCAAGCCACTGATCATCTAGGCATTATTTCAGTCTGCATATACGAATGCTTGGGCATATCCCATTTGCATATGGGCCCTCTATCTCTTTACTCTTTTGAATGTTTGCTTCTCAAGTAGCCTCACTGCTTTGCAAAGCTTCCAGCTGCTCTTGGAGGCTTTTTATTAGGTGCAAATGTGTTGTTGAGAAGCTAATTAAGCTTTTGGTCCTTGGTCCCCCTCCAATGTCTTGCATTGCCAGGCTAGAACAAGGCAGAACAAAATATTTTCTTTGTTCTCTCCTAGTTCTTTTCTGTGTTCTCTCCAAGCTACCTATCTAGGTAGTATCTATATATGCAAGGCAGAATATATGGGCTTATCTCTATGAGAGACATTTTGTAGTCTCCTCCGTTTTGAAGTATTTGTCTATCGATGTGTGATATGGCATAATCCTCTTCATTCTGCTAGTTATAACAAATAGAGGTTGCCAGCCTGTGGAGAGTCTTGTTGTTCTTTGAGCCTTCTAGTCATGTGACCATGGTTAAGAGTAGTTTGGTAGCTAGTATTTTTGTGTTCGTGGTTTTAGCTCGATTTTCTGTAGTCGCTCTTTAAAATAAGGCATTATCTTCGTTAATATAACATTGAAAAATTTGTTGTGATCTTAAAAAAACAAATATGGGTTGGAATATAGGTTTGGTTAGAATTACCCCAGGGAATTTTCGTTACCAGGGAAAAAATGTAAATCCAATATTTGAATTTCAACTAGCTAGTAACTAGTAACTGACCAAAATAATTTTGAATTTGAATTTTATCATTTAACTGCCAGACAGTAACTGTTGGTTTTTTGAACCATGATTATTGTTAGCATAATATAATTATAGCAGGTTTGTTTTAGATATAGTAGGTTTCAAAGATATTATAATTAATTATGTGGTTAGTTTTTATGTCAGTATAATATAATTATAGTAGGTTTTTGTAGTTTTTTTTAATTATGTAAAAACTACTATAATTATATTATGTTTCATATCGTATACATGTGTATATATATAGTCACTGGGGTGACATAAAAGTAAACCATAGTTTCCAAGTAATTAGAAAAATCTATTATATTTATGAAAACTTACTGTAATTATATTATAATTATATAAAATTCAACTTTTCATACGAACCTGCTATATTTAAGAAAACTATTATAATTACATTATGCTAGCAATTTGATTAGTTTCCATGGAGCTAGGGTTAGCTTTAGGGTACGTACACTCAAAAAACACACCAATTAAGAATCGGTTGTTAAAATTAAAGACTTCAAATTGTCGTCCCATGTATATGGTATACCATATTATGGTGACACGACACGTCCCAATTTGGTTTGTACTGTAGGAGCAGAAAATGAGCTATAGCTGGTGCTCTACTTTACGATCTAACAAACATTTGTTGAAAGCATAGTACTAGCTACCATATGAACATTAATAATCGTAAGCATTATAGGACAATGAATTGCATGGGGACGACGTAGGGTGGCTCTTTCTACCAACTTTGGGACTAGTATTGCTTCCATGCATGCATTCATGGACATTAGATATAGCTTTAGCACATATAATACATTTTCCAGTTTTTTGTGATTTGTGACCATTGGTAAACCTATCTGGCAACCTATTTGGACAGCCGCCCGAACTTATGAGATCATGGTAGCTTAGCAGAAACATTGTGTCACCCAGTCATGTCATATTATGTCTAGGCACTAGAAATTTTCTAGATCCATCACCAGTTATAACGACTATGCATCGTCTAGAGCTTTTGTGAATTTGTGGTTACCGAATTAGTCATGCTTAATTTTAGTGTAAGTTTCTTTTTACGAGCACGAGTGGAACGAACTTCAGTTTAAGAGCTATTTTGGTTTGATTCCAATACTTGCCCTACCAAATAATTGACATCTTCAATAGAAACTCATGTGTACTTGGATCGAAGCCAAGTTTTACCCAAGTCAAATATAGTTGAACCATCTCTACCTCAACAAAGATTTTGTACTGCCAAAGCTTGCCCAGAATTTTGGTAGTGCACTGATCTAAATTGGCACTAAATTAACACACGAAATTCTACCGTATTTGACAGGTTGCAGGTCACAAGTCTAACATCCAGAGACCACCAAAAACGCACTACTGCATGCCAACAACACGTGGTCAACCTCCAAGAGAAAACCATGCTCGTCATGGCCTTAATTCGCTCGATCAATTCAGTCACATCATGTCATCGTGGTCAGCAAGTTCATGAATGCACGTATGCGGGAGAACCGGAGCCAAAGAGCGACAAAAGCCAAGTTGGACACTGACACTGCCCGTAGCAAAGCACAAAAGGAGACTGGATGATTGATTATTCAGAGCTCAACTGAATTTGCTCTGCCTCTTCGTCTCCAAACCAGAGCAGGAGCGGAGCAGAGTCCACCACGGCAGCTGCAGCCTCTGCAGCTACCTCGCCGATCGCCGCCTCGCACGAGGAGAACGCGAGCGATTCGCCAGCGAAAACGCCGAGTTGATACAATAATCTGGAGTTGGTCCAGCTAGCTCTCGGCCCCGCGGATCGAACAAAGCAGCTGAATTTTTATTTTTAAAGAACATGAGTCCACAGTGTGATGCACCTACTTGCTTGCAATAGCAAGTTGAGAACCAGTGTCTGCATCTACTGCTTGCACATGTTTAACCAGCCAACCTAGGGAACTGCAGCTTTGGTATCCGAGTTGTTTTTTTTTCTAGGGCAAAAACTTATGATTTTCGCTCTGATTTTGTGACAATTTGATCTGCATTTGAACATAGGAATTAGACTAGCACGGAGTTATTGCACGGTTTGTTTTCTGACGAAAGCACAGTTGCGCATTTCTATTTATCATACAAGATCATTGCAGGATTTAACCAGGAACAGTTCGATTCTCATACGAATTATCGGTGAGAACTCATGTGCTCTGAACAAAGGCAACCTTATCTGTAGCGAGATTGTACTTTGGATGCTGTCATCCATGCCAATCTTGACTAGACTTGAGAGGGCATCTGCACTTTGCAGATAAGAAAATGCAGGGACATGAGTCAAAAAGCATCTGAGGGGCAAATCATTTTTGCAAACGCACACTTGCACAATGCTCCAAAAGTACAGCTCATGCAAACTTAACCGTATGATCAGTAGTACTCTGCACATTCAGAATTATTATAAGGTGGCGGCTAACTCCCTTGACAGAACTGATGAAGGTTGGACGTTAACTTTAGCTGCCTTGAAATCTGAAGCTGAAAAGTTCAGAAAAGTTGCCCATACTACCACAATGCAAAGGCATAGATACCCCCAACTGGTGAACAGCAATGGGGAAAAGTATAAATTGGTAAGCTATCATGTGTACATGTGGTTAGGTGGCAAAAAATTTTAATTGTGCAGATCCAAAGCTGTTAGCAAAAAGCAGAGATGGGTTTTATGGATTCGTTGAGAGATGGCGTGATGAACAGGATTGGAACAATGGAGACAAAATTAAAGCTTATCATGCATGAAATCGTTATGGGCAATTATTGACGTGTGGATTCGAGTGAATTTTATGCATGATGTTGGATGTTTCTTTTTTTAAGCAAAGGCATGATTTTTGTCAAATTCAATTAAAAGCGAGGCGAGGGGAAAAAACAGAGTTTTGCACAGAGAGAAAGGAAAGCTGAAAGGAAGGATTTGTGGCTTGTCTGGGCCTAAATAATTTTCAGGCTCTTGTGGTGCATTGCACAGCTTCGTGACAAGAATGGAATGTAATGTACAGTGCACGTAGGACCTATACAAATTCATGTGTTCACGGGGTCGAAGCTGATGCTGTTCAAATAGCCATTCATATATTTACTTCGAGATTTTTTTTCAATTATACAAAAGAGTCATACGCAGACACCTATAAATATGCCCTAACAAACATTCAAATATTTATAGGCACTACAAGTTAAACATTGTTATTAGAATCATATACCCACAACTTCACTATCATACCATGTATTCACAACTCCAAAAATGTCAATACTCTATCCCATACTAAGATTCCTATCAATCCTTTTTTATATTAGTATGTTTATGCTTTTATTCCTGCATCTAAAGAGTCTCTAATCTCTCTTTTTTAAAAAATATCATATTTACATGTGACCAAAAAATATATATAGTTTTTCTAGTCTTTGTAACATCATGAATATCAAGAATATCATAAAATGAATTTGCAGAGGTTTCGCACGTTCACCTATGCTTGAAACAGAGAGAACGTTAACATTTTGAACTCGATATTTACAGGACACTTGTAGCAATGTTCGCTTGTTCTGAGCTGATAACGAGGGAAAAAAATAATGGCCGACTACTAACAAATGGCCCAATACAAGTAGAACGGCCGAGCTCACGTAACAAACTAGCATGTTCAGTTTCTTATTTTGTCCTGTCACATTGGGCTTTTGGCCCGCTATCACAACTCACATCGTTGCCGGCAATTTTTAGATGAGACAGATGATCGAACAACCCCTTCCTCTGTATTAATATGCGCACCTCTAAGATTTACTAGCGGTGGCAATTATGATTCCCTAGATGGATTTGGAAGATTTCCATTGGGAGGATCAATCCACTAATTTAATCAGCGGATTTGCTAACTGTTATATGATATAAATATCAATAGAAATTTTACCAAATTTGATGAGACCAGAAGATTTATGTGGCAGGCCTCATTCAACTCGAGTGGCTCTAAGAAGCCTAGTTGAGTGGTCACCCCTAAGATGATGAGGGTGTGGTGGCAATCCCTTAGTTTAGATTTTCAGGTCAGCCTAGGTTGAGAAGCGGATAGGTTTAGAGGATGTTAGGATGGCGAGATAGTGACAACATTGAAAAAAAGCTATAGATATGGGAGAGGATGATGACAACAGGGAAAGACAATGGTTATGTGTCAGCGAGCAGTGGATTTGATGGATGGAGTTGTTAGAAATAGAGAAATGTGTGGGGCACTAGAGATAAGAAAGATAACAGGAAGAGCAAAAATGAAGCTAGAGTGACCAAGTATAGTGTTGTTAAGAAGGACTCACGTGCCTTACTAGCTGGTCGCGCTGGATCTTGCGCGTGTGTCATGACTACGCCGACACCTGAGAGATCTGCTTAGCTCTAGTACAGGTCTGTCGGCTTCTCTTCGTAGCTCGAGGTATGTGTATCGAGGCCTAGAAGGTTTGCTTAGCTCCGGCACAGGTCTCTCGGCTCGCTCTCTGCTCCCTCCATCGCGATGGTGTAGGTGTGGGCATGCCAGTCAATTTGACCCTGCAATTGATAAGGAGGTGAGGCGAATGTGTCAGTTGGATGATGGGTTGATATGAGCTCTCGCTGTTGGCTGGCCGCCCGTAGGATCGAGTTGATCATTGGCCACGTCCGGATGGATCCTCCTATCAGCTGGTCGATGATAGGGATTGGGACGCTCTTCCATCGACTGTGAAGCCGATGAAGGCGTAGACAGATGTTGACGAAGGATGTGATGGCTCCGGGTGTAGCGAAAGCGAGATCCTGATCCATCGACCGTAGAGCAGATGGGGGTACCAAAGGATATTTAAAGAATAGCAAAGCACGCGAGATTTATCCTAGTTGTCGATGGAAGCTGTAGCGTTCGCTCATCAGCTGGAAAGCCGATGAAAGCATATGTGAACTGGCAAGGAATTGTATAAAAGACACACTAACTGCAAAGTCGATACCGCTCCGGATATGGTGGGTGATGAATAAGGAGTGGGGCCCGATCCTCCTATAACACGAGACCCGTCGCCCACCGTAACGACGCCGCTAGCACCGATCTTGAAGATCAAACCTACCCGAGATAATAAGAGATCGAGGCCAATGGCAACAGGATGGCGGACGCCAGATTGGTCGTACTGAAGAAAGGGCAGAGCAAACCTATCGGCTAGCTAGTGGATGAGAGGACATCTCTAAAGATATACGTGCATCGACCGAAAGGCCGATGCATTAAGCGTGATGTTCGATGGAAGTATCTGAAGATGGGTGCGTATCGGCTAATGAGCCGTTAAGCTAGGTGTGTTGCTTATGATGTAGATAACTTATCGGCTAACCACTTCGATGAAACACCGAGTAGAGACCTACAGGCCTACGGTTTGATCTATTGTCGACAGCTTGGTAGGTTGAATCTAACCGATACAGCATGAGATCGACAACGGCAGAGAAAGGTTGGTAAACTGATAGATCTCGCACGGACGTGATGTGGTACGCTCGATCTGACTAAGAGGTTGAACCTAACCGATACAACATTAGACAAAATAAGACATATAGAGATAGTGGCGGGACTTATCTCTTCGTCAGAGATCGAACTTAACTGATGCAGCCCTGTATTGAGAGCTAGAACCTGCCGGTAAAAACCTAGATAAATTAGGGTGGCTATGTGTTGAAGTTGTATTGATCGATGGATGTCTTACAGGCTTTCAAAAGGTCTATATTTATACCCTGGTATTACAGAGTCCGACGCTGTTACAACAACTATCGGACGTTATTTTCTAAAAAATATAAAAGAAAAATATCTTTAAGAAAGTTAACTGAACTAATTAAATATTTCTATCAATATAAGATACGATTTACATAGATAAATTAACCTACTATGAGTTTCACGGCTCCTCCTTAGACTCAGCCTCATTAGAATATTCTTCTATAATTGGATCGAATCCATCCTCGCTTTATTCGATCGACTTCTTTCCTATAGCAATCGGACTCTTCTTTATTAGACAAATCGTCTTTTCAATTTATCTATGGGCTTACCAAATTCTGACGTTAACACTAGCATTAAGGGGCAACGGAGTGGAAGCATGATGACACGTAGGGTGGGGGAGGGGAAGGGAAACGCCAATGGAAGTCATGGATTGCAGGTAACTCGGGAGGAAGGACTGGTAGAAAGTAATAATACTCTTAAGGCATTGTTTGGTAAGCTAGGATTAGATAGGGATTGAGGCCCATTTCCTAACCTAATGGGAAAATCCACCATGTTGGGGAAAAATGCTAGCCCAGATAAAATGTACATTTGGCTTAAGCTGGGAAGGTGAATTTCCCAGCTCAAAGCCCTCGAAACCCAAGAAAAATCACACCACGAGTCATAAGTTAGGAAATCCATCGCCAAGCAACCCGTCTTCTCTCCTCCCTCTCGCGAGTGGAAACAAATACTCTAACGTATTGCCATATAATTTTGAGTGACTGACATTTAGGCCCCACCACTACTAGGTTCATATGTGAGTGACCCACCTTAGAGTGCAGTATATTAGAGGAAACTCATCTCTCGTGTGCAATGCTTCCTTTCTCCTCGCACCTCTCCTCCCTCTTGTGAGCGCCACCACCTCTTGCCTCGCCCCTCCCTTCGAGTGTAGTTGCATTCCTCTTGCCCCTTCCTTCAAGCTGATGCCCTCCTCTTCCTTTCAAGAGCTATCCCATCTCCTCTCTCTAAGTGCCACCATTGCGTCCCTCCATACACTGTCGCTGGATTCCAACTTGGATCGACACAGCTTGTGTAGAAAATGACTTTGGCATCGTGTGTAGGAGTTTTGCCATGCCGACAATGTAGCAGCAGCTAGTTGTGGAAGGATGATGTCAAGGACTGTCTAAGCCAGGTCATGCTGGCCATAAACTTGTGATCTGTGTGGACGAGTTGATGTAAGTAGAACTTGTGATTTTGTGGGATTAGTGATGATTTTCGTCTCTTGATTACTTGCAGACAAATTTGTGGATGAATTGCGACCTTTTATTGTATATCCAGACACCTAAATGCCAATTTCATCTCTGCTAGTGATGCTGGCAAGTAAATATAGAATTGTAATGTTAAAATGTTCTTCCACAATTTTTGGAATTCTCTAGTTGTTTGTCATTTGTTTCTTGGCCCTTCCTCTAATCTGAAATCTAAGGATTGCTATTTTCCGTTTGGTTGTAGTTGGCATAGAGATTAGCTTTCCCCTAGCTATCCAAATGGCCAAAGAGATCAAACTTCACAATAGTAGAAAATAAATCAAATCAGACCGGTGGTTCAAGCGAGAAAAACTGGAACCAATGCCTCAAGCGGTTTGGTTCAATGCAAAGACTGTTCACAGAGTTGAACCACTCTGAACCAAACGGTTTTAGCATGAATCGGTATTAAACCGTAACGGTGGACCGTCCAGCTTCGAATACTGTCTCGAGGTGTGCACAATAATTATTTAACGCAAAAATTGCTCCGAATACTGTGTGGAATAGGATTCGAACTTGGGAGGCCTGGTTGCATGCAACTCACCAGTAACATTTTGCTCAGATGAATATATATAGGGCTTCTGTTCACAGCGGTTCAACACTTGAGCCAATGACCCGGCCAGTCCGACCACCGAACCAGTGGACCGGCAGCTCGGCCGGCTCGACTACCGGTCCGAGTTTTTTACTAGGAACTTCACTGGTGCGAGGGCCCGACGAGATTGGGTGGTGGAAGGGGATCACCCAATCCTGTCAGATGTTGTTTTCCTTAGGGATAATTCTCCTCACTCATCAAACAAGCCCTTAGATGAGGTGAGGGATTTGGATTGTTGGATTTTAATCTTCTGGTCCAAAATTTTCAAGATTAGGTGTACGAATTTCCAGTAGATAAAAGACAAGAATTGTGTCATATCCGTGATTTCTATTGTACGGTGTGCAGCCATTAGGTATAGTTGCTGAATAAAAAGACAAAAAGCGATAGAACAAATCACCAGTGAACCATACAAATAACTTATGCTAGCTAAAAGTTAAAAGGAACCGTATAAATTCTAGCAGTTAAGTCTATATTTATCATACATACTACTTTTATCCCTTTAATCATTTTTATTTTTCTACTGTTGAAAGTTTATGAACTGAAATTTCAATCCATGAGAATTAAAAACTTAAAGTTATATCTTAATTTCCAAAGGAGGTTATACAGTATCTTAATGGAATGTTGAGAAACACGTGAAAGGTGGAGTTTGGACTTTGAAAGGATCATCGGTCAAGGTCAAGCTATGTGCCAGTGAAAGGGCATAAAACTTTATGTAAAATCAGATTATGTTTGATAACACAGTTGAGCTTTCGGGTCAGAACTAAGAGCCTTTGACTCGTAACTGTTTAATCAGTGGCTTTAGCTGTACCAATTCCAGCTACCGTATTTTTTTTTAGTTTCTGAAATTCCATCAGCAGGAGATGTTGACAAGAACACACGGACAGACGAAAGCTGGAAACTAAAGCGAATCAAAGTTGAACGAGCACCACAGAGTATATCTTTTCACCAAATTAATCAAAATCCGCTAGAATATTCTTGATTCCAATGACAAATCACACTATCTCCAAACCAGAATACATGTGATCTCTATATATACTAACTGGGTTACTAATCATTTTCTATCTGATCAAGTGGTGTTGCAAGCCAAAGCTAGCAAGGTATCTTGGAGGTGAACCAGGTCATGACATGGAGCGGCGCCTTGATGAGCTCCACCGCTGCCTCCAGCACCAGCGTCACGCACAGGCAGCACGGGCAGATGCACGAGATCGGCAGCCTACACACGCAATCCATCAAACAAAGCAATCAATCGCCAGGTATTTTCAATTTCTCACAAGAGCACGCGCCGGGTTAAAGATGATCGAGTTCTTGGAACTTTGGTTTCTGCCGGTGAGCGAGTAGATAGTACATACCCGATGATCCAGATGATGGCGCCGACGATGGAGACGAGGACGGCGAGCAGCGCGAACGGCAGGCCCAGCAGCCACCCCAGCGGCCGGCACTGGCAGCCGTCGCCGTCGTCGCCGCCGCCGCAGCAGCACATGGCCGGTGACTCGTCGGCGACGACTTCTCTCTTTCTTGGCTGTTTGATGGGTTAGCTACCTGGCAGGCGCCTGTAGCTTTTGCTGTGGATTCTTTTGGATGCAACTCGTACTCGATCTTGTTTTAATCATTTTCTTTTTGATATATACGAAGGTCAGGTTGCTTTGTATTGTGGCAGTGGTTGTGGTTTGGCCTAATTATTGACCAAAATATATTTATATATAGTTAATTACATGTGCCGTGCCAGATCGGAGTGCGAGTGGGAGACGTTTTCCCATCGCTTTCTTCGATGGACGTGAAGAAATCAGAGGCAGATGAGGCAGGTTACTGAATAGTGGTCGTGGCGATCATTATGGGTTATGTACTTTGCTGTTAAAATTAACCTTGTCATACTGAATTTTGGTGTATCTTGGCGTCACCAAAATTTGATATAGAGTTAGATGTGTTTAATTTAGGGCCTTTCAAATTTTGGGTAATGTTAGGATAGCACCAACAAGATTATGTTTATTATATTTTATTAAAATTTGGCAATGTTAAAAGTGACAATTAAGTGAATAGGCCCTATAGCAATTATCGATGACCAGGTAGCGTTGCCAAATAGCGACCTGGAATTTTCAATTCTATCAAGCCGCAGGAAAAATAAGTCTTTCTTTTCTCATCAAGTATGACTTGATCAGGGTTGTTCTGAAAGCTAAGTCAACCGGTGCTTCAGAAAGTGAGTGCCGGATGCTAGTTAGCTGTTCAGCATGAAGTACGTCCATTTGCCCCTGCCTCAATTTAGATTCATTTTCTAGGGGAAGATAATGCTAATTTTTAAAAATAACTTTGAGCTATAGTAATTAGCATGTAAAATCTCAAATTATGGGCCCCTAGCACCTGCTTCCAGAGGAAATTTGGGTTTCTCTGGCTTGGACCTAAACGAAGGGTTTTGGGCATGTTTTGTTTGTTGTTAAACATGGTAAAGAATATGCATGGAGGTTATGTTTGATTTGAGGCCTTTACCAAGTTTTGATGTAGCGTTATAAGTAGAAGGTTATAGAATTACCAAAGTTTGCTTGGCTTGTTGCCCTACCAAAATTTACTAGTATTAGTAAAAAAAAATTTCAACAAACCAAACTTGCCCTTCAAGCCTACCGTTCGTTGGCATCCAGTTTGCCTATTGTCGACACCCCAGAGTGGAAGATAACAAAAAACATTGATCTGCCAAATTCTGTTTCCCGTTCAGAGAGAGTATTGCAAATATTGAGCAAGTATATGGTATTACAATATTCTATGCAAAATGCAGCAACAGTATGTTCACTATCTGAGTTTGACAATCACATCCGCAAATTTGACAACATATTGATGATTATAGTATCACAACATTCTATGGTGTACATACAAAAAAAGAAGACAACATATTGATGATTATAGTATCACAACATTATGGTGTGCATACATAAATGTACAGTCAACTGATTCTCTACAGACAGGCAGAAGCAGCTGCCTCCGAATGGAGGGGAGAAATGCTACAATTACGTATTGATGATTATGGTACTGCATCATTGTTTCTTTCATTCGTGTCTCCTAAGGGTGAGCTCACATATCCTGGTCTGGGAAATTCAACGAATGAGGGCTCTCGTTGTAAAATGACTGCTGCTGCACGGGTTAGAATGTGTGCTGTTAAGCCCCAAATCACAAACTTCTTGTCCTCTGACTGGTACTCGAAAGACTGCACTGGAATATTCATGCCCATCCAATTCGTTTCTTGTGTTTTCCTGTTATCATCCTAAAGGTATGACAGAAGTGAGAACTAGATGAAACAATGCCCTTGTTGACAACACAAGCCAATGAAGAATATAAAAGGAGAAGAGTAACATCTATAAATAACAGTAATACCTTCAGGAACATTTCTAGTGGTGCATCAAAGATGTCTTCCACTTCAGATTCATTCAAGACAGGCTTGAATAAAGCTTTATCCGAAAGAATGCCAATTACAGGAGTTACATGGAGACCCTTCTGCAAAATGACTGTAATATGAGTTCGGGACAGTTTGCATTTCTATTTAATGAGTAAAAGAATGTGTTATCTCAGAAATCAGGAAATTACTCAATTAAAGCCATATATTATTTTTATCGGTACTTTAATATAAGATTGAGATATTAATTGAAAATTTCTCTCCTCTAAGGACATGGGACTACAGCTATAGATTACTTAATTTTACAAAGATAATATTGATGCATGAAGGCAGGGTTCCAAAAACTCACAGCTTACCCTCAGCTAGCAACCATAATAATTTGGTGGAAGAAACAGGTAAAGACATGACTTTACTAGAGTCAAAGAGCACCTGTTTTTGGGCAAGAGATGACAACTTGAATATTCATACCAAGCTTGCGTGACTAAAATATGTAATTTTGATGAACTTAGATGGACACATGTGTTTGAATGGTTAATTAAAGTATTATTTGTCAACAAAACTGCCATGTGGGGCCGCATCTACAACCGCTGTCGCCGCACAACATGAGCAGCAGCCGGTGTCCAGGATGAGGCATTGGCACATGATCATTAAGTTTGTTTAATTGGTTTCCTTCAATTTAGCTTGTTGTTATTGGTAGATGCCTCTCCTATTTTGGGACTTGGCTTAAGAGATAATAAACAAAAAGAAATTCCTCAAGTTCTGTTCCTCGCCACGGAGCCAGGACGACGAGATGCTGATTTCCCTCGCCCTCCATCTACGCCCTCCATTCAAAACCACAAAATACTCTCATCAAAGCCCATGACAAAACAGCAAAACCAGGTGAAGCACCAAACTATGCAAGAACTCTTGGTTGTTATTAGTTGAAAGCAGGGCATTCACAGAATCACAGATGATCATGCATGTAAAATGGGTATTCTCAAATCAGTTCTATAATGCCTTGGGACTAGAATGTGATATTGCATATCAGCAATACACAAACAAGTGATGAAACGGCGAACAAAGATCAAATCAGTTAGCAAGCATATTTTGATTCTCTATTTATTGAGTTCTTGTCAGCGCCTCAAGCTGCATCGGCACGAGCTGGATCTGCTCAAACTGGATGTCGAGCTAGCAGCAATTGTCGTAGATTGTCTGGCCATGGAGGATGTCCTGGGCATGTTTGGCTTTCGCACGAGATCAGAACGGAACAAAGGCCTCCACATGGGTTCCAAATTGAACTATGAAGATCTGCTGATCAGCGCCGTAAGTATCAAATACCTGATGGATCACCTCCTCGGTCACTGGATGTAGTACCTGAGTCACAAGGACACAAAGAACTCCCACATCAGGAGCCATGGCTCTGATACCAAGTTGTTATGAGCTAGGGTTCATATGTGTAAACACCGCAGGGAGGATAGCCGGGTGGTGACAGTTGCTAGGGATGAGGGAGGAGACTTAGGTTGAGAGAGACTAATTCTGATTCATTACTTAATTCCAAATGACAATACATCCCTTCCTTATATAGAGGGAGGGAAGGACCCAGTATAACCCTATTGCTCTAATCAACTGAGCTACTATACCGTGCATGAAGGGAGGGTAGTTCCCGATACCATGGGCTACCCTTGGGCTTTGGCTTCTCAGCCCACCACCCATGACAGCTGCGCCTTCCGTTCAACACCACAAAATCCTCACCAAAGCCCACGACAAAACAGCAATAACCAGGTGAAGCACCAAACTATGCAAGAACTCTGGGTTGTTATTAGTTGAAAGCAGGGCATTCACAGAATCACAGATGGTCATGCATATAAAATGGATATTCTCAAATCAGTTCTATAACACCTTGGGACTAGAAATGCGATATTGAATATAAGCAATACACAAACAAGTGATGAAACGGTGAACAAAGATCAAATCAGCTAGCAAGCATATTTTGATTCTCTATTTATTGAGTTCTTGTCTCTAAGTGAGTCACAATCAAAATCCACCAGTCATCATAATGGCTTCTACTTTCATTAGCACTATCTAACACATGATGAGTACAAGGTAAAACAAATCAAAGACTTCTGTGAATGACGTTCTTTAAATTTGATGCAGATGCAGTAGACATGACCGTTCAGCATATTAAGATTGAGGCTTAAAAGCTTGAAATTTACAAATATCTCAGACCAACTCGATCCCATAACAGAATTTGACCTGCAACATGTCAGATGTTGCACTACATAGCTGCTGCTCCAGCAGCACTGCTATTGCCACTTCATGCAATTCAGTAGGATTTACACTAGAGCGACTACTGATCCTCTTTGTATCAAAGGTGGTTTCACTATTATTCCACACAGATTATGAATGAAAACACATCCAAATCACTAATATTCATAGCTAAATGCTAAGCTAACAGCAATTGCCTAGATTTCTTGACAGTAGCAGAGTTCAGGGGAAACAACTGATTTACCTTGGACAAGAACGGTTCAAGAACTGTGACAATAGACACAAGCGCTGGGTCCAACCCAATCTCCTCGTTCGCCTCCCGCAGAGCCGTCGCCTTCGCATCCGCATCACCCTCCTCCACCTTCCCTCCCGGCAGAGACACCTCTCCTAACAATTTCCACAAGAAATTGAGCAACTCCAATGCGATATTGGGCAAGAAAATCGCAAAAAGATCCTAGCTCTAGCCAAGATATCGGTGCTATGTATATACCGGAGTAGGAGGAAAGGGAGGAGGAGCGTTTGGTGAGGATGACGCGGGGTTCGCCGCCGTGGGGGTCGTCGAAGAGGCAGACCAGCACGGCGGCGTAGCCCTTGGGGGTGGCCAGGTAACCTGGTCGGGCGGCGGCGGCAGGGGCGCCCACGGAAGAGGAGAGCTCGCCGGAGGCGGAAGGAGAGCTGAGGAGGAAGTGGCGTGTGAGGTGGGCAAGCCGCCGGGACGGCACGGCGGAGGAGGAGGAGAAACCCATGGCAATGTAAGTCGGGGAGAAGAGGCGGGCGAGGAGAGGCCTCATGGATAACGCGGCGGCTGGCGACGGCGGCGGCGAGATTGAGATGGCGCCGCTTTTGGGCTTTGAGTTTGGAGGGATCGCCGGCGAGGCTCCCCACAGGATTTTTAAGCGCAACAACCGAACACCCACGGATAAACCTGCGTCTGCGTGAACTAACCAAGTGGGGATTTCCACTTTTTATTCGGCGTTGGATTATTAATTTAGGGTTATTATATTAAAAAATATTATTACTATTTATCTACACGTTATTATTATAATTTTAAAATTATTCAATATACATCATTACTTACCGTCAATATATTTTCTAAAATTTTTATGAATGTCTTCTTTCTCCTTTTCATACTTTTTCTTATTTATCTTCTCCACTGAATCATCTACTACGTCTAAATCCGCCCTATCTAATGGGACTGATGTCAAGAGGGCCCAACAATGATTATGGTGATGTGCCTTGGTAATGACCGTCAGCCCATAGCACGTAGTAACTTGGGTTGTGGCCACCGTCTTATATTAGAGAAGATGAAGAGGAGACGAAAGAAGATGACATGGTAAATTTGGTCTAAAAATTTTAAAAGATATATTAAATAAGTAATTAATGACATATATCGAATAAATATAAAATTAATAGCATTCATTCAAATAGATGAATAGTATTGATATTTTTTCAATACAATGAAATTGTAATAGCATGATATAATTAACCCAGAACCGATTCAAGTTACCCAAGTTTTTCAATTTTCTCATCCCTAGGATGAAAAATGCTCTCATCACTTTCCTCATTCCATATTTAAACAAAGCCATTCTTTATTAGATAAAAATTAAACAACAAATTCTTCCAACTTAAACACGAAGAAAAAAATTGCAATTTACAAGAATTTACAATATTACATGTACAAGCATACAAATTTAGACAAAAATAAAGTAAATCCATACAAAATAACAAAATTGCATTTAAAACAAATTAAGATTGTACATAACAAAGTAGTGCAATTTTAGATGACTGAAAAATTGCAAATTTCCAGGCACCTTAAATCTAGCAAATTCTATTACGCAATGATGATGATTTTGAATTTTTAAAGTTTGATTTTAACAATAATTATAAATAGATTTTTTGCATGTCTATTTAGCAATAAAAAATAAAAATAAATCAAAAAAGCATTTTTTAAAATTAATGATAGAATTAAGTTATAAAATTCAAAAATATGTTCTGTTTTATAATTCAATGCATAACGCTATAAGCCATCCCAAACTGCGACTGAAGTACGTAAATGGTGCCAATCTCATCACGCTATGCAAAATATAGAAAATAAAAGAGTGAATGGAGTCCAGCTCCTATCCTCTTGTCCAAGTTTAGCTTTAGACCTCCTTAGCACATTTATTAAGTAAATTATATATAGGGCTAGTATTTTTATCAAAGTTTTGCTTCCAATATTTTCACCTAATGCTAGGTATATTGTTACCAATCACTTGCACTTTGCACTTTGGTACGGTGGCCCAAATGTCAGCCAGTAATGTTCTTTCTCCCTACCTCATCGTACCTATTTCCATGACCTCATGCACTCTTGGCATAGAGGTGGAACATGTTTGTGTTGCTCCTAAATGCCATGGTGTTATCGCTCCTACAGGTACAAGTCCCACCTCAAAAAGCGTAGGGATGGCAATGGAGCCATCTCAACGGATAATAAGCCCCCATCGACAGGTGAAAATCCCTTATCTCCTTCCCTACCAATAGGGGTAAACTTCATCCCGTCCCTATGCCCCATCAGGGTTCCGGGGCTCCCGCAGGTGCACACAGCCGAGAAGGAGGGAACATGGTGCATTATTGCTCATCATTTTGGGAATAGAGAAAATGTAGACAAACACTCATTGAGAAAAATGCTAGCCATGCACACACCTGACGGATTTATTCTTTCCTTTTGGACAAACACGCACATACAAATAATCAAAAGAGAGAAAGTTAACTTATTCATTCCCAATTCTCAAGAGGAAGTTGTATAACCAAACAAATAAGGGTAAATTTGATCCATAACATGATGAAATTGCCATATTGAAAAAATACCGTCACTAAAGCTAAAATTGGGTGAGTGCCACTGATACTTCTATAAATTTAAATCATGTCATTATTTACGTCTGGATGTGCTTGGACTAGTTTTTTTTATTATATTTTCCTATGATCAAAATGCCCCACTATTTCTTCTCTCCACCTCACTGCCATGTGGGCCCCATGCATCATCCCCATCCTCATGCCCTTTCTCGTACCTACTTATCTTCTCATTATTTGTGTGGAGTCATCGTCGTCCTCATCAGAAAAGATACTGATGGTGAGGTCCCAACGAGAGTTGGAGGCCATGCTTCGGTAGCTCGGTGACTTGGATCCCTCCAACAACTCGAGTAGGAGCATCACGATTGGGGAGAAGGTGGCAAAGGGAAGGGGCGGCAGCAGATGTAGGTGGTGATGGTAGTGGGGGAGAGGAGGTTGCAAGGGCCATCAAATCTAGATGCATGGGCAGCGGAAGCAGGGGAGAGGAGGCTACAAGGGTCGCTATGACAATAAGGATCGCAGTGGAGGCAGCCAATGCCTCCTCCCCCAATGTTGATGAGCTCTTTGCTAGATCCAATGCCTCGTCTACGACACCTATGAGGCTTGTGAGGAGTAGCTCGGTGATGCCATCAGCATTTCACGGTTCCTACTCGTTGTCAACAAGCTTGCATAAGGGATCCCTGCTCTAATGATGTAGCTTCCCCTACCTCTACCTTTCTAATCGACGAGGTCACCTCTACCTCATCCTCTTACTGCTCATTTCGTGCACCCATGGTCAGCCCGTCGCTTCCTCCTTTGACCATCGAAGGAGCCCCTAGAGAGAGGGGGAGAGGTGAAGAGAGTTGGGGAAGATATAAGAAAGAGGAGGGTAGAGGAAGAAGATGGAACTAACAAGTGGGTCCCACGTGTGGATTAGGCATTTTGGTTCATATTGAAATACGATATGAAAAAAAATGGTCCAAACACATCCCAGACGTATATAACGGCATGGTTCGAATTTACATAAGTCGCAGTGGCACCCACCCAATTTTGTCTTTAGTAGTGGCATTTTTTTAATATGACAATTTTGTAATGGTATGGATCAAATTTACCCAACAAATAAAAAAATCAAAAGAGAGCAGATACAAGCATGCGTCTACTGTACAACTCTCATGTTGTGCTGCATCGGCAGCGGCTCGACAAAGGGTGAGGTAATGGTGCTATCCCTGCAGGTAGCAACGCCCATGTGGTGGCGGCACTGGTCTTGCTTGGAGATGGCATTGGTAGTGGGTACAAAAGATTGACGTGGATGCAATGGCACAACGTAGAGGATGAGGAACTGGAGTTCATGACTGGCACAAAGGTTGAGCGCATGGTGTCGTAGGGAGGCCGCTTGGAGCCCTAGAGGTGGTTGGCAACTATGAAGTGCGGGCTAGGAGAAAAGGAACATAGGGTTCAACTCTAGTTCTTTGTCTGTGTGTGTATATATATGTTGTTAAAATGGACAACAGTAGATGTAATAGTATGTGGAGTTTTTTTCTAAATTAAAGTCTTACATAATCCTTCCCTATTACAGCCTCTTAGGGTCTATTTATAGCCCTATGGATGAGAGTTTGCTAGGGTTATATATATGTTTATAAGATTTACTTTTTGATAGGGACATATTTAAGGGTACAAGAGAGAATATATATAGTTTAGGTTTTAATTGGTACAAGCCTACTATCTAGCCTTCATATGGGCCTACCCAAGCCAAAAGCATGCTTGTCGAAGGCCTAATTAGGCTGAAAGCCTACGGGCCGAAGGCCAAGCCGTCAAAAGCTTGATGCCTAGAGAACGGTTGTGGGTTTCCAAGCTGTTACCTAGCCTAAGGTTGTGGAAGATGGGCTAGTAGCAAGCCGGTAGTTACCTTCCAAAAATCCACTCATAGATAAGGGTGACTGCAAGTTCGGTTGAAGCAATGCTCCTTTAGCTGCCTAGGTCTTGGTATTTGCCTTTCTTTCGTGGGCTGTCATTTGCGCTTTGCCTATCCCTTGCTTGGTTAGCCTTGCCACCGGCCAGTTCTTTTAGCGTTTTGACCTTCTTTGAGTTGAGATGCTCCCTACGTTCTTCACGGTTGAATTTACATCCTTGACATAGGCTTTTTCTTTGGCCTAGGTTTCCCTCCTTCACCCTCTTTGGTCAATCTTGTATTGCTAAGGAAAAAGACAGAAGGATGGAGTCATCACGATTCGCTTGCTCCACCCTCTTCATCATCTTCTATCTTTTCAAGGAAAATAAAAGGATGGAGTGTTCACAATTCGCTCATTTCACCCCCATTCACCATCTTATAGCTTTTCAAGGCAAAGAAAAGAAGGATAGAGTGTTTGCAATTCGCTCGCTTCACCCCCTTCACCATCTTCTGGCTTTTATTCCTTTTTTTTTGTTTTTTGAGCATTAATTTCACTTGTCAATGATCATGCTGTTTGCACTTCCCAATGGTCATGCCGTTTGTGCTTCTTGATTTTATTGAGCTTCAACTATTACGGCATATGTGGTAGCACATAATTGGTTGTCACTTTGCCTTTCTCTAGGACACGCGACGTGTTGTGATCAGTCGTCGATTGGTTTTCACCCCCTATATATATCCCTCTAGGGGTAGAACCACCATGCCTTTATTTGCACCCACGCTCACATTTCCAGAGTTTGCTCTACTTCTTACGCTCAGCACGCTTACATTCACCTGCTTCGCCCCTTCCAACTTTTTGCCCCCTTCATACCTATGGCTCCTCATAAACCTCGCGCCCGCTAGTTTGGACCTAGGGCACATGGCCAAAGGCTTCTTTAGTTTCCTAGGGAAGTCATAAATTGATGATACCTACCTCACCATGATGGTTGAAGCGGGGATTCTCGTTATAGGGCAAGCAAGGATGGCACGTGATGATGACATCCCCTTGCTACACGACAATGAAACCATCGTCTTTGTGGCGTATTTTGATGTTGGGCTTTAGTTCCCATGCTTCAACTTTCTTCCACATGCTCTACAATGTTCAACTTGGAGTTATCATAGGTCAGTCCGAGTGCCATCATCTGAGTGGCGGTGTTCGAGTAGATGTGGCAAACACTTGAGTTCATGCCATCTACCAACCTCTTTGCCATGATTGACATGGCCAGGAATTACTCCACGACTATCGACATGCTGCCTAGGCCGAAGAAGACAGTCTCATGGTAAACTTTACCACCCTTTCGGACTGCACTAACTTTTGGCCAGTGCATGTGATGATGTTGAAGTGGGACTAGAACTGGATAAAGAAGTGGCTTTACCTCAAGGTCCCCTATGACGCCAAGATAGAGGATTTTAAAGGCCCTTAGCTTAAGCCACAACCTCCTTACCCATGATTTCTAGCTGAAGGTGGCTTTGATCGGTCAACATGAAGCCCAAAAGATCTTACTTTCACTAGCTCTATGGACACCTTAGCATCTATGGCCTGATTGAGGTATTCCTAATGTTGGACATGCAGCCATTAGCTGTCTTCTAGGCGGTTGAAAGGCCGAATGGTACCCTTTTGTGGTCTTGGCCACTTGCTTTCTTTTTCACCCCTTGTTTGCCTATTGAATTGTCTTTTTTTCTTTTATTTTATAGACTTGAGTCTTGGCGAAGCCGAGGTGTAGGCCAAGAAAATGACATGCGTCCTAACTACCAAGGAGTATGGTAAAATACTTCGCTTCTAATGGGACGGAAGGGCGAACCTGTATGCCTTAGGCTACACCAAGAAGTCCCTGATAGGAAGAATACTATCAAGGTCAGAGATGATGAAGCCACCAATGCCACATCGATGAAAAGAAAACGGCCTATGAGCTCCGCTAGCACTCCATGCGCGAAGGCCACGAGGCCTCTTTGGGCCGTAAGGCCCGCTGCTGACGAAGAGCATAATGAAAAATAAAAGACCATTGTTTCTTTGGCAAAATTGGTTCTCTATCTAGTCATTTTATACATCTGAAAGATTTTTAACATGTCTATTTGGTATAGTATGGTGGCAGCATGATGAATGTTTCTTTTGGCTTTTGCATGTTTCTTGTAGGTTGGCATGCAGGGTATGACACATATATATGCCAATATATACGCACAAGTTCATAACCCAAACAAGTTTTGCCTGTTCATCCAAGAATCCAAATACATTACAGGAGAGCAGGTTTTGGTAATTATCCTGTCAATACTCAAACTCCAATAATCAAACAAGTCCACATCCATCGCCAATATTCCAACAATATTGTGATATTTACAAGTGAAAGCGTAAACATTATTGCCAACTAAAAAAATCTTGAGGGCTACATGATGTCACATTTCCTAGCATTTCCACATGATTTTTCGCTGGATATAGTGCACCAACCCCATGGTATTTCGAACGTGTACGCGGACAAAGTAATTGGAAATTATTACAAATTTATAGGGAAGACGACCATGAAGAAGAAGACGTCATGAAGAAGAAGACGTCGAAATAAATTTATAGGAGTATATAATGGCACGGCTCAAATTTACATTCACGCAAAGAAGAAGATGACTCCAAAGACCTGATGACTATTCAATAGCCAGAGAAATCAAGGGGCTATACCCCTAGCCCCAACACCACCCGTCTCCTTTGCCCTAGATGTGCAAGGACTAGCCCTTTACCAACCCATGACACTGTGGCTTCAACTAGTGGGGCTAGCCCTTCATTCATATTGTGAATGTTCGGAGCGACAGTGAGTCCTCCGTACCACCAACATGCCTAAGTCCTCCAATATTGGACTTGGGTGAAGACATCACACTGTTCACTATGCAGCCCTTGTTGACCAAAATCGCAGATGTCTCCACTAGCGAGGTTGATGACACTGGCTCTCTTGGTAGTGAAGTTCATGGTAGAGGACTTCATGACAATCCATCAAGTTGTCAAAGGAAACTTTGACTTGAATAGTGCTGGGCTAGCCATGAGGGGCTTACTCAACCAGTAAGTATTTCACATTTTTTGTTTCCTCTTTTCACTATATTCTGACTTGTCCTTTCCTTGACTTGTATTTTTACTAGGCGCTTTCCTTTGTCGACGGCATCAGCTACATGGCTCACAACCAGCTTGACAACTTCAAGGCCTATAAGAGTTAAACGGTCGAAACATCAAGGAGAATAGTCGATGAGCAAGTCGTGCTCAGGGATTCCCTGTGGACAGCACGGGCTAACGCGGTGAAGTTGACAAAAGAGAATGAAACTTTCCACACTCAGCTATAGTAGTTTGATAGCGAAGTGGAGTAGCTCAAGGCCACACTTGTTGAAGCCTCTTCCTCCAATACCCGCTCACACAATGCGGTGAAGAAGGCCAGACGATCTGTTTGACAAGCTCTAGCTAGCATTAAGGTGAAGCCCACGGCACATCCTGATGCGGACTCCCCCACCAAGGCCTTCTTTGAATGGGTGGCCGAAGTTGGCGGTGTCGTGACAAACGCAGCCAAGTCCTTCGATGATTGTTGTGCTTGGATGGTAGGGATTGATCCGATATTTGCTCTAAAGATATTGATGCAAAAAATCGTGTGATATCTACGCCGATGCATCACATGCATGAATGTCTAGGAGGTTTGGTTAGCTCTAGTGTAGATCCTTAAATTCTTGAGGTTCGAGACGTGCCAGTCAATTTGACTTACAATTGATAAGGGAGATAGAAAAATTACACCAACAAGCTAATATGCCAATATGGACTTAAGATATTGGCTCTATAGCTGATGGAGATTAAAAAGAGCATATAGTTGATAGAGATCAAGTGAGATTGAACCTACTAGGTCATGTTACTTACTTTATTAAAGACAATTTTTATAGATCAGATTAAATTGAGATAGTATAAGATTGTAGCTAATAAGGTTAGTTATGATTGATATATAATTAAATGTGATATAAAAAGTTTATCGGATAATGATTTGATACGTATGAAAGTGAAAGCACAGTATAAAGATAATCCACCGGCTAGAACCCCAATGGAATGCTGAACAAAACCTACCGACTTATTAAGATTTATCTTAAAACAATGTAATAAGTTTAACCTAACTGAGACAATACAAGATTGATAATAATAAGATCAACATAATGAACCAATAAACTCTATACCAGTATGATAGATACACCAGATCGGACTAAGAGATTGAATCAATATTGCCTTAAACAAAATTGAATGTATCAAGATAACTAGCAAACATATAAACTTAACTAAAAAATCATACCGAACTGAGAAAGTAACTACTCCTGTCTATTTACAAGAGATATTTACAAACAAAACTGCCTTACCCACGAACACGTATCGGCATCAGGACTTGTATCCCCATCATACTTGGTATATGTTTAAACTAGACATGGAGTTATGTCTTCATCGGACTTGGCTTGTGCTCAAATTGGACACCTACTATTACTAGCCAAATCCAATTAACTGTGGTGATTTTATGGTGTCAACACATGCCCCCCAATTTCTAAGTGTGAGGAGTCATACTTTGGAATTATCATCTCTAGGCTTTTATAACTCCAAAATTTTCTAATAAATCGTTACAACTCATTACAGTTAATTTGACCTAGCTCAAGTAATAATACCTCTAATGGTCCATGGTCTTATCCGACACTTCTTCTAATAAAGACCTTTCATCTTCCCCAAAACATCACATCTTGGTACTCATTGTAAGAAACTCTATGGCTCCTTGAATCCCCCGGTGAATCTCTGACAACTCAAAGTCTGCATCTCCTTTTGCTCTGGCGAATATCCGATGACTCAAAGCCTCTATCTGAATTACAAATGCCCAAGCAACATCGGCTCCTTCTCTTACATATGCACCATATCTCTCATGTTATTTCCAATCCTTCCCTTACAACATACTTAGTTAATTTAAACCCATGACACAATGTGAATCATCGGCTCTAGAGCCCCAAACTTCATCAGATGCTCCAACTAGGCCTGAGCTAATGATTACCTAAGCTTAGAATTGCAAACTTCTAAACTTTAAACTTCTGAATACAACGGTGATATCCCTACCACCACTACTTCTCCATCGAACATCGGCCATCTCCAAGAAGATCTTGTTCCAACAGCCGATACCGATGTTCTAGAACACATCATTTTACCCCAGGTAAATTCACTTATTCCAATCCTATATCTTCTTTCATTATCCTAAGCTTGAACTTTTTGCTAATATGTAGTCCTTAGCTCATCTCTTCTTCTTTGAAATTGGCAACACGTACAAGATGAAGAAGAAGAGGTCACCAGTACACTAACAATTTTGTCCCTCTCTGCTGATATCCACAATCAATTTAAACACTAGGGTGGTATTTTTTTCAAGTATTTCCCATTGAGTGCCTTAGTAAATTCGTCTTCCTTTAGATTCTTCAATACATACACGTTACTAGGCACACATCGACTTCTCTGATAGAATCCTTTCCAATTAGGTGATCATTTTTCAAACTTGTTATTTTTGGACCCAATCGGTAATGTAAACTTTCACATGAGATCGCCTTCATCAAATGACTTAGGCAATACCTTTTTAATGTAGTATCTAGACACTCTAGCTTTATTCTCCTCAATCCATTCAAGCGTGCATAGCTAATTTTGGACCAGATCCTTAAACTCACTAGTCATCAAATTATAATAATTATCAGCTGTCAACTGATTTTGTAGTGATATCCTTCTAGAGCCAATGTTCATTTCCCAAGGTAGGACAACCTCATGTCCATACACCAATTGATACGATGATACTTGCGTTGATCCATGGTGTGCCATTCGATAGGCCCACTATGAATCGGTCAAGGTTGTATGCCATCTCTGTGATTGTTCATCTATTTTGCACTTGATCAACTTGATAAGACTTATATTGAAAGCTTTGGCTTGTCCGTTGGCTTGAGCATAATAAGGATATGTATTCAAGAGGTTGATTCCCATGCTCGCAACAAATTGTTGGAACTCATCACACATAAAAATAGATCCTTGATCTGTTGTAATCGTTTGAGAAATCAAAAACTTATAAATTATATGCTCCTTGATAACTTCTATGGCATCCTTGGATGTAATTATTTTCAAAGGAACAACTTCCAACCATTTAGTTAAATAATCTATTCTCGCCAATTTGAACTTGTGCCCTTTGCTCAATGCAAGTTATATATGGCCAATCATATCAATTATCATCCTCCGAACAGCTATGGCTTAATAATTAGGTTCATAGCCAATGCTTGGGCTTATTGAACATTTCCAAACTTCTAACATTCTCGACATCCCTTCTAACACTTAAAACAATCCTCTAGCATCGTTAGCTAAAAATATCCAACCCCTCAAATCAGCCACTTTATTTTGTACTCCGATTGATAAGTTCTATAAATACCCTCATGAACTTCGCACATAACCACTTTGGCCTCTTTAGTAAAACTCTCTCAACTGTCCGATAGTATAGTTCCCCATCAAGCAAAACATATTTGATAGCCTGAAGGTTTCTTAGAACTGATTGTGAAGGATTTTGTGAGTAATCTATAATTTCCTTTCTCAAGTCATCGGCCTAAACAATAATTACTTCAACTTCCACATCTTCTCCAATCTGCCAATAATCCAAAGCAATTTGTTTAAGATCATTGGCTTTTGTATTTTGTTCTCTACGAATCTTAAAATCCCTTAGCAGTTGTTAGCACTATTCATGATATGATTTCAAGATCTCGTCCTTGCACTCATATTTTGTAGATAATTGTTTGATTACCAAGAATGAATTCTCCATAATCTCTATAGCATCGGCTACGATTTCCTTTAACAAATGAAGTCTCTTGAGCACTACTTCATATTATACTTTATTATTGGTGCAATAAGGCTTAATTATGAAAGTAAATTCAAAGCTTGCCCCTCGAGGCAATATGATGACCAAGCCAATGCTACACCCATGTATATACACTGATCCATTGAAAAATAAAGATCAAGGCACTGGCTTAATATATCCTATGGAATCATCATGATGTTATATAATAAAATCGAATATTGCCTGTTCTTTTACTGCTTTAGCCAATTTATACCATAAGTCAAAATTTGTCAAAGCAAAGATCCACTTTCTAATCCTCCCCTTCAACATTGGAGCCGACATCATATACTTCACCACAACGGCTTTGCATACCAATGTGCACTCAATTGATAGAAGGTAATGCCTTAATTTTGTGCATAAAAAAATGTAAATACAGACAGTTTTTCCACTACGGGGTATCTTATTTCAGCATCCAAAAGTCTTCTACTAAGATAAAATATAACTCACACTTTTCCTTCAAACTCTTGAACCAAAACAAATGCGATAGATATCTCATCGACCGATAACAATAATTTGAACGACCCCTTTCTATGGAAAAAACAAGACTGGTAGGGAACTTAGATGATACTTAATTTCATCACACGCTTCCTGCTGTTCAGCTCCCCACACAAACTCTTGATCAACTTTTAACTTTAATAATGAAGTAAAAGGCTCAATACTTCTTACTAAATTTGAAATAAATCTCCTCATGAAGTTGATTTGCAAGTTTAGGCCTTGGCACACCTCTTTGAACTTGGCAGAATTGAATTGCTTGTCATTGTCAATTGCAATCACCTTCAAAATACCGAACAAGCAAATTATGTTCTTCCACATGAAATGCTACATGGCTGATGAAGTAACGCTTGCTAATGGCTCAGTTCGATCCACCTAGAGAAGTCTTCAATAGGTACAATGGTAAACATGTAGCAAATTCTTACCAAAGGGAATGGGCCTATGATATCAAGTCCCTACCTGACGTAGGGCCAGACAAGCTAGAGTGGCTACAAGTTGTTTGATGGGGCATTTTGAGATCTACCATGGCACTGGCAACCTATGCATTTTCTAATTTACTCTTCGTAATCCCGCACAATAGTGGGTCAGTATATGCCCTAGTGAAGTATTATGGCTACCACTGCCCTTGGTGCCTGATGCACCCCACGTTGACCTTTGTATATCTCCTTCACCATCTCCTTGTCTTTGGCATTTGACACACGCTAAAGTAGGGATTGCAAGATGCATGTCTTGTACAACTCCCTATTGACCAAGGTATATTGCCACACCCTTGCATGAAGCCAATGCACTTTGGCCTCGCCCCCTAGCAAAACTCTTTTCGACATGTATTTCATGAGGGGGACTCTCTAGTCTTCGCTCAACTCTCCTAGCCAGTTGATCTCCATCACTTTAGCCTGGTCCTCTTCAAACTTTGCACTCGAAGTGCACAAGACTTCAAAAAAAACTCCTAGGAAGAATGGGCCTCCTGTGGCAGTGGCCTTCCCTAGCACATCAGCTTCGGCATTATCACCTCTCAAGTGTTGTTGCATTGTAATACCAGTGAAGGCTTTCTCTATTTCTCGAACTTCTTCTAAGTAACTTGCCATGCCCTCATCCTACCTTTGAAACTCTTAGCAACATTGTCTGCCACCAACTTGAAGTTAGTCTTGACCAACAACATCTTCGTCCTCAAGGCCTTTGTCTTTCTCAGCCCTAATAGGACTACTTCATTCTCTACCGTATTATTCATTGTAGGGAACTACAATCTCATTGCATATCGCATAGCCATGCCGCTTGATTAATACAGTATTGTTGCAAACCCTGCTCCTAAGTGTGACTAGGATTCGTTGGAGTACATAGTTCAAAACTCTTCATGTGACTCCACCCGCACTTCTCCTAGTGATGTACACTCAATGATGAAGTCTACGAAGACTTGAGACTTGATTGCAGTTCTTGCCACGAGGTGTAAGTCAAAGGAAGAGAGCTCAGCTGCCTACTTGCTCAACATGCCTATTGCTTCTTTCTTCCAGAACACTTCACAAATAGGGTACCATGAGGGCATCGTTATCTTGTGTGCATGGAAGTAGCGTCTAAGCATTCCCAATGCCACCAGGAGGACATACAGTATCTTATCCACCTATGTGTACCTTGTCTTAGCCCCTTGAAGGACTTTGGACACAAAGTAGACGAGCTACTGTAAATTTTCCTCTTCTTTCACCAAGGTGGCGTCAACAGCGACCGATGAAGCTAATAGGTACAACAATAGCTCTTCACCCTCTTTGAGGCTTGCCAGCTTCGGCACCTCTTGCAAGTATGCTTTGAAGCTTTCAAAAGCCTCTTGGCACTCCATCGTCTATTGAAACTTGTCCGCCACTCAATGTCCTGAAGAAGGGTACTGATTTCTCTACTGAGCGCGCCATGAACCTGCTAAGCACTGCAATTTGCCTGGTTAGACGCTGTACTTCTTTAGGTTTCTATGGTGGTTGCATTTGTTCTGTTGCTTCGATTTTCTCTAGGTTTGCTTCTATGCCCCTTTTGGACATCCGGAATTCTAGTAACTTGCCCTCTCGCACCCCAAAAACACACTTCTCTAGGTTTAGCTCCACATTCACTTGTCATAGGTTGTCGAAGGTTTCTTGCAGCTAGCAATATCAGCGAAGATTACTAGTGGGTCATGGTGTGGGAAAAAGATGCCCTTCGCATCGTCTAGTCTGAAGTAGATCAAAGTGGTCGAAAAGGATGGCGGTGACTATTCTCTCATGTGCTTTCTTCTAGCCCTTCGATGCTAAGCCTTGCGCAGAGCCACCCATGATGACCATAATCACCCTTCTAATGCCATCTATCCTCACTTTGACTTGTAGCTATCTTGGTGCTTCTTGTTGGTTTGCAGCTTTATCACCCACCATAGACGAAGCAGCTCTTGCTACTGCTACACTAGTTATTGGATATTTCAGCACTGCTCTGTGAAGTGTGTGGACTTGCCATGGACCATGCAATACTTGTTTTTTTTTTCTTTCATTGGCCTCTTTTGTGCTAATGGCTGATTTGCATGATAACTTTTGTGTAGCTCATGCACTTCTTCTGCCATTATTACTTGTTTGCTTTGTCGCTTTGAAATTGCTTCCATGTCTATTGCTAACACTACTGTGCCAGTGCTTGCATGGTGTACTATGCATCATCCACTTTCAGCACTATTGCCATATTGGCATTTTTGTGCGGCTAACACTTCGAGATCAACCTAGATCTTGTGTCCTTTGCTTGTATCTTCTTTATCTTGAGCATAGTCACCATTAATCATGAATAGCTCATATATGGTCTTCGGCTACTGCCTTGTTATCTTTTTAGTCAATAGGCTAATACGGAGGCCAGCCGAAGCCGCGTTGATCACTGAGGTTTCTATGATGTCATGCACCTAGCACCTTGCTTGTGAGAATTGATGAGCAAACTCCTAGATGGACTCATTAGGCTTTTGTCGCATTCCGAAGAGCTTTTGTTATGTCTTGGGCTCTTGATATGTTTCTCGAAAGTTAGTGATGAACACATTCTTCAACTACTCCCATGAGTATATACTACCTAGGGGAGATTGACGTACCACAACTTGCCATACCTCTCGAGGGCTAAGTGAATGACCTTCGTCTTGGTGTTTTTATCCCTATGCATCACTTCGATTGTTGATTCATAGATGAAAAAGGAATTCGCTGGGGTCAAAGTCACCTCCATACTTACCGATGGATAGGTTCTTGAACGACGGGGGGATTGGGTGGCTTTGAAGGCCAAAACCCAATAGCATCTTGTCACCCGAGCCTTTAAAGGGATAAACCTGTAGATTCATGAGAGAGGTGCTGAAATCCACAGCCCCTTGCAAGAGTTCGAAAGCCTAAGGTTGGGGGGCGACTGTAGTGGAGTTTGGAAACCCGGGGCAACACTTAGTCTTTGTTATGGCCACACCAGCTTTACTTAGGGCTGGGTGATGAGCTACAACAATGCTTGGAGGTGTGCTTGTGCTACCACCATTGGATTGGGTGGGAGCACTTGTGTCAAAGAGGTTGGGTGGCTAGACAAAGGTGGTTGCGATGGTTGTACTTGTACTACTCTCAATAAAGCATTTTGAGCTTGAGGATGATGAGGCGTGGCTTGAGCTCTTGCATTCATCACATGGCCTTGTGCTTGTGTAGAAGCAACCTTTGCTTGCATGGCTTGTTGCTACTACTGCATTTGCCAAAGCATATCTTGGAGTTTTGCCACATCTTGCCTTTTCCCCTTGTACTCCTCTCCAAGCACTATGACTGTTTCGCTCGAACCAGCTGCCACGACTTCCACCAAAGCCCTAGCCACCACCTCAGCTCTAATAGGGGTCATTGCTACACCAAATGCGCTAGATACCTCCTCAATTTGCTCTAGTTCGGGGACTTCTTCGGCTGCCTGGTGCTCCACTTCGGCCTCTAACACATCTTTGGCTCCTAGCCCTCTTGCTTTGTCTTGCGATCTTGGTGCGGCTTTGCCCTACTTCAAAACGTCTTCAACTAATCCTTCAACCCTTGCTGCTGCTTTGACTGCTTGACTTGGCGTAGCTGTGGACTCCGTCTCGACTTTGGCTTCAGATTCCCTCACACTCTCTAACTCTTCGATGTTCACGTATCGCCTTAGAACGGTTCTCTTTCTTGTTGACTTTCACTTTGATGGCATGTGGCTTCACCACCCATGTTTAGGTTTCCCACAATTGATGCCAACTATTGTCAAAATGGACAATAGTAAATGTAGTAATATGTGGAGTTTTTCCAACTCAAAGTCTTGATTTTATCCCTATTACAGCCCCCTTAGAGTCTATTTATAGCCCTAGGGATGGGGTTTTCTAGAGTTATGTGTGTTTATAAGATTCACCCCTTGATAGGGACATATTCAGGGGTACAAGAGAGAATATACTTGGTTTAGGCTTAATCGAAGCAAGCCCAAGGCCTGATGCCTAGAGGCTTATTATGGACTTTTGTGCCATTACTTAACCCGAGGCCATAAAAAATGGACTGGTAGCAGGCCGATAGCTACCCTCTAACAATATATATGCACCTTCGTAAGCTTCCTATATGGGCTATGAGATGGAGGGGTGTATATACTCGAGGGCCCATGGGGATGTGGGGACGGGGACCTAGGGAATGTACCCAAACCCGCTCCACCTGATGGGGGTGTCTTTTGGTCGTTTAGAGCCTCATGGGGGTTGTATAGCCCTTAATGGATGTTTTTCCCATTGGGTATCAGGGTTCAGGGCCCCATTGCCATCCCTAAACAAGAGTCCTCAACCAGTGCTCTCTCTAATGTGAAGTCCCTCCCCTTTCTTCAATCGACCAACTCTTTCCCCCAACCCCATGCCCATAGGTTTGACTGTTGTTTGCGCAGTCAACAACTAGGAAGGCAACAACGATGTTACCTCCATTGTATTTGGAAGTGCAGCACCAGCTTGAAGCCTCGTTTTTTGATCCTATTCCTTGTTCTCCTACTTGACTATGCTATGGACTAGTACTAACGAAGCTCGAGCTCGAGCAGGAGATAGCTCAAGTGGAGCTCTAGCTCAAGCTTAGTGTCGGTAGGGGCAAACTCAAGCTCGAGTGGACACTGACGCACGACATGAATGGAGCTCAAAAGGGCATGGTCACCACAGAGCTTGAGCTCGAGTGGGGATGGTGTGGGCTAAGCGAGCAGTTTCGAAGAATGGACGCAATGATGGCTGCGATAGAGGGGACTAAGGAGCAAGAGGTAGAGGAGAGATGAATAGATGAAGACAGCTAGTACAAATTACAATAGAGGCAAGATTATCTAGCTCAAAGTGAAAACATTTGCTAAGAAGTGGTTCAATCTGAATCTTTGGTAAATATACCTAGCCAAACATGCAATTGACTTTTTTTTATTTTGGAACTATTTCTTAGCTTTTTTATTTTACTTTGGGCCATGTTTTTGCTTGTGTCCTCAAGCTTAGTCTTTGTGTGTCAGAGGCACCTAGTCATGCTCCTTATGTCTCCACCACCTTACCTATCCAATTCGGTTCACGTGCAATCCCTAGTGTGACTGCAACTCAAGCAGTCACACTAGGACTGTCATCCAACGGCTAAGATTATTGAAGGCATTGTTTACATAGAAAAATACTTGCAGCACTCAATGTGTACCGTCCGTTGGAAAAATGAATGGATGAGATCACGTGCAGTCACTAACTTGCAGTCAGATATCCTCTGCCTACCAGGAGATGGTAACAGTGTGAAAGAGGTATCCAAAACTAAAAAAACAATAAGAAAGGATGTTCGGACTTCAGAGTTAAAAAAAGGTAAAAATATTGTTAAAGAGGGTCTAATTTAAAACTTCACTAAGAAAAAAGTCTGGTACAAAATTTGCTCCAGAAAAAAAGCCATCCAACTCATTTGCTTTTCGAGCAACCTTCTTGTCTATCCATATAAAAAAGGGCACAATCTAAAACTACATGGTGATATTTAGCTAATTAGCTCATGTGAACATGTGTACTGCTATACGTGTGTGCATAGTATATGCCTTTTCGCATCTCCCATAATAAAATAAAAAATTGCTTTTGAAAGACAAACTAAAGCAACCTTTCCGCATGATATATTATTATTGGAACTAGAAGCACAACTAGTTTTGTATAAAACCCCCTAAAGATAGGCAAATTACACATAACACCAAATTTAAGCAAAGAAGGGCCTAACAAGTTTTGAAAAAATTAATCAAGTACTCTACTATTTGCCAGGCTAATGCACTTGATGACGGTGGATGCAGAGCAAACCCAATGAGTTATAGGAGATGTTGCCATAGTATGAACTCTGTCGTCATAATGGAGGTTAAAGCTTTGGTAATAAAAAGAACAATTCAACCATGCCTTGAAAAGCATCATCAGAGCTATAGAAGGTTAATGTTGAAACAAAGCTAGGGAAGACAGCCAAATAGATATGCGGATTCTATAGAAAGCTACAAAAGATTATGCCTAGGAGCTTACCTAATTAGGGTCTCCATAGTTTGGAGGTTGAGACATCCAAGTCACTGGTGGAGAAACTTAGCCTGCTTATTATGAACTCGCCATTGATAGCACAAAGAAAGGCTAACATCCTTGCTTGAAGCTCACCGGAGGGATGGAGAAGAACCAGCGCAACCTTCTCTTGACTGGATTTGGTGCGCTCCCAATTGACGGTGATGGAAACTAGCCCAATACATAGAAGGATGCCATCAGAATGGTACTATGGTGATGGTCTCCACAGATCCTAGAACAAGAGATACCAACGACCTCCACCCTCGAACCAAAAGAATAGAAACTACAGATTACCCTAATATAACTAGAAAAAAATCGATTTCTAAAGTGGATTTGCAAGGAGGAAGGAGGCTCAAATCCTCTCCATCCTTTCGCTGGTGGCTAGGCCATCGGAGTCGAAGTAGAAGAGGGGTCGTAGGGAAAGAATAAGATATTCCTCTATCTACCGCTCAAGGATTCAAGAGAGACTTCATGTCTCTCAAGCCCAATTTGTAAAAAAAATTGCTTGGTAATAAATTCTCTAGTTAAGGCAGAAGGCAGGATGAATTTTATCACACCGTAGAAAGACACTATTTTCCTTTATCTGTTTCTTAATTGTTTTTCATGTCATCATAAAATCATTCATGTAACACCATAATTACTGTTATGGACATTGCACATAATTATGCAAGCAATTTGCTTATTCTATCCGTGTTGGTCAATAATTCATTTAAGCAACAGGGAAAAGAAACAGAAAAGTGTGGAACTTTGCTTGGACCAAACATGGCATGCCACCACCAACCTATTCTTGTCAAACGCGTTCGACGCAGCGGTCAACTCCACCCCCCGCACTTTCCTCACTCCACACTGCCCGCACCGTGCAAACCAACCAACCATGCACACGCTCTCCCTTGAAAGCAAAGCTCCACCCCCATGCAACACACCGCCCATGCATTGACCGACACCTCTCGCCGCGCACGCCGGCCCCGCCATGCCGTTGCTACCGTCCTCGTCGCCGTCGTCCTTGGCCCCGTCGGGCCGCGCCATGCCCGCCACCAACGGCGGCGCCCGCGGAGGCGGGAGCATCGTCGCGGGCGGCTGCCTCCCCGCCGACCAGGCCTGCTTCGCGCTCTCGTCCGCCGCCAGCGCGCCCTTATACCACTCCTCCTCGACGCGCCGCGACGCCACCGCTGCCACGGGGCGCGCGTGCTGCACCACCGCGTCCTATGTCGTCGTCCTCGGCATCAGCTTCGGCTCCCTCCTCGCCATCCTCCTCATACTCTGCGTCATCCGGTGGTACCTAGTGTGGCGGTCCACGCGCCACCAGCGAGACGATGGCGGCGCCGCGGATGAGGCGCCGGGGTTGGAAAAGAAGCGGTCGGCCGGGCTGGACGCCGACGCCATCGCCGCGCTGCCGGAGTTCGCGTACAAGAGGGAGGAGGGCGGCAGTGGCAGCGAGGAGGAGGAGGAGCGGGAGTGCGCGGTGTGCCTCGCCGTGATGGCCGACGGCGAGGCGGTGCGTCGGCTGCCCAGGTGCATGCACGTCTTCCACCGCGGCTGCGTCGACGTGTGGCTGAGGGAGCACTCGACGTGCCCCGTCTGCCGCGCCGAGGTGGTCGTGAGGCCGGCCGGTGCGGTTTGCGCCGAGAAGTTCCCGGAGAGTAGCACGTCGCGGGCCTTGAGGTCGCCGGCGCGGGCGGAGGGCATGGTGGTTGACGGCAGGGAGAGGGACCTCGAGGCGCAGTAGTAAATTTTGAATACGCAATCAACATGAATGTAGGTTAGGAATTATGGTTGTACGTTGTTTAATTGTTTACTGTTTTTTGTTTATTCTTCCTTTCTTCAATTATGGGGGTAAATTGTAGCTTTAGAGAGAAAAGTGAATTTACAGGATGCTTACGCAACTTTCATTGGTTTGCAGTATGTGACAATAAATGAAACACAATATGGCTATATAACTATATTGTCCTTGTTGCAAAATGGTGAGATGACCTTTTCATTGCTTTAAGATTTATGCTAAGGGCCTGGCTTGAGCATTTTCTTTATTAGGCTTAGTGCCGAATAAAAAATTTATTACCTCAGGTTCTAAATATATATGTCAAATAAAAATATAAAAATCAGTTTATATTAAAATTGGTAAAATTAATTTATATTAAAATTTATAAAACTTGTTTATACTAAAATTAGCATTGCATAATTAAGTTATATTAGGATAAGCTTGTGTACACTAATATACGATAAGCTTATTTACACTAATATAGGTCAGATTATAAGGATCTATGACTAAAAAATGCTTTTTTTATATATGTGTAGATATTAAACTTTGAAAATAGATTAAAAAAATTGCTAGAAAAATTAGAGGAATTTACACAAAAATTGATAAATTTTAGAGTTTGCTACACAAACAAGCGAAAAGTGAGGTCAGTCTGGTTGTACAATGTGGGCATAGCCTAGCCAAGAGTAGGCTGATGACGATAAACAAATAGGCTGGCAGAGATCGAAAGCTAGTAAGATGACATAACGAGGCGAGCTCGGTATGGCAGCGGTTGGCGTAGGTGGTGTGGCCAGCGGGAATGAGTAAGATTCTCTATAGAAGCACGTCAAATTCTGTAGACCTTTGTGTGTTGTGTGACATAATTTAGAACATTAATTTTGAATCCAATGATTGAAAATAGACTAAGTTGTGGCTACGAAATATTAAGGGCATTAAATTCTTTTCATTTAAAATTTTCTAATTATTTTAAGCTATAAAAGGAGGGTAAGATGTAGGGATTATTTAGGGATTTTAGTAGAATTTTTTAAGTATAATCTTAATAAAAAAGATAAGTTTATAGAAAATTAGTGTGGTAATTAATCTTGTTGTTTATCTCTGTGCATTTCTTGATCAATGTTAGATTAATTTATTTTTCTTTGTGATTTGAATTGTTTCATTTAATTAATTAGGATTTAATTACTTCAGTAATTTTATTTAAGATTTCAATATCTGATTGATGTGATTCTAGTTAGATTTATTTATAAATTTTATCTTGTTTATTATGTTAAAATGTTAGGTTAATCAGAGTTATAGATCTTAGTGATAAAACTGTGTTGGTATTCTGTTCAGATTCTGTAGTTTTTTTAGTTTTTCTTATTAGAGAGATTTGTCTTAGTTTTTTCCTTAAACTTTGACAAACAATATTTATTCAATTACTTATTCTACTTAAGTACAGTATAAAAAGTAAGCTTAGATCTATCATGAAAATTGCTTTAAGTGTGTCGTGTATGTTTGCCTATTTATACAAATATTTTTTAAAAAGGATAAATAGTCAAACCAACTTAAAAAACCTATAGGGTCATGTATTTGAAACGGGAGGGAGTATTTCAAATTTGCTTGGTTAGAGTTGAACCATACCACGAATATAGAGAGAGGAGGGTGGCGACATTGGTGCAGCAGAGCAATAGGTTTGGACATTAATTCTACCTTGATTTCTTCTGTTAAAAAAATTATCCTTTCTCTCTAAAAAAAATTAGGTAGAAAAGCTATTGCACGTTGAAGGAAGTTTCTAGCTGCCACAACTAATCCAGAATCTCCACCTCCCCTAGGTAGTTTAGATTCTGATTTCAAACTTTGTGACTCTGTAGGTCTAGAATAAAAACTACCAGTTTGAAGTTGGTTAACCCTAGTTTCTTTACACTATCACCAGATACTCATCCGCTGCTTCCATCAAGTCATTTTGTTGGCAAGGCTATCAAGTAATTAACTATAAACTAATATTCTCTTTCACTCAACTCCACATATTCAATTCATGGGCTAAGTGAGCTGGAGAATCTAAAAGGTAGCCGGTGAGTATCTACCAGGTGAAAATATAGAGAAGCTAATAGTTTATTTATAAATTCTATATTTATTGGGTCTTAAAATTTGGAGTGAGAATTTGGCCCTGTTTAGGGGAGTTTTCTTATAGCTGCAGTTTTTTTTTCAGAATTTACAGTTATTTCAAATAGTCTAGATTTTTACGTGGATTAGTGGCTACAGAATAAAAAAATGAACCAGTAGTCATAAGTTAGAAAAACCAGCCTTTTCTTCTCAAAATCTGAAGCCCCAAACAGGGACTCTAGACTGTTTAGGGAACAGAAGATTTTAGCAAAAATAAACTACTCCATATATGGTCTATACTATCAGCACCATGGTAAACTTCTTGTGATTAAATTGTGCTAACTGGGTTAGGCCTTGTTCTTGTTCTTTTAGCTGCTTAACCAGACTATTTACTCAACCTATCTATTTGTTTTCTAGAAAAAAAAAACCTTCTTGAGACCACTTGTTTTAAACTATTTATTAAGTTTATTTTTAAAATTATTTAATTTGTCTCCGTAATTAAGTAAATAATTTATAACAATAATCCGGACAAAAATATTATTTAAACAGGGCCTTACTTGGACAAGCACTTTCTATATATAGTTGATAGCCACTAAGTCATCAAATTTTGTGAGGCCACGTCATCCTATGGCATCAGCCGTAAGATCAATTAGATGAGTGCTAGACCATCCGATCTCTGATCTCTCCCATTGTGCTACTCACCCTGGCAAATTCCACTGGTTTGGCCTGTTCAAAATGCTCCGATGCCCATGAAAGGCCTGGGGGCTGGGGATGCAGAGGCCTCGCCCTATCGCAAACGGGACCTCAAGCGACGCAGCGTGTGGATCCATTCGATCTCCCCTGTGCTTTAGTTAACTCCGGATCTTAACCGTCGTTAGCAGTCTTAGCTTCAAGAAATGGACAGTCACGCATGGTTTCTTCAATCCTCTTTGTACTCACTTCAATACCTCATCACCCAGCTTCAAAAAAAAAAAAAAAACCCTCATCACCCCGATGTCCTCTCATGCCCCATCCACCCTGCCAAAACCCTTGAGCGCAAAAAAAAAAAAAAATTGAAGCCGTGTCGTCCACACGATATAGTCCGCCGCCGTCGTCCATTATCTGCTCCTCATGAACATTGGCAGCGTCTCGGCCAAAGCCCAGTCAGTTGCTAAGTTGCATCTTCAGCCAAATCATGACGAACGTGTCTGATTGAAGAACCTCAGGCGCCTGTTCGTTCCAAATCCTTCCCCCCACAGGTTCATTCTACTTGCTCCCCATCCGTGAACTTCTTGATTTGTTAATGTAATTCTCAATTGCCGTTCATGGTACTCTGGTGCTCCACACTAATTCTCTCTTTTTTTTCCCATACAACTTCGCTACATTTATCTTCATATATATTTTTTAACATATTACATGCTATTATCTGACAAGAATTATTAATCGATTGACTTACCATGCTTCTTTATGAATCGCTTGCAATCCAAAAATCGTATATCCTCAATTGCACTACGCACTTCTTTGATGGTGATGCTAGCTCTTGCTTTTTCCACGGTTTCTACAGATTCACCGATGTCTATATTGGATCTCCACTTGCGAGTGACTGACTATATCTACTGCTTGCTGCACCGCTAGGTTGCCCTGGACTTCGTTGATTAACCATGCTATCTCTCTGCTAGGTCATCTACACATATAGCCGGATGGATCCAATCGTGCAGGTAACTCCTTTCCTTCTAACTTCTTGCAGTTCACTTCTTTTTGAAAAGAAAAATGTCAGGAGCTTTGCCTATTCAATTGAATTACGAAGAGTAGAAAAAATCATACAGAGAGGTTTGCATTTACATCTTGAAAACTAAAAATCAATTCAGTTTACTATATAAGAATACAGAAACTTCCCCCCAAAAAAAAACAGAAACTTCAGTTGAATAGTACTTGATTCATCACTTCCTATTGCATCCTATGCCCTCTGGTTTAGCGTTTCCCAATTTATTTTGCTCCAAGTCACAAACGGAATTAATTTTTGCTCCGTTTGAATTGAGGTTATCTTTTCTTTGCTAGAAGATGTATTACTCTAAGACCAGTTTAAGCTATAGAGGGGTGAATATAGCCTTTTGAAAACTTTCTCTAACTCTCTTCAAATTTCACTGTCCAAGTGTTTTTATGTTAAGCTTAGCTAGAGATGAGTTAACACAATAAACGAATCAATGATTTACTTTTATGAATCTAGCTATAGCTTCAAAAAGCAAATCCTCACATAGTCTCAAAGAACTAGCTATGTGTGTGGAAAGTTAAATCTAAAAGACAAGTCTCAAATCGATTGTAGCAAACTTATGAGAGAAGCTAGATTTAAAAGATAAGTGGATGAAATGATCAACATCTAAAGCCAAAAAGATTAAAAAACACAATCTCCAAATCTATCATATCTAGCTATTGAACAGGTAAATTCAACAAACTAAGAATTAGAAAAATCAACCAAACACTTTGCTCTAATAAAGGCTTCAGTCATATGAGGTTTATATTATGGCATACCGATGATTGTCTTCCAAATTATTACAAAACAAAATATCAAAAGAGCGGCAGTAGAGGAGAAAAACTCGCTGCACAAAAATATAGAAGGGGGAGAGCAATACTTATACAAAAAATTAAATTGTGAGAATTTAAATTGCAGGAAGGAATTTAAATACATGTAATTAAAGTGTGGGAATTTAATATATTGCAAAAAAGAGTACAAGACTCCTCACACATATAAATCATGATACCTGAGTTAGAAAATCAAAAGTTTAAACACTTCTATAATATAAAAAGAGCCATTAAACTCTCTCCTAAGAACTCTTGCATAATCTCTCTCTAAAGTTCTCTCCAAGGTGGTGGAAGTGAAACACTAACGCTCTACTCTTTTTATGGAGCCAAATGGTTGAAAAACCCCATAGGGAACGTCCCAAATGCCCTTGTAACGTGACCTAATTCTGAGTCTTTGATCTGCTTCCGAACAGACAGGATCGGGCCACGTCGTCCAGCCTCCCACGGCGCTGTTCGGTCCAACGCGTGGCTGCCGCGTGTCCCTCGTGGGTTCCGTGCCCTCGCTCGATCAGCATTGATGCCTCCCGCGCCAATCAGAAGAGGCCACACACTTTCGACCCTCCGCGCCTGCATGCAGCCATGCGAGCCAAGCCACCACCTGACCCTCCTGCCTTCCTCCCTTGGCCCACGAGCTTAGCTAGCTTGGCTGCACCACCAAGACAAACCCGATAACTCCTTGTGACCAGCTTCGACCAGGCCGAAGTGATCAACTGCACATGCACTCCTCCGGTGCATGCGAGCGTAATGTACGCTACAGTATCTTGAAGTTATGTAGCACCCTTGTACAGTCGCTCCTCTACTTCTCTTCTTCTAAATCCTAATGTTTCAACACTTGATTCTGTAAAATCCGTTACGAAGTAATAGTCAACTTTATGATGTTTTTACGTTCTTAACCTTAACTTTTTTTATTTAATCCCCGACCTCTAAATATCCTAACTAACTTCAATCACAATCTTATCATATAATATTCTTCTCTCTTTTTTTCTAAATAACCTATAACAAATAAAATAAATATCATAATTTTACCATATTAGTCATACACTTACGTCGTCGACAATCACTAAATTTCTAAACTAAATTTCTAACTAAAATCAACACATGGTCAAATATCCTTTATAAATTTTCTATCAAAATATATAAACTACGGTTTTACAATTAGAAACTATCAGATAAGATCAGGTGTTAAATATTCACGTTACCGAATTTATCAAACCAGAGTTCAATCTTTATAATCACTGATCACTAAGCTCAACAGTTGTATCTATTTATTCTTGCTGTGACCATCCAACCTACCAAGTATCCTTTTGTTTATAGCGCTTAGAATTACTGCAGTAATACGCAAGGTATTATTTAGTGCTATATGGTTTTACGACCACGAACAATTCCAAATTGAAAAAAATCAAGGATATATTTTACCATTGGTCAGTTTTTTTTCCATAAGATTATCCTCGTCCGTTTTTTATGGACTTACGCAAATCAATTTAGTGAAGAAAAGAAAATCTAAACTTAAGGTTTTTCGCACATGATTAGCTCGGTTCATAGACCAATATTATAATTCAGATGCAACGTAGGCCGGTCTAGCCATCTAGCTTTCTCCCACATCCTCTTACGTGGTGTGTTTATCTAAGTACTTAGAAGATATTCTAATTAGAGTTCGACATATTTTTAAAAAATTTCTCCACATATTTTTTTAAAACTAATGGTAATCTCAGATTTATAGTAGGTTTTTATATTACTTTTTTAATATCTATATTTAATATAAACCTTATTAATATACTTTTTATACTACTCCATTAACTTTATGGAAAGGCCAAACAAGTCAGATCATGGAAAGAAATATGTTATTCCCTTCTTCGGTTTCAGACATAAACGGCACCACCATCGCACCAGTAGCAGCATACATCGAACCCGCTTCTCCCTCCCTCCGGCCGAGTCTCCGACGCACGTCCGCCCCTCCCGCGGTCGTGTCCCTCCCTCTCCCGGATCTCGCGCGCGACGGAGGCAGTCCGAAGCTTCTAGAAGCTCCCTCCCTCCCTCACCACCCCAAACCCGAGCCCCATCCTCCCTCGGCGCGGATGAGTGGCGGCTCGGGCCACCTCCCCTACTCGATGCGCGATGTGGACGGCGCCTACAACAACGCCAAGTTCCGCCACCGATCTCGCCTCAAGGTAAGGTGCTCCCGATGCCTCACCTCACGGCTCCTCCCCCCATTTCTTTCCCCCAAACCAGCCCGCGAGGTGTGTGCATTTGTGGCGTGCGGTGGATGCCTTGGCTCCCTCGTGGCGATTGCCGTGGTGATCTCGAATCCGTGAGGCGGTGCGATTCGTTTTAGTAGCGATTTGGTTTGATTTTAGGTGATGCGAATGCTGAAATTTGGTTGGCTTGAGGGGTTCCTGACTTCCGATCTGTTGGTTTAGCTGCTGCCGAATTCGTTTGGGTCAAATGCGAGTCCGAGGACGTCTGCGCCTTAGGGTGTCTGATCTGATTGGACCTGATAATTATGTGCAGTTCTTGTGTTGATGCTCTAGCTTGTCTGATGGGTATGTTGCGATCTATAATTGTGCATTTAGGTATTCAAAGATTTTTTTTTGATAGAAGCATTCAAAGAATTTGATGGCTCTATAAAAGGTTTTCTGCGTTTGTCCATTATTAGTGGAGTGTGATAGATCTGGTTTGTTCAATACTATGACCATAGAGATTGAGCTCCAAGTGTTAAACTAATCGGTGCCCCATAAAATTTACTATTACCAATTATAACTTATTTCACAATGATAATATTTCGTTTGTTCTGTTGGGTAAGTATTAGGAGTTCTAATTAAATAGTATTAGGAATACAATTAAATTAACTGAACCTTATATCTTCACTTTTGACGATCAATTGATATCCCTAGCTTGTAGAGCTAGTTATACCAGTTGCTTTCCATTTCTTGCAATATGAAGCTTGTATTAAGTTTTTTATGTGTCTGTTAGTTCTTTCCTAATGTTACTTATTTCCCTATGTAGCTGGCCACTCAGGCTCTTTTTACCAATAGTAGCAAGTACCAATGTGGAAAATTCACTGTTGGAAAATTTTTGAGCCTTTTAATGGTTTGTGGATTGATATACTTACTTGCACACAAAAGTTCAGACGGTTTTGTATCTGGTGAGCTCCATGACAAAATAGAGAATAGACATACCAAGAAAGATTCTCCCAAAATTCGTACATTTTGGAGAAAGCCACCAAGGCTGCTGCCACGTCTCCCTCCAAAAGAAATCTATAAAAACAATTCATTACTACAGTATCCCCCATCTGAATGGGCATCCAGGCAGAAGAAAGTTAAAGAAGCATTTGAACATGCATGGGCTGGCTACTGAAAATGTTCAATGGGTTATGATGAGCTTATGCCTTTAAGCCGCAGAGGTGTAGATGGACTAGGAGGTCTAGGCGCTACTGTCGTGGATTCTTTAGACACTGCAATAATAATGGGTGCTGATGATGTTGCTTCCGAAGCATCAAAATGGATCGAAGATAACCTCATGAAAAAATTAAGTGAGAAAGGGCAGGTCAATCTATTTGAAACTACTATCCGTGTCCTGGGAGGGCTTCTTAGTGCCTATCACTTGAGTGGTGGAGACAAAGCAAGAGGAGCTGACTCTGGCGTACCATTGACATCTAAAAGGGCCAATCCAGAGCGTCTTTTGGAAGTTTCAAAGGATTTGGCAGACAGGTTATTATTAGCCTTTACCTCAAGCCCAACTGCTATACCTTTAAGTGGTGTTGTTCTTCGTGATCGAACTGCACATGCAGCCCCTGATGGTTTAAGCAGTACCTCTGAAGCTACAACATTGCAGCTGGAGTACAGTTACCTTAGCACAATCAGGAGATCCAAAGTACGACTTAGAGGCGATGAAGGTGTTAGAGCATATGCGAAAACTCCCAACAGTGGAGGGTTTGGTTCCTATTTACATCAAGTATGCATCGCTTGAAACCCTTTTGTGCTTTGACACTAAATTAAGTTTGGAAAAGAAAAATTCCTTCCATCTTATTGCATTGACTTACCGTCAGAAACATTAATCATTGAAGTGATTATGCCCTCATTATTCTTTTCTGTATGCAGTCCCTCCTCTGGTCAATTTAGTGGAGAAAATATTCGATTAGGATCTCGTGGTGACAGTTATTATGAATACCTATTGAAAGTATGGGTTCAGCAAGAAAAATATCGTAACACTAGTTTGAAGTATCTATTTGAAATGTATACGGAAGCAATGAGAGGGGTCAAGCATCTTCTTGTTCGAAAAACTATTCCAAATGGACTGGTCTTTGTTGGGGAGCTCCCCTATGGACGAAATGGTGGGTTTAGCCCTAAAATGGATCACCTGGTATGCAACTAATTGGAACTCTCTGTTTTTTTAACTAAAATTAAAACTTGGTCATCCTTTGAGTCTTTTCTTTTCCTGAGCAATCTTTTGACCCCTTATGTGATGTGCATCACTTAGTTTTCCTTGATAACTAATGGTGGGATATCTTCATTCTGTAGGTGTGCTTTCTTCCTGGTACCCTTGCTCTAGGTGCAACGAAGGGTATAACCAAGAAAAAGGCTCTTGAAAATCATTTGTTGACTGCAGAGGACCTAGAAAATCTGCAGCTTGCTGAAGATTTGGCCAAAACTTGTGTTGAAATGTACTTTGTGACATCCACTGGACTTGCTCCTGAAATTGCTTATTTTCACATTGAGGTAAGTAGTTCTAGTTCAGCATGTTATGGAGTATTATGACACATTCTTGAATTAAATCCTCATTATCCTATTATTTTTCACATATTTTGATGTTCATTTTAATTTTGAAAACATTGACACGTGCCTTTTACAGGGTAATTCTGAGGGAGGACCTGATGGTGGGAAAAAAAGTTCTCAATATGTTAATGATATCATGATTAAACCTCTGGATCGTCACAATCTTTTACGCCCTGAGACTGTAGAATCACTATTTGTTTTATATAGAATCACAGAGGATCCAAAGTAAGATATCCTCTCCTTTATAGATCTTCAGGTGTCCTGCTGTTCAAGTTTGAACAATGCCACCACTGACTCATCTTTTTATCTCCTGTCCTTTTGCACAGGTATAGGAAATGGGGTTGGCAGATTTTTCAGGCTTTTGAGAAGTATACAAAAGTTGATTCTGGTGGCTATACATCATTGAATGATGTAACAAGCTTGCCTCCTCCTAGGAGAGACAAAATGGAAACTTTCTTCCTTGGGGAAACAATGAAATACTTGTATTTGCTCTTTGGTGAAAGCAATATTCTTCCACTAGATAAGTATGTATTCAACACAGAGGCACATCCACTTCCAATCATTCAGTCTGCAGAACAGATCTCCCATTCGGTATAGCTTCCAAGTGTTTTAATGGGTGTAGTTCATTTACTATCATGTGAAAAGTGTACTACCATGAGAAAATTTTACAAAATAGATGTGAGAAATAGTTACACGTACAAAATTATCAGGATAATAAGGGCCACATACATGCCAATAGCCTTATAGATGCACATGCTCTTGTTGCATGAGCTTGAAGCAGCACTACAGTCATTCTTAGAAGCAACCTTGGAGTTGTCGGCTTGAAGCTGCAGTGGAATCATTCTTGGAAGCAAGCTCACGGATGGAGTTACCACCATAGATTTGGAGATTGTACTTGTATTTATTGACAGGTCACAAAACTTCTCTGATCTGCTGAAAACATACAATTTTGAATTAGCTTGTGGTTACACTGACATTTATCTTAAAGAAATTTACAATCCCTGTGTCAGACATCCCATCCTGTTCACAAGTTGCTTCCTGCCTACCTGGTGAGTGAAACTAGAATTGTATGCTTCTTATCATCTCCAGTTGCTGTTGATTGATAGCTTTTTGCATGGTTAATATTTTTGGCTTGTTTGTGTTATGGCAGTACTGTACTGTAAGTCCGTAAGTAAATCCCTGAACGTAAATAGTATACCATAATAATATCTTCAAAGTTCAAGGTGACTATGATTGACAAATCCCTTATGACATTAGATACTAATATTTCACGATGATGCTAATAAATATCATGCCATGATGATATCAAATGAAGAAAATATTAGCTGATCATTTGATGCACGTCTCCTTTCCTTTGTTGAATAATTTTCATGCATATAGTCATGCACTCATGCATGCTTATTCTTGAATATTTAATTTTTAGTTTCTGTTTCGGTTTATCGTGCTCCTGATTTATGAATCAAATGTCCAATGCTGTATTTTTAGTACTCTTCAATTGGAAGAAAGTACTATCTGATTGTGTTATGAAGCCATTCTTGTCCAAGCATCTGTATTCTGTCAAAGGATACAATGAAACTAGCTTTATGCTTTCAAATCATGACCAATTTGTCATATATCTGTCGGTGCATCTAAATTATTTAATTGGTTTGTGTACCTATGGAAAAATGTGGACTTCTCTTTTGACTTTGAAATGATCTCCCTTGGGAGGCACTATTTCCAGTGTGTTAAACAATGGATGCCAGATTGCTGGCGCCACCTAGAGCTTCCGAGCCGCCATGCTTTTGCCTTACCAAAACACCCAAGGGAGTGCCGCAGCAAAGGCTGCAAAGGTGGATCCAGGTGTGGCAGGATGGGCGACAACAATGTTGGCTGGGCTCATTGTGCCTCCATTTCATGCTGAAACATTTCTCCTGCCATTTCTCATAAAGGAATCCTCCCCAGTGGGCCCAATGCTTTTGGATTTAGAAAAAGGTCAATTTTGCCAACCTCAACTCAGCTATCAATCGAGCCGTAAAACTGGATATACCACCTTACTCATCTATTCTTTACTAATTTATATGAAAGTTTCATCCTAACTTTTTAGCAATGTCTTTTAGAATACCAGACATTGGATCACCAACCCTTCATACATTTTTTTCCAAGAAATTAATTCTTGCCATCCTATTCCAGGACCCAAAGAAGTCTCATTTCACCATCTATGAACTAAGTCAATAAAATTATTTTATCAATCCATCTAGGAAGGAGGAGAATCCACTTTATACCCTCTATGGAGATTGAGGGAGAGAACCACTGATCCAAATGCCATTCAAAGACACATTCACCATTGCTATGAAGCTTTAATGTTGGTTTCGATTATAGTATACATGCAGTTCAGTTGGCGCTAAAAGCCAACTTACGTTTGCGGCCCATTACAGATGAAAAAATCGTTCCAATTCTATATATGAAAAACAGAAAGAGAAAAGCGTAAATCAATTTATCTTAGCTCTTTCAGGGAATCTTCTCTAGAGCCCTATCTTATCTTTATCTAACGTGGTATGTATATGGCTTTTATACGGCATCTACGTGTAGAAAAAAAATTTAAAAAAATAAAAATAAGTGTTATCGATGTGTCATAAAACTAAAAAATTGCAATGGACCAATGTGTCATCCTCTAGCCTTTTCCTCTCTTTCTCTCCCTATCTTCTCTCCCGCTCCCCGTGAGGCAGCCGCCCGGCATTACTGCTGCCGCACGACGCCAGCTGCTGCTCGCCACAACCACCGGCACGATCCTCCGACGCCTACCGCCATCCCAACTCCCAACAAAGAGGTCTCCGCTGGGAGGTCGTCTGAGCTCGGTGATGGCCAACTCCATCGCCCATCGACCTCGGGGATGAGCTCGCGGCAGCATTGAGCATCAAGAGGAGGCGCGCAGTGGTGAGGTGGCGACAAGGTTGGGGAGGAACGTATGGCGGCGGTGATGCTTGGGGAGGAGACCGGTGGCGGGATGGCGCCGGAGATTAGGAGGAAATCGATCTATCAATCCTCTCGATTCGTCACTTCGGCGGCGGTGAAGGGGCAGAGCCAGGGGCAGGGGGAGAGAGGGGCGAGCTCGAGCTCTATCCCCATCTCTTCTCCCCACCCATGGCGGTGAGCTGCGGGTAGTGCGGAGGCGTCAGCTCGCTGGATCAAAAAGCCGCCACAACCGAGCCTTCACCGCCGGTCGACGCTGAACGCCTGCCCCGCTTCCCCGATGTGCCGCCTCTCCCTCCTGGATCCGGCCACCACCCGGAGCTTTGCGCCTCTGCCTCCGCCTTCGAGCCGCCTGCTTCGATGATCTCCTTCCTCCTCCAAGGCTCCAGGAGGTGGCCGTCGGGAGGTCGAACTCGACGAGGTGGCCGCCGGGAGCTTGATATCCTCACGCGTGTGGCTCCACTGACCTCCATGTTCCCGTGGCCTCTGCTGTCTGCGCCATGGAGTCCACGATGAGCCTCTGCCAAGCGGCGGCGGATGATCCAGAGGCGGGTGGCGTTGCAGAGGTGGTGCAGAGGTAAAAGGGCCACAGCATGGCTCCCCCGTGGCGGTGCCCCGCGAATGTCGACGCCCTGCAGGAGGCGGAGCTTGCTCCGATGCGGCGAGCTACGGCGGAGTGGCGGCGGCCGGCACCTTCCCTGATTCGGCGGAAGCGACGGAGTGGCGCCAGATCCGCCTTCACCTCCGGCAGTCCGGCTAGCTTGCCGCACCTCCCTGGTGTCCGGATGCATTCACACCAAGTCGATGGGCCCGGCACCGCCCGTGGCGCAGCGGCTCAGCGCATTGCTCTCCAAGGGCCTGAACACGACGGCAGAACAACTCCCATGGCGCGTGGGGGCGCCGACTGCTTCTCGCCGGCTCACCACCGCGGCCCTCTTGCCCCCTCGGTAGGACCGGCGGATGGGGTTCGGCTGGATTAAAGGAGAGAGGGAAAGGAGGGAGAAGAGAGTATTGTAGTCACTGACACTGCTTTTTTAGATGTGACTGACCCTATGATTTTTTTTATGTTAAAAATGCCACTTAAGCGCTACATCTACCAAGGCAACGTGTCACGTTATATAAATCTGCTAAATGCATTGTCACCGCTTAAGACGAAACAACCATCAAGATGTAAAATGAGTGGGTTTTAATAGTTTATTGAGTCTTTATATATGTTTGTTTTTATGGTTAAATGAGCAAAACTAGCCTTGGACGATAGTCGAGGGAGGCAAATATACCTATTTTGGAGAAATGCAAGAATGCAGAGGCATTGAAAGTGTATAATGCTGGGCTATAGGTTCGGCCATTGAGGGGATCCCCGGTGGGCAATGAGAGGGCTGCTCCACAAAAAAATATAATAAAAAATACTGATGATTCGTCACTCAAAAGATCGTCACCTTGGGCTGGTTTGGTTTATGGAGTCTTATTGATAATTTCAATAGTATTTAATGTCTATTTGGATTAAAACCAACTTTTAATAAGAGAAAAAGGCTACTTCAATAGTATCTTAGGCTATCTTGGGTTCATTCCAAACATAATTTTGCCTTATCAGAATTGGCTATGCTAAAGCTTGCTAAAATTTAACATTAGCAAAAATTGGCAATGTCAAATTTGGTCTCAAACCAAACCAGCCATTTGATATGCCATTATACTACAGCCAGGGTTTCACTCACCAGTGGGGAAGGGGTTCGGTAAAGCGTGGCTATTGATGAAAACTAAATATATTTTTTTAAAAAAATATTTTAAATTTTTTTAACTTCATCTATATAATGTGCAATTTCATTACCGCACCCAAAGATAAGTCTAGATGCGGTAGTAAATATACATAAGTGAAATCCCCATGACAATAATATGTCGAACCATTTTATTTGATATAGTAAAATTTAGAAAACTATAACTATTTTGTAAAAACTATCATGTTGTTACAATTTTAAGCTAGAATTTTTTTTAAAAAAAACTGTAACAATACTAGTAGAATTTTGTTAGAAAGCTGCAATTTTCTTTGTTTAACAAGTTTAAACCCACCTATCATATATATATGTGTGTGTAATATTGAAGCTGTTGTAAGCTGGAGGGTTATATGTCATACACACCGATGATAAAAGTTAAAGTTTTTTTTGATAAAAAATGTTTGCTATTATAATAGTTTTGTGAAATATCCGATGAAAGTTTAGGATGATAGTTTTGATAAAATAATTATAGTTATTTTTAAAATAAGCATTACTCTATTCAATAACATGTGGGTTGGAACAAAAAATAACTAAAACCTATCTTGTGGAGTGGCAAAATACCAAATCTCTCTTAGGCCAATTCCATTAGGAGTTTCAATATTAATAAATGAGATGTCATATAAATAAATTTAATGATGAAGAGAGAGAGGTAATAAGTTTTATTTAGATAAAACTTGGTATAAACTGTTTCTAAAACTATAAAATGGACTAAAAAATAGCATTGAAGGATAGAGTGTTTTATTTCTCATACATATAACCAATCTCATATATAGCTATTAAATGTTATAGCAGCCTATAAACTGTGAAATAAAATTATATATTGGATGTCTTGTTTAATTCATCAATCTAAATCTCTTTAGATGATATATGACACTCTAAAATTTATTATGAAATAAAACTCTCCACGGTAAATACCTTTAAGCCAATGTGTTGTTATAGCTGGCCTCTCGGTCGGTTGGCACTGCAGCCCTTGAAAGCTGTTCACAGATGGATGCCCAGAGTAAAGCTACGTATGTTCTGGTACCTCTAATGAAAATTACTCTCGTTTGCGCGGTCAATGGACTAATCTTGAACAGCCGTATAAGTCCGTAGACGAAAATAAAATTAAGACTAAAGGTGAGAAAGGAATCATGGACTTTCTATGCCCCCGTTTTATGGAAAAATAAGCATGAATTTTTTTATTTTTCTTAGAGAAATCCAATACACAATGTCTCTCTATTTTCTCTCTACCACAATTAACTTCCTTTAAATTTTTTATTTCCTTCAATCCATCCAAAGGTGCCACTCCTATATTTTAAAATCGAGTATGATTCTATAAGCACAACATTTTATTCGTGTATTTTTTCTATTTCTATGTTTTTAGAATTATACGTTAAAAAAACCTCAACTTTAGGGCGAGATAATTTGGATAGGGCACAGTGAAAACTAACCATGTTTTGAAACGGAGGGAGGAGTATACATATACAGATCGGCAGGTAAGTCTGCATGGCAAAGTTCCGAAAGCAAAGAGCAGTAGCCTAAAAGCAATAAAAGAAAAGGAGCACGAGTAATGATGGCTGACGCAGACAAAGGCATATTACTGATCTGAGTCGGAGGCGTCCATGTTCAGTGCACTGATCAAACCGCAGTAGTACAGCAGAGGCCAGCCAGCCGTACGTTAGTGCGCACACAGGATCCCGCAGCGCGCGCACAGAAATACCATCGCGTCGCCAGCCGCTGCGCTGGACCGAACCCCGGCGACGCGCGGCAGGTGGTGGATGCAGGCCAGGCGCGCGCACGTGTCCGCCCCACCCCACGCGTCCCCGCGGAAGGAAGGAAAGGCCGGGACCGCGCGTCGCCTCGATCACCCCCGCACACACCAGGGCCCGCCCGGCCAACCGAGCGCGCACCTGGGATCGTACGCACCGCGGCCGTGGCCGACCGAGACGATGATGCTGCCGAGATGGGACGCCCACACCACCACCCGCGCAACGTGCAGGTGCCGCAACTTCCTTAACCCCGCGTCGGCCATCGCTGCCGGTGTGGACCACGCCCGCGCGCGCGCCTGCCTGCATGCCCACGTACGTACGTGATGAGGGGGGAGCGGGCGACACGTGGCGAGGGGGGCGCAAGGTGGGCTGGCTATACGCCAGTGCCAGGCCGCGGCTGCGAGGATATCGTAAAGAAATGGAGTGTGCGGTGTTGCTCTTCTCAGAAAGGGACCGAACGAATCAATCAGTGAATCGAGGGATCCATTTTTTTTTAAAGTAACGTTTCTCTTTACTCCCTCTACCTTAAAATATAACAAATTACTATCTCCATTCTTATAAATTTGTACATTTCTAACACTTAAGGATAAAATTACTATAGAGATAAAATGGCTTAGATGTCTACAATTAAATAAGATGGTAGTTGAAGGTGGGATGATGGTTAAAGATAGTATATGAAAAAAATTGAACCATAGATGGTTGAAAATTTTAAGCTTTAGAAGTACATTTATTTTGAGACAAAAATAGAAATAGTAGATAGCCTAAAATGTGTCTAGTTTTAATTTTATGTTATAATATTTTAGGACGGTGGAGTAGTATTTTCAAAATAATCCCAGTGACTTGTCTCCATTTCTGTTCGAACCTGACCTTTAGTCTGTTGCCACATGAATATTATTGCCTGAGTAGAGATGTCACGGATGATTTTTAATGACATAAAAAAAGAAAAGGGAAGAGAAGAGAGAATTACCTTCTGTTGATTAAATCTACAAACGATCTATTGTATGGTTTGTCTATATGCCATCTAGACATAATATAAAATAATTCTATAGATAATAGCCATCTAAATCACGGTTTATATATAAGTAGTAGATTTTTTTTACAATTCAGGGACATCACATGTAGCATATGTAAATCACAGAGTGCTAGAGGGGTGAATAGAGACGAGAGGGATGAATAAGAATACCACCGCGTGGCACTCCAAGCTACCAGATACCAGCAGAGCCTAAGACGTTATCACCTATGCCATGTCCAGCCTTAGTCATTAGAAGTTAGGGATCTCATACTCTATCATATTCTAACATGCCCTAAAAAGAATAAACTTTCCTCCATGTGGGAGGGCCCTTCTTAGTTATCGGTCTCTCTTAGCTGGTTGTACTCGGTTGACCACACAAGATGAGATCTGCTCCCTAATCTTTGGAACTTTAAGCTCTTTTACCCCAAGGAAATGTTAAGTAAGTAGGTGGTTGTGCTCAAACCAATCTGGATAGGATCTCTTCTACTTCCAAGTTGACCGAGGGCACTACCTTGTACATACTCCTCAATATATGCTAAATTTTGATGCATTTTTCCTCTCCATTTATTTTTCATTCACGATTACCTGTTCACAAAAGCGTATTCGTCACAAGAAAGGCAACAACCCATGTTTTTCCAATCTCGAACTGGCATGAGTTAGTGTGTAGTTCGGGTCACCGTGGTGAATTGGTTATTGCCATCCTACATCGGTGTTCAAATCGGTAGGTCGTGCCCTAGGCATCACCGATCTCTGAGTTCCTTGAGCAACCCTACCAACTCAGCAAGAGTGGCTAGGATAGCCTAAGCCTCGGTGGCAGGCTGTGGTGTTCGGCTTGGCCAATCCTGGCCTAAGCACCACTAGGTCCCGAGAACCACCAGTCACCCAACCTCATATGCTTATCGCTAGTTTGAGCTCCTAGGGCATGACCGGTGAAACAGTGGCATGCATCGTTATTAGTGTGTTGTTTACATGTACTAGTGAGTAGATTGCTCTACATATGTGACGAAACAGGTTGGAGACGATTGCCGTTAACCCTAGAGCACCCACACGAGCTACGCTAGAGGCAGGGTCCCAAGCCTATATGGACATGGCCTAGGGGCCTATGCCCCTCGGTTATCACACATTCGGTTAAGGGCTAGAAGGCCTACACTAAAGCATTCGGGTGCTTATGTGGTATGACTATAGCAACCTATGAAAACCACTAGGAGAGCGGGTCATGTGCACACCCCGAGGTCGAGATAGAGCTCACGGGCACGTGTGGCCTAGGTTGGGACGTCGGGAGAGTGTGACCTTATTGGCTCTTCCCCTGAGTGCTCAACACTCTATCACGAGATGAAGCACTCATAGAAGCAGGTGCAGCTGGAGGAAAACATCTTCGAACTTATGTTGGAAGTTCATTTTTACATGGTTGGTGTCACAAAGAAGAAAAACATACAAATATTTGGACATGGGGAGGCAAGCAGAGGTTACGTCACTCCCTATCCTTGTCAGCAGAGCATGTGTCCCCATAAAAATCCTTGGTGGCATCATTGGTGCTCTCCTTCTCATCAGCCACTAGTTTGTACTTGGAGAAGCTACTAACCTTGGTGTCAATGTCACAAATGGTGGCCTAGGCTTCTTCGCCACCTTCGGGGGGCAATCCCTAGCAAGGTGGCTCTAGGTTGAAGGCCAGGTCTTGGGCATGGTACATTGTAAGGATGTACTTCACCACGCTTTGCGTTAGCTCGTGCCCTTCTCGGGTCGCCATGTCTTGCACTAGGACATGCAGCCCCGTGAGGTGGTTTGTGAGATGCAAGAATCCGAGGGCGAAGTGCCAAGGTGACTCAAGCTCTTGAGCACCCACGACAACGAAACCGAGCCCAGCCTTTTCCACCACGCTCCTTGCCTGCTTGAAGAAGGCCTTCATCATCTCAATGAGCGTGGCCCCCTCATTGTAGTAGGCCACGACCCCTTGCTTAGGTGTTGCTAGCTAGGCCACTAGTCTCCTAGCCTCGCTGGAGGTGCCGGCATCGACACCTTCGGAGGCCATGACCTTCTTGGACATGGTGGTAGCTTGCCTTGTTGTTGAGGCTGAAACTTGGGCTCACGCGGTGAGCTCCTCCTCCTAGGCCTCTAGCTCATCCTCTTTTCACATGAGGACAGTTGCCCACTGAATGAGCTTAGACTCCCCGTTGGACATGGTTTGCTCCCGCATATCGAGTGAGATCTTACGCACCTTGGCCTCCAACACTAAGAGGGTGAGTTGCTCCTTCCCCCATTTGAGGTCAGTGACACACTATACCAACCTAGCCTCGACAAGCCTAGTCCCCTCTTGGCGATCGACGAGCTAGGCTTCCCATAGCATGACCTCGTGCTCACTCTTCGCTACCTTTGCCTCGCGCTTTGTGACCTCCCTTACTTGGGTGGTGGTCTACTCCTCACGGGCGGTGGCTAGGTTCATGGCCTTCTTGGCCTTCTTGCTGGCTGTAGCCTCATGTAGGATTAAGATGTCGACTATAGGGGGGTGCATAGGCGATATTAATTTTTTTTAACAATCAAGGAAAGTCAAAATTGCTATGGCTTCATGAAGAAGCGATGATCTACTCAACTAAATTAAGTTTTGTAAGCCTAGGGTGATAAGGTGTCAAAATCATCTATTAAAATAAATTGCATAAAGATAAAAGCTATATGTAAATGAGACAAAGAGACAAGTAATTTAACTCGAGGTTCAAAAACTTACCGGTTTCCAACTCCGCATTGAGACGGGCCCAACTTCACCACTCAAGCTATCAAGCCTTCAAATCCCTTTACCAAGAGATGAGCAAGATAGGAGCCAGTATAGAAGAGGTCTACCTAAGCCTCGATCACTAGAGTAGTCGTTCCTTCACTTCGAAGGTTGTGAACTCTAAACAACATATAAACTCGCTAGGTCTTCTCCACAACCTTTTAGGAGAATTTCTCGGGAATCACTTTCTCCAAGCTGTCTAGGAGGCGGCAACCTCTAAGAGTAACAGGTGACAACCAATGCTTGGAGATGATCAAGTGCCACACTAGCGAAACAATAACACAATGCACTTTACTTGGCTAAAAGAACCCTCAACCACCCTCACAATTAGAGAGTAAGCTCAATTGGTGTGAGAGGAGAGGTAAGGGTTAATATGAAATAAATGCAAATGCCTAGAAGAAGACCCTTGTGGTTGGTGGGTGAGTATTTATACCCCTACCAGCAAAAACTAGCCGTTGGGGGGCGAAAATTCCCAACTTTGCTCATGTCTGGTCCAACTGCCATTTGAGTCCTGATTTGACCAGACTCCATCCCAACGGCTAGAAAAAGAGCCGTTGGAGCGCATTAAATGCGCCTATCTTGGTCTGACTGAGGGCATATCTCTGGTCTGACCGCTCTAGCGCCCGGACTGACTACCCTAAGCTCGGACTGATCGACTACCAAAAATTCTCTCTATAGACTCCCGGTCCGACCGGCCCTAAAGCTCAGTCTAATAGGCCGTTAGAGAAGCGCCCAGAAACACTTCTGGAAGATCGTGATAAGACCAGCCCTAAGGCCTGGTCCAACCGGTCGTCAGAGCATTGCCTAGAAACGCTTCTGGAAGATCGCGGTTAGATTGGCCCTAAGACCCAGTCTGACTGGCCATTAGAGCATTGCCTAGAAACACTTTTGGAAGATCACGGTTCGACCGACCCTAAAGCCTGGTCCGACTAGCCATTAGAGCAGCGCATATGCATGCTTCTGGATGATCATGGTCAGACCAGCCCTAAAGCCTTGTCCGATCGGCCTTACCTAGCACATATTTCTAACATGAGAAATATTGTGCAATTTTTCTAATGTGGAATTTTGATCAACTCTTTGCAATCATTATCACCCCTCCTGATAGTATGGCAAACCAGAAAAAATAAGCCTAACACGATCGCCCAACACCTCGATCGGAAAACAAGAGCAATAAAACATTTTCTTTTTACTTTGCTATTTTCTTGCATATCAAATTCAAATGGTGATCAAACTCCTTCACTGATTCTTAGCAAGTTCCTAACTAAAAGACAATTAATCAAAGACACTCATTAGTACCAAAAATACGTTCGTCATTAGTTACCAAAACAATAAAGGGGCCTACATGGTTCAGCTCTCCCTACATAGTGACGACTTCATGGTGTGCCTCATCAAGGGCATCTTTGTCACTCTAGATGAGGTGGAGCATTAGCTTGTTAGAGGCCTGCGTGGCATTGAGTCGACCCTTGAGTGTCCTTTGGGCCTCCTCCAACAACCATGCTCCTTACGAGAGCTTCCCATCCACACTTGAGGTCGACTCTTTCTGCTGCAATAGCGTCCTTGAGTTAGGCCACAACTGCCGCCACTGTCTCAGGCACATCGAGAAAAGACCCCTGAGGTCTCTCGATGTGCGCTCTGGAGTCGAGGCAAGGTTGAGTCCAATGTAGAGTAAGGTCCGTCCTCCCGTGCTCCATGGTCTCTGCCACCATCCCTGTTCTTGTTGTTGCCTCATTAACCATTACTGTTGCTACGGCCACCTCGGCGCACTCCTTTGCCACCGCGTTAGACTCGTTCTTCAGCCTAGCCTACTTAGGTCTAGCCTTGAGAACCCATATGGTGGCCTTGCTCTCTAGCTTGAAGATCTTAGCCTCCAAACTGTTGGTTTAAAAAAAAGGGGTAAGATTAGGAGGAAACAAGGCTTATGCGTCTATTGGCCCTTTGAAATGCCATTGGGAGCCTAATATGTTGGGCCCTTATAGCACGGGCTTCGTTGCTTGGGGAACAACCTCCTCCAACTTGGTTTTCTTCTTTAGTGTGGGCTCCGTCTATCATCCAAGCTCGATGGGCCAATCTCCTTGAACCCTGCTATGCCCCTTGTAGCCTGGCTAGAGACTCCCCACGAGCTGCCACCGATGTTAGTACTCTTTTCTACTAAGGGTGGTGGGGATAGAGGCGGGTCAAATGGGCTATTTGGGGAGGTCGACCGCTTGCCCTTCCCATTCTTATCGATGGTGCTCAAAACTCCGTAGTCGCCGCTACCACTATGGTCAGTATGCGCATCACTACACCGCCTTGCTTGGTGCCTGTGTCTTGCATTGTTGTGCCTCTGCTGTCGATGCTCGTGTCTGACGGCGTCGTGTCATCATCCTCCCAAGGTTTTAGGACACTCCTCCTTCCTTGATGCCCTACGTGTTGAACGCTGGGACTATAGCTTGGATCATTGGGTGCTTAGCATTTTGGCAGAGCGCTAGGTCTTCCCGAGGGATGGTCATATCGGCCTAAAGATTGAGGAAAATCAGCCATCTCACCCAACTCACCAGCTCAACTCATCATAGATCCCCCATTGTCCTGACGTTTGTTCGGGTTATGTCCCCTGAGTCAATGTACATCCACACTGCTCGCACACGCTCTCGTAGTAGGGCAATGCGGAGGTGTACAAAATTGGTAATCACCATCACTGAAGTCAACCTTATTGTGCGCAGGCTAGTGATGCACGCTAGCATGGGGTATAGCCAAGCATCACACTTGGGGGCTCCTTCCTAGATGTCCTTCCTTGGCATCGTAGTCACCCTCGAGAGCAAGAGACGATCATTTTCTAGAACGCCGACGTACACCTAGTCGTTGCCCTAGTAATTCCAGTTGTTGCACAATGCCTGGGAGATGTAGAGGTCGTCAAAGCCCTCTCAAGGGTGGAAGTGCAGCAGCCTAACACCTCAAGCTCATCGAATCCTGGCTTCTTCATCCCAATCACCCTTAGCATGAAGAAGTGCTGGAAGAGCTCTACCGATGGCATGTCACCGACAAACATCTTGCACAAGTGCGTGAAGATGGCCAGCATCACCACCAAGTTGGGTGAGAGATGGATTAGCTAGATCTAAGGTTTCTAGCACTTGGATAAAGAAGAAAGAGAATGATAACGCTAGGCTCACTACGACGAAGGACATGAAGACCACGACCTCTATTAGCTCCTCTGGCTAGGGTGGCAAAGGTGACTGGCTTGACCACTAACACTCCCCTATTCCTAGAGGGGACCATCATCCCTCTCACTTTCGCCGCCTTAGCCTCTATGTTGATGTAGGATGACAAAAATACGAAGCTCACTCTCACTGCGCCGCTTTAGGTAGATCTACCCATGGTGACACATGGAAGAAAATGGGGAGAGTGAGGTTTGGGTGGCGTTGGTAAGCTTGAGGGGAAGAGAAGGATGAAGGCAATGGTAGTGGAAGCTCAAGGGAGGAAATAAAGCAGAAAGAGAGAAGTGAAGAGCTATGCCACCTTCTTACGGAACAAAACCCTCTAGGGATTTTTCTCCAACACAACAATCAAGGCAACACCCCTTCATTTCGGAAAGAGACATTATTCCACTTTGCAGAAGTCGCGTGTGCTTGGGCGAGTGGGGATAGGCGGAGTGGCGTTCATCGTTTTGTCTCCTAATTTTGCTCATGATGATATAGGACATGGGTAAGTCCCCTACTACTTGGTCTATGAAGAAGTGGAGATGAGCTGTGGAAGAAAAGAACTATAGATGAATTTATGTCATCTCTAGGCCATTAAAGAGGTAGGCCCTACCCCTCGTCGCAAGACCATTGCCTAGAGTTGGGGCTAGGGTGTTGTTGCCATTGAAGTGGGAACCAAGGGGTCCTACCATAGTAGGTAGGAGGTGGACATGAGGTGCTTAAGCATCATAGTACTCTAGGGCTCCTAGATGAGAAGGACCATAGCTTGGAATTGGCATTCTCGAGCTGGCTAGCCCTACTACTTTGCTTTAGGTGGGTCATCCCAAGCTTACTTCCCCCTTGATGGCGAAATCCAGGAGGGTCTAGTAGTAGGGTAAACCCAGAAAGTGCATCTAGGCCTCCTAGTGGGTTATGAGTGATAGATGATAATAAATTAAGGAGCTAATTGTTCATGCGTGGGGAGATCAGACCTAGTGGAGAGGCACGCCGAGAGGACGAGTGAGCGTGAGCCGATGGAGGTCCGATGTGATCGCACGAACATGTGAAGGCCTAAGAGATCTACTTAGCTTTAGTGTAGGTCCTTCGGCTTCAAGGTTCGTTGGAGTGCACTCCTATTCGCGTCGGATTCCCACGTGCCCGGCATGAACACGCCGACGCCTGGGAAGTCTGCTTAGCTCCAGTGCAGGCTGGTTGGCTTCTCTCCGTGGCTCGAGGTACGTGTGCCAGGGGCCAGGGGTTTTGGTCATCTCCGGCATGACGGTGCGGGTGCGGGTGTGCCAGTTAATTTGACCCTGCAATTGACAAGGAGGTGAGGCAAACGGGTCAGTCGGACGACGGGCTGATATAAGCCCTTGCTATCGGTTGGCTGCCCATAGGATCGAGTTAGTCAACGGCCACGTTCGGATGGCTCCTACTATCGGCTGATAGCTGATAGGAATCAGGACGCTCTTTCATCGGCTAAGGAGCCGATGAAGACGGATGTTGACGAAGGATATGATGTCTTCGGGTGTAGCGAATACAAGACCCTGATCCATCGACCGCAGAACCAATGGAGGCACAAGAGTGTACTCAGAGAATAGGAAGGCACGCGGGATCCCTCCTAGCAGTCGACGAAAACTGTAGCGGTCGTTCATCGGCTGGAAAGCCGATGAAAGCTATGCGAACTGGTAAAGAATCGTATAAAAGGGACCGGCTAAAAAGCCAATGAGAGGATGTCTCTCTGAAGACAGGCGCACATCGGCTGAAAAACCGATACACTTGGCGTGGCGCTCAAAGGAAGTCTCTAAAGACTTGGTGTGTATCGGCTGAGAAGCCGATGCACTAGGTGTGTTGCTCAACGTATAGATAACTCATCGGCTACAGTCCGATGTAACGCCGTACAGAGACCTATAGGCCTAAAGCTCAATCTACCGTCGGTAGCCTCGTAGGTCGAACCTAACCGATGCAGCACGAGACCGACGATGACGGAGAGAGCTTGATAGACCGATAGACCCTGCACTAACGTGATGCGATACATCCGATTGGCCTAAGAGGTCGAACCTAACCAATGTAGCCTTAGACAGAGCGAGACATATCGCGATAGTGGTGGAACTTACCCCCTCACTGAAGATCAAACTTAACCGATCCAGCCCTACGTCGAGAGCTAGACCCCGCCGGTAAAAACTTAGATGAACTAGGGTGGCGATGCACCGAAGTTGTATTGATCGAAGGATGATTTACATGTTTCTAGGGGGTCTATATTTATACCCTAGGTTTACAAAGTCCGACTCATTTACAACAACCATCGGATGTTATTTCCTAACAAAGATAAAGAAAAATATCTCTTAGGAAGTTAACCAAACTAACTAAATCTTCCTATCCATATAAGATACGATAGAATACACTGTTGTGAATTCCACGGCTCCTCCTCAAACTCGGTCTCATTTGGATAACCTTCTAATCTTAGACCGAATCTTTCCCTATTTCGTTCGATCAGCTTTCTCCCTGTAGCAACCAGATTCTTATTTACCTAAACCTATCTTTTTTCCAATCCTTTTGTGAGCTTTCCAAATTTTGCTGTTAACACATGCCCCCAATTTCGAAGTATGAAGGCTCATGCTTCAAAATTCTCTTCCTCAGGCTTCTAATGCTTTGAAATCTCCTCTTTTTCTAATAATCGGCTCTCGTAAGCCAATACCACATGCATCAAATGTGCTAAACTGTTGAACTCTTGGGAAGAAAATTTCCACCTGATGCGACTCGACAACCCTTGGAAGGCCAAATCAGTTAACTGTTCATCGCTCAGAACAATACTATAACACCGGCTTCTGATGTCTCGAAAATATTGGATGTACTCTAGAACTAACTCATTAGGCCTCTGTCTAACCGTTGTCAAATCTGACAGTCTCATTCCCTAAATTTCAGCAAAGAAATATTTATAGAATTGTTGTTCTAAATCGGCCCATCCCTTAATTGAGTTTGGTGATAACGAAGAAAACCAGGTGAAAGCCGATCCAGAGAGAGACAATGGAAAGAAACGGACTCTGAGGGCTTCCTCGGCCGATGCTTCTCCGCACTAGGCTAAGAATTGGCTGATGTGCTTCATTATAGATATATGGTTTTGCCCTGAGAATTTGGAGAAATCTGGTATCATGTATCGGCGAGGTAATGAAACTCTGTTAAACCATTCTGGATACGGGTGCCGATACATAATTGTTTGATCTTTGGGCTTGATACCAAATTGCTCTTTCACCATGTCCACAATTCTGATTAATCAATCATTCTCCCTTACAATGTCTCTTTGATAATGTGGAGGTGGATATGATACCCTATTCTGCCTGAGATACTCTCCATAATAAGTGTGTAAATCGGGATCGCCATCTGAGTAGACACGTTGATATGCTTCACAATAATTACCCTAAAAGTATTCTAGAGGTATCTCCTGCTGTTGCCCCTCGAATCGATCTTGTGTTGGTGGATATACATTTGTCGATAAGTCCCTTTTGTTTTTATAAGTTTCCTGAGATAACTTCGCCTCTATCGGCAAAGATACATGATCTTGACAGGCTCTTGAGCTAATAATTCTCGTATCGTCTTCTTGATCAGATCTTGTAGTGTATCCATCCATACTCCTGATGGATTACTGAATGCTTGATAAAATGCTTCATTAAACATTTCTTGCAACAGCTTGGGAGAATTCGCAGGTGATGAATGGCTTAATTCCTTCATCAAAACACATTTTGGTAACTGTGCTTTTTGAATCGGCCCTTGTTTAGTCATACTGAAGGATTCCAAACAGAGCTTCTGAAAGTTGTCCATGTTCTGCTCTATCTGCTGCCTCTGGTCTTCATTCAGATCCTCCATGGTTACTGGAACTATAATATCCTCATCGGCTTCTTCTTCAGACGAATATGCCTTGGAATCAATCTTTTCTTTAAGGCAACAAGATGCCCCTCGGGTTGATGAGTAAAAATCCTGACTTCTGATCAGGCAATTATATAGTCCTGCTGGTTGATTAATGGTCTTCAAATTTCTCCAGCCGATGAATGAAATCCCGTCCGATCGGCTGATGAATGAAGATTTCTGTCCCACCGGCCGATGAACGAAGTACGAGTCCTATCAGCCGATGAATGAAATCTTTGTTCCCATCGGACGTGCCAAAAAGTATGTTCACACCGGATTCCCACGCGCCCGGTGTGAACACACCGATGCCTGGGAGGTCTGTTTAGCTTTAGTGTAGGCCAGTTGGACTATGGACTGATATGGACTCCTGCTATCGGCTAAATGTGCCAACAGGGTTAATATAGCCATCGGTTGTGAGTTCGATGCACCCCTGCTATCAGCTGTTTGCCGATAGGAACTGTGGCGCTCATAAATCACGAATAGTGAGGAATAAAATAAAAGACTTGTTAGCTGTAAAGCTGATGACGCTCTGAATAGAATATGTGATAAGAGCTAGAGAGTGAGGTTCAATCTTTCGAAGGGACGAGACCCATTAATCACCAATGATGGTACCATTAGAGCCAATCTTGATAGATTGGATCAAACCAAGACAATATAAGACTGAGGCTAATGACTCCGGAATGGCGAGAGCTAGATCGAACGTAACGACAGAGGGACCGGGTGAACCCATTGGCTGCTATGGGCTGCGGGTCCGATGCAGGCATATAAGTAAACTCATCGGTTAGCTGAGCCAATGGGGGAACGAAACCCACTAGGTCTCGATGCTACATCTAATAGAATCAGATCGATCGCTAGCGACTTAATCGCAGGGTAAGTTATATGTATATTGGCTAAAAAGCCAATACACTAGGCATGATGCTCCGTGTAGAGATAACTCATTGGCTGGCTATTGCGATGAAACGCCAAGAAAAGACCTATCGGCTTAATACTCAATATACTACCAGCAGTCAAGTAGGTCAGACCTAATCAAAACAGCACGAGACTGATGATGGTACAAAGAGATCAATAAGCTAATAGATCCCACACATACATGATGTGATATATCTGATCGGACTAAGAGATCAGACCTAACCAATATAGCCTTAGACAGAGCGGATACACTAGGATAATGACGAGACTTACCCCTTTGCTGAAGATCAGACATAATCAATGCAGCCCCGAGTTGAAAGCCAAAATAGGCTGGTAAAAACCTAGATAAACTAGAGTGGCGATGTGCTGAGATTGTATTGATCTATGTAGATGATTTACAAGGCTCCATAGGGTCTGTATTTATACACTGGGGTTACATGAGTTTGATGTGGTTACAAACAACCTTCGAATGTTACTACCTAAATAGAAAAGGAAACTCTCTCTATGAAGTAAACAAAACTAACAAAACTTGCCTATCTTATAAGATATATTTTATAAAGATACAACTACCTATCATGGCTCCTCAGATTCGGTCTTATCTGGATAAACTTCTATCTTTGACTGAACTGAATCCAACTTCATTCGTTCGATCGGCTCTTTCCCCGTATCAATTGGCTTCTTTCCATAAGCCAATCATCTCTTCAAACATATTTGCGAGCCTTACCAAATTTTGGTGTTAACACTAATGTGTTGTAAGTAAGAGTCTTGGAGAAATTAGTCAAAGGAGAGAATATTTTCTTTAAAAGAAGACCCCTATGAAGAAAATAAAATAAAATAAAAAAGGACTTGAAATAATAAAAAATGTAATTTTATTCTTTCTTAAATCCTTAGGACAAGTCATACTAATAATAGGGGCTCAAGTTTAAATAGGTCAAGAAGCAAATGCTCAATGAAACTTTCATGTCTAGATGAGTGAACACTCTTACCACATATACCCTAGGGTTTTGGTTTTTCTATCTTGTTGTTTCAGATGTTTATGTGTAGACTTTATGAAAACTTGTGAATAAGTTTTTTTTGTCAAATAGAGAAATCTTTCTAGAGTATCCGAACTAAGCTCTCTGTTTGGTAGAGAGGCCTATCCAAAGCCTCTAGAAGTTTAGACCAAACATTCTAAACTCTCTTTTCTTCTTAAACCTAAGTGTTGTTCAAAATCTCTTGAGCATTGGCCAAAGCCTCCGGACTGAGGTCTCTATCTAGGCCAAAAGACTTGTCTAGAGTCTCTAAATTATTTGGCCAAAGTCTTCGGACTAGAGTCTCTATTTAGGCCAAAAGGACTATCTGGAGTCTCTAAACATTCTGTTTGGACACTCCGGAGTTTAGATTCTATAAGTAACGGCTAGTTTTGGGTGGTGTTTTTATTTAATCTCACCAACCCCTTTTAAGGGGCTGGATGCTCATTCATTGCTACTTCACTCCCAAAAGCTTTCTAAAGATTCTCTACTCCACTCTCTTGGATCTTGAGCTTAATACACACCTTGAGTGAGCCTTTTATGGTGATTTGAGAGAAGTTAGATCTTGTGATTTATCTGAGCACTTGTGGATCAATGCTAGTGAAGACTCAAGTCTGTTACTCTTAGATGATCATCTCCTAGATGATTAGGCATTACCCACGAGGATTTAACGTGTGAATTACCTAGGACGTTTATGAAGGTCTCTCTCAACTCTGCAAGGAAAGAGGTATTCTAGTGAATCCTCAAGTTTTACCTTACAGGTTGATTTGGTAAAGCAAGCTCTATAGTCAGTGGGAGAATGATGTTCTAGTGGAGACATTGATGGTCGGCTTGGACTAAGTGCTATTCTTTTGTGAGAGCTTAAAGGCTAAACCGATTATTAAGGTTGAACTTGGTGAGACAAATGATCAAAAGAGATCTGACTCTTTGGTGCTCCTCAACGAAGATGTAGGATTGTTTGATCTGAAATTCGATGAAAGATTGCTTTGTCTCCTATCTCACTTTTATCTTTTATATTCACTATGATTTTGTTGCCTTGCTTCCTTTCTAACCTATAGGGTTTGCCTCTTTTGAGTGTCCCTTGGACATTTTGAAGGAGGTCTGAAATCTTTGGACCATACTACCGGAGACTCTGGACAAGCTTCTCTGTCTAATAGAAGGAATGGTTCGGATACTCTAGGCTTTAGGACCGGAGACTCTGAAGGAAAGATTAATTTCCACTGCCAATGCAATTTAGATTTCAAAGATTGCACATTCACCCTCCCTCTATGTGACTCAAGGTCTTTTCAATTGGTATCAGAGCCTCGTCATCAGATAAGGCTTAAACGCTTGAAGAAATATCTTAGTTGGGAGAGGAGTCAATTGATCTAAGCAAGGACAATGAGAATGACTTTACAGGTAAAAGTTTTTCTAAGAAGGGAGTGTCTATCCCGCTTGACTATGATAAGCTTAATTCTAATTCTTCCACCCACTTCATCTTTGTACCATCCTGCTCGTGCTGGAACTCGCGAACATGCTGAGGATAGGGAGATCTGCTTGGCTGTAGTCCAGGTCCTTAGGCTTTGAGGTTCGTTGCAGCGCACTTCCGATTATCCAACCAGGCGTGCCAAAAATATGTTCGCGCTGGAACTTGCGAACACGCCAAAGCCTAGGAGATCTACTTTGCTCCAGTGCAGGTACTTTGGCTTTGTTGGATGGTGTGTGCTCCCGATTGTCCTTCAGTTTCGTTGGTTGGTTCGAGAGCGCACTAAGGTCCTTTGGCTTCGTTGTCCCCTCATAGGGATAATGAAGATGCAGACGTACCAATCAATTTGACCGTGTAATTGACAAGGAGATGAATAGATGGTTCCATCGGACGATGAGCCAATATGAACTCTTGCTATCGGCTGGTTACCGATAGGTTTGAGATAGTCATCGGCTGCGTCCGATGTGTCGCTACTATCGGTTGGTTGTCGATAAGGACTCAAACACTCTTCCATCGGCTAGAAAGCCGATGAAGGCATAAGCAGATGGCGACAAAGGGAATGAAAGATACATCGACTGTAGAGCCGATGGCGCTCTGAATATAACAAAGGCGTAACACTGGTCCATCGGCTGTAAAGCCGACGATGGCATAGAAGGGTATTCAAAGAATACGATAACGATCACATCAGCTGCAAAGCCAATGGTACTTTGGAATATGGTATTCAAAGAATAGCACGTGGGATCCTCCTATCGGCTAGTTGATGATAGAGGCTATAGTGCTTATTCATCGGCTAGAAGCCGATGAAGGCATATGTAGATTAGCAAGGAATAATATAAAATATCCATCGGCTGCAAAGCCGATGGTGCTCTGAATATAATGTGCTATGAATAAGAAGGAGCGAGACCCGATCCTCTAAAAGTATGAGACCCAGTGACCATCATGACAGTTTCGTTAGAGTCAGTCTTTGTAGATCAGACTGAACAAGACATATGAGACTGAGGCTAACGGCAATAAGACAGCAGACGCTAGGTCGGACGTGCAGACAGAAAGAACAGGTGAACCCATTAGCTAGCTGAGATGATGAGAGAAGATCTCTGAAGATATATGTATATCAGCTGAGAGGTCAATACATTGGACATGAGGCTCAAAGAAAATCGCTTAAGATGTATGTGTATCGGCTGAGAAGTCAATACACTGGGCGTGGTACTTGATGTGTGGATAACTCATAGGCTAGCTACTCCGATGAAACGCCAAGTAGAAACCTATTGGCTTATGGCTCAATCTACTATCAGTAATCTAATAGGTCAAACCTAACCGATGCAGCACATGATTGATGACGGTAAAAGGAGGTTGATAAACTGATAAATCCTATATGGACGTGATGTGGTATATTTGATCGGACTAAGAGGTCGAATCTAACCGATGTAACCTTAGACAGAGCGAATTTGCTAGGATAGTGGTGGAACTTACCCCTTCACTAGAGTTTGGACCTAACCGATGCAGTCACTCGTCGAGAGCTAGAACCCATCGGTAAAAAACCTAGATAAACTAGGGTGGCGATGCGCCGAGATGTATTTGATTGAGAAATGATTTACAGGCTTCTAGGGGGTCTATATTTATACCCTGGGATTATAAGAGTTCAACGCGGTTACAACATCGGACGTTATTTTCTAAAAACATAAAAGGAAAATATATCTAAGGAAGTTAACAAAACTAACTAAAATTGTATATCTTTACAAGATATCCCTTATATAGATAAAGTAACATGATGTGGCTTCCACGGCTCCTTCTTAGATTCTGTCTTATCTGGATAATCTTCTATTTTTAACTGAACCGAATCATCCCTTGATTTGTCTGATAGACTCTTTCCCTGTATCAATCGACTCTTCCTACTAGGCCGATCGACTCTCCAATCAATCCACGAGGCTTACCAAATTTTCGTGCAAACACTTCCGAGTATGCTCCTCATTCTGATGGGACACACTATGCTGCCTGGAAGCATATGATGAAGTTGCATCTAATGTATTTGTACGTGCTCGCCGCCAAAAAATCCCGCAACCGGGAAGGGACGGCGACTCGGTCATGCGAAGGCCTGGGAGGTCTACTTGTCTCCAGTGCAGGTCCTTAGGTCTCGAGGTTCGCGGGCGTGCCAGTCAATTTGACCCTGCAATTGACAAGGAGGTGAGACGATCGGGTCAGATACAGACGCTCGCTATCGGCTGGCTACCGATAGGTTCGGGATGCTGTTTGATCGGCTGAGGAGCCGATGTGGACAGGTGTCGACGAGTGGTCGACCGTAGAGCCAATGGAGGAACCAAGGTATGCTTAGAGGATATCGCGGCACACGGGATCCCTCCAGACAGCCGAACAGTGATTCATCGGCTGGAGAAACCGATGAAAGCGGATGCGGCCTAGGCGATGATTAGCGCAAGAAGGCACGGGCTGTAAAGCCGATGCCGCTCCGGATATGACAGCAAGAGACCCATCGCCTGCCGTGGCAGCGCCATCAATACCGAACCTCAAAGATCGGACCTAACCGAGACAGTACGAGGCCGGGGCCAACGGCGATGATACGGAGGACGCCAAATCGGCTATATCGTGGCAAGGATAGGAACGAACCCATCGGCTAGCTGAGCCGATGAGGGGACGCCTCTCTGAAGGCGGGTGCGTATCAGCTGGAGGTCCGATACGTTTGACGTTACTCGTCGTGGGACGCCTCTAAAGGCTGATGCGTATCGGCTGAGGGGCCGATGCGCTGGGCGTGAAGCACAGAGTATGGATAACTCATCGGCTAGCACTCCGATGATACGCCGTGCAGGAGCCTATAGGCCTAAAACTCGATCTACCGTCGGTAGCCCCATAGGTCGGACATAACCGATGCAGCACGAGACTGACGACGACAGAGAGAGCTTAACGGACTGATAGGTCCAGCACGGACGTAATGCGATACATCCGATCGGTCTAAGAGGTCGGACCTAACCGATGCAGCCTCAGACAGAGCAGGACATAACGGGATGGTGGCGGGACTTACCCCTTCGCTGGAGATCGGACTTAACCGATGCAGCCCCGCGTCCCGCGTCGAGAGCTAGAACCCACCGGTAGAACCTAGATGAACTAGGGTGGCGATGCGCCGAATTTGAATATGATCGAGAGATATTTTACATGTTTCCAGGGGGTCTATATTTATACCCTGGATTTACAGACAGAGTTCGACGCGTCTACAACCACCGGACATTATTTCCTAGTAAGAACAAAGGAAAATATTCCTAAAGGAGTTAACTAACCAGCTAGACCTCCCTAATTGAGTAAGGTTATAATTTACAAAAATAAGCACCCTGCCGTGGAGTCCATGGCTCCTCCGCAAACCCGGTTTCATCTGAATAATCTTCCAATTTGTAACCGAGTCTTCCTTTGCTGCAACCTGAACAGCTTCTCCACTATAGCTATCGGACCTTCTTTAAGTCAAGCCGATCCTTCTCCTTCCTTCCCTCGGGCTTCTTGGATCTGATCCCGATTGGACAATCCCCTGTCTTTAAGCCGATCCAATCTTCTACTAATCTGATCGGCTTTTCTATAGTTCTCCATCGGCTTTGTCTCAGTATCTCCATCGACCGATGGCTGCATCAAACCCTCCAACGGACCTCTCAGCCGATCGGCTTTAGCCTCATCGGATCTCCCAGCCGATCGGCTTTAGCGCCATCGGATCCGCCGGATTTTGGCGTTAACAGTACCCTAGTGTGTGGAAAATTGTGCTTATAGGTCTTGACATTCCAGAGGCGAACATTAAGATCACACCCACTCAAGAGGCACTTGTCCATCACAAAGCACAAGCCACAAGCATGATTTTAGGGTCTCTAAGTTCCAAAGAGTTCAACAAGGTAGACTAGCTTGAAGAGGCCAAGGAAATTTGAGAGGCTCTTCAATTGTTGCATGAAGGATCGTCCGAGGTGTGAGAGTCGTGGATCGAGTTGTTAGAGAGACAACTCGGCCGATTTGTGATGGAGGACAATAAGACGCCATAAGAGATGTATGATCATATGATGGTCATCATCAACAAAATTCATGGCCACGGAGGCAAAGACATGACCGGCCACATCATGGTCAAGAAGCTTCTTTGAGACTTCGTGCCAAGAAACTCAACCTTGGTGACACTCATCTGGGAAAACCAGAATTTCAAGAAGCTCACTTCTTGTGATGTTCTCTCAAGAATTGTCTCCAATGAGCTCTTATAAGAAGATGTCAAGCATGTCAAAGCACTCGCCAAAAACGCTGCCATCACCAAGAACAAGGAGTTTGTCTTGATGAAAAAAGCAAGAAGCAAGGAGGACTCAAGTGATGATAAGAGCTATGATGAGGACTTTGCTCTCATCATCAAAAAGTTCAAGAGGTTCTTGCAAATTGGTGGATACAGCAATAATGGTGGAGACAAGTTCAAGACTCGTCAATCCACGAGAGTTTGCTATGAATGTGACAAATATGGGCACTTCATCGCCGATTGCCCTAAGAAGAAGAAAGATGAAGGCGATAAGCCCAAGTACCACAATAAGAAGAGTTCGAGGCACACTCACATTGGAGAGAAGTAGAACTCCCAAAGTTAGTTTAGCTTTGAGGATGAGAAGTGGGTGGTGATAATCATCATCCAATCATCATTGCCAAAGGAATCACTCTTCAACAACTTGAGTGACGACGATAACAATTATGCTCCCACATGTCTTATGGCATCAGGGCGCAAGGTACTATCTCCTTCTGTGCCCTTGGATAGTGATGATGATGTTGATGAACTTAATTATGAGGGCATCAACAAAAGCATACTGTCTCAAATGGCTAAGCTTGTGAAGACATTAGAGAGCAAGGAGGAGACTCTTGAGAGGCAAGAGGACTTGCTCATCCTAGAGAAGTCGTTGGCTAAGGAGAGTGAAAATGTTGATGAATTGACCAACACTCTAAGTGTAGTCAATGAATCAATGGTTACTCTAAAGAGCTCTAACGAGGCACTTGTAGAGAGGTTTGAGAATTTAGAAAAAAACTCATAAATCTCTCAAAGTGAAGTTTGAGACTCTTTTGGGCAGCACCTCCTCCTCAACTTAAGCCGCCAAGTTCTTCAATTCCTCCACAAGCAATGGATGTGCTAGATGCATTAATGTTGATATGAATTTCTATTTGACTAACATGCAAGCACTAAATGAGCTTAAGAAGGAGAATGTTAGGCTTGTCAACTTGTTTAAATATGAATGTATGAAGATGTATCGATCCAAGGATGTGCTTTACATGACTATCTACTCACAACAAGCATGACTTTGGCCTCGGAATCCACTCAAGTGAGAACAAGCTATCAAAATAAAATTATGTGAAGTACAACAAGCCCATCAAATTTATGAGGAGTGGAGAGAGAGCACAAGTACAAGAGAAGAAGCATATACCTCAACGCCTATTATGTGCTTCTTACATGCTTAAACGAGACCACCATAGTAAAGTAGTAACTCGCTTTGTTGGTTCTCGCGATGAAAAACATGAGAAATATTTATGGATACCCAAGTTGCTCGTTGCTAACATTCTAGGATCCAAACTTTGATAATTTTGGATACTTATATCCCAAGCATTAATTTATTTTATAGGCATACTCCTCCGATAGATTGAGTTGGGTCATGAATAGCGGATGCACAAATTATATGACTGGAGAGAGGAGTATGTTCACCTCCGTTGTAGACAATGGAGGGCAACATGAAAACATTGTGTTTGGTGATAGCGGTAAAGGCAAAGTGAGGAAACTTCATAAAATCGCCATCTCAAATGACCTCTTAATCACAAAAGTGCTTTACGTTAAATCCTTGAGTTACAACTTGCTTTCTATTTCTCGATTATACAAAATTGGATACAATTGTCTCTTTACCGATGAGAGTGTAATTGTTTTTAGGCATGATGACAAGTATGTGGCTTTCATTGGCATGTTTAAGAGTGATCTCTATCTCGTTGACTTCTTATGGGATAGAGTCAGTTCCAAAGCTTGCTTGATTGCTGAACCTAGTAAGGGTTGGCTTTGGCGTCACCGGTTAGCTCATGTTGGAATACGAAATTTGTCAAAACTTCTAAAAAGGGATCATATCCTTGGTCTATTTAATGTGATCTTCGAGAAGGATTGTGTGTGTAGGGCTTGCTAATAGGGAAAATAAGTCGGAGCTCACCATCTGGCTAAAAACGTCATGACAACATGTCGCCACTTAGAGCTTATTCACGTGGACCTCTTCAAACCCGTGGCTTATCTAAGCATAGGAGGTAACATGCATGGCTTTGTCATTGTTGATGAATATTCATGCTACTCTTGGGTATTATTTCTCCATGACAAAAGCGAAGCACAAGCTGCATTCAAGAAGTTTGTATGTCAAGCCTAAAAATGAGTTCAATTTGAAGATCAAAAAGTGAGAAGTGACAATGGTGGAGAGTTTAAAAATACTCAAGTGGAGGAGTTTCTCAATGAAGAAGGGATCAAGCATGAATTCTGCGCTCCGTACGATCCTTCCCAAAATAGGATCATGGAGAGGAGGAACCGGACACTCATCAAGGCGGCGAGAAATATGCTTGATGAATACAAGACCTCTAACATCTTTTGGTCAGAGGCCATCAATACCGCATGTCACGCTATCAACCAGCTCCACCTCCACAAGCCGTTGAACAAGACCACCTACGAGCTTCACACTGGTAAAAAAGTCTAATATCTCATATTTTTGAGTTTTTAAGAGCAAATGATACATCTTGAGCAAGAGACCTCGTTCATCAAAATTCTCTCCAAAAGTTGATGAAGGTTTCTTTCACAGCTATAAGTCAAATGCTCACACCTATCGAGTCTTCAATAATACTTTAAATATTATTGAGGTCATGAGAGACATGACGTTTGATGAATCTAATGGCTCCCAAGAGAAGCAAGTTGGTGATTGTGTTATAGGCGAAGAAATTCCAAGTCAAGCAATTGTGAGCAAGCCTTTTGGTGATGTGAGACCTCGTGATGTGCTAAGTGAACAAGATAGGGTACTTGATTAACCCCCCTCTACAAGTACGTGAGTTTCGGAGACATCACATGGTGATGTTGTGCAAGAAGGTCATGCACATGTGGATAGAATCGATGCCGAGGGCACTATAGAGCAAAGAGACACCAATCAAGCTCAAGTCTCCTCGGTGCACCATCCAAGGGTCCATCAAAGCAAACAATGAGATCATCCCATTGACAATATTCTTGGTGACATAAGAAAGGGTATAACAACTTGTTCTTGTGTTACTAGTTTTTATGGATGTTACTCATTTGTCTCTTCTTTGGAACCTTTAAAGGTTGAAGAGGCACTTACAGACGTGGATAGGGCGATGGCTATGCAAGAAGAGCTAAATAACTTCACCCATAAGCATGTTTGGACCTTAGTGGAAAGACCCAACACTAACATCATAAAAACAAAATGGGTGTTCCGCAATAACCAAGACGAACATGGGGTCGTCAATAGAAATAAAGCATGTTTAGTGGCAAAAGGATTCACACAAGGAAAAGGTCTCGACTTTGGTTGAAACCTTTGCACCAATCACACATCTTGAGTCAATTCACATACTATTGGCTTTTACTACTAACCACAATTTTAAGCTATATCAAATAGATGTCATGAGCGCGTTCCTCAATGGGCCAATCGAGGAGCTTGTGTATGTGGAACAACCGCCAGGTTTTGAAGTCCCAAAGCACCCTCACCAAGTGTACAAACTTCATGAGGCGCTCTATGGGCTCAAGCATGCCCCTAAAGCATGGTATGAATGCCTCCATAATTTCCTTCTCAAAAACAACATTGAGATAGGAAAGACAAACACTGCTCTCTTCACTAAGAAATTTAAGAATGATTTATTTATGTATCAAATATGTTGATGACATAATATTTAAATCTACTAGCAAAGAATTTAGTGATGAGTTTAGTAGAATGATGACCAAGAGATTCGAGATGTCGATGATGGGTGAGCTTAGATTCTTCCTTGGATTTCAAATCAAGGAACTAAAGTAAGGAACCTTTATCTCTCAAATGAAATACCTCAATGATGTCTTAAAGAAGTTTGAGACGAAGGGAGCCAAAACGGACATCTAAACCTATGTGATGAAGGTAAACTCATTGACTAAAAACTTTATCGTTCTATAATAGGTTCATTGGTCTACCTCTGTGCATCTAGACTTGATATCATGCTTGGTGTGTATATATGTGCTCATTTTCAAGCCTCCCCAAGAGAATGTCATTTAACGAATCTTGAGATATCTAGTTCATATTCCAAACCTAGGATTGTGGTACCCAAAAAGCTCAAACTTTTATTTAATTGACTATTCTGACTTAGACTATGCCAGTTGCAAAGAGGATAGGAAAAGCACCTCTAGTACTTGTCAATTTCATGGAAGATCTCTTATCTCTTGGTCATCCAAGAAGCACAACTCCATGGCCCTATCCACGGCCAAAGTCAAATACATAGTTGTTGGATGTTGTTGTGCCTAACTCATTTGGATGAAACAATCCCTTCGTGACTATGAGTATAACATGAAACACATCCCACTGCTATGTGACAATAAGAGTGCCATCAAAATAGCAAATAATCACATCCAACACTCAAGAACCAAACGCATCGAAATTCACCACCACTTCTTGAGAGACCAAGAAGCCAAGGGAAATATTTGCCCAAGCCATGTGTCAACTGATAAACAGCTTACCAACATCTTTATCAAGCCTTTAGATGAGCGACAATTTGTGAAGCTAAAAAATAAACTAAATATTCTTGATTCTTAGAACGTCTCTTAAGGAGGAGCACATATAGAAGTTAAATGCTTATTTAATCAATAAATAAGTTTAAATCCTAAAATGTCTAAAAAATCATGAGCTCTTGTGTTTAGAGATCTCACTTTACTAAGTGTAGGCCTTGACCTATAATTAAGAGCTCAAACATTCTAATTATTTTCTCAAAATTCAAAAAATTGTAAAAATTTTGTGTATCTATTTTGTGTTTAAAAATTTATCTTTTTCTAGGGAATATCAGTGTAATCATTGTTTTGTAATGTTGTTTACTGGCTGATTATACCAAGGTTCCCATATATTGCTTGTCTAAGCCTCCCTTGTTCTAGAAGGCTAGAGTCTCTAGTCACTTGCCCTGGTGTCTCTGCTCAACATTCTCTGTCTTTAGCTTAAAGCTGTCTAGAGTATCCAGTTCCCTAGTCCAGAGTCTCTGGTCCTGTTTCTCTACCTGGATTTCAAATCCCACTGGAGTTTCCATTCGAATCATCCGAAATCTCTAGAGTTCAGAATCTCCATAGAAATTCACTAGAGTCTCCAGACCTGAGGGTATAAATACCCAAGTGCCATCAGGTTTTTACCCTAATCTTAACTTGTCTTTCTGCAATTTCAATCTTTCACCATCATTTCCCGAAGGATTTTGGTCTCCGGTGCGGTAAGTCTTCGGATCCATCCACCGTTCTGCAATCTATTCACAAGGTAATCTCAATCCTAGGTTGTTCTCTCTCTTTTTGGGTTTGATCTATCAATCCTTGAACCAAGAGTTAGAAACATTGTGCTAGGATGGTTCCTTCTCACTTCTAGAAACCTAATCTAGTCCCCCATTGTTAATCTATGGCTAGATCATGTGGTCCTCTTCGTAGGACCGGAGTCTCTAGTAGGAATAACTAAAGTCTTCAGATCAGCTCCTCTGCCTAGCAGAGAGAGCTGACCAAAGACTATGGACATATTTTCTAGATACTCTGGCCCATTGTCCTCTCTAGACATCCAATCTTGACTCAACTATAATCCTTCTTATGTTTATGGTTCTTAGGTCTTTCTCCATAGGCCGAGAGAAGAAACGCACTCGCACTCCCAGTGGATCTTCATGCGATAATCATAAAGCTCCGCAGGGTATTACTGCTCAAGGGGCCACCTCCCATGTGAACCCTTCTCAAGTTCCTTAGGGGGATAAAGGAAAAGCAAAGGCAGTCCCCCCTCGTGGAAGAACCAAGAAAATAGTGAAAAGAGGTGGGATACCATCTTCTCCATCGACTGCTGCCCACACAAGTGCAGTTGCCAATCCTAGGGACTTCATCGGTATTCCTAGCATCTATCCTTATCCACATCCCCTTCATGGCTCAGGAGTCTCTTTGTTCAGAAGTCTTCTCTCGATCTTCCTTCTGGTAGACTAGGACGTCTCGTGCACGACTACAAGCGAAAACTACATCAGTCCATGAATCACAGTAAGGAGGATCCCAACACCATCAACTGTCCTAGCATTTCTGATCCCTGGTTCCAAACCTGGTTCCATTATAATTACTATAATAGTGTTATCTTGAGAAGAGCTAAATCCTTTGTGGACATGTGTGGATAAATTGGATTGCTATAGAAGAAAAGGAGAATCTTGTCTTAAATCAAGTAATTCGAATTTGCAAGGAGAGAGGACTCTACAACCTTAAGAGACTTGATCAAAATTGGTATGAGGAAGTTATAGCTCAGTTTTGGGCCACTGTATTCTTCAGCTCTACTGAGGATGGTGAGCACTCGATTAAGTGGATGACCAATGGACAGCAGTTTCGAACCACAATTTAGACCTTTGCCCAAGTTCTGGAGGTAGACCCACTTGATCTTACTTACCCAAGTCTTAACCATCAATGGCACATCCTCTCAAATGAGTCCACATTTATGTATAGTCCAAATGGGACCATCAAGACAAATCATGGGCTACTCCCTCACAATGATATCCTGAACAAGATCTTCCACCTATCAATCAATCCCAAGGTAGGAGACGCTTCGAGAATTCAGTCCATAGCCGTTGACTTCTTGGCTAATTCTCGCTCTACCAGGCCACGATTCAATATCATGAAATTCTTGTGGGAGGAGATGTATACTATTTCTATGGATCCATGATGCTCTCCCACACACTCACCCTACATCATGAAGCTAGTTGAGGTGGTGTCAGGGATACACTTCATCAAGGAGGTGCAACATCTTCCGTACTGTCCTCATGCTCCTCTTCTGCTGCTTCAGGGCCCGAGGCCTCCTCTTCACATCGTCGACCTCCCCAAGCTATCAAGCCTGAGTCAATCTTGAAGAAAGCTATCAAAGCTCTCTGCTCCATCTGCTCCACTACTGCTGATAGCATTCATCGCTTGGAACAATGCCAAAGGGCTTATCTTTGGTCTCAAGATGTTGATGTCTCTCCTGATAATGAGCGACCTATCAACATCAACCCTTTTGGTGAAAAGGATGATGTTCTAGCCACCGCGCGGGGTGCTCTAGTACAGCCCTTTGCCAACACTTCAAACATTAGTTGTGCTAACCATCACTCCACTACACCTCTTAGGTCGACTGATTTTGAGAATGAGGGCAATGATCATGATGGAGACACCGATGACGATGATGAAGATGTGGCGTCCAGCTAATCCTCCCCGTAGTTTTTCCCTTTTTTTTGTGCTTTGATGACAAACGAAGTGTACTACGGGCTCAGCTCTTTTTCTTTACGTTTTTGTTAATTCAGCTTCAGATTTTGCATACTCCATTCTTTATTTAGACAAGGAATATCAAAATTATTTGTGTGTGATGTAATGAATGTTATTTTATCTTTATCACACTTTAATTTTTTTTGCATTATGTTGAGATACATGTTTGAATTGTGCTTGTTTTATTTTTCTTGTTTGTGCTATACCATGTCACATGCATATTAATTTGCTCTATCCACTTCTACACGATGCACCACATAGTTGCAAGGAACTAGGAGTGCTCTCATGATTTCCTTAATATGTGTATAGGCTTAAAATTCACTTATATGTATGCACATATAGGAAGCTTCTTCCAACTTCTTTCAATCAAAGCATCATCTTTTATTTCTCCCATGTGAGCCCTATGAGTATTGTTATCAATCACCAAAAAGAGGGGGATTGAAAGAGCATATAGGCCCACTAGTTGGTTTTAAGTGATAGATGATAAAAAATTAGGGAGCTAATGTATTGTAATTAAGAATCTCATAGCAATTTTTCAAAGGAGAGAGTATTTTGCTTAAAATAAGACCCCCATGAAGAAAAGAAAAGAAAAAAAGGACATGAAATGATGAAAATATAATTTTATTTTTTCTTGAGTCCTTAGGACAAGTCGTACTATTAAGAGGGGATTCAAGTTTAACTAGGTCGAGAAGCAAGTGCTCGATAAAACTTCCAAGTCTAGATGAGCGAACACTCGCACCACGGACACCTTGGTGTTTTGGTTTTTCTCTCCCGGTGTTTTATATATTTGTGTCTAGACTTTGTGAAAACTTATGGACAAGTTTTTCTATCAAACAGTAAAATCTGTCTAGAATCTCTGGACCATTTGGCTGGAGTCTCTAGACTAAGTCTCTGGACCAAGATCTCTCTTTAGGCAGAAAGGCTTGTTCGGAGTTTTCAAATTGTTTGGCTAGAGTCTCTGGAATTGAAGTCTCTGTTTAGGTCGAAAGGCCTATTTGTAGTCTCCAGACATTCTATACAGATACTCCGGTTTTGAATTCTATAAGTAACAGCTAGTTTCAGGAGGGGTGGGTATTTAATCCCACCAACCCACTTTCTAGAGGTTAGCTGCTCATTCATTGCTACTTCACTCCCGAAAGCTTTCTAGAGATTCTCCACTATAGTCTCTTGGATCTTGAGCTTAATTCAAACTTTGAGTGTGCCTTTTTTAGTGATTTGGAACAAGTTAGATCTTGTGATTTGTGTGAGCACTTATGGATCAAAGCTGATAAAGACTTAAGCTTGTTACTCTTGGAGGATCATCTCTTAGACAACTAGGCGTTGCCCATGAGGATTCAACATGTGAATCCTCTGAGATATTTGTGAAGGTCTCCCTTACCTCTGCAAGAAAAGAGATACTCTAGTGAATCTCTAAGTTCTACCTTAGAGGTTGATTTGGTAGAGCAAGCTTTATAGCAAGTGCAAGCATGGTATTCTAGTGGAGACCTTAGTAATCGTCTTGAACTAAGTGCTACGCTTTAATAAGAGCTTAAAGGCTAAACTGATTTCTAGAGCTGAACTTGCTGAGGTAAGGTATTGAAAGAAATCCGGTACTTTGGAGCTCCTCAACAGAGACGTAGGATCGCTTCATCCGACCTTCGGTGAAAAATTACTTTATCTAGCTCTTTACCTTTTTTATTCACTGTGATTTTATTTCCTTGCTTCCTCCTCAACCCATAGGGTTCGCCTCTTTTGAGTATCTCTTAGACATTTTGAAGGATGTTCGAAATCTCCGGACTATACTATCAAAGACTTCAGACTAGCTTCTTTGTCGAACCAAAAAAATGGTTCAGACACTCCAGACTTTAAGACTAGAGACTCTAAAGGAAAGACTAATTTTTGCTGCCAATGCAATTTAAATTTCAAAGTTTACACATTCACTCCCCTTTATGTGACTCAAGGTCATTTCAAACCTAACTACCCCAACTACCGCATGCAATGCAATGGGACAAAACTCATTACCCTGTTCAACACTCATGTGCCTACTCCAATGAGAGTGACAAGATAGATATTTGCCCTAATGGATGGGCAATGTGGGACAAGATATATACTACCCCCACAACCACTAGACCACTAGGTGGATAGGCTATAGCCAATCTACCCTATAGCCTATGCTTTTTACCCACTTCGCTATGGAGATGACTACTGGGCCTACCGCTGCTAGCAGCGGGGAGAGCTATGGGCACTGATAGTGATTAGACTAGCCATACATAATCTCTAGCTACTAGAGCCCACAAGAACCCTACACTGTACTCTTCTCACTTTTTGGCCAATGTAGTACCCCTAGAAAATATATAAGGGGTGGAGCATGATCGAGGATGAGGAGGCTTCTAAGAGAAAAAAACACTATAGCAAACAAAAACCAAACAAGAAGATAGTAGTAGGGTACTATGCTTCACGATGGCCTAAACCTATCTATCCCCCATGTCCGCTCTTTTCATTGATTGAAGGCAATTATCTCTAGGATTCTTTGCATACGATCACCTCCTGGGTCGAACACACAAAGGGGCTAGCTTAGGTCCCCACTCTCTGCGTACACCTGCCGATATAGCCGAAATTGTTAAGGGTCAGATAGTCCGACACCACGTTGGACTGTCCAGCACTTTACACTTTTCTAATAATCACTGACCAATTAGCCATTATGCTATAAAGGGCCAGACAATATGGTAAGCTGGATTATCTATTGCACATTGTTCGGCATCAATATCGAACAAACCAACCATCACATTTTGTCCGACAACTGCCGGACAAAGCATGAGTCAGACTGTCTGACAACGCTCCAGACTGTTTTGTTCAATCCAATCATATCAAGACCGAATTGTCTGGTTAGTTCAATTCCTTTGTCAAGTCAACAAATGACCACTCCGAACATTGAACTGGCTAGATAGTCTGATCACCTCTAGCATATCCAATTCAACACTCAATCTCACACTATTAACTCATGATTGCATGATTTGTGTTGAGCCAGAGAGTCCGACATTGATCCGAACTATTCGATCTAGCTGTAACTGCTAACAAGACAATGTGTCAGGCTAGATTATCCGGTACCATCCGTAACTTGTTTAAGAGCAAATAAACAATACACAGCAAGAACATTTTTTCTTGAAATTTTTAGAGGGTTTAATACTTGTTTTAAAGAACTTAGAGACTTAGCGTATACCATACTGAGACTCTAACACTTAGAGCATTAAGCTATTAAACCAAGCTCTCCTCTTTCTAGTACGGTCTCTTCAAACATAAACAAAATCTATATTTATCACATTCACCCAACCATAATATATTCAACTAATATCATCGGAATCCTAATACTTTTTCATTCACATTTAGAGAAAATAATTAATCCAATGATTATATTATCATTAATCACTAAAACTACAACAAATGTGAGCCAATATGCTTTCAACATGTGGCAAATTTCTTGGCTAGATTACACGAGTTGTAGTATTGGTAAGAAAATGCTTGAAACTGCTCTCTAGTGTCATTTCACTATCATCATCAATTGAATAAATGGTGTCTCCATAAAGCATTTTTCTTGGAAAATCTATAGTATGATTCACACTAAGATAGGCAATCAGAGCAGTGAATAATTGTGAAAGTCAAAAAAAAATTAACGCTTCTCTCTAATTATAAAACTAAAAAACCATATTTTCATAATCTAGACATAACACCGTTTTATCACCAAATAGATTATAGTTATAGATTCATAACTCCAGTTGCAATTTTGACAAAATAAACTATACAAAATTTACAAACAAACCGAATTAGAATCACGACAATCAAACTTCCGAATATTGAGATATTAACAAAATAAAATTACTAAATAGAAGATTGATGAAAATTAATTATACCCTAATTAATTAATAATACGATATCTAAAAATAATAAACATTTTAGAACATAAAAAATACGCTAGCTAAATTTTAGATTAAAGAAACATAGAGTAAACAAATTAATCTAAAATCGATAGCTAGACATATATAAAGATGAATAAGAAAGTGGTATTAATTACCTCGCCAATCTTTCATAAATTTTACCTTTATTAGTAGCATTGTGCTTACAAAAATTCTACTAAAATCTTTCTTTTTATAGTATAAAATAATTAGAAAATCATAAAAAAAGACCTCGATGTCCTTGAGATTTTGTAACCAATGCTCAGCCTATTCTCATTCGTCGGATTCAAAATCAATGCATCACATCACTAGACATATGGAGGTCCATAGAGTCTGATGCGCTTTCCTAGATAATCATGCTCGCACTACTGTTTGACTTGATTGTGCCAATCCCATAGCTACAGTTGTCCCATCGGATTGCCTGTCCCCGTGTGCTCACACCCACTCACGCCAATCACTGCAGTGCTAGGCCCATCTATCAACTGCAACTCTTCACGCTCTCACGCACGCTCACGCTTGCTCTATCACCGCCATGTCGGGCTCGCCTATCTATCGCACAGCACCCGCTTGTGCTCGCACCTGCTGAGCCGCTTCTATGCCTTTGACCCGTTACGCTAGCCTGCTAGCCACGTCTTGCTAGCCCACGCTATCCCAACCCATCGGCTTACTCACTCGTCGTCATCATCCCACTCTCGGCTAGACCATACCCACACTGTGCAATCAGTCTGCCCATGCTTTTGGCCTTGTTAAAAATATTTTTTGTCATAGATTATCACTACATTATAACATATATACATACGCTCGTCATATTTTATTATAAATAATTTTAATATAACTCAATTATACATTACTAATTTTATCAATTTTAATATAAATTAATTTTACTAATTTTAATATAAACCAATTTTTGAAACATGCATCTATCTGAAACATATTGTTCCTGCACGATTTCTTTTGTTGAGAAGTGATATACGGAAGATTATATCCATACGAGTATCTTACAAAGGTGACATTTGCTGAATGAGATAATGTGGGTACGCTCTCCTTTTGTCTAAGACACAATCGCTGCCTTCCATGCACTAGAAATGTCTAACTCTTCAGACATTATATATGCAGTATTATAGATATAATTTTTATACGACGAATCATACGACCATCCACATGTGATATTGTGACATGCATATATAGGATGATGTGGGTCCACTATTCTTTTGCCAAGGCAATTGCTATATCTTGAATGCACTTTCGTACAAATATCAGACTTAAAATACATGCGTGTGAAAATGCAACATATTCTTATATTTCACCCTTCACAAATCATAGGCTCTCTCTCTCTCTCTCTCTCTCTCTCTCTGTGTGTGCGTGTGTGTGTGTGTGTGCGCGCGCGCGCGCGTGTTTAACTCTGATATGTGAGCATCTTTGTGAAATCAATTTCATTAAAAGGTTGTAATGAGGGTGTATATTTTCCTTTCTGTTTATTTTGTAGCAGATATAGATCAAATCGATTGCATTAAGTCTCATTAGGACCTTTATGCTGAATCTTTATTATTATTTTAAAATACTAGTACGTTGATTTTTTTTAAATTGAAACAGCTTATGCTACATTACCAACCCCTCCCCCACGGGCTCGCGTTCAGAACTATTCTGTAGGATCGTGGAATGAGTATGTATCATTCATTACTATTACTTTTGATCCAATGTATATGATTCTACCATACTACACCTGGTAGAATTAATAATATGATTTTTAAGTAGTGAAATTATAATAAAAGAACAAGAACAGAGGAATTTGCATGTGTTGTAAATGTTATAATGAACAGTCAAAATAAACACAGTAAAAGTCCTATATAAAATATTAAAATATCAACAAAATCTTATACCATCTAGGACTTCATTAGTAAAATGTACCATAAAAACGTTCATTGTCCTGTTCATTATAACTGGAGATTTGATCACATACCCTTTCTTTCTTTAGAACAAAATAAAGGATTTATCTTCCATTGCTAATGGCATGTGGGGCTATATAAGATCGGTGACATATGGGCCCGTTTGTTTTCTATGAAAGATTTTGGATTTTTATATTTTATATAAAAAAATTTTTATATAAAAATTTCTCATCTTATCTTTATAAAAAAATTCAACTTTATAGTAATTATACCTTTAAATAGCTATTACAAAATTAAATAGTTCGCTCAATCAGAAAATGTTATAAGAAAAGAAGAGGGCCATGGATTTTGAAGGATAAATCATCAGTGTCAACCTAAATACAAGATATATGATTTTGAAAAGGATCCCTCACTATGAAATGTTGAGATATCAACATTTAACTACTTTGACCAGGCCAGTGATGCTCTGACGCCAGTGCATAGTGCAATGAATCAGTAGCATTAATTCAGCGGGCAAGATGTCACTACAGTGGACTGTATCCTACACCGACAGGTAACTGTCAAAACCCCAGAACCACAGCGTCATGCGTACACACCAACGCACCACCATTCCTACGTAACACACATCATCAACGTATCATCAAACACCACAGCGTCATGCGTACACACCAACGCACCACCATTCCTACGTAACACACATCATCAACGTATCATCAAACACCACACGCCACACGTTTCGTCTCCCTCCCACCTCACCTCCCTTCTTGAGTTATTTTCTCTGCTTCTCCTCCTCCTCCTCGTCTGTTTCTTGGAGAGATCATATAGCTGTGTTGCTGTAAGGCTGTAAGCCATGGTGGTCTTGGCGAAGGGAGAGCTGGAGCAGATAGCCCTGCTGGCGGTGCAGAAGGAGGCGACGCCGCCGCTGGCCGACGTGACGGAGGTCGACCTGGGTGGTGGTGGCACTGGCACTGGCAGTGGCAGTGGCAGGGCGGCCGCGGTCCGGGCGGTGGTGGCGGCGTGCGAGGGGCACGGGTTCTTCAAGGTGACGGGACACGGCGTGCCGGCTGGGCTCCTGGCGCGCGTGGAGGCGGCGGCCGCCGCGTTCTTCGCGATGCCGCAGCTGGAGAAGGAGGCGGTGGCGCCGGGGAGCCCGCTCGGGTACGCGAGCAAGAGGATAGGCAGCAACGGGGATCTCGGGTGGGTCGAGTACCTCCTCCTCAGCATCACTGCCGCCGGCGCCGCGCCATTGTCCGTGCACGGCGAGGCGGCGCCGTCGCCGTCGTTCTGCTCGTTCCGGTGAGTTACACTCTTCTTCTACGTATCGCCGAATGGCTACACGTAAGAGCAACACCGGCTGGTATGCGATTCGCATCGGTCGCTTCCAGTTCGCCCCGTTGAAGCGGTGGTTATTTTTTAATGATGTGTGGATTTTTTTTTGAAACAAATTATTTTGTGTGGAATTAAAATCGATCAGAAATTGCGTGCTTTGCTTTTACGTGTTACTCTAACAAAATCTGTGAAAGAAACGTGTGCAACAGCAAAAGTATGAAAGTGATCGACTTTTAGCTAAATGTGTTTGTTGCCTTTTCCCTTAAGACTGTTCTTCAATTTTATTTTCTTAAAACTATACTTCTTTTTATGTTTATGACAAAATTATTAAAGCATAAAGGATTTCCCATATGAAATGGTTGCTATCCTCTGCCTCTTAGCATAACTGTCCTTATTTGTTAGAAAACCAATATTTTTTCGAGAATTGAATTAAGGAAATCACAATTTGGTTTTTTTAACAATATTTATTCTTAACTATAAGACTTTTGCAGTATTTTGATTTATTTTTTTGTGGTCGGCCTTGGTGATGGTATTCTGATCGTAAGCTTCACGATAGCCACGACAAAATTAAGAACAATTGTTTTTTAACAACGTGATGCATATGCGCCTGAAGTCTTTTTAAGTAGTAATATTCGTGGCTGGATCGGATGATGCCATGCCTCACTGGGCAGAAAAGACGAGATACAAATAGCACGTGATGTTTTTGTAGCAAGAATAGAGAATCTAGTATTTTGCTAAGCTCACCCGAGCAAACCCTTGTACCATTTTGTAGTTTCTCCCAGCTACACTAGATTCTGCCCTAGATTACTACCATCTTTTTGAGATTAGTTTGCCTATCTGTTCCTCACCATGATAAAACTGAGCCCATGTATGAGTAGTTCCAACTTTGAAAAGCACTAAGGTACGTTCAGTAGCACCGGTTACTAACCTCTTCTTTTATATTTTTTATACACATATTTTTTAAACGATGTTTAAACAATACGTTTTATATGTTAGGAAAAAGATTCCCAGCCCATCCTCCTAAACTCACACTAATGCATTCTGATTCTCTCATGCATGATGCATGCATGCATGCCTCCTCATCACATGACGATACATCAGCAGGTCCCCTCTGCTTCCTGCAGCAACCTTACGTGTCAACCGGCACCACTTTTTCTGCTTTGCACATTTAGTCATCTCCAGTGCCCAGAGTCATGGGCCAACGTGGCACATTGATGAGTCGATGCAACGGTTGGAGGATGCGAACTCGAGAAGAACCGGTTCATGTTTACGAGTCGATTCATGCCGAATAAAAAACCGAGCAGCCCAATGTGCCTCTCACTTTTGAGGAAAGACTTTAGTGCGTTTTTCACATGTGCACTTTGGAACGGTTAAATAATATAGATTTATAAAAAAATTGTATAGTAAAATTGATTTAAAATTATATTAATATATTTTAAGATTAAAATAATTAATACTTAATTAATTATACAATAGCTCATCTCGCTATATATATCTATCTCTTCCTCCCTTTTCTCATCACTTAAACACACTTTTGGTCACTGTTCTCATCCCATTCCTATGATATTTTTCTTTTATTTTTTATTACACATACTGCATCCGTAAACACTCTTAAACTAAAAACAAACTTAGTCATACTTATAAATAATTTTATAATAGGATTTAAACCTTATTAATAGTTATCAATCCACAGCTCCACCAAACCACCACAGCCACATACCCATGCACCCGGTTTAAATATTAATGAATGCAGATGCTAAATATGTAATATCATTATTTTCCTAAAAAACCTCTCCTATTTCAGCCTCCCGAATAAAAATCTTGAAAAAGCAAATTAATATAAAAGTTTGAGCTGGCCGACCAGTTTGCTTACTCCAATTTTTAGAGCTCAGAATTGGGTCACGTGCGTTTTGTGCCTATCAGTTAATGGCACGTGTGGTTGCCACTGTGGCGATACCGCGGTATGGCCTACTTCAAGCTCTCATCAAGTCTCTTTCCAGAACCTCTCAAAAGAAAAGTCTCTTTCCAGAAACACTCCTGCTCAGCATGCCAGAATGGCAAATAAAAGTGGACCCACGGTGACATCTCATACTACTGGGCTGATTTTTCACCTCAATTATTCTGAGCGTAAAAAAGTGATGCATCTAAGTGTTATATTTTTTTATTTTAAAATATAAGTATTTTTAACTATAAATTTAGACATCCGATAGAGGTAATGCCATTTTCATAAATATTAATGTTTTAGTTTAATAAATGCTAGTCTCTCTAATTAAATATATTAGCTTCTTGTTAAATATATTTGAGAGTACAATTAGGCAAATGGATACAATATATATCATCAAGCAAATTTGATGTTTAATTGTTGGAACATCGTAATTTTGGTTTGCATTTACAGGGATGTCTTAAATGAGTATGTCCTGGCGGTGAGAAAGATAGCGCGTGAGGTGCTAGGGTTGATGGCGGAAGGACTAGGGTTGAAGGAGAAAGACGCACTGATAAGGCTTGCCTCACACGAGGAGAGCGACTCGATGCTCAGGGTGAACCACTACCCACCACACCCTGAAAAGCAGCTAGGGCATGGCAGGTTAACTGGCTTCGGCGAGCACACCGACCCTCAGATCATCTCCGTTCTTCGTTCCAATGACACCTCTGGATTGGAGATCTCCTTGCGTGATGGTAGCTGGGCTTCGGTGCCACCAGATCGGAACTCGTTGTTCGTCAACGTCGGAGACGTCTTACAGGTAATTGCTTATGAAAATTATTTTTTTATGATCAAGATTACATTGAATCATTACTTTTGTCTGTGAAAGTAAGCTCACAGCTGTATTAAAATTTCCTTTTTCTTTTCGTACGAAAATTGGTAGGTTTAGCTTTAGGATTCAGGGAGATGGCGATGTTTTAAATGTGACGTGTGATTAAAAAAACGAAAAAAAAAAGAAAAACGTGTGGATGTCAAAGTCCATCCCAATCAGCCCGCCTTTAGGGGAACCAAGCGGCCAGTCGGTGCGTTGTCAAACAGGCAAAACCTATCAGTCATTAGTCAGAATCATTTCATAATAAACACCAATGTAAAGCACACGGCTTCACAGTGATCTGAAAACAACTCTGGTAGTACAATGATCGATTGATCATGGCAATCGTGCATGTGGTCCAAGCAGAAAAGAAAAGGAAAGAAAAAAAATACTTCCTTGGATGTGAGCAGCCAACCGGCAAAGCTAAGGAGATTCTATGGTGGTTAGGTTCACGCATGCCAACTTCCACTGTAACCAGGTGGTCGAATTAATCAGAGGAACGGCACGATTCTTTCGTTGGAAAAGTGAATCAGAAAGCATACAATTGCCATCACACAAGAACGCCTAATTGTCATGGTTCTCAATACGGAAATTATAATATTGCACTTTACACCTCATAAGAAAATTTTCTTGAGATATACTACATCCGGACATAATTAGATGACCTTTCGGACAACCAATTAACAAAGCTAAAACTTTTGCACAAAACGATAAAAAAAATGAAACGGGGTAGTAATTAACAATAGTATGATAATGTGACCATTGCCATGGGTTCTCCATCTCAGACATAGCAAGTTAACGCGCGTATGCGTCCCGTTCGTACAGGTTCTGACGAACGGGAGGTTCCGCAGCGTGAGGCACCGGGTGACGGTGAGCAGCCCGCGGGCACGGGTATCGGTCATCTTCTTCGCCGGGCCGCCACCGTGGGAGAGGCTGGCGCCGCTGCCGTGGCTGGTAGAGGAGGGCGGCGGGCGCCGCCGGTACAGGGAGTTCACCTGGCGGGAGTACAAGGATTCGGCCTACAGGACCAAGCTCGCCGAGAATAGGCTCTGCTATTTTGAAGCAGAAGCTGACTGATTTTTATCATTTTCTTTACTGCGTGTAGACTGTTTGTGTGTTTTTGGTGGTTTTTGTTTCTTTTTGGCCAGCGTGTTGGTAATAGCTGGTATACATGTTGATGAAATGATGAGCAAGGGTTTCGTGCTGATACAAAGCAGCACACTGCAGATTAGTTCATACAATTCTTTTTGTTCGGTTTTGTGAATTTTCAGTTGGCTGAATTTAACGTAATCGTCCGTGACCTGACTTGTTAAATTGCTCATGCGATCCTGATACCGTAATCCGTTTGTTTTAAAGTGAAGAGATCTGTGCGTCTGTGGCAAGAACTATTTGTTTAAGCGATACTACAATTTTAGGATTATATTTGTACTGACAAATATTAAATTGTACAAAGTATATTATGTATTTTATTAATCTGTAGTACTGTTGGTCTGGCAAGGTACTATACATTTGTATTTAAGAGTTTGTGAAGGCAAAATCTAAACAGAGCGCACGCACTGTTTAGGCTTAACTGGTGCACAGTACCAGTACTAGATTATTTTTGTTCATGTAAATTTTGTTGATAACTCATATCTTTCAAACCGGACGTTATTTTTAAAATTCGTTTAGACCACAATACTCAACTTAAAATATATAACAAAATAAGTCTAATATTAAATATATTTAAAAATAACTTATACAACATAAAATGGAAATAAGTTTTTATGGCATTAGAACTAGCTACACTGTAAAAGTTAAAAACAATTAATTATGTAAAGTAAATTTATAAATAAAATGTAAAGAAGATTGGTAAGTAAATACTGGACTCTGTTTATTTTTTAAGTAATCACTATATTATTTACTAAAAGGTAACTTCGTGTCATATAGAATCTTCACGGGTATTAAAAGTAACTGCTCCCTCTCGTTTGTATATTTTATTTTGTTAGGACATGATCAGTAATTACTATACTAATTTAGTACTTATGTAACATAAAAATATGATTATAGAAATTATTTTTTGCATATGAATACAAATATATTAATTTTGCTTCATAAAAATTATATTTTAATAAATCAATAATACAGTCTTTTTCTAATAAAATAAAATACGTCATAAAGAAGTTTATCACTATAGAGAGAAGTAACTTTGAAAAAAAATAAATAAAGGAACTCTTTAGGTATTAAAAGTAACTATAGTACTAGAGGAATTAAGAATAAGAATAAATTTGAATAATTTTATATATGTAGTAAATTTAAAGATAGAATACATGACAGTAATGGGATGGATATAGACTTGATATTTTGCAATGCAGTTTATTTTGTTTCGTTCCTTATGTACTTTTGCATGATTTGGCATAGATTTAGGGGTGGGTAATTATTTTTTATATAATTTTGGATGTAACTTATTTATATTCTAGATGTAATTTACACATTAATTAGATGTAATCACATCTAAATACTTGAAAATTTTCTAATTGATTTAAGATTAGAAAAATAAATAAATTTGGATGCACAGAATCGTGTGGCGGCACACGGAAAAGAGATGCATGCTATTTTTGGTATTTTGTTGGAACGGTATTTGTTAAGATTAATTAGTGCACATGGATAACGTCCCGTAATGCTTTCATGTGTAAGAAACTATATATGAGAAAAGAGAACTAACTCTTTATGAACTAGAACTCTATAAGTAACTACAGTTAAAAAAAAGTTAATTTAGTGAAGTCTAAAAATAATTTATAAAACTGTGAAATTATATGTGAATGGTATCTATACTATGGAACTAAACTCGTTTTTTCATGACAACTAGAAATGTATTTTTGTCTCGTATTTTCTCTACGTTGATGTCTTTTTTAAATGTGATGATGCAGGAATGGGGCGGGGACGTGTCCTAGATGGCGTGGGAACACAGAAATAAAGTAGCTAGCATAATATATATATATATATATATATATATATAACATGCTGTCCAATACTGTGTTTGGAAAGGAGATACAGCACTGTTTCTAGAGAAGGGTCCCTAGTTAGACCAATGTAGAGCGTGCGCATGATGTAGTTGCCTCCTTTGTGAAAAGTCTTCGTGAAAACCATTTGTGATAATCACAGAGTTCTGTAACCACAACCACATTTGCTTTGATACTCATTCAGTCAGATAACCTGGCACACGATTCTAGTCTGTAATCATAATTCATGAGAAGTTGTTGGTAGGGGCTAGGGATGGCAACGCAAACCTGGACCTCGACACCTGACAGGAAAAAAAAAACTCTATGAAAGACTCTAAATGGGGCCATGTCATCCCACATGAGACTAAAAACGGGCAAAATCCTTCCCCATCGAGTGAAGCGGGTTCGGGGGTAAATACCCAGATCCCTGTCCACATATACTGTAATCTCTATAGCCCACAGGCAACACTCCCAACTCCACATAGAATAAGGCCAGCTAGGCCCAACTCGTATATACTCCTTCTGAAGTAACCCTACCTCATGATATCACACGGTGAAGAGGATTTCATTCAGATCCACAAGAGTCCTGACAGGTGGCGTCGTGCAAACCAAATCCCGCAACTGACTCTAATTGATAGGCCAGGAGATGCCCTCGCTGCGGCACAGCCAGAGCCACGACCCAGCTGCCTCCATGCGTGCGCCCACGCAGCTCTGCCATCACCACTTCCATGCGCTAGTGCAGCTCCGCCGTCACCTCCTCCAGGTTCGTTACCGTTCACATCTCTACCAGTGTCGCCATCGATACATCTATGTTCTATGCCTATAAAGCACTGTCATCACCGTCTTCATACCATGCTACATGTCGACACTCGACACCACCAAGCCATCATTACCATTTCGACGCTACTACCAGGTGTGGGGATTCAACATGCGACCCATACCTGCTATGAGGACAGGGATCTACCCCCGAGGACAGAAATGAAGATGTAGATAGGGAAGATCGATTTTCTTAACATGGGGTGGTACGGGGTGTTGATATCTGGTAGAGGAAGACCCATTGCCATCCCTAACAAGGGTAGGCATTTGATTTAATCAAAGTTTTCGGTTTGGTTTGGTCGATTTTTTGAAAACTTCGGTTTTCAAGAAATAGGAATCGAAGAAAAATAAAAAACAAACAAATCTAGCTTGGCTCTTTTATCCAAGAAGGCGGGATGAGCAATGTGTCAAGCTCCTCACTCACGCCACCATAGATCTTCCACCATACATACGCTCTACCCTATAAGCACCTCCGAAGAATAGATCAACCATATCTTAATATTAACAAAGTTACCACAAACGTCTTGCTGTCAATGGGTACTTCACACTAAAAATAATTAGACATAAATATGAGCACCCGTATCAAGTATTTAAAAACCTGGGTGGACAGGTTCCACCATAAACCAATTGAGCACATTCCTTTCACTTTGTGCATACAAACTTTATATATATAATTTTTATAAACTATACATATAAATTTGAAATAAATTTGTGTTAGCCCCGGCTTAGAAAAAAGTTTATATATAGAACTTTACACATAGAAGAGTTTATACATAGAAATTTTTATACTTTGTATATAGAAATTATATATGTATAAATTTTATACATTCAAACTTTATACATGTAAATTTGAACTGGATTAAAAAAATTTAAAACAAAATTTTGATAAAAGAAGAAAACGCAAAATGTATGTGGGCTATGAGGCCAATGTGTTAAAGCCCGTGAAGACTCGGACTGATTTTGCCAAAAAAGAAAAAGAAAACATATATCTGGTAGGCCATGTGCCCATTGGACCAAGCCCATAAAGAAAGGGACTGATTTCCCAAAAAAGAAAATAAAGTCAGAAGCATTAAACCGACCCGGAGCGTAATGAGGTAAAACATCCTGTTCTTGCTTTTCATATTAACCAATCCTCAAAATAACCAGCTCTCCTTCAATACGATTTAAATAGCCGGGGCTTCCCCTACAATCTTTCCTATATAAAAAAACATAATCACATATGGCTAATAATTGTTTTACTGACTTAGACCGTTTGTGATGAGCTGCCTGAGTATGGGTACTGCTACATCCGGTTTCATAATTTAGATTAAAGTTAAATATTTAAATATTTAGTTTGAAGACACTAATATATATATAAGTCTTAGAAAGTAATTTTTAAAATTAAATATTTACTTATTTTTTTATATATTATGTTGAATTATTATCATGATTAATATTTTGTCATTAGCAATTGACTTTGCAAATAAATTATTTAACAAAAATTGGTTTATTGGGCTGTCATGTTTATTTGATTTGCTCTAAAATAAATGTGGGACAGACAGTCTAGGTGGTACCAGACAATTCCATCTAGCACGTTGTCTATCTAATGATTACATCTAGATTAGACAGTCTAAGTTGATATCAAATTGTTCGGCTCAATAATAATTACGTGATCATATGCTAATCGTGTGGGATCAAATATTGAGTCGAACAATCTAAAGGTGATCGAATTGTCTCGCTGATTCAATGTCCAAACTGGTCATGTGTTGACCGGACAAAGGAATTAAACTGTTCGGACAATTCAACATTGATCAAACAATCCAATCTGTTGTGATCAGCTTAAGCCGAAAAGTATAGAGCGGTGTCGAACAAGCTAATCCATGCTTTGTCTAGTAGACATTAGACAAAGTGTGACGATTTATTTGTTCAGTAGCAGTATCGGACAATGTGCAATAAACAATTCGGCTTGAGTCAGATTATCTAGCTATTTATAAGATAACGACTAATTGGTTAGTGACCATTAAAAAAGTGTAAAGAGTCGGATAGTTTGACGTGGTGCCAGATTGTCTGCTTCTATATAGTTTCGACTGATTCTACACAACGGTCATAAACAGCTAGTTGGATTTGTTTTGCCTATAAATACCTAAACTCTTATAACCACTAATGTCTTTTGGAACATATTATAACTAGTGCAACCTAGTGCAAGTCTAAAAGATCATTTGTGCTTAATTTGCTTCATCCTTTCTCAAACTTATTGCTTTTTCTTGAGTCTCTAATATCCAAGTGTGCACTTAGTAAGAGTTTTATACTTAGTGTTTCAAGTGAGAAATATCTCAACATACATAGATGGTTTTAGAGGCATTTCTAGTGATCTCTCTTTGTGGTGTTGTGAAAGGTTTTGGGATTCACCTTTTAGAGTGCAAAAGAATCACCCATATAAAAGTGCCTTTGGACTTTGTGACTAAAGAAGGGAGCAACACACTTATGTAGAGTGCTCCAACAAGAATTAGTGGAGATTTTTAGTCTATGATATCTCGAAAAAAAACTTGCTTATGTCTTCTTCTCTCAATTAATTTTCTTTGCAATTTATACTTGTTTTGTTACTTTTGTTTTCTTTATTAGAAGTAGTAGAATTGCTAGGAAAGACTTAGGTTGTAAAACGTGGGTTGACACAACCTAGGCATTTTGGCTAATTTAAGTGTTATAAGCTTTTAATTTAGTTCTGTTTACTAGGATTTCTATTTACCCCCTCTAGAACATCTTTGATCCTACAAGTAGTATTTTGGATATTGGCTTTATCCATTAAAGAGAAAGATGTCTATGGAAGGGTTCAATCTGCACAGGACACCACTTTTGATAGCAAAAACCATTCATATTGGAAGGCTCATATGTCATGCTTCCTTGAGGCTATGAGTCTTTATATGTGGAGAATTGTTGTTGATGATATAATGATCCACTCAATCCTTTCAATCAAAGTGCAGAGGAACATAAGAATATCCATTACAATGCCCAATCAAAGAATACTCTCCATAGCACCTTGTCCATTAATGCGTTTAACCTTATTAGCAATCTCTATGACGCTTATGACATGTAGAGAACTCTTGAGGAGATACATGAGGGCATGGAAAATGTTCGTGAGGCTAGGCTCTATATGGTCAAGGAAGAGTTTGGTAATTTTAAGATGAAAAAATGGTGAAAATGCTAATAAAATGTTTTCTTGCATGAACAAAATCGTAAAGAGCTTCGAGGTCTTGGCTCCCCCATCACTGATCTAGAAGTTACAAGGAAGATGCTCCAAAAGTTAACAAAGAGATATAAGATGCTCGTGGCATATATTACTTAAGATGACTTGAGCAACATTACTCTAACATATCTACTTGGAAAGATTACCGTACATAAGCTTTTCCTTAGCTTGAAGACCAAGGTTCAAGAAGATGATGATGAGCTATCCTCAAGTAAAAAAAAGAAAATAACTTTCAAGACCAATGTTTAGAAGAATAAAGAAGTCATCGGAATGTTTAGAAGAACAAAGAAGTCATCAAACATAAAATTGATAGTGATAATGAAAGCTTCGACTCCGAGATTACCTTACTTGTGTGAAAAGCTAGAAAATTCTTTCGAAGGTACAAAGACAAATACATTGATGTCTCATTCTTTAAGAACTATCGCTTAAACAAGATGTATAATTTAAACAAGAAATATGTTTTCTCCTATATCACTTAATACAATTGTGATGAGAAGGACACATTACTATAAATTATAAGAGAAAAGAAGGTTTTATAAAAGAGTCTAAGAAAAGTCTTCTAAGAAGAGCAAAGACTACAACAACAAGAAGTCGTTTAAAAAAGATTGAAAAAATAGATGAGAAGCTTGCATTGGATAAAATGCATTGTTCTAATAAAATAAAATATACCTTATATTTTAAAATAGAGAGAGTACTGGATACGTATAATGCATAAACAAAATGTTGTTTTCGAAGACCATGCTGGCATGCATGACGAGGTGGAAGCATAAACTAGATGAATCAACGAACCTCTCATTCCTCAATATAAGTGAATGTAAGTAGGCAAGTGTGTTTTGATGCCAACTGATCATTCTGTTTAAACCAAATAGTTAACGAACCAAAGTGATGATCTGGTAAAAGGCCATAGTTGTCGAACCATAATAGTACAGTAGCACACCAGAATGCCGCCGACCTAATTTGGCAAGAGGATAAACGTAATAAAATAGATAATCTAGTCTGAAACAAGTGCATACGACAACAATCCAATTATATGTGAATTACCACATAATGTGATCCAGTGCAGCTCAACCTCGACGGATGGCTTAGCCAGTTCAACTCAAAATGCACCCACGTATTGGTAGCCAACTTAACATAGCACGTTTGAGTCCCCCACAATTACTGCTACAAAAATATTTTTTTACAAATGAGGGCAAAATGCAAAAATGTCGAATCTCCGACCACCTAAAAATACCTTTGCCCAGTCTTGAGGAACACGAGCCATCAGTCGCCTAAAAAATGGTCAAATTTTTACGTGCCACCTACAAATATCTATTAAACTTATTTAGTTTCTCTTGTTTTTTCAAAAAATAATATTACTCTTTTTTCTAGATTTTTTTGTAATTTTCTTCTTTTTAGAATGTGTGAAGGAAATAAAAGAGTACAATGTTATATTTGTATTTGTATGTTTTAAAAAGTAATTCATAATTAAAATAAAAAAATATTATTTAAATTATTTGTAAATTGCATATTATAATGTTGTTTGTATTTACAAATAGATAGACATAAATTAATATATGAGACGCTAAGATTTTAACATCAAAACTATAAAGAAACATCTTATGAATAAGACTTATCTATATTTATATAAAAAATAAAAAATTATAGATAAAAATAGAAGTTATGAAGTCTCAATTAGTTCAACACGGGTTTATGTGAGCTATATACTTTGATATAGTGAGATAGTCAAATATAAAAGTAGCATCTTGGAAGAATGTGATATTTATGTAGAGGGTAGTATTCGTTGTATTGGTAACAAGAAGATGATGTGGCACGCTAAACTAGAAGCCATAATGGGGTAGCGATAGTACTAGATAATTTCGATACATTGCAAAAGGCAGCGAAGCAAATGAGTCAAATTTATGCACAATTTACGTAAAAATACATTAGAACTATACTTAAAATATAAATTTATTATATATAGTAGAAAAAAAGGAAAAAGATATAGTGTGAATTTTTTTAAGCAGTGAAAAGTACGCATCACGTGGCACGTGCTTTCGGCCGACTGTGAAAGAAAACCATTTTCACAGGTAGTGCATAACGTGCCCTGCCTACAAAAATATACCCCCTAAAGTGCATGGGAGAAAAAAATTTCTAAGTCCCACACATCGAATCCTCGTATTGCGCTGCCAGTCTGCCAAAATTCAAGCATATGGGCTCGGTTGACGCTACTGAGGCTCCTTGCCCTGACAAGAGTTGCCCCGCTGTCCTCAACCTCCTCACCCTCGCCACCCTCAACCTTCTCTCCATGGTCGCCGTCAGCCTTCTTTGGCCACCGCAGCAGGCCTCCCCTCTCCCGCATGTGCCGCCCTTAGCCATCTCTTCCTAGCCCACGATGCCACCTCCTTTTCTCCTTGTCGACCAGTACAACAAACTCATAGTTTGGCAGTAGCCTTGATATTTGGCATTTGTCTAGTTGCTCTTATATCAGTTTCGATACTACTTATCTAAATAAAAAAATTCTTAAAAAAATCACGTTAATAGTTAGTTGATTCTATATTTGTCACTTCTTCACTCATAAAAAAGTAGTGAAACTAACATTGCAACAGTTGCGGGTGGTGCCATGTTGTTTGTTGCTCATATTGTAGTGTTCACATGATGGTGGCGACATAATCCACATGACCAATTCTTTAACTTACTAGATCAGTCTAAGTGAGACATTTGGTAATCTCTCTAGTTTCTTTTGTTATTTGATAGCATTCCAGATGAAGAAACTCCATAAGTTCATCTGGGTCAGCTTAGAAGATTCACACTCAGAGAACTACAAATGGCAACAAATAACTTCAGTCTAAAAACCTTTTCTAGGGTGAGGAGGCTTTGGAAAGATTGTTAGACAGCTCATTGATAACAATAAAAAGACTAAATGAAGATTGAATTGGAACCAGAGAGCGGCAGTTTCTAATGAAGGTCAACATCATTAGTATGGCGGTGCACCAAAATCTCCTATGCTCTAGAGGTATTATATGACACCCACCAAGCGGTTGCTTTATATCCTTACATGAAGAATAAAAGCCTTGAGACATGCTTAGGAGGGTTTTTTTTTAATTTTCTGTAGAGTGTATCAGTGTTAGTTTCGCAAATATGTTCATAGAAATCTCATCGTGGCATTGAAATAAGTTTCATAAAAAGTACTAGAGTGCTATGATTTACAACTACCACTTGATTGGCCAATACGAAGAAAAATTGTGTTAGGATCTGTAAAAAGGCTCTCTTACTTGCACAAAGGATGTGACCCCATAATTATGCATCGAGATGTCAAAGATACTAATATTTTATTGGATGAAAAGCTTAAAGCAGTTGTTGATGATTTTGGTGTGGCAAGAATTATGGATTACAAAGTTTCTCATGTTGTAGCCGGTGTGATGGACACATACTAGGGCATCTCACGTAATAGAAAAGCTACAAAGGCCTAATGGAGCAAGATGTTCTGTTGTTACTATAAATTGTAAATTCATTGTTATAAGAACTAAGTGATAATTAAGTATTCGCAGAACGTGTATATATACAATAATTTACTTATATATATATATATATTAATTAAATTAAGTCTTAATTCGGTCCACTATTTTAATAGATGTATAGAATGAATTTTATATAAAATTTAAAATAAAATTTAAATGTAAATTTTAGTTGATAAATGTATTTTTACAGACGACTAATCCTATGTAATTATTTTTTATCAACTTGAAGATTGTATTGGCGGTAACAAATTAAGTGCAAGAGGTACTCCTATCATATGGCAGATCATTAATTTAGGTTTGTTACTATTTACATTTTAGTGCCTTTTTGATTTGAGCAACTTCAATTAACACATGCCAACTAGTCTACTATACTCGTACTAATTGCGAATTATAAGAAAAGTTTAATGTTAAGAAAAAGATCAAGAGTTCGATTGAATAGACTGTATTATCATAGCCGTATATCATATTAAGAAATCATGTTAAATAAAAAGATGCCACTTTTCTCCCATTTTAATAGAACAAGAACAGTTTGTAATATGAATTACTTAGGGGATGTATTGATCTTTTGAATTTTAATCATAAAAATATATACATATTTTATTCCAGGTGCATGGGTTAGCAGCTAGTCTAACACAATGACACTACAAATATGGGACACAAGTAGCTTCTGAGCCAAAATGGTACTACCTTATCCTATTTTTAGGCAGTTCACAAATGGTGAATTTAACATGGGAATGACCTCACCTTATATTACGGGGAAGGCCATAATTAAGTACCTCTACTAAAGCTCCATGCTCTCATCCTCCTCACGTGGCGGACTGCAAAACACCAAGCATGCCATTGCTTCCTTCAAAAATGGCTCCACACCTTCATTTCTTCACCTCTCATCTGCCATTCACATGGTGACTAATCCGTCGCCTCCAGCCGCCGCCTTCGCGCCGCAAAGATGCCGGAAGGGATGGAGAAGGGCACCGTGGTGATGAGCCACTACGAGCTCGGCCGCACGCTGGGGCACGGCACGTTCTCCAAGGTGTACCACGCGAGGAGCCTCGTGTCCGGCGAGTGCGTCGCCGTCAAGGTGATCGACAAAGAGAAGGCGCTGCGCGGCGCCGGCGCCGGCATGTCCGTACAGATCGAGCGCGACATCGCCGCCATGCGGCTCGTCGGCCGCCACCCCAACGTCGTCCACCTCCACGAGGTGATGGCCAGCAAGACCAGGATCTATTTCGTCATGGAGCTCCTCCGCGGCGGCGAGCTCCTCGGCAGGCTGGTCGGCGCCGTCGGCTTCTGCCACAGCCGCGGCGTCTACTAGCTTGACCTCAAGCCGGAGAACCTCCTCCTCGACGACGACGGCAACCTCAAGGTCTCCGACTTCGGGCTCAGCGCGCTCAGGGAGTCCCGGCGACAGGACGGCCTCCTGCACACGACGTGCGGCACGCCATCGTACGTCGCGCCGGAGATCATTGGCAACAGCGGCCACGACGACGCGACGGCTGACGTCTGGTCCTGCAGAGTCATCCTCTTCGTCCTCCTCGCCGGCTACCTCCCGTTCTTCGATTCCAACCTCACGGAGATGTACACCAATATCAGCAAAGGCGAGTTCAAGAGACCTGAGTGGTTCAGCCTCGACGTCCGTAGCCTCATCTCGAAACTCCTCGATCCAAACCCTAGAACTCACATCACCATTGACGAGCTCGTCAAGCATCCATGGTTCAAGAAAGGATACAAACCGGCAGCTGCAATGCCGGCAAGCTGAAGCACCATCAAACTCATCGAGGAGGACAAATCACAAATCACCATGAAGCCGGCGAGCTTGAACGCAGTCGACATTATCTCGCTCTCCCATGGATTCAGCCTTTCTGGGCTCTTCTGTCACGATGAACAAAAGAGCCACAAGATGCAGGAGGTGTTCGTCCCCGGGAAGCCGGCGTCGGAGATCGTGTCGAAGCGGTAGGAGATCGCTGAGACGGAGCACTCCAGGGCGAAGAGGAAGAAGCAAGAAGACGGGATGATGGTGAAGCACTCCAGATCGAAGGAAGGGAGGAAAGGGCAGCTCACCATCGACGCGGAGGTCTTCGAGGTTGCACCGTCGTGCTTCGTCGTCGAGGTGAAGAAGACGGCAGGGGACACAATGGAGTACCAGGCGTTCTGCAACAGAGACGTCAGGCCATCGCTGACTGACATCTGCTGGACCTCGCCGGCGGCGTCAGAGAAGCAGCTGCCGTCAGTATCAGAGTTGCCAAAACTGAGTAGTCCTAGGAAGTCATCAGAACAAAAGTTATCCAGGTGGCAATTATAATCATCAGATATTCATATATGTGTTTCTTTGCTTTGCATTATTGCTTTGATTTTATTTTCTTGTTTGTGTTTCATAATGATCTTGGGGATAATGGTCTCTCCAGGATGGATTTCTATGATTTTTTGTTCTTTTGATGTGTGATGAGTGAGTGGTGATTGTTGGACATAGGTCTAGGTGACAGTGTTCTTTTGCTCTTAATTTCAGTAGTCCATTTGTAAGAAAAAAAATAATGACATCACAACACCATAATATCCAATTGATGAGAAGTTTACAAATCCCTTTTTGTAGTCTTTTTATCTGTTCAGCTTTTTTGAATTAACGATCTCAAATGGTAGCACTAGTAATTAAGCAGCTAATCATGATGAAAGCAGTATGTTTGCTGGCCAGGGAAATTTGGTATACATTAGGCCCAAGAAATTGAAGGCCAAACTTCCCTGCTTGTCTGTCGGATGCGTATTCTCAGAAGACTTGTACATGACCACGGGCAGGGTTTACGTTTTCACGCTGGAGAGTCAGAATCTAGCGTTCAATCAGAAAGTTGAACCCACGGGTAATTCTACGATCCTTCAGTTTCTAAACTCTTAGCAGCTTATAAGTTATAGCTGCATGTGGTACCTAGAAACCAGAATAGCCTGTAGCTTTAAACGTGAGCCCAGAATGGATCATGTTGAAAGATGAAGTTCACAATAGATTATGTGCAGTCTATTGAACAAAATTGCTCTAATCTGATCATGACAATTCGCATAGAACAGCCACTTCCGCAACAAACAGATCCATTCTACATTTTGAGGGCAATACAGATTTGTCACATCTGTCTTCTGTGGCCATGGCCAAGTAAACAAATGGTCGATTCCAATAAGAACACACTGGCTTCCAACAAAAACATTTGCGGAAGATCATTTAAGAGATTTAAAAAAATTTGTATAAAATATGGTCCCATTAAATTCAATGGCATAAGCAGGAAGTAGCCCCCCCCCCCCTCATGGCTGTCTCCACCCCCCAAAAAAATCTCCCCAGTAACAACAAAAAGATTCGATTATTGTAACATGTAAGCCAGGATAACTTGGTTTAAACTTGTCTACCAAAGCCAACTACCAATAGTGTGAGCAGCTGGAATGTTATTATCTCACTCGAGCAAATAATAGCTCCGCATAATGAACCGTTTCTGATTGGAGGCCTTATATGCCAATCTGCTTCTCAAACTTCTGGATTTGATTCAAGAATATCCAAGTCATCTGCATCAAATGTACCATTCAATGAGCATTCATGTGTGAGACAATGCTATGTAGTGGAAACAAAAGGAATACACCGTCTATCATGCAAATGCATAGTTGGGTTTCAGCATTACCATCACATGGGGAGCAATCCTGACACAATATACAGGGAAGCCAGTGTAGAACTTGAATGGGCCACCGCTCTTGAATGTCTTCACAGCACAGTCCAAAGAACCAGTGTACGGGTACTTCCCACTGGCATCAGGTTGCATCTTCTGAATTTGTGTCTTCACATAGTCAAAGGGCAAACTGCATGCTGATGCAAAGAATCCAGAAACGGCACTGGCTCCTGTAAAAGAAATTGTACCATTTCATATGAAAACTGTGTCCTGAGCATAGAACAAAAGGCAGCAGGCATTCGGTAGCATAAATTTGTTATTTGTTAGTGATTTGCAGTCCAAAGATTATATTTTACATAAACAGCAGCAAAGCCTTGATACATGTAAGGAAAAAATGACTGCACTATAACTTCACGAAATAGATGAACAATATCGGCAAGTTTAACAAAGAATAAAGGATCCAATGGTCAATATTACCGAGTACGGTTGAAACTTCTCCAGCACCAAGTTTGTCTCTGAAAAGCTCAACACTCTGATCATAGGAAGCAAGCATGCCCATGTTCAGTGCCATAGCTCTAACCACAGTAGGGCCTGCACCCTTCCAAAGTGCAAGGATACCTTCATCAGCAACAATACGGTAGAGTGCATGGAAAGCATTCTTGTAGTTACGCCGCTGTGCTACTGGCAAGGTTGAATCAGCTTGCATCCTAATGAGTGCCAAATCAGCAGGGCTACCCACACATGCACCAATTGCTCCAGCAGTCAGGCCAATAAAAGCTTTCTGAACTAAAGGCAATGGCTTCCCATCATTCTTTTCAACTGCTTTGTTTGTTAGAACCCTGAAAAATAGATAATCCAGTAACAAGTTCCAAACTAAATATTGACAATATCTAAACCAGGCTAAATACTAAAAAGGAAGTCATGCAACAACAAAATTAGCAAATCCAGCCTCATGCAGATAGAATTTATGTACATTGTAAAATGGAATAACTATGACAATAATAACAAAAGAAATGAACTATTCCTTAAAACATCAAAAATGCAAATGATACATCAGACCAAATGTGCTATAATCATATAAAAAATAATAGCATGGCCGTCATTCTTCCAAACAAATACTACAAGATAGAGAAAAAATGATATCTAAAGGTAATGCAATCCTCCTCGAAGTTATCAAGCAAAATGGCATTGGTACATTCCTTTCAGTTATTCATCAGCAGCAGCTAGAAAGCCACACAATCTAAAAACATGTTTGGCTCTCTTCCCAGTTAAGCAGGACCATTTATCATTGTTAGGTAAGAATAATTTGGTATACCTAAAAAAGCTTTACTTTGCTTCCATGAAGACAATAAAATCAGATTTTGCACATACAACTAAAACTTAAGAGTTGATGCTACAAGGCAAAAAGGTGGAGAGAACAGGCTTTCTTCTACTTGAAATAAACTTGGTCTCCCAATTATAGGGTTTCCATCAGAAATGCAGCAGAAAGAAACACCTATCTGGCAGATAGATATTTGATTCTGATAATTATGATGACAGTACAATAAAAGCAGTAAACATTTGGAATACTTCTCTACACAGAAAACAAGTACAATATACAAACCTGAAGGATCCAAGACGAGCAGTTGTATATGTCGCTTGCCTTAGTAAACCAGCTGATAAACCCTGCCAAAGAAAAATGTAGAACACGAACAATATATCGATTCAAAATCACCAATCGAACATGATAAAATGCTAACATCATCATGCCTTGTATAGTGCAAGATCAAATGCTAACATCATCACATCTTGACGCATTTCAAGTTAAACTAGTATGACATCATTATCAATACAACTAGTATGACATCATTATCAATACAAACATTATGTACTGCCTAACAATGTACAAATTGGACCCCAATAATAAGTCCAACGATCAAATGAATAGAACACACGATCACAATATCATGGTAAATGAACATAACCAGCATTCAGAACACACATTATGATGTTGGAAAATGGATCCAAAGCACCTTCAGTAAAACGAACCTTGTAAAAGGAACCAACACCCTCATTAGCAAGCATGTTCTTTGTGACCTGAAGTGCAGATCCCTCTCCCAACTGGATCTTCACCTGAAATCAAAACAAAGAAGAATTACATACAGGAAGTTCACGTGCTAACAAAGTAGGTACCAACTATAAGACAAGCCTCAACACATTGATAGTGATGGCTACTAGTCGATTTCCATGTTCCAACAGATCTTGTTGACATTTTTTACCTTTTGTGATACAAAGCTATAGTATATCATAAAAAGAAAGCAAGAGGAATGCATCTTCTCCACCCACCGGTAAATAACCTAACTGAATATTTAGCACGTTTGCTCGAAGCTGCTCAAACGTAGTACTATAGACTAATTCTGCAATCTCTACAATTTCCAGACCAACTACTAACAGAGTATATTAGGATCGACAAACGACTACATATAATCCATTGGAAATTTAGCGAAGACAGCGAAATGAAATACAGATCCTTCAACAAAGTGAAAATTTAGCAAAGACGGCGATAAGAATTACAGAACCTAGCAAAGGGAATTTAGCATGTGACACAAACCAACCTCAGCTCTACTACAATCCACCGTATGCACACCCAATCTCCACGGATCTAAGCGATTACAGCGATCAAACTTCATCCTACATAACCATTAGCTAACAGAAATTAGTTCTCAACCATCCGCACGACGGAATCCACCAATTTCAACAGATCTAAGCATCCACGCCCAGCCACACTACAGCAAGCTCCACTGTACCATTCGGCCCTCACATCATCAGATCCAACCCACGCCCGCGTAGATACCCACCAGATCCCCCGCCATTTCCACGGATCCAAGCCCCCCGAGCAAGCAACCCGACCCACTCCGCCCCCTCCAAACCCTCGGGAGGTGCTAAGCAAGCGCATCCGTAACCAAACCCTCGGAAGGGAGCAGCTAGTACATCCGTACCTTGACCATATCGATGGGCTGGATGACGCAGGTGGCGAGCATCCCGGAGGCCCCGCCGTTGACGAAGGGCTTCACCGTCTTCCAGACCCCCGTGGCGGCCGCCGCCGTCGCCTGCTGCGGCTGCTGCTTCGCGTCCGCCATCTCTCTCTCCCTCCCCTCTCCTCCTCGGCTAGCCGCTCCTACTACGACTCCTCAGGCGTAGGAAGCGGAGGAGGAGGCGGCGGCGATAGAAGCGAGGAGGCGAGGACGACGAGTGGACGACGGACGCCTAGATCGCCGCATGCCGTTGCGCTTTTATTAACGCCGACGCGACGCGAAACGAAACTCACAGAAAAAAATGCATTATTTTAATCGAATTTTCATCTGTACTTAAAAAAAAATGTTCCCGTGCTGCGGCGTCTCCTCCTCGTGGGTGACGATGGTGGACTGGCTGGGTGAACGCGGTCTATGGACGGTGGGATGGTGAGATCACTGACAGGTGGGTGGTGTATGGGGTGGGTTCGGGGAGAGTTGGGATTGTGGGGGACCTGCTATCTAGGGGTGGGGCCCAGCGCCATGGGCACGTCCAACTTGAAGCTGCGGTAGGAGGGCGGCCACATGACGGATTGCGGCGGCGCTGACCGCCGGCGTTGTCGTCGGCGTGTTGCTGCCGCCGCATTTACGCCTCGAAGGAGCCGGCGGTTGCGGTGTTTGGGATGTTTAGGCACGTCCCGCCCCGAGTGTAGTATTGGGTAAAATGAAATTTGATGGAGTAATTCTTTCATAATTAGAATAGGCTTTACCGAGTTATTATAGGCGTCAAGTATTATAGTAAATGTCAGATGTAAGCTATATGAATCAAAATATTGTCAAATGTAAGCTCTGAGGGACAAGTTTTATATGGTTTTCATTATGGCTAAAATTAACCAATCAAAAAGGCTAGAGATGAGAAGGGTTTTTTCCCTTCAAATTCTTACACTCGTTCTAAAACTGACACTATAGAATCCTTACAAAATTATCTATCAATGAACCTAATTGAAATTCAATAAAAAAATGCAAACAAAACATTGACACGTGGATGTATCAGAATCACTAATTTATTTTAAAGCGACAGTATGGATGGTAGAATATTCGTACATTATAATAAAAAATATATTTTTCCTTTGAGAGCTCCTTCCACCCCTGAGGCATTATTCTTTGGCTGGATGCTTTACATTGCAAAAGTTAAATTATCACGAGGGATATTCTTTGGCTGAAACATCACTTTCCTTAAAGATGTCTTTACTGACAAGAGCCCATGGCTTAGACATTTTTGAGAGGTAGTTTAAAAGTGAAAAGAATGTTGCAAAACACAAGTGCTCTAACAAACGGCTTAATAACTACGTAGGCCATAAATTTCGAACTGTGAATGTAGGCATAAAACTGGTCCGATTTCTGGCTGAGATATGGGTTAATTTTCTATCCATGTTCAGTTGGATTGTCAAGTTGGAAGTGGACGATTCCTGCTAGTTTTGTTTTGTGTTGAATGGCCCATTAGATGAATAATTTATAATAATTATGCGAGATAAATAAATAAATTAACTACTAGAGTTAAAAATAAATTTAAAATAATATTTTAAGAAATCTATGTACATAAAGCTTTTTTTTAAAAAAAACACAAACGTGCGTATCTTCCTATTTATCCATTAAGCAGAAAAGAATGATTAAACTCTTCACAAGTTATTAATAAATATGATCCTTCGGATAACTTGTCTGGTCTCTTTCCTCCATCTCTTGCATTATGTCTCAATATTCACGATCTCCGTCTCTTTGCTCATCAATTTTGATGGCATATGCTCTTCGCCCACACGTTCTATTTCTATTTATTTTTTATGGATATTTGTAATAGTTGACTATGAGCATTGAGTACTCTGTGGGTTCATTCTTCTCATAAAATAGAAAATACATGGAAACACTTCATTTCTCGCATCATTTGCTTTAATAATACGATCAGACATACATATCTCGAACATTCAAAGGAAAAATATCCGAGCTCCAAATACAATCTTGAGAGTTTATATACTGTGCATCGTTTCAAGGTTGATACACCAGGTGTCCTTTATCTAACATAAATTTGTTGAACCATAGTGAATTTTGCATTGGAAGAGCACAACCACGAGTGCTTTGCAGTCTTCTTTTTCAGTCAACAATGGGCAAACATACGTCAAGGACAAGTACATGTAGTGAAGCTCTGGGCACGGTGCATGATAGTTTGGTACATTGACCACCAACCACAGAAGTAGAGTTCTCAACGGAATCCAGCTCATAAACTTTACTTAACTAGCAAGAACCCCGCGCATTGCCACGGGCATACAGAGTATAAATATATAAGCAGCATAAAAAAATAGTTAATAATATGTTGATTGAAGGAATTGTAAGAGCAAGGCTTCATTAATTATGAATGCATTAGCAGCTTGAATAGTACATATTTTCGTAAAAAAAAGTTCACATCGTACAAGTACAAAATGTGTGACTCGTATCGACTGCAAGGATCAGTTTCATTCGTATGTGCATTTCAGCTTTAGTGGGTTAAAGAAAGCAAAAGGTAAAACAACAATAAATAATAAAAACATAATATCAGCTACTTGATAGAATATGTATGCCTTGGCATGAACAAACACGTGAGGCCACAAAAGCAAAAGACTTTGTAAAGCATCATAAAGTAGGTTCATGTGGCGACGAATAGCAGCAGTAAAATAAAGGTTGGGGGAAAACGGGATCGTAGATGAGAAGAAGCTCATCATCAGCTTGGTTACACAGCCAATTACAAGCTGCAGCGTTGTCACCTGTAGGAAGCAATACCCTGCGTTGTTGAACCTGAAATTGACATAGTTGTATCAGAAAATATTGGAGGGGAGGTTGTCTCAGGGTAATAACTAATAAAGCTCAATTTGGAAGCAAAACTGCACATGCAGATATTGAGTTTTGAGATATCTGCATGGCTTGCTCAACATAACCATATAAGCCTACAAAGTTCTGTAAATGTAAATGAGGAAGACATGCATATGCATATTAGTACGAACAGTTTGGCCTTTATAAAATTAGTAGGCCAATTCTAAGTGGTGACAATGAAAGGGGATATTAATCATGTATAGAATTAGAGAAACATATGTGAACTACCATTGGTTTAAATTCTATGCAGTGAGATACACAGGTGGAATGCAATATTCAATGTTCTGGTTCTTTCATAGCATACTAAATCAGTCAAGGAAAGGATAACTGTATTTGACTTTCCTGTATGGATACTCCTTACCTTACAAACATTAGTAGAATTATGTTGCAAACACTTTAATCAACAGCAAAGAAAACATGTTCCAGTGATCTGAGGTAGCGGTTCTCTCATCCATGATTGCATCATTGATCTAGTGTCCTGCAATAATAGTGGATGATTATTCCACTGATAGTTGCACAAAGCATAACAAAAAAACATTATACATAGTAGGAGCTATGAGAAATTAAAGTGGGATTTGAAGAAAAAGACCCGCTTCGAGTAGTTGGCGTTAAGATCCAGCGTAATTGGGACATGGGACTTCACATTGACGGCGACGTAGGGAGGAGAAAACATCAGGGTAGCCTGGGCGGCGCTCAGAGCACCAATGGAAAGATCACTGATGGCAGACAGAGAGCCAGATCCGACAGTCGACAGGATGCCGGAGCCAAGAACAAGCTCGGTGGCCATCGCTGGAGAGTAATCGGGAAGAGTTGGATGCATCATGAGGAAATCACATGCAGGTGCGGGAGAGTTGGACGCGGCGTGAGGAAATCATGCACGGGTGTGCTGGCGACGAGCCGCGGCCAGGAATCCGTGCTAACAATTGTCGCTTGTGTGGCGGAGATGCCAGTGATGAGAAAGGAAGAGGAAGGAGTGCGGCGTAATCGGCATGCGGATTACACTGGAATGAGGTGTGAGCTCACATCCGCGGAAGGATTTCGCTAGAATGGAGCGTGATTTTACGTCTACGACACACGGGCTTCAATAGAATGCAAGATGGTTTTGCGTCCGCGACGCACGGGCAAGAGACAGAGAGGAGTGGATGCGAAGCGAAGGAGAGAGAAACGACGCACGGGCACGAAAAGAGAAAATTTCGCGTCCGCGACACACAGGTGAGAGACAGAGAGGAACGGACGTGAAGTGAGGAGAGAGGAACGACGCACCAGCGCGAAAAAAGAGAGTTTCGCGTCTGCGACGAGAGAGAGAATAACGGACACAAAGCGAGGAGCGGACGCGGCCGTGGAGAGAATTTCGCGTCCACGATGCAGAGAGAGAAATTCGCGTCTATGACAAGAGAGAGAGATCACGTCCCCGACACACTGGTGGAGACAGAAGGATAGAGAAGCGTCATGAAGCGCGAAGACAGAAGCGCGAATGAACACGGAGGAACGCACGTGGCCACGGAGGAAAAGAAAGGGGATGGATCTAGATGCTCTAATACCATGTAGAAGGGAAGAGGAATAGGGAAAGGAGACTCCACACCCACACAAAGGGGGGTGGCCTTGTATATATATAGCCCAATGGGTTAGGATACAATGAATACTGGATTACCTTCTATACATATGTATGTATGTCTAAGACTTCTATACATGTGCATGCCTAATAAAAACCACAAGTCTATAGTTCAAAATCACCAACTAATCAATACTTGCAGGTTCACATTCAGCAAAGATGGAACAATAGAAAGTAAACACAAAATCGCTATGAAGAATAAAAGCATAAAGGATGGCACCGGCTTGACCTGAACCCTAGGAGCAGCCGTGGCAGCGAAATCAGGCAACAACATGTACAGGAAAGGCGAACATCCATGGAGGCGCAGATGGCAAAGGCATCACTAGAGTTTGTGTGAGGTCTCCATAGGCTAGAGTCTCCTTCCCACTTCCTAATCCCCTCTGGACTACGCCACTCCGATAGTCACGCCTCCACAGGCTAGAGTTTCCTTCCCACTTCATAACCCTCTCTAGACTACACCACTCCGATAGTCACACCTCGACAAGTTCGCGTTCGGCCATCGTTGGCCACGGCTCCCGTGCTATGGAGGCAAAAGTGGCCAAGTGGGTGGCAGCGCTGAATATCAAGGAGGCAAAGTAGGTGGCGGCACTGAATATCAAGGAGGCAAAGGTGGTGGTGCATGGCTGCGGCCAACCTAGGAGGTGGAGGGCGGCGGCGCCGAAGAGGAACTACTGGAGAGGAGCATAGTAGTAAAGGGGATCGGGAGGGGAAAGAGCAAGGAAGGCAGGAAGGCATCGTAGAGAAGAAACCGAACATGGCAGGGCAGAACTGGAAGAGGAAATGGATCCTTGCCACGTGGTAGATCAGATGGCCTAGACGACCTTGATTAGCTATTGATTGAACAGTACGACAGTAAAACAGTAGCAAGGGCAAATGTTGTAGGGAAAAACAAGTAGGATTTACTAGAAAGAACCCCACGCGTTGCCATGGAGAGCTGAAAAGGACTGTAAAATAGGAGCAGAAAATTACAAGACCAAAATTCAGCAACCCAAGAAGCAATAGCTCATATTATGAATATATACAATATACAAAACTCCATACAGTATATATCAATCGGTTGGGATTACAAAACGATAGAATCACTAACTCAATTTTAGTTGGATTCCAAATATTACATGCAGCCATACAAAAATGACATAATAATAGCACATAACTATGACAAACTAATATTCTTTTGAGATAACATATGTAACAGATTGTAAACCATAGACATGACACCATCAGATGTACATTAGTTTACAAAGTAGATCAATTATTAGTTCCAAAAAGCCCACCAATAGATGGTTGAAAGGGTAAATCTCCCTAGATAAACTTTGTTTCCAAGCCAATGGGTAAAATATAGAGCAGAATATATATGTCTTCTCATATTAAGTCTTAAATATTCCCCCCATCTCCACATATGATAGCAATATTTGTATGTAGAGCAAGCCAACCAAACTCAAATTCATTCTCAAGCAATGCAACTAACAAAAAATTAAAATACCATATAATTCTGCAGTGGTTTACTAAATGTAAATTAGAAAACTCTGAATCTCTTAAAGTCATTATTAAAATGCATTTTCAATCATGTGTTATAAATAGTAGCAAACATGGCGTGTGCGTAGATCAGAACCTCATGTATGAGATGCTAACATGCCATGGGAACATTTAACAATGCCATTAATAAGCAAAATACAACATATACCGATACCCACCAATTTGGATTAAACTAAGGATTAGGAAAAACTGCATTGAAAAGAATGCTGCCAAGATAAGCATTTTCGTGCATGAATCTTGATATGTGGTTTCTACCACAATATATTTGAGACTGAAAGGCTTAATGATGAAGATAAGTAGCTAAGAAATTTGGAACTAACAGAATAAAAACACTTGGGAAAACTCATTTTACTCAAAAGGCCACGATGAGACCTTATCAATTATCTAGATTAAAGGGGGAAGTACTAAGTAATTGCAAACATGTGATCCATCAAACACATATACACCAAAGAATAGTTAATCTGATTCATTCAAGAAGACCCAAATAGCTCATCTGGGTATAAAAACTCAAAGCATCATCACTTACAATGTATTCTCTATACGCAAACTATAATCATTCTACAACCTTGGAGCTATTTCCAATTTGAAAGTCAGGCAATGGTCATCCCATCCTTGAATTGTACCGGAAACTGCAAATTTGGACCAAATGAATAATGTACATGGTGCACTATGGTAGAAAGAGCAATTAATCACCCTAACTGTCTGATAAGGTCTCCAGTAATCATGGTTTCTAATAACCTGTGTGACCTACAGCATGCATTTCACTCCAAAGACAAACTGAACTGTACACTATATGGCTGTAACAAATGAAGTACTTCTAAAAACTGATCAGGATCCTTTGCAAGTGGTGCTACCGTGCAGAGTGCTCCAATGGTTGAAGCCTGAAGTTGTACATCACACAAGCAAATAAATTCATAGAACCACCAACTGGTTTGGTATCCATCATAACAAAGTAGCATTCAACATGATAAGAATCTGACAATAGCAAAAACTTCTAGAGTTAGCTATTTCTGGTTTCAATAGTGCCCATCATGGTAGATGGGGACCAAAATCTGTATGACTTCAAAACTATAGAGAAGTTGATAGGCATTGCTACAGGAAGCATATAATTCGATGTTTCAAATTTTACACTGCTCAAACCCAGCTGTGACAAAGCACCATCTTGATTATCAAGCTAAGCTTGTTGGCAGCAAGGCACCCTCACAACTCAGATTTTTCTCACAGTGAACATGTTTGATCACTACGACTACCCAAGAGCTAAGAAAAGGGCAGGAGTTAAAGTCACTAATCTAAAAGTACACATCACCAAGATCATGTACAGTGAAAGCTTCATATGTACAATATAATCAATAAATTTTGACAGTAGTCTATACTTTGTACATACGTCGAGGGGGCTGCTTTCAGTAAAAAAAAAGGAGCAAATATGGATGTGTATGTATGTTGATATCTGATTGGAATTTATTTATGATGTAAAGTAACAATTGTTTAATGATTAAATACCTAAAATATCTGCTATACTAAAACAAAGGTTTACTGTGGAAATCACTTATTGCTGTAGAAGCACTAAATATGTCACCTAGATCAGCATGAATGATAGCGGAAGTACTGAATATAGAAGCGAACATGCCTTGCCTTTGAAGTTTGACAACAGAACTGGCAATGGAGTGGCTAGCTGAAAGGAATGTGAAAAATAAAGTAGGGATTCATAATCCCCACTAAAAATATCATGTGTTATAACAAAGTTCCATCAAATCATGCCACCTTCCACCGTATTTCTTCAGTAAAGAAGCAGATCGAAAGTACGATAAACAATGCTAATGGACAAATGGTTTATGTAATAGACTGCATAGATCAAGTCTGCACAGCATACATCAAATCCATATATGACTAATCTAGTGCAAAACATTCCACACTTAAATCGATCATACCTTCACTAGGATCAAATCATGGACATATTGAATGTAGCATGGTAAAAAAAAGAGCAGGGGATACCTTCAGCAGGAGAAAAGACGGGCTGCTAACTCAAGCCATAACGCGCCGCCGTCGGATAAGAGGCAGCCGAGGCGGGTATGAAAGCAAATGTGGTCGCTCGAAAAGAGAGGAAAGAGAGGGTGCTGTTGCCGATCTTGCTGGGTACTGCCTCGGCCGTGCACAGAGCGCTGACGGAGAAGAAGAAAGGGAGCCATGGTTGCCGCTGCAGAGAGAGGCGGCGGCGATTTCTGCGAGGGGAGGAGCCCATGGGATCGATCGGGCCTGCGTAGGCGTGGGGATCGGGAGGGTCGTGCGAACAGAGTTGACGGAGAAGAAGAAGAAGAAGGGGAGCCAACGGCGCCGCTGCAGAGAGAGGCGACGGCAGGTGGCAGCGCTTCCTCCCAGGAGAGGAGGGGATCGGCCGGGCTGGGGCACCCGCCGTAGGAGGAGACGCCGGGCTGCACACCAAGGCGGCAGGGGCAATACGGTAAACACGGCTGGCCCTACGCACGGACGCGGCCAAATCGGACGGACGGACGCACGACACCGGTGGGCTGTAGCTAGGAACAGTGTAACAGTTGCATGGGCAAGTCGTAGGTAACAACACTTCAGTCTTTTCGCCGTTGGTTCAACAGTAAAAACAGTAGCGAGGGCAAACGTTGCAGGGGAAGACAGTGGGATTTATATGATATACCCCGGTCACCTCACATAAAACTTCGCTTCGTTGGCATTGCTATATGGCGCGAGCCGTTGAACGTGGGACGCAGGCCAAGCTGACAACAAGAAGCGGCGCTCCATCCCATCTAGCCTAGGCAGCTGAAGCTCTGCTAATAATAGCCCTAGGGGCAATAGACTGCGTGCTTCACATTTGCAAACAAACATAGGGTCGTCTTGTGCCTTCGAGCCTAGTTAAATCACGAACAGACTAGCCATGCCCCGAATGACGATGAAGATTACAGATCTTGAAAATCTTAGCAGTGCATGACAGAGTTCGCCCATGTACAACGGTTTTCCGTTTTCATAAGTACAGGCAACAAAAGCAGGTCAGGAAGACAACTAGCGAGCAGGGTTTCATATAGCTCATGATGCCTATCAATAACTTACAAATTTCATGGATGTCACCTATCCATATTGCGTAAAGGAAATAGAAATGAATACATATAACACAAGCAAAAACTAGCACCTACGCAGGTACAATTCTAATATAAAGATGATGCTTCAGAGGCCAGAAACTTCCGTCGCTTGTAGTGCCGCTCTGTTTTTGCGTCAGCATCATCTTTCTGCAAGCACTTGTCATCAGGTATATCTTCTTTGTAGTTGCTATCAGGCAGAGGTCTTTTGGCATCAGATGCTGTGTTAGCGAAAATCGTTTCGCTCTTCTGGCTGCAGGTGCCATCTTCATGTGGCATCTCAACAGCAGTTAGGCTGGTTGTAATGTCTTCGCAAGGAACTGTCTCAGCTGTTACAGAGTTATCATGAGCTTCCTGGCCATCTGCACGAGTTTCATCTGTTCCATTTCTGCTATCACCTGCCATTACATTGTCATTATTTCTCTCTTCCATCTCACAGGCCATACCATTGCCGTTGTTTTCCTCTTTCAGCTCAAATGAAACATTCTGCTCATTATCATTGATCTTATCGCCAGTTGCGCTAGTTTCATTCGCATTACATTGAGTAGCATCTTCTACCATGATACGATCCACAAGAGTATCTTCACATTTAATGTCCTCAGTTTCAAATATATTCCTATCTAAAGATTGCTTAGCAGCATCTTTGTTGGTATCACCTAATACTATATAATCTATGTTCTTAGAATGATCACAATTCCCAACCTCAGTTTCACCTGTAGTCCTTTCTGGGTTAAGCTCAGTGTCCGCTTTGCTGCCATCAAGCATCATCACAGATTCTATAATATCTTCACAGATTTGATTGTGCTCCACATTTTCATTAGTGCTTTTGTCTAAAGAACATTCCTCGATAGCCATTGAGTCAGCATTATTGGAGATTGAACATAACTTGGAGTCCATACTGTCATTGTCATGCACCACAGCTTCAGCTTGGGTAGAAATACCATGGTTATTATCCAGAGAATCCATCAAAGGTTCCTTATGACTATACTGCTCTTTCACAACACCAGCTGATCTCTTGCATGTTTCAGCATCTTCTGAGCCACATGATTTCAAATCAAGATTGTAAGAATCTGCAGGAGGTGGCTCATTTTTCTCATCATGGATTGACAAGCAAACGATGGTATCCTTGTTTGGTGAGTATACCTAACAATAATAAAATGCAACAACAACAACAAAAAATTTGACATCATGGTATTACTGTACAAGCTTGACAAAAGTAATAACTGTCAGTCCATCAAACAATGAGAAGCCAGTAGATAAAAATATACCTCCAACTTATGTAGGTTGTGCCCAACTACCGTTGAATCCTTTCCAGTCTCTGAAATGCATCCAGGAACAGGTGGCCCCTTTTCATCAGAATCATTGAAACAGGTGGATGTGGATTGTTGCTGTGTTCCAAGTTCACCACCAGAGCACATCTGAGCAGGGGGCTCTTTAGCTTGTTCTCGCTCAGCATTCTCACTCTGAAGTGTTTTATCCAGCTGCTCACTACAGCAGACTAGTTTGGGAAAATCTTGTGAAGGCTCTTTACTATGGCAGACTAGTTTGGGAAAATCTTGTGAAGGCTCTTTCAACAGCTCGTGGATTAACTTTCGAATCAATGCACGCTTCAGAGAAGCTTCAGCAGGTGGAAACCAATCATCGCTGAGCTGCAAAGTACATCAGGTGTGCAAACATAAGAGAACTATACCACTCAAATTTATACTTCTTTAAAAGAAGACAATGGTTGTGGCAGTGAATCTGCCACCCCAACTATGCTGCACTTTTTTGCTAACTATTCCGTGCCTTTTCATGTTAAAAAATAATCCTTCTACATATTGTTGATATCTTAATTCATCTCTAGAATACAAGTTTATCACACAAAGACAATTACAAGGATGAAATTGTTTCAGAAACATTCCAATTAACTTGTTCCAAACAATGTAGCGTGTATAGTTCATTTTATCCGTAGCAAAGCATGGGTATTTAGCTAGTAAAAAATAAAGTTACACCATATGGTAAAAAAGGAATTATTATTAGCTCTTTCAGAATACTATAATGAAGGTTACTAAAGCAAAAAGTAAAGGTGTAAAGTACCAAAAGCAAAGTTTGGCTCTAAAATGCTATGAGATATAAATATACCAAAACACAGAACTTGCTGCTCCAACTGAGGGGGATGTAAAAGGTGGAATGGGGTTCACTAGAAAAAGGATATCTTTTTACAAGTTTACACACCATATCCATCCAGATGATTTAATTAGGAATTGCACCCCCAAAATGTCACAATTTCAGAATATTACAAATCCCATATTAACTTGAACTTTCCCAAATCGTACCTTTTAGCTGGTGCATATAAACCAGTATCTCTACTTCTGATAATTAACACTAGTCAATACAACTTTGGTCCAATTTCATACATAGCTTACTTTTGGTATGGACAGTATATCTGTATAAGGTGTGAATCCTCACATTGGCTATTACCTTGTTTAGCATTGCGTGCGAGTTAACTAAAAGGTGATAGTTGGCATTGATTTGCACTAACTGATTGAAAAGTACGGCTGGAAACTTGCTAAAATGCAAACTATAGCAAACCGGGTAGTAACATTAAATGGAGAAATTTGCACCAAATCCAAATTATAGGTGTTTCATTACGTCAAGCAGAAGCACAGGTAAGAATCAAGTATAACTTGAATAAAATCATTTACACTTGTTTCTTTTTCATTAGAGGTCAAACTACTAAAGCACACTCATCGCAAAATGTTCACAATAGCAAAAACTCTTGGCATTCAAATGAGATAATAACTACAATCATAGGAAAAACAATTCCACATTATACTAATGAAGATCACTCAAGGTAACAGTGTTATGGCTCAAGGTTAAACAAGGGCATATTACCAATGAAAATTGCAAATGAACATAATTTTATTAAACAACTATGAAACGAAATAAGATTTGAGAGCTCACAAAGTTAGAGAACGAGTCAATCTTCAAAGGATTGAAGCTTCTTGGAGTATCCATCAAAAAGAGTTCCACGTAATGGAGTAAGAACAAGCCACAATCAAATGAATTATCCTGCTGAGGGAGCTGTACCACAAAAGGAACACAACTATATTACAATTGATAATATAATTCATGCTAGGAGCTTAAAAGGACTATATTTCATTTTTTTCTCAGATGGTCCTTTCAGTCATATTGTCAGCCTGTCAAGAAGATACATAAAATGTTCAATGTTTTAGGGCTTATTAAATTCATCTGCATTCGAAAAAAAGATCTACTAGCCATATAAATCATAGATACTGTTCAATAAGAACAAATTTTAGTGAAACAAAGGGCCTCAAACCTATTACATCAATTTATATTTTGTTTGTTCCCAAGTTTGACCATCGATTGGGTTGCCTAATTGGCAGAGTCACTAACAAAATGGACTAGGGTGCAAATGTGAACTCTCAGCAAAATTGGGTGGCACACCAAATGCATGCCAAATCTGGTAAACATGTCAGTAAATACAGCTTCAAAACATACATGGTTTTTGATAATTATTTTACATCTTGACCTTTTTATGCAGTTAAGACTTTAGCTGAACCTTTTGCTCAAATATACAAAGGGGATACTAATATTAATCCTCTCAATAATCCACACTGAAAAATGGCTACACAATGCTAACATCACTGATTTTTTTACTATGACAAGCTTGGTTACAAGAATTTACATGGCAATTTCAAATTAAATATTTAGATTCAAAATATTGTAACCAACTGGTAACCGGACTGGTTACTAACTGCTAACCGGAAACTGCCAGTTACTTGTCAACCAACCTATAAAACGCAGCTAGAAGAAATTAACAATACTTCTCTACAACTATTAAACAGAGTCCTACTTATGCCCCCTTCTTGCACCATGCCCATAGCGTGTCCATTCACTCCTTCCCACATCGTGTGCGCAACCACCACAGGATTCAATGCTTTATCCTAATCTATACTCCCAACCCATCCCCAACCGTATGGGACTGACCCGTTGCAATACATGGGCATATTACTAGTTAAATTTAAATTTGGAATTTTAGGTATTCTGGCAGGTCTGTTCCAGTATCAGTCACAGGCTAGTTACCACCAGTTCACTAGTTCACTGCTTATGGTTCACCAATGGATCATCAAATGATTGCTCAATGATTGTTATGCCCCCTTCATCCATTGCATTCCACCAAATATAAAATGGTTTTCAGAACTAATAGGACAGAAGACACCAACCATAAAGGTCCTTTAGAACATAGTGTACAAGGGCGGAACAATCATTGAGCCATTTGTGCTCTCAGTTCACTGGTTCAATGGTCTGACCAAATGACGAGGCAGTTCAACTGTGGTTCATGAAAGATAATGTTAAGTGTCCATTCTAGTTTGCAATAAGAAAGTTGCCCAGATGGCTAACACAGCCAATCTCCGCCCTGGCGATCTGAGATCAATTCCCCACCTTATCACCCATACATTGTTTTCTTAGAATTTTTACATGATATGATGTGGGCCCAAAGATGAGTAGTTTGGGCCTTTGCTTTCCAAGAATAACCATCTGGTTCACTTGTTTCACCGGTTCAAATGCATGGATGGTTTTTGAGCTGAACCAAGCCAGCAAGGACCCTAGTTCTGATTTTTTTTTCCGGTTTAACCAGCAGCCCAGTGAGGTTTTAGGCTAATTTAATGCATATGAAGCTGCTACCATAAAATATAAAACAGCATGCACAGACCTCAAGGGAGATAAACCTCAAGTTTAAGAACTTGTCTGAACAATCTGATGCTGATTCAGGATGCCTTTCCTTCCACTCCTCCCATAAATAACTGCATAATAAAGAATTAAACATCACAAATGATTCTTTGCACCAGATGTTGACCAAAAAAGAGTGATTAACAAATGATTCGTTGCAGCAGATATTGACCACAAAAAAGTGATTCTGAATCAGTACAAACAGGATTAAATATAGGAAGACTCCATTTTCAGTTATTACCCCTAATCTAAAATATGCATCACTTATAACATGGACATGGTCTTCAATACAAACCATCAGCCATTATCATACTAGTCATATATGACCAAAATGGAGTGTCTACAGTACATCCCTATGTTGCACGGATACCGATACATTGACAACACAATTCTGGTAATAGGGATTTGTAATTTTCCCAAAAATACCACTCAGCTATATATATTTAAATGACAATTACAGTATATATGTATGTAATGCTCTTCATTCCTAAAGCTCTCTAATGGTGAAAGACTGAACAATATCCCTTCCACGTTACAGTTAAACATGCTGAGTCTAAGCTTGATACAGCAACACTAGCAGTAGAAGTGGTTTGCATGAGCATGTTTTCCAGTTCCATGAATTTGAATTTAAGCATCATTGGAGCTAACAAGAGAAAGAGGAATCAAAAGAAATCACAGGAGACATGGGGGGTTGATCACTGCCTAGATTAAGAGTAAAAAGCTCATCTAAAGTAGCTGGTGATAGCTGGTTGCAGCATGGATCAAGGAAAAGTTGTGAGACTGAGACCCACAATGTGTTTGGTGGCTGCACACTTGAGGGGGAAGGATATTTGTTGAGTTGTGTAGGGCTAAGTCTCACGTTTGTCAAGTGTGTGCCAAAGATGTGCCAAATAATAAAATTACTTATATTTGCTATATAATTTGCTGATACTCTTTGATACAGAACAGCAACATACCAGTGCCATTCAACAACTGTGCAGAAGTTCACTTAAGTCCTTATTGGTTCCAGGAATGCCCCGCTGATTGTCTAATTCAACTTGCCAATTGTGAAAATAAAGAATGAGTGAAATAACAGTCACTAATATTTGTTGCCAACAGGGCCAGAGAAAAGCCTTCGAAGAATAGGCTTAGTGCAACAACTAGATGAGTTTCCAACCAAGGTATTCAGAAAAAAAAAGCTATGGGTATATCTCAGTAGCCTCCCACCACTTCATATGGAACCATTAATAATAGGGACAGCTTTCTAGTATGAAACTATGAGAAAGAAAAACATCTACTAGCTGATTCTCAGCACAGTGGGATTTTTCAAACATTGATGAAAGAAAAATACCAGCATATTTACTATACCCCGAACCCTCAAAAGAAATTTAAACCACTACATGAATTGAGCATACCTTTGGATGACGTCCTTCAGTCCACTATGACTTCCCTTGAGAGAATCCATGTGTAGTATACATGGAATTTTTGCAGAGATATTTGTGTCACCATCTGAAGAAAAGCAACAGGAAATTAAAACAACCAACTCAAAGGTGTCAAAAGTACTATTTCAGTTCCAAATAAAGTTCATGCCTTCAAATGTCTCCACTTCTCCAGGATAGCAAATAATAATTAAACTCCAATGCAAGCTGCAGTGCAGAAACATTATTAGCAGTGCACTAAGGCTATCAGTGCATCAACAGAACTTTCATCATCATAAGTGTCTTACTTGAAGTTTACTGGAATAAACAGAAACTCCTTCGCAAATATGTTTATTTTACGTGTCCACTTGCGGACACGTAAGAAAGCTGCTCTACCTTCTGGAGCTCTCCCTTGATCTTTGTCAAGATCAGCCAGCTTGCGAAAAAAGAAGCTATTAAAGAAGTGGTATTTGTGCTTCTCAGTGGGTTCAATTCTTGTGCTCAAGTGCCTGGAGGTGAGGATCCAAATATTACTTACAAGAGAACAATTCCACAGAAAATTTAAAAAACAAAGGTCAAGAACTGTGGCTGCATTCCTTTTGATAGTAATTCAAATCGAACTAATATATCAGAAACACAAAACTTTCTATCAGCTCTTTAAATTGTTAACAAAATATAGAATTTTTCCTCCAGAAGCAACAAACTATGGTATTTGGCAAGAGGGAATTATATGGGAAGTGATCTGGTTTAGCTTAACCTAGCATGTGCACTGTTCATACATGGTACTGTAGCGTAAATGGTTACAACAAGTTTCTTGGCAATGCCAGGACTGTGGAATTTCAGTTGCAAAAGAGCATGGCCAAGTGTCTGACCAAACTCATGAGCACACAACTCTCACTTCCCTAGGGGTGCTAGAAGAGGTAATGTTTTGGGAAGAAATTGTCCATGCTATCTGCTTTCTAGTTAGGAAAGAGATGACATTTATTAGTAAATTAGTGATAGAGATTGGCTTGGTTCCTATAATATTAGAGATTAATTCCTTATATGTCAAGTCACTCATCCATATATATAAAGGGACCCCATGCACTCTATTATCATTCAATACGAATCTCTAAAGTTAGTCCTAAGCCGCAAAGCCTCTCTTAGCTCAACATGAAGAAACCCTGCCAACGGTCCCCTATCCCCCGGTCTTCAAACTGTTACCTAGCTAGTCCAGTCCATAACAAGTAGACCAACCCCCGTAATTCCAAAGGGGGGATCAGACATATTCCTAACAAATATATGTACTATAGTACTACTTAAAAGAGGAGTCGTCCTTCCTCCACTCCTCTCCATATTGTGTGTACCACGCAACCACCAACTCCAAAATCTCTAGTACTTAAAAGCAGAGTCATCCCTCCTCCACTCCTCTCAATCTACATCACGTGTAGTGTACAATCACCAACTCCAAAAAAACAGAAAAAAAAAACAGCACATCGTACATAGCGCGCAACCACCAACTCCAGAAAAACAAAAAAAGAAGTGGTTGGTTAAAAAATCCCATATAGACCCTTGTAGCTCATCCTTAATCATATGGGCCCTTTCCAAATGCACAGGCATGTTACTAGTAGGAAAAATAGAACAGTTATTTGGTCGAAACTAGTTAGTCTTTATGAATCAAAAGAATTTTTTATATTTTGATAAAAATAGAAAACTTGTGAATATCCAAAGTTCCTGTCTCTAGTTAAATATGATTACACATAGTAATTACAATTTAAGCATTGGCTTATAACACCAAAAACACCAAAAGATGGCAAGATTATGTATAGAACTGGCAAAACCCAGTGATCAACTAAAGATATTACAATAGCATGGTAACATGGTAAATAGCAGGACATCTTTACTTACTTGATATAAAAGTCGATTATTGTATCATTGACAAATGTTTCAGGTAGCAGCAGCTCAACATCTCTTTTGCTAATGGAAACAGCATCGTGATCCCCTTTAGGATAGATAACATCTTCAAAGTCCTCAGTGCTGATGCAATGAAAATAAATAGTCAAATAACAGAATAAGCTTGTCATAAATAGTACATAGATGCAAAATATAACCTCTGAGTATACAGAAACTTCAGGACTAATAATACCATAGGAAGAAAATGTAGACAGTTTAAATTCAGACACCTCTGTTTTACAGGAAATAGAACTGGAACAGATGATAGTAAAATCAATTTCAGACACTATTAAAAATGTTTTAAGTCAGGAGCTCATGATAGTAAAATGGATGAAGTATGCTGGAAACTCATAAATAAAAAGACTGTTCATATGACCACTGAAGCTGAACATAGTTTAGCATTGATATTAAGATTGTTCATAGACGTAAACAACAATGAACAGACTGAGAATGAACTACATGTGTAAAATACTCACTCAGAAAAGTAATGCTTAGGAAAAAACAAACTGGGTTCAATGTTCCAATTCTCAGACGCGAAATCACCTCTGAAAATACATGAAAGTAACATAAGGTTGTTGCTATAACAATGATAAAAATAGCACAACTAAATACACCACAATTATCCAACTACAATGGCCAGCATAAAGTGAATTAGATGTGAAAGTTCCCTCAAAATGCAAAATAATAATATTGTCATAATATATGCTCATGTTTAAGATTTGATATTCATACCAAAACCCAGAATTAATGTAATAATATCCATAAACAAGCCCAAATACACATTATGTAGTTTGTGGCATACCTATTCTGACAAATCCATTATAATAGAACTTTTACCACAAAATTATAGCACAACTTAATTTATTGTTTCATCAGCTCTATTATTGAAATAAACTTATAAATTAAGAGTAAAATATGAAATACCCCACTTCCATCAGTTTAATGCAAAATCCAATCGCTGCCCATACCTTCTGGCATTTAAAAGCTTACACTTATCAAATATGAACATTCCAAAATTGTGCCAAAAATTGTCATAAGTATCCAAGGCACTACACAGTACCCTCCAGACTTGCTTGCCTAGTCTATTTATCCTGCCTAGGCAGGCTACTAGCCCAATTTAGGCCCAGCTGATCACAGAATAGGTGTGTGCTAGGGACTGGTCTTTCACCCAAGTAGAAACTAGCAACCTGGTGAACACAGGCTGGCTCTAGGTACGAGTGTATGACCAGTATTTGTTCTGCACTAAGAAGTTCAGAGTTAACACCCCTGATGGTCAGCACTATCCTTGCAATATATGCATGAATAGCAGATCCCTGTCCACATTATGAGGTTACTAGCAGCTCTATGTTGTAGGGAAATTTATGGCCCACTGAAAACACATGTGAACAAGCAGTGCATACATAAACAAAACCATCAGCAGAAAGCTTACGATGGAATATTGTTCCATATTTCTTGGTATCTTGATGCAAGATGCCAAATGTTTTGCTGTTTCCTTGGCCACTGTGGATCAATAAGACAAAACCGTATCCTATCATGACCTACAAGATAGCAGGACAAGAAAATTAGTCTGTAAAAAACATGGAGGAATATCTAAATCTCAAATTTAAAAATTATCTAACATGTATTAAACTATTTATTCTTGCATGCATTTGTGACTTGTGAGCAAAGTAGATAGTTTCTAAATGGTGCTAACTTAGAGTCTAGTTTACTACATGTGACTGAAACAAGACAGTAAGCTAAAACAAAAATCTCACAAGATAAAATAAGACTACATAAAATTATTCTTGCATCAAAATAGGTTAAGATAACATCAAACATACAGTTCTTAGTCTTCTCAGGCTTAGTTAATAATACGGGTTGTGCAATGAAAAAAATAAAACCTCACCAAAAAAAATTGGAAATTATTATGCATTAATAAGTTATAACAATTGAACTATTTTTCAATAATAGTATTGTGTTTACACTTTATAGTGAATATAAGTTCTGGAACCTACATTCTCTACAAAATACAGAAGAAATTCTACATTTAGCTTTACTAATGTCTGGTAGTCCTACAAACAAACAAAACATTTATGTAGTTTGGTTAATGCTGTTTATATTTTCATAAAAACTAAAAAAGAAAATCAGAGTTCTAAATCAAACCTAATAAACCAACAGAGTCAGTCCTATTTCATAACTAACATGCATCACATATGAACCAGAGAGTTTCATTAGCCTTGGAGCACAAGGAAAAGCATATCAAATCTGAATTACAATATCTTGATCGCATGTTCAATAAAATACACTACAGTACCAAGCCCAGTGCATACCAGAATTTCCTGTTTCTGCGCCTGATCCAACATGGAGAGTTATCAAGGCAGATCCAACCTGATTAGAAGTAAACCAGTATTAAGCTATAATAAATTACGGGAGGCGATAACAACAAAATGAACAAACTGCTTACACTCTGCGCCCATTTACAATCAATGCAAGTGATATCAGAAATTTTCCAATATCGAGCTACCATCTCATCGTTTTCACAAGAATCCCAATATCCATATTCAATCTTGAATTCATCTGGTGAGAAAGTTAAGCGTGGTTCCACATGCGAAGCTGTGCCACACATCACATACTCTGGACTAAGTACAACTGGCCCTTCTTTATCAACCTATAATTGAGAATATATTAGAAATAATGAAGTTCTTAAAAATCAGAACTCTGACAAACATTTTTGGTCCATAGCATTACCGAAAAAATAAAAAGCGACAAAGATCAATAAGCTACTATAGAAAAAAGTAAGAAGCATCTGATGAGCATTACAACAAACTTAAACATCAGGTTAAATATAGACCAGTTTGGAGTATTCTTCAAGGAAAGACAAGGGGCATTCTAAAATCTTGCTATGGAGTGGACAGTGCTTAGGATATAAAATTAAAAAAATAAAAGATTCAAAGGTAGCCTGAACATGTCGCCTAAGAAAATTCTCACAATATATAACTCAGTGCCTGACCAATTGACCATAAAAGAGACAGCAGAAGATATAGCATTCAACCCAGTTCTAGCAATTCAGATAGTTCAATATAAGTCAACGTAACTAGTTTGTTTGTAAGCACAACATACTGGCACAATACTTGAACCATGCCAATGTGAAGAAGCAGTAAATGGAACTAATAAACTTCAGTGCTACAGAAAATCGTTGTATCCAAATTATGCAACTTAAGTGCCAATAATTACGCATTGCTACCATTGCAATTGCTTCAATCTTGCTGAAGAACTAAAACTGAACTGAATTGAATTAATCAATATCAACCATACCCAGATGTTTAGAATTAAACACATTTTTAAAATAATGATACTTACCATTTCACCTAAAACATTGTAAATATGCTCCAAGTTTTGCTCAGCTAAACCTGAAATTACATAACAATTATTACCAGGATGCACACAGTACAAAGCAAAAGAAAAGAAGAAGGGTTGGCCATATCACCAGGTATATCATAATTGGAGGTTGAAGAAGTCTCAGGGCTAGATTGCAAGCTTTCTTCCTCAGAATCAGGTACTATCCCCTGATAAACAACAGCATTGCAGTGGTTGAAAGGACTAACTAATTGTATAAATATATTAGTGTTAAAAATACATACGTGTGATTGCAGGTCAAAGGGTTGCGTACTGCCAAAACCATCTTCCTCCATAGGTTGAATTCCTGCCATCATACTTGTACATTGGTAATCATCTACGCATGCATTAGCATCGTTATGATCATTGCACATTGTTGAAGCTGACATTACTAAATCCAACTTGTCTCTTTCATGTGAAGAATATTGGTTCATTTTTAGACATTCACTTGCATACAATTCATCACCCATGTCTGTTTGATGCAATCCAACACATAATAAAATCAGAAACCACTGTCTGATTCATCTGTAACCTGATAGCATACAACACGGTGAAAAGAATATAAGAGGAGAAATTATGTGATATATGATCACCAACAGCCATATCATCTCATTAAATGCTCAATCAAATGCATTAGAAAAAGAGGTTCAAAAAGTGAGGATACTAGAAAATGAGCATGAACAAGGAGGATATTTCTACAAAACAATATGGTAATAGGGCAAAAACAATTGTAATTCATTAAACCTCAACAATTACACAAACTAACACGCAGAATAAAATGTTACTACTTCCATCCCATAATAAATGCAATTCTAGAGTTGGAAGTTTGTCCCACAAAGAGTGCATTTCTATGTCACTACTTTTCCCTCCAACCATCTCTCATTCAAATTTCTCCCTATTTTACCCTCACCTAACTTTTCACTTCCAACTAACCCTCATTTAATGGGGGACATCAAAGTCATTTCTATTCCCTACTATTTTGCCCATTGAGTGCTAGAAATGCATTTATTTAGGGACGGAGGTAGTACGTAACAGGGTAGAGAATACAGAGGGCTGAGAGGGCTTCAATTTCTGTAAGCATCATAGTTCCTTAGCAACAAATATATAAAAATTGGAAAACTGCAAAGGAAAAAAAATCTTACAAATGATTTCAAGTTTGATTTTCTTCACAGTAACTTACTTTTTAGCAAAATACCCTCCACACTACAAGTATATGAAAGGTTAGAACACCCACATTTTCATCGTTTCCTCCTCTTCACAAAAGAAAAAAATAATGAGACAGCTCCTTTTCTACTGACTGTGTTCAGAATAGTCTGGTGTGGCTTCTAACTCACAGTCCTCCCTCTATTTCCCTCAATCCCAAGAGAGACGGCATGCCTCACCTTTGACTTTTGAGAGCTCTAGCATCTTTGAGGAATACGTGGATAGGAGAAAGAATAGAGACAGAGGAACAGAAGAGGAGGACCCTGGCATTGGTATCGGTCAGTGGGGCCATGGTGCTGATTATCACAACTATCACTGTTTTATTTTTACTTAAGGTAAGGATGCACAATTGCACAGGACAAGTATAAAGTATAGTATACACACTGTGATGAATGTTAAAGAGTAAAATATCGAGAGGAATGTTGAGGCAAAAGTTATAGTATAGTATTGTTTTTCAGTGCAATTTACTTTCACTTTCAAAAATTAATACATTATGCACTCCATTGTTGTTGAAGTTGTCATCAAACTTCATAACTATGGTACTGATAAGGAACTTTGCAGGCACTCTCTTCAGTAGAGTTGCTATGAGTCACGCACATATTCCCATTCAACTGCAATACGTTATCGTTTAATCAATACTTGGTCTATCAATAAGAACATAGATTGCACATACTTCCAGAAGAACAACACTAGTAAACAAATTAGTAGAAAAAGTCACTGACCAACCACGTTACAATATTAGTATTTAATGGTTAAAGGCATTCTAGACACAACTTTAGCTGAATTGCCCTTAGGGTATGTTTTGGGTATCATAAGGTATGTGTAATTTGAAATGTCCTGTTCCAATTCAGTACTAATTCAACTGGAATTAAAACTAGCAGGTGATACTATTTCTACCATTTGATACAAGAGATGTTAGAAGAAAAAAAAAACAACTTGTTGACAATTCAAACTGCTGTACAGAATTTCCAGGTGCGGACCTAACGAAGGGCATGGGGAAACATTTATTAGTACTACGGTTAAGGCAAAGAGAAAAGCTTCCAAATCCATAAGAGAAGCTAAGTGGTTAACGCAAATTCGAGAAAAAGGTGTGGTAGAGAAGGATGGGAAAGAGGATGTGCGTACGGTACGGGTGCTAGTCGGCAAGGATGCGGCGGAGGAAGCGGAAGAACGCCGGCGGTGGGCGAACTCGCGAGGAGACCGGAGTCGAGGCCCGAGGGGGGACCAGGGAGATCGACTAGGGTGGGCAGGAAGAGGCCAATTACGCGGGGTTGTCGGCGGTACGAGGCTCTCTATGGGCCAGTTTGCGTCGCATCGCGGGATGGCGGCGAGCGGCCGTTGAGAGAGGGGGGGGGAGGACGGAGGGGTGGCGTCACCGGCGGCAGCTGGCCCCGGAGCGGAGGAGGGAAGAGAAGGGTGGGGGATTAGGGCTTACCACGCCGCGTGGAGAGGGCGAGGCGGATCTCCGGGCGGCGCACGGCTCGGCGGCGAGGGAGAGAAGGCCGAGGAGGAGGCGCTCCCGCCTCCGGTGCTTTGGAAGCGGCGGCGCCGAGGGGGCGGGCAGGCAGCTTCCGAGAAGGCGCGGGCAGTCGTAGAGTCGCGGTGGGGAGAGAGGCTCAAACGAGAGAGAATTCCCAGTGAATCGACTCGATCGACTTGCTCAATCCTTTTTTTAATGTTGCGGCTGCGGCCTGCTGCCTGCTGGCACTTCTCTGTTTGAGAGAGTAGATGAAGGCCCGTACGAAAGTCATGAAGATTTTTTTCCATTTTCGGATTATCTAATTTTTTTATAAATGGTGTAATTAACTTGAAACAAATGTTAGATAAAGAACTTTTTATATAAAAATTTTTTATACAAAATACACCGTTTTACATACTTGAGAAGCGTACCAACGAAAAATCCAAAATCTACACAGAAAATATCATGGCAGAAGAAATGGAGTGGATAATGGGCTAATTATTTGTTTTTATAAGCACGCTTTTCAACTTACTAAATATCATTTTTAAAAAAATATATATATGAAAATTTCTTTAAAATTTAAATAAATTTAACTAATATTTAATTAATCATATTTCGTAACAACTCAGCCACAATAGCTGTGACACAGGCTTAGAAAACTCAAAGCTTTGTCAAAAATACCCATAGGGCAAGTATGACTCAAAGCTATCGAAACTACTCTGTCAACAAAAGTTATAACTTCACAGCGAAAAGAAATAATTTATAAATAATATATATATATATTCTTAACGATTTAAAAACTACTGTTAAAATATAAAATACAGTGAAAAAACCCAAATATTAAGTTTTAGTTCAAATTTTTACATCGGATTATAAGCTAAAAAAGCAAACTATGGAGCTCAGATAAACAAACTTTATTTCTACCATCTTACCTACTCTTGTTTTATAAATCTAGAAGTTTTTTTCCTTCAATACTTCATAAACTATTTTTCTTATTAATGAGGGGTGCTTTTGTTTTTTATCCTCACCACTAATATATTGAGTTTGCTAAAAAAACAAAAGATGGAAGGAGTATTAGCCTACCTAAAAGAAAAAGCTAAGGTAGAAGAGATAGAAGGAAGCCGTGACTAAATAATCGACGGCCATGCATGGGCGCCAAGGCTTCTACAACCTAAAGCTGCTGTTCTTTGCTTCATTGTTGAACTCACCGGAAATAAAAGTGAAGCAAAGTAAGACAACAATATTTTGGAGTAGGGAAGTGTTGCGTCCATGAAGCCACCCAGACCTTTAGCCCATAGAAGACCAGAATGAAGGCCCATAAGAAAATAGAGTGGAACTCAAATGGAATAGCTCATCTAGTGGCTAAAGGCCAAGTTTAGTGTAATTAAAGCATGTGTTATCTATGTTACCGTTTATATGTCCTATTAAATAGAGAATGTAGTCTGTAGTAAGCCAAGATTTCCTATAACAACGTAATATTGAGTGATTTAAGTGGTAGAGATAATTACTGTGATGTTGCTACTATAGTTGAGCTAAATGTTAGAGTTAGTAATCCGCTGTGTTATTCCTTTGTTCTCGTGAAAATGTTTTTTATAGAGTTGAGTTAAATAGTATATATTAAAATAGATTAGAAGAAGCCTTTTTTTTAAAAAAAAAGCATGATTTTAAAGGTGTGGAATAAATAATCCAGTGCCAACAAGCTGATATGGATAGGGACAGTACTAGCATGTGCCAGCTAAATGTCCATATGTTGTTATAGAATTACTGAGTAGCAAAAAAACATAATCATGGCATTATAGAGGAGATAAACTAAGGTCCTATATAATAAATCCACATATCCCATAAAAAATTGCATGTTCTAAATTAAAATAATTAGCCATCGCATAATTGATTTGGCCTTCCTCAAAGACATGAGCTAGACTTTTTATTACACTTTGCCTCAGATTAGCCTAACTCCACTCATACATGAGAGGCTAACGAACTTTGATGATATAACATTTTCTTTTCCCATCTATATGTATGCCTATCTGTCTGTCACTTATATTCTTAGTGAACTAAAGAAAATCAACTATAAAGGGCAGACAGTTCATTTGATGAATTTCAGAAAGAACATAGTAATAAATTATGCATGAACAAAACACAGGCTTTTATTGTTGTATTGGATCTAGAGCAACTGATGTTTAGTAGGGAGCTCCTTTATGGTGCTCTTGACTCTATTAGTAGAAATTAATTTAAACCATTGATTTAATTTTATCAAGGACAAGAATTTTTTTATATTAGCACATCAATTAATAGAAGTAGAAACATTGGAGGATATAATCGTTAATAAAAAATATAGAGTTGATACTAATCGGTACTTCCCAAATTATAGCTTTAAAAAGATATCAACACTACTTACTTAATTAATCCGTACAAATCGGTACTTCCAAAAAATAAAATGAGGTCATGAGTGGTCCTGCTCTTGCCGCATTTAAAAGCATATTCTTCATCCATTCATGCAACTTGTTTTGTTAGAGCTGTTAATACCCAGGATCGTTGTAGAACAATCATTAGGCAACTAATATGGACGAAGTACACATGAAGAAATGGATTCACTTGAATACGATATCACTGAGTTTCTTCGTATGCCAAAAATAAGCGAAGTGCAGCACACGGACAAATCATATAGAGTATGTTCAACTTACTGATGAAAACTTGAAAACAAAAACTCTTTCATTGAACAGAACTACATCGACCATGTTCATTTACAACTGACAAACTTCCATTGCACGTGCACACATAATACATGCTTGCGTTTGCGTACGCACAGGCACGCACCAACACTGTCAACGGCGAGGCTGAACCAGATCACTTGCTACTAGTTAGTTGCTACGCACAGCAAACATACACTCTACTATAATAATAGTTAACCCGCGTGTGTAGCTGTGCGGTTGCATATGTAAACCACCCCGGCTATCTATATATACTGATACATTAATAAGAAATATAATCAATAATTTCTATATTTTCATGGTATCAGGGCCTTCTGGATTTGTGAATTCTTTTCACTCAAATTTTATCTGTCGGTTCAACAAGTCCTTATATGGTTTAAAGCAGGCTCCTCGTGCTTGGCATCACAGGTTCGCCTCTCATCTTATGTCACTTGGATTTATTGAAACAAAGTTAGATACTTCTCTCTTCATATATCGCCACGGTTCAGACACAGCCTATTTACTGCTCTATGTTGACGACATTGTCCTTACTGCCTCCTTTGCTGGATTACTCAAGAATATTATTTAGTCTCTCCAACGTGAGTTTGCTATGACAAATATAGGTCAGCTGCATCATTTTCTAGGCATTTTTGTGACCCGCTCCGCAAATGGTCTGTTCATTTCTCAGTGGCAGTACAATCAGGATATTTTGGAGCGTACGGGATGAGTACGTGCAAGCCGTGCAGCACGCCTATTGATCTTCACTCTAAATTATCTGCTGACGGATCGCCTGTCGCTGATGCTACACAGTACCGTAGTCTCACCAGCGCTCTGCTGTATCTGACTTTCACCCGACCAGACATTACCTTTGCAGTTCAGCAAATCTACCTCTATATACATGATCCTCAAAGAGCCGCACCTCGCTGCTCTCAAGCGGATCCTACGCTACCTACAGGGCATCCTGTCTCTTAGGCTCATCATGTGCCGATCTTTGCCTGTAGATCTTGTTGTTTACGCAAATGCTGACTGGGCTAGCTGTTCTGACACTCGCCGATCGACCTCTGGCTATGTAGTATTTCTCGGGGATAACTTAGTGTCCTGGTCTTCCAAGCGTCAGTATACGATCTCTAGATCGAGTACTGAAACTGAATATCGTGCTGTGGCAAATGATGTTGCTGAAGCTACCTGGCTGCGTCAGCTGCTCCTTGAGCTTCACCACCCCCTCGACTTACCACCTTGGTCTATTATGACAATATTAGTGCTGTATATCTCTCCAGCAACCCAGTGCAATATCAGTGAACGAAGCATGTTGAGATTGATCTCCATTTTGTTCGAGAGAAGGTCGCTCTTGGTCACATTCGGGTCCTACATATTCCTACAACATCGCAGTACGCCAACGTCTTTACCAAGAACCTTCCTACCTTACTATTTCAGGAGTTTCGATCTAGCCTAAATGTTAGCGATGCTCCCGATTAGATTGCGGGGGAGTGTTAGTCTACTGTAATTACAGTAGATTAATCCGCGTGTATAGCTGTACGGTTGCGTGTGTAAGCCACTCTGACTACCTATATATACTGATACATCAATAGAGAATAAATAAACAATTCCCATATTTTCAACTAGGTGAATGGAAGAGGTGACAGGCCGGGGAACGAACATGGCGTACGGGGACAAAAGCCGGCCGAGTGCGTCCGTCGAAGTGCATGCCGCCGCCGGAGTCCGGCACCACGTACGTAGGTACACCGCGAAGACCCACAAGGAAAGCGGCGCATGAGCGACAGATTGAACAATTAAGGAAAAAATAAATATCAAAAATACCCTAACCATAGAGTTATTAAAGTACTAATATGCCCTTACAAATCGAAGGCTCGGATTGTTTATACTAATAGTAGAATAATACGTCGTTAAGGAGCTCTTAGTAGGGTGTTATATAATAGCTGACAAAATTGTATTACATAGAGAACTTGTTGCTTTTTGAACTCACAGCGTTGCATTTGTATAGAGAAAACGTATTAAGTAATCGTAACAAAAATAGCATACTATGCTCTTGTTGCACCGTAAACGTCTAGCAGAAATTTTTATCACAATTGGAATATTTCTTAGATTCCCATATTTGCTCAACTGACATAGTTGAATGCACAACCAACCAACACAAAGCCATTACTTTGGTAGGTTCATAAGCATATCAAGAAACATGCAATAAATATTGCTTACTGCTACACATCCTTCCTGGCTAACTCAATCTTGGTTTCTAATAGCGAGTGTATTTGGTATTTGGATATTCTTGGTATCAATGATCTGGTGAATCCTCTTAATTAATCGGTAAACGTCGTGGATGAAGCTGACAACTTGATCTAACCTGCTCATAAGTAAATTATAGGAAACTCAAAACTATCGATATGAAAATTCCCTAGACTTTATATGGTGTAATTCACCGAAGAACTTGTTGATTCAAAACACGAAGAGGGGTGGCAAAGAGGAGCACACCACACTAAAAGCACTTGAGAACATAACAGGAGAATCAGTTCATGGGATTTAACATTCAGCGAAGGGAAGTACAGTAGCATGTATAAATGCATCAATGTCACGGGCTGATTTTTTTCTCGGGAATTAATAAATTATTTTTAGAATTTATGTTAATGTGCAAATCATTTAACCAGTGAAGTTATGTGAGAAATCAAATTTATTTAATAAACCATATCTTGGAGTATATTTATTAAATTATCCATGTCATAAAATACTTTATAAAATTTTCTCATAATTTTTAGGGCACAACAAGTAATTTTAATAATGCAAAGATTATATGATTGATTAACTACAATGGAAAATTAATTAAATTCTCCTCAACCTTGGGCCATTTTCAACCCATTCCATCTCTTCCTTGCCTTCCCACTGCTCAGCCCATCTTCTCCCTCTTAGGCCTTCTGCAAAGTTTTATTATTTTTTAAACTTTTTTTTATTTTAAAACTAAATCACACCAAAAATTATTTTCATATTTAAATCTTTTGGCTACACCATCACATCTGGTATGCCCAAACAACACTATCAAGCCATGAGTAGTGAGCATGCCAATGTTTTTTCTACCACGCCACTTCAACTGGCATGACTCTAGGCGGAATGATGTTGTCAAAAGTTTTACATCCAAAAATAAATTTTGGTATGGTTCACTTTTAGAATTGAAAGTATAAAAAGGCTTAGAAAATAAAAAAAATTCCCCTTCGGCTTACTTCCTCCACGTATGGCCCAGTCCACCTAGCATGCACTAACCCAATCGATCTTCTCTCTTGCCAACATGTAGGGCCCACATATCAGGTGTATCTTCTACCTTCAGCATGGAGTCCTCCTATCGCCCGACGCCATCTTCTCTACTCAATCCAGTTTGTTTGTTGCATATTTCTTCAAATAAAGGAGGGAATGTGATCCTCTTGGCCTCCCTTTCTTTTCTCCCAAGAGACCCAAAAATCTCACGGCAATCACAACAAATCGTTGCCTCTTCGAGCCAAGAAGCTCGAGATGAACCCTAACCATCATCGAGTCATATCAAACTCAATATCTCCTTTCTTTGCCTGTAAATAGTGCCTCCTAACCACCACCAAGCCATCTCAAACTCAATCTCTTCTTCTTTTACCTATAAATAGCGTCTTTTTGGCCTCCTGGATCTGTTTTTGCAATTGCTCTATCTTGCTGTTGCCCTAGCCTTCTCCCCACACTCACATCTCTCTCTGCTACTCATTGCCGCCTCTAGCCACCGCCTGCCCTCGACTGTACCATCACTTGATGCTATCAATCTGTCCATCGGCTTCGCAAGGACACAAGTGAAAGCCCTTGGAAGCAGCCTAGAGGAGGGGTGAATAGGTGTCCCTGAAAATTCTTCAATTATAGCAGTTAAATTTAACTTGATCGGAACCTCTAGTTTAGATGATTAGAACCGTCGACTAGCTGTCTCAGGCAAGCCAAGAGAGCTTATCGGAACTTTTAGTCCCCTGGACTCAAAACTTTTGATCAACTGAGTGAAACTCTAAGCAGCTACACCCAGCAACATCAAGGACAAGATAAATTGAGTTATACAAGAGCAAACAAGGTGTACACATAGAGCAACACACTAAACACAGAAAGATGCAAGCTTGAACAAGTAAATGACAAGAGAGCAAGAGGAAGACACATTTTTTCCCGAAATTTAGATCACTATGATCATACTCTTTGTTGAGGAGCTCCTAGGAATTAGGTCTCTTGACCTCTTGCCTCACTAAGTTACCATGGAGATTAGCTTGGTTCTTACTCAAAGTTACCTCTTTTTCTTTTTGATGAGATGTCCACCCTCATAAACTTGTCCAGATCAAACCACAGCACAAGGAAGCTCGCAAGTGACACCTAACCGTCTAGAAGGTTGTCCTCCAAGAGTAATAAGATCCAAACAGTGTCCCACATCGATCCCTAGTGCTCAAGATCCTCCTATCTCTCTTCTAAAAATAGTATTCAAACTCACTTAAGATTCTTACTCAAATCCCCATGAAAGTTCAAGGACTAGGTAAGAGAGGTTTTGAAACCCTAGGAAAAGCTAGGAGATAGAAAAATGAAATTAGAAAGACCAAAAGAGCACTAGAGGGGGTGGAGGGGCTTTATACCCACACCTCGACATTATGTGATCGTCACAGATTTGAACACTGAAATTTCCAACCCTAGGCCCAGAACCTCTGGCCAATACTTAGTAGTAGGTAGACAGAAGTAGACTAGAACCTCCAGCCCCCATGATCTGAACTTCCAACCCACTAAGGCATGTAAACTCACAACATGTTCAAGTGTTGTGCAAATGTATCTCTCTTCTAAGAAATGATCTTCGAGCACTTAGATAGACTTAGAGCACTATTTGCAACCTCTTCATAGTATGGCTTTCTTAGACTCAAATTCAAAATACAAAGGAATTTAAAATAAACTCTAAGTCCTTTCACCGTGTTGCATCATGAATTGTGAGTCACCATGCATCACACTAAGTATCACAGGGACTAATCTTTGCATACATCTCAACAAACTCATTAGTCCCTTAACCACTTTATCATTAATCATCTAAAACCCACTTAGGGGGATAGATGCACTTTTAACTAGGACCATTGGCCACCACCTTCTTGACTCTAGAATTCGTCGAAATGCCATCGTTGTCATCAACCCAAAGGACACCGCTTCTTGGAGCTCGTCACCAGTCATTTTTTGCCATCATTACTATCTTGTTTGTGCTGGTTGTGTTGATGAGCATCACCTTGTTCTCCTGATCTCCTCTACCCTTTGGTGATCTCCATTCCCACCGTTGTTCCCTCATTCTCTAGTGACCATCAATTTCATGTGCCTACCACTAGTGATCTAAAGTGGTCATCTATGTCAACTGCCACCTCGCCCTTCTATCCCACGCGATGCACTTTCATGTCTACCAGCATGGCTATCCAACTAGGATCAATCTTGACCATCTGATTCCTTTGATCTAATCTTAGCCATCCATATCCCAAAGACACCATCGCTAAGCTTTTCCACCGATCCCTTCCTCTCTATGAGGTGTGTGTCTCGCATGTCAGTAAGCGTTGTCTTTCTCTCTCCTAGGTTGGCATCATAAATATACTTTTTTAAGTTCTAAAACCTATATCTATACTTAAAAAGACACTTATGGTGACAAGGAATCCCACACCACTTTAGATCCAAGGCTCATGCTCCTCCACTTTAGCTTCAAAGAATCAGATCCTTCCTACTCTCCTCCTAAAAATCATTTGTGCATTGTTTCATTCCTAATCTTGTTTTGATCTATGGCCCTCATTGTCATTAAGTATGCATCTAGCTCACACTCCCATTCAACCCCATCTCATCCCTTGGTAGGCTATAGAGTTTGTCGCTCATTTCATGTGGGACAACCATATGGACCCAAGTACCTAACGCTCCACATCTTGCAAAAACCTCATAATGCCAGCCCACACTACCATGCCATGAAGTTCAAGCCCCCTTCAATGCTAACCATAGTGAGCTCTGTATACACTGTCCAACAAATGTTCTTGTCAATCGATCAATCAATATCTCAATGGGTTTTTTATACGTTGTTTCCTTATTTCTGTACATGTATGTTTACGTTAATTAGATCGCCATGGTGGAGATGATAGCATGAGAGATTTCAGGGAGGGGCATGATTCAGCCGTAACGCCATCGTAGCTTTCAGCTTCTTTGACAGCAATGGTGTAGGGCTACGACAAGCTACAATGGGCGAAGAAGGATATCATAAGGAAGGGGATCTTGCAAGCTGGATGCGGAGGTCCGGCAGAAGCTCATCAAGCAATTCTTCTCATTATGTAGGAGATCTATATATGCACCACCACACGGGGATAACAATACTCCATGACCACGTTATCAAGGAGATCTGGGTATGCACCATCACACGGGGATGACGGTACTCCATGACCAGGTTCAGTTATCATTTTTCGTGCACATCAATTTTTGTGTGTGCGTTTGTTTTACTTTATCATGCTAGCTATTGTCAATTTTTATCACTGCTCCGGTAGGTGTGGATATTAATTTACTTGACTATTTTATTGGATTTATCTTTTATAGCTCCAGTTAGCTAACCCCACAGGCTAGACTATGCTTTGGGTTTATAGTTCACTCAAGAGATCCACCATCACAATGATACATCTCATGTTAAAGGGATATAGATGACATATGTATATTATATTATTTTCTTGAATATTGTTTGTCACTTCATATGTATTTTATATAGTATAGTATATTATTTTGGCTTCATGGGAGATGACAACAATATTTCAAGCACCAATACTAGTATTATTATGGTTATAATATAATATAATATGCATTAAATGACAAACAATATTACTGTCTGTCATCTCTCTAAAGTGAGATGTATCGCCGCGAAGGTGGAACTCATGGGTGAACTATAAACCCTAAAACTTAGTCAGCGTACAGTTAGCTAGCCGAAGCTATACAAGGTAAGATCCAAGAAAATATTTGAGTACATCAATATCTACACTGGCCAGAGGCAGTGATAAAAATAAACAATAGCTAGCATGATAAAATAAAGCACACGCACACACCAAAATTGACATGAAAAATGATGATCAAACCTGGTTGTGGAGTATTGTTGTCTGTGTGTGATGGTGCATACCCAAATCTCTTCGGTAATGGGAAGAATTGCTTGACGAGCTCCCATAGGACCTCCACCTCTAGCTCGTAGTGCTGTGCCACAAGCTTCTAGTGCTTGGGCTCCTCCTGTAGGATCCATTTCCTTATGATCTTCTTTGCCCGCCGTAGCTTGTCACAACCTTACCAGAGAAGCTAAAGGCTGGGACTACACCATGGCCAAATCATGCCCTTGGAAGTCTTTCTTGCTGTTGCCTTCATCGTGGCGATCTAATCGATAAACATACATGCCCAGCACACGGTCAACAAACAAGCAAACAACTTATAAAAAAACTGGCTAAGAGATCAATCGATCAACAAGAAACTTAGCTACCTAGCTGATCTAGAGCTCATTATGATCTTAGCATGCTCTATGATGCCTACAACGTGAAGGCGCCATGTCATTTTTGTTTTAGGGAATTAATAAATTATTTCTATAATTTATATTAAAGTGCAATGAATTTAACAAGTGAGTTTAATGTGGGAAATAAAATTTCCTTAAGAAATAAAGCCTTGGAGTGTTTTTATTAAATTCTCTAGAATTAATTATACTCTCTGAAATAATCTCAGATTTTTCAGAGCTAAATATCTAATTTCAACAATACAATCATCATTTTAGTATTTATTTAAATTAAAAACCAAATAAAAATCCTTATAAGCTTCAGGCTGCTTTCGGGTCCCTCTTCTTTCTTTCACCTCTTCGGCCCACGTCAGCCTCCTCTTTCTCCTCTCTTTCCCGTTGGGCCAACCAAGCACTGGCCTAGCTCACCAACCTGACCTGCTCCTCCCACTCGCAAGTGCCCTAGCCCACGAGGCCATTCAGCTCAGCTAGTGCAGCCCAGTGACATATGGGGCCTACATGTTGGGCTCATTTTCAACCGCATGTTGGAGTCTCGAGCTTGCACGATGTTGCAATCCCGCTAAATCCAGCCACCTCTGTTGTTCCCTTTCCAAATAGGTTGAGAGTTTTTTATCCCCTTGATCTCCTCTAGCCAACCAAGCACTGGCCTAGCTCGCCAACTTGACTTGCTCCTCCTGCTCGCGAGTGCCCTAGTCCACGAGGCCATTCAGCTAAGCTAGCACAACCCGGTGACATATGGGGCCTACATGTCGGGCTCATTTTCAATTGCATGTTGGAGTCTCAAGCTTGCATGATGTTGCAATCCCGATAAATCCAGCCACCTCCGTTGTTCCCTTTCCAAATATGTTGAGAGGTTTTTATCCCCTTAATCTCCTCTTTTGCTTCCCCTATGTTTCGAGGTGAATTCGCGTCCATACTATCACTGCTCAAGCCCACAAAGCTCAGGATAAGCCCTAAGGTTTCTGCTACTTCAACCCATTGTTCTTGAGACAAACTCCTTCTCTTTTGCCTATAAATAGAATCCCCTTAGCCTTCTCTTTCGTCCACCACTTTTTCCCGTGCTCCCCGCTAGCCCTAGCTATCTCCCCGCATGCTTACTTCTTTCTCCACAGCCAGTCACTGCTCTAACCGAGCCTCTTCAGGCTATGCCATCTTCACCTCTAGTATTGCAATGTCAAGAGGAAGCTTGACCACCCTTTTCCCAAAACCAAAACTCGCCGGACTGCCACCGTTGCCGTGGACCCAAAGCCACCATCACTTGGAGCTTGTCGCTAACCGCTGTTTATTGTAGTCTACCATCATGTGTGTGTTGGTCAGATTCACCTCACCGTGCTCATTCTTCTAGTGTCCTTTTCCGCCGTTGTGTCGCCGTTCGCTAGAGCCATTGGGTTCCTATGCCGCCAGTCAGTGATCTCACATGGCGCCACCGTGGTTGCCATATTAGTTGCCAACTTAGCCGCCATGTCATTCTCCTATCTGATGTGTGTCCTTGCATGTTTGTTCATGTGACTATCTTGTCAGGGTCAATCCTAGCCATCCGATCTAGATCGATCGGTCCAGACCGTCGATCTTTGGTAGATCATCTATATGAACCTAGTCAACCATAGATCGAGACTCCCCTCTCTTAGACATGTGGGTCCTGCTTGCCAGTAACCTTAGCATCCTCTCTCTCCCTGTTAACATCATAATTCCTCTTTTTCAATGCAAAAATATTTGTAAATTGTGCAATAAATTTGTTTAATAATTTTAAATAGGCTTTAATTGGATTAAATCTTGTAAAATTTATAACTAATTCTTACAAACTTGGAATGAGGTCATTCAAGTTGCTAAATTCATATAAAATGATGCTCTACATGTTTGTTTATTTTATTTGTACCACTCTTTTGGAGTTTCTTAATATTTTTCCTCGTTATATGTGTTAGCTTGTAGATTATTTTATTTAAGAGAATCATGAGTTCAAGGAATCAAAATCAAAAGACTAACTAAAGATAGTTGATAGTAAGGCAAATCATGCAGAACCAAAATCCCTTCGAGTATGTTGATCCGATACTTAAATTCTCGCTTTACTTAAAAATGCATTTATTTTTGAATAACATTGGATGGTATGAACTTATATGCTTTGTTATGGCTAATTTACATTAATTATATTATTCCTTGATACCTTAGGATATAATTGGACTAGCTGGGACATTGGTTCAAATGGATATTTAGTATAATTTCTTAGCCATACTTAAAAAATCTAGATTCACTTATGAGATAACTAATGCTTTATTCATGATTATTGATGTTTAATTAATGATAGCTTACTAATGTTGGTTGTGTTTGATTAATTAATAACATTGCAACTAAAACTTAACTAATGGAGGTTTGTGAGCATATGGTTGTGTTGATCATGCTCATGACAATTAAGGACCGATTCACAAGCTATTGTTGTAAATTATTTACCGTACTAATCATAAGCTAGAATGAGCAACGACTAGATTTGTAGTGTAGCATGTCCCAGCAGAATATACCATGGTGTGTTTTGTTGGTGATAATACCAATAAATCTATAATGGCATATATAAGTCCAATATGGCAATATTAAGTCTATTTGAGAGACATGAGTTTCTCTAGCCTAGAGGTTAGGCCACTTCTGTTAGGAATTGGTCAATAACCATTTTGTTGGGCGCATTATACAAATGATCCTATCACAATTCATTTCCAAGCTATCGTGGTAGTATTGAGGCGCATGGCAACATGTTATAGAGTTGTGTCTTGTGAAAACATTTGTACACTTCTAACTAGAGTAAAACTATTCGAATAGATATGCTCACGGTTATGGAGGAGCATAAGAATATTTTTTGTGATTAGTTTCACACTACTTAATAATAATAATAATAATAATAATAATCTGGTGATGATAACTTGTTAGTTCGTGATATAGAGGTTAGATCTAGGTGACTGGGATTAGTGGTTCAGAGTTTGGCTTGAGCCTATGCAGCATTAATGCGTTGTTCATAATTTATTAATATTGTTATTTAATTGCTCTATTGTTTTACCATTCTCAAATATTTTCTAAATGTTGTTTTTGCAAATGAGCCCTACTATGCCTTCTTTGTTACCCCATGCACCTGTATATTTATTATATGGCTTACTGAGTATTTCATATACCCACTGCTATCAACCATCAAATGCTACTTTAGTCAAAAGAAATGGTTTACATTGGAGAAGATGAAGTTAGAGGATCATGCTTATACCCTAGTTGAACTGTCTAGGAGCTAAAACATCGCTAGATCATTTTTCGCTGCTATTGTTTCTTCTGTGTGAGGACTAAATATCAGCATTTAATGTTTATATTTATATTGGATCTGTATATTGAATTGTCAATTTGTATATCTTAGCTGATTCCTAGATAAGGATTGAATATATAAATTAGTTCAAAAATTACTGGTGAATTTCCATATGTGGCATGCCATTAGTAAGCGTCATGCAGTCCCACTTGTCGAGAGGAAGCACAAGTCCATGGTAGACAAGTCAAGATGAAGCCCGAAGTTGTTGCCTTCATGGCTAGCAAAGTTGGTGAGAAACTTGAAGTGTAAGAGACAGGAACCATTTGTCACCACCACAAACATCATTGATTCTTCGCAAGAGAAATCAAACAATATTGTTATTGGTTCTACTCATGTCCATGCTTGCTCTTCCAATGTCTTCTATTTCCTTAAGATAGTCGGCATGATTATCAACGACAAGCACCATCATTATGAGAATAGGTGAGTTCTTTAGATATACATTCTACAAAATCAAATCGATGGTTGGAAAAGCAGCCATGGCAAAAGCTAAGTTGTCGTCGACGGAGATGGTGGCGATGCCATTGCCTACGCCGCAAGGTGACACTGCATGTGTTGATGGCTCCATGGCGCACCCAACTTGTAAAGACCAAAGAATATTGTGCACCGTTGGCTGCTAATGATAACAAGGCTACTTATATCTACTTTAGGTTATGTCAATTTTATCACTTTCCTTACCTTTGATACATAGAATAGCCTTTCTAACTAAATTGTCACTTGTTTATGTCATTTTTGGCTTTGCTCTCATATTTCTAATTTTACTCTGCATTAGATTTCTTTCCGTTTAATTGTTATCATGCACCATGGTTAGCTTTCCATGTTTTTTTAGCAGAGCATATAGCTTATGCATGAGCATGAACCAACTAAGTGCATCCCATGCGAGTATAGAATTTTATTTACTTCGGATTTCTCCAACTATTGCAGGTCATGGAGCGTTGAGTTTGTTATCTCTACTATACTAAAAGTAGAGTTTTCCTCCTTACATCCCCTACTCCCACTTCCCATGTGCGCAGTGTGTCTATCTGCTCCTTTCTACATCCACATGTGTAATCATTGCCTTATTTTAAAAAAATCTAGTTAAATCCAATGCTTATTATCCCTCTTAGCCCATTCTAATTGTATACTATTTATTTATTTTGTTTAGTTAAGTAGCTATAACTATGAGTGTGTAGAATGATTGTGTTGGCTTTTGTAGCTAAATTGTCTAATCCCAACTCAAGGTGAGATCCATTCCCTATTTCGCCCTCTCCTACACTTCACTTGACCTCGGTGCTCTCCTTCCCTTCCCTATTCGAGGATGCCACAATATTACTTGTTCTTCTTCATCTTCTCTGATGGTGTCAGGCGACTAGGTAAGAAGAAGAGAAAGATGTCCTTAAGTTATATGCTGTCGAGAAACAAGTCTCACTTAAGTTCAATACCGCCATGGACTCGATCTAGATCTATTTAAGATTATTGTGTATATTGATTTTTTTATGAGGGCACAGCTCTCAACTCTTCCGTGGCTCAAAAATTATGTGACCTAACGGACTATCTCCATCCCATAATAAATTTTATTTTTTATACGAATCTTAATATGTCTCTTAACAAAAACGACCATTGACTTGTGAGAAAGCGTCACTGTCGCATCGCAGTCACTCCTTCCAGCGGTCTTCTTCCTTTCGCTTTGTGGCACAGTGCAAGTAAATAGTCTCGCTCTCCTTCACTCACTGACACAGCGGGCCCACCCCACTCCACATTGTCTCCTACCTCGGTTTCCGCGCATAAAGAAGAAGCGAGCTCCCGCTTCCGCCGCCGCCGCCGTCCCAAAACTCCCCAAAACCCTCGTCGTCTTCTCGAGATCACTATTCACTAACCTCGGCTCGATCCCCTCTGCGCCTCCTCCTCCTCCTCGGGCCTAGGGTTCCAATGTCGAGCGGCGGCGATGACTACAAGCGGGAGGAGTCGGTGGCCCTCATGGTAATCGTCTCCCTGGCGGCGCTCTCCCTCTCCCTCGTGGCCGCCTTCGCCTACTACTGCTACATCACCCGCAAGGTCTCCCGCAGGCTCCATTCGCTCCACCTCCCCAAGCAGCGCTCCTCCTCGCCTCCTCCTCCCATGCCCCCGCCGCCCCCGCCGCCGCCTGCCGCGAATGTCCCGACGGCGCAGGGGAAGGAGAGCTCGTCCAGCAACTCCGCCAGCGACGGGGCGGCGGGGGCGGGGGCGGCCGTGGTCGGCGGGGAGAGGGGCGTGCGGGTGTTCAGCTACCGGCATCTGCACGCCGCGACGGGCGGGTTCGGCCGGGCCCACGTGGTGGGGCAGGGGAGCTTCGGGGCCGTCTACTGCGGGGTACTCCCCGACGGGAGGAAGGTCGCGGTCAAGCTCATGGATCGGCCCGGCAAGCAGGGGGAGGAGTTCGTATGGAGGTAAAAATCTTTGCATTTCGAATAATTAGCGGCAATTAAAATGCTGGTCTTTCTATGTTACTACTCCGTATGAGGTTGGGGCCCGGGACAAAATTTACCACCCGTTGCATATCTTGATGAAATTTTGGGGTCCAATAGAGATAATGAGACATTGCGGAGCTTGCTGAGCGAAATGGGGTTACTGTCATCTGTTGGGATTAGTTTTGGTTTGGCCTGTTGTCAAATATGTTTTCAAAAATGGATCGTTCGGTTTCTTGGTTTGGCATGCAGCTGTTTCTAACCACACATGTGGAGCTCTAATTACCTTTTTTTTATCGACTAAATGAGTTATGATCTTGCGACTGCTGGAATTTTAAGCTGTACTAGTCAAGTTTGAGTGGCTACAATGAGGCATTGGTGATCTTTTGTTAGGTGGAGCTGCTGAGTCGGCTTCAATCGCCTTATTTGTTGGGCTTGATTGGCCATTGTTCAGAGGGTGGACATCGGATGCTGGTGTATGAGTTCATGGCCAATGGGGGTCTCCAGGAGCATCCCTACCCGAATGGAGGTATGCACACCTTTTAACAGCCAATTATAACTAAAGTTGAATTTGATATTCTACTATGACCATTAGTCTGGTTTGATGTTGTTAGTGAAGTTCTGCCACCAAACTATGGAGCAAATTGACTGGGAACTATCCCTGAACTTAGTTGACTATTGTCTTTGGATGGGAAAACTGCAAAACACTTGTGATGCCGCAGCTAGAACAGGGGACCTAATTGAATTAATTGCTTTAGGACACACACTAGAGCTCTAGAAGTACTAGGGTGAGAACTTTATTATGCCCTGATACTTTGGAGGGAAGAAGAGGAGCAGCCGTAACTGTTATCTTGCTGAGGAAGCAAACTTACATCTGACTAAATGGACAGGAAATGAGATTCAAACAGAAAACAGAGGAATAGACATTCTAAATTTGCTGCTTATCACAGATCAGAAGACAAACAAATTGGGCAGTAGATTATTCATGTAATGTACCATGGGTTTTTTTATGACTAGACATCATGTTAGGATGCTCACTCATTATGAATTTATAATTCGCACTGCTTTTTGAGAATAATTTATTTCTTTTAATGCTAATGTAGGATATATTATTTGATGTTTACATATGTTCATGAAGATAAACTATTCTTTTGAAATGACACAGTTGGAAAAAGTTCTAATTGATGAATCTATCAAATCATCTATTTGAAAGTTACAATCTCAAAAGTGTCATGTGGGGCAAATAGTACCAGCGCCGGTCCCGTGTGAGAGACGCGGTCAGAAGTGTGCCAGGCGAGCCACGGTCAGCAACACAGTCACCACAAGCAGTTAAGAAAACTTTCAATTATGCCTAGAATGGAGATCTCTATCCCCGATATGTTAAGACTATTATGGAAACTTTCAATCATAAGGCAAGAGAAGATCATGTATGAGGCTGCAAAGGGCCAATCACAGCCTAGAGTTTAGGGATTTTCATTCCTAGTTTATTAGAGGCCAAGTGCCTATTTAATCCTTGTAATAAGCTCAATTGGAGGGCAAGCAAGAACAGATTGTTCTTCCCAATCTATCTTTTATCTCAATCTCATCTCCTTCACCATAGGGCGTCCAGGGGAACAACCCTACGCCATTACCGACCGAGGCTACAAACTCTGTAGTTGAGGTCCAGCTATCCTGATGCCCTTGACAACAGGCGATCCTCGTCCTACACCCTACCGCTAAACCCCACCGCGCTGCCGCCATCGCCCAATACCTCCGTGATGTCTGCCATGCCAAGGTCACCACCAAGCGATCTCGAGGCCCTCATCAAGTCCTTAGCCGAGACAGTCCAGACCCTGCAAGCGTCGGTCGAAGGCAACGCCAATGCAATCAAACTTCTGCAGGACCGCCTCGTCGACAAGTCATCATCGGGACGAAGGGTCCGACCATCGGCAAGCACCATAACAACCGGCCACCTCGTTTCCAAAAGATGAACTTCCCCGAGTTTGACGGCAAGTTCGATCCTCTTGTGTTCATTAACCGCTGTGAGTCTTACTTCCATCAGCAATGGATCGCCGAGGAGAAGGTCTAGATGGCCTTCTACAACCTCGAAGAGGGCGCCCAGATGTGGTTCATCAAAGTCCAGCAAGACGAGGGCACCCCACCAAGGTGCCGTTTCATTGAGCTGCTACATCTCCGATTCGGTCTACCCCTGCGCTCCAACCCCCTGGGCGAACTCATAGCCTGCAACCGCACAGGCTCTGTCGTTGACTAGCAGGACCATTTTGAGGCCTTTCTTCCTCGAGTGGGCGGGCTCATGAAAAAACAACAGGTGCAAATATTCACGGCGGGTCTGTAGCCACCACTTAGCCTCAACATCGAGATCCACAATCCACAGTCCCTGGCCTTCACTATGTGCCTCACCTGCAAACTGGAGTTGCGCGACCAGTGCACCATTGCCGCTGCTCCGGCTCCAGCGCCACCGCGCCAGCACAACCGAGGCCTCTTGCTGACACCCCCAGTCCGCTTGGTGCTACCGCCGCCACCCCCGACCAACACTACGGCGCTGGCAACGGTTTCTGTCGAAGGACGCTTGATTAAGCGTCTTTCCCAGACAAAGATGGAGGAGCGACACCACCTGGGACTCTGCTTCAACTGTGTCTGCCACGGATGATGAGGATGACATCGAATAGGTGGAGTCTGAGGAACCCGACCCCTAGATCTCCCTGCACGCCATCGCAGGGGTTCGCACCAGCGAGACAATGCATGTACAAATGTAGCTGGGTGGCATCTCTCTCCTCGCGCTACTCGACTCGGGCTCCACCCACAACTTCATCTCTGAGGAAGCTGTAGGCTGCACCACTCTGCAACTCCGTCCCCGGGGCAAGATGCTAGTCACGGTGGCCAACGGCGAGCGTGTGTCGTGTCCGAGCATGTACCATGGCACGCCCTTCACCATCAGCCATGAAGACTTCATAGCAGATTTCTTTGCGCTCCCCCTGGCGGGCTACGACGTTGTGCTCGACACACAGTGGCTAGCGTCCCTCGGCCTGATCTTGTGGGATTTCGGCGCCCTCACCATGTCCTTTTGGCGTTGGGATCACAAGGTCTACTGGCGGGGTATCGCGAGTTCAACCAGCCTAGCTCTACTGGCCTGCTCGGGCGACGACCGTATGACGGCCTTGCTCGGCGAGTTCGCCACCATCTTCGCCGAACCGATCGACATGCCGCCACCACGCTCTAGGGACCACTGCATCAACCTGGTTCCGAGGTCAGCGCCAGTGGTTGTGCGTCCCTATCGCTACCTTATCTCCCACAAAGACGAGTTGGAGCGCCGATGCTTCACCATGTTGTCCTAAGGGCTAATCCGGCGCAGCACTTGGCGTTTTCCTCGCTGGTCCTACTAGTCAAGGCCGACGGCACGTGGCGTTTGTGTGTCAACTACCGTACCCCCAATGCCATCACCATCAACGACACATTTCCCATCCCGGTGGTCGACGAACTTCTCGACGAGCCCCATGGCGCCCGCTTCTTCATCAAGCTAGACCTCCGCGCCGGTTACCACTAGGTCCGCATGAACACTGCCGATGTGGCCAAGATGGCGTTCTGAACACATGACGGCCTCTATGAGTTCCTGGTCATGCCGTTTAGGTTGTGCAATGCCCCGACCACCTTTCAGGCGCTCATGAATGACGTGCTGCGGCTGTTTCTTCGCCGCTTTGTGCTCATCTTCTTCGACGACATCTTGATCTTCAGCGACTCGTTGGCTGCTCATCTCCGTCATGTGCGTGCTATCCTTACTGTTCTCCAACAGCACCATCTCTTCGTCAAGCTATCCAAATGCACGTTCGGCGTCACCTCCATCACCTACCTCAACCACATCATCTCCGTTGCGGGCGTGGCCATGGACCCGACCAAGGTACAAGCCGTCTCTGACTAGCCACAACCGCGATCGGCGCACAGTCCGCGGGTTCCTTAGCCTGGCCTGGTACTACCACAAGTTCGTCAAGGATTACAGTACAATCGCCACGCCCCTGATGGCCCTCCTTTGCAAGGACGATTTCACATGGACAGAGGAGGCCACGAACGTGTTTCACATGCTAAAGACGGCCATCACCTCAGCACCGGTGCTCGCTTTGTCGTATTTCGCCCAGCCCTTCATCGTCGAGTGTGACGCTTCATCCTATAGGTTTGTGCCTATCCTCCTGTAGGGTCAGCATCCCGTCACCTAGTTCAGCTGACCGGTGGCGCCGCGACATCGTTCCCTAGCGGCATATGAAAGGGAGTTGATCAGGCTCATGCAAGCTATCCGCCACTAGAGGCCATACCTCTAGGGCCGATGTTTCTTGGTAAGGACTGACCATTTCAGTCTAAAATTGTTGTTGGATCAGCGCTTGGCCATGATTCCCCAACATCACTGGGTAGGCAAGCTCGTTGGCTTTGATTTCTCCATCAAGTACAAGGCTAGGAGTGCCAACACGGTGGCCAACGCCCTGTCCCCCAGCGACAAGGAGGCCTCGGTGCTCGCCATCTCAGGGCCCTAGTTCGACTTCATTGACTGTCTCTACCAAGCCTAGGACACGGAACCGGCATTGGTGGTGCTTCGGGACGAGCTCGCAGTGAACCAACGAGCGGCCCTGTGGTTCCTCATCGACGGCTTGGTAGCATTTGACGGCCGCCTCTACATTCCGCTGGCTTCGCCGCTACTCCACGAGCTGCTGGCCGCTGTTCATGATGACGGCCATGAAGGGGTGCAACACACACTGCATCACCTACGCTGCGACTTCTACTCGCCGAACCTCCGTGCGGTGGTCCAGTACTATATCCGCGCCTGTGCGACTTGCCAGCGCTACAAGACTGAGCACCTACACCTGGTGAGGCTGCTTATGCCGCTGCTTGTGCCTACGTCAGTGTGGACTGATATTGGGCTCGACTTCATCGAAGCTTTGCTGCGCGTGGGTGGGAAGTCGGTGATCCTCACAGTGGTTGATTGGTTCAGTAAGTACGGCCATTTCATTCCGCTAGCCCACCCATACTCGACGGAATCGGTGGCGTAGGCCTTCTTCACCGAGATCGTGCGTCGCCATGGCGTTCCCTGGTCCATGGTCTCGGACAAGGACCCAGTGTTCACCTCCATCTTTTGGCGGGAACTCATGCACTCGATAGGTGCGAAGCTGCACATGACGTCGCCCTTCCATCCCTAATCCGATGGCAAGATGAAGACTGCCAACAAGGTCATCGTCATGTACCTCCGCTGCCTCACCAGAGATTGCCCTCGCCAATGGCTGCACTGGTTGCTGTGGGTGAAATACATCTACAATACCGCCTTCTAGTCCGCCCTTAAGGACACGCCATTCCGGGTCGTCTATGGCCATGACCCCCTCTTCATCCGCTCCTATTAACATGGCGAGACATGTGTGGTAGCAGTGGCTAAAAGCATGGCGGATAGGGATGAGCTCCTTGCCAACGTCCGCTACCACCTCGAGCAGGCGCAGGCGATTTACAAGCGCCACTATGACAAGCACCACCACGAGGCTCGCTATGTTGTTGGCGATTGGGTGTGGCTGCGCCTCTATCATCGTGCCCCGACCTCCCTCCAGGTCCCGTCGAAGGGAAAACTCAAGCCTCTCTTCTACGGGTCGTACGGTGTCATTGAGCTCATTAATGACGTCACCTACCGACTCGAGCTTCCACCACACGTGCGCCTCCACAACGTCTTCCACATCGGTCTCCTGAAGAAGTTTGTTAGGATGCCACCGGCGGCACCGCTGCCCCTACCAGCGACCCACCACGGCGCCACGTTGCTAGAACCAAAGCGTGCCACTCACGCTCGCCTCGCTCGGGGTGTTTGCTGGGTGCTCATCCATTAGAAAGGGGAGCATGTGGCGTCAGCTACTTGGGAGGACATTGACATGTTCCATACCATTATCCATCCTTCTAGCTCGAGGACGAGTTGCTTGTCGAGGAGGTGAGAGATGTCATGTGGGGCAAACAGTACCAGCGTGAGAGGCGGTCAAAAGTGTGCTAGGTGTGCCGCAGTCAGCAGAACAGTCACCGCGGGCAGTTAAGGAAACTTTCAATCATATCTAGAATAGAGAAGATGTCTATCCCCGATATGTTAAGACTATTATGGAAACTTTCAATCATAAGGCAAGAGAAGATCATGCATGAGGCTGTAAAAGTGGTAGGGCCAATCACGGCCTAGAGTTTAGGGATTTTTATTCCCAATTTATTAGAGGCCAAGTGCCTGTTTAATCCTTGTAATAAGCTCAGTTGGAGGACAAGCAAAAACAGATTATTCTTTCCAATCTATCTTCTTCCTCTTAATCTTATCTCCTTTACCATAGGGTGTCCAGGGGAACAACCCCACATCATTACCGAGCGAGACTATGAACTCCGTAGTCGAGGTCCAACTACCCTAAACCCCAATGCCCTTGACAAAAAGAATCAGAGAGAATTTCAAAAAAAGAATTTATGTATTCATGTAAAGCTTTAGCTAATCTAGTGGCCTAGAGCTATAATATTTAAATATATTGCCTATGCTATTGTCTAAAGAAAGCACGCTGGCCTCTTACCAGTGTGAAATTTACTGAATTTAGTCTGTTTAATACTCCAGAAGAAAATTGGAACTAGCGCTGAAACAGGCCAGGTTTTAGGGCCTGCTTCTCTCTTCTAGACAAGAATTTGTAACTTATTCTATGGTGAACGTCTTCAATTTTAAAAATCTGGACTTTGTTCCACAAAAAAGGAAGCAAAGCCTTATAATATTGTAAAGTCGGGCAACTGGCCTTTTTTGAGAGAACACCACAATTATTTTTCGTCCTTACAATTGATCTTTTAATCCATTGAGCGTTTTGTTTATATGGCCTGCCACCAAGTTAGGAACTTGTGATACTTTTTAAATGTTATGGTTTGGAAAACAAATGAAGTCAAATTCACTAGCAAATTGCAGTCATCATATACAGTGTGTTCTTGTTTTGTTGGTATACATTGATACTGCTTCAAGTCATTATGTGTGCAGGTAGTTGGCATTTTTAGAAATTACAGATTGCCACAGTTCAATTCATTTGGTTGATATGAAAATATAAAGTTGTTTAAAATCTCTTCTTGCCATTTACTGTAGCGTATATCTTTCTACTGGCGCTATCCATTGAGCCAATTTTTTCTTGCCAGCTGATATCCTACAAAGCTGCTATTGTAGGTTCCAGTGGTGGCATCTCAAAATTGGATTGGCCGACTAGAATGTGAATAGCACTTGAAGCAGCAAAAGGCCTGGAATATCTTCATGAGCAGTTACTCCACCTGTTATACACAGAGATTTCAAGAGCAGCAATATTCTACTGGACAAGGATTTCCGTGCAAGAGTATTAGATTTTGGTTTGGCCAAGCTTGGATCTGATAGAGCTGGTGGTCACGTATCAACTCGAGTTCTTGGCATGAAAGGTTATGTTTCACCAAAGTAAGACCAAATTCCTTGGGTTTGTTGTCATTTTGACAATTTTTTGACAAGGACTTCTGAACCCATCGTGCAGGAACTTGAGTTTGATACTGATATGTTCAAGGAAAAAGTCTACTTAATCCCTTGAATTATTCGGGTTGGTCCACTTAACCCCTTGAAGTATGAAATCGGGTATTCTATGTAGAGAAATAATCCTTGCCTGCCTAATTTTAGTGATTTACTTTCTTTAGTCTCTCTAGATTTGTTTAGGTAACTTTCGATTGTGTGATCGGTCGGTTAGGGCGGCTATTATCTGCTGCCTTGTAATCGTGTATATAAGCTAAGAAATAGACCTCGAAGAGGTCACTAATTCAACAGCAAACCAACAATACCGTGTACCTCTGTGTTCGCGTGAGTTTCTTGTGCGTGTTGGTTGTGATCTCGCCGACAATGTGAGAGTTGTTTCTCTGGCGAGGTTCTAACAATTGGCATCGGAGCTAGGTTCGTCCAAGGTCTGAAGATGTCAGGGAAGAAGGCCGGCGACAGCACCTCGACGGAGAGCGTCGTGATCCAACAGGTGATTCGTGAGGTAGGCAGTGGGAGTAGCTACCGTTCTCACCAAGACCAATTACTCTGATTGGGTGCTCCTGATGAAGGTGAAGTTGAAGGCTAGAGCCCTCTGGAGCGTCATCGAGAATGGCGGAGCCGATGTGCAAGAGGAGATGATGGCGCTCGACGCCTTGTGCGGAGCGGTACCATTGGAGATGGTGCCGTCGATCGCCAAGGAGACGGCCAAGGAGGCGTGGGACGCGATCGCGATCATGAGAGTCGGGGATGATCGCGTGAAGAAATCAACAGCGCAGCAGCTGCGCCGGAAGTTCGATCTCGCCACGTTCGACGACGGTGAGACCGTCGAGGACTACGCGCTGCGCCTAGAAGGCATGGCAGCGCACCTCGCCACGCTTGACGCGGAGGTAAAGAAGCTGAGATCGTGGTGAAGATCCTACTCAGCCTGTCGCCTCGCTACAAGCAGATCGCAATCGTGATCAAGACGCTGCTCGACATCTTGACCATGTCGGTCGCCGATCTCACAGGGCGGCTGAAGGAGGCGGAGGAGGCATTCAAGGAAGCGCCAACATCGCTGCAGCACGAAGGGAAGCTGTACCTCACGGAGGAGGGATGGGATGCGCGGCAGAAGAAGCGCGAGGCGGAGAACAACTCTGGCGGCGGTGCAAGAGGCGGCGGCTCGGGCAAAGCAGGAGACAGGCGCGGACGCGGACGCAGACGTGGGCGCGACAGCTCGTCTGGTGGGCCATCAAATTCAAATAAGACCACCGGCGACGAATGCCAGCGGTGCGGGAAGCTGGGCCACTGGGCTCGCGAGTGCCACTCGAAGCCCAAAAGGGAGCAGGCCCACGTGACGTAGGATGAAGACGAGGCCTCCCTCCTATTTGTGAAGTTATCCCTAACTCTATCCACAACGCCGCCGGCAAAATCCCCAAGCGCATTGCCGGCTAGGTCGCTGACACCTTCCTCATCAGAGGAGATTCTACTCTTGCGGGCCGATGTGGTGCTGCAAGGAGTGGAGCAGCAGCAGGACAACGGCGGATTCGTGGCGGCATCCACAAAATCTGCTATCCAGATCGAGATCCGGGAGGAGGTGTTCGCCCACCTTGAGGATGAGAAGGAGCGTGATGCCGGGACCTGGGTCCTGGACTTCGGAGCAACAAACCACAGGTCCGGGTCTCGGGTGGCGTTCACGAAGCTTGACACGGCGGTGCTCAGCACCGTACGCTTTGGCGACGACTCGGTGGCACGGATCGAGGGCCGGGGGACTGTCGTGTTCGTCTGCAGGAACGGTGAGCTCCGGTCGCTCTCCGGGGTCTACTACATCCCCCGGCTGACGACCAACATCGTGAGCCTCGGGCAACTCAACGAGGTAGGCTACAAGATCGACATCCACTACGGCGTGATGACGATCAGGGAGCCCGGCGGTAGGCTTCTGGTGAAGGTGAAGTGCGAGGTGAACCGGTTGTATCTGCTCCACATCAAGCTCGCACAACCAACCTGTTTGGCGGTGCGTGGCCGCGGCGACGAGGTGGTGTGGCGTTGGCATGAGCGCTTTGGCCATATCAACATGGCGGCGCTGAGGAAGCTGCCGTGGGAGGAGCTGGTGCGCGGACTGCCGGAGATCGGGCAGGTCGACCAGCTATGCGAGGCGTGCCAGACCAGCAAGCAGAGGAGAACCTCGTTCCTGGCGCAGGCGGAGCAGCGCCTAGAGCTGGTGCACGGTGACCTATGTGGACCGATCACGCCGGCAATGCCCAGAGGTAACAAGTACTTCCTGTTGTTGGTCGACGATCTCAGCAGATACATGTGGGTAGCCGCGATTCCTTCAAAGGATCATGCTGCGGCTGCCATCAAGGAGATACAGGCCCAGGCGGAAGGCGAGTCGGGTGTCAAGCTGAAGGTTTTTCGGATGGATCGTGGAGGAGAGTTCTCTGCAGCAGAGTTCACAGAGTACTGCATTGCCGAAGGTGTGCAATGGCAGTACACGGCGCCTTACAGTCCGCAGCAAAATGGAGTCATTGAGCGACGGAACGACACCGTGGTGTCAACGGCGAGAAGCATGCTCAAAGCGAAGGGACTTCTCGACTGGTTTTAGGGTGAGGTGATGGTGGCCGCCGTGTACATTCTGAATCGGTGCCCGACGAAGAGCGTGGACGGCATGACGCCATTCGAAGCATGGCACGGGAAGAAGCCGGCGGTGCATCACCTGAGGACGTTTGGCTGTATCGTCTATGTCCGGAACACAACACCACATCTGAAGAAGCTTGATGACCGTGGCCGCAAGATGATCTTCGTCGGCTACGAGCGGGGCTTCAAGGCGTACCGCGCATATGATCCAGTCACAAAGCGCATCCATGTGACGCACGACGTGGTGTTTGACGAGCAAGCCCAGTGGGACTAGGGCACAGGCGGCGACGACAGCGAGCCAAGCGGTGGCAACGACGCGTTCACGGTGGAGTACACCACTGTTGGACACGCCGCGCCAGACGGCGATGACGCCGTCGAGGCGCCTGCAGGAGAAACGCCGGGAGAGCAGCCACCGCATCTTGGCATGGATGGTGGCAAGGAGGAGCCCGATTTGCCAAGCAGCGTCGACGACGACAACCTCGATGCCGACCACGACAAAGATGCACCTCTTCGGTACCGTAGCATCAACGACATCGTCCGGCAGGCTGGCTTCGCACCACACGCGCTCATTGCAGAGGAGCTGCACGCAGTGAGCGTTAATGAGCCGGCCTCATTCGCTGAGGCGCAGCGGAGCCCTAGATGGAGAAAGGCGATGGTGGAAGAAATGGAGTCCATTGAGGAGAATGGCACATGGTGCCTCGCCGACCTCCCACCCGGCCGTAAGGCAATCGGTGTGAAGTGGGTGTTCAAGGTAAAGAGAGACGAGCGTGGGGCAATGTCCAAGCACAAGGCACGTCTGGTGGTGAAGGGCTACGCACAGCGACACGGCATCGACTACGACGAGGTGTTCGCACCGGTGGCCAGGCTCGACTCAGTGCGCCTGCTCATCGCTCTTGCGGCGCACGAGGGATGGGAGGTGCACCATATGGACGTGAAGTCGGCGTTTTTGAATGGCAACCTACAAGAGGAGGTTTACGTCGAACAGCTAATCGGTTTTGTCATTGCCGGGAAGGAGCACAAGGTGTTCAAACTGAAGAAGGCTCTGTATGGGCTGCATCAAGCGCCGAGGGCCTGGAACGCAAAGCTGCACGATACGATGTTGTTGTTTGGTTTTGAGAGGTGTCCGTCTGAGGCAGCAATCTATGTAAGAGAAGCGGCAATGCGCAGCTGGTGGTCGGTGTGTACGCTGATGATCTAGTGATCACCAGGGCCAGCTGCAGCGACATCAAGTTTTTCAAGAAGGAGATGAGCAGCGCGTTCAAGATGAGTGATCTCGGTCTACTTCGCTACTACCTCGGCATTGAAGTGAAGCAGGAACCGAGTGGGATTTCTCTTAACCAAGGGGGCGTATGCACTGAAGATCTTGGAGAAGAGTGGCATGGCTGGATGCAATTCAAGCCAAGTGCCTATGGAGACATGTCTAAAGCTGAGCAAGCTAAGTTCGGAGCCGCTCGTGGACGCTACTGCATACCAGAGCATCGTTGGAAGCTTAAGGTATCTCGTAAACACTTGCCCCGGCCTTGCTTTTGCTGTTGGATACGTGAGTCGTTTTCTGGAGGAGCCAAGGGAGGACCATCTTGCTGCGGTCAAGCAAATTCTTCGGTACATAGCAGGGACAAGCAACTGGGGGCTCTGGTATGGCAAGAAGGAGGAAGATCAGATGCTGCTAACAGGTTTTAGCGATACTGATTATGCAGGAGATGTTGATGCTAGAAAAAGCACAACCGGGATAATCTTTTTCCTGGCCAATAGCCCTGTCAGTTGGCAGTCAATGAAACAGAGAGTAGTGGCCCAATCTAGCTGCGAGGCAGAGTATATCGCAGCTGCGAATGCCGCTTGCCAAGCATTGTGGCTCAGTCGGGTGTTAGCTGAAGTGCAGGGAACAACACCGAGTGTGCCAATGCTGAGGGTGGACAATAAGTCCACAATTGCTTTGATCAAAAACCCAGTACTCCACGGACAGAGCAAACACATAGAAGTCAAATACCATGTCCGGGAGTCTGCTGAAAATGGTCTGATCAATGTCGAGTTCATCAGGAGCGAAGAACAACTAGGCGACATTCTTACGAAGCCGCTTGGTAAGACCAAGTTCCATGAGCTAAGATCAAAGATCGGCGTGATCAATGATGAGCATGGCAAGGCTTAGGAGGAGATTGTAGAGAATAATCCTTGCTTGCCTAATTTTAGTGATTTACTTTCTTTAGTCTCTCTAGATTTATTTAGATAACTTTCGATTGTGTGATCGGTCGGTTAGGAAGGCTATTATCTGCTGCCTTGTAATCGTGTATATAAGCTAAGGAATAGACCCCGAAGAGGTCACCAATTCAACGCAAACCAACAATACCGTATACCTCTGTGTTCGCGTGAGTTTCTTGTGCGTGTGTTGGTCATGATCTCGCCGACAACGTGAGAGTTGTTTCTCTGGCGAGGTTCTAACATTCTACCTCCTAAAATATTCAAACCAGTTTAAATAACCCCCTAGAGTGGTTTTGTCCATGTGGGCGATGACGTGGCAATGGTATTGCTTACGTTGTAGGTGATATTGCTTATGTGGCGCACACATTAGTCAATTTGATCTAAGTTGATCTAACCAATTCATTCCTCTCACTAAAAGGCAAGCCCGAGAATTACATAGTGGCATCAATGCGCCTATTTTCCAACCTGTTACGCTTGTTAAAAAGTATTTAACACACTTCGTTGTTATGTTATTATCCACATCATAGTCTACATGGTCAAAACCATTTATAAAACCATTCTAGGGGGTTATTTAAACCGGTTTGAATATTTCAAGGGGGTAAATATCTGGTTTGATATTTCAGGGGGTTAAGTGGATCAACTTTAATACTTTAGGGGGTTAAGTAGACTTTTTCCTATGTTCAATTCTTTTTCCATTGTACGGTTTGACAATTTGAATCAAGTGTTGAACTGACTACATTGTCTCTAATGTGGCATGCGCTGCACAATCTCTGTAGATATGCTTTGACTGTGCATATGACTATTAAATCAGATGTCTATAGTTACGGTGTTGTACTTCTAGAGTTGCTTACCGGCAGGGTGCCAGTTGATATGAAGAAGCCTCCAGGAGAAGGTGTTCTAGTTAACTGGGTAAGAACATTAACCGACCATCACAGAGATGCTTGTTGATGTATCTTTACTTTGAACTGTTTTTGTTAAACCATCTGGAAGTATAACATTAATACTACTGTTTAGTTCTTAGTCTCAATAAAGTAATGGAACACTTAGTCCTTCAGTTGCAAAAGTTGGAGGTGCTTTCCGAGTGTGGGACCAGTATGTACTAATGTACATTAGTACATGTGCTTCAACTCCTCTAAAAATGTACCATGCACTACAATTGTCTCTGCATCGTTATGCCTGTTATTTTCTTATGCTGGAGTCATGTTATAGCTTAATTAGGATCCATCTGCATCTCTTGTTCTACTAGGTAGGAAATAGTCCCATTTTATGATTTATCTTCAAAAATAATATCTGAAGATTGCGTATATCTGACCTGTCGCTAATTGCATTGATGCAGGCGTTACCTATGCTCACAGACCGAGAGAAAGTTGTGCAGATCTTGGATCCAGCACTGGAGGGTCAAAATTCATTGAAAGATGCTGTCCAAGTGGCTGCTATTGCTGCCATGTGTGTTCAACAAGAGGCTGACTATAGGCCACTAATGGCTGATGTAGTTCAATCGTTGGCTCCACTTGTCAAGAATCGTTCTACTCCAATGACGTGCAACCCTGGTGTCCAAGCGTAGAAGCCACTTGGTGAAGGGGAAGCTGAGTACTTAGTCTGCAGGTTGGTACTTGTCTTTTCTTGAATTTTTCATCTACATCTAACAAATACTGCTGAGATTACGGGATCAGTATGCTCCTTAACTTCATTCTCTTCCTCTGCCAGTGAATCCTGCTTTTGCAAGGTGAATCATAAGCAGGTACATTTAGAATTCAAGCATTAATTTAGTTCCATGGACCAGAAAGCTAGTTTCAGTTTGAAGCGAAGTTCTCTAGTCATGTGCAATTAGTGAATCATGTTAGCTGCAATTAGTGAATTATGTTAGGTGGTTAGGCTTAGTACTTATGGTTGTGCCCTGTGGGAATTATCAGAGTTTTGTTTCGAGCTGGCAGAATTGCAATGTACTGCTGAATTTTCTTTTGTATTGTCAATTATGTTAGGTGTCTTAGGAGATCCATGTTCGTTGTCTTAATTCTGTCCTAATACATTGGTCTCATCAGGCCTATAAACATCAGCAGTGTATCTTGTATATGTATGTAGTACGATTCTGAAACTTATAAAAACAAACAATTGCTATCTGATCATTTGCATGCATTTCCTTTCTTGATTTCTTGAAGCTTCCAGCTCATACTTCCGAGCAGCAGCAAATTTCTTATTTTTGTAGTATGTGACAAAAAAGTTCTAAAAAAACAATGAGGAAATAATGTTCAGGTGCGTGTCAAGTTTCCAACATCAAACTATTGTGCAAGCTGTAATTTGAGACAATGTTTAATGTTTATGTTTTCTCTTTCATATATGGAAAGGGCACATGATTAATGTTGTTGATGACCCAAGGAAGATTATTGACGGTACATCATATTTTTGGCCTTTTGTAAATCAGCTACAAGAATCAGAAAGTGTTATGGACGGTTGATCAGTTAGTTGTGAATTATGAATTATGAATGCCCAAACCTGCACTGAAGTTTCTGATGAAGTTGCATATGCATTGCTGTCCAGAAAAGGTGGTGGACTTCGGCCCACCAGATTGGATGATGGAATTATTTGCACTCTACAAAACGAAAGTAGTAGTATGCCCTCGTTTGTAACTTGCGAAGTTCATAGGCATCGAATATTAGTGGAAACAATTCTGTTTCTCGAGGGTTCCATTTTATTTACATTCGTACTGATTTGCACGTAGTTTAAGATTTATAAACTTAAAAAACTGGAATAGTACAGCAGGTCTTTGCCCTATTCTCAACTAAAATTTGAACACAAGATTATTTTTTTAAAAAAAAGATTCTAATTAAGACCTACCTCCTATAGTATTTTCCTAAGACATCGCCTTCAGACTAAAGTGATTTGCATGAATTTACCTAAAATTTTGGTTTGCACTGGAGAAACATATTGCCTGTCCTAGTAACTCTACCATGTGGATTCAGTACACGATGAAAACACACAAAGCACAAGTGCCACGGTATCTGAATATTCTCAAGAGGCAAACACCAATGTGAGCTCACTTTCAGAAAGCAAAGCATGTTTCATCCTCCTGTTGCTTCTCACAACAAATTTATCTGTTTATTTATTTTTGTTCAGCGAAAGCTATCCAGATTCCAGATCTCGTCGCTGACCAGCAAGCACATGGCATGGCTATATGGGCCAGGTGGGAGAGATTCTCGTCGTTTCAGGAAGAATCCAACTCCAGCAGGTCCCTCTAATTTTACTCCTACTTTCAACCGAAACGATGGTAATACCTTCAATCCGTTTTAAACCTAACCCTTGTGTTCCCAAGGGCTAAAGGGCTATACTTTCAAGCTTGGATCCGTTTGAATGCCCATTAAAAGAGAGAAGTTTGCTAGAATTATTAGAATAATTTCAATAAAACTATATGATTACTCTTATTCATGCTTTTGGGATTGAGACTAAATATCATGTCTTTTACTGATAGACTAAATCAACCATGTTTTCTAGATTGCACCCATCACTTATATGACAATATCACATCACAATCTCCTTTCAACCTATTTTATTTATTAATCAACCAACAAACAAAACTAATTTATTTCATTTATCACCCCAAACATTATTTTTCTTTTCTAGTTCACATATAGAACACACTAAAACTTTTCTACACCAGTGTTTATCACCACTACTTTAATGAAAAACGTGTAATGATTTTATAAAAATATGCTTGAGCTATCCGGACATATCACAAGTTTTCACTATTTTACAATTTCTACTCTGACCTCCCTAAAAAAAAATCACCAGTTCAACAACAAAAAGTCATTCCTTAAAAAATAGAACATTCAACCATATTGTTAATTCTAACAATAAAGCTACCTCTGTGTGAAACAAAAAAAAACCACAATCAATATTGTATTTTTTTGAGCATCTAAAAAGGTGAAAAAAAAGGCAACCATTTCCACCATACCACATGACAGCCTCATGCATGTGGTGCACCTAGCAATTCGTTCCCCCTGTCTTTCTCCCCTAATCTAATCCACCTCCCCACTAATCCACCAGCTGTGTACACTGCAGCAGCTGCTAACCACTCTCACTAAAAACTAGTCATAGCAGTAGTAACAGCAGCAGCAGCAGCACTCACCTTCTTCTTGGTCATCGCCATCGTACTCCTCCGTTCTCTCCTCCCCCTCCCTGGTCAAAGGCATAGACCATTCCAGCACCCATCCCAGTATAAGCCAAAGCCAAGCCAAGCCAGAGGAGGAGGAGGAGCAGGTGGTGGTGTAGGTTTGTGTACACCTAGCTTGTGCAGTGCCATACACGCACCTGCAGCGTCCAGCTAGCCACATGGAGCAGCCGCCGCCGGAGCCGATGCTGCTCGATGCGCAGCCGCCCGCCGCGGTCGCCTGCGAGAAGGTATGTGGCCGCCGGCCTGCCAAGGCCGGATATTGGCCGGCGGATCCGTGCTGGGTGGGATACCTGGTTGTGTGTGTTTCTTGGCTGTGCTCTGTGTGTGTGTGCTAATTAGTGTTCTTGGGTTGGTTTCTGGTGGAGCAGAAGCCGCAGCAGGATGGGGAGGCGCCGTATGCGGAGGGGAATGATGCGGTGACCGGGCACATCATCTCCACCACCATCGGCGGCAAGAACGGCGAGCCGAAGCGGGTGAGTGAGAGGAGCGTTCCCCTTTGTTGTTATTCTTGGTTCCATTTCTTGAGCTGGAGTGAAATGCTGCCTTGTAGCGGTTTCTTGGAGGCGAGTTGACGACCAGTTCTTGATTTAGGAAGGCGTTCCATGCGTGTTGCAGCTAGTTTCTTAGCGCCCTGTAGTGATTTTGGTGGTGCGAAAGTCATTGGCTTTGAGAGAGGCATGTCGATTAGTGGTCAGATTTGGCTAAAGAAGCAAACTGGTCGATATCAGCCAATTTATTTACCATTAGTTGTTTACGTTCTTGTATTAATGTAAGATCTGTTGCAAGTAGGGCCTGTTTGGTGCTCAGTTCTGGTGATTTATAAGGGAAACGTTGGATGAGTCGGATTAGATTCTTGCGAACAATTGTGCTCAGTTTTGATGTACAGCCCCCTTATATGACATCTTAAGTTGGTTATTTTGTGCTTGATTTTCAGACAATTAGCTACATGGCGGAGCGTGTTGTGGGCACTGGTTCTTTTGGTATCGTCTTTCAGGTGATTCATCTTTCATAAAGTTGTTGTTTCTTTCTTCTCGTGTTTTTGACTTGTTGGTCTGATGTTTAGCTTGCTGGTTCCATATGTAGGCTAAATGCTTGGAGACGGGAGAGACAGTGGCCATTAAGAAGGTATTGCAGGACCGACGCTACAAGAACCGTGAGCTTCAGCTTATGCGCGCCATGGACCATCCCAATGTCATCTCCCTGAAGCATTGCTTCTTCTCAACCACAAGTAGGGATGAGCTGTTCCTCAATCTTGTCATGGAATATGTTCCAGAAACACTCTACCGTGTGCTTAAGCACTACAGCAACACCAATCACCGGATGCCACTTATCTATGTCAAGCTTTACATGTATTAGGTTTGTGGGTTGCTAGTCAATAATAATTTTGAAATGCCTGCTGCTTATGTGCTCCTTCTAAGTCTATTCTACATTGGTGGCAGTTATTTAGAGGGCTTGTGTACATTCATACCGTTCCAGGAGTTTGTCATAGGGATGTGAAGCCACAAAATGTTTTGGTATGTATTCATGAACATATTACTCTGCTACCATGAAATGGCTTTTGGTTATTGGTTCTGAATTGGTCTCTCTTTGCTTGCAATACAGGTGGATCCTCTAACTCACCAAGTCAAACTCTGTGACTTTGGGAGCGCAAAAGCGCTGGTATGTTGGCTTTTTTACCCTAAAGTTCTGCAATACATACACATTACTTTAGACCATTCTTGCTGTAGGACTAGTCTGTGCCATGGAACTTGAGTTAGCATGATGACCTGTGCTGTTTTGAATATTTCTTACCATTTTGTGTTAAATTGGAGCCAGTCCTGTGTTACAGAATCGTTCAAAGAACTCTGATATACTTGCTGAATAAAGCTAATAAATGTTCAACTTCATGAAGTTTATTTGACTAGATGCTGTTGATATCTTTTTTTTATCTTTCTTCCTCATTCATATGCCTGAAGGAAGGGTCATGGAAATCAATTCATTAATTCAGTTTTGTACCTGTTTGCCTCACACAATTGATTACTGAATTTAAAATTCTAGATGTTTGCTCCTACTGTACTTCAATAATTTTGATCTTATGCTCATTCATTAATTTTACTGTTCTGTCAGATCGCGGGTGAACCCAATATATCATACATATGCTCTCGCTACTACCGTGCTCCAGAGCTCATATTTGGTGCAACTGAATATACTACATCAATAGATATATGGTCAGCTGGGTGTGTTCTTGCAGAGCTGCTCCTTGGTCAGGTTGGTTTCTTTTTTCTTGTGGTTGACAGATTTGCAAACCTTTGGTTCCGTTGTTTAAGCATGATGTCACTGCTGTTGCTGTAATTTTGATTATCTTATATTTGCTTTTGCTAGCCATTGTTTCCAGGGGAGAGCGCAGTTGATCAACTTGTAGAGATAATAAAGGTACTGCAAGACATGCCATGCAGTTCTCTTTTCCCTTCTACTATTGAGTATGGACAACTGGACATCTTCTTTAACCTTGTATGATATTCTTTCAGGTTCTTGGTACACCAACCCGTGAGGAAATACGTTGCATGAACCCAAACTATACAGAGTTTAGGTTTCCGCAGATAAAACCTCACCCGTGGCACAAGGTAAGCATGCAATCTTATGCAGCTGTTCAGTCATATATCACGTCATCTTTTGTGGCTTTCTGGACAACTATGAAAATGTAGCTGGCTCACTTGCAACAATAGATTCTAGATCTAAAGTGATTGATACGAATATATACTGCAATACTATTTTAAGCTGGACACCAGATATCTTTACAATGCAATGTGTAAATAAGGAGGTGCATACAGGTACTGATTTCTCTAGCTTCTGTGTAGGTTTTCCACAAGAGGATGCCTCCTGAAGCAATAGACCTCACTTCACGCCTTCTTCAATATTCACCAAGTCTCCGCTGCACTGCTGTGAGTATATTCTTACAGTAATTTTAAATTGCAGAACAGTAGAAAACAGATAAGAATGTCTTCTAGAGGCAAGCAGACTTGGATATTCATATTTTTGTTATGCAAGTTTGCCTACTGTAGCTGGTCATATGAGCTGTTACTTTTCACCCTTTAAGAGTTGCACAAAATTTAAAGCATAAATCAAGGAATTTTCGTAATCACATTGCCCTCCAAGTGCTCTTTGGTTTGCGCAACTCCTGAAATGGTGTGGAGTGTAGAAGCGCTCCTTGTTTCTTTCTTTTTTGTAAAAAGAAAACATGATGTTAGGCTTTTCTTTTTTCTAAAGTAGATTGATGAATGCTAGTCTTCACTAACTTTGGTTTTAGTTGGGCATGGTAATTATGGTTATGGTCTTCAGTGGTCCATAACACATCAATGTTGGGTGGATGATGGTTGTCTCACGTTTAGTTGTTATTTAGCACAATTGCAATAGCTAGATGACAACTTAATATTGATTTATTTCTGATGTGCTTATTCATTTGAATATCTTTATGCAGCTTGATGCATGTGCACATCCTTTCTTTGATGAGCTGCGGGAACCAAATGCACGCTTGCCAAATGGACGCCCATTTCCAGCACTATTCAACTTCAAACACGAAGTAAGTGGATCAGACAAAACATAATCTGCTTTAATCAACATCAGATTTTGGTATCCATGGTGAAAATGTATGCTCTCCATGGTATTGTGCTCATTTGTGTTGCATTTTGGTCTACAGCTAGCAAATTCTTCACCAGAGCTCATCAGCAGGCTCATACCAGAACATGTTCGACGGCAAGCTTGGCACAACTTCTTCAATACTGGGAGCTAAATACACACCATCATGCTCAACCTCATGTCGGATTGTTTTTGTGGAGCTGGTGAAGTTTACATGAATGTCAAGTCGGATTATTCCTCAGATCCCACAAAAAAAAAGATGATTCCTCAGATGATATGCAAATACTTCGTTGGAAGCCCCATTGAAGCATCGAAGAACAACATTGTAAATCACCTGACGGTAGCAAAACGGGATCAGCCGGTATGATGGAGACTAAGAACACCGAAATGTTTAGATCCATGACTGAGTTTTCTTTAATTTGTTTGCCCAACTGTAACAGAGTATAGTTCCCTAATGATGTAGGCGTAGTTGTAACATGTAAACTGCCCCTGTTTTTGTTCCTATTCCATGATGTAAATGCCACCATGCCTCTGATGAAAAACTCTCTTCATAGCCTCATTCCTTTGGTTAACGGTTTCAGTGATCCTGGATTACCCTTAATTTCACGCAAGGAACCAATCTAGGAGGGCACAGTGCTGCACTGAAAGACATGTTTGCATTTTTTTCGCGAAAGATTGCAGCAACAGCAGGCTGATCATCGAGGTTACGTAGCTAAAGACTGAAGGTATGCTCAATGATTGTCCTGTCTATACATGGCGCTGGCGGCGAAGTTTCTATCCAGCCGCCTCTATATGCATTATCCACTTGTCGCAGGATAGTCATGGTCACGGCACTATTTGAAAGCACATAATTTCACCTAAAATGAAACGTTTCAGCCTGTGCATTTCCCCTGTTGAAACAATGTTATTATATTGACCTCCCTTCTCAATGACATCCGAGTTGCCGTTTCTTCTATTTTTGTTTTGTCCTTTGCGTAGTACACAAATCAGATCATGGCCCGTTTAGATTAGAGAGCTTCTGCCAACTAAAACTTTTTCTATGATCCTAAAAAATAAAATGTTTTCTCGAACAGTTCAAATTCTCACTTGTGGACTACAGAAAGTGAACTCGAAGTTAGAAGCTCCAGCTCTCTAAACCTGTAGTTGTAGAATATATGGAATAAACTCGAATTCAGAAACTGAAAAATATAGCCTTTTTCCAAATTCTCGCCATATTTCAGCTCCTAAACAGAATCTATATCTTCAATCAAGAGAGAACAACGTAAAAAGCTAGCAATGATATATAAATATAAGTACACCCTTCATCCTATTGGTTAGAGTTTCTAAGATGACTTATTTTAATCTCTTTTTTCTCTTAAGTTTTTAACTTTTATAAAAGGGCTAGATAAAAAAACCCTTAAATTTTAAGCATAACATTCTAGTCACACAAGCAAATTAGTGTCTATTGCTAACGGCGTAAGGGCGGCTGCATATGGTTACCATGTCTAAGTTCGCTTCTTAAACACACGTCCTGTTAAAATTTGTGTCGAATATATGATAAAGTTTGTTTAGTATGATTTGACTAAAAATAATTATAAGTCTTAGGGTACGAAAAGAGTTGAGTCAAGGCCTTATAAGTTTGTGTCTATGTGTCATTCATATCTCTTACAACTAATTTCACACTACTAATATGGATTTCAGTGTATATTTGACAACAAATAGATGAATGGACAAATAAATCTACGAAACATACTAATGTTTATATTTAAAAAGCAATTATATGGCACTATCAATAATACTAAAAATAAGGTTCTCACTTTATGGTACAAAGCAGCGCTGGCGCCACGTGACACAATCCTAGGTCCCACCAAAAAGAGGACCATGTCACCTCTAGGGGCTTGGGAATAAGCGGGGCCAAAAGTTAGGTGCTTAGGGTTCGGTTGTGTTACCCTAAGCATCAATCATGGCCCCATCTGACCACTCCCAACAAGAGGTCCCATGTAGCTCGTCCCTGGGTACTCACGGTCAGCAAAATACCATGGAGAAATGCTCGGGAACCAAATGGCATCTAGCGCATTAAATGCATTGGAGCAGGGCACATGATCCTACTAGGTTCTTCACGTGCCTTTTTAAGAAATGATGGCTTGATCAGCTACCGCACACTTTGACGCGTAGCGTGTTAGGTGGGATAGGTCACACTACCTGTCCCTCAAAGGACAAGCATGTGTTGTTAGACTATATGGCTGTCAGACGGTATAGGCCATGCCAAGTTACATGTCTCATCTTATCATTTCGTGTCTACTATGCTTAGCTAGACACTGACACATGAGGCTGCCAGGTGATAGTAACAACTGATCTACTATCTACCATGCCTCACATGTACCACAATGGTTTCATAGTTACGCTACAAGGGTGCCACAACACCAAGCAAAGAAAGCAAAAGGAAAAGTGCAAAAGTCAATGGAGAATATCACTGAGCCTACACAACACGCTTAATAGGGTGTGCCTGCCATCATAGCCTAACCATGCACTCGTTGTAATCATATTGTAAATCGTGGCGTGACATTCGTCCCCATTCTATAATTCAGTCACTATGAATATACACGTAGGATCAAATATGTGTTAGAGAGGATGAATAGAAATCATATTAAACAAGGTTAAATTGAAGCTTTTAAAACTTAAACAAATAACAAACAAATAACAAATGAAAAGTAAATTGTGAGAAAAGTAATGGAAAGGGAGATAACACAAACTAGTTATTCCTCAGATATCGAAAATCGATAATCACCACTAATCTGATTGGAGAGTGTCCAAAGTTGATTCCTTTTCACTCCGTAAGGTGAATCCAAACCTTTCGCAAACACTACGGACGACGGGAGTTGTTACGTACCGCCCGGACCCACTTTCCCCGACATGTGCACTGCGCCGAACATCGCCTCCATGTCATAGGTCAACTTCTTTCTTGGCTTAGCTTGTCCCTCCCGCGCGTTTAATTCAGTTCGCAGCACCGAGACGCTAAGAAGTAGTAACAGTCTCGATCCCCTCGTTCTCTCCCATTTCTTATTGCTCCCCAAAAACCAAGATTCATTCCACTTACTGCGGCCACCACACCCGTGGCGCGCGCCATGGTGATCGACGCCGCCACCGGAGCGGGCTGTAGTGGGGGAGGGGAAGGTTGTCGTGGATCACCCTTGTCGTCATGGGACGAGGCCGGCACCCTCGCGGAAGTGGTGGTCGACGTTGACGCTTGTTCGGCGGCGGCGGCGTCGATGGATGATCAGCGCTGCTGGCCGGAGGGGGAGGGACTGCCGAGCACGGGGTGTAGGATTTGCCACCTCGGCGGCGGCGGCGATCTGCCGGCGGAGAGCGGGAGCGGGCGGCTGGTCAGGCTCGGGTGCGGCTGCCGCGGTGAGCTGGCGGCGGCGCACCGGCGTTGCGCCGAGGCGTGGTTCTCCGTCAGGGGCAACAGGTACTCCGCTCCGCCCCTCCATCGATCCATTTCTCTGTCTCGCTCTTAATTAAGTTTATGAGTTCATCAATAATTTCTAAAAGGAAACAAGAAGTTGATGATTTTCTTGGCTTGCATATATTTAGCTCTCTCTTTAATCTAAATGCAACCGTTCTTTCCATGAACTCGATTAAATTCCTCTGGAGATCAGTTCTAATATATAATAATTCTTATCAATTTAATAATTCTTATCATAGTCTCCAAAATCCATCTTTTTTATAATGTTCTATTATAATATAAATAAAAAATCAATAAATGTTTACTTTTTTATTAAAGTTCTTTTTAAAGTTATTCTATTATCTTTAAATTAAATATTTTAAAAGTTATTTTTTTAAAAAAAGTTTGAATACAATCTTATCTAAAACAACAAGAATTATGAAAATAGAGGAATGATTTGGCGAAAAATATGAAATAAAATGAACTTGGTGTTTTCAATTTGCCTTTTTTCGCATTGAAGAAACCATTGTTTCAAATTGATTTAGTTAGATTGTCTGGTCTGGTGAGGCATATTTTTTACAATACCATTTTTAGGAGGGAGAAAAACTTAATTAATATTAATTATTTACATGGACATAAATTATGAAAATAATGGATGGAATCTTTGCTGTAGCAGTGAAAAAGAAAGTATAAAGCCGATCAATCATGTGGAATAATCCCTTTGCATTACCTACCTGGGAGCATTGACCTGGCATCAGTTAAGTGCATCTTGATTGGTCTATAAATCATATTCTATGCAAGCTTGGGGTGCTATTAGTCCCAAAAAAAAAGCTATCATTATTAGCTAGCTTGAAAGAAAACTACCCTTAAAACTGAAAGAAAACTACACCTCACACCATGTGGACCTAAGTATCACTCACACTGTTCGAGAACTTGTCCTGACGCCGATTTGTTGATTTTTTTCCGCTTTCTTTGGAGTGCGAAATTGCAAAACATAGGAATATGACTTATATATGAATGGAACGTCATGCCTACTTAATTTTATATGATGAAAAACATTTTTTTTAAGATAATGGATAAAAATCCGACATGTGATTCAACAGAAGTTATAGTTCCATACGATAAAAAAACATAGAAATCTCAAAACTGTTCATTAGATGACAAACCAGGAAACGCATGAACTCAAACATACTATTTTCCTTCCAAATTTCTCTAGAATAGTTCAATAGGAATTTCAAAGTAATTAATAGGGATCAATCCATTTGGAACGCATCATTGAGATTTTTGCAATAGGATTCAAATCCTTTTTGAGTTTCTACGTATTCCTTGGTTCCGAAAGAGACCTTAATTCTACATTGTAGAAGCCCATTCCCGTCTTGAATTGTCCATTGTTGGATTTGCTTTAAAGCACAATCCGTATCCAAACTATAACGTTTCACGGCAAATACGTCTGTTTCATTCATATGCAATTCACGAATATATATATATATATATATATATATATACTCAGTAAAATTTACGATATTTTGCACGAAATTTTCACAAAAATGCAGGCGCTGCGAGATCTGTGGCGAGAACGCGGAGAACATCACCGGTTGGGGCGGCGGAGGTAAGGAGTTCATGCAGCGGTGGCACGCGACGGCCGGAATGGACGCCGGCCAAGGCTCGTCCAAGGCGTGCGGTGGCTTCTGCAGGAGCCAGTCATTCTGCATTCTCTTGATTGCGTGCTTGATCATTGTATTCGTCTTGCCATGGTTTGCTCCATAACCATGTGCTTTGAGACCTTCACATCGACATTTTGAATAGCGATACATCATTTTTCAACTAAGGGTTTGTGGAGGTCAATTCAATAAACCTGGTTATTGTAGATGGAAAATTAGAAGATAAAACGTTTAGTTTGTCATTGCTTGCCAATTTAGCAATTATTCGCTAGTTCAGTAGTATATAAAAACAAAGATACATCATAATATCGATAAAACATGTGTCCCATACCATAGCAATGCATAGACATTACCAAGAGTGCAACATTGGCACCAGTATTTGTGCAAGTTCTCACTTGGAACAACAGCCTACTTATGAATGTATGTCACAAACGAAAAAAAAAGGCACCCAAAATACCCTCGCATTAACTATTTGGCAGTAGTAACTCAGCTTTTGCAGACACTGGAAACAGCAAAATTTCAGGTAACAAAAGTGGGTCGATTGATTTCAAGCCTGCCATAATATTACGATTTAAAACAAGGTTATCATTAAACATTTAATGGAAATATAGACGCAGGTCAACTCCAATAGAGGCAAAATTGACAGTGCGTTAGGTATCCAAGAAAGACAACTCCATGATTAAGATGAATCCTCCCTAAATTCTACAGGATAACTGGTTAACTCTTGACAATTACAATGTGTTTGCTTGGGCCTTGTTCAGGATGACACCCTCATACTTGACCTGGAACCACTTCATGGCATCTTCCTTGGTCACCCTGTGCTGGATTCCAACACGGGACTTGCACCTGCGCCGGCGAGCAACACGGTATCCAGCTCGCTCAAGAACAACATAGAAGTCCATGCCATAAATACCAGTTGATGGGTCATACCTGAATATTAATAAAATGAGTTAATTCTCTATGCTACCTGAAAACTGATCAAATGAGTTAATTCTCTACACATGAGGTACCCTATCAGAGTATCAACAAGTATGGAAGCATTGATCTGCCTCTATAATGCACAATACTGAAAGACATATTAGAACTGTTTCAGAATGTTATTTGCACTGCAGCAAATTTCACAATGGAAATGAAAAGCAAACCACTTGATAAAGATGAAAAGACCTTTCTGACCTTGCTTTGTCAGTTAATTAACCATATTTAACCTGGAATAACATTACCTAGCACTTGAGGTCATATGAAATCAAAATACTTGCGTCAAACTATTTAAACTGGAGTATCAATATGGGTGCAATTTGTTTAGGCATCACAATTTTTCACTTTATGTGAGAAATAAACAATAGCATACACATTAGGAATTCCATGCATACAATGACTAAGTAACACAACAATTAGAATTAACCAATCTGATTAGACAACCAAATACGACCAAATTCAACTCATTGCACCATGAATAAGATCAGAATAATGTTGCTACATTAGCAAATGTGGAGAATGAGCAGTTCAGCATTCAAAATTACACATTTTTGTTTATATTTCACACAAGAATATCTACGCATGGGATTCAATCCTATGCACTAAAGCACCACATCAGGTAAATGAACGTCCAGAGACTGGACAGCTACAACCAAATCACAGCCAAGTAAACCAGACTTTACCACACTGATGTGAACAAACCATATAACAGAACAAGCCACACTAAAACCGGATGCATAAGACCATATAGCAGAACAAGCCACACTAAAAATGGATGCATAAGATGAGTGCAAGACAGATGGGTAGTCTTACTTGATGCCAAGATCAATGTGCTCCTGGATACCGAACCCAAAGCAGCCCGTCTCACTGAAGTTCCTCCTCAGAAGCTCGTACTCCTTGACCTTCAGACCGCTCTCCAAAAGCTGCATGGCCTTCTCGCCCCTGACGGTGACGTAGCACGCGATCTTCTCGTTACGACGGATACCGAATGACCTCACAGTGTACCTCGCTGCAAGATCACATCACTCACCGTAAGAACCACATTGGGTGAGACCATTAAGATTATAGCACTTTTGCAAGGGCGTCGTTGAACAAAATTTGAGCTTGGGAAGAAGCTTACCCTTGGAGAAAACCGGAGTCTGCCCGCTCAGCTGCTCCAACACCTAGGAAGGAAAACGGAACGGAGATAAAAACAAAAATCAAGACTTGCATCCAAAAACTCGTGGAAGCGGAAGCAAGAATTTGATTCAAACTGCGACGCATCCTCCTCTCAAACAAATATGCTTAAAGCATATTGCCGACGAGCAAATCTATCTACCAAATCGAATCAATTGATGGACATGCGTGGGGTGCGTGGGTCAATGATGGATTGATTACCTTGGAGGCGCGGGTGAGCCTGTCGCCGCTCTCGCCGACGGAGATGTTGAGCACGAGCTTCTGCACCTTGATCTCCCGCATCGGGTTCGACTGCTTCTTCTCCGACGCCTGCAGCGCAACCCCCCCCCCCCAAGCAAACCAGTCGTCGTCACGGAACACATCACAAGATGGACGGAAAAGCCGAGCATTTCTGCGGCGGTGGCGAGGGAGGAGTTTACTCACCATGGAGATCCCGGAGAGCGGAGGTGGCGGCGGGGAAGGAGGTGAGGGAAGAAGTATTTAGGTTGTGGCTCCGGCGGCGTAAACCCTAGAAATGCCCCCCTCAGATACTTATATAGCGAGGAGGCTGGCGGAGAGCGCTCTGATCTCAGAATGGACGGCTTCAGCTGTCTATTTAGGACTTATTATTGGGCCGTGACATGCTTGTTTGGTTAGTTTGATTCACTGATAGGCCTTGTGTTTCTTGGCCCATACTGAGTTTACTATTTTCTGAGGAAAAAGTCCAATTGAACTCCCTCAAGTGGTCCAATCTCTTAACCGTAAAACTCAACTATTTTGAGGTCAGTTTTCGATGACGTGGCATATTGAGTTAGTCCACTGGTGCTGATATGGTAGTAAAAGTGAGAGCCACGTATAAGTGATAAGGGAAAAATAAAAAAAATATAAGGTCTACTTGTAAGCCCTACTTATCTTATCCCTATTTTTCCGATCCATAACATTCTTAACGATAGGGAACAACTCAAGTCTAGCACCAACAGCCTCACCCTAGCATCCTCGCACCTCGACATGCCACTCATAGTCACGCCTGTCGAAGAAGGAGGAGGGGTTCACCATGGCAATCGGTGAGAAGTGGACGACGACAACGATGGCACGTGGCAAGAGTGCCTCCATTGAGAGTGTGGCCTCATTCTCGACCTTCGGTGGCAAATCTAAACCCTCACAGAGAAAGGAAGGAGAGAGGCCATCACCACTACACACGACGACGATGGCCACCGTCGTTGCATGCACCGCCCTGCCCTCATGCTTGAAGAGGGCCCTCGTGGGGGCGTCGAAGTCGAGCAAGGAGACTACAAGGTACACTACAATGATAATGTGGGTGGCGTAGGCGAAAGTAGACAACGGTGAGATGGGGCAGCGAGTTAAGAGGAAGGAGACAAAGGAGCAAGTGGAAGTGAGGCTAGCGCGTAAGAGCTAGCGGTTGGTGGATCAAATTAGCGGTGTAGGCTGTTGACCACATGCTCCATACTAGAGTGCTAGGGAGATGCTGGTAGGAGAAAGAGGCATGGAAAGAGCCGCCTTCATCGCCCATCCTTCACCGACCTGTGGACAGTAAGAAGTAGCAGTAGCAGAGCGACAGGAGATCCTAGAGAGGGTGACGGAAGAGTAGCTCAAGAGAGCTAGCAGTGGAGGCTTATCTTTGGCTATAAGACCGATGGAGCTGGTCACCATCAAATACGATGTCATCCTTGAGGAGAGCTCCTGGGTGGTCATGAATATCTTCCGCTACCACTGCCTAGTTTCCTTGAGCTCCTTCGTCATTGTTGCCCTGCTGCTGCCGAGAAGATGACAGGGTGGGAGGGAGGGAGTGGAGGTAGAGAGAAAATAGGATAGAGAGGATGTCATATGTGTTCCACTTTTTTATGCTATGTAGACATTAGTGAAAACCATTCTCAAAATAGTTGAGAGAGTTTTTTTATACGGTTTTAATAGTTGTAAGAGTAATTATACCTGGTTTTGTGATTGAGATATGAATCAGATCTACTATTAGTTGAGAGAATCGTAACTTTTTCCTTTTTCTGAGAGGAAAACAGATTTTTGTTTCTGTTTTTTTTTTTGACGTTGAGAAACATACTGAAACATTCGAGGGTTACTGTACTATTCAATTCATTCACAGCTCAAAACTCAAAAAAGAAAACTCTATTCACTCAGTGGTTTTGTAGGTTGTTCCGTTCATTTTGCAATTTTGATGTTTCATGTCTTCTCTAAAAATTTTGAGGTTTTACTCCAACGTGCCTCGAGATGTTTTTGCCCCGATGTTAACAACTGACACAATGCCCACTAGATCTGCGCGCTCGTGTTCTTTCTTTTCCCTAATCTCGACTAGTTACCTCGTTATGTTTTAACACCATGCTGTTACTTACTTCATAACACGAAAAACAAGTACCAGTCAGTATTGTTGTTGTCTACTTCTCTACTTCTATTCTTTCAGCGTGTTGGATATGTATATATATAGATATCTAGTTATAATTATACTGAATTACTCGTGATTATATATACATATAAAAGCCACCCAACCTAAGAGGATAAGGTGTTTTACTATCTCTTTATAGTTTTGCTATCTTTCTATATGGTATCAGAGCTCCGGGTTCTCATACGTCCTCTACTCTAGACCCTACATTCCCTAAGCCACCGATCCTTGGCCGCTTCCTTTCCTCTCTCTTCGACCGCGAGCACGCACCTACCACGTCGCTTCCCTTTGCACCTACCACGCTGCTCGTCCTTCCCCTCTGTGTCGCTCGCGTCGCCGTGATGTTTGGTACACCACTCGTCCTTCCCCTCCGCACTACTCGCGCCACCACGACACTCGATACTCTCCTCCACCCGCGCGTTTGTGCGCCTTCTTCTGCTCATAGCTCACACTGTCATGCCGTCGCTCGTCTTCTCCTCCACGCTGCTCGCACGCACGCTCGTGCCCCTTCTCCCACTCGCGGCTCACACTTTCACTCGGTCTTCCATACCGCTGCTTCGTCTTCTCCTCCTTCGCTGCTCTCCACGCGTGTGCGCGACCCCCGCACGTGCCCTTTGCGACCCGCCTCCTTGTCTTGCTTGAGTGTAAGCCGTGCATTTCCCAACCACTCGTCTTCCGCACCCAAGACTCTCGCTTTCTCTTCTTTTTTGGTGTGGCTCATCTTCCTCACGCAGTCTCCTCTTTTTCCTCCTGTGCGGCTCCTAGATGCCCCCGTCTGTGTGCCTTCTTTCTTCCTCACGCGTACGCCACAACCGCTCATCTATTGCATGCAGCTCCCGCACGCACCTTCTGTCCGCCTCCTCGTCTTCCTCACGCGTCCGCTGCACCCACTCATCTTCTGTGCCACCTCTGGTTTCCCTAGCTTACGCCACCGTCAATGTGAAGACTCATGTGCCAATCACCCTAGAGTTAGGATCCCCCGATTACAACAAGTGGCCCACCTTCTTTCTTGCTCTCTGCGGTCGATTCCTCCTCCACGACCACGTCGATGGCTCCGTCGACCCCCAATCCTACCGATCCTCAATGGGATTTAGCACACTACACCATCCGTGGCTAGATCTTCAGTTCAGTCTCCCACGAGGTACTCGACCTTGCCATGGAAGATGGACAGAACACTCGTGATCTCTAGGTTGCAATCACCTCTCTATTTCAGGCCAACAAGGCTCCTCGTGCCATCTTTCTCGCCAAGTAGTTCCACATAATAATTCAGGGCGATTCCACCATGGACCAATTCTGTCAACGCATGAAGAAGGCTGTCGATGCCATCTGTGACATTGGGCATGTTGTTCTGGACTCGCAACTTGTCCTCAATCCCCGCTTCTCCAGCACCGCCAACGACATCGCCAACAAAACGGTGCTTCTGTCCTTCACCATTGCCTGCAGCATGCTGGTCCTCAAAGAACTTTACCTTACCAACAAAGGGAAGCTACAGGCGGCTACTGCTCTCATGGCTGTCAGCTCCTCTACTTTGTCCTCCTATGGTCTAGGCGGCCGCCGCTACTCCTCCACAATCGCACGGTGATGCAGGCGGGCACCGCAGCCATGGCGGGTACACTGGAAACCAGTACAGTCACCGTGGTGGGCGTCAGGAGACTGCCGCCGCCATAACCCTATAGCCCCTGGCTCTACTTTAGTCCGGTCACTGGCCAGCAATACGCCGTGTGGCGTCCCAATGCCCTAGGGATCCTCGGCCAGTCACCCCAAGTCCACACTGTCTTCGCGTCGATTCAATACCCCCTACCGGCACAGCAGCAACCTTCCCCATAGTGGGATCCCTCTAGCCTGATGGCTGCCATCAATCAGATGACTATGATCTAGGATAGCGCCCCCTAGGTCATTGATACTGGTGCAAAAAAACCACATGAGCAGCAACAACGGTATCCTTCTCTCTCGTCGCCCTTCTCATTCCTTCTCTATCGTGGTCGATGATGGCAACTCTCTCGCCGTCACTTGCCATGGTGACTCCCTCCTCGTGACTCCTTCATCTAACTTTACTTTGAATAATGTTCTTGTGGTTCCCTCTCTCATTCGCAACCTTCTTTCTATACGTCAATTCACTCATGACAATCACTATGCTATTGAATTTGACGCTCTTGGTTTTTTCTATTAAGGATCCACTGACCAATCAGGTAATGCTTCACTATAATAGCTCTAGTGATCTCTACACCTTCCCGCCTATCGTCCATACCAACCACGCCTACATCGCTGTCTCCAACCTCGCTACCTTGTGGCACGCTCGCCTCGGTCATCCTACCCCTACAGTTCAAGCTAGTCTCCAGCAGTTAGCTCCATGTACTAAAGTTACCACCCGTGTTTGTCATGCCTATCAACTTGGCAAGCATGTTTGTCTACCATTCTCTAGCTCATCATCATGTACTTCTCCTCCATTCGAACTTCTACACTGTGATACTTGGACATCCCCTGTTCTGAATATTTCTGGTAACTCTTACTATTTGGTTATCCTCGATGACTACACTCATTAATGCTAGACCTTTCCACTTCAGCGCAAATCTAATGTCCATCAGCACCTTGTACAATTCTATGTCTTTGTCTGCACGCAGTTCGTACTCCTCGTCAAGTGCCTTCAAGCTAACAATGGCACTGAGCTTGTGAACAACGCCACCGCTAGCTTCCTCATAGTCAATAGCATCCTGTTGCGTCTCTCCTGTCCTTACACCTTGACTTGGAACAGCAAGGCTCAGCGCAGTCTACGCACTATCAACAATATAGTGCGTACTCTTCTTCTCCACTCTTCCATACCTTGTGCCTACTAGGCCGAAGCTCTCACCACAACCACTTATCTTCTTAATTACCGTTCATGCTCCGCCATACGCAATGAGATCCCTTTCTATCGCCTCTACGATCAGCAACCTGACCTATCCCATCTTCGTGTCTTTAAGTGTCTCTGTTACCCGAACCTTAGTGCCACCTCTACACATAAGCTCGCTCCACGGTCCACTGACTACGTATTCTTCGACTACCCTTCTTCCCACAAAGGCTATCGTTGCCTTGATCTCTCATCGCGCCACATCATCATTTCTCGCTATGTTATGTTTGATGAGATGTCATTTTTTTTCTCCACTAACTTATAGTTCCTTCTTCCCCAACTTTGCTCGACTTCCTCATCAATGATAGCGACGCGATTGCCCTACCCTTAACGGGTGTTGCGCCCACTCAGCCCGATGGGCATGGGTTCGTGCCCCCGTCTGGCTCATCTCTTTTGGACGACCCCACGGTGATCGCCTGCAATCATCCTGCTCCGCCTGCACCGCCATCACCACCCCCGCTGCCACCTCAAGGTCGTTTCAGGCGCGTTTACGTGCAGCGTGGTGCCACACCATCAACGAATATCGCCACCATGCCTTCGGTACCTTCGGCACCACCAGCGGTCACGGCTCCAGGTGCACCACCGGCGTCCCTGGTGCCTCAGGTGCCACTGGGGATGCCACCACTGCCACCTACGCCTCCTGCTGCTCTGGTAGTGGGACGGGCTACGACGAGGCTGCAGACAGGGGTCATCCGACCAGTCAACTACAGTAGCACCTTCGTCTCCACCACCGTCGCCTCACCCTCTCCTATCAACTACCGCTGTGCTCTGGCTGACCCGTAGTGGCGTGCGGCTATAGCCAATGAGTATCAGGCACTCATTGATAACAGGACCTGGCACCTCGTTCCCCGGCCTTCTCGTGCCAATGTCATCACCGGCAAGTGGATCTACAAGCATAAGTACTATGCTGATGAGTAGCTCGCTCGTCGTAAGGCTCACTAGGTTGTTTGTGGTTTCTCCAAGCAACACAGTGTGGACTACAAAGAGACTTTTAGCCCGATTGTTAAACCAACCACAATCCATGTCGTCCTCAGCATCGCTGCCTTGCCGTCATGGCTAATTCACTAGCTTGACTTCAAGAATGTCTTTTTTCATGGCAGTTTTGAAGAGGCTGTCTACTGCCAGCAGCCTCCTAGCTTCATCAACCCCTCTACACCTGATCATGTTTGTTTGTTGCAGAAGTCTCTGTATGGCCTGAAGTAAGTTCCTCGCGTGTGGCACTTGTGATTTGCCACGTATCTTCGCCAACTCGACTTCACGTCCTCCTCTAATGATGTCTCTCTCTTTATTTATATAAATCGAGACAGCATTACCTACTTGCTGCTCTACGTCGATGACATCATCCTAACGACCTCCTCACCGGACCTCCTGCATCGCATCACTGCATGCCTCAGCTCAGAGTTTGCAATGACTGACCTAGGCGCGCTCCATCACTTCCTCGGCATCTTCATCATGCGCTCCTCCGATGGACTGTTCCTCTCACAGTGCCAGTATGCTATTGAGCTTCTCTAGCATGCTGGTATGTCTAAGTGCTACCCCACCATGACGCCTGTGGACTCTAAGTCCAAACTCTCAGCTACAAATAGTGCCCTAGTCACCGACCCGTTCAAGTATCGTAGCCTCGTCGGGGTGCTACAATACCTTACTCTTACCCGTCCTGACCTAGTTTATACGGTTCAGCAGGTGTGCCTCTTCATGTACCACCCCCGAGAGCCGTATCTTGCCCTTATCAAACGTATTCTCCGTTATGTCAAGATCACTCTTTCTAGTCTACACATTGGCACTGGTCATGTCTAGTCTCTCACAGCATACTCCGATGCGGACTAGGCGAGGTGCCCCGACTCTCACTGCTCCATGTCAGGCTACTTTGTCTACCTCGACGACAACTTAGTGTCTTGGTCATCCAAGAGTCAGATCACCGTCTCTCACTTTAGTGCTAAAGCTGAGTACCATGCCGTTGTCCATGCCGTCACCAAGTACTGCTAGTTGCACCAGTTTCTCTAGGAGCTCTATCTACCGCTACCCTCCGCCACAATTGTCTTTTGTAACAACGTCAGTGCTATATACATGATAACTAACCCCGTTCATCACCGTCGGACCAAGCATATCGAGATCGACATCCACTTTCTCCGTGAGAAGGTTACGCTTAGTGAAATTTATGTTCTACATGTGCCGTCCTCACATCATTTCACAGATATTATAACTAAGGACCTGCATGTACGGTTATTTACTGATTTCTATTCTAGTCGATATGTCCGTGAACCTCCCGCTATAACTGCGGAGGTGTTAGATATGTATATATCTAGGGAATTAATTATAATTATATTGAAGTTCTTGTGACTATATATATATATGAAACCCAACCCAACCCAAGAGAGTAAGGTGTTCTGTTATCCTTCTACACTGTGAAATTTTTGTAGAGTATAGAACTTATACAGACCCTGAGGAAAAGAGAGATCTTTAGTATTAGATCATAATGGAGGTACAATCTTGGACCTCATATTGCTAACTACAACCTAGAATTTGGTCTGAAAATACAGCATAATAGACAGCATAAGTTCCAATTAATTTAGCATTATGGGCAGTTTCATGTCCTACTCTACTGAGATTTTTCTTAATTTTGATACAAGACCAATAGCTACTCCACTACAAGTTTTCAGGCTTCTTTCTCCGGCGCAAAAAACTAGGATGGATTCCATGCCACATCGTATAGAAACAGAAGCTCAATTGGATTTTGCAGTGCCCTACTCAACAATGATTAGGCAGTTGATCCAAATCCTTGTCATGAACAGAGCATATTTGCATGCTCAAATTCTGTTTGCTGTACCTTCATACATTGCTGAAGACAGCAGAAGTATGAAAAATAAGACTTGGTCTGTATCATCTCTTGCAATCACCCCTACGACCCCTTGCGTCATTTGCTTCAAGAATGCATCACTGATGGTATGTGTTTTAATGGCAAACTCCTATTGACGATGTTGTATCTCCTTCCTTCCCATGATAACTACTGTTGCAGATCGGAAAAAACAGCCAGTGCTGATAAAGTCTTTAGAGATATCAGATATACAATTAAGCCAATCTCAAATTATCCAGCAGTTTCACTATCTTCTGCTCTGCAGGATCATGGAGCACACCACTCATTGCCTTCTCCCACTCATTTACCTCCAAAATGTTCATGCTAGCCAATTGGCACAACACTGACTCCAGCAACGCCGCATCTCCTTCCCTCTCGATCCATCCAACAAATTTCCTCACACCATCCTTGCTTGGTGCGAACCCCTTGAAAACCATCTCCTCAAAAACCTTCCTCGCCTCGCCAAGCTCCCCAGCATCACAAATCCCATCAAACAGCCTCCTGTAGGCCACAACATCAGGACGGCATCCCCTTCGTGGCATATCCTCAACCAACTCACTCGCATCCCGCCACCGCCCCATCTTGCATAGACCACCAATCAGTGTATTATAGCTCACACCATCTGACTTGCACCCATCCTTCTGCATGTCATCAAGTGCTGCAAATGCAGCATCCAAGTCCCCCTCATTCTCACAAAAACCTGCAATCATCGCATTGTACACCTCTCTACCAACTGTGATTCCCCTTCCCTTCATCTCCTCCAGCAAACCAACCACCTCCCCTTTTCGCCCTACCCGGAACAATGTCCTTGCCAGCGTCGCATAAGCTCCCGAATCCAGCACAGGTTCTGCATTCGTCACCATCTCCTCCTTGAGCCTGTGCGCATCATCCACCTTCCCCTTGTCACATAGCGCCTTCATCAAGCTCGCATACACATGGGCATTTGGCCTGATGTTGTACTGCAAAGACATCACCTCCTTAACCTCGAACGCCTCCTCTAGACGTCCGTCCTCGCAGAAAGCAGTGACGAGGGTGCCAAACGTGACGACAGTCGGCGCGATCCCCCGCTGTAGCATTTCGTCGAACAGGAGGCAGGCGTTCTCGACGGAGCCAGGCTCGGCCACCGCGGCGCGCATGAGGATGTTGTAGGTGCACGCGTCCGGGGGGATGCCGGAGCCGCGGCACTCGGAGAGGAGCTCGGGGAGGGGCGTGCGGCAGGCGAGGAGGGCGTGGAGTAGCGTGTTGAGGGCGCGGGCGGTGCGCGGGGCCGGGAAGGCCGGGTGCGCGAAGGCGCGGCGGGCGGCGGCGGGGAGGCGGGCGCGGCCGTACGCGGAGATGACGCGGCACAGGAGGGGCTCGCGCGGGCGGAGCGACGCGGGGAGCTGAGCGAGGACGGACTCCATGGCCGGGAAGAGGCGCGCGGCGGCGAGCTTGCAGACGATGATGTCGTAGCAGCGGAGTGAGTAGCGGAACGGCGCGGCGGCGGCAGCGGAGGAGGAGGATGGACCGGTGGTCGTGGAGCGGAGGAAGAGGCGGAGCGCGGCAGCCGGGTCGGGCTCGCGGCGGAGCGCCGCGGCGAGGTGGTAGGAGGAGAGCTTGGCGGTGGCGCCGCTCATGTCGGGCTACGGCCTACGGCGTTGACGTGGCGTGCACAAAGTTTTGAAGCTGCCCACCTCTATTGGGCTTTCCGAGATAAGTAGCCCATCACAGCCATGCCTGCTACGCGAAGAGGAAACTAAAAACAAAGTTACTGTAAAATATATGTAAAATTCTTGCGTTCCAAACAAAGGTGGAACGGACTTTTTTCCAATACCATCAAATGAGTTAAAAGATTGATGGGATAGTGTGTATGCTTGAACTAACATGCACATGTATGGATGTATTTATCTTATGCATCCATCTTCCCTCCAAATTGAAATTAATTGCTCACGGAGCTCCATCCTAGCACATACAGACCTCTTTTAACTGTCAAGATCTCGCTGTTCATGATAGGTTGATTGCTTTTGGATGGGTTTCTAATAGCTAGAGGCATTTAGTTTCTTTATAGAGATAATTCTTCATTGCCCCTCGAAGTTGATCACTTCCCTTATTTACCTCTCGCAAAACTGCCACTCCATATTAACTTTTATTCTTATTTGCCCAATAATACATCAAAATACCATTTTGCCCTTACATTTTGTTTCCAAATACCTGTAACTGTCGCATTTTATTTTTCTTGCTCAATGATAAAAACTAGTAGTACAACCAGCAAAATTAGAGGCAACTTAATCTTGGTAATTTTGATGATAGATATATACATTTGTTTTTTGGGGAATATATATGTTGTTTATGCAAGTTAATTATCAAAGATAATTGTATTATGATAATTTTTCTATCTATGTCCCAAATATATGAAATGTTGTTGTTATAAAAGCATTGCTGCATTTTATTTTTCCTGGCTAGACTAGGATTTAATGTTAACCACCTCCAATTGATAGTGTAGGGGGAAAATGGGCATTTCTTATAAATTTGAAGTAAAAAAGAATGAAAGGTTGCAAATAAGGAGCAAAAGTTGAAAAATGAGGTTCAACAAAGAAACATGCAATTTCACGAGGCTTTCAGGGACAAATAAAGAATCTTGTTTATATTCATACCTAAGATCGAATATAACATGGTTTAATCATTGCACTTAACCTTCAAAGGCAAATGTCAACCATCAAGTAGGGATTAAACCGTAAAAAGGAAGGAGTAATCTGTAAGAAATGTAGGGATCGGTGTGGACAAATTATCAACAATTGTCCTGCCACCTATCATAACATACTATGTTTTGATAGCTTTGAGGGTGACTTCGGCAGAATCTGTTGCCATTATTTCTCTATCATTTTTTATGCATATGTTTTTTAAATTATAAATAATATATTTTCTAAAAAAATTATAGAAACATTATTTTTAAAATTATATTAATTTATTTTTAAATTTTTAACTAATACTTAATTAATTATATACTAATCCACCATTATGTTCGCGTGCTAGGAAAAAGAGTTACCAACCCCTTCTTATAACAGCAAAGCAGCCTTAGAATGTAATGAAATGTTTTGTGTACTTGCAGTGTTAAGTTAAGTTGGCAGGCGTTGGCGACAACATCATGCTCACAAAATGATCACTTCACGCCGGTTAGCTAAATGAGAACTTAAGCATCCTTATCTCTTCAATGAAAGTAACTGAAAGAGAAAAGTTTGAAGAGATGATTTGTGGTAGTACTATTTTAATAGTTTAACTTAGGAACCTTTTCCCTTCTTCCCTTTTATGGTTCATTCGGATAAAATGATTTGGTTTTTGCAATTCCCGTGTAGTTTGCTTAGAAATATGGCAGCAAATCGAGAGGTGAAACGGTATAGCAACTTTCAAATTGGTTCTTTCACTACTAACATAAGGTGAAATATCGTAGGAGTGAACTTAATAACCGAAGGATTTTCGCTTAATATGGATATTAACATATCTTATTATAAAAACATGGAAATTGGCTCGCCTTGCCTCTATCGAAATTAATGTAGAAATTCAATCCAATTAACGGTCTAGATTTGCACTTCAAAACACGCCTGCCTCAACAAATATAACTACTTTGGGCGTGAAAAGACTCACGTGACGGGTGAAGGGGAGAGGAATCACCCGAGTGATGTCTAGATAGTTTCTTCTATCTTCTTTTTCAGGCAGGTATATGAATATTGGTTGCACAATAAAGTTATGGAGGAAAACATGTCCTGTTCAATCAGAATCTTATAGGGGTCCATCTCAAAGCACCTCACCTCCATTTCTCTCTATCGATCCACAATTCCACACATCAACTCAACAGAGAGGCTTCAGATTTATGAAATTAATGCCAACCACTGAAGCTAGAGGGCCCCTTAGCCCCAGATTTTCGCAGGGCCCACAGATAGCATATCAGTTTTCATTTATTTTTCAAATAATATAACGCATGCAGGCTTACCACTACCTCCCTCGCACAATAAATACAATTTTAGTGTTTGAATTTTGTCCCATAAAAATGTTGTATTTTTAAGCTACTATTTTTCGTCAGACGCAGGCAGACGCAGGCTTTGACCTCTTTTCGTCACACTTAATTTTTAATGTGCGTAAGCGTTTACTAGATAACATAATTAAGTGGTGTTTCTTCACATCATTTGTGCTCTCTGATGTCTCGCGCATATTCTCGGATGACATGCCTGATTTGAAAGTGAACGCACACAAAGTTGGATGGAACAAGAGTAGCGCGTGATTCTACATATATCCAATATAGAGGGTATATATTTGCATCGATCTTGTGCATTTTTAACATCTTAAAAATAAATTTTAGTTTATTTAGAGCTACATCTGCCAATGAATCACTCACGAGTTGATCCCCGTCCGCCCTATGAGAAAGGTTGTGCATCTATTAGTTATTGTCACTATCGCAGGAGACATTACCTTTTGGTTCCTAAGCTCTCTCTTCATTTGAAGCTTTAGAGCTCAAGTTTGCCGATAAGGTGATAGAGGTTGCCAACGATGATTGACTTTGAGGGAGAGGGAGCTGCAGCACTAAGCAATGCAGGATGGATGGTCATTACAATTTTCATTTCAAGACCAAGCAACGCGAGGGCCTAAGGATATGTTATTAAAAGGAATGGAATACTGAAATACATCCGGTTTTTTTGAAAACCCCCTTAGAGATAGGCTAATTACACCTTAGTCCCAAATTTTTGCATGAAAGGACCCAAGTAAAACGGAAAAAACAATCAAATCCATCCCAAGCATCTGACCACCACAGCGATGACATAGACAACACAAATGGCATCGACAGACAGTAAAAGACCAAGGTGGTCTGCACAAGATAAACCCATGGCATAAATCCAAACATCGAGCCCTCTGAAGTCTCGACTACTCATGTTAAAGTATAGCCACATCTTAAAAATAAACTCTCGGAGCCAAGATAAAAAAACGTTGTAAAAGTGGTATAAATAAAGTTGATGACCAAAATGATGATACTGATGATGAAAAGAGAAGAAACATAGTAAGCTATAGATGAAATCATCAAGATGCAAGCTCGATCTGAGCCTCCTCTCATTAGAGATTAAAGCTTTTAAGATTGCATATGCATAGCTCAATTGTCCGTTATGTGGGGTTACCGTTAGAAACAACGAAGATGATTGCCATTTGTGCTTGTTTCTCAAAGGAAGGAGGCAAACGGCTGATACTAACTTCTTTTGTTCAGATCTGATAATTTCCTAGTTGATGATGACTAAAACAAACCTAACAAAGTCATAGGACTAGAAATAACTCCAATAACACCCTGTATAGAGGCTAGTACTAGGGCGACCGACATCGCTGATCTACTTGTTTTGTATATAACCAAAAGAAAACATACTCACCTTACGATGATCTATAAAAATAACCCTTTTCTATTTTATCATCGGTGGTGAGTTATGGGAGAAAAAATAAGCTAAGGATGGATGTAAAAAAGGGGAGGAGACCTCTTTTTTTTCTTCGTAGGAGCGTTTCACAGCTCTAGAGAGCAGTTACATTTTTACGTTGCGATCTACTCGACCATGGGGTTGTAGTTCAGTAATAAATCGGGACATACAGCCGTAGTTTCAGCAGGGCAAACAATACTATCTGCAGCATATAAAATGATTGATCATGTGATCCCCTTCTCTTAATGTCGTTGGTGCAGACATTCTACATGTGCTACGTACATCCCCCTTCAGCAGGGACAGTGTTTAACACCGTACTGTAGATGAGCATTACTAATCTATATTAAAATATTACGACATGCTTTTTAAAGAGAAAATTAAGAAATGGAATAAAAAGTAGTTGTGATTGATTAAAAATAAAAAAATATGTAAAGAAATTAGATAGATACAGGAATATTATTACCGGTAGATAAATAAATAAATAAATTTTAAAATAAATGTATAGTTATATTCTATGAAGTACACTGCTTCTAAAGCGTGATTATGTTTAAGCACGTTACATTATTCTTCTCACACGATCGATCGATCGCCGAGGTATATTTGTCATCCGGAACAGCAGGTCTTCCAGAAAAACACAATTTGACGACGGGATGAAAATAAAAAAAAAAAAGTGGGGGAGGGTCTCTGCGTGAGGGAGGACGGGCGCACGCGATCCCTGCCGCTGCACGTGATGTCTGATCGTCCGTGCGTGCTCTGCAGGGGGAGGCGCCAAGAAAGGAAGAGAAAGAGAGCCGTGGCGAGTGGGTGTGGGTCCCTCTCTGGGGAATAACAGTCACCCCTGACGACTAGTCAGAGATAGCCTAGGGGCATCTTTTCTCGACCCTGTACGGCCGGACAATTTTTTTTTATGTGTGCGTTTTACTCCTCGCCCAATAAAGCATCCGAGGTGCATTTTGATAAGCACCGTGCAAGTAGTAATTTTTCATAACAGTTAGGGTTATATCTTAATTATATGTATAGTTCTTATGTTTTTCAACGAATGAAATACTTTTTTTTTGCCGGTGTACTCATACGTGATTGTCTTACTACTTTTAAATGGGAGTCATCCATCCGTCCACTCTTCTGTCATACTACGTGGAGCACGTGCCGTAAGTGAAAAGAAAATCGTTCCTCCATCCTTTCCCTCCCAAAATAACAAGGTGTAATTATCCTCCATCTAACAGCCAAGCAAAAAACGAGCACCCTGAGATTTCTCTTCATCCACACCTCAGCATATTTCCAATTTTATAGGCTATACGACCATAGAAAAAAAATTAACCTCTATAAAATAAAATGGGAAAGTATCAAAGGTGTGATGATAAAGTCATGTACACAACTTTATCCACTACCTATATGATTTAAATTCCTGAGGTGTGCTTTAGAGTGATATACATATGATATTCGTAAATCTCTCGGTCTTGTATAAAAAATTAAAATGTTTAAACTGAAATAACTGAGTCCTTTCACTCTAACATCTTATAAGCCGAGACATGCTTATGACCAAAGTAACGAAAAATGATTCTATGGTAGATTCTCATGTTTATATTCTTAGAGTTTTCAAACCAATGTTAAAAAATAGAAAGTAAAAACACACTTAAATTTATTATAAATTAAGTTTTAATGCTTAAGTTGGCTGTGGCTTATAGATTTTGTTTGGACTAATGTTATTTTTAATATATTTTGTACCTCCTGGAAATAACTTCAACTATTAAAATATTTGGAAAATATATTAAAAAAATTAGAGAGTTATGAATGGAACTCATGGCACGTTTCCTAAGCTCTAAATCTGAGTTCTGGCAAATCCTATATACATAACCTACATATATTATTATGGATGCGTTTTTCTAAGCTCTAAATTGATAGATTTTTACAAAAAATGTTTTATTTATAAACATTTCTTGAAAACCATTTCAAATCAACCCTTTCTAATATTTAATTACTTTGTTTGTGTCCTCGAATAATTTTTATAAATTCATAATAATCATCCATTAGAAGCTTAGGGACTTTTTCGTTTGGAGGATTTTTAATGGAAAAATGGAGAAATTGAATTATTCCCTATAAAATTATTGTAAGATTTATGTGTTCTGAATAGTCCCTCAGAAGACAACCTAGGGGCAACATAGTCGTTGCTTTAGTTCACACACGAATGATCGACGTCAATCGATCAATATAATAATAAACTTCATCAAGTAAAGTGTGAGCATATTTTTTCCATTAAATATGATGGGCCAACGAGAACACTCACTACTCTTTGGAGTAGCTAGCTAGCAATTAGCATGAATAATTTGGATTTCATGACATTAAACAATACTCCTACGTGAACCGAAGTGATTGATGTCAGGTTACTTTGGCTAAATAAAAAAAAATGTATTAACGAAAAAATTAATTTATGATTAAAATTTTTATATTTATGTTCTTAGCGAATTAAACACTAATGATCACAAAGAAATCATGACAAAAAACCCTAAAAACAATTTTAAATTTTAAATTTTAACAATAACATATACATTTCATGCCAATTTTTGGCAGGAACACACTGGGGAGCTAAATTAACTAAAAGGGCTCCTCGGGAATGGGGCAAACCTATTGCACTTAATCTCCTACAGGGGCCTGAGTGTGGTAGACCTAACACACAGGTTTAATTAATTAAATTGCAAAGCTGACAATTACTATCAACAATAATGTTCCCTTTGGCAGATGCTGTTCAGGTACAAAAGCCAAAGAATCTATATCTTCTATACTAATGGACCTTATCATACTATCATTCTCATATTTTGGAGCTGGAATTGATTGGTCGAAAAGAAGCTAGTATAATTTTGTTGATTTTTATCTTTTTGTGTTTGACTATATATGAGGATCTCAACTAGAGGAAAAGGAAAGCGAACCAAAGCTCGAATCATTAACTCTTAGTATTTCATATCTTTTTTTTAAGGATTGGAGGAAGAAAGTTAATGCAGATCTACTTGATTATAAGGATTTGGATCAAACAAATAGGATTGCCAAATTTATAAGGAATGATTTCTTACGTCTTACTTTCTCTATTTTAAAATATAAGAATCTTATTTTAAAATATAAGAACCTGTACTACATTACATTAGACACATCAGTATCACATATTAGGAGGACAAACATGAGGTCATAGATCCTGCTTTAATTTTCGTTCGAGAAGGCATTGCCTTCGTATTTCAGGTTTTATTTCCCATCATTCAATCTAAAGCTGTCAAGATCTGTACCTGTGTTATAAATCTCATGAAATTCTATATCGTATGTATATGATATTCGGTTACTATGTTTTCGTTATTCATGCATTCTAAGTGAGACCGTATGTTTACAATCAAACAAAAGTAACTAGTTCAAACTTATGTTGACATCTACATAGAAAAATTACTTACAAAATCACTCTAAGGGATCACTCTAAAATGTTCAAAATAAAACATTATTGGTGATCTCTTTGTAACATTAATAAAATGTTGAAAATAAAACAAATTTGTCCAAACACAAATGGGGCTAATATGGTAGTAAGTAGCTCTCGTGCGACCCAGAGAAAAGGTGACGTATCATGTATGATCCACTTGAAAGAAAAACCTTGACATGTCTCCCACCTACAATGGCTAAATATTCTCCATGTTTCTTCTAGCTAGTACCTGGTATAGGAATTAGGAAGCAACAATGTCTAGTGCAACGCGGTTTTCCAATTTGTCCCTCTAGCTTCATGGGTTAACTCCATTACACGTACGACGATATGCAGTTCCCATGATTCCCCTACTCCATTTCATACTTGTTTATATACAAGTTTTGATATTTTAATAAGTTAAAATTCTTTAAGTTTAACTAAATTTATAGAAAACATAGCAATATTTGTAACGATAAGTTAGTTTTATTAAATCTAGCATTGAATAAGTTGAAAAAAATATTGTATTTTTCTATAAATTTGATTAAACTTAAAAAAGTATGATTTAATTTCATATAATACATGAACTTGCCCTAATAAGGTTATTATTGTATTGAGTATTACTCTTTTGGTTCTTTCTATTTGTATAATTAAAGTTTTAAAATTTGATAGCAAGTATCTAAACTAGGGAGTTCCTAGATTTAATGTGACTGAAATTTTCGAATCTTCAAAAAATTCAGTCACTTTTCTCACCTTTTGATATCAACATAACAGCTCTCATCACTCCTCTGTTACTTAAACAAAGTCCCTTCTTTGTTATAAAAACACAAGTACAAAATTACATGAACTAAAGTTACAATTCTAAAACAATACAAAATAGTTGCAAAACATATTCAAGCTTAGATAAAATATAAATTAAAACCACATAAAACAAGAAAATTATAGTTAAAAAGTATACTACATTTGTACATTGCATATTACAACAATTTTAGGTGTAGGAATATGAAAAATCTATAAATTTTTAGGCGCTTAAAATCTAGCGATAACTTAAGAGCAGTAAAAAATTTGCATCGCTTTGCGAGGGACAAGACCTAATAAAATGATGACAGTGGATTGGTGAGGATAATTGCGGGGTGAGGAAGACGCGCGTTGTTTGTTGCCCTAACAGCTATGACAGGTGGGCTCATCACATTGAGTTCAAATCATTTCAATGAATATGTTCGGTCCATTTAGCTTTGGCTGCTTTATGATCTAGCCGTTTACATGTTGGACGTTGCCAAGGAAGTACTGTCTGTACTGCTTACTGCTCACTTGACTTTCTGCAGGGAAAATGTCACTTACCAGAGAGAGAGTGGGTACTACTCTGATGAACTAGTGCCTCTGATGAACAGACTAGTGCCTCTGATGAACAAACTAGTGCCTCTGATGAACAGACGCTCGATTGATTTGGAAGTGGGTACTACTAATTGATAAATTTTGGTTATGTTAGATTGATTTGGCCCTTTTAAACTCGATTTGAAATGCATTGTGCAATTTGCTAGTTGCTGTAAAAGATAGATTTGGCTAGTGTTTGGTTTTAGTAGCTCTGATGGTTTTTCGTTGAGAACCCTCTTAAGTTTATTTGGGCAAATATGAGAAATTTTATAGGATTTTTACAATAATTAGGCTAAATCATATGAAAGTCATATAAAATTTCCAATTTCTAGAAGATCATTTAGTCCTTTAAAATTTCTAAATTTTGAAGGACTTATAAGAAATTTAAGCTAATTCCCATAAAAACGTTTGTAAAATTGCTGCATTTCAAATGAGCCTTGAATGTTTATATCTAACCGTTCAACTTAGAGATTCACTGCAAAAAAAATTGCAAGTAAAAAAAATGCCCAGGAGATCTAGTCAGGAGATATGCAGCCAGATTGTTCTACTTGCTCCCACTTCCCACTAGTGGGTAATATACCCCCAAACGTTTCCTACTTGACATTTAAAGCTTTTTAAATTATCACCTGCAACCCTAAAAATGCCAAAAAAATGTTAAATGTTTTGCCCATACATCACAGCAGGAATCCGGATCCAATGTTCTGTAAAATGAAAAAGAGAAAAAAATCATAAACCCCTCCAAGAAAAACAAGAGGGAATATTTTTTTGCCGGTGTGCTTCCTACCTTCACAAAAGATCAGAAATTAAAAATAGAAAAAACATCCCCCCTTAAACAAAATCTGTAAAATTAAAAAAAACAGAAAAAAGCTTCCCGATCTGTACCTCATGCCATTCTAATAATCAGATACAGTACATGACAACATACTTAATTATTCTATTTAATTTAATGGACCTGTTTTACAGTACTGCTGCTGCATACCACCGCCTCTAATTATTCTCTTCACTTTAATTAATTAATGCTTTCCATCCACCCCTCCCATTTCTTCCCCTCCATTCACAAAGCCAAGAAACCAAGTGAGCAAGAAGCTGAGCTAGTGGAAGCTTGCTTGCTCTGAGCTCAGTGAGAGTGCGAGCTAGGCTCAGCTAGGTGGTGCCACCAATGGAGACGCTAATAGGGGCCCATGTGCCGCAGCAGAAGGCGGGTGGTGGCCTGGCGCGGAGGCTGGTGAGGCTGCTCCGCCGCAAGCGCTCCACGGCGGGCTCTGTCGTCGGTGGTGAGTACGATGAGTCGTCGCTGGACAGCTCCATCAACTCGCTGAGCAAGCTTAAGCTGTCCGCGGCGACGTTGGATGTGCTGTTCAGGAGTGCGGCGGTGGAGAAGAAGGGTGGGGCGACGCAGCCGGGTGCTGCTCCGGCGCCGCCGGCGTTGGACGCCGCCAGCGCGCATGCGTTCGTGGCGAGTCTCTTTGCCGGTGTGTCGGCGGTGAAGGCGGCGTACGCGCAGCTGCAGCAGGCGCAGCATCCGTACGACGCCGAGGCGATACAGTCGGCGGACGCGGCGTTGGTGGCGGAGCTCACCAAGCTCTCCGACCACAAGCGGAGATATGCCAAGGATCCTGTCGCCGCCGCCAAGAGCGCCGCGGCGGGGCCCGCCGTCCTCGAGGCGCACGCCGACGAGCAGCGCCACCTCCTCCGTACCTACGAGATTACGGCGCACAAGCTGGGGAACGAGCTCCGCGCGCGGGACGCCGAGGCGGAGCGCGCCCGGGCCGCGCTCGCCGACGAGCTCCGCGCCGCGCGCGCGCTGGAGGAGCGCGTCCACCCAGGGCGAACCCTTGCCGCGCTCGACGGCCTCCACCACTCCGGCCTCAACGCCACCCACTTCCTCACAGCGATGCGCCACGCCGTCAAGTCGGTCCGCTCCTTCGCCAAGTCGATGCTCGGTGAGATGCGGCGGGCCGGGTGGGATATCGCCGCCGCGGCGGCCGCCGTGCACCTCGGCGTCCCGCTGAGCCACGCCAGCGACGCCAAGTTCGCGTTCGAGTCGTTCGTCGCGCTCAAGATGTTTGCCGGCTTCCACCGTACGGACTTCGGCTTGAGCTCCCTGCACGACCGGAGCTCCTACGACCGGCGGCGTTTCTTCGACGAGTTCGTGGAGCTCAAGGCGGCGCCAGCGGCGGCGTTCCTCGACGCGCGGAGCTTGCGGTGGAGCGCGCTCGGCGAGTTCTTGCGGGACAGGTACCTGTCCCTGGTGCACGAGCGTATGGAGGCAGCGTTCTTCGGGAACACGGCGCAGCGCAGCGCCGCGACGAGCGCCGGGGCGGCGTTCCCGGAGACCCTGTGGTTCGCCGAGTTCGCCGAAATGGCGCGCCGCGTTTGGCTGCTGCACTGCCTCTTCTTCGCGTTCGACGGCGGCGCGTCCATCTTCCAGCCGCTCGCCGGGGCCCGGTTCTCGGAGGTGTACATGGAGAGCGTCAGCGACGTGGACGTCGACGACGCCGACGGCGGCGGTACAGCGGTGGCGCCGCCCGGGGACCGCGTCGTCGGGTTCACCGTCGTGCCGGGGTTCAAAGTCGGCCGGACGGTGATGCAATGCCGCGTATTCCTCTCGCGCCCGGCGCGACAACCATGACAACGACGGAGCTCACCACCGCTACCGTACGCCGCCGCCTTCTCGGCCGCCTCAGGCGGCCGGAGGCTGTGGGTGTTCCAGGGTGGCAGGAACGTACTCCATGCCGGTGTGTCTGTCACGTATATGTACGATGTATCTAGTATCCACCAAGCCGTTATGTACTGATGTAGTAAGTAATACTTATGAGAATAATAATATAATTTTCTATTTTTGCCATGAAATTTAGTAAGTCTCGTAGGTATCATTGGAGAGCCAATGTAAAGAAACCGAAACCGAGATACAGGGAAAACAATCGGAGTCGAGGATGTGTTCTGTTAAGTAAAAACAGAAGATTATAGATTAGATTTAATTAGTTTTCAGTTTCTTTTTTCTATATTAAACTCTGGTAACTTTAAAATATAAATATAATTCTATAACTCATAAATTATCCACATATATTATTATACAATCTAAGTATATCATCACTCGTCTATTTTTTTTACCAGCGACTCTGGCTTGCGGGACTACATCAGTTAATTTCAATCTCCAGTGAAATAGTGTATTCGCATTGTCTAAGATTGTATCTGTCTGATCTCTTGATTTGGGTTCTATCAGCTTATCGTGTTCTTCTATCATCATCAGACTCACGTTGCATTAATTAGTTTCAACCTATTAGACTGTTGATAGCGAATTGAGCCTTACGTCGAAATGTCTTTACGCGACATTTCATTAAAGCGGCTAGCCGATAAATTATCCATACACCGAGCCTCAAATCTAGTGTATCGGATTCTCAGTCGATATACATATATCTTGCACAATGATCATCCGCTAGTGATTGATCTGATTCTGTTAGAGTTGGTATTGAGACTTAGCGGGTTTCGTTTTCCCCATCGACTTAGCTAACTGATAGTTTTAATTATACACCTATATCGGACTCACAGTCGATAGCAGCTGATGGGTTCATCCAGTCACCTCGTTGTTACGTTTGATCTAGCTCTCGTTGTTTCGGTATCGTTAGTCTTAACCTTATACTATCTCGGTTCAGTCTGATATATTAAGATTGAATCTAATGGTATCGTCATCGGTGGTTGCCGGGTTTCGTCCCTCTAGGAGATCGGACCTCGCTCTCTAGCGCTTATCACGTGCTCTATTCGGAGCATCATCAGCTCTACAACTAATAAATCTTTTATTTTATTCCTCGCTATTCGTCTATACCGTTATTAGCTTTCTAGCCGATATATGGACACTACAACCCATATCGGCAAATAGTCAATAGAGTAGGACATCGGACTCAGCTAATGGGTATCTTAACCATATCAACAACTAGGCTATAACAGGAGTTCTTATCGGTCTATTGGCCGATTAACTCGATTATCTAACTCTATTTGTTTTTTTATCAACTAGAGGTCAAATTGACTGGCACGTCCACAACTATAGCAACCCGAGGAAGGTATATTAAAGTTAAAGGACCTCCATTGAAGCAAAGCAATCCTTTCTAGTGTGTCTGCTTGCGCCTTCATCGGATCTTCATTGGCAAACACGAAGGACTGATTCGGTTTGAACATATTTTTTGGTACGTCCGATAGGACCATTAGAAGTACATCCCAATGAGTCGAATGAATTACGCTGGAGCCAATTAGATCTTTTAGGCCTTCATGTATTCACACACGTCCGTATTAAACCTCTATCGACTTATGCTCATGCTTTCGCTCTGCGCGCCCTTCACCCAATCCATTCTTTATTGCACGCGCGCAAATACTCATGTAGAATAATACTCCCTTCAGTTTATACTTAAGGCAAACTTCTTAATCCAAGTTCATAGAAAATGCATCAATGGTTGTATGCGTGTGGCGTGTTATGTTTTCTATATTCATAGGCGTGTGCATTAGTAGTAATGTAATTTATTTTTTCTTTCTTTATTTGTGTTGCAGCCTTTAAAACAATTAATTGACGTTTAAGAAGTATCGATGTTTTAAAAAAGTAATGGATAACTATATTAAAATTTAGCAAAATGAATGATATTATAACTTTTTATAAATATAAAATCAACTAAAAATAAAATCTTTCTAGGACTAAAATAGTGGCATATGCATATACGTGTTCCATATGATCTGGAAAAGATAAATTGAGGCCTGGATCGCATTTCAATGGTCCATCCCAATTTCACTACCTTCTGTTCCTCGTCAAGATTGATGAGGTGATCTAGGTCAGAAACATGTACATTACCCTTTAAGATTCTATATATCCTGTGCACAAAAGACGCATGGAGAAAACATGCAAATGTACATATGCACATGAGCCCCATATCATCTAGAGGCATGCAAAATAGTGCATCTCTCGACCAAAAGCTGGGACAAACAAATCTGTGTACTTCATAACACAGATTTGTGTTTAGGTTGGTAGCCAACTGGTGTTAACAGCTAGTAGCTAGCAAGCTAGCTAGCTAAGCTACTTGCATGCTCTATCGGCGCCGCGTGATCTTGTCCGTCCGATCTTGATCTGGACGGCTAGGATTGATCGGTGGCGTACCAGTAGCGGTCCAGTAGCAGTAGTAGCAAGTTAGCAGCCCAAATGCGCTACTGTACAGCAAATGGGACGGCACACCGCACAGTGGGATGGCAGAGGCAGCAGGCAGATCCATGGTATCATCCCAAACACTGGCTGCTTCACACTAATCTGGCCTCAAGCGCGTGCAAACTGAATCTGTGTGTCAACCGTGCCTAAAGGTTAATCCTATCGACTACTTATTTCGTGTTCTGTGGTCATAATCATATCTAGGCAGTTGGTTTTTTTAAGATAATAGAATTATAATAGAGACGAATGACTATAAAGTTTAATTAAAAATAAAAATCTAATTATAAACCATCTCAAAAGACGAGATAAACCTTCGGTGAGAATTAATTCCCTTAATATAATTATTATTTGTTTTTTAATGGCGATTTACAAGTTAATATAATTATTAACTTCCTCAAATTGAAACAACAAAACTCTTAAAATCATAGCGGTCGATCAATCCATCAAACTTCGCTCACATCATCACCGTTGACTATATCAAACCAAAACATAAACATCATTACTGTTGACTAGGTCAAACCTCGACATAAAATAACATCATTCATCCTGGATCTTGTTACTGCCATAACTAGCCGATCTAACGGGAACACCATTATCATCAAGGATTCCACACTGGTAAGAAAAATTTCGTCGTTGACCCCAAGGCAGGGAATTTCAAAGGAATGCCTTGAAGGAGAAAACAGGACACCATCATTTGCTGGATTCATTTGATCTGGATTTTTATCCTAAAATCCCGTTAAGAATAGGAAGCATGAGCACCATTATGTCACGTCTCGGTTTTTCATTTTTGGCTTAATTTGGAAAAAAATCACTTTAGTTTAATAAAAATTTCACAAATAAAATGATTAAAGTGACTAAATAATTAATTACACCGTCATTTTATTTGGTCATTGGTTCTTTAGAGTTTAATGGATTTTATTTGAGTATATTTGGAGTAGAGCTCAATTCCTATTTAATTCCTAAAATTCTAATTCCAAGATATATCCAAATTTCTAAAGTTCCTTCAAACTCCTAAAGTTCTTTAAATTCCCAAATATTTCAGCATTTCCAGAAGTCCCTGTCTTTTTCCCTTCCCCCTCCTTCTATCTCTCTTTCTCCCTTTTCCTTTTCCCCCTTCTCCTTCCTTCCTTTTCCACCATCCTCCTTCTCCTTCCGCGCAGCCAAGGAGCCCGAGCCGCCTCCTTCCGCGCAGCCCAGGAGCCCAAGCCGCCTCCTTCCTCCGCACCCTAGCCCGGACCACTGTCGCCGTCGCCACCGTCTTCCCAAGCTCCGCCTACCGCCGGTGAGCCCAAGGCCAACGCCATCCCCCTCGCCGCCCCTCTTCTCCTTCCCCTCTAGCGTTGCTCCACAACTTCGCGTCGTCGAGGTCGCGTTCTGAAGCCACCACTGCTGTCCCGGAGTTCACACCACCCCCATCAGCTTCGCCTCCCTTTCCTCCGCCTAGCGCCGCCATCCACCCTCGCCGCCGCTCGCCGTCGTTGCTGCTCGACCCGACGCCGCGTCCTGCCCGGTCGCCTGCCGCGCACGCGCGCGTTGCGCCGCGCCGTGATGTCGTGCACGCGGTGGCCCTCCTTTCCCCGGTGCCACATCATCAATCCACGTCGTTGCCATGTCATCACTATATGCTGATGTGCCACCACGTGGCATCCCAGTCACCGGTCCACCGCACTGCTCCATCCCATGCTCTGTGAACCCAATCCACCATGGACCATCCCACTGATACATGGACCCCACCTGTCCTTTCCCTTTTAAAATAATTCAATTTCTAAAATTAAAATCTAAAGAATATTTGTAATAATATTTATTTTTATTTTCTCATTATATTTTCTTTGAATTCAAACTTTCATATGCCATAACTCACATGTCTAAACTTTTGATTTGACTAGTTTTCCTAATTTTTTTCCTAAAATCGAGCTCTAACTTCTAGATTAGTTTTTTTTCATTTAAAGTAGTTCAATTGAATTTTTTGATTGTTTATTTGTTTTTATTTTGTGAACATGTAGATTTTGGTGCCAAGGAGCTTGTCACAACAAAGATGCCCTACAGGCTCAATACTTAGAGTCCTTTTTTTTCTTCTAAAATCAAGCTCTACTTTCTAGATTAGTTTTTTTTATATTTGAAGTAGTTCAATTGCCTTTTTCAGTTGTTTATTTGTTTTTATTTTACGAATGTGTAGACTTTGGATTGTCATAATAAAATATGTAGTGTAGATTTAGTACTTGGAGTCTTATTTTTTTTTCTATAATCGAGCTCTACCTTCTAGATTAGTATTTTTTTAATTTAAAGTAGTTCAATTGACTTTTCTAGTTGTTTATTTTTTTTTTGCGAATGTGTAGACTTTAGTGTCAAGGAGCTTGTCACACCAAAAGACACTGGGAAGGTTCAGTACTTGGAGTCCTAATTTTTTTCTAAAATCAAGCTTTATCTTCTTCTAGATTAGTTTTTTTTCTATTTGAAGTAGTTCAATTAATTGTTCTAGTTGTTTATTTGTTTTTATTTTGCGAACGTGTAGACTTTGGTGTCAAGGAGCTTGTCACAACACAAGATGCCATGCAGGTTCAGTACTTGGAGTAAGACAAGTGCATAATCTTTGATCATATTGAACCCAGTTTGTAAAGTACATGTTTTATTTGCAAATTATCGAATGTGTAGTATGACCTAATTGCAATCATTACATGACTTGATTATTATTAATTAATTACCTTTTATAACCTTATCACTCTAGAATCAATTGGAATTGAACATAGGAAATCAGCTCATGGTAGAGTAGTATGCCTTAGTTTGCTTAAATTGTTTTACAAGCAAAATATAATTTTAACTAATGAAATGCTTATCATTGATTTCATATCTATTGTGTGGCTGTGTGCAATCTTCCAGTAGCATGTGTTGGTTGCACCATATAGTAATGAACTGGTGGAAAAAATGATTTAGACTAAGGTGATTGGTGGTTCTATGTGAACCAAGCGAGGTTGTAAGGCACTATATGGGACCTTATCGGGTAAGGCACTATGTGAGCCCTTACCTTGACCTATATGCTCTATAGCTATCCATTGAACCAATGCGTGTTCTTTAGATGCTATTTAAAGCTGTGTGCTACTTTTAGATTTCGGTAAGTTGCCCTAGTTAATGAAGAACTTAACTTATGCGCCATTGAACTGAGCCTACTGTACAATCACATGTAGGACTTGGTTTAGTAGATGTCCAGTTCTGGCATTGGTGGCCTAGGTGGTTAGAGTAGGTTTTAGGTTAGCATCATGGGAACTTTCCTATTGTGTGGGAGAAAGGTGTCCCATGGGGAAGGCCGGTGTTGGGGCGAAGATGTTGGAAGGTCTAGGTGCATTTTTGTATTTGGCTATACTAAAGTGCATCATGTGGGTAAAGATGTACAACCTTTGCATAGTGTCAAATCAATCTATTTGAATAGTTATGTGTGTGATCATAGACATGCTTGGGGATTACACATGAGGGGTAGTTTGTGAAATCTTTTACTTTCACATGAGCTATGTGCAGGAATAAACAAAAATGTGATAGCCTTATGGTCCTGTGTGGGTGTAGTATTTTTTGGTTGGTATGGTTGGTTAGTAAAACTATGTTATTTATAACTGTTTTTTAACTATCTGTTTATAAAATTGTTTATAAATATAATTGTTGTGTTATGCAAAATAGCCATTGCCTTCCTTTATAAGCTGTGCAAATACATGTTTCCCCTTGTGCACTTATGGACATCATGTACTTACCTTGCTCGTCCCCTAATTCTAAAGGAGAAGTATCCATTATTTCAAGAGAAGCTTGCTGATGAAGACTCTAAATAGGTTGTGTGTCCCAGTTGACTATCTATGGCATGTTGATGGAGCTTTCGTGCATTTATCTTTATTTCTGTTGTGCAACTTTATTGTTTTGTTAGGCTTTTCGTGCTAGAATAGATATAAACTTTAGCCATAAGTTTTATCACAATCATTTATTAATTAAAGTTTAGCTTGTTTTATTTGTGATGTTGGTGATGATATTATCTTTGTGACCGTATGTGCTAGTTTGATCCTGAACTATCACTTATACACAGAGGGTCCTATTTTGGATCCCGATACATCGTGACACCTTCAAGAAGAAAAACAACACCAAAGAGCACCATCGTTGTTGGGCTTTCGCACGTAGCCCTGCATCCTGCCTAATGCCAGCACAATCCTCAATGGAAAGTGCCAATAGAAGTATCTCATTGATAGTCTCCAACGTCCCTCACTATCTTCCTTGTCATGAATAGGGCATGGCAGCAAGAGCGCAAGGTCCCATGACTAGCAACAACAAAGAGAGGAGATGGGGTCCTCCTTATGTGCGGTGGCTTGATGACAGATATGGGCCCTAGGGCCTAACAGTGAGAGTACTGGGTGGTGGAGACCTCTAGATGAAGAGACCGACAACAAGGCAACATGGATGGCATGGCAGATTGGCAGGGACTGTCCACCGGCAGTTGAAGAGTCAAAGATCCGCTGCTGAACCATGAGTCGCCATCACTGTGAAGACAACTTCACTGGCCCTTTCCCATGGCAGCTCCTATACAATAGTGACGCCAAAGATTCGTCGGCCACCACCGAAGACACCTTTATTCATAGCTTCATTGGAAACCCTGTCGCCACCCTCCTTACTCGCTGCATGGCTTGCTCTGATGCAGGCCAAGACATAGGAAGAGCGATAGCTAGGGCAAAATAAATCTTGATCTATGCAGAAGAAGCATGTCCCATTGTAAAATGTTGACTTATATAATCTGTCCATCTTAGATAGTAGAGACGTTTAGCAACTCACTACTATGTAGCAAAAAATATACGTGAGTAAGAACGGTTACATATAGCTAGCCGTAATAAATAGCAAGTCAAAAAATCATTCAGATCTTTCTATAATTAAGACTATTACCTCCATACGGGTAAGAGGAACAATAACCATTCGATCAACCGAAAATGAATGGCCTAAAAAAGTTGGAGCACTACAAAAAACCTCCTGTTAGAAGGGAGTATAGCCTAGACAAGGCAATTTACTCATAACATTTTGTCCCTACTAAGGCCCTTTAAATTAAAGGATTTGTGAAGGATATTTTTGTAGGATTTAAATCTTATAGGATTTTTTTTCTTATATGGTCCTTTGAAACAAAGAATTAAGGAGGAAAGTTAGCAAGAGCTCCAATCTCTTGAAAAATTTCCTTTAAGTCTATCTCTCATTTGATTTCTATATTTTTCCTATGAACTATTCAAACAGATATTTATATATCTTTTCCGTGTTTTATAAGCACACTCATATAAAAAATGCTGTGTTTTTCTATTTCTTTATTTTCTCAATCCTATATTTCAAAAAGTATCCTTTAAGAATTAACCTTTGCTCCTTTCCCATATGCTATCGTTATTCTCCCATCTTGTCCAATATTCCCGAATCCCAATGGCTTCTCCATAGAGCTTTGCATAGTAAACTCTCTAAGCCCTGAGATCGGTGAGAATTCACTACACCATGGGTCCTTTTTTTTTTTTGCAAAAATCCTCCCACACTTTCATAAATTATGTGCCAGTCTCTATTGCCACCCATCGTTCGATCTCGCGGTAGGGTCGATTCGGCCATTCACGTGTCCTACTGTTGCCGTCGCTTCCTTGCCATCCTCCAGCCATTAACTCAACCTCACCCTCCTACTCACCTCATGTAAGCCGTCACCGCCAAATCCTGCCCACTGAAACCATAGCCTCCACGCCTTCTCTCTTCTCTCATATGACACATCGACGCATCGCCCTTCGCTCATGTATGTCGCCTCTCCCTCCTCTACTCACGTGCGCCATTGCCACCACACCTCACCCTTCTCTAGCCATCATCGCAACATTATCACTGCTCTGTCAGGCGAGGCTGTCGTATCTGTCAGTGGTGGCTAGCGGCCTCCTTGCCGGTAGATCCCTCTCGCTTTTTGTCCCTTGCTTGGTGTGGCACCAAATCCACTCAAGGCGCATCAGATCTGGCAAACTCAGGTCTCCTTGTTGGTGTATTCGGCCCCTCGGAAGCAATGGATGGAGCCTGCGCCACCGCATTCTTCTCTCCCTTTGCTTACCACTTCCCCTCTCTCCTTCACCACCCACTTGCTCTCTCTCTATGCCCCACTCAGTGACACATCTAGGGGTAGTCGGATTTAGCAAGAGGACATAGGAGTGTAGGGCAGAGCGATGGGCTTGGAGGCTAGGGAGAACGGAGGGGGAGATCAACAGCTCTATCGCAATTGCGAGGACGACGGTCGTGGCTCAGTGAGGATGGAGGCAATGCATAGCGACGACCACAGCTGTTCCTCATCGTCAACGGCAATAGTGTCTTAGTTCTACTCTCTTTTTTCTTTTCTTCTAGCTCTTTTTTTTTCATTTCTTTTCATCTTATTTTTCTCAGAAGAAGAATCTGGCAGATGGCAGTGGTGGACATATCTATGCTGAACTAAGAGTGGTGGGTATATCTATGCTGAACTAACATGGCATTTTGCCTAGATTGACCAGAGTCACCTTGAGGAAAGCAGAGAAATCTTCCATTCTCAAATTAATCTTCTATCCTATCTTTCAGAAATATGCTTTAAGCTTACTTCGTTGTGATGTCTAAAATATGCTCCTTAGCAACCTATCAAGAGGTATATCACACACTGATTTATGGGTCTCCCAATTTGCATGTCCAAGATACAGGTATTAAGAAAGTTATGTTCAATTTTTTTCTTATATAATACGGGAATGCCTACATGTGGTTCTTCATTCTCTGATAGATGGTCTATCGGTTTTACATGTTTACACGTGAGTGCTTGTAGTAGTAATATGAACCATTCTCATCGACTCTACATGTCCTCATTGTATGGTGCACAAGAATAATCTGCAATGTTGTATTCTATCTCTAGAATTAACTATTCCCTGAGCATACAAAATATCTCCCCGTAGTTTTTTACCTTTTTGGTTAGGAGCTTACCCAAAATTATTTTGTGATAATATAACATGGTAGGATTATTTTGCAGTTTCTGTATTGAGGATTACACATTTTATACGTTTAATCTTGATCCGGAGATTATGAGCAGTCTAAAGGTTCTCTAGATCTCAATAGATCTCTTTTTATAAGCAGAATGACAATATATATGCATTGATGCTATTTTTTATGGACAATCTTTTAATTGCAATGGGCTTGCATAGATGAAAGATTCTATCTAAACCTGACAGTGTTGATATATTATCACATCCAATCTAATTTCTTGACTCTAAAGGTTCTGTTTTTTTATATCTCTATTTTTATTAGCTTAATTTCTTGATCTCTAAGTGATGTCAAGCTTATTCTAGGTCCATGGATTATATAGATTAGCAGTGCTCCGCAGCTTCAGCTTATATTCATTGATTTTTCTACATGTAACCTCCCGCGCCCAAGTATGTAACCTATGTACGCTTATTTATGATAAAATGCTATAGTATTTATGTGATTTTTCTTACTATCATTAGATTCAACCGTTTTGGAATTTGCTGATAGTGATATTGCCATGCTAATATTAAAATAGTATCACATGTTTCTTATGCAAAGTCCCATTGATGATAGTTGCCATGTACAACTCAATGGGATACGGTGGAATAAAAGCACCTGTTGCTTTCTGATGGATATGTTAAGTGGTATCTTCCTGCCGGAGGTAATCTCTACACTCCTTTTTCAGTTTTTGTTGCATATCCAATAGATGCATATAAACTCAAAACTATATATTTTTTTGCATGGGACAATTGTTTATCTTCTTTCAAGGCAAGGTGATCTACAATGGGGATTGTTTTTTCTCTGAATGAGTAGGGGAACTTAGATTTTTTCCTAGCTTAACAATCTGACGTGTGGTTGAATGTTTAAATAAGGATATTCAGATAATATGTTTACTTTAAAACAGTCTAGGTGGTATGTGCTTGAATAGCCAAGTGCTTAATGCAAACCTATAAATTCTATAATTTCTTTTATTTCTTGCCAGGGAATGCAAATAAGCAACCACATGTTCCTTCTGCTACGTTTTCATCTAAGTTTATTTTCGTCGTGATTTGCTACTGCTCGTCGTTTTACCCCTGTAGTCTTTAGGGCTCACTATGGGCAGATGATTGTGCTGCAATTAAGGTAATGATGTCATCTCATGGTGCAGGTATTTTAGCCATCATATCTACAATAAGCTCCATTATTCTATGAACCATTGTAAGGCCTATAGTGGCTCAATACTGAGTCTATAAATGAAGACAGTAATCACAAAATATGCTGCACAGCTAACAAAAATTACAACTAGACCCGATTTTAACGATTATAGTGGCTCGACTGAAGTTTTTGATGTTGGTAAGAGACCACAATTACTGCATTTTTTGTTGTATATCACTAAATCAGTTAAACCTCTATGTACAACAAGCCAACAATTTTTCTTCTACTATAACCATTTCTATAATCCCTACAAATATTTAATGGAAAATTGATTCCATAGCTTAGTTTTCTTTCTAGGCTCACTACACCAGATTTGATGTTCAATGACAAAAAAAAACATCATGCCAAATAATGTTTTTGTCATAGAACATAGCAATATGATGATCTTTGGTGCACCATCATAAGAACTATCCGGAGGCTAAATTTTATGACAGTAATACAAAATTGCCACTAAATATGGACTCTATTTCGTCATAGAAGCTCTACACGGGTGGTGAGACCAGGTCAATGATAATGTATGATGGTCTCTGTGATGATTTCCATTTTATCACTGATGTAACAACTTGATGATGATTTCCTTCATTATAGTATATATATATATCCATAAAAAATGTAAGAATTGTCATATATCTGTTGTCAACTGGATAAAAGAGCTAGGCCTACTTCCTCTACCTATACCAACAAGATAGCTTAGGGAAACACCTTTTGAAGAATAGGCACAAAAATGACACTTGGATCTCCCTCTTCTCTTTCAATTCCCTACTTCGGATTTACTCCTATGGTGCATTATCCTCCTCCATGAGTAGGGATTAGGGAGTACAGGCTCACTGATCTCAATTTTGAGAGAACTCTTTGGAGCATGGCAAGTTCTTCAATTATAGATTTGATTGCATTAATTCTCCAATGATTTCAATATAATCGATTGTTCTTCTTGACTTTTATTGCTGTTTGTTGTCTTCTCAAATAGTCACACACATCGAGTTAGTAATTTTGGGAGGAAACCTTGTTAGTGATTCTTTGTGTAGTCGAGATGTTTGATGAAATGCCAACATGCAAATTTGATCTAGATGAAATGCCCACATGCAAATAATTTCCATAGTAAGCAATTGGTGTGTGCATTTTCAACAAAAAAAATACATTATGATTTTTGTTTATCCATATTAGGTAATTTATTATCATATAAATACGCACTCCTTGTTGAAATTTTGACATCATTTATTTTTAATTTAGGATAAAATGGATCAAAGCTGGATAAATGCATAACATTTTAGTGCTACATACATAAACGGTATTAAACAATTTATGTAGTTTGTTTGAGATCATTTCAATGAAAATGATGAAATCTTATGCCCGTATCGTTGATGTCTTAATTTGAAATATCATAACCAAGAAGATGTGATGGAATATCTGCATGTGAATGGAATGCCAATTACATACACGAGGTGGTTGTTTCATGGAAAAAATGATGAGGATGTTCCTTGCAACTTGGATATGCATAATGGTGTTTTTGATATCGCTGAAGAAAATGTTGATTATGATGACAAATATGATCATGATAGTATTTTGAGTTTAGTGCAAGATCTCTATATAGCTAGAAATCAAGTTGATGGACATCTAAATATATTTGCAAATTTAATTGATAAGGCTAAGCGAGAACTTTATCCTTGTAAAAATTTCACAAGGTTGTCATTTCTGATTAAGCTGCTCCATATCAAATCCTACAACTAAATTTTAAATTCCGCATTTAATTCCTTACTTGAATTGTTGAGTATGGCACTCCTAGCTAGTCATAATTTACCAAAGTAAGCTAAAAGTGTTTTGCGTTCAGTAGGTCTTGGTTATGAGTCAATTCATGAATACAAGTATGATTATGCATTGTTTTGGAAAGAGCATGCCAACAAAAACCATTGCCTAGTCTACAGCAAATCACGATGGAAAGACATAGAAGGAAAGAAAAGAGTTCCCCACAAAGTACTTTGCGGTTATCCAATAATTCTAAGGCTTCAAAGAATATTTGTATCAAAGGAAACATCTAAATATGCACAATGGCATCAAGAGTAGATGTGTCCTGAAGAAAATGCTATGAGACATCTCATTGATAGCAAAGCCTAGAAAGACTTAGATAGAAAGCATGAATGGTTTGCTTAAGATCTTTGCAATATAAAGCTAGGTATTACCATAGATGGATTTAATCCATTTGGAAACATGGGAAATTATTATATTATGTGGCTAGTGTTTGTCATACCCTACAATTTCCCACCATGGATGTGTATATATCAATCAAATTTCATGATGGCGTTATTTATATCTAGACCAAAAGTACCTAGAAAGGATTTCCATGTATTTATGAAACCTTTAATGGAAGATATGCAACATCTATGGAAAGGTATTCCTACGATGCATTTACATATGAAATCTTTTTCTTGCATGCTTATTTCATTTGAGGTATTCATGATTATCCTGCACTAGGCACTATGTTAGGGAGGTGCATAAGAGTTTATCTTGCATGTGTGCACTGTGATGAGAATTCATACTCTGAGTCACTTCGAAATAAAAATGGATATGTTGGGCATAGTCCATTCCTTTTTGGTAGCCATCTGTGAAAAAAAAGCAAATATTATAATAGTAAACATGAGAATTGAGATAAACCAAGAACATTTTCCTATGATAAACTGCTAGAGAAGTTAGAAAATCTTGGAGAATTTGTTCCTATAAAACACTCAAAAAAGGAAGAGAATGCGTCCTTCTAAAGTTGGAGTTAAAAGGTCAGTTTTTTTATTTACCATATTGGTCATAGTTGAAGTTACACTACAACCTCTATGTAATGCACATAAAGAAAAATACATGACAATATTTTAGGGACACTACTAGGGCAAGTCTAAGGATGCTAGACTTACAAGATCAAAATGTATGAAAAGAGTTATAATTAATAAATAATTGGACTTCATATCTCAAGCCACCGACATGCTACACTCTTAATAAGCAACAAAAGAGTAGGTTATGCTAAGTTTTAGCCAATATGAAATTCCCAAATGAATTTGCTTCCAACTTATCTAGATGTGTGGATCTAAGGCATGTAAAGTGCATGGGTTGAAAACTCATGATTGCTATATTTTATTACAGCCCATTCTACCAGTTGGTATTAAAGGAATTGTATGAAATGATATATATGAAGCAATTACCGAGCTAGGAAATTTTTTTAAGGAGCTATGTTCTAAAACTGTTAAACTTGATGTCTTGCACCGATTAAAGGCTGAAATTCCTATGATTCTATGTAAGTTATAGAAAAATTTTGCACCTACTTCTTTTTGATGTAATGGTGCATTTAGCTGTTCACTTGCCTGATGAGGCAATTCTTCAGGGACCCATCCAATATGGTTGGATGTATCCCATCGAAAGACAATTGGGTAAGCTTAAACAATGTGTGGAATAGAGCAAGGCTGTAAGTATCAATTGCTAAGGCCTATATTGTTGATGAGTGTCTGAACTTTTGCTTGAGATATTTCAATGATATACAAATAAGATTTAACAAGGAAGAGAGGAAAAATGATGGTACAAAAATGTTTCACCTAATAAACTGCCATTTTTTTCACATGGTACCTGTGCACTTGGTCCTTGCAAACTGAAATATTTCCACACCTATGACAAAATGGTTTGGCACGTGCTGAATAATTGTCCTAAAATAGATGAATATAAGAAGTAAGCATCATTCTTTTCAGATTCTATGCATTAATTTTCATGATAATAATTTTTAAATTCATATTTCTGTTTTTTAGTATATTCAGAGAAGAACTGGAGAAAAACAGTGTGGATGATCTAGACAGAAGACTTGAGAAGGAATTCCTAAAATGTTTTGAGAATCATGCAAATAATTCAATTTCACATAACTTAATAATTTATTAGAGAACCAGAAGTTTTTGATGACTTAAACTTATTATTAACTTATTAATTTATTGTCCGCACAATCCTTTTAATAGATTGAAGAGTTACATTATAATGGAGCACTAGAAATTTCTGATAATTTGTAGCATGAGGCCTAGATAGACGTCTGTGAGTGTACTCAGCTTGCAATGTCAATAGGGTTCGCTACCACACTATTGATCGTGAAAAGAACCGGAAGACTCAAAATAGTGGCACCAAGGTTGAGGGTGCGCATAAAAAATTAATCATTGATTTTTATGGTGTTCTTGTAGAAATTATTAAGTTACAGTACACACCAAACAAGAATGGGGCATACAAGTTTTTTTTTCCGTTGTGAGTGGTTTGATCTTGATGGGCAAAAGACGCACCTATGAAATGATGGGTACTTCATAAGCATTAATATACGTGGTCATTGGTATAAGAATGATCCTTTCATTTTGGCACCCCAAGTTAAACAAGTATTTTACTTGGATGAAACAAATCTGATTTGGTAAAGATTGGCGAGTAGTGCATAATTTCGAACATAGACGTGTATACGATGTTCCTGAAATAGAAAGAGTAGAAAGAGCAGAGACCATTTTTCTTTTTGAATGAGAAACCAAGATGCGTACCAACATGGGAACTCATCAGGGGAACTCATCTACCAAATTCTTCGGTCGGTGATATCAATCCTCTCCTGAGCACTCTTCCCTGTGACGATGAATATGGTTTGGACCTTGAAACTGAAATGGTTGAAAATATTCGAGACCAAAAAGGCAAGAGTATTGCTGATGAATTTGATAGTGACAGTGAAGAAGAGAGTGAAGATGACACCTAAACTATCCAAGTGACAATAGAACTACTGATCCATTGAGTGAGACCTATGATGAGTAGCTGGCATTTAGTTAGCAATCTGTCAATGTTTTTGTAATGTTTGAAACAATAACCTATTGTATTATTATTCTGCACTATTTAATAGTTTGTTCTGCAAGAGAGAAGTTGTGTGTATTTTTAAAGGAGATCACCAACCGTTAACTTCTTAGTGCCTTTTCAGCTTCAAAACATGGGTTTTTTTTTTCTGTGTTGTGAACTAATATCTATGATGATCTAGAGGAAATATGTCATAAATTAACTAGTACCTGTGACAATTTTCACACATAACAACATGGAACACCATAAAGCACATGGTTCGAATCAATAATTTTGCTAGGAATAGGCCTGTGAACAAAAAGAGTAGCCCATCTGTTTCTAATTTTGTATGATAAAAAACAAACTATATTCTAATTGTAGTGTACATTATGAATATTTTTCTTATTCGATGTAACCAGAATATTACCTCCTTCTCAAGCGCAATAAGTGATAAAGATGATAAGAGCAAATATGGATTGGTATAGCAATTCTTTTTATTTCTAAAAAAATTTAAACCAAGTGCAAGCAACTATTTAAAAAAAACGCAGGTCTCTGCAATTATAAGACCATGTATATGGACTGACATCTAACTAGTTCCGGAAGATCACATAAAGCTGTAAATTATATTGGGAAGCCCCGATAAACAATTAACAACAATAAGTTCTGATCCACACGAAATATGTACAATGTAGACATTGTCTCAGAGAAACCCACGTTTGCTGTTGATGTGAGTCAAATAGTCAGCAATGGGCATGTAGCATGGTAGTGGGCAATGATATGGCCGAAAGGTTTATTTATATTTTATTTTTACTATATGATTTTAATAATGTACCTATCATTTTTTTGCTAGATATTTTTACTATAAGATTTTAAAATTCTCTATTTTCTTAAATTATCGATGAAAAAAAAGTATATCAACATTCCAAAAATTTCAGAAATCAGAGTGAAAGTTTTAATAATGTTGATCGATTGATATGCATGCAATTTAATTGTCAATAAAATGGTCATTTTATTGTATTCTTCAAATACTACCATTCAATTCCTTCTAGAATACTAGCGCGCCAAAAATTTAGTAGAAGTGTGCCATTTCAGTTAAAGTTACACTTTTGCCCATGACTGAGCCACGCATATCAGGATCTCACAAAAACCCACTAAAACCTTCTGTATCAGTATCGATGGTTTCCACACCTAGGTGCAATTCTCAGGTACGCTTCTATTCTACCCTGTCCTCTCTCTCCTCCTAGATGCACCCCAAGGTCCCAATCCATCAAATCCACTTAAATCTTCTGCTTATAATCCTTCCAAGGCATTGATGCACCTTTACATTTTTCCTAGTCAAATACAGATTAGTGGTTCTATGCTATACACTTGGCTGCTAGGGTTTGCTAAACTTGGGATTTTTTTTTATTTTGGGTTTCTTGTTTAATGCTCTTTTTCTGGTCTTATGTTAGCCTTATTCCTTGTCAAATACACATTAGTGGTTCCTATGCTAGGCATTTGGTTACTAGGGCTTGCTAAACTTGAGGATTTTTTGATTTTGGGTTTCTTGTTTAATGCCCCTTTTCTGGCCCTTAATTTCTTCATGTGTTTCTGATTAGCTCTGTAGGTCAAGGGAGCAAGGAGCTGAACCACGTTCACATGCATATTTCCCTAGTAGGCTGGATGTCAGATTGAGTCTCTTATGCATAATAAATTTGATCTGTTATATTTTTATGTGCTTATTCAAAAACATGGTCTGAAATTATGAAATATATTTGGTTAGCCTCTGAATTTTATGAACTTAGTGGCAGACTACAAAAGTAATAGCACCAGGTTGTGCTTAGTTTATCATAGTTTGCAAAACATTTTTCTTTAGCCTTGCTCTACGACATATCCCATGTCTTATGTGATATTTGTTGAATATAATCCCGTGCACGATCATGAGCATGATATAACTAAGTTTAGATGCATTTGCATGTTTGCTTATCATCCACTAGTTGTGTAAACACTAGTGCCGTGCTGCGTTCACGGTGCGGTGGAGTAGCTAACCGCCACGCACGTATGTAAAACGTCCCCGCGCTTTAGGCGGGCACGACGCAGCGTGCACGAGCGTGGTAGGAAGATCGTGGACCGCAGAGTCATGTAACCACCGAATGAATAAGAAGCAAGAACGATCCGAAAAGAGATGCGACATTGTGCGGCGAAAACATTCTCTCTTGTGCATTCTGCGTGTGTGCGCGTTCTGAGAGAACCGATAGCTCGCCGGCGTTGCCGATCGCCGTCGTGACAGCCATTCCGGCACACGCGCCAACAATATTCTTGTATGAGTAGGATTACAGCAGCTCGTCTTACGTGTCCTGACTGTATAGGAACAAAAATCAAATATTTGTAGGAAATGGAACTAACAGACTATGAGAGGAAGAGGAACTTACGTATTGACAGGAATAATGAAGTACCACACTCACTTGGTTTACCTGCTTTTGAGAAAGTCTCCTTTTAGTATGTCTCATGGGGAGGGAAGTAGCAATGATTATGTTGTCTGAATGAAGAAGTGGAGACGTACTAGTAATCACAAAGAATCTGGGTCAGAATATGAACCAGGATGATGAAACTGAAACAAACATTGATGACATAAATGGAAAGGACAAATGGTTTAGAAGAAGCATGGAAAAACTCTTGCTAGGTCACATCAGGTTAAGGTGCTGATTTTGTCTTTATTTTTAGTTGGGTAATTCAATGCAATGTAGATATGATAATTTTTACACCATTACTAATTTTTTAGTCTAGTTATCGAAGAGAACTCAACTTCATTGGTCTAGTTACCAGACTTGGATTTTTTAATATGCAGGCCCTGATAAATTCGAAGATGGCACCTAGTACAAGATCCTCAGAGAGCAAGAAGCTCCTCAAACAATGAATCTAGCTTTGTGTCAATACAATCCCTACTAAATCCATCAGATAATGCACATGTGACCGATCAAAGGATTGAAAGTAGAGTGGCAACATCAGTTAGGAACCATCTGCCAGAACGGAGCCAAGTTAGAGAGCCACAATAATCGACACCAAGTCCAACTAGCAACTCACCTGTGGCAGTTCAATGTTCTTGATTGAACAATGATATTACTGATGGTAATTGTGCTACCAGTAATTGTGATGTGATAAGTGAAACAACTAGACAATTTGGTATGCTTGTTGCACTAGAATCTAAAGGTAATCATGTATCTAACATGTTTTATTATTAGGAATATACTGTACCAACTATTTGCAAATTATATTGTACACATTTACGTAGTAAAAGTCGTAGAGGCCATGAAGCAACTATGGGTCATGGACTTCAAAAGTATGTACAGAGCAGGTCACAAAATGCATATCTTTTGCTGAGGGAAAGCGAAGACCATAGGATCCAACCCAAGCTTCAAAACTAGCATCGGAATGTGGATTTCATATTAGAAATCATTTATGTGTTGCGATATATTGGAAGATGTACAAAACAAAGTCCTATCCATTCTAGCTGCTATCAATTATATAATGCTGAGTCCAACTATTTGCTCTATAGATTTGGCCTTCTTTTCAATTCATGTCTAGTTATTATCTGACTGCTATGTAAAATCTGTGTGATTCTAATTCCAATTTTCTCTATAGGGAAAGTTTGACATGGATACAAATGATGAAGTGGCTCAAGCTATATACACTAATATTCTGAAATATGGGATCCGGCAACAACATTACAGGCTTAAGAAGACACATTTTAATGTTGTTCCTATTAGCGAAGTGCTTTCAAAAGGCCCACCACCACATGTCAAGAAGGTAGATTGGGCAAAACTTCTAGAGAAATGGACTGATCCAAAGCACATGGTATGAATAGTGAAATAAATGAACAGCTAATATCCATTCCATTTACTAATGCACTGTACTAATAAAAAATCTCTTCATATAGGAAATTTGTGAAAAAAATAGAACTAATCTAGGAAAGATTAAATTTCACCAAACTATAGGTGGAGTTATGTTGCTGAAATTCATTCTATGCTAACATACTATAATCTTGTCTCTATCAGTACATACAATAAGTAAATGTGAGTATAATTATATCCTCTAAAATCTTCTTGTATAAGGTGAAAAACAATAATCAAGAACCAGATGCTATTGAGTTTTTTAGAGAGACATTTTAGCAACAAGAAAGGTTCCAAGAGTGACGATGCATAGGAAGCCTATGTATGTTTTTTTCATATCACAATTTTCTTTAATTATGTTTGTGCTTTAAAGGTGGGTCAACTAATTTGATTTTTAGAATGCTATGGTGAGTGAAGAGAAGGTGAACATGCAAAACTCTATGAGGAAATTATTGTGAAGTTCTGTCTGAAAGCATTTCTGTTAAATATGGGTTTTTCCTCTAAGAAATCTGTCAATCCTACTTCATCTATGAGCATGCAAAAGCTACAGGATGAACTAAGAATGGGGAAAGAGGATAATGCAAGTAAATAACAACACCTCACTGAACAACTTGAATCTCAACAATAGGAAATAAGTTAACTGAAAAGGAGCCAACAAAAGGTGATAGAAATTTTGCAAAGGAAGCGCCAAAAAGAGATGGACAACCTAAAGACGAGTCAAGATGAGACAATGGATGGGTTTCGAAAGAAAAAATGAAGCTATGTTACATTTTTTAAGACAATAGCAATAGTCTCAATCAATGGATCAAGGGACCTCAAAGTAGTTTGCTAGTGGGGGATTTTTGGGCATTATACTTTTAAAGCAGTAGAGTTATGTGTTTTAGTGGTATGACAGTACATCGAATGACCACAGTATTTTGTTTTTGTGGATGATCTAACCTATGTCATTTTTGGCAATATATATATGTCTGTAGGTTGCCCAATCTTAAGGTAAAACACTAATGATATCTTTTGTGTGAGATGACAAATGAAATATATAAATTACTAATGACATCAGTTATGTTTCCTGATATTAGTTATGTGTTTTGCAATGTGTACTATATATGTTGTGAGAATTGAATGGTTACATACCATGATAGGGACTATAATAGAATTATTAGTGTCACACCAGACTATGACAATGGGCAATATCATAGCTATGTCTATTGGTGGTAACGTTAGTGATGAATCTTGGATAATATATGATGATTCTACTTTGTCATGGAATTTATGATACTAGTAAAATTGTTATAGAATATTTGACTATCTATGATAGAACCAACCAATTCATCGTCTGTAACGCATATTTCATGATGATATTTGTAATGTGATATTTTATCACGGTAGGATGAATTTTAGTTTTCTATGATATTTTTTTACTATCATTGAACATCAAATCTATTATAGTAACTGTTTCAGCATCCATCGTTGAAACCAAAGGATCAAAAGCCACAGGTACTTCCAAGTTCTTGCCTAATGATACCATCCATCCTCTATTAATCTGTTTCGTCCATGAGTATATGTGCCACCGCCGACGGATCATTGGCTTGATATCTCTAGTTATATTATGTGGCTCTCTTTTCTGCTTTGATCATAAAATACTACTTTAGTTAATTTTCGTGTGTGGCTGTGTGCCATCATTTGTAAATCCTGTCACAATTCTAACCGTTTTAGATGGGCCTACCATATGTTCCAATAGGTGCAGTGGGGCTGTTTGTTTTTCTCTTTACATGCATTATTCCTGCTTTCGGTTTTCCAGCAATGCATGGTTTTGGAGTTTCCTACTGACCCATTCTTTCGGATTGAATTTTTGCTTTCGCAAGTACACTTGTGAAGTTTTCTTTGTAAGCTGATTTCTCGGTATATTTTCACTGTTCTTTTTTTTTGTGTTTAATGAATGAAATATTTTGCTGGTCCCTTCTTGGGAGAAGATAAAGATATCTTCAACACTGTTAGTACCACTCAACTACTAAATCGTTGCAAGTACATGTGATGATGTGTTGCTGTTTTTATCGAGCTAAAACACGAAAAGAACTTTTCCACTGCAGTGCTATATATGCGAAGAGATTACATTAGTTAATGGTGAATATATCTTACGGAAAATGCTTCAATTCTGTGACCGCTTTCTGATGATTGCAGTTGTAACAGCGTTCAGTTTTTCTCGTCTACGCACTTTGCAGACATCATTTTTAGTGGTTTGCTACCGTTTTTCTAAGCGGCTATTACTCTCCTGTAATTGGGCATGGCTCTACAGATAATTATATGAACTAATCAGATTTACATTTCAGTCTTTGTGACAGTCACAACGTGTATATGTTATGTATATGTAAATTTGCTTCTGACAATGCTTAAAACTATATATTATATCATAGCTTTAAACATTCACATCCACGCACGTGGCGTAGTGCGTGGCTATTGCTAGTTGAGCTGAATGGCCAAACGGAGGGGAATCTGTGGTGGGTCGACACAGGGTGTGGAAAATTGCTGGCAGTGCCCGCTTTGGACATGGTGGCAGTCAAGGGGAGGCTTTGGATAGAGGAGTCAGAAGAAAAGTGAGAGGAGCCCTTGCCACTGGAATGGAATATATATGCTATGCTCCAACCCCTATGTTTTTGGAAATAAAAGTTTGTAGATTAAAGTAAAGTTTAAAATATGAACACGTCTAACTCAAATATATGGAGTGATATTTAATCTACTATTAGCTACAACTCCAAAAATTTTTAGAGCTGGAGATACCAGCTCAAAAATAAATGCACCGGTGTTCCAAATAGATTATTCACGGATAAATGATAATAGATTATCTACTTAATTATAGAAAAAAATTATACATTATAAGTATAAACTTTACAAATTGCAACACATGGTTTAGTTAGAAGTCTTTTTTTTTCATAATAGTATTTTTAGAAGCGTAGAATAAATAATTCGGTATATAAGTGAGTTACATATCAAAAAAACAGGGTTCGTGCTATTGTGCCATAAGCCGCTTACCATATTGTACCGCTCTCCTGTCGTTGTCTTGCCAACATGCCTTCATTTTATCAAGAAAAAAAATCCGTGTTCTTACAGAAGCTTGCCTTTTCTAACTTTTATTTTGGTACGTGGTTGACGTCTGATGATCCAGCTGCCTTTGCAGTTTGGACACTGTACCTGGGGACGTACACGATGCGACGGTGCTCGATCGTGCGTGCGTGCGTGCATCTGCTTTAATCAGAGACAAAATCACGCCTAGTCACGTACAACCAGGCAGAGATAGATACATTTGCTATAATATCCTCCACTTGTCTCCGTTTCCCGTTCGGTCGTAATCGCCGACAACGGTTGGAATTTACCTCTCAAACCACGTTGATTAGCACAACTAAACTAGCCATGCCAGCTGGTGGTAAATGTGAACGTAAGCGAAAACGTCTTTTGCATTTCTCTTTATCCTCCTTGGAAAGGAAAAAAAAAATTAAAAAAGGATTTCGTGACGATGGAACAAATTCCTGTAAATTTTTTTTATAAAAGAGCAAAACACACTAACATATCTAGGTCGCTAAACTTCAAAAATTTTGATATATGCCTCAGAAGACGGTAAAATATGTTATCGGATAAAAATACCGCATATCTTATCGGATGTCTACATGGTTCCATACTTTCAACGACGCTCAAATGGATGTGTGGCAGTTTCACACCAGTACATAAAGATTTTAGATTTAGATTGCATACTTTAACGTGTTTTGAAAGCTAAATATGTATTTTTAAAGTTTAGAGACATAAACTATGATATAGCATAACTAGTTTAAAAACCACAAATATATTTTGCTCTTTATAAAATTCGTATGTTAAAAAGGAGCGCAACAATATGGGGTGTCCTATCAGCCTCACATATGTTGCGGTTGTATTCTCATATGTGTTGCTTAATTCTAAGGATGCATGCAGGGACCAGCAAAGAAGTAGAGTAGCAAAGCTGGAAACAGAGGCAAGATTGTAGACAGGCCACCCCATATGAGTCCCCTTTATTCCCTCTTTTTGCTGCCTCATTCTCTCTTCCTTTGAGTTCATTTCATTCCTTTATGTACAGTGCATATCTTTTTCTTGAGTGGGCTCACCCAGCTGTTGTTGCTGCACAGCCTGCACCGCACTGCATCTTTTTGGCTGCTGGAAGGGAAGAAGTTGATTTATGAATGAATTATGGCAAGGTTCACCTGAGTACAATACTATTTGCTAGAATTGAGGGAGTTGCTGTAATTTTCCTTGAGCTACAGCGACAAGGAAATGTTTCGTTTTAAGATGTTGAACACGAAAAGGTTCTCGCTGGCTTGCTTGCTGAGGCTAGAGCTCACAAATTCGTTCGAATTTCGTACCCAAAATTCAGAGCTCTCCCAAACGCTCGGTTTGTGCCGAATTTCAGTGAAATTCATCAATTTTGACAAAATTCGCCATCTTGCTAGGACTCACATTTCATCCCTGAAATGAGACTGCAAACCCTGGTTAGGCGGGCCAAAAATTCCGGCATCCACCATCAAGAAGAGATTGGCAAGTAGACGGACAGGAACCATAGATACCATTGGATGGTTGATGCATGGATGTGAATTCACAAATCCCATGCCTTCCAAAAGCATAACATATTACAGGCTACAACACATTTCAACAGGTGCGCAAGACGGTTAATGCTATATATTCTGTTAGCTAAAACAGCAAGCCAAGTATTTCTGGGCATCTGCAACTTCCACTAGTTCGATGAAGGGCTTCTCTTTGAGGCCACCTATGCTGCGTACCATCTCGTTCCATCGTTTACGGCAAACTTCTCCAGACCTAGCAGAGCAAATTACTCTGTTATTGTATGTTTCTAACCAAAATGGAAGCAAACTGCGATGTAATTCCAAAAGGTTTAAATAGAGATTCGTGTTAATACCAACAGAAAAATCATGAGTCCCATTACGGTAATAGTACCAATAGAGACGATCTGATCCATCGGTTTATAAAGGCATATTAGTACTTAGGCAAATTTTGTGATTAGAGGTAATTTAGGCATATATGTTTTTTTCGACGCACCCTATTATTATTACTGCGCTCTACTGGTGCTACAAATTAATCTAAACAGTTGATTTATTGGCGGTTTTAGGTCTATTGATGTAACACTGGATGATCTTAAATCTTATTCATTTTAGATTCAATCAAAATTGTTAATTCCTGATGAAATGTAATCATATCTTGCTGCATAATGTGAAGGAGAACATGTTAAAACATTGTTTATAATGAGAAACATGGTGTGAAACTAAAATAGAGTTTGTTGCAATTGCCTATATTTTTCTTGTGGGGAGATAAACGTCACTCCAATGTTGCACTACTTTAGGATGTATAGGCCACATGAGACGGTAAATGAATGGAACTATTATATTAAAAAAATAAGATCAACAAACATGATTTCTTCAACATGTAAAAATATGACCAATCTTCTGTGTCTTCTGATCAACCGATCGTCACTCTGTAACTGCTACATCTATACATCTTGTCTTGGTGTGATCAATCATGCTCTCACACAATCAATCTTAATAGAAGAAATTCATAACAACAAGAAAGATCGTAACTTAAATTATAGATAAATGATTAGCAAACGAGGTTCAACAAACTGATCTAGCGTTAAAACTATAAAGTAACAAAATAATCTAAGTAAAAGTCAAATCCTAATGATGTAATGGCTACATCATTATGAGTTACATGACGTGAAAGATAGTCTGTTGAATCCTATTAATCGATTCACAAGCATTGATAGGAAAGAATAGTATAATGTGTAAATAGTTGAATGATACTCTAATTTGTAAATAGTTCCCAAGCGAACATGCAAGCTTCATTCTACATGCCATAGTTATTAGCAAGCTTCTTACACAAGTCTTGATTGATTAATATAGATTCTATGTATATGTATCTTAAGTAAGTCGCTAAAACCAGAATCCTAGAATTCTTGCACAGTGTCCATTAAGAATTTAGGTTTTAGGGATTTACTTAAGATGCACAGAATCTATATTATTCAAGACTTGTGTAATAAGCTTGCTGATAACTATGGCATGTAGAATGAAGCACTCAATATTAATGACACAAATTGCTAAGAATCACAGTCGAGGATGTTGCGCATTTACTTCGCCTACCATCAAAAGGAGAAGAAATAACTGAGCCACCAAAGATCAACAAACATGATTTCTTCAACATGTAAAAAAGTGAGAACAAACAACAATTACTTTAAATGCACTGTAGAAAGCTATTAACAAATACTGGTAGATACAATGAGTACTTTATTCATACATTTGTCCTATACTCAATTGGAGTTTTTATATGCCCTACGACTCAAAGATATGTGCGCTCAGAGTATCTCAACCTTAGAGGATGTGCATAGAATGAAGAATCGCAACTAAGAATGGCAACTAAGAATCACAACTGATCTAGCCTAACTCTCCATCAGTTACATACAGGCATAAAGAATTAGGACAACAAAATCAAACATTAAGAGGAATATATGTCTCTTGCAGGTTCATTACAGAACCATTTACAAATTAGAGTGTCATTCCACTATTGACGTACACATATTATACGGGGGAGAAGGTGCGAGTCAATGGATTGGATTCAACAATGGGACAAAAGCAAGGCAAAATCGTGCAATTCATTTCTTTTTGGAGAAGGGAAGGTAATCAGTCCAACAATCTTTATAAATATCATAGGTTCATATATTCGCTAATACAATATTTTCGCTAGATTGTCAATGACATTAGGGGCCCTACAGATTACAATGTAGCAAGCCCCCCACCCCTCTTGTGTCCAACAAGGTCAAGCAGCTCCCAACTAGTCTGAATCAAATCAATGGGATGCACCCTACATAATCCAAATGTGAAAAACATGTCTAAAAGAAAGGTAAAGCAATATATAATATTTTTTCTAAGGTCACTAACATTTCAAAATACTAATATCACATGACCTAACAGGACAAAACAGAACTTACATACTCAGACTTTAGTCTCCAACAAGCAGCTTATAGGTCCAAAGAGAACCAGCAATTTATAATGATCACCTCTATGATTTACGGGGTTAAAAGAAGAAGAAAAAGAATAGCCAAACACCAAAACAAGTATCTAAAGGTAGTATCAACTCGTTGTATCATCCTATATCTACAGTAGATATCCTATGTTTGCATGTTACTAATTTCCCCCTTTTTCTAGCAGACAACCACAAAGATCCCACCTACAAAAGATATGGTCTGGATTAATGATGTTTCAGTATCACAAACATTAATGTAGATACTAACTAAATATCCTCTCTTGTAAAAACAACCGTGAATTTTCAGATCATGGATGCATACATCTATTATCTGCACCGCAAAGCTAAAAATAACAGGGCGATGGCAAGGTTTTCCTAGGGAAGACCCAAATAACAAATATACTGCAGATAGAGGGTGAGTCTGGAACCTCTAGCGGCACCTCTACATGCGAATGGCTTACAAGTTACAATAAAAGCATTAAACAATATGCGACATGATATGGTAACACATATTTAACTGTCTAATCTAATGAAAATTACAAATTATTACTCTAGCATTCTTATCTTACGGTTACATGTCTGTAGATACTTCTCCCCATAAATATACCACAAAATCATTGGTACTTAGTCATGGTTAACGCCAAGCGACGTAAGGTATAGATACTAGAATCGCTACTTCCAAATGGCAAAATATGACCTGAAGTACAAAAAGGTTAGATTTAGACTTACTTTCAGTTGTAAAAATTGATAAACTCTACTCATATTTATACTACACTTCTCAGCTGCTAGGAATGGAGAAAACCATAAATATAGCAGCAAACCAACAAGTGGTTTTTACAACATGAATGGCCTGATTTTGATGTTACCCCGTGGGATTGGAATGAAGTGCAGAAATTACCATGGCAGCAAGACAGGTGGGTCCCCATGATAGATTCCACATGATATTTAGATTAATTAATTGTACTGTACCATATTTTTTAACCTAATAGCTCAATTCTTGTAGCGTCACGTGTGGCCTATATGTCCTAAAGTACACGGAACATTGGAGTGGAACTTATCTCCTGACAAGAAAAATAAAGGCAACTGCATCAAACACTATTTTAGTTTCGCACTAATGTTTCACATTATAAACAATGTTTTAACAGGTTCTCCTTCACATTATGTAGCAAGATATGATCACATTTTGTCACGAGTTGGCAATAATTTTGATAGAGTGTGAACTGAACAAGATTAAAGACCATCTAGTGTTACCCCAATAGACCTAAAACCCCAATAAATGGATAATTTTCCAAAGAGGTGGTTTCATTTTTTTTAGTCTTTACTTAAGCCTCATTAATGCGTCAACCAAAATATATGTACTGAAGCTACTGGTCAGAACCTGCGGAAATCATTTTGTTTATTTTCTTTTCATTTAAAAGTCAGATTCCTGATTTTCAACCCCCATGTTCATCCCTATCCACTTCCAAACAATGCTAAATTTCTAATTACATAAAAGAACATGTTCATAAAATCACCCATGAAACAATGGATGAATTAAATGTCAGGAAGAGATCTGAAAGAATAGGACGTTACCTTTTGTCATAGCGCAGTAGCGGCCCATCTAGTTGATGGGGAAGGGTCTGAAGACATGGGAAGAACATCACTGGCAGCATCGAGATGACACCAGAGCACCAGCTCAACCCCACCAGGGGTGCCAGATAAGCCGCACAGTGCGGATCTGCAACCTCCTCAGACTGCCTCCTGGCATCCTGTCGTGGATCCGCTAGCATCCTCCGCGCTCGCTGTTGCCACCATGCTTGTCATCGGCCCAGAGGAGCTGGTACAATCAATGTACTCCTGCTCTGCAGGGACTGTCCACCGGCAGTTGAAGAGTCAAAGATCCGCTGCTGAACCATGAGTCGCCATCACTGTGAAGACAACTTCACTGGCCCTTTCCCATGGCAGCTCCTATACAATAGTGACGCCAAAGATTCGTCGGCCACCACCGAAGACACCTTTATTCATAGCTTCATTGGAAACCCTGTCGCCACCCTCCTTACTCGCTGCATGGCTTGCTCTGATGCAGGCCAAGACATAGGAAGAGCGATAGCTAGGGCAAAATAAATCTTGATCTATGCAGAAGAAGCATGTCCCATTGTAAAATGTTGACTTATATAATCTGTCCATCTTAGATAGTAGAGACGTTTAGCAACTCATTACTATGTAGCAAAAAATATACGTGAGTAAGAACGGTTACATATAGCTAGCCGTAATAAATAGCAAGTCAAAAAATCATTCAGATCTTTCTATAATTAAGACTATTACCTCCATACGGGTAAGAGGAACAATAACCATTCGATCAACCGAAAATGAATGGCCTAAAAAAGTTGGAGCACTACAAAAAACCTCCTGTTAGAAGGGAGTATAGCCTAGACAAGGCAATTTACTCATAACATTTTGTCCCTACTAAGGCCCTTTAAATTAAAGGATTTGTGAAGGATATTTTTGTAGGATTTAAATCTTATAGGATTTTTTTTCTTATATGGTCCTTTGAAACAAAGAATTAAGGAGGAAAGTTAGCAAGAGCTCCAATCTCTTGAAAAATTTCCTTTAAGTCTATCTCTCATTTGATTTCTATATTTTTCCTATGAACTATTCAAACAGATATTTATATATCTTTTCCGTGTTTTATAAGCACACTCATATAAAAAATGCTGTGTTTTTCTATTTCTTTATTTTCTCAATCCTATATTTCAAAAAGTATCCTTTAAGAATTAACCTTTGCTCCTTTCCCATATGCTATCGTTATTCTCCCATCTTGTCCAATATTCCCGAATCCCAATGGCTTCTCCATAGAGCTTTGCATAGTAAACTCTCTAAGCCCTGAGATCGGTGAGAATTCACTACACCATGGGTCCTTTTTTTTTTTTGCAAAAATCCTCCCACACTTTCATAAATTATGTGCCAGTCTCTATTGCCACCCATCGTTCGATCTCGCGGTAGGGTCGATTCGGCCATTCACGTGTCCTACTGTTGCCGTCGCTTCCTTGCCATCCTCCAGCCATTAACTCAACCTCACCCTCCTACTCACCTCATGTAAGCCGTCACCGCCAAATCCTGCCCACTGAAACCATAGCCTCCACGCCTTCTCTCTTCTCTCATATGACACATCGACGCATCGCCCTTCGCTCATGTATGTCGCCTCTCCCTCCTCTACTCACGTGCGCCATTGCCACCACACCTCACCCTTCTCTAGCCATCATCGCAACATTATCACTGCTCTGTCAGGCGAGGCTGTCGTATCTGTCAGTGGTGGCTAGCGGCCTCCTTGCCGGTAGATCCCTCTCGCTTTTTGTCCCTTGCTTGGTGTGGCACCAAATCCACTCAAGGCGCATCAGATCTGGCAAACTCAGGTCTCCTTGTTGGTGTATTCGGCCCCTCGGAAGCAATGGATGGAGCCTGCGCCACCGCATTCTTCTCTCCCTTTGCTTACCACTTCCCCTCTCTCCTTCACCACCCACTTGCTCTCTCTCTATGCCCCACTCAGTGACACATCTAGGGGTAGTCGGATTTAGCAAGAGGACATAGGAGTGTAGGGCAGAGCGATGGGCTTGGAGGCTAGGGAGAACGGAGGGGGAGATCAACAGCTCTATCGCAATTGCGAGGACGACGGTCGTGGCTCAGTGAGGATGGAGGCAATGCATAGCGACGACCACAGCTGTTCCTCATCGTCAACGGCAATAGTGTCTTAGTTCTACTCTCTTTTTTCTTTTCTTCTAGCTCTTTTTTTTTCATTTCTTTTCATCTTATTTTTCTCAGAAGAAGAATCTGGCAGATGGCAGTGGTGGACATATCTATGCTGAACTAAGAGTGGTGGGTATATCTATGCTGAACTAACATGGCATTTTGCCTAGATTGACCAGAGTCACCTTGAGGAAAGCAGAGAAATCTTCCATTCTCAAATTAATCTTCTATCCTATCTTTCAGAAATATGCTTTAAGCTTACTTCGTTGTGATGTCTAAAATATGCTCCTTAGCAACCTATCAAGAGGTATATCACACACTGATTTATGGGTCTCCCAATTTGCATGTCCAAGATACAGGTATTAAGAAAGTTATGTTCAATTTTTTTCTTATATAATACGGGAATGCCTACATGTGGTTCTTCATTCTCTGATAGATGGTCTATCGGTTTTACATGTTTACACGTGAGTGCTTGTAGTAGTAATATGAACCATTCTCATCGACTCTACATGTCCTCATTGTATGGTGCACAAGAATAATCTGCAATGTTGTATTCTATCTCTAGAATTAACTATTCCCTGAGCATACAAAATATCTCCCCGTAGTTTTTTACCTTTTTGGTTAGGAGCTTACCCAAAATTATTTTGTGATAATATAACATGGTAGGATTATTTTGCAGTTTCTGTATTGAGGATTACACATTTTATACGTTTAATCTTGATCCGGAGATTATGAGCAGTCTAAAGGTTCTCTAGATCTCAATAGATCTCTTTTTATAAGCAGAATGACAATATATATGCATTGATGCTATTTTTTATGGACAATCTTTTAATTGCAATGGGCTTGCATAGATGAAAGATTCTATCTAAACCTGACAGTGTTGATATATTATCACATCCAATCTAATTTCTTGACTCTAAAGGTTCTGTTTTTTTATATCTCTATTTTTATTAGCTTAATTTCTTGATCTCTAAGTGATGTCAAGCTTATTCTAGGTCCATGGATTATATAGATTAGCAGTGCTCCGCAGCTTCAGCTTATATTCATTGATTTTTCTACATGTAACCTCCCGCGTCCAAGTATGTAACCTATGTACGCTTATTTATGATAAAATGCTATAGTATTTATGTGATTTTTCTTACTATCATTAGATTCAACCGTTTTGGAATTTGCTGATAGTGATATTGCCATGCTAATATTAAAATAGTATCACATGTTTCTTATGCAAAGTCCCATTGATGATAGTTGCCATGTACAACTCAATGGGATACGGTGGAATAAAAGCACCTGTTGCTTTCTGATGGATATGTTAAGTGGTATCTTCCTGCCGGAGGTAATCTCTACACTCCTTTTTCAGTTTTTGTTGCATATCCAATAGATGCATATAAACTCAAAACTATATATTTTTTTGCATGGGACAATTGTTTATCTTCTTTCAAGGCAAGGTGATCTACAATGGGGATTGTTTTTTCTCTGAATGAGTAGGGGAACTTAGATTTTTTCCTAGCTTAACAATCTGACGTGTGGTTGAATGTTTAAATAAGGATATTCAGATAATATGTTTACTTTAAAACAGTCTAGGTGGTATGTGCTTGAATAGCCAAGTGCTTAATGCAAACCTATAAATTCTATAATTTCTTTTATTTCTTGCCAGGGAATGCAAATAAGCAACCACATGTTCCTTCTGCTACGTTTTCATCTAAGTTTATTTTCGTCGTGATTTGCTACTGCTCGTCGTTTTACCCCTGTAGTCTTTAGGGCTCACTATGGGCAGATGATTGTGCTGCAATTAAGGTAATGATGTCATCTCATGGTGCAGGTATTTTAGCCATCATATCTACAATAAGCTCCATTATTCTATGAACCATTGTAAGGCCTATAGTGGCTCAATACTGAGTCTATAAATGAAGACAGTAATCACAAAATATGCTGCACAGCTAACAAAAATTACAACTAGACCCGATTTTAACGATTATAGTGGCTCGACTGAAGTTTTTGATGTTGGTAAGAGACCACAATTACTGCATTTTTTGTTGTATATCACTAAATCAGTTAAACCTCTATGTACAACAAGCCAACAATTTTTCTTCTACTATAACCATTTCTATAATCCCTACAAATATTTAATGGAAAATTGATTCCATAGCTTAGTTTTCTTTCTAGGCTCACTACACCAGATTTGATGTTCAATGACAAAAAAAAACATCATGCCAAATAATGTTTTTGTCATAGAACATAGCAATATGATGATCTTTGGTGCACCATCATAAGAACTATCCGGAGGCTAAATTTTATGACAGTAATACAAAATTGCCACTAAATATGGACTCTATTTCGTCATAGAAGCTCTACACGGGTGGTGAGACCAGGTCAATGATAATGTATGATGGTCTCTGTGATGATTTCCATTTTATCACTGATGTAACAACTTGATGATGATTTCCTTCATTATAGTATATATATATATCCATAAAAAATGTAAGAATTGTCATATATCTGTTGTCAACTGGATAAAAGAGCTAGGCCTACTTCCTCTACCTATACCAACAAGATAGCTTAGGGAAACACCTTTTGAAGAATAGGCACAAAAATGACACTTGGATCTCCCTCTTCTCTTTCAATTCCCTACTTCGGATTTACTCCTATGGTGCATTATCCTCCTCCATGAGTAGGGATTAGGGAGTACAGGCTCACTGATCTCAATTTTGAGAGAACTCTTTGGAGCATGGCAAGTTCTTCAATTATAGATTTGATTGCATTAATTCTCCAATGATTTCAATATAATCGATTGTTCTTCTTGACTTTTATTGCTGTTTGTTGTCTTCTCAAATAGTCACACACATCGAGTTAGTAATTTTGGGAGGAAACCTTGTTAGTGATTCTTTGTGTAGTCGAGATGTTTGATGAAATGCCAACATGCAAATTTGATCTAGATGAAATGCCCACATGCAAATAATTTCCATAGTAAGCAATTGGTGTGTGCATTTTCAACAAAAAAAATACATTATGATTTTTGTTTATCCATATTAGGTAATTTATTATCATATAAATACGCACTCCTTGTTGAAATTTTGACATCATTTATTTTTAATTTAGGATAAAATGGATCAAAGCTGGATAAATGCATAACATTTTAGTGCTACATACATAAACGGTATTAAACAATTTATGTAGTTTGTTTGAGATCATTTCAATGAAAATGATGAAATCTTATGCCCGTATCGTTGATGTCTTAATTTGAAATATCATAACCAAGAAGATGTGATGGAATATCTGCATGTGAATGGAATGCCAATTACATACACGAGGTGGTTGTTTCATGGAAAAAATGATGAGGATGTTCCTTGCAACTTGGATATGCATAATGGTGTTTTTGATATCGCTGAAGAAAATGTTGATTATGATGACAAATATGATCATGATAGTATTTTGAGTTTAGTGCAAGATCTCTATATAGCTAGAAATCAAGTTGATGGACATCTAAATATATTTGCAAATTTAATTGATAAGGCTAAGCGAGAACTTTATCCTTGTAAAAATTTCACAAGGTTGTCATTTCTGATTAAGCTGCTCCATATCAAATCCTACAACTAAATTTTAAATTCCGCATTTAATTCCTTACTTGAATTGTTGAGTATGGCACTCCTAGCTAGTCATAATTTACCAAAGTAAGCTAAAAGTGTTTTGCGTTCAGTAGGTCTTGGTTATGAGTCAATTCATGAATACAAGTATGATTATGCATTGTTTTGGAAAGAGCATGCCAACAAAAACCATTGCCTAGTCTACAGCAAATCACGATGGAAAGACATAGAAGGAAAGAAAAGAGTTCCCCACAAAGTACTTTGCGGTTATCCAATAATTCTAAGGCTTCAAAGAATATTTGTATCAAAGGAAACATCTAAATATGCACAATGGCATCAAGAGTAGATGTGTCCTGAAGAAAATGCTATGAGACATCTCATTGATAGCAAAGCCTAGAAAGACTTAGATAGAAAGCATGAATGGTTTGCTTAAGATCTTTGCAATATAAAGCTAGGTATTACCATAGATGGATTTAATCCATTTGGAAACATGGGAAATTATTATATTATGTGGCTAGTGTTTGTCATACCCTACAATTTCCCACCATGGATGTGTATATATCAATCAAATTTCATGATGGCGTTATTTATATCTAGACCAAAAGTACCTAGAAAGGATTTCCATGTATTTATGAAACCTTTAATGGAAGATATGCAACATCTATGGAAAGGTATTCCTACGATGCATTTACATATGAAATCTTTTTCTTGCATGCTTATTTCATTTGAGGTATTCATGATTATCCTGCACTAGGCACTATGTTAGGGAGGTGCATAAGAGTTTATCTTGCATGTGTGCACTGTGATGAGAATTCATACTCTGAGTCACTTCGAAATAAAAATGGATATGTTGGGCATAGTCCATTCCTTTTTGGTAGCCATCTGTGAAAAAAAAGCAAATATTATAATAGTAAACATGAGAATTGAGATAAACCAAGAACATTTTCCTATGATAAACTGCTAGAGAAGTTAGAAAATCTTGGAGAATTTGTTCCTATAAAACACTCAAAAAAGGAAGAGAATGCGTCCTTCTAAAGTTGGAGTTAAAAGGTCAGTTTTTTTATTTACCATATTGGTCATAGTTGAAGTTACACTACAACCTCTATGTAATGCACATAAAGAAAAATACATGACAATATTTTAGGGACACTACTAGGGCAAGTCTAAGGATGCTAGACTTACAAGATCAAAATGTATGAAAAGAGTTATAATTAATAAATAATTGGACTTCATATCTCAAGCCACCGACATGCTACACTCTTAATAAGCAACAAAAGAGTAGGTTATGCTAAGTTTTAGCCAATATGAAATTCCCAAATGAATTTGCTTCCAACTTATCTAGATGTGTGGATCTAAGGCATGTAAAGTGCATGGGTTGAAAACTCATGATTGCTATATTTTATTACAGCCCATTCTACCAGTTGGTATTAAAGGAATTGTATGAAATGATATATATGAAGCAATTACCGAGCTAGGAAATTTTTTTAAGGAGCTATGTTCTAAAACTGTTAAACTTGATGTCTTGCACCGATTAAAGGCTGAAATTCCTATGATTCTATGTAAGTTATAGAAAAATTTTGCACCTACTTCTTTTTGATGTAATGGTGCATTTAGCTGTTCACTTGCCTGATGAGGCAATTCTTCAGGGACCCATCCAATATGGTTGGATGTATCCCATCGAAAGACAATTGGGTAAGCTTAAACAATGTGTGGAATAGAGCAAGGCTGTAAGTATCAATTGCTAAGGCCTATATTGTTGATGAGTGTCTGAACTTTTGCTTGAGATATTTCAATGATATACAAATAAGATTTAACAAGGAAGAGAGGAAAAATGATGGTACAAAAATGTTTCACCTAATAAACTGCCATTTTTTTCACATGGTACCTGTGCACTTGGTCCTTGCAAACTGAAATATTTCCACACCTATGACAAAATGGTTTGGCACGTGCTGAATAATTGTCCTAAAATAGATGAATATAAGAAGTAAGCATCATTCTTTTCAGATTCTATGCATTAATTTTCATGATAATAATTTTTAAATTCATATTTCTGTTTTTTAGTATATTCAGAGAAGAACTGGAGAAAAACAGTGTGGATGATCTAGACAGAAGACTTGAGAAGGAATTCCTAAAATGTTTTGAGAATCATGCAAATAATTCAATTTCACATAACTTAATAATTTATTAGAGAACCAGAAGTTTTTGATGACTTAAACTTATTATTAACTTATTAATTTATTGTCCGCACAATCCTTTTAATAGATTGAAGAGTTACATTATAATGGAGCACTAGAAATTTCTGATAATTTGTAGCATGAGGCCTAGATAGACGTCTGTGAGTGTACTCAGCTTGCAATGTCAATAGGGTTCGCTACCACACTATTGATCGTGAAAAGAACCGGAAGACTCAAAATAGTGGCACCAAGGTTGAGGGTGCGCATAAAAAATTAATCATTGATTTTTATGGTGTTCTTGTAGAAATTATTAAGTTACAGTACACACCAAACAAGAATGGGGCATACAAGTTTTTTTTTCCGTTGTGAGTGGTTTGATCTTGATGGGCAAAAGACGCACCTATGAAATGATGGGTACTTCATAAGCATTAATATACGTGGTCATTGGTATAAGAATGATCCTTTCATTTTGGCACCCCAAGTTAAACAAGTATTTTACTTGGATGAAACAAATCTGATTTGGTAAAGATTGGCGAGTAGTGCATAATTTCGAACATAGACGTGTATACGATGTTCCTGAAATAGAAAGAGTAGAAAGAGCAGAGACCATTTTTCTTTTTGAATGAGAAACCAAGATGCGTACCAACATGGGAACTCATCAGGGGAACTCATCTACCAAATTCTTCGGTCGGTGATATCAATCCTCTCCTGAGCACTCTTCCCTGTGACGATGAATATGGTTTGGACCTTGAAACTGAAATGGTTGAAAATATTCGAGACCAAAAAGGCAAGAGTATTGCTGATGAATTTGATAGTGACAGTGAAGAAGAGAGTGAAGATGACACCTAAACTATCCAAGTGACAATAGAACTACTGATCCATTGAGTGAGACCTATGATGAGTAGCTGGCATTTAGTTAGCAATCTGTCAATGTTTTTGTAATGTTTGAAACAATAACCTATTGTATTATTATTCTGCACTATTTAATAGTTTGTTCTGCAAGAGAGAAGTTGTGTGTATTTTTAAAGGAGATCACCAACCGTTAACTTCTTAGTGCCTTTTCAGCTTCAAAACATGGGTTTTTTTTTTCTGTGTTGTGAACTAATATCTATGATGATCTAGAGGAAATATGTCATAAATTAACTAGTACCTGTGACAATTTTCACACATAACAACATGGAACACCATAAAGCACATGGTTCGAATCAATAATTTTGCTAGGAATAGGCCTGTGAACAAAAAGAGTAGCCCATCTGTTTCTAATTTTGTATGATAAAAAACAAACTATATTCTAATTGTAGTGTACATTATGAATATTTTTCTTATTCGATGTAACCAGAATATTACCTCCTTCTCAAGCGCAATAAGTGATAAAGATGATAAGAGCAAATATGGATTGGTATAGCAATTCTTTTTATTTCTAAAAAAATTTAAACCAAGTGCAAGCAACTATTTAAAAAAAACGCAGGTCTCTGCAATTATAAGACCATGTATATGGACTGACATCTAACTAGTTCCGGAAGATCACATAAAGCTGTAAATTATATTGGGAAGCCCCGATAAACAATTAACAACAATAAGTTCTGATCCACACGAAATATGTACAATGTAGACATTGTCTCAGAGAAACCCACGTTTGCTGTTGATGTGAGTCAAATAGTCAGCAATGGGCATGTAGCATGGTAGTGGGCAATGATATGGCCGAAAGGTTTATTTATATTTTATTTTTACTATATGATTTTAATAATGTACCTATCATTTTTTTGCTAGATATTTTTACTATAAGATTTTAAAATTCTCTATTTTCTTAAATTATCGATGAAAAAAAAGTATATCAACATTCCAAAAATTTCAGAAATCAGAGTGAAAGTTTTAATAATGTTGATCGATTGATATGCATGCAATTTAATTGTCAATAAAATGGTCATTTTATTGTATTCTTCAAATACTACCATTCAATTCCTTCTAGAATACTAGCGCGCCAAAAATTTAGTAGAAGTGTGCCATTTCAGTTAAAGTTACACTTTTGCCCATGACTGAGCCACGCATATCAGGATCTCACAAAAACCCACTAAAACCTTCTGTATCAGTATCGATGGTTTCCACACCTAGGTGCAATTCTCAGGTACGCTTCTATTCTACCCTGTCCTCTCTCTCCTCCTAGATGCACCCCAAGGTCCCAATCCATCAAATCCACTTAAATCTTCTGCTTATAATCCTTCCAAGGCATTGATGCACCTTTACATTTTTCCTAGTCAAATACAGATTAGTGGTTCTATGCTATACACTTGGCTGCTAGGGTTTGCTAAACTTGGGATTTTTTTTTATTTTGGGTTTCTTGTTTAATGCTCTTTTTCTGGTCTTATGTTAGCCTTATTCCTTGTCAAATACACATTAGTGGTTCCTATGCTAGGCATTTGGTTACTAGGGCTTGCTAAACTTGAGGATTTTTTGATTTTGGGTTTCTTGTTTAATGCCCCTTTTCTGGCCCTTAATTTCTTCATGTGTTTCTGATTAGCTCTGTAGGTCAAGGGAGCAAGGAGCTGAACCACGTTCACATGCATATTTCCCTAGTAGGCTGGATGTCAGATTGAGTCTCTTATGCATAATAAATTTGATCTGTTATATTTTTATGTGCTTATTCAAAAACATGGTCTGAAATTATGAAATATATTTGGTTAGCCTCTGAATTTTATGAACTTAGTGGCAGACTACAAAAGTAATAGCACCAGGTTGTGCTTAGTTTATCATAGTTTGCAAAACATTTTTCTTTAGCCTTGCTCTACGACATATCCCATGTCTTATGTGATATTTGTTGAATATAATCCCGTGCACGATCATGAGCATGATATAACTAAGTTTAGATGCATTTGCATGTTTGCTTATCATCCACTAGTTGTGTAAACACTAGTGCCGTGCTGCGTTCACGGTGCGGTGGAGTAGCTAACCGCCACGCACGTATGTAAAACGTCCCCGCGCTTTAGGCGGGCACGACGCAGCGTGCACGAGCGTGGTAGGAAGATCGTGGACCGCAGAGTCATGTAACCACCGAATGAATAAGAAGCAAGAACGATCCGAAAAGAGATGCGACATTGTGCGGCGAAAACATTCTCTCTTGTGCATTCTGCGTGTGTGCGCGTTCTGAGAGAACCGATAGCTCGCCGGCGTTGCCGATCGCCGTCGTGACAGCCATTCCGGCACACGCGCCAACAATATTCTTGTATGAGTAGGATTACAGCAGCTCGTCTTACGTGTCCTGACTGTATAGGAACAAAAATCAAATATTTGTAGGAAATGGAACTAACAGACTATGAGAGGAAGAGGAACTTACGTATTGACAGGAATAATGAAGTACCACACTCACTTGGTTTACCTGCTTTTGAGAAAGTCTCCTTTTAGTATGTCTCATGGGGAGGGAAGTAGCAATGATTATGTTGTCTGAATGAAGAAGTGGAGACGTACTAGTAATCACAAAGAATCTGGGTCAGAATATGAACCAGGATGATGAAACTGAAACAAACATTGATGACATAAATGGAAAGGACAAATGGTTTAGAAGAAGCATGGAAAAACTCTTGCTAGGTCACATCAGGTTAAGGTGCTGATTTTGTCTTTATTTTTAGTTGGGTAATTCAATGCAATGTAGATATGATAATTTTTACACCATTACTAATTTTTTAGTCTAGTTATCGAAGAGAACTCAACTTCATTGGTCTAGTTACCAGACTTGGATTTTTTAATATGCAGGCCCTGATAAATTCGAAGATGGCACCTAGTACAAGATCCTCAGAGAGCAAGAAGCTCCTCAAACAATGAATCTAGCTTTGTGTCAATACAATCCCTACTAAATCCATCAGATAATGCACATGTGACCGATCAAAGGATTGAAAGTAGAGTGGCAACATCAGTTAGGAACCATCTGCCAGAACGGAGCCAAGTTAGAGAGCCACAATAATCGACACCAAGTCCAACTAGCAACTCACCTGTGGCAGTTCAATGTTCTTGATTGAACAATGATATTACTGATGGTAATTGTGCTACCAGTAATTGTGATGTGATAAGTGAAACAACTAGACAATTTGGTATGCTTGTTGCACTAGAATCTAAAGGTAATCATGTATCTAACATGTTTTATTATTAGGAATATACTGTACCAACTATTTGCAAATTATATTGTACACATTTACGTAGTAAAAGTCGTAGAGGCCATGAAGCAACTATGGGTCATGGACTTCAAAAGTATGTACAGAGCAGGTCACAAAATGCATATCTTTTGCTGAGGGAAAGCGAAGACCATAGGATCCAACCCAAGCTTCAAAACTAGCATCGGAATGTGGATTTCATATTAGAAATCATTTATGTGTTGCGATATATTGGAAGATGTACAAAACAAAGTCCTATCCATTCTAGCTGCTATCAATTATATAATGCTGAGTCCAACTATTTGCTCTATAGATTTGGCCTTCTTTTCAATTCATGTCTAGTTATTATCTGACTGCTATGTAAAATCTGTGTGATTCTAATTCCAATTTTCTCTATAGGGAAAGTTTGACATGGATACAAATGATGAAGTGGCTCAAGCTATATACACTAATATTCTGAAATATGGGATCCGGCAACAACATTACAGGCTTAAGAAGACACATTTTAATGTTGTTCCTATTAGCGAAGTGCTTTCAAAAGGCCCACCACCACATGTCAAGAAGGTAGATTGGGCAAAACTTCTAGAGAAATGGACTGATCCAAAGCACATGGTATGAATAGTGAAATAAATGAACAGCTAATATCCATTCCATTTACTAATGCACTGTACTAATAAAAAATCTCTTCATATAGGAAATTTGTGAAAAAAATAGAACTAATCTAGGAAAGATTAAATTTCACCAAACTATAGGTGGAGTTATGTTGCTGAAATTCATTCTATGCTAACATACTATAATCTTGTCTCTATCAGTACATACAATAAGTAAATGTGAGTATAATTATATCCTCTAAAATCTTCTTGTATAAGGTGAAAAACAATAATCAAGAACCAGATGCTATTGAGTTTTTTAGAGAGACATTTTAGCAACAAGAAAGGTTCCAAGAGTGACGATGCATAGGAAGCCTATGTATGTTTTTTTCATATCACAATTTTCTTTAATTATGTTTGTGCTTTAAAGGTGGGTCAACTAATTTGATTTTTAGAATGCTATGGTGAGTGAAGAGAAGGTGAACATGCAAAACTCTATGAGGAAATTATTGTGAAGTTCTGTCTGAAAGCATTTCTGTTAAATATGGGTTTTTCCTCTAAGAAATCTGTCAATCCTACTTCATCTATGAGCATGCAAAAGCTACAGGATGAACTAAGAATGGGGAAAGAGGATAATGCAAGTAAATAACAACACCTCACTGAACAACTTGAATCTCAACAATAGGAAATAAGTTAACTGAAAAGGAGCCAACAAAAGGTGATAGAAATTTTGCAAAGGAAGCGCCAAAAAGAGATGGACAACCTAAAGACGAGTCAAGATGAGACAATGGATGGGTTTCGAAAGAAAAAATGAAGCTATGTTACATTTTTTAAGACAATAGCAATAGTCTCAATCAATGGATCAAGGGACCTCAAAGTAGTTTGCTAGTGGGGGATTTTTGGGCATTATACTTTTAAAGCAGTAGAGTTATGTGTTTTAGTGGTATGACAGTACATCGAATGACCACAGTATTTTGTTTTTGTGGATGATCTAACCTATGTCATTTTTGGCAATATATATATGTCTGTAGGTTGCCCAATCTTAAGGTAAAACACTAATGATATCTTTTGTGTGAGATGACAAATGAAATATATAAATTACTAATGACATCAGTTATGTTTCCTGATATTAGTTATGTGTTTTGCAATGTGTACTATATATGTTGTGAGAATTGAATGGTTACATACCATGATAGGGACTATAATAGAATTATTAGTGTCACACCAGACTATGACAATGGGCAATATCATAGCTATGTCTATTGGTGGTAACGTTAGTGATGAATCTTGGATAATATATGATGATTCTACTTTGTCATGGAATTTATGATACTAGTAAAATTGTTATAGAATATTTGACTATCTATGATAGAACCAACCAATTCATCGTCTGTAACGCATATTTCATGATGATATTTGTAATGTGATATTTTATCACGGTAGGATGAATTTTAGTTTTCTATGATATTTTTTTACTATCATTGAACATCAAATCTATTATAGTAACTGTTTCAGCATCCATCGTTGAAACCAAAGGATCAAAAGCCACAGGTACTTCCAAGTTCTTGCCTAATGATACCATCCATCCTCTATTAATCTGTTTCGTCCATGAGTATATGTGCCACCGCCGACGGATCATTGGCTTGATATCTCTAGTTATATTATGTGGCTCTCTTTTCTGCTTTGATCATAAAATACTACTTTAGTTAATTTTCGTGTGTGGCTGTGTGCCATCATTTGTAAATCCTGTCACAATTCTAACCGTTTTAGATGGGCCTACCATATGTTCCAATAGGTGCAGTGGGGCTGTTTGTTTTTCTCTTTACATGCATTATTCCTGCTTTCGGTTTTCCAGCAATGCATGGTTTTGGAGTTTCCTACTGACCCATTCTTTCGGATTGAATTTTTGCTTTCGCAAGTACACTTGTGAAGTTTTCTTTGTAAGCTGATTTCTCGGTATATTTTCACTGTTCTTTTTTTTTGTGTTTAATGAATGAAATATTTTGCTGGTCCCTTCTTGGGAGAAGATAAAGATATCTTCAACACTGTTAGTACCACTCAACTACTAAATCGTTGCAAGTACATGTGATGATGTGTTGCTGTTTTTATCGAGCTAAAACACGAAAAGAACTTTTCCACTGCAGTGCTATATATGCGAAGAGATTACATTAGTTAATGGTGAATATATCTTACGGAAAATGCTTCAATTCTGTGACCGCTTTCTGATGATTGCAGTTGTAACAGCGTTCAGTTTTTCTCGTCTACGCACTTTGCAGACATCATTTTTAGTGGTTTGCTACCGTTTTTCTAAGCGGCTATTACTCTCCTGTAATTGGGCATGGCTCTACAGATAATTATATGAACTAATCAGATTTACATTTCAGTCTTTGTGACAGTCACAACGTGTATATGTTATGTATATGTAAATTTGCTTCTGACAATGCTTAAAACTATATATTATATCATAGCTTTAAACATTCACATCCACGCACGTGGCGTAGTGCGTGGCTATTGCTAGTTGAGCTGAATGGCCAAACGGAGGGGAATCTGTGGTGGGTCGACACAGGGTGTGGAAAATTGCTGGCAGTGCCCGCTTTGGACATGGTGGCAGTCAAGGGGAGGCTTTGGATAGAGGAGTCAGAAGAAAAGTGAGAGGAGCCCTTGCCACTGGAATGGAATATATATGCTATGCTCCAACCCCTATGTTTTTGGAAATAAAAGTTTGTAGATTAAAGTAAAGTTTAAAATATGAACACGTCTAACTCAAATATATGGAGTGATATTTAATCTACTATTAGCTACAACTCCAAAAATTTTTAGAGCTGGAGATACCAGCTCAAAAATAAATGCACCGGTGTTCCAAATAGATTATTCACGGATAAATGATAATAGATTATCTACTTAATTATAGAAAAAAATTATACATTATAAGTATAAACTTTACAAATTGCAACACATGGTTTAGTTAGAAGTCTTTTTTTTTCATAATAGTATTTTTAGAAGCGTAGAATAAATAATTCGGTATATAAGTGAGTTACATATCAAAAAAACAGGGTTCGTGCTATTGTGCCATAAGCCGCTTACCATATTGTACCGCTCTCCTGTCGTTGTCTTGCCAACATGCCTTCATTTTATCAAGAAAAAAAATCCGTGTTCTTACAGAAGCTTGCCTTTTCTAACTTTTATTTTGGTACGTGGTTGACGTCTGATGATCCAGCTGCCTTTGCAGTTTGGACACTGTACCTGGGGACGTACACGATGCGACGGTGCTCGATCGTGCGTGCGTGCGTGCATCTGCTTTAATCAGAGACAAAATCACGCCTAGTCACGTACAACCAGGCAGAGATAGATACATTTGCTATAATATCCTCCACTTGTCTCCGTTTCCCGTTCGGTCGTAATCGCCGACAACGGTTGGAATTTACCTCTCAAACCACGTTGATTAGCACAACTAAACTAGCCATGCCAGCTGGTGGTAAATGTGAACGTAAGCGAAAACGTCTTTTGCATTTCTCTTTATCCTCCTTGGAAAGGAAAAAAAAAATTAAAAAAGGATTTCGTGACGATGGAACAAATTCCTGTAAATTTTTTTTATAAAAGAGCAAAACACACTAACATATCTAGGTCGCTAAACTTCAAAAATTTTGATATATGCCTCAGAAGACGGTAAAATATGTTATCGGATAAAAATACCGCATATCTTATCGGATGTCTACATGGTTCCATACTTTCAACGACGCTCAAATGGATGTGTGGCAGTTTCACACCAGTACATAAAGATTTTAGATTTAGATTGCATACTTTAACGTGTTTTGAAAGCTAAATATGTATTTTTAAAGTTTAGAGACATAAACTATGATATAGCATAACTAGTTTAAAAACCACAAATATATTTTGCTCTTTATAAAATTCGTATGTTAAAAAGGAGCGCAACAATATGGGGTGTCCTATCAGCCTCACATATGTTGCGGTTGTATTCTCATATGTGTTGCTTAATTCTAAGGATGCATGCAGGGACCAGCAAAGAAGTAGAGTAGCAAAGCTGGAAACAGAGGCAAGATTGTAGACAGGCCACCCCATATGAGTCCCCTTTATTCCCTCTTTTTGCTGCCTCATTCTCTCTTCCTTTGAGTTCATTTCATTCCTTTATGTACAGTGCATATCTTTTTCTTGAGTGGGCTCACCCAGCTGTTGTTGCTGCACAGCCTGCACCGCACTGCATCTTTTTGGCTGCTGGAAGGGAAGAAGTTGATTTATGAATGAATTATGGCAAGGTTCACCTGAGTACAATACTATTTGCTAGAATTGAGGGAGTTGCTGTAATTTTCCTTGAGCTACAGCGACAAGGAAATGTTTCGTTTTAAGATGTTGAACACGAAAAGGTTCTCGCTGGCTTGCTTGCTGAGGCTAGAGCTCACAAATTCGTTCGAATTTCGTACCCAAAATTCAGAGCTCTCCCAAACGCTCGGTTTGTGCCGAATTTCAGTGAAATTCATCAATTTTGACAAAATTCGCCATCTTGCTAGGACTCACATTTCATCCCTGAAATGAGACTGCAAACCCTGGTTAGGCGGGCCAAAAATTCCGGCATCCACCATCAAGAAGAGATTGGCAAGTAGACGGACAGGAACCATAGATACCATTGGATGGTTGATGCATGGATGTGAATTCACAAATCCCATGCCTTCCAAAAGCATAACATATTACAGGCTACAACACATTTCAACAGGTGCGCAAGACGGTTAATGCTATATATTCTGTTAGCTAAAACAGCAAGCCAAGTATTTCTGGGCATCTGCAACTTCCACTAGTTCGATGAAGGGCTTCTCTTTGAGGCCACCTATGCTGCGTACCATCTCGTTCCATCGTTTACGGCAAACTTCTCCAGACCTAGCAGAGCAAATTACTCTGTTATTGTATGTTTCTAACCAAAATGGAAGCAAACTGCGATGTAATTCCAAAAGGTTTAAATAGAGATTCGTGTTAATACCAACAGAAAAATCATGAGTCCCATTACGGTAATAGTACCAATAGAGACGATCTGATCCATCGGTTTATAAAGGCATATTAGTACTTAGGCAAATTTTGTGATTAGAGGTAATTTAGGCATATATGTTTTTTTCGACGCACCCTATTATTATTACTGCGCTCTACTGGTGCTACAAATTAATCTAAACAGTTGATTTATTGGCGGTTTTAGGTCTATTGATGTAACACTGGATGATCTTAAATCTTATTCATTTTAGATTCAATCAAAATTGTTAATTCCTGATGAAATGTAATCATATCTTGCTGCATAATGTGAAGGAGAACATGTTAAAACATTGTTTATAATGAGAAACATGGTGTGAAACTAAAATAGAGTTTGTTGCAATTGCCTATATTTTTCTTGTGGGGAGATAAACGTCACTCCAATGTTGCACTACTTTAGGATGTATAGGCCACATGAGACGGTAAATGAATGGAACTATTATATTAAAAAAATAAGATCAACAAACATGATTTCTTCAACATGTAAAAATATGACCAATCTTCTGTGTCTTCTGATCAACCGATCGTCACTCTGTAACTGCTACATCTATACATCTTGTCTTGGTGTGATCAATCATGCTCTCACACAATCAATCTTAATAGAAGAAATTCATAACAACAAGAAAGATCGTAACTTAAATTATAGATAAATGATTAGCAAACGAGGTTCAACAAACTGATCTAGCGTTAAAACTATAAAGTAACAAAATAATCTAAGTAAAAGTCAAATCCTAATGATGTAATGGCTACATCATTATGAGTTACATGACGTGAAAGATAGTCTGTTGAATCCTATTAATCGATTCACAAGCATTGATAGGAAAGAATAGTATAATGTGTAAATAGTTGAATGATACTCTAATTTGTAAATAGTTCCCAAGCGAACATGCAAGCTTCATTCTACATGCCATAGTTATTAGCAAGCTTCTTACACAAGTCTTGATTGATTAATATAGATTCTATGTATATGTATCTTAAGTAAGTCGCTAAAACCAGAATCCTAGAATTCTTGCACAGTGTCCATTAAGAATTTAGGTTTTAGGGATTTACTTAAGATGCACAGAATCTATATTATTCAAGACTTGTGTAATAAGCTTGCTGATAACTATGGCATGTAGAATGAAGCACTCAATATTAATGACACAAATTGCTAAGAATCACAGTCGAGGATGTTGCGCATTTACTTCGCCTACCATCAAAAGGAGAAGAAATAACTGAGCCACCAAAGATCAACAAACATGATTTCTTCAACATGTAAAAAAGTGAGAACAAACAACAATTACTTTAAATGCACTGTAGAAAGCTATTAACAAATACTGGTAGATACAATGAGTACTTTATTCATACATTTGTCCTATACTCAATTGGAGTTTTTATATGCCCTACGACTCAAAGATATGTGCGCTCAGAGTATCTCAACCTTAGAGGATGTGCATAGAATGAAGAATCGCAACTAAGAATGGCAACTAAGAATCACAACTGATCTAGCCTAACTCTCCATCAGTTACATACAGGCATAAAGAATTAGGACAACAAAATCAAACATTAAGAGGAATATATGTCTCTTGCAGGTTCATTACAGAACCATTTACAAATTAGAGTGTCATTCCACTATTGACGTACACATATTATACGGGGGAGAAGGTGCGAGTCAATGGATTGGATTCAACAATGGGACAAAAGCAAGGCAAAATCGTGCAATTCATTTCTTTTTGGAGAAGGGAAGGTAATCAGTCCAACAATCTTTATAAATATCATAGGTTCATATATTCGCTAATACAATATTTTCGCTAGATTGTCAATGACATTAGGGGCCCTACAGATTACAATGTAGCAAGCCCCCCACCCCTCTTGTGTCCAACAAGGTCAAGCAGCTCCCAACTAGTCTGAATCAAATCAATGGGATGCACCCTACATAATCCAAATGTGAAAAACATGTCTAAAAGAAAGGTAAAGCAATATATAATATTTTTTCTAAGGTCACTAACATTTCAAAATACTAATATCACATGACCTAACAGGACAAAACAGAACTTACATACTCAGACTTTAGTCTCCAACAAGCAGCTTATAGGTCCAAAGAGAACCAGCAATTTATAATGATCACCTCTATGATTTACGGGGTTAAAAGAAGAAGAAAAAGAATAGCCAAACACCAAAACAAGTATCTAAAGGTAGTATCAACTCGTTGTATCATCCTATATCTACAGTAGATATCCTATGTTTGCATGTTACTAATTTCCCCCTTTTTCTAGCAGACAACCACAAAGATCCCACCTACAAAAGATATGGTCTGGATTAATGATGTTTCAGTATCACAAACATTAATGTAGATACTAACTAAATATCCTCTCTTGTAAAAACAACCGTGAATTTTCAGATCATGGATGCATACATCTATTATCTGCACCGCAAAGCTAAAAATAACAGGGCGATGGCAAGGTTTTCCTAGGGAAGACCCAAATAACAAATATACTGCAGATAGAGGGTGAGTCTGGAACCTCTAGCGGCACCTCTACATGCGAATGGCTTACAAGTTACAATAAAAGCATTAAACAATATGCGACATGATATGGTAACACATATTTAACTGTCTAATCTAATGAAAATTACAAATTATTACTCTAGCATTCTTATCTTACGGTTACATGTCTGTAGATACTTCTCCCCATAAATATACCACAAAATCATTGGTACTTAGTCATGGTTAACGCCAAGCGACGTAAGGTATAGATACTAGAATCGCTACTTCCAAATGGCAAAATATGACCTGAAGTACAAAAAGGTTAGATTTAGACTTACTTTCAGTTGTAAAAATTGATAAACTCTACTCATATTTATACTACACTTCTCAGCTGCTAGGAATGGAGAAAACCATAAATATAGCAGCAAACCAACAAGTGGTTTTTACAACATGAATGGCCTGATTTTGATGTTACCCCGTGGGATTGGAATGAAGTGCAGAAATTACCATGGCAGCAAGACAGGTGGGTCCCCATGATAGATTCCACATGATATTTAGATTAATTAATTGTACTGTACCATATTTTTTAACCTAATAGCTCAATTCTTGTAGCGTCACGTGTGGCCTATATGTCCTAAAGTACACGGAACATTGGAGTGGAACTTATCTCCTGACAAGAAAAATAAAGGCAACTGCATCAAACACTATTTTAGTTTCGCACTAATGTTTCACATTATAAACAATGTTTTAACAGGTTCTCCTTCACATTATGTAGCAAGATATGATCACATTTTGTCACGAGTTGGCAATAATTTTGATAGAGTGTGAACTGAACAAGATTAAAGACCATCTAGTGTTACCCCAATAGACCTAAAACCCCAATAAATGGATAATTTTCCAAAGAGGTGGTTTCATTTTTTTTTAGTCTTTACTTAAGCCTCATTAATGCGTCAACCAAAATATATGTACTGAAGCTACTGGTCAGAACCTGCGGAAATCATTTTGTTTATTTTCTTTTCATTTAAAAGTCAGATTCCTGATTTTCAACCCCCATGTTCATCCCTATCCACTTCCAAACAATGCTAAATTTCTAATTACATAAAAGAACATGTTCATAAAATCACCCATGAAACAATGGATGAATTAAATGTCAGGAAGAGATCTGAAAGAATAGGACGTTACCTTTTGTCATAGCGCAGTAGCGGCCCATCTAGTTGATGGGGAAGGGTCTGAAGACATGGGAAGAACATCACTGGCAGCATCGAGATGACACCAGAGCACCAGCTCAACCCCACCAGGGGTGCCAGATAAGCCGCACAGTGCGGATCTGCAACCTCCTCAGACTGCCTCCTGGCATCCTGTCGTGGATCCGCTAGCATCCTCCGCGCTCGCTGTTGCCACCATGCTTGTCATCGGCCCAGAGGAGCTGGTACAATCAATGTACTCCTGCTCTGAAATCAGCTGGGAGAAGAAAACATAAATAAAGTATTGGAATGTACTCATGTTTTTGGAACACAGCAGAAAGCTTACAAGTAGCTTAATACTAACTACTTAATGCAGCAATTCTTATGATTTCGAGTTGTCAATTTCTCACTAATGGCCTCCCAGGCAATGTTATCTCTTAACTGCCACAGAAATCAAGTAAATCACTTCATAACAAGGAATTATGAGAAGTAGTAATAATCAAAAGTGGAAAATATCAAAGCTAGAGTGAAACATACAATATGCATATCCTTTTAAAAAACACAATATTAACAGTTCTAAAAATATCAAAGCAGGCCTGGAATACATAACAAACAGAGGTAAATAGCATACCTGATGATTACCAGCATCATACTCTTGACGAGTTTTTGCCTGCAAGTCCAAATTCACCAAAAACACAATATTAACAGTTCTAAAAATACCAAAGCAGACCTGGAATACATAACAGAGGTAAATAGCATACTCTTGATGATTACCAGCATCATACTCTTGATGAGCTTTTGCCTGCAAGTCCAAGTTCACCAAATCAAACAAGTTTTGGTACTCGTCTTGAGTTCATTACCCTGAAAGTATTACCCATGAAGGCACAAACAGTTAACAAAAACGTTATGAACCATGAATATAACTTTTGTTTCATATAATTGTATTGCATTCATTGCAAAACATAAGGATCAAATGTCATTTGCATAGCAAAGCTCTTTTACCCAAAAATATAATTAGTGCACCCTTCAAAATGTACTGTGAACTGTCTTTGCATTTAACTGAAACACAACATCTCGCAGCTAGCAATGAAAATCATGTACAAAATACAGCCTCATACTTACTACCATACTGTTTGAAGTTTTTGCAAATAGTTTCCAGTATGTTCAGAGTTAGCAAAAACCAAATATGTGAGATTTGTGCCAACGTGTGTTTGCCCTATCTGCACTTCTAATACCTTGAGGTTTGTACAGCTCATCTTTGCCACACCTGCACTCCTGGTAATACTGTCATGGGCATTGGGCCAAGGAGCCAAGGGCCAAGGGCAGCCCAGTAATGGTGGAACCTGCCCTCCTATCCCCTCCTACATGATACCAGTACTGGTGGAAACCTCCCCTCCTATTCCCTCCTACACAATATAGTAGATCGGTTGGTTAGAATGATAGGGTTAGACTGGGTCCTTTCCCCCCTTTATATTAGGAGGAGATGTATGTCATTTGGGAATTGGTATTAAGCAATGAATCATAACCAGTCTCCCTCAACCTAAGTCTACCTCTCATCCCTAGCAGCATCACCACCCGGCTATCTTTCCGGTGGTGTTTATCCCTATGAACCTTAGCTAATAACAAATACATGTTTCAAAATAGGTACTCCTAAATATAGGTACTCTACAGAAAAAAGAACAATATATTCAATAATGAAAGCAACCATTTAGAATTAAAAAGTAAAAACCCAAGCATGTGGTGAAAAAATATTTCACTTCAACAGCAGAATTGCAGAGATCAGCACATAATTTCAAAATTTTAGGTTTTAATCTTCTCGAAGCATCTTTTATATGGATCTCACTCTTTCCAAGTTCCTGTGCTGACTCTATCCAAGAAGTGCCGTTCTTTTCAACATGCCTGTGTCATAATAACACTGACCTTAATAAGGAAGCCTTTCACATCACATATTCCTAGCATTTTTCATCCTGAATATACAAGATATATTTGAGGACAGGCATTCATGCTTCATTTATGCACCATTTTCTTAAAAATGTTTGATTTGTATAGGTCCTTCCAAAAATAGTTTGATTTGTACAGCTCAAACTATAAAACGATAGCAAATGATTTATACTTGGAAAATACAATATGCAGAAAGTAGAAATCTACATTAACTTAACTCTAGGAGGATTTTATATTACCGCCGAATCTTCTCGTACACCTCAGTCCATTTATGTTCATCACTCGTATAGAGTAAAATCCATGGTCTCTTGTATATGGCATTCAATGGCCTATGAGGTAATGACTTTGCTGCAAAGGATGTGCATCGGCAAATAACATGATAAGCTGTCTTCTATGTAGATAGGAAAAAATAAAGATGACATGATGAATGAGCAGGAAGCAAAATTTCACTGTTACCAATGCCTTTTTCAAAATATACGCAAAGTGCATAACTGTTGGAAATTGGATTTTGCAATGCAATGATTGTGTTCAGTATTGGGGCATCAAGGAAAAGTACTTTCTATGTAGGCATAAATGTTAAATGACATGGTCACACAAATGAAACCAGACATAAGGAAAACAAGAAAAGGATAAAATGTAAAGAGTTATCTAAAGATGTTTACATCTTCCCTATCCCTGCCCAACTACCCTTGAGCTCTGGATGTTTACTACCAACCCAAATCATCTCTAGCCCTTTCTCTCCCAATTGCTTCATCTAAAAGAAGCACAAAAACGTGTTTAAACTTTAAACGGGGCATGGTTATCCATTTGCCACCTAGAATATTAATAGAAAGGCAGTTGAATCCTGATATAAAATCCAAGAACCAAAGGTACCACCAATAAATTTGAAAATCCACAGTAAAGACCAGAAATTTAATAAAAATTAAGTGATGTCCAAGTTACATAAGAATTTTCCTCTAACTTCCCTACTAAGACTATTGCAATAAAAACTGCATGAACAGTGCAACAGATGGATTATGCTACCGTTGCTTAGGACCAACGGGTCACACGACAAGTGCACGATTGACTTTGTACGCTCCATCCTTCGGCCCTTTGCCTATAGGTGGTTTGGCAGGCAAGCTACCAAAGCGACTAGCTTCTACTGGATGCAAAGCTTTGTAGAATCTTCTAGAGGCATGAAGGTAGGAAGGCTGACCACAACTTAAAGCATAAGCAAGCACTTGTCTTGGGAGCAAGCTGCCTTGATCTGCCTTCAGCTTTGATTAGTTTTTCTCAGCAGCTCCAACAAGTTAAAAAATTTGCTGCCCCAAACTCTGAATGCTCAGCTGATGTTCATTGTTTCATCAATATTTGCTTCAAATTTGATCAGATTAGTAATAAAGATTTGGCATATATGTTAAATCTAACTAAAAGGACATCTGAATGCAATCTATTTTTCCAAGTTAATTAACTAATAAAGAACAGTCAGCTTTGCCTTGTACTGATGAGTCAGAGGCATAGCTCCATTCAGTCATGTATTCAGGAATTAAACTAAAGAGGAAAGAAGCTAACCAGTCTAAAGAACCAGAGGCAGCCTCTGTGTAATTCTTGATGGCTTCCATAAGGGCCGCATTTTCTTCTGAGGTAAAACATTTTCCATGAACAACTATGGATTCAGCACTCTTGTCATTCTCTTCATATTCACCAATATTGATGCTAAACACCTCCATGATATCAGCGAAACTCACCTGTCTAACCTTATCCTTGAACCGAGCTGCTCTTTCTTTTTCACTTTTCCTGTCCACTGTTCCCTTGCAATTCTTTTTTTTCTTTCTTTCTTATCATTCTTACCACCACCAGCCTTGACTCCTCCAGTTGATGTACCATGGTTTAAGTTAGGATCAAACTTTCGTTTCTTCTCAGCATGTTTCCCTCAATACCCACCCCCCTAAGATATGTTAACTAGATTGTCCTCTTCCAACTTAACAGAACTCTCCTTTCTTCTCTTTTTCTTATCTCTGTTTGTCATGATTTGATCACTGGTGGATCCAGCAGCACCAGGCTCACCATTCGCATGCTTCCGTTTGCTCTTCTTGGACTCTGTATCATTTTCCTTTTCACCCTAGTCCATCTTTGCATGTTCCAAGCCTACATTTTCACCAGTAGAACCAAGTTATCTGATCAATTCCAGCCATCGCAGCTTTTCCCTCTTTCTTCTTCTTCATCAATTTCTTGTCTTTCTTCATGTTCTTGTCTGTCTTCATGTTGCATTTGCTTGCATCGCCCTCAACATGATCCGAGCAGCACTGATGCAACCTGCACCTTCTCGGCACTGGCTGCCATACCAGAAGAATCAACCAAACTGTTTACGTCGCTGTTACTACTCTTCTTCTCCTTCTCCTTCCTGCAGCCTTCTCTTTCCTCCTATGCCCTTCTTTCTCCTTCTAAACATTCATCACAGCCTTCTCCTTGCTATCATTTGGGATATCTGCAGACAAATCTCTCTCCACTGCCCCTCAATCGCCGCGACAGTCCGATACAGCCTTCTCCTCCCCTCCTGTGCTTCCACTTTTTGCCACGGCGTTCTTCCCGCTCCACGCTTCTTTTCCCATCTACACGGAGAATGGGTTTCTTGTTACAAAACAAATTCAATCAACAAATTCAACGAAAGTTGGATTGCCACATGTGGAAAGAAGTAAAGAACCTATAACTAGTAACTGTTTCCCCTTGTTAGATTGATAAGAAACACTACGAGTGATATCCCGCCATCCTGAATACGACTGAAGATCATACCTGAAAATCTGCACAATCACAACAAATTGCATTGTCACGTTACGGCATTCAGATCATGACGGAAAATTAATTCACCCGCGTATAAACAAAATTCATTCAAACAAAAGAAAGATGAAGATGGGAACAGATCGAACCACGATATCTGGAGAGAGGGACGAGAGTAGAGCAAATGCGGGGGCGCAAAGCAAAGGGGCGGGCCTCCCTCGAGGTCCTCGCTGTCGCCGGCGGGAACAGGGTGCTCCGAACTCGCACACAGCATGGGGTTCCAGGCGACTCTAGGAGGCGGGGGGTGCAGTGTGCGGGGAAGGCAAGAAGAGCGGCGGGAAGATGTGGCGCCGGTCCGTCGACAGGGTTATGCGGCGGCGTGGTTGGGGGCACGGCGACGGCGGCGTGGGACGTGGTGGGAAGACGCGGACGGACGCCGCCGGTAAAAAAAAATTGCTACTTCCTTCTTACCAAAATATAACATCCTAATACTATATACAAATCTAGACAATAATACCCAGATTGATACAGTATAACTCGGTACCATGCTGATACAACCTAATATCCTAATCAATTTTCTTAGCATCCGGACTTACTTCTATACGATGTTACTAAGATCTAGGGAATATTTCGATTATATGATTATTACATCCTTAAAAAATATTATTTAAAAATAAGCTGAATTAAAAATAATATGAATAAGCATGTTTAAGTTTATAAAAATCAATTAAATTTATCTAAATCAATATTACATACTTTAATTTATACACTATGTTACAAATTTTATATAAAAATACATACTTCCTAAAAGTGGACAATCAATATTATGATTATATGATATGATATTATCGAGTAAAAACGATCCTCTCTAATATCCCCGTACTGATTATCGGTAATGCCTCAACTTTATTACACTTTTTCTTTCTTTTTAAGTTAACGCACAAATATGTTTTTATTACTCCTTTTTTTTAAGTTAACGCACAAATATGTTTTTATTACTCCTTTTTTTTTAAGTTAACGCACAAATATGTTTCATCTGCCCTATGAAATTTTGGGATTTGCCAACTGCCAGTCGAGTTTTTTTTTGGCTTTTAATTCAATCTTTTTCATATTTTGGTACGTTCTCACCTGTGTTTGTACTGTAAAATTAAGTCCACTACTTTCTGTGAACCCAGATGAAACAAAGAAAATGTATATACCGACTTATGTGAAGAATCAGTAAATGAGTTGTGGTTAGAGGTAAAATATCACTCAGCCGTTAAGTTACAGATCTTAAGATACCCGTGACTGCAAGCTCAGATATGACACGTGAAACCACATGTATCTCTACTACTTAGAAATAGAGACGTCCAAAAAATGAGAAAAACAACAGTCAATAAAAAAAGCCACCACCATCCTAAAAATGAGAAAAATAATAGTTAACAAAAAAAACCACCATCCTAGATTTGATTACTCAAACTAAACATGGCAGGATGGAAGGATTGGTCCCTTGGTCAAGAGATAAGAGAAATACCAAACATCGCATGAATCTATAATGTATTGTGCAGCCTAGATTAGATTACCTGGGGTGTAGCCAAAATTTATTTTAGGACATAGACATTAGGTACCAATAGTAAGTCTCCACCAATCTAGACACGCAGATTTGGTAGCGTAGTAGAAAGTTGTAAAAAGACATCTTTCTACTCACTGATAATAACATTAGTGAACTACGGTGCTTGATGTTCTCTTCAACTTAAATCAGTTATGTTTTAAGGGAAAATCAATTTTTTTACAACGAGAGTATAACTTTCGGCCTGTACCGAGGCCTCATTTGGTAGAGCTCCAGCTCTCAAATCCTGGTTCAGCGGAGCTGTTAAGAGTTTTTGCCCTTAGAGCCTTTAAATAATTTAATAAATTGTTAAAAGAAATTGTTCAAATAACCCTAGAGATATTTAAAATAATAAAAGCCTTAAATAATAAGTGGAAATATTTTTTATTATATTCTCCATGCCCTAAAGTATAAACGTGATTTTTAGTGGAATTTAGAGAGAAAAGGAAGTAATTTTAATAATTAAGAATTAATTATTAAAATATATAAAAATAAAAATCCTTTTTTTCTCTCCTTAACATTCAACTAAAATTAAGTCGGTTGAAAAGCTCTCCTCGTGCGCGCACTTGCTAGCACTAGCCTAGCTTAGCCTAGGGCATCCGCACCACTTATCTCTCTAATTGATGGGCTCTACCTATTAGCTTTGGCTTTAACCTCTGACAGAGAAGGACGGGGTGATGTTAGCCACTATTTCGTGCTGTCTATGCCCACGCTCGCATGTTCAAGTGAGGAAGATTGGGTTGCCGCCCACTCTATCGCTTTCCCTACTCTCACTCGCCCACAATTTCACCACGGATATGCACTACTCTACCTCAGCACTATAAGCATGCTCACTCTCTTCCTCTCTATGACAGTGCCACCCCAACCTAGCCCTAAGCCACGCTTTCTCTCTCTTCCTTTTCCCTATTCATTCGAGCTCTTATGCGCCTGAAACTCCTTGTCGTTGTTAAAGGTGAGCTCTACCGTACTCCGACCACTTTTCCTCGTAGTTTAGGGTCATGCCTAGCTTTCCTCACCCCCTCTTCTTCTTTCCTGAGTCTTGAAGGCTCTTGACTGTCCATTCATGCTCGCCATTGAGGTGGGAGGTACTTTAGCACTGTTCACGGTGAGCATAGTCACCATTGCTAGTTTTTGACTGCCCCTCTCTCCGATTCTAGGCACCCGAAAGTCCCCTAACCCTTCTCTCACCTTCCTTAGGTTGTGGCACACCTTGGTTCCACTTCCTTGTTAGAGAACACCACTAGAACACCGTCAGAACCACTCCCTAAAGCTCTCCATTGTCGAGACCACACTATTGGCCACCTACTTCATCGCCTCCTTAACAATTTTCCTTGGTGAGGACTCCCTCCATCTCCCTTCTTGATTGCGCCATTTCCTAGGCAGCGTGTGTTACTATCTCCCAATTGGGATGGCCAATGTCTGGCCGTTCTCACCCATGGCTATTCGATCCCCCTTTGGGGCCGATCTAAGCCATCTGCATGGCACTTGATGTGGTCGTTAGTGGCTTTGCCACGTCCATTCTCACCACAAGCCAGCATGGGAAATGAATGGCCCTATAGTATAGCATGCTTCAATGTCCTAAGCACCGAAGGAGTCACCTTGAACCAGTGGCAGGGCTAACGGGCTTTTGGATCCATCAAGACGCAAGAGGGGGCTTCTCACTTAGTACGTGCCTGAGGGCAATTAGTGAGAAGTGAAACCTCAGCGTGGTGTGTTTGGTTTGGGGTAGGTTATGCAAAGGTCTTGTCACAACCCTACTGAGGTACCATGGTGGTACACGGCACATAGAGCTTGTGTTGGGATGTGCCTTGTGGGTAAAATTGTATACATCTGGCTAGAGTTAAAATCTATTCAAATATTCGTACTCGTAGTTATGGGCAATCAATCAAGTTTCACTATGATTAGTTCACTCTTTAATATGACATAATGGAACCGGTTTAGAAAATTGATGGATGGATGACCCTATTCAACGCGATGTAGTGTTGTTCAGTGATGATTAACACTGACTAGATGAATGGACTATTTTAACATTTGCAAATGCAACTTTTTACTAGCAAGTGAACCCTATGTCTTCTTTGTCACACCCTATATCATATTGTTTAAATTGGTATGACTGTTGAATATAATGGGTGGTATTTAGTCTTGTTTCAATTCCCCTCCGTAGAGTAAAGTACTTCTTTGATGGAGGCAACTCGAAGGAGTATGTCGTTGCCATCAAGATGTTTGTGGAGTAATGTCATTTCGTTACTAGTATCAGTTTATTGCTTTAAGCTTCCATTGTATTTATATAAGACTATGATGTTTTGTAAGACATGGATCTATCTATCAACTTTGTCTATTGTGTACTCCGGCTGATCTTGAACATGGATTTAATACACATTAAGTCTAGAATTCTAATAATAAATTTTTAGACATGACAAGCTGAAGCCCAGCCAAATAATGTAGACACTAGAAAATGGAGCGGAGCAGGTTGAAGTACACAAAAAAAAATTGTAGCGTAGAGGTGGAGGTAGCTCCATAGCTCTAGTACTAATTGACCAGATCTTAGGAGCTAGAGCTATACTAGTGGATACCAGGATTAGAAGACATGTGAGTAGAGGGAGTAGTACATCATATTCTTTTGATAGCTAGTCGTAGGGTTTACAAAATCGATAGAAAATGGTATGAATTTCATGAAATCCAGACTTCCTAGACCAGATCAATAATACAAACAGTTCGATTTTTTGGTCAAGTTAAAAAAAAATTCAAACCAAAATTTAAATTTTTGACAAAATTTGTTCAGATTTCATTAGTATTTTGCAGTTTATCAATGGTTTTCATGAAATCTGACGATGCTGTAATAAGCAGTTTTTGATCCAATATATCGTGAACCTTGGCTAGCAGACCAACTTAAGAGTTAAATTTCAGTATATGATATGCATGTGTGTTTTGTTTACAAATTAAACTCGAGTACACATAGCTCATATGATGTTTAAATCAAGTTACTACCTATCACTTGATAGAATCCCCCTAAAATCATGCTGACCATCCGATTACTTTGAGATTGATGAATACCTCCCTAACCCTAATCTCTTCTTCCTCCTTCCTCATTCATACCATCACCATTGTTCATCTCCATCAATAGATCGCTCACCTCCTCCACCATCACCACCCAACATGTCACCACTTGACTTTGCTGGTGCCAATAGGAGGGCCGGTGATGCCGGCTAGACCACCTCCTCCCCCTTCCCTCTTCCTTCTAGCCTCTCTTCCTACTTAAGCCAACAACGACAAGGTGTCTGTATCTCATCGTCTTCCTCATCTCTAGCAGCTCCTCGCTACTGAGATGCCACCACCGCCCCATCTCCTAACCACTTGCTCCACTTTGCCTCTATAGCCAACACCAACCCACCGCCCGCTGCCAACCTTCCAGCTTTAGCAGTAGTGACGGCATCGTCTTCCACGGCCATCCTCGTAAGCTTAGGAAACTTCTCCTCTCTATCTCCACTTCTTTTTCACCCTAATATACCCTAAACCCTAAACCCTAACTTATTAAACCACTGCTGGTTGTCAGAGTTTGTCAGGATCACTAGAGCTAGAGAAGAATAAGTCTTTTGCACATATCGTGAAGATCAGAAATTTACATAATTTTAACCCTAATTTTCTGTCCGATGTGGCAGAATCATTAAATCAAATAGCTTGGACTTAGTTGTGAACCTGTACGTATCGCGGTTGAAGTTATTTATCATGGATACAAGGTTCGTAGCAGCAACTGTACGCTGTATGCTGTACGCACACGACCAAATACATACAGACCTTCAGAAGCCGTCGTGAGTCGTACTCCCTGCGTTGATCGATCTAACGAATAATTAAGCGATGGAAGTTGCCTAGATGGACTTCTCAAGTGATGGAGGGGTTGGCATCAAAGTCACGATCGCCTATGGGCAACCTTTTTATTGTTAAAAAATCGTATATATGTGGTACATGGTATATAAAAGCTTATGTGATATTACCTAAGACCGTCTGTGATAATACTTCCTATTTTTTAAAATATATTATGTCGTTGAATATTGTATATTATATATTATATTTGATTGTTCATCTTGTTAATAATACTAAGTATTATTTATTTTGAGTGAATTACACATTAGACTAAATATTTTGAGCATAGTTTTGCATTAGACTAGTGGTTTGCTAACCTTTCCACTTAACATTACATAAATTTGCGTGGTCTTACACATTGGACCAAGGTGAGCTACATTGCTCCAAATCCCCAAATTGGCTACCCAAATCAATGCAATATGACCAGTTCAATCAATGTAAGATAGTACCTGCACCTATTTTCTACTTTCTACTTACTGCTAGCACCTCATAAAGCCATAAACAATACAATTTATAAGACCAATGCAATCCCCCTAAATAGCTCTGCAAATATATGTAAATTTATATGGTGTTAAAAAAAAGCGTAGCTATGCCATGGTTTCACGTAAATTATTAAAGATATTTTAAACATGATCTATTATCTATGTTTTTATATCTGTAATTTTGAATAAGATGAATCAAACATTATGTACAAAAGTTAAAAGCATCACAAATTTAAAAATTGGAGGAAGTGATATTTCAATTATATATTAGGCCCTCACTGAACTTGTCTCAGCTCTTCTTCTTCCTGCATCTGCCCATCTCCGATCCTTGGTTGTCTCCTTGCATCCCTTGCTTGGGCCAAATGGCATCCTTGTTTTGATATATGTACCGCTGTCCCTCTACCACGATTACCTATTTCATGGACAAAATCAAAGTATCAAACACTCCAAGCTTTTACTAGTACATCTCGTTGTCCCGTGTCTTTCATTTTGCTACAAAACCTACAACTCAGACGCCAACATTTTTGGCAATTATCCATTTTTTGTCTGATGCAGCTATAATACAACGGTCTTAGCTCTGAACTATACTTTCTAATAGTGATTCAAAATGGCGTCTACGATAACCTTACGTCCTCAAGGAACTGTCTGAAATGACTATAGTAGGATTGGCTGTTACTAAATTTTTTTATATATAGTAGATGTATATTGAAATGGTACTTTTTTTTCTAAAAAACTACATCTCATTTTGAAATTTTAGAATTTGATTTTAAAATTAATTTTAAGGGGTTTTCTTCGCTACTTTTACTGTCCAACCTTATTTTCATATGATTGCTAAGAAGATAATAAAATCATGCCTACAATTATTCTTAAAAATGAGATTTGAAAAAATCGCATTTCAGAAAAAGTAATGTCAATGAGCCTAACTATATATTACTTGTCTCAAAAAGTGTTTTGTCCAGGTATATATATATATATGAGATGGAGTAAGTATATGGAAAGAAGATCTTCCATTTACACAATGGTGCCTTATTTTATTAATTCTATCTGCACTTTGTTATTAATTTGAAAAGCAGAAAGTTATGTTGTCATAACCGACCTAGCTACACAACAAACTAGAAGAAAAGAAATCATGTGCATTGCATCAACTGATACCGTAATTGATTAATTCCATGCCAACCTTTTATTCAGCATTCAGTGGAGTTTGATCTGAGAACAAAAATACTAGTGGAGCTGGTTTAAGTGGTATGCCTAGGGGTTTGCTTTCGATGCCATGCACACGTGTCAACCATGTTACGGTTTCATAAGCAAGTAACCTAAAAGTTCAACAATACAAGCGTGGTGTTGGAAGAGACACCTTTTAATCATCAGCTACGTAAGCACGCCGACTCCAACAAAAAGCACAAATTAATCTCCACCTCCGACGGTTAGCAACGTCCCAAAGACATAAAAGAAGAAATAAAATAATCAAGAGGGAATTACTCTCCATTAAGAAGGACAATCGTTTTAGAAATTGATAGTCTCTAGAAAACAAATTCCAACGGTAATTTTCCATAAGAGCATTTAAAAAAATATGATAAATTTTAATTATAATTCTAAGGAAGTACTACCTCCATCAAAAAAGAGTGTATAGCAGAAATTATGCAAATCTATATGTACTCCCTATGACATAAAAAATAGCTTTCTTTGGGCTTCTTCATGAGGATTAAGCAGAGGTGAAATTAGATAGGATGGTTGTGATTGGTTTAGATGAGTAAATATATAGATATAGAAATTAAATATAAGATAGTTATAACTGATTAAGATGAGAAATTAGGTGGAGAACTAACTAATATTTTGGTTAAGATGAGAAATTAGGTGGAGAACTAACTAATATTTTGGGATGGATAGAGTAATTTTTTTACATCTAATCTACATATTTGAAATTATGTTACTGTAGGCTTTTTAAAGTTTGACTTGAAACATGTCTAAAGCAAGATGTTATCCTGATGTTGGAGAAATTAGTGACTACTGGTAGCAAATCAACAACTAATTGTTAAATCATTGTTATAATTAATATTTTATAATAAACAGTTAGTTTTGTAAATGATTTAATTAATAAAAATTAGTTTAAAAATATTTATGGTGTTGGTTTGAGTGTGTGTGACTTATGTGAGTTAGGTTGTGATATCTGTATCTAGAAACATTTGTTTTGTTTATTTGTATATATGTGTGTCTTGATATTTTGAGAGTACTATGAGTGATGTATTAGAACTAGATTTAGAAAAAATTGAGGTCCACACCATAAAGGAAATCACGAGGGATAGATGTGAAGATTTCATATGGTATATGAGAGGAGTTATATGTGTATGAAAAATAAAATTGGTTTTAGATAGAGTCAAAAATTGAAAAGTGCAAATGCCAAGAAAAATCATAGAGAAATTAGAAGGTAAAACAGAAGAGTAAATGTGTGCAGACACTATAGCACACGTGGACGCTGTAGCAATGCATGAACATTGCAGCACGTGGGTACTGTAGCACACGTGTGCTGTAGCCGCATGGGTTACGTTAGTAGCAGTGGATTCCTTTTTTATTAGAAAAGGTTTTAAATTTGAGCTATTGTATTTAATTTAGAGCTCCAGAGTTTGATTTTCAAAGGATTATAATTTTTGGATATAAATAGAAGAGGATTAAGGATTAGAGACAAGTTTTAAAAAATAAATAATTTGAACATATCTTAATATAATAAAATTAATATATTTTTAATAGTCATGTTAATTTGTATTTTCAATAGTTGGGGTTGGATTAGTAGCATCAAGATGATCATAGATAACACGGTAGTCGGATTAGCAGTAAGGTGTTGGTTAGGCCAATAGTATCTAAAGATATCATTGAAACTTTATTAAAAATTAGATTTAATTTTTAATTTTGATAATCCTATCATTTATACGCTTGTTTGTTATGTTTAATACTATACTAATATCTCTAATACTATGCCCTCGTGTTGCTCGAATTAGTTAAATGGCCGATCGATCTAATAAGAAAAGGTGAGATTAATGTGTAATGTCGGCCAATTAAGCTGAATGTGGCAGAGGATGATGCATGCAAAAAGGCGCTTTGTGGGATGGTGAAGAGGGTGTGAAGATGAAACCTGGCAATTGGCTGCCAATTTGAAGGGCTCGAGTTATTTGGGTTACTATACGATTGATAGATAGTGATATCTCAGGTTCCTGCATATATGTACGCGTTGGCGATTGAACTTTTGTACTACCTACGTAGGAGTAGCAGCTAGCACTTTTTCATCAATTAATTTTCATACCACTTTTTTTTGATAAATTTTCATACCACTTTTGACCACGCATAATTGGCTTCATGCTAGCCTACAAGCAAATTTAATTGTTGCATACGGGTGATTTACTTTTGTACATTTTAGCTAGCTTAGGGGTAGAATAAACCAACTACTATAATAACGAATTAAGTTGAAAACAAGGTACTATTTATTTGTATATTCAACTAATGCATATATGTACGGTAAATGGGGGTGTATACACACACACATGCATATTTGCCATCATTGATGTGCATGCATGACTGGATTTGATCATGGCATATGCACATTCACCTAAGGAGGATGTTGAAGATATTTATTTGGCTTAAGGATTCCAAGCTATCATCCCATAAGTTTGTCCATCTAATAATTCAACACAATATATACACAAGCAATGAAAAAAAATACAATGGTGATAGTTTTGGAAAAGAAAGCTTCTACATTTTCATTTTAATTTTAGCTTTTATTTTGAAAGGAATTATCATATTTAAACTTACATTGTATGTATATAATTTGGAACTAATTGTGACAAGGGTTTTCATAATATATAACATGATGAAAGGATTAATTTTAATAATTAATGCAAGTAAAATATGTCATCGAATTAATTAACTATTTTCTACTACTGCAGTTGCTATTGTTATTTTTAATTTTTAGATTGGATTGTTATTTATTATTCTATGTTTTATTATGATTGGCAAGGCAGATATATATGCATATTTGGCTTAGAAAATAATATTACCACTTTAATTTTGCTGTTTTTTTAACTGTTTCACGGTCTTAATTAACTAACTATCATGCGATTGTTGTTTAAAATAGAGAACAAAGCGAATAAGTTATGTATGAAGCGAAAAGATGCCATTTTACTTATAGAAGCTTATAATCGAATAAGTTAAAAGTGTTTCATTTTGGAACGAGCCTATATAGCTGTATATGCAACTGTATAGCTGTAATTAATTAAGTTGCTCATGGGAAATATATACGATGGTGCATAAATTAGGTCAGTTACTGCATATGTGTGAAGTACATGCACGTCGCTTCGGAAGTTGACACTTTAAATTAGTTGACCACCAATCTAATACAAACATATTTTTGAGTTAGACCATCTATCTACATTAGCTGGTTTCATGATCTGACTCCGGTGATACGAATTTATAGCATCTCCTTCATTCTCAATATGCAACACGCAATTGCACATGACTTGAACTAACAAAGTGAAACGGGCAAGATTGACGAAGCCAATAATAATCAAATTGACAGTCCATTAATTAGCACACATGATTGCAACAACTGATAATATATATGTGACACTAATATATGTCCAATATAATGTCCAAAATTGGACTGCCATGTCATATATATGTCATGTCATCATTGGTCTGATCGCTAGCTAACTCATGAACTCGGTGTATATATTGATCACAACGAATTATGAGCAATGCACGCAACAAGACGTAATAACAAGGCTATCAACTTGATGCAACAAGTTCAGTTAAGTAACCCTGCAAAATTCTAACTTAGGGAGTGCTTATTGGCACTACTTGGTCATGGCGCAGTTTTATTCGACGCAGCAATCTAATCAGTTCAGTTGGTTACTTCACACACTCAATTTCAAAGGGACCCCTTGATGGCAATACAATGGAACAACATCAAAATCAAGACTTGCAGAAAATTCATTTATATATCCATTCACTCGTTTTCATATACAAGTGTGTGATATAATATATGTACTTGTGTAAAATCTTCCCGTCATAAACTAGAAGATACAAATCAAGTCAGTACACAAGCAGAAGAAAGAAGTGCATCAATCTCCATCCATCCACATATATGTATGTACCCTGGTCATATGTATATCTAACAGCTAGCTTGCTAGCTGTAGCAACTTATTTATGTATGGGACGTGTGTATGTATAATTAATGTATAAGCAAGAACTCGATCATGATGAAGACCGACGAAGATGATCAGCTAATGATGGCCGATGCCGGGGCTCGGCACAGATCCCTGCACCTGGATAACCCGCCTGCGCCCAGCGATGGCGACGATCTCCGGCTTGCCGGCGATCGTTGCATCCGGCCTCGGTGGCGCCATGAATTCTTGGAGCGAATCTTGAGAGGTTGACGACGACGCTGTATCAGTAGTAGTGCTTGCTCTAGCAACAGGAGCTTGTGGACGATCGCCTGGCATCATCCTAGCAGCCAGCACAAGCGACTGCGATGATGCCAACAGAAGCAAGCAAAGGATCGTCGCAACAATGACGTGTGAGGAAGCCATGGAAATCAAGGTTGCACAGACTTGAGGCAGCTACAAGATTAATGCAATATATACTTGTATAAATGGAGATTTGAATGTGCTTGTGTGTGTGTGTATGTGTCTTATAAGTGTCTATGCGATGATGAGAATGTGAGCAGCTTGGGAATGTATTTATAGGATGAGGGGAGGGAGGTGAACAGCAAGATCGATGGTGCTTGCGTGAGGCGTGGCGATGACAAGTTCAATTGAAATGGTGGCTTTCAGTCAAAGTATAGTGGAGCACAAATTAAAGCATCGCTGTCGTCTCGCACACAATTAATTTTCAATTTTTCATCAGCTCAGAAGATCCATAGAGATATTGAATTGGCTCTCATATATAAGGGGCTTCTTTACTATTCGGGGCACTTGTGTACAATTGCTTTTCCATGCATTTCTCTTTAGTTTTGGTCCAAGAATTTTGATAGCGATTTTTTGCCGACTTAGGCGATGGGAGCGTGCCGCGTGGATGCTTGGTGCGTCGTAGAAAATTCTGCAATTGCCACATAATTAAGCATGTACCCAGTGATTATTGTCATGCTCTTTCTTTTCTAAATATATATCTTAATATGAGCTATCAAATATATAAACATTATTGACTTTTTACTCTGAAAGAAGAACATGGATGAAACCGATAAATACTACTATCTCTTTTTACAAATATTAGCATTTCTAGATAGTTTAGCAAAGATTAAAATTAAGAGAAAATATTACCTAACAGAGTCAACTCAGTAGTCAAATTTTAAATTATTTGGATTCATTTCTAAGCACTTGATAGGTCAAAAATGTTTATATTTCTGTGCATTGGAATGAATATCCCAAATAATTATATTTACAAATGGGCGGAGTATATACTATACTAGTACAGTAAGTTAAAATGCATGTTTATTGGAAGAATAGTTTACTACTTTTATCTACAATAAGAGACAGACTCCTTAGTCTCTTAGAAATGTAAAGTTTAACATTTTAATTCTTCATAGCTGTACAACTCTACATGTGTTTTTTTAATAAAATTTTAAAGTTGTTTTGATGATTTACGGAAATTATGAAATCCAACGAGTACTTCCCCATGTTAAGAGTAGTTTGGTTTGCAAGTCATAGCCAATTTTAAAATTTAACACTTAATTTTAGATTTAATTTAAGGCCTTTTCATTGATTGTGTCATTCGGCCTTGGCTTTAGACCAACAATAGTAAAAGTGCAACATCTCATCTTAATATCTTCGTTCGTAGTATCTATCACATGTCTTCGGCTTCTGCTTATAAGACTTGGCCTAGAACCTATATTTGTTGATTATGGCTCATGCAAAACTAGATTGGAGCCTTGTTTAAAAGAGAATAAAATTCCCAGAAGCATTCAATCCCTAGATTCTATAGCTACAAATTCTTAGAATTTAGATAAAATTTAGACTTTTCAAGTGAACTAGATATTCTAGAAGAAGCTATGATTGTCAGAAGTGGTTAACAATCTGGTGAAAGTTGAGGAAGACTAGTAGTGCCAACAAGCAGATGTACATACCAACCAGAAGATAATAATTAACCATACGACTGATTCTCATAAACAATTAAGTCGTGTGTGCTCCATATATGTTTGTCATCATTCGGGTTTACCTAAACTGATTTTGCATTGCCAGGTGTCCATATACTTTTGTCTGGTGACGCATCTGGCCACAACAGTGCACATTTGTAAAATGCTTGTGAATAGAGCTAGTACCGTCCAAGTGTCGTTGCTCAGCAGGGTTTTTTGGTCTCTTTGGGCATAGGAAACTAAAGAATACAATTTAGGATGTGAAATATTATATACATATATATATATGCATGTTTTACCATAGATCAATCATACAAGTCTGGTACGGCACAACCAGCAATGTTATAATAAAACAGAATGGCATACGCCAAGTGCTCACCTATTCTGCTATGTATCCTTTTCACGTGGAAGCCCATGCATCTGGGCTCGTGCACGGGATTCATTGATTAAAGAAGCAAACTATTATATAGGTCTTTCCAATCATTTTTTTCGTTTACAGAAAAAAATGGATTAAATGCCTTGTTGCAACAAAATTAGGAGGCTTTATATATTATTACTGGATCCTCCGTTCAGAAATAATAAGACACATTTTGATTGTTCAATTTTAAGCCATGATCAAATATTAATTAAATAATATTTAGATATTTTAGTCCCACCAATATTAATTGAAGGTTCAAATGTCCATGCTTATTATTAATTATATCTGTCAACTTGGTATTTTCATAATTTGACTTATCCAAAAATGTTTGGACATGAGGAATCGACATCGATCGGAACTAGCAGGACTATCAAGCTGCAATCCTAGAACACAGAATAAACTACCTAACACGGTGCAAATCATAACCGAGGATGACAACATTGGGAGACATACCGTGCCTAGGAGCGTGATTTGCCAAGTGGTCGAATAGATGTGATGCCATAGCAAGAAAATATTTAGCTATTCCATATTGACAAGATGACAGTCATGGAGAAATAGTACACATTGTCGAAATTAGTGGAGAACTACCAATACCCCTTGAAGCACAAGAGAAGCTCAAGTGCTAGGTGTTGTAGACAATTAGGCATGCCTAAATAACTTCAAGTGAGAGCCGGTTGACGAGTTCATCGTGTCCCCCAACAATCAAACTCCATTTGCAAACCACCCCCACATATCACTAAAGAGGTGTGTGCATAATTCAAAGTTCTAAATACATCAGAGAAGTTCAATGTCATCAACGATGCACATCATCAACTACACGCAAGGAATAAGCACCCACATCAGCTTGGTATGGCTAGGTACATAGGGAAGGAGGAAGTTTGAGCCAGGAGGATGAAGTGTGTAGAGCAGCTATTCGTGCGTGCATGGGGAAGATCAGACAAGGTGGAGGGGTGCACCGAGAGGGAGCATGAGCGTTAGCTGATGGAGATTCGATGTGATGGCGCATGAACACACTAAGGCCTAGGAGATTTGCTTAGCTCTAGTATAGGTCTTTTGGCACATTAGAGTGCATTCCCAATTGTCCCACTGGGCATGTCAAAAATTATGTTTGCGTGTGCGAGGATGATTGGACTAAGCGGAGGGGCGCACCGAGAGGAACGGGTGAACCCATCGGCTGCTATCGGTTGTGAGTCTGATGTAGACATATAAGTAAACTGAGCTGATGGGGGAACGAAACCCGCTAGGTTTTGATTCCAGATCTAATAGACATAGCCTTGATAGATTGGATCTAACAGTCATAGCATTGATTGGCTCATAGATCTCATCCTCTTTATCTCCTTATCAATTGCAGGGTCAAATTGATTGGCACACCCACGAACTTTAATGTTAAGGACTTACACTGGAGCTAAGCAGATCTCTCAGGCTTTCATGTGTGCAAGTGCATTGCATCAGATCTTTATCGGCTAATGCTCGCTCACCCTTTTGGCGCACTTCTTCGCTCGGTGTGATCCACTCATGCACCAACACGTTCTTTGGCTCGCCCAATGGGACACGGAATTTCAACACTATGGATAGAAAAGAGATCAACATAGACAACGTGATTCCAGTGACAATAGGAGGTCTAAATGAAGAGCAGAGACAACAAATAGAGAAGAACATAGCCAATTTTTGGAAGCTATTTTTGGAACCCTTTGGTAGGACTAGACAAGGGCCGATTTAAAAATCACAGTTTCCAAAACCTATTTTGATGGGAGAATTGAGCCAGTCACCACTTATGAGTCCTCCAAAACTGTTGTAGGAGATGATCAATGAAGAAGTGCACTACATGCTCATCAACCAATCGAGAGTGTTGGTGAACACATTACATACTCTGATCAAGAAGACGGTGGATGGATCCATTGCTCAAGAGACTGATCAAGGTCCTATATATTTGTCGATAAAAACAGAGTTACCTTAGGTAACTTATGGTACCAGAAGGGATATATCGACGAATATGTTTCCACCAATGCAGAATCAAATTTGGGGGCTATAAGATGATGTACTTCTAGGGTATCATCAAACCGCCTATTATGGAGGGTATCAGCAGGACTATCTAGGTGGTAAATTCCGGTTCAAACAAATATCATGGAGAATATCTCAGATAGAATCGGGTACCAACTCCACCTCTATAATATCAAAGAGAAATCCCAAGGGAGGATGATTGGTTAGCAAGAGTTGTAGAGGTGGTAAGGGAACAATTTGGTATAAAACCAAAAGAGTAGACATTTATGTATCGGCACCCATATGCGAAGTGGTTCAAAAGAGTTTCACTACCGCACCAATACAGAATACCATATTTCTTTAAATTTTTAGGGCATGACAATGTATCTACGGTGGAGCATATTAGCTGGTTCTTAGCCTAGTGTGGAGAAGCATTGGCTGAGGAAGCCCTAAGAGTTAAATTTTTTGGCTATCCTTATTTGTATCGACCTTTACATAGTTTTCTTCATCACCATCAAATTCAATTTGGGGATGGGCCGATCTGGAGAAATAATTCCACAAGTAGTTCTTTACTAGGATTCATGAGATGAGATTAATATATTTAACATCGGTTAGACAGAAGCCTCATAAATCAGTCCTAGAATACATCTATTGGTTTTGGGACATCAGAAGCCGATGTCATAGTCTGATATTAAGTGATGGATAGTTGGTTGAGTTATCCTTTCAAGGTTTATTGGCTCCAGTTAGATAACGTTTTTCATCATAAGAGTTTGAGAGTTTTGCACACATGCTACAGAAGGTATCGGCTCACAAAAGCCAAATTGATGAAGCTAAAAAGGAACAATTCCATTGAAGGGTTGCTCAAGTGCAAGCCTATTCATTGAACTTGGACAATGAGGAATCTGATATTGAAGTTGGTTTGGCGGATTGAACTAGAAACAAGAAATTGATATCATTCCTATTGCTGAAGAATATCGGCAAGTAGGAGCGATACGATGTTGACATCAGTATGTCCGATAAGATCTTTGATCTGTTACTTCGAGAGAAGCAGATTCAGTTCCTACCAAATCATGTGATTCCATCAGCCAAAGAACTTTAGAAGAAGTATTGCAATTGGCATAATTCAATATTACATTATACTAATGAGTGTAAAGTTTTTTGGCAATAGTTACAATCGGCTATTGAACAGGGCAGGATTAAATTCAAAGATAAAAAGCCGATGAAGATTGATGGGCATCCGTTTCTTGTGAATATGATGCACGTGGGATCTTCGAGAGATCGAGCCAATGAAGGGAGGTGTCGGGGTAAATCAAAAGTTACTTCATCGGACCTAATAGAGAAGTATTCCAAGCATAAAGATGAAGAACAATGGGAATTGGTATATAAAGAGAAATATAATCCACATTGGGTTGTCCGTTCTTTTTAGTTTTGCTGAGATTACCATCAATTAAATAATGTCCTGAATGCAACAATCCAAGGTTGCAACATGTTGAGTGGGAATGGTTTTCACAAGATTGGCTGCTTGCAAAATGAGCATCCGTACATAGCCAATTAGAGTCGATCAATGAAGACTACAATTAAGAAATGGCTAGGGAAAAGGAATTACATGGAGAAGAACGGAATCCAAATCCTCAGTAGTGCCCAACCAGAATGTTCATGAGAAATCAGAAGAGAAGGACACAACGATTATGACAAAGGGAGCAATAAAATAAGCAATGATGAGACCATGAGGAAGCCGATCGTGATCAAAGGACTAAACGAGTATGGTGCATCAAGCGAAAAGAAGATGGGGTTGATGCATTAGATCCAACAAACATGATATTCTTCTTGCCTTAGGAGTATAGAGTATTTTCATCCGATGAGGATGACGATGACAAAGTTTTTACTCAATTGATGTTGCAACCCAATCAAGTTGTATTTGATAAGACTAAAGAGTCCAAGCATCGACATCTAAAACTGTTATATATCATGGTGTATGTAGATAGGAAGCCGATGACAAAAATGGTAGTTGATGAGAGTGCAACTGTCAATTTAATGCCATTTGCATCTTATCGCAAATTGGAAAAACTGCCAAAGATCTCATAAACACAAATATGGTGTTAAAAGACTTCGATGAAAATCCATCGGAGATGAAGGGCATGATAAATGCGAAGTTAATAGTGGGAAGCAAGACATTGCCTACCATATTCTTCGTTATCAATGGTAAAGTATCGTATAGTCTACTCTTTAGTAGGGATTGGATTCATACCAATTACTATTTTCCATCCACGATGCATCAAAGTCTCATATAGTGGCAAGGAGATCTGATCAAGATAATTCTAGCTGATCAATCGACCAACACTGCAGTGACCGATCTGCCGATCTGGGAAGTCGATGGAGTTGATTGCTTGTCTGGAAAAGCATGGAAAGGTGATTACCTAAAGGTCACCAGCCAAGGGACACAACCAATCTAGCAAATTGGCTCAAAGTTGTTGCTTTGATGGGCACTTGTTCGCGCCGAAACCAGGCGCGAGCATGCTGACACCTAGGAGGTCTGCTTAGCTTCAGTGCCGGTCGGCCGACTTCTCTCCGTGGCTCAAAGTACGCGCGCCGGGGGCTATGGGTTTCGGTTAGCTCCGGTGCGACGGTGCGGGTACTGGCGTGCTAGTCAATTTGACCCTGCAATTGACAAGGAGGTGAGGCAAATGGGTCAGTCGGACAACAGATCGATACGAGCCCTCGCTATCGGCTGGCTACCGATAGGATCGAGTTAGTCATCGGTTGCTTCCAGATGGTTCTGCTATCGGTTGATAGCCGGTAGGAATCAGGACGCTCTTCCATTAGCTAGGGAGCTGATGTAGGCGGATGTCGACGAAGGATATGATGGCTCCGGGTGTAGCAAATGCGAGGCCCTGACCCATCGGCCGTAGAGCCGATGGAAGCACAGAATTATACTCAGAGAGTAGCAAGGCGCGTGGGATCCCTCCTGGTAGTCGATGGAACCTGTCGCGGTTGTTCATCGGCTGAAAAGCTGATGAAAGCATATGCGAGCTGGCAAGGAATCATATAAAAGGGACCGGCTGTAAAGCTGATGCCGCTCCGAATATGGCAGCACAAGACTTGTCGCCCGCCGTGATGCCGCCACTAGTACCGACTCTCAAAGATTGGACCTAATCGAGACAGTATGAGACCGAGGCCAACCGCAACGGGACAATGGACGGCGGATCGGTTGTGCTAAAGGAAGGGCGAAACGAACCCATCAGCTAGCTGAGCCGATGAGAAGACGTCTCTCTGAAGACAGGCGTGCATCGGCTGGAAAGCCAATGCGCTTGGCATAGTGCTCAAAGGAAGTCTCTGAAGACTTGGTGCGTATCGGTTGAGGAGCCGATGCGCTGGGCGTAACGCTCAACATATAGATAACTCATCAGCTAACACTCTAATGAAACAACTGCACAGAGACCTATAGGCCTAAAGCTCAATCTACCATCGGTAGCCTTGTAGGTCGAATCTAACTAATGCAGCATGAGACCGACGATGGCGGAGAGAGCTTGATAGACCGATAGACCCTGCACAGACGTGATGCGATATATCCGATCGGCATAAGAGGTCGAACCTAATCGATACAGCCTTAGACAGAGCGAGACATATCGAGATAGTGGTGGGACTTACCCCTTCACCGGAGATCGAACTTAACCGATGCAACCCTGCGTCGAGAGCCAGACCCCGCTGGTAAAAACCTAGATAGGCTAGGATGGCAATACGCTGAAGTTGTATTGATCGAAGCATGTCTTACATGTTTATAGGGGTTTTATATTTATACCCTGGGTTTACAAAGTCCGACGCGTTTACAACAACCATCAAACGTTATTTCCTAACAAAGATAAATGAACATATCTCTAAGGAAGTTAACCAAATTAACTAAATCTTCCTATCCACATAAGATACGATAGAATACCCTGCCGTGAACCACGGTTCCTCCTCAAACTTAGTCTTATTTGGATAACCTTCTAATCTTGAACCGAATCTTTTCCTGTTTTGTTTGATCGGCTTCCTCCCTGTGTCCTCTTTTCTCCAATCCTTCCATGGGCTTTCGAAATTCTGGATACGGGCGTGCCAAAAAAATATGTTCGCGCCGAAACCTGCGCGAGCACGCCTACGCCTGGGAGGTCTGCTGAGCTCTAGTGCAGGCCGGTCGGCTTCTCTCTATGGCTCGAGGTACACGTGCCAGGGGCTGTGTGGTTTCGGTCGGCTCTGGCGTGATGGTGTGGGTGCGGGTGCGGGCGTGCCAGTCAAATTGACCCTGCAATTGAACAAAGCTACCTTAAAAGATAAATATCCGATGCCGATAGCAGATCTATTGATTGATGCAGCATCAGGTTACAAGATTATTAGCTTCATGGATGGCAATGTAGAATATAATCAGATTTTTATGGTAGAAGAAGATATATCCAAGACTACATTCCGATGTCCTGTAGCTATCGGCTTATATGAGTAGGTAGTTATGAAGTTTAGATTAAAAAGTGCTGGTGCGAATTATCAAAGAGCGATGAATTATATACTTCATGATCTCATTGGAGATATATATAGATGACATGGTGCTTAAATCCTAGAGTGTTGAAGACCATATGGCCGATTCATGAAAAGTATTAGAGAGTCCAAAAAAATATGGACTTAGGATGAATCCTCATAAATGTGCTTTTGATGTATCGGATAGACAGTTTTTAGGCCTTATGGTGCATGAGAGGGGAATCGAAGTCAGCTAATGAAGCATCAGAGCTATCTAGAATACTAAACCACCAGTCAACAAGACAGAGCTATAGTCATTGATTGACAAACTTAATTTTATAAGGAGATTTATTTCAAATCTATTTGGAAGAATTGAGTCATTTACTCCTTTGCTAAAGTTGGGAGCCGATCAAGAGTTCATGTGGAATGCAGAATAGCAAAAGGCTTTCAATGAAGTTAAAAATTATCTAAATTTTCCACTAGTATTGATTCCACCGCAGAAGGGGATGACAATGAAGTTATATCTATCGTCCGATGCGAAGTCCATCAGATCGATGTTGATACAAGAGTTTGAAGGAAATGAGTGAGTGGTGTTCTATCTAAGCAGACGGCTTTTGAATGCTAAAACAAGATATCTTGCGGTGAAAAAATTATGCCTTTCCTTATATTTCTCATGCACAAAGTTAAGGCACTATCTCCTATCGGTTGAATGCACAATAGTCTATAAAAGCCGATGTGGTGAAATATGTGTTATTGACTCTAGTCTTGAAAGGATGAATCGGTAAATGGATCTTTGCTCTGATGGAGTTTCATCTGAGATATGAATTGACTAAAGCAGTCAAAGGACAAGGTGTGGCTGATTTCGTCGTGTAACACAACGTAAGCCATGAAAATTATGTGAAGCCTATTCTATAGACTTTATTCTTTGATGGATTGGTTTGCAAGCATGGATCTAGTATCAGCCTAGTGATTGTATTGCCTCGGGGGGTAAGCTTTGAGTTTGCTTTTACAATTAAGCCCTATTGTAGCAACAATTAAGTAAAGTATGAGGCGGTGCTAAAAGGACTTCAACTTTTGAAATAAATTGGAGCTGATACTATAGAGATCATTAGGGATTTATTATTGATGATCAAGGAGCTATCTAGGGAATATAAGTGCAAAAATGATGTCTTGAGATTATATTATAAAGAATATCAACATTTATTGAAAGAGTTCAAGATAGTGTCATTGGATCATATTCTTAGGGAGCATAATTTAGAAGGTAATGATCTTACTTAGATTTCTTTGGGATATCGCTTGGATAGAAATATAGAAGTTGAAATAATCGATATTAATAATCATATTGAAGCCAATGATTGGAAATGAGATATTATTCAATATTTGCAAAATCCATCATAATTGGCTACTAGAAAACTTCGGTATTAATCTATCAAGTATGTGTTGCTTGACGAGCAATTATATTATTGGACCATTGATGGAGTTTTATTAAGATGCCTGGGTTTAGAAGAAGCTACAATGATTATGTGCAAGGTACATAAAGATGTTTGTGGGGCTCATCAATTAGCTCACATGATGAAATGGCTATTAAGAAGAGCTGGATATTTTTAGGCAACAATGTTGGAAGATTGCTTTAGGTAAGATTTTCAAAAGTTTGGAAACATACAGTGAGCACCGACATCGGCTTTGAATCCAATTATAAAGCCATAGGCATTTAGAAGTTGGGGAATTGATATGATTGGCCAAATTTATCCTTCATCAAGCAAAGAAATAAAAATCATATTGACAACAATAGATTATTGTACAAAGTGGGTAGAAGTTGTTCTTTTGAAGAAAGTTACATATAAGGACATGATTGAATTTGTTAAAGAAATATTATCTTTTGGTTTGGAATTCCTCAAACAATAACTACCGATCATGGATCTATTTTCTTGTTCGATGAGTTTCAACCGTTTGCTGCCAGTATGGGGATTAAATTGCTAAATTCATTACCTTATTATGCTCAAGCCAAAGGATAAGCCGAAGCTTCCAATAAATGTTTAATTAATTAATAAAGTGCAATATTGACGAACAACCATGGTGATGACATACTACATTAGCCGATTCATTATGGGCCTATTAGATGACATTTCATGTATCTACGAGTACCGCCATATCAGTTGGTATATAGATATGAAGCGGTTTTGCCATAGGAAATTAACATTGGTTCTAGGAGGATATCTTTATAGGATCAACTAGTAGCTGATGATTATTATAACTTAATGGCAGATGAGCTTGATGATTTGGCTCAGAATCAACTAAGAGCACTAGAAGGATTAAGGAAAATAAAGCTAGGGTAGCTAGGCATTACAACAAAAAGGTGACAACTAAATCATTTTCTGAAGGAAATCTCATTTGGAAATTGATTCTGCCGATCGAGTCTAAGGATAATATGTTTGAAAAATGGTCACCTAATCGAGAAGTGCCCTATTGGATCAATTGTTTTGTGCCTGGTAATACTTATATATTGGAGAATATCGAAAGAGAAGATTTTGCGAAGCACTCAATGGGAAATATCTAAAGAAGTATTATGCTAGCGTTTGTGTCGATGCCTAAATCGGCTAAGTGTAGTCGATTTCTAATTCTCTTTAAGACAAGAACTGATTGAGTTATATCGGCTGAGGGTAGCCGATATCAGTTGATATCGTTTGCCTAAATCGGCTAAGTGCGGCTGATTTCTAATACTCTTCAAGATAAGAGCTGATATTATTTTATCAGCTAAAGATAGCTAATATTATTTGATATCACCTTTAGAAAAAAAATAAACAAGAATCAACAAAGCCAATCAAGTTATATTGCAGACATCACAAGTTTTTAGCATTAAAACATTACAAGATTTTTTTGATCGCTTCAATCACGCGCAGGTGAATTTTGTCAATTTCATTGATTGCACAGATGTCTTCTTCATTGGAACCGGGGATAGTCTTCAAGGTCTTGTGTTGACAAACCACCTGATGCACTATTGCTGCCACTTTGGTCTTCTAATCTTGTATTGCTTGTGGTAGGCCGATAAGGTAGGATTCTATTACTTTAATATTTTTGCGCACCTTATCGAGTTCTACTAGCAAATCAACTTCTCGTTTACTTAGTTGATCTAGTTTGGATTGGGTTTTCTATGAGGCAGCTATCATGTCATCAAGTCTTTCCTTCTCTAATTGGATAGACAGCCGATCGTTTTGAGCCAAATCCTTCTATTCAGCACAATCGACTATATGCTGCCTAGTCATGATCAGCTAGATCCTATGTGATTTCAAATAGGCAGCAGGGGTCAATGCGTCAGTAAGTTTCTCAGGTAGAAGATGTTCGATTTTAGCAAGTCTTGCCTAGATTGGTCCATAGTCTTCCAGCAGTGAGCTGATTGGGATTTCCAGCCAATGGATGATGTTTGATAGTTGTTCACGCACATTGGCTAGTAAAGATGGTTTGATGGCTACATTGGTGGCTATGTCTTTATCCATCTCTAGATAGTTGCCGATGTCAAAGGAGAACAAATCGGCTATAGATTGCATATTGACATTGGTAAATAGGGGAATAATGTGTTAAAGTGGAAATACAGATATGAGATGAAGTTACCTGAGACGAGACATTGGTGGTGGCTTGATAAGTGATATCGGCATTGGCTCAGTGAGTAATCTCTTCAGGATGGTGGTCGATGTCCGATGCGGAGGTAATGGGGACCATCTCGATGTCTCTGACTTGGGGATCGGCTACTAAAGATGTCAGTATTTCTGGTGAGACCATTGGTTCAATGTTCGCAAGGATTTTAGATGATATTTGAACTTTAGGAGACGATGGTTAGAGCTAAAAAGGGGGGAGCTTACCAAAAAAAATGTGAAAAGCAGACAAAGATAACAATCAACACATACTAGAAGGGGTGAAGGAACCAATGTTGCTTCGATGGGATGTGCTTGGGAGATTGGCATCGCAACCATGACATCAACGCTGGACTTCTGTTTCTTTGAGATGGGGCCAGTTACCAGCTTCTTGCACTTTGTTCCTATTAGCTGCAGCACCTAGAAGAGAGCCGATGGGGAAGAGCACCATATCCTAGATGGGGTTCGGCCGATGGTGGTTTGTACATAATCGGCTGGTCACTCACACTGGTTGTTGGAGCTTTTCTGTTGCCGGCCTACAAGATGGTGGAGGTTTGAGTAATATGATCAAAGAGAACATAGCATAAAGAAGTACTACTTCTTCATCAGACTCAATGTAATCAGGGTTGAGGCGTGAGCAATACTGTTTAGCCGATGAACTGAACATGTGTCTTCTCTATTTCGACCACCATCAGGCAAAAAGTTTGGTATTGGCAATGCGCAGCTCGAAGATGGTGATCTCGCTCAAGGACAGGGATTCTATTATCATGATCAACCAATCGTATTCCAAGGTACTATTCATATTGCCTCAAACTTGGAGTTTGCCGATGAAGAATAAGCTGATAGGAAGCTGGCCAAATCCCAACTGATGAGAGCTAACCGATGGGTGATAAAATTCGTACGATAGATGTTGTGATTGGCCTAATGAAACCTAGTTGGCAGAAGATTAGGAGTGATGGCTGATAGAAATATAATTTTTGACTCTTCATTGGCTAGAGCATTGTGAGGTTTGAATTTAGAGGGCATTTCAAATAATACTACATCCTCATATGCAAATCAAAGAGTAGCTTTATTGGTGAAACCATAGTAGAAGCTCTTGAACCATTTGCTTAGTCCAATGGGAGACATCTTGTTGCCAGGAAGGGCCGATGTAGCTTCACTCAATGAGATGCATTGGCATCGGCTAACTTCACTCTCCTCTAAGTAATCTGCTAGGAAGGGTAATTGATAAAGGAGGTCCTGGTGATGGCTTTGGAAGTATAAATGTTGAGGCACAGTTATATAAACCACCATGGGCTACTGATATGTCCAATTGGTTGGCTAGCCGATAGCTTGTTTGCCACTTAATGAAGCAGTTGATATGTGGCTCCAAATAGGCATTGCCCTAAAAGGATTTTATGACGATTGGTAAAACACTCTGCCAAGCATTGCATGTTGGTCATTGGGCTGAGGGTTGAGCCACCAAAGATGAATCGTTCCAACCATAGATTTAGAAACACAATATATTCCCAATCATCGATTGGTCCGAAAGTCTTGCTATGAAGAAATGTACTTAGTCAAACCACTGATGTTTTTGGTGTTCAGCCGATGGGTGGGTTTGAATCAAATTTTGGATGGGTTGATGTAATTTGTGGTGTTGAGACAGGTGAGCATGACTATGTCCATCAGAGTTGGGGTCATTGGTCTGTGACCAGACAAAAAGGTATTGAGGGTGTCCGACCAGAAATAAGAAGCCGATGCGAGTAAAGGCTAGTTTTTCTCCATATCGGCTAGGGAGAGATTGATACACTGGTCGATTTTTGTCTCCTCCCAAACTGTTCTCTTGGCGGCTAATACTCTGAGGTACCAATTCCTCCATCAAGAGTGTTTGCTAGTCCAAGATCTAAAACTGTTGATCCAATCACCAATTAGCATAGGCTAGATCTTAAAGTGGATTCACTTTGTTTCAGTGTTGATAAAATCCGTTGGATCCTTGCTACCCATGGGACCAACGTAAAAGAAATCTAGATGGTTGGTGGCTGGGACTAAGATTTGACTCATAAGGCTCCATAGTAAATAAGAACCTGATGAGGAACAGATGAAAAATGGGATAGATTGAGTCTATCTTGATTGTGGAATAGGGGAATAAATAAAAGGGTTACCACAGGGACTGCGGTTATCAACGCCATTATGCAAGAGGAATATGAACAAATATTAGCAATCAATGGAGAAGCTCGCGGTAGTTCGCTTGAGTTTGTCGGAGCTCGTAGAGGTTTTAGAGGCCGTGGTGATGTGAAGGCATAAAGAAAGGGTCTAAGAAGGTGAAATGATTTATAGGGGTATGAAGTCCTGATAGGAATCTAGGCCGATTGATACTATTTGTAGGCTATAGTGGGCCACCTCAGTTCGAGGATAATTCTAACGGCTCAAAATTTTGAAGTCCATTAATAAACTCTAAAATTAGGGGGCATGTGTTAATGCCAAAATTTGGTAAGCCTGTAGATAAATTCAGTTATGGATGGAGAGCCGATCGGCTTATTGAAAGTAGCCGATTGATATAGTAAAAAAGCCGATCGAACGGATGAGGATGGATTATCTAAATGAGACCGAATATAAGGATGAGCCAAGGAAACCACAGCAGGGTGTCTGTTTCTTTCTAAAATATATCTTATAAGATAGACAAGTTTAGTTAGTTTTGTTAACTTCTTAGAGAATGTTTCCTTTTATGTTTAGGAAATAACGTCCAGAGATTGTTTGTAACTATATCGGACTCTTGTAAACCTAGGGTCTAAATATAGACCCTGTGGAACCTTGTAAGACATCCACACAAATCAAATACAATCTCGGTGCATCGTCATCCTAGTTCGTTTAGATTTTTTCTGATGGGCTTTGGCTCTCGATGCAGGGTTACATCAACCAAGTCTGATCTCCAGCGAAGGGGTAAGTCCAGCCACTATCCTAATATATCTGCTTTGCCTAAGACTGCATCGGTTAGATCCAACCTCTTAGTATATCATGCTCGCGTAGGGTCTATCGGCTTATCAAGCTCCTTCTACCATTATTAGTCTCGTACTACATCAGTTTGGTCTAACTCTTAAGACTTGTGATGGTAGATAGAGCCATAGGTTGGCAGGTCTTTACGCAACGTTTCATCGAAGTGACCAGTCAATGAGTTATTTTTACGCTGTGCTTCATGCCTAACGTATCGACTATTTGGCTAATATACATATATCCTGCCCAGCGATTAATCTGCTAGTGATTGATCTGGTTCTATTGGATATGGCCTAATACTGTCTTGGTTAGGTCCGATCTATCAAGGTTGTGTTTGATAGGGCTAGTATCGGGATCTATTGGGTTTCGTTTCCCCAATTGGCTTAGATAGCAATTGAGTTTAGTTATATGCCTACATTGGACCATCGGCCAATAGCAGCCGATGGGTTTGCCAATTCTTCCGTCAGCATGTCCAATCTAGCCTCTACCGTCTCGATGCCGTTAGCCTCAGCCTTATACTATCTCGGTTTGGTTTGATTTATCAAGGCTGGCTCTAATGTTATGGTCACGGTGGTCACTGGGTCTCGTATCTTTGAGAGACTGGGTCTCGCTCTTTACTGCTCATCGTATATTCTATTCAGAGCTTTATCGGCTCAACAGGCGATAAGTCCTTTATTTTATTCCTCTCTTTTTGCCTATGCCTTCATCGACTGTTCAACTAATGTATAAGCTCTACTGTCCTATCGGTAACTAGCCGATAGTAGGAGTCCGTATCGGTCTATCAGCCAATTGGCTCATAGATCTCATTCTCTCTATCTCCTTGTCAATTGCAGGGTCAAATTGACTGGCACGCCCACAAATCTCGAAGTTAAGGACCTGCATTGAAGCTAAGCAAATTTCCTAGGCTTTCGTGTGTGCAGGTGTATCGCATCAGACCTACATCGGCTAACGCTCGCTCACCCTCTCGGCGCGCCTCTCCACCCGGTCCTATCCACTCACATGCTAACAGTAATATTAACCCTGATGGAACCATCTCCTTCCCAAATCCAGCTAATACAGTGTCTATGATCAATTGGTGAATTCTCTAAAACAATTTATTATGTCCTAGGTATGAATATCTCATTCATCACATAGAACTAATTGACATATTTCTAATTATCTTATGTAGGTTGAGTTGTCTATTGAACGACAATCTTCGCAAAGTGAAGTCGAGTCGGCTCCTTCCAAGAGTGAGGATATCATCCTTACCATGACATTAGGGAACCCTGAACATCTAGGATGAACCAAAGGAATTGGATCGTCTGTTCCTTGGAACTATGATCCTCCCAAATATAGTGCTTAGTACAAGAAATAGAAACTGTCAAAGTCGAAGAAGGAGGCACTATTTAAGGAGCAGTTGATGGTGGAGATAAAGGAAGAACTTAGTTAGGAGTTCAATGTGAAATTGCAAAAGGAGGTGGCAACGCTATGAATGGAGATGCAACAACAATAATCTGGTCTCTTGTGATATCCAACAAGTCCCTCAAGTGGATTTGAGCCCCACACATCGACGGAGTAGTTGTGCGTTGATCAGGCTTAATGAAGAACCACAACCCATACCAACCGTAATCGATCACATACTAGTAAGTCAAGTAATACATACTTAGTCACGCATTCAAACATGCATTTGTACTAACATACTACTATTGCACGCAGGGTATAGCCCCATGCATCATAAAGATTATGATGAAACCAACTTTTTGTTCTGATGTTGCCAAGGGCCCAGCTTTCAAGCCAACTCAGATCAGAAGGTGCACAACATAGATATGGTGGCCGATTATGCCAAGATCTAGGTCAATATTGTTAAGGACAATTGGGTCAATTGGTCAGTGCCAACTGTCCCCAATGGATGAGATTATTATAGTAGGGGATACAAAGAAGATCTTTATCCAATGGCCCAAATTAGACATAGTTATAAAGATGACTACTCAGCAAGCTCATCCTACCAATCGTAGTCAACCACTCCAATATCCTCTAGCCATTGGAGCTGTCTTGGCTATTGAGAAACATCCCACCCAGCATTTATGGAACCACAAGAATTTGGGGGCCAAAACATGGAGTTAGATGACATATCACATTTATCTCCAATTAACATTTTTGCCAAGCCTCACCATCTATGGTGACCAAGAGAGTTGCATGTGGATGTGGAAAGGTGAAGGGAAAGGGAAAGGTGAAGGGAAAGGGAAAGGTGGATGATAAGGCATCATTGGCCCCAAAGAAGCTACTACTTGAGGCTCAAAAATTTAAATTGGGATATCCCTTACTTGAAGACAGTGAACTAGGGAATACCAGTATAACTTCCCTAGAGCTGCATAGATGATACATGGAGGTCAAACGCAAAGAGAAAGAATGGGGAGGAGAGTATAATTGGCCACCACAGGTGCGAGCCATTCCTTTCACCTCCCACACATATCATTGTGGGCTTCAATGATCGATTCGATCTCTTTTTGCTGAGAGTGGTGGACATGGGCCTCCTAAAATGCTACTCTTTGTAGGTGCCCACATTGAGTATTGAACAAAGATTTGTGTTCAAATAGTTATAACAAAAATATTCCCCTTATAGGTTTTGCTGAAAGACAGCTGGAAGATGGGACAAAACATTGGCTTCCTTGATCCAACACGAATCAACCTAACCCCACTAAGAGCCGAGTGGGATGAAGTAGTTGAATACATTACTCTGCTTGTGGGTCATTAGGATAAGAAATGCATAATGCTAGCCCATAATCAATAGTAATTGCTTCAAACCACTATGTACTATTATAAAGTATATAATTATAGTTGCTTATTAATTAACATTCATCATACAAGTCCCACTAGATTTTTGGTGGTAATAGTACCTAAGTGGAGTAGGATATACTACATCAACTCTAGACTTAGCGCCGATTATGATTCTAGTGCCCTAGCTAGAGCAATAGTATACTATATTAACTCTAGACTTAGCGCCGATTATGATTCTAGTGCCCTAGCTAGAGCAATAGATGCCACGTGGGCATCATATGCTGAAAAAGGAGGCACTCACAAGGATGACAAGGTCAATCTTTATTATAAATTCAACTTCAAGTGTACACAACTTATAGGTGAACATGTACTTTCTTCATATACCATCACATGCCCATCTTGATGAGATAGGTTAATCCTAAGGATCTTGTGTTCTCACATGATTATCATCCACTAATTCTACTTAAGTGGTTATTATTACTATTCATACAGTAATTTTTAACTGGAAGTTTGAGAAATCAACCTATCAAATATTAGAGGAGAAATAGCGGCCTTCAAAGGTAGCTTCAAGTTAAAATAATAGAGCCCAAATTTTTTCGTATAAACAATTTCATCCGATTTATGAGATTTGTAATGTACATTCAATCAATCTATAGTTACATTCATGTAACTATATACAATCTATGTTTTGACTAATCATTATTTGTTCTTTTTATTTTTATCTATTATTTCAGGCTGTGATATGGATACAGATTTGGTAAGTTAATTTGTGAAATTTCGTTCCTAAATTTCTGTTTCTGGACGTATGCATGTAAGTATGAAATGTATAAAAAGTATATGTGACTGTGGATGTATATTTGTGAAGTTTACAATTGTGCAGTGGATGCATGTGTTAATGGTTTGGGATATGGTGCTATGCGCATGATCTGTGATATTATCTGTTTTGACAAGTGGTAACGAAAAATATGAGCATTTTACCTATGACGGGTCGCTGTTTAGCCCATTGATGACGAGTTGTTTTTTATGTGATGAGTGATCTGTGAGTGGTAAATTAAAATCCTATTTAGGTGTGCCTTGTTTTTATGGGTTATTATTACATAGGTTTGACATTTGTATGAGTGTGAGTGTGTGTATATACATACATATATATATACATGTATATATATATATATATATGCGCAAAGAAGTTCAGTTTCCTATGCCAGGGGTGGGCACCGAGCCCTGTAGCTGGGTCGTCCCCCAGCGCTTGCCGATGGCGGGAGCAGTCATCTCCGGCTTGCCGGCCGGCGTCTGGGGAGGCATCGGCGGCGCCATGAGTGCTAGCGACACCCTGGAGTACGAAGGACCAGCACTGACAGCACTAGCAGCAGGTTTTGAAGCATCCTTGACATGATCAGCATCATGGTCATCACTCGTCACCATCCTAGCTTGCAGGACGGACAGTGACGATGACGATACCAAGAAGAACAAGAACAGGATGGTCACAGCTGAATCCAGTGAGGATGCCATGGAATCAATTAATGGTATCTCAAGAACTAACAATTATTGAAACTAGTCACTCTGCAATCAGACACAAGCAATCTGAGGATCGATCGAGTAGAGTGTTATTACTAGCTAGCTTGTTGTGTTTTGTATGTGTTTGCCTGTTCGTTGTTGCAGGAAAGTGAGCAAGTCGGGCATGCATTTATAGGCGATGGAAGATCGATTGAGCGGTCGATGCGAGCAAATGCGTGAACATTATTGTGTCATGCATGAGCTGGGATCGACTGAAATTCAATTCGTAAGTTTTGATGGAGCGCACTGTGCAGTGAACACGCTATGTACGTGGAGCACAGCTAATGGTGGTGTGGTCAATTGGTTAATCTGGGCGGCTCAGGCCATAGAGACGCGCCGCGTGAAAGCTCGTTTGACTAATGAACATTGTGCTTTTCGGCTAAGTAGGCTCAATTCTGCTCCTGAGTGCCATTGCTGCAATGATCGGATCCATCCAGTGTAATGTGCGTGCGTGCTCCATTTTGGTTGCTGAATTCAAATATAACTTTTCTTTTCCTTTCCTTCAATTTTGACGGGTTCAACACGTAGTATACCTCATGGCCATCAAGATATATATTACTAAGCTTATATAAATCGAAAGTTCCCTGAGGAATAGATATTGCAAATGTCGACAGAGCCAATAGCTCTTTGTTTCAAACCACCAGCATCAATAGCGATTACAAGCAGGGTTTTACATTTTGGAATAAAAAAAAACAGAAGCCTGAAATTTTGGAATTCTCTCCGAAATTTTGAGCGTATATTTCAAACAAATCTTGATATTTGAATATATTTTTTCATTCAAACAAATTCTAAGCTTTTTTTTACTGGATTTGGTTCCTACTATACTAGGACCTACTGGTAAATCTAAATTAAATTTCATAATTGCCGAACCAAAATCACGAACCTTACGTGTCAGTGAATGGGTTAACAACCAATAATGGTAATGTTCGCCAAAAAAGTACGAATAGTAACAGTTATCAATGTATAGCACACGACAGTGACTTAGACACATCTTCTAATCATCTACCATCTATCCAATGGGAGAGCGCCGGAAACAGTGACGCAAGGAAAAGATTTACAGCTTTCTGCAACTAAATTTGCATATATATATATATATATATATAAAATATTACATGGACTTTTTAAAGTAAACATCATTGAGGGCATCACAATATATCAAAAAAGGTAGCCTTAAGTAATAATTGTTGCAATAGTGCAGGACTTTAACCATTGTGGAAGAACATCACAAGCTTTAAGAAGCAAAAATAGACCTTAATGTTAAGTGTAGCCACAAGTAATAAAATATAGCACTTTTGTTGTTTTTACCGTTCAAACTAATTTTTCTTATGTAAGGGAGAGTTCACGGGATGAATGAGGAGCAATATTTTGTAGACTTATTGGGTCCAGTGGGACCCACCTTAATTCCCCTCACAACCATAGCTACTGTAGAGTTTGCATTAACTGTTACCACCTGTTATGGGTCTTATCCTTATGGCCAATTATTGCAGACACATTGAGCTTGTCATAATTAAACATGAAATACTCTGGTGGTACTTAAACTTATTTTTGTTAAATGCCATCTTGGCTATAGACTAAAATTATTATTTCAACCTTTATCTTGTTTTATGTACTTGGTAAAATCATAGCCTTGACCGTTTCGGTGCTGACATGGTTTGCCTATATGGAGCCCTGTTTGAATGGTAACCAGACAACGTCACGGCTGCACCGGGCGACCTTGCTAGGTATTTTTGAGCTCGAGGCTACCATGTTTAATCGCCTTCACACACTGGCCAGCGCAGCAACCTCCGGAGCTCGTATATGACCAGCCAAATCGGGTGGCGGCTACACCGGGGAAGTTTGCCAGTCACTCCAAGCACATTGTATATGGTGCCGTGGAAGAAGGCGAGGATTGATGCCGCACTGCCCAATAATTGACCATTTAAAATTTATACCTCACTTTATTAGGTATGTGATTTTATTGGTTTAACTGCTTGGGTAGTATGATAATTTGTAGTTGGCCGAAACTAAACTTGTCCTTAACAGTTGTGATTTATTTTTTGCTTTTGCCTCTAGAGTGGAAAGTGGTGCACCGTAGAAGAACTCATATTACGTATCTCCATGGACAAATCCCTTGACATTATTTTCCCATAACCAATTGATGGTACCCATACCTTCACGCAGACACTAATCAAATGATGACTAAACATAATGCATATCCTACGACGATAATACATCGAGGATCCTGATCTGATCTGTATCTCGCAAGAGTAACTAATAAGAAAAACCCAAATTGCTGGTCTAAGAGGGGAGCACACAGCAAGTGGGCTCAAATTAGGCCCAAAAAGTGGACGCACCACGACGGAGACGCACACTGAATTACGCGGCCGGCGGGCGGCGGCGGTGCGCCGTGGGTCCTCCCTCCGCCATGGCCATGCACGCCGGAGCTACCTCCCTGCTAGCTTAGCTATAGCTCGGACGACGACGAACGCACTAAGCCGACATGCATCACCGTCCAATGAATTAATTCGTTGAACCAGAAATAATCAAAGGCTGCAAGAGCTAATAGCTGTGATCCACGTAGCAAGCTCATGCATCACTTATACATCTTGCATATGTTTAACTGTTGCACTTTGCTTACCTATAAATACATGCCCAGCTTGCTCCTGGATCTTCACATCATATGTACTCAACATTGTTCACAGATTAACCAAGAGACCATATATCTCCTTTGATTAATTGCAGCATTGGGTTAGTTATTAGTTTGTTGCTGTATATTGCCAATTTGCCATGGCTTCGAGCATGCAAACTACTGTGATCTTGTTGATGCTTCTCCTGGCGTCCTCGTCGTCCACATTGCAAGCTAGGATGATACGAGGCTTGAGCGATGAACAAGATCATTTGATGACAACCATGGTGCCACCTCCAGCGCCAACGGAGCCGGTGGTGGCGGCGGTGAGAGTCGAGCCAGGGGTTGCCGTGGCGAAGCGTTGGGGAAAGATTCAGGTCCAGGGGTCGGTGCCCAGCCCCGGCATTGGCCACTAAAATTTGCTGCGTACCACACACATGTATCAGCCAACGAAGGAGATATAGCTAGTAGTAGAATAGTGCAAGGATTTTATATATTCATGCAATTCTTTGTCGTAAAATAATTAATAAACTCTGCTTTTTATGTGATGATGACATATGGAAAGTGTAAGTGTACGTGTAAATATATATGCATGTATATAAGCTTAAGTTCCACAAACCATTATTTATGTCACTCGATCATTATCACATCTTCACATGCGTGACACTTGACGCGTACTAGAACCTAGAAAAAGCAACTAGCTTATTATGGAACCACAGTGTTAGTAGGAGTTAGAAACTACTAATTTTTTCTTCTGTTGGGGTATAATTGTTCACCTTTACTCCTTAGCTTAACTAATCTACAGCCCATACGTTACACGGGTTATTAATATAATATTATAAAAACTAATAATTAATCATATGTTAAATATGTTGTTATTAAATTTTGTTGAAAGGTATATACGTAAACATGGTATTAATGTTCTAATGTTAAAATGATTTTTATATATAGTTCCAAAAGATAAAATTGGTGATTGCAAAATTGTAGGTAGAATCTATAGAGCTGCTAGATCACACCCAATGCACTCTATACCTCATAGAATGCCCAAGTTTGACGTAGGACTAAACTTTTTTACTTACCCTATAAAATTTTTACTCCGGACGCGTGGTATATTGTAGTATGCCCTGTATGCGATTTAGCCCTAGCGCAGAATTCACCCTAATATTTATTTACTTTCAATTTTATTAATGTAATAATTTCAAAACTAGGAATTAATAAGTATTGATGAGAACCCATGCCGGAGTCTCAGTTTAGTGCCTTGATTAATTTAGAGAAATATAATTAATAATTAATAATTACTCTCTTTGTTACATAACATAACACGTTTTTGTTAAACTTTCTTATGTTTATCTAAATTTATAGAAAAATATAGCAATATTTTCAACATAAAGCAAATATAGTATTAAAATATATTAAATGTTAGATATAATAAAAATAATTTGGTATTACAAATGATGCTATATTTTTCTATAAATTTAATCAAATATAACAAAATTTATTTAAAAAAATATAATATATTATAATATAGGAATGGAACGGAGCGATTGGAGTACTAAAGTTATACTTACTCCGGAGCATCAGTTATACTCAATTATTTGGAGTCACAATTTTTTATTTAATAATTCCAAAATTCGGAATTATAATAAGTGAGCTATAGTCTATTTGGAATCTCAATTATACTTCATGATTTAAATATCGAGTTATACTCGGTTTGGATTCTCAACTATTGCATTCAATGGTTTACTTATTCTAAAATTTGGAATTCATAAATCTTGAGTTGAACTTGGTATTAAAAAGTGACCAGACTAAATATTCTATATAATTTACATTGGTATGTTTTTTAACACAAATTCTAAGCTAGTCATACGATGTTTTTTATCTGTGGATGACAACACAGATGGATGTGTTTTGATGTGGTTTTGTGCTAGCTGTGACCACGGTGCAAATTAAGATGCCGTTAATCATAACTAATGCTTTCACCATGAAAGAAGGAAAGGCAGCGAGCGGATTAGATATGGATATGAATACGGGCTATAAATTTGGTCCACAATATTAGATATTTATGTCAGATTTTACGATCGTTCTGATAACTCAATCTATCTAGTCGATGATTAAATCTTTTTGATTAATGTGGTAGCTACTAGTATAGATAAAGATTGGTAAATGCATACAACTCAATGTGGTATAAGACATAGATGTCTCGAGTTTAAGTTCTGAATTGCACATAATTAAATAAAAAATTGAAACCACTTCCATTCCACTCTTGAGGCCCGAGGAAGCCTCAAATTTGCTCATTAGCTTAAGCTCTGATTGAATTGGTTGGTGCATACAGCTCAATACCTTCATCCAACAACCCTCCTAGTAAAAAGTAGCCTTGGTGTGGAGAATATAGGCCCGACTATGGGCATTACTGACTATATGGATTGGAGTGTAATACCGTAGCCCATAGTTGTTTGGTTCGATCCATGTCTATTATTTGGTTTCAGTTTAGACCTGTTAGGCCAAGTGTTTGTTTGATGTGAATAGTTCCATATGAAGAGTTTAGATAGGTTTGGATCTGATTATATACCAAACTCACTCTAACCATAGTACCTCCGGATTAACCCTTTTACATAAAACAATGATAAAAGTATAACTGAGGTGCTATATGATGGGTCTACTGAACGTATAGAGTGGCCTATGCGGATTTGGGGCTAGGGTGTTATATGTGGTATTAGAGTCTCAACGCATGCTACACAAGTGTGTGTACGTGTTTGCCCATGTAAGGGACATGTTATAGTGCCATAGCAGTGAGATGAGATTTTGGGTATTTACCTATCGAGTGTTTGAGTAGCGTAAGCTGCCCAAGGGTGTTAGCCTATGAAGGATGGGGGAGTCAATATCCCAGGCCATTAGTTGTCTGGTTTGGCTCATGTGTGTGTTTTGGTTTTGGTGGGAATAATCCTGTATGGAGAGTTTAGATAGGTTTGGACTAGCGTATATACCTAGTTCACTTTAACCATATACACGAAGTGAGTATCAAAGCGTATGTGGGCTGCTATGTAAATATGGGCCCACTCAATGTATAAAGTAGGCTATGGAGATTGGAGATTGGGATGTTACATGGAAGTGTGTTGAACCATGCAATTAGAGATAGATAGAACTTAGCAATTCTATTGACATGGATTGCAAGTCAAGCAATAAAGTAGTGGTTGAGTATTTCCTTGTATAGATTAGAAAACCTTGGTCCTATTCTACTTGGTTACATAATTACTATGTAACCCTACCCGACTTCTATATAAGATGTGTAGAGAGGCCCCAATAAGAGTAGGTCACAATCAAACATGTGAAAAGCAATGCATCAAAATAGGACTAGTGTATTACCTCTCGCTAAGGGCTCGAACCTGTATAAATCCCTGTCTTTCACAACTATCTAGCTTTAGGTTTATCACATAGCATCATCTTCATCATTGCCAATACAAAATATCAACAGTTTGCACATTAGGTAGGGGGCAAAGTGATGAGATCTATATCAACGAGTTTGATGCTACGAACACCGAAGTCATTGACACCATCTTTGCTCCCCGGCATAGTTTTCCGCTTTGGGAGTCTCAACTTCCTTGGCGGTCACGCATTGACCGATGGGGAACCACATCATCAACTCTCTTGAACTCCTATTTGGATTGAAGAACAACACAAAGATCTTCCAATTGACAACATAGCAAGATCTAGATTTCCATCAACTGGACAAAAAGGTGGCAACTCGATCTTCTAGACTTTGACTCGGATACAGATCTAAGATGTTCAACGTCATCAACTCATCGATCCATTTCTTCGACACTGACTCCTAGTAAAAAAGCACCACATGGAGTTTTTTTTTCCACATGTTAGGTGTTCATGGCTTCAAAGATGACTATTGACACTGAGGAAGAAGCCTGCCAACTATGGGAACAACTGGTCCTACCAGACACCAGCGTGAGCAAGAGAAAGAGCACTGCCAATGAGAAGAAGAAGACACGCACAACATGCTACATGACCAAGTGTGCGAAGTATAGAAGGACATCCCACATACCAAGATGGAGGCCCATGACATCTTTGTCACACCACAACAAAACATCATGGCTACTGCAACTCGCCTGGACAAGCTAATGCTGGGCACTGATCATGCGGCCTCCTCGATGGTCACTAAGATGAAGGCCATAATCATAGCAGTGATGATTTAATAGCATAAAGAATTGTCAACAGTCTTGGTCCCATTCGGATCTAAGGCTAGCAACTCTCAGACTAGATCTAACGACGCTCTGTGGCTTCTCAGTACCATGACTCCTAGGACCACAATGATAATTAGAATTGACATTGCTACAATGCGTGTGACAGGATAAACTATGATCTACATGGTGACATCGAAGCTTATCGTCGGGAACATAAAGAAGATGAACAACATCAGTGGGATGACAAACGAGAGAAGTTTGGCATTCACCACGAGCATTACAACCATTGAAGTAGATTTCTTCTGGGCAGACTCCACCTCAATGAAGTAGTGTAGATGATGGAGACATGGCATTCACCTTCAACCTTTGTCCTTTCAACTAGTTAGCCGAATTTAAGCCACATGGAATCAAGAAATATGATGGGGAAACAAATCATGAGTCTTGGATCATGATCTACACCCTTGCAATCTTGGCTATAAGAGGTGACCAGAACGTGATGGCTAATTACTTGCCCATCACATTGGCTCCATATGCTTAGATGGGTTCACGGGATTCCTGAAGAGGTCAATCGACTCCTGCGTGGATCTTCACGAGTGCTTCATTGCCAAATTTGATGGCACTTATGAGAGGCTTGGAACTGAGTTTGAGCTATATCAAATTCATCAAAAGAAGAATAATCACTCTGGGACCTCATCAAGTGATTTTAAGAGAAGAGGAACTCCATCCCCAACATCACCTACCATGCTATCATGACAGCTTTCCACAAAGGGCTCAAGGATTCCAAATCCATTGTGAAGATCTTTCGAATGTTGCCAACATTGGTTAAAGGCATGCTCAAGATGGCCAACAAGTACTCTTTGGCTACAGATGCTTTGGCCAACCTGTGAAGAATTTGACATAAGATCTACTTTGCTTTAGTGGCATACCCATGAAGTAATAGGCCGGTGGAGTGAGCCAATGGCATGATGCTTAAGAGCATCAAAACAAGGGTATTTGTATGGTTGGTTCAAGAATTGCCTTCAGTACCATAGGATCATAAAAGGGTTTTTCCCACCCTAAAAACTAGCTAATAAGCTGAGGGGCTCCCTTATCTATAAACTAGGTCTGTTGCCCTTTTATAACCAATGTGGAACTATTCAACAAGTACTTTGGCTTCTCAGGGCCATGCCTAATCAAGTGACAAGATAGTCTCCTTTTTTTTGCAATATACGACATAGAGGTGGTCTCAGATGGAGTTTGATTCCTAATGGGTTTAGGCTTAAAATGAAGGCATGTAGGAAGAAAACCAACAGGATGATCTCGACAAGGAGACATGCTTGGTTGACCAACTAGAGGAGGCAAGAGACATCGTAACAAACTAGTTGGCCAAGTACCTATAGGGCCTATGTCGTTATCAAAGTCCCAATGTTCAAAACATCACCTTTTTTTTTGTGGAAAATCTGGTATCCAACCACAAAAATAGGATCAAACTCTCATTAACATGGAAGGTGCTATTCATTGTCGATAAGGTAATACGTCAGGGATCTTATCGGCTCAAGCACAAGGATGGCTTATTAGTGGACAACTTATAGAATAAATACAACTAAGTCACTTATACTTGAGATTTATATTTAATTATGTTTTTAATATTAATAGATAAAAGTAGTTCTTTATGCCTTTGACTCACTACGTCTTTGGCACACTCATTGAGTCACGAGTCAAGGATTACACTTCGCAAAGTTTTGTTTGATTCATCTATTTCTCTTAACAATTGTGAAAGTATTCGAATAGAACATGTTCTAAGTAATGAAGCTTTGCACTGGATGTATTCTTTCCAACCAAAAATGTGTCCACAAGATAGAGCCATGAGCCACACATCCTTATGCTTGGATGCTAAGACTAGTCGAGCAGAGTGTATAACGCAGAACCAACTACTCAGAGAAATCAAAATCATAAAGAGAAGTAGGATCAAATAATTAAATTACTCAGATTTACTCCCAAACTAGTATATTTATAGTGTTTCTACTTAATACAATTACACCGGTATGTTTTACAATCCTAGGTTATCTTCATATTTCTTGGTTAGCTCTAAGAGACTTGACTTCAGACTAATACACAAAGAAAGGATTTCAAAACATAAATATGACAAGGCAAAGACTACAAGGCATTAGGGGTGACATGTTACCACAGAGTGAGTTGACTACATCTAACATCTCCTCCCCTTGTAATGCTGATTTCAGTATGGAGTTAGAGTTCTTTATGGCAAGCTGTGTGATGTTATGCTCAGCGGAGGGAGCAAGACATGAAATGGGTAAAATGTTTCTGACTTTCTACTAAGTTGGTATCCAACTTAGCAGTAAGTCAGGGGTTATACCTAATAGGTGTATTGTAGGTGATCGTATGCCAATAGCACACAATTAATTCAATGAGGTGGATATATAAGATTTTAGACAGGTTCAGATCACTCAATGGCGTAATACCATACTCCTATGTTATTTCTTGTTTTTGATGTGCACATTTCTTGCTTGCCTTTTCCTATCTTAGCTACAAACCTCTCTTTATATATCTTCGAGAGTACTGCACATACTAAGAGAAGAAATGAGTGTATAGAGATACGACCTGTGGGCACTACAAAACTGAGGTTAGATATGGTTAGTCCAATCACTATAGGAGCCCTAGCGACCATCATAGATGCCATGCTATCCTCCTACCATTGCCAACCATAGCTGGCCCATATGCCAGTCACTCCATATGAATAAATGAAAGGCTGGACCATAGTGGGTAAACTAATTGTAGCCATGGTGATTATGGGAAGTGGTATATATCTTATCAAATGTTGTTCATGAATGGAGTAGATATCCGTCTGATCGCTTTGACCAGCACAGACACACGAGTGCTACATCGAGTCAAGCACTCCAACTTACATCATTAAATATGGTGGTTAGAATAGTTGGATACATACGGCCCCAAGCTTATATGCCCCTGTATTCCTAGGGAACACATGAGCTCGAGGCCACTGCATTGGGACTACCTTCTCGAGAGCCATTAACCATCCCGAGGTTCGTGTGCCCAAGATAGGTAACTTGGGGTTGTTAGAGTGTGGCTTGGCTAGCTTGAGCTGCTGGTTAGTAGGCTAGCTTGGGCAGCCATGCATGCTAGGTGTCTTGCCACGAGCAGTCCATGGTATAGATGTTTGTCGGCTATGACTCCCTAGGGTGCTACTATTCCTCAAGTGCCATACGTCTGCCTGCTGGCTGCTTGGGTGAGACCCTTAGTTCCTACTTCACCGATATGTACATATGTGCACCTTAGATTTATAAACTCAAAAGTTCCACATTATGTTGTAAGCTCGATGCAAGCTTGAGAGCTCATCAAACCAAGGTTAAGATCATCTCTAAGCTCAAAGTAAATTTAGGCTTGGCTCGAGTTTGTTTCGAGCTGGAGCCTATGTAGGAAAGTCTACATGAGCTCGGCTCATTGACAGCCTTGTACACATGCGTCATGTAGCTAGGACAAAACAACTTTTGAATACACTCCTGTACGTTTTCATAGTCAAAGGTTAGAACTAGAGCACTGCAATAGTTCAGCAGGGTAAAAGTTATTCATGAAATTGATTTTATTCAGCTACTGACATAAAAATCTTTTTAGAATATTTAGAAGTCTCCTGACTTTATTATTGGTTCCTGAAGCATGATCTCACAGTGATGTGTTTAAAACGATCGAAGCCCTTTCTTCATGGGTAGTTGGACTCTCCCATAGTGCATGCCACGCAGGCGCGGTAGGGTAATGAAACAAAAGTTCCCCATTAGTTTGCCTCAAAGGAAATAAAAAGGTGTGGCACGTATGACATATGCGCACTAATGAACACACTACTGCTGGTTCCCAGCAGGAAGCAACGGTGCACATTTTTGGCACACAGTTTAACGAGGAAGGCGCACATGTTACTTTTGGAGTGTTTAAACGATTGATATTCACTAATATATTTTTGTTTCCACATCCCAAATGATCTGCGTGCAAGCATGTTGTCATCAAGATTTTTTTTTTCTCCCGAAGAGAAGTTAGTTCTTTTTTGTTCCAATAATTTTTCAAAAATATCCAATAATCTTTTCGTCTCAGGGTTGTACTATTCATCTACTTCAACGTATTATAGTGAATATTTGCTCCACTCCTCTAATAATATGTTTTCTCGAAAAACTTTTTGTTACTGCAATCCTTAGATTACTTATTTTAAACTGTTTATTAAGTTTATTTCTTAAAATATTAATTTATTATTACAATTTAGATAATCTGCGACAATAGTATTTCTCATCAATCAGGGCCATATCAATTCTAGGTCAGGAATTCTTAGACATGTTTGTTACACAAAACGGTTCACCATGCATACCATGCATGCTTATTTATTACAAATAGTTTGTTGAAACTGACTGAGATGACTCATCACTGACTTTTGCTCCTCGAACGTTATCGGTTCATAGATTTGAACCTTAGGAGATGGCAACTACAAATTAGATATCTATCGATATTGACCCTTTATGTGTTGGTGGACACTGTGTGTACATATACATCTTTTTTAGAAACAAGACAAAGTGTACGAAATTGAGCTAGCTTAACGCCGCCTCGAATGTCATATATAATGTGTGAAAGATATCGTACATCATTTAACATGACTGACAAGTCTCAAATATAGTCCTATAGTGAAAATCGTTTTATATGAAGCAATAAAACAAATGTGTAAATAGGATGCTATACGTGTTATTAATAAAGTTTAACAACCTGACATTGTCATCAACAATTTGACATCCTCATTAAGTGTTATTGCCAAAGGTTATAAGGGAGGATCATATTAAGTTCTTTACAGGCAAGAAATCACTACCACAGAACAGACGGTTCGAGACTTGAACTGGCAATAATGCTCCGAGTAAAGCGTTGTGAACCGGTAGCGATAAAAAACCAGCGATGATGGACCGGTTCGAATGACCTGTTCTGTGGCAGTGAATAACCGCACTAGCTAGTATGCAGTGATGCAAGCAAGACATACATATGTTACGTAGCGCCAGGTCAAGCATGCACTAGCTAGTTAGGACGAGTACAGTGCACGGAAAGGCGAAACATGCATTCATTCGGACTACTATAGCATAGCATATTATTGATGCAGGACAGTTCAAGTAGTGGGCCCATGAATGTCCCAACATATCATATATATGAGATAGTGGAGCCACGTAGATGCAGAGATCATTCCAACACACCAATGCACATTTGTTCTGATCCAATCCAAACTCAACTCATTCTAATCGCTTGTAGCACAGCATAGTACATATCATAGCGCACACATGCATCGTACGTCAAACATAATGGGGGTTGCCAAATTGATCATCTTCGAGTCATATCGCGTTGCTGCATCAGACTGTACAATTACATATGTGAAATAATGTTAATTACAAGCTCCAGTAGCTTATATGACCAAGTTAATTAGCAAGAACTTAGAAAAAAGAAAGTTTGCTTGGTAATCCACCGATCACTCTACACTACTATGAAATTGGTTATTACTCCCTCCATTCTCATATAAATGACGTTGGTTACTTTATTTTTCAACTAACCACGCCATTTTGAAAAACTAGAGGTATTATTTGACACCCAAACTTTTCAAGTTCAATCCCTTGTGGGCCTTTGCATGGTTTTGAAGGGTGGCTTTGCCTACATGACGGATGACTAGACGGTTTTTGCCACGTTGACCATAGAAGTGTTTCTTTGGGTGCTAATTAGGAACACTATGATTATAATTACTTGTTAATTATGTGTAATGAACGGCTCTCATCAGGCGGTAATCTAATCAGCTGGCAAAAGAACCTGAGCAGAGCAAGAACAGGGGTATATTCGCCTAATGCTGGTGCAGAAGCGTCAAATGTGCTTGGCAGAGGGTACAGATGACAAGTCGAGTTAGTGGCAGCCTAGGGAAATTTAAGTTTAAGACCTAGGCTTGTCTCCTTGATCCTTTTGTAAATCTATTCAAAACGTCATGGAAAATTTGAGGATTCAAGAGCCCTAGGCTTAGCGAATTTTTGGTTCTGCCCAGCTGGGTCCAGTCACCGTGCCAACATGACAAAATTATATATTGAACCAACCCGACAGGTAGGCAAAACCATCTAGAAAAACCAGATCAGAGGTTACTTGAACAATGCTGAAAAGTTTAGAGTATCAAATAAACAAGTTAATTATACAGTTCTAGGTGCTATGGATGGACTACTGATGAAAGTTCAGGCTATGAACTTTTTTGTTTTACAAGAAAAGAATACATTACATATCTATACATCTCTTCTTGAATCCTGATCTACAAATTTAGCTTATATATATAGCCAAGCTAGATTGAGATATTAATATACATATATATACGGCAAACATGCATATATACGTACGTATCTACACACGGTGGCCGATCCCTGGGCTGGGCACCGACCCCTGCGGCATCCAGCCGCTGCTGTCGGGATGGATTATGATCTCGGTCGACGGCGGGGCCGGCGGCAATGGCGGCGCCACATCTTGTAGCAAATCATGAGGTGAAGAAGCATCTTTAGAAGAACTACTACTCTCCTTGGAATTCACTTGGGCATGATCACTTGGCATCACCCTAGCTTGTGCAAGGCATGACGACGATGCCAACAAGAGGGCCATGAAGACCACTATTGTCATGTGTGGAGCTGGAGCCATTGCAAATTGCAATGTAAATGTAGGATTGCAGGGTGTGCAGTGTGTAAATGTGTGTGAGAATATGTTCAACAACTAGAGCCATATTTATAGGAGAGGGGTGGAGCTTTTTCAGAGTGTGGTGACAGGAAATATTGAGCAAGTTGATCAAGTGAGGTCTTCAATTTGTGGTGGTGCATAGGTGGTTAATGGGTTGACGTACTCTGAATATATATTGGTAGGGTACGTATGTATTGATACGTCTTATTTGAGTACGGCGTTTTTTTCATGCTTTATTTTTCTCCCATGTTCCTTCTTTAATTTCGTCATGAAAAAGGTCAGATTTTTTTTGGTGAATGGGGTGAAGCACATGAAAAATTAAGTATTCAATGTCAACATTGGGAAATATACAACATTTTCTATAGACAAAAAATTCAAAAGAATATGAATTGCATTTTATGATTTTAAAACTAATAGGTTTTGTTAAATATAAACTAACTTGCAAATAGGGTGGAAAATAATAATTTTCGTAATATATATAGTGTGGACGACCTTTGTGAATGGAGATTTTTAAATATGTGAACATATTCACAAGTCTGAAATATAAAAATGTAAATTTTGATGTTATCTTTTATTATTTGAGAAAAACTCTTGGTTCTATTTTCTCTCTTTAATTTCATTTTTATCACAGAAAAGTTAAATTGATATATTAAAGTTGGGCTCTGTTCAATTAGTTGTACTATATTTCAGGTGCCTCACGTTTCTTTCAGTTCCGTCACATCCACTACTTTTGAAACCTTTTTTGTCCTATGGAAGGAATCTAATTTGGCGTGCATGCACTCGTATAGGTGGCTGGTACTTTTGTGGTCTTTTAAACAAGGTATTGTAAATAAAAACATTAATCGCATACTCCTCAGTGCATTATATGCAAAGCTGTTATCCTGATGTAAATAAAAAATATTGCATGTTGACACATTTCAGATACTACCAGAAAAATAATCCTTGTCTAACAGTTCAAAATATAAATATATCGATTGTTATAAGAATTGGTTGTAATAGTTAAATATTCTCGATGGCTATATACGATATTTAGTATCGACTTTTTAAGTACCCGTTGTTATATATAATATGTAGTAAAGAGAGGATGGTATATATAACATTTTCTCTTCTTATCCGATATAAGTCTTTATATTGTGTTCCTATTACCTCTTCATACCGTCATCCTTCATGCCAACGCCATCCATACTGACGCTGCCACGTGCCGCCTTCCCATCGACGCTGCTGTCCTCGATACTGTCGCCGTCCCTATCTCCATCATCAACGCTACCATGTGTCCGTCTACCAATGACACCATCGCTGCCCTAAAGAAAGATTTCCTCATGACGAATTATATAAGGGCTAAATAAATAACTCATTGGATTTATTATATATGAATGAGGTTGTTAATCATATATGTGTATATATATAAATACACATATATATATATAAATATATATGTATATGTATATAATATATATATGTATGTATAAAGCAGTACAATAAGTAAACCGTATATAATCAATCGATACAAAAGATATGTTTTTACGACTGATCAATTGAACCAGTACTCTGAATTGCTCGGACCGGTTACACAACTAGGGTTACTAAATGGTCTTAAAGACTATTTCTTGTACAGAAAGGTGTCTTCCAACAGCAACTTAATTTTAATCTATCTCAGTGGTTCATTCTATGTCAATGGTTCAGCCTGTGTAGGAAAGGAAATTAAAATAAAGTATAATTGGCAAAGTTTTCTTCATTTATGAATAACTATATGAAGACGAGACATGAGTTTGTTTTCTTCATTTATATACTAGCTGTAGCTAATGAGGATCTTGCAAGCTGAATCAGATACTTGTTTAACATGGTGAGAAAAACTAAGTATGCATTAATATTGAATTCTTCTAAGAATACATAACTACTACAAGTAGATTGGCAAAATTTACACTTGACATGTATACACAGAGAGAGGATCTAGAATAAATGCAAAATAATTTTACATAGAGAGTATATGGTCAAAATTTATACTTGAACTAAAGATAGAAGATCTAAAATATGTGCAAAATTATTTCACTTAGATCTACGACAATAATTTCTCAGTTCTCACGTGTGCTGTGTTTTTCAAGGTGTTGTAATAAAAGAGAGTGTGCATTATTTTTAAAGTGTTGTAACAAAGCAATAAGAAAACAAATTCCATCAGTATTTCAATAGACTGAGTTTGACAACTTAGAAAAAAAAAGAAAATTGAAGTACATATCCATGTTCAGTGAATCAAGTATGTATATATTGGATGTAACTGCTAGGTAGTATCTCATATTCAACAAAGGTTTTCATTTATTCAATGAGAGCTATACCTTCAAATCATGGAATAAAGGTTTTATCCGTTGAAATTTACTGCAACTTTTCAGATGAGAGCCATGATCTGTTAAACAAGATGCAAATTACAGACCAAAGTTAGCAAGGAAGGTCACTATAGAGGGTTTGTACATAAGAAAACATAAGTCTTGGAGTATTCTCATATCCTATAGTTGGTTCTTTCGATCAATTAGCTTGAAGAAGGACAACTATTTATAATACTTCCGAATCAACTCATAGAAACATCATTTAGTACACAAGATGTAAAAAAAAGAACCAACCTACTGTATGCATATAATTTTTTCCTATTAACAAATAAAACTCATCAATTGATTATTTGGATGCCAAATATAAGTAGCAGCTTTTGTGAAAGAACCGGTGATGACAAGGCTAAAATCAGCTATATTGGTAGCATCGGAGCTTCGATTGCATCAGCAAATCAATTATCTAACAGAAAAAAGCAATAGCATCCGAGCAAATCTAAGAATGCACAAATCTGTAGCATAATAACATATCACAAGCAACAAGCCAACCCTTTGTATTACCTAACACTCGATCAGAAACAATCACACACTAAAAATCAATGCCAAGCCACTCCAGATCTATATATATATATATATATATATATATATATATATATATATATATATATATATATATATATATATATATATATATATATAAACCTAATCTATCGTCATTAATTATTGGAATCCCAGATCTACTGCTTGGCAATCACGCACTAAAAATCAATACCAAATAACTCTAAATCTGCTTGGTAAGGGATGACCCGGATTAAAGCACCTTGATTTGCTTGCGATAGACACAATCACATAGCTGTGTTACCAACCACATAGGTGCTTGGGTGGGTAGCGGTATGTGAAGGCTTACTAGAGACAGAAGAGAGTGGTGACAGCTTATCACAAACGGCCGCACCACTACTATCGCTTGACACATCAGTGCCTGGCTACATCTATGTCACACCCTATCCTGATATTACACACCTAAGAGGACACCACAATAGGAGGGTGAACCGCCTCTCACGAACTACGAGACTAGTATCAGTCTCAAGACACAATGCTGATACCCGCAGTAAAAGAAATATATCATAACAAAGATAATAATAATAATAACAATTAATAAATATATATCTTAACTAGATTGCATCTTTAGGATAAGTCTGAGAAGGCAACCGACACATCAAAGACTGCAACAGAGAAACACAAAGTAGCTAGCATCCAAGCTACAAGCAATGGTTTTGGTCTAAGATGAAACCCTATCCTTCATCAGTGCTTCTCTGAAATCTCTAAAAAAAAAGAAGTCTGAGTACATATATACTCAGCAAGCCACGAAAATATGAACATGCATAGGTTTCAAAGAATGGCTAGATTTATTTCACAACTTTATTATTTATTTTATATATTTGAAACTCCTATGTATGCATTTATTCAGATTGGAGTACTAGCTCCAATCTCATATGAGAGTAGTTTATCAGCAACTCCGTTTAGTGTATTATATTATTTAAAAAGAGACTTATACTTTAACAGAAATTGTGAGTCATTTTGCAATGACATTAGTGCCATTAGGCTCCTAGAGACTATAGCCTCTTAGTAATTTTCACCTTATTAAATATTTATTAGTTTCCTTTTACTTTCTAAAACCATGAGTCTTAGCCCAAACCATTATCTAACAACATCTATAGGGCCACAATCCACCTCATTAGTTATGGCTCCTAGAGCCTTCTGTCCACAAGCAGCTCATCATCCACAGTGTCTAATTTAACTCACTTTACATTTATTACCCTTATTAGTTTTTCTCTTATACCTAGGATTTTTATCTCACCCTCTCACTACGAAGCCGTCTAACTTCCTAAACCACATAGGTCAGCCGTCAACCATGAAGGCTAATTCTGAAAATGATTCCTAACTTACAACTTTACTTTACAACCATTTGTAAACAAAGTTACACGATATGAACCACTTTATAATTGCCTATGATCATGGACACAACTATTTAAACAGTTTGGCCAAAAACTTTTATAGAAGGTGTATGCTTTACCCACATACCATAAGGCTCTTTAGTTACCCATCAATAGTGAAGACTTGCTACAAGGCATTTTCCAAGCAAAACTAGGATAGCTAGTTATTAACCAGAAGGGTCCTAGACCTCCCGTACCTAGGATTCCATGAGCGTCACTTCTCATGGCTACTCTGGAAATTCCATAACTCTTGGCAAACAAGTGATTCTAGCCCTACTAGTTATTTAAGCAGGGCATCCCATACCATCCTTATGGTCACACTTTATCATGCTCAGTGTAGTTCGCTAAGAAATTGGTCATTATATATGAATGCAAAACCTTGCTACATAGGTGATGACTTTGCATCATAGTTTCCTTTAAAACAAATGCCTTTTATTTATGCAAAATATTAGGTTTTTAAAATATTTCACAACCCATTTTTCCAACATGATTAATTTATTCCAACCAATCATCTCATTATTTCACAATAATATATTCTTTAATTATCAAATGTAATTACCAGAGTTCATAGTACTAGTGGTACGAGACTCAAGGTAGTTAATTTTGAAAGAAAAGGATACAATACAACAAATTATGCTAATTATGCACTTTCCAAATAGATCGACTACAATAAGTGGCCTTTACATGTACCTAATTATACACTTTATAAACATTTAATTTTATAAATTAGTACCAATATGATGACTTGTCTTGCTCTTGGTTGACCCAAAACTCTTCAGATTCTACGTCCGAGAAATTTTCATCAGCGAACTATGTGTTCAACACAATAAATCACCCAAAACCCTACAACGTAAAAAAAATAACTATTATCACTAATAGTGGTATTGGATAGATCTCAATTTTAGAAAAATTCTAAAAGTTGGATTGAGTCAAACAGACTTATAGTTTCAGATATATCAATTTTATAAGTTTAAATAAATTTCTATTTAGAGGGAAAAGAGTTTCTTTTATAGAAAAAATATTTTAGGAAATATTCCTTTGTAGAGCCCACTGTCATACACATAGAGGTGTTGTCCCATGGTAGACAGAGTCTACTGAGTGCACTGTATGGTGGAATGATGAACTAGGCTAATGGTCTATACGTCAACGTGTGGGGCACATTGTCAGTGACACGGACTATATAGACTAAGTGCATGGGATTGACGGGAAGAGTGGGGCCACATGATTCCCACCTTCTTTTATTTTCCTTTTCTTATTTTTTTCTCTTCTCTTCTCATTCCTTCCTCTTCTTTTCCTCTTACTTTCCTCTTACTTGTAAGAGGTGGTGTTGCCATAGGCAGTTGGTGGCAGAGAAGCAGCAGTTTCAGGCCAAGCAAAGGTGATGCGAAGCTCCGCCTCCACGCAATGAGACATGACGTGTGGCTCCTCTACCTTGGTGTGGCTCTGGACGAGTTGTGCGCAAGCAACTAGAGCCCAGAATGAAGAAAGAAGGCAGTAGGTGGTGATGGAGCTTATGGTGGCAGGCCGTTGGTATGTCAAGTAGTTTGTGATTGGAAGAGTAGGAGGGATGGCTGGCAGCAAGCAAGCTTGGGAAGAGGTGACAAGATAGAGGAGATCTGGTGGTGGATGGTGTTGGTGGGGGAGGAATTGGATGGAGGGTGACCAGCAGTTAGAAATCAAGGCTAGCACCAGTGGTAGACTAATTTGGGTGTTTCTACCTTGGTTAAGATTGGGAGTAGTGATGGGTGGAACAAGAAGCTAGGGGGTGAATGAGAGCAGTGGTGTGGGTCATAGTGGTGGAGTGTCAAAGCGGAAGGAAAAAAGGGTGGTGACGTCCTAGGCGCAAACTATTCATTGAAATGCCAATGGCTCTGTTTGGTGTGTGGTGGCAATCAGGCAACTTGGTGATGACCTCAAGGTTGGCCCAGTTTGTGGGTCATGGTGACGGAACCAGCGGTGGTCTTCGGCAAGTGCACTTGAAAGGAGGAAAGAGAATAAATAGAGGGAGGGTGATGGAGCCAGAGGCAAGGCTGAGGTTCTAGGGTTTAAAGCTAATCTTCAACATGTTGCGACAACAAACAATGGATGTGCATGTATGAGCTTGCTTGTAAGCTTCTCTTCCTCCTGTTTCCTCTCTCTAGTAACTCTCTCTATTGACTACCTACTGTATTGCTGCTAGCTTGGAGTGTCAGAGAAAAAAGTGCAAAAGAGGAGGAGGAGGTGTTGAGGGTTTATGTTAGGGAGGAGGGATTGAGATGAGGTGAGGAAAAAGGAAATGCTTGCGTGCATCTTTGTTTTACTCTAGTTTACTTGCTTGTAGGAGGAAGAAAAGAAATTGGAGGACACTGGTTGCTACACTATTCTTCATTGACCATGGCAAGAGGAGATAGAGTGAGGTGGAGGGTAGAAGAAAAGAGATGACTGCATGAGTGTAATACAGACAACTGATAAGGAAAGAGAAAGAAATAGAAGTATGTATGGGCTGCTCTCTCCCTTCATGTGGAGAAAAAAATAATTTACAGCTAGAAAAAATACCGAGGAGATAAGGATGATCGTGACCCCTGATTTAAAAATAAAAATTTTAATTTTAAAAATAGGAAGGAAAAAATTGCCGATAGAATCGGAATCCCAAAGTCAAAATTTAAATTTTAAAAGTTTTGAAGGATTGGAGAATATCTGGATTTAAATGAGATTTAAATTAAAAATTGATGTCTGGACTTAGAAAAATTAGAAAAACTTAATGGAGTGAATTAGGAGAAAAAATTTGCTAATCCTTTTGGGATAAATGGAATTGTAATTGAGGGATTATCGGAGAAAAATTAGCATGGAAGAAATTTGACTTCTTTGAAAAGTGAATGAAAAGAAACAAGGAACAAAACTAATTTCAATTTAAATTATGACTATCTCTAATTTGATCTTAGGAGGGAAAGGTTAGGATATCCTTGTAAAAAAATTTAAAAGTATTTTTAGTAAGAGTTAAAATTTTGAATTTAGAATTTATTCAAAATATTTTTTAAAAAATTGCATTATTACGGTCCGGCCACGTGTTGAGAAGGATAGAAAAACAATGGGGATGCATTGCACGGTGCTAGCACCACCCCTGATTGCTAGCCTAGTTGTAGCTCATGCTAATGGGTGAAGAGTAGAAAGGAGACATGGTGGCACTAGGCAGTGATATGGCCACCCACGGTCTCTCGGCGAGGGTGCTGGCTCCGACCATGATGGCCGGCATAGTTACATTGGCCGCTCATGGGTGAAGACTGGAGAGGAGAGATGGCGTCGGGTGGGATTCGGGGTGGGGAACATGATCTTAATTATATATTAAGATTTAGATAGCTCACGGTCATCACTTATTTTTCTATTTTTCTGTACGTCCTAAAAACCATCAAAAAATTGCTATTTTTCTATGTGTCGATTTCCAAACCCATAGAAATTATACTATTTTTCTCTCTAGATTTAAGTTAAACTGTCATAAGAATTCTTATTTCTGTGGGTAGGCTGTGGGACCCACAGAAAATATATGGTAGGTAGTGAGATAAGTTATCCTGCTTGGTACTGATGATTCGTGTGGTTGTGTCAACTCAAAAGGGTGAGTAATTTGATAAATACACTTGGAAATCCAATCGCGATGATCTTTTGTAGCAAAATTCATATTGTGACTTTGTTAGTTGGTTCAGTTCCTCAGAGATGCGTTGGTGTACATTTGGGCGCTCATAGAGTGCGTATGCGTATGTGTATAAGAGTGTCTGCATTTGCAAAAAAAAACCATCGTAAATATGAATAAAATATGTGGGAATTACAATTGCCATAAATTTCTCAATCCAGATCTGCTAATATATATTCTCTAGTGGGAGAAAAAAAGATGGCAATTTTGTCCTCCCCCCTATATTAGTTATGGACTAAATGATACATAAAAATATCAATGAATTCCAAAATACAACAACAAATGAAGAGATGGATTTCTGAATTTAAGCCGGGACACAAAAATGTAACTAGATATTTATAAATAGTTTCTGAATTTTTTTCCTCTCATAACTAATATTATGAAATTCGTTTCTGTGGCTGCTGTTTTTTAATACTGAAAACTTCAGAGAATTTGATTTTAAGAAGCTTAATTTATTTATATTTGGGGATGTTATAAGATATATTTATGGGACTGCTATGGTTAAAAATCTGAAGAAAATAAATAATGGAGAAGGTCAGGGAGCACAATGGTAACTTTACACCCCTAATTGGATGAAAACATGATTACAAAATTGGTTTCTGCTATGTACTAGTTTGTTTTATGTGATTGTGTTAGCAGCCTAAATTATCGCATCCAACAAAACCGGATGCCCCAGATTGCTAAGCCAGATGGCTCGGTTTTGGATAGTTCTAAAGGGTTTGTCTTCTTCATAAATGTGTTGCAAATTAGACTTGTACTATAGGTAAAACCTCCACGCCCTACAAATATAAAGGGTCATGGTGAATTCAATCAACAAATCTTATCAAATACAAATACATTTTTTCTTTTATCCCTTTGCAGTTTACGTTTTCAATCCAAATTGTTGTTCCCCTTCATATCTACGACACTATAGCAATTCTATGTACACCTGCCCTTTCGGGTCGCTCCTGAATGGGTGTTAGTAGGTTCTCATGCCAAGTCCGTAAAAACTAGGTAGTCCAGTTTTTGTGAGTCGATCCGATTGCGATATGTATGTTTAGTGCTTTGGTGTTTGGCCAATCTCTACACCAACAGATTGTTTAGAAAGAGTGCACAAATCCTAAAGCAGCTGCCCTTTTTACCTAGCTTTTAATTTATCTCATAGCTCAATTGAAGGTTTTGACTTTGCATCGTGGAATTCATGGGGAGGATACTCCTTTGATTTTTTAACAGTGAATGAGATTGAATTCCTTAGTGCTTTTAGCAGGAAATGAGATATAGTGCTTTTGTGCACATATGAATAGACAGCAAAGCTTAATTAGGCCATGTACAACAGTTGATCGAGCGAGATGTTTTGTTGAGTAGATATTACCAAATACACCAACTCAAGTGGCCAACCGCTCTCACCAACCCAAAAAAAAATTATAGCTACACTCATATTTCTTGGAAAATTATGCTTGAGCCATGTAGTCATGAAGAAACAGCTACTTCAACTCACCTCAACCTCTGTCTCATCTCCACCTCAGCAAATTAAAATGTCTATATATGTAGCCGACTTTATAAATACCCCTACACAATAATAATGATAAAATTGTTTCTTGAAGAAATTGACCATGTGCTTACTACAATATTGCATAATTACCATAATAGGAAACTAACAGTTTTCATTGAGCTTCTGTTACTGGAAAGAAGCTTAATTTGACTAGAGGAAGGAAGAATGAGGATAGTTGAAAGTTGTGCAATTGCTTGCACATCAGTACCTTTTGATGTCGCCAGCACTTTTGAGTTAGGTCAACATAGTCATGCATGCATGTACCCTGTATTTCATTTTACAATAGAAGACCAGCATTGACTTTTGTTGCAACTTGCAAGTTAAAACAATGGATACTATCATATGTACCTTAATCATGATGGTTCAGAAGATGCATATAGCTAGAGTATGCATGGTACTTGTAAGTGGTCTTACATTTTTATTTTCCTTCATAATGAAATCAAGTGGCATGTTCAGGGCAATCACAAGCAAGTTAATTGCATGTCCTGTCATTTCTAATACTAACTAAGAACTTACAAATAATTTGACAAGACTAGTTCCCAATAAAGAGAGAGCATGATGCAAATCAAATTCAGCATTTTTTTAATAACATGTTCCAACTCTAAAGTCAAATCTGCAAAAGGGAACTATTGGGGATTGCTCTAACTTTCTGTGATACAATCATCCAATTAATATTCTCCCTTTTGACTCCTAGGTAGCTAGTGTGCACTCCACTTTGGCAGCCCTGCTCTGTTTGTCTGACGCATATTATTTGTGCACAATTGATTACTTTAGGTACCTTTATCTCCCCTTTGATTTGCTAGTTAATGCATAGTCTTAATGTCCTAAAGTGCCAATATACAATACAAATGTTCTTTTATATATCACATCATGTAAAAACGAGTGCTCATGCATGAATCTGCCGTCCAAACCCCACATCCATCGTACAAAAAAAATATTATGGTCAATGCGTTTTGACATCAAATTACGTGGAAAGCAGATGTGCAAATGGCCGATTAATTGGTTGCTGTGGAAACACACGTTGAGATGACGACAAACTTTGTCAAAAGTAGTATTTGTATGTGCATGTGTGGAGGTGTGGCTAGCTTATAGTATTAATCAAGATGCATGATCACATTTATATTCAATGGATGACCAAAGCAAAGTGTCGTATAGTTAGGGCATGTTGCCTTTTGAACAAAGTTTTACTTACGGCTGCAAGATATGCCGCACTCCTGAGTTGTCAACTACACTAGCAGAAGAAAAAGCTTGGTAATAGGCCCTGTTCTTAAAGTGTTACTAGCTACTAGATTATCGTCATCACGCTTACTAAGTAGCTAAATGTATATTTTTTAAAAAAAATTCTATATACTCCCTTCATTTTTATATGATCTTTGAGCTAACAAAAAAAATGGAGGGACTACAAGTTTCTTGGAAAAAAATTATAAATACATTTTTTGATATTCTATATTTAATTTATTTGTTTTTATTCTTAAATAACCATCACAAAATTAGAATAATCCACCGTCCATCATCCACAACTAGTACGTTTATGGTACTTAAAATGGGATCCCCGGGTTTTGGTGATCTGTGGAAATCCATTAGCTGATCCTCACACACCAATGTGCAACGTCATTCTTTTGTTGGTTACTTTTGTGAGTGGACAATGAAATTAATGCCTATAATATTCTTACTGATCAATGTTGTCTAGTGATAATTTTTTTTAGCAAATGCTGTTATCGAATATCGCCAGTTTGACCACTACCCGCTGATAATGTTATGTAGACATGCACTGTTGTTTCAATGGAAGTTTTATACGAGTTACCGCGAGAATTAACATAAACAATTGAGTTCAAAGCACATTCAACCTATCAATGACCTTGCACCCCTAACTTTTAAAATCAGGTGTCGAACCTCCTTTGTAATCCCTTCTAGAACCCCTAATTAAAGTGATTTTATATGGTGGTTTTACCTATGTGTCATATATGTCAGCATCAAATTATATATTCTCTCTCTTCTTCTTCCTCCTCCTCTCCATGCTCCATGCTAGCTTGACGTTAGCCATGAAGTATTGTCAGACAAAGAAAGGAAGAAAGCGTGACCGATTTGAGATATTAGGAGTGTTCATGTGTATCCATGTATGAAAAAACACCTGACATGTGTGCCATATGAAAAAATAGATCATTTAAAACTGCTTTTGGGATTTATTTATTGAGATTACAATTTTCAGGGAGTTAGATGACTGTTTTTGCATACGTGAGGAGTATTAAGAGGACTTTGTTCAAAGTGTAAGGTTATATGAAATTTTATTATAAATTCATTGATGTCCAATCAAGGAAGGAAGAAATGATTGATGTTAAAATTCTACACAACCAAGCTGTTTGATGTAAGGTTATGGGAGTGGATCATCATGAGGACATCTCAACCTGTTTACTCGCTCCGCCGCCTTACTAATCCCAAAAGTAAACATAAGCCTGCTATGGCCATCCCCAATAATGGCCACAAAAAATTCAGCAGCTATTCAAATTATTTGTAAACCCTTTTTACTATTAAAAACATCGAAACAGATATTATCATTTAACATCAATGGGGACGGAGAATTTTCCGTGGGCAGAAGAGTTTACTGTCAGGTACAAATCTTCTAAACCAGGATATTTAAAATTAGTTTAATTATTAGGGCATAGCTTAAAAAAAACGTGGACATGGCACCAATAGTGGATGGCACGAAGCTATACGTAGAACCCTCAACTCTGCTCCATATCTACCATTCCAGTGCTTCCGACCCGCAGCCCGTAGTGGAGTCCAGAACTGCCTAGCTCCTCGACGGTTTCATCAAGCATTATGTGGACACCATTACTCCATGTTTTAGAGAGCAATCGGCAGTCCCGCAGCGCAGTTGAAAAAGAGCCAGAGGCCGTTTTGCTAGAATGGTATGATTGAAGAGGCCAGAGATCGTTCCCTAGGTCCGGTCTTTTCACGCTCAATAGATAAATGATTTGATAATTATTTAAGAGTATAAAATTAATTAATTAATTAATATAAAGTTAAAAAATAGATTTAAAATAGTCTTTACAAGAAATTTACACATATTAAGATTTTAAAAAAATTGTATTATTTCGAAGTTAGGAAAAGACACGTATTTATTCACTGATATATTTCTTCGCTCTTTTTCTCCCACCGCACACAGCTTGTCCATCTCATACTTTATATATCTATTATCTATGCATAACCATATGATTAAATATTTTATCATTGTATATTGTAATATACGGACATATAATAATTTGAGTGCGAGGACAAAGAAATACTCACATATAAGCACTTTTATTTTTTTAATATTAAGAATGAATTTAAAATATTATGATACCCTTGTTAAATGAGATGTGGTTGAAGAGTAAAAGAGTGAATGAAAATAAAACTACATAAAAATTAAATAAAAGGTTATCGGTAGAGGTAGTACTCTAGAAATTCTTACACTGTGAGATAAATTTCAATGCAAGAATATTATATTAGTGGGAGTTAATTAATTGGTTATATAGATAGATATTGGAATTTTGTAACTAAACTTGGGAGTGTTTGTTCCTGTGGTACTGAGATTATCTTTCCTTCCAGCCACTAGTCTTGTGGGCTCAGAATGTACTCACCTCGATCCAGTTTGCATAGTCTATGGGCCTGACGGCCCATTCCAAAGTATTGCAATTATTTTTCCTGAAAAGAGAAATATATTACTACTCGCTCTCAATTTTTTTCATGTTCAGTACGGGGAATTTGTTTGCTTATCATTTTCAAAACAATATCGATTACATCTGTATGAATATTTCAAGTATGAGGCAACATCAACAACAAACAAGTATGAGGCAACGTCATTCAGAAAGAATGGAGGGAGTAATTTTTGGTTCTCTGTGAAGCTTAGACCTCCTTTAAAACAGAGATTTTTAATAATAAACTGAATTAAGAACTAAAGAATCTCACAAATTTTATACATTCCGCTCTTTCCATTTGAAAATATGAAGCACATTTTGATTGTTCAATTTTAAGCTTTGTTCAGCGATTAATCCTTTGTAGCGAAAATTGATATTGCTGGTTTCACCTCCGAAAGTGCTTTCTTATAACTATGATTATATAACCATAAGCAAAATAAAATAAAAAAAGCGATTTTACTATCATCAAAGCTAAACAGTTTAAGTGGTCAAAATGTTATTTACTTGTCACCGGACATTATTTATCTATAAATTTTGACCAATCATATTTTTTTGAAAAAATACAAAAATTTTTAAACTATCTCTTAACCATTTAAAATTTATTGATGTTCAAAGTTAAAGTTACATTGGTCAACGAAATTAAAGCCCAGCTGGCAGCATGGCCTTCCAATTTACCCGACCGTTGCCTTCTAAAATCAAATCAAAACACGTTCACACCATCACCACGACTCCAATTCGAACCCCCTCCCTCCTCTTCTCCCTCCCGACCGTTGCGAACTCTCCCCCAGAAAAACCCAAATCCCACTCCTCCAAACCCCGCTCCCCCACCATCTCTACCTCCTCCTCCCCTTCCTCCTCCATGGTGTCGAGGACGCCCATGAAGCCGCCGCCGGCGCCGAAGACTGGCACCGGCAGCCCCGCGAAGCCGACGCCGTCGCCAGTGGCCACAAGGCACCGCCGGGTGCTCCGGGGGCCAGGCGCCGCGGTGAAGCAGCGGCGGGGGAGCCCCGCGGGGATCAAGTCGATTGCTGCCTCGTTCGACAGCTCCATCCGGGTCTGCCGCCGCCGCCTCCTCAAGCTCTTCGCCCGCCTCGCCGTCCTCGGGTCTCCCAGCAAGCGCCGCGCCGCCGCTGCCGGGTTCCATCGGCTCCGCTCCTCCTGGACCCCGCCGCCGCCACTGTCTCCTCCCGCTCCAAAGCTGAGCCAGGTGGCGGCCGTCGCCCCGCTGCCCCTGCCCCTGCCGCCGCCGGAGGAGCCGGGAAGGAGGACTCTGTTCCTGGACATCGACGAGACTTTGATCCACTCCCAGACCGACCCGCCGGCGCGGTACGACTTCGCCGTGCGCCCCGTAATCGGCGGGCAGGCGATCACCTTCTACGTCGCCAAACGCCCCGGTGTTGACGCCTTCCTCGCCGCCGCGGCGGCGCGGGGCTTCGAGCTCGTCGTCTTCACCGCGGGGCTCCCGGAGTACGCCTCCCTCGTGCTCGACCGCCTCGACCCAGCCGGCGAGGTCTTCTCCCACCGCCTCTACCGCGGCGCGTGCCGTGACCCCGGCGACGGGAGGCTCGTCAAAGACCTGGCCGCCACCGGCCGGCCGCTCCACCGCGCCGTCATCGTCGACGACAACCCGATAGCCTACTCGCTGCAGCCGGAGAACGCCGTCCCGGTGGCGCCGTTCATCGACGACGCCAACGACCAGGAGCTGGACAGGGTGATGGGGATCCTGGCCATCGCCGCCGAGTTCGACGACACCAGGGAGGCCATCAAGCACTACAAGGATCTCGTCGAGGAGAGCTGAACCCACTGCCGCCTCCGGCGAAGAGAAGGTGTGGCTTCTAAGCCTACTCAAAATCGCTTCTTGAAGCAGTTTCATGGCAAAAATTTCCCCTTTTCTTTGTCAAATTGGTGAATTGGGATTCCGATGTTGGTGACAATTTTTCAGGATCTTCCTGAAAGGCAGATTGTGGAAATACATTATGTTGTTCATTAGCTTCAGCACAAACTGAAACTAGAATTGGAATTCTATAATGCTGAGAATGGCCTGAAATTGGAGAAATTCAAGAAAAAATCTTGTTATACATGTGAATCCGCTTTGAGTAACTTCCACTGGGCAATGAGCAGTCACAGTATATGTCTTTACTTAATTTTGGCAATGCAAAGTTGCAAACTCATCCCTTAATGTCTGAAACCTCATGTAGTGTTGGATAATTTACACGTACTTCTCAAGAACAAATTTTGTTTGGTATACATGTGAATCTGCTTTGAGTAACTTCCAATGGGCAATGAGTGGTTACAATTCATGTCTTTATTAATTTTTGGCAATGCAAATTCATCCCTTTATGTTTTGAAACTTCACGTAGTGTTGGATAATTTAGATACTTGCAAGAGAGCTTTTTTTTTAAGCAGTAGTTTATTTATCCGAAGTTTTTAGATGAAAAACAAGAACAAAACACGTGAACTAGATGACACAACTACTTGATTTAATTTTGGTTGTTGCGCGTTGTGCAAAAAAATATACAGCTACTTGTTTTCTTGTGTTCAAACTGAAGAAACAACGTATTGTGTTCTGATGCGTCACCAATATCCCTGAAATTCTGAAAGAAACCAAAAATCCTAATGAGATAAGCAGAAATGGCTTTTCCTCCTTTGTGATATTTACACATGTTACTTTGCATTCCAAAATAAAACATGTAACATGTCAAAGGTGTGAGCTGAGTTATGTAAATACAAATTATTTCAGATTGATTGCTACGAAAGAGACGATATCCCCTTAAAAATTCTGATAGTGACTATTGCGAAAGTTGTACGCTAAACCATATCGGAGTACTATATTACTACCATTCCGTGCACTCCAAACTCTTCTTTAGTACTCTTGTTTACTGATTTGTTCCGATGAACACAATCAGCAACATCACAATTCAAGTAAAATTCAATTGAGTGATACTGTTCTCTGTAGATTGATGCCTGCATTAGAATCTAGACAAGAACTTAGAGACTGTTTGGATAGTGCCTAACATTACCAAACCACACCTTAGACAAGGTTGGGCAAAAAATTAAGTATTTGACATGTGGGGCTAAGTTGTTAAAAAGTGTGGCTAGCTAATGTTGTGGCATCAATCAAACGACTGCCTAAAAAAAGTGTGGCACGCCTTAAGTTCGGCATGGCAAGACAAGGCCATGAACCAAACAGCCTCTTAGATTTTAATACCACATCTCCAAACCAAAATTGACAGATTCCAATGGGAAAGCAGTGAACCTGTTCTTTTCAACATGCTTAAGAGCAAACTGATGCTGTGACTGTGCTGGTGAGCAGTGTTACCGGGACTTGGACTCGGAAATTGAAGCCGACTCGGATTCGGGTGTCCGGTAATTCATTAATTAAAAAATAAGACATAATTTTTATAGGTAAGATTATGTAAATTCATTAAGTCAAGGACAAGAATAAACATTTAATTGAAAATTGAGTAACGAAGGCAGAAAGTAGTAACATTAACATACTGTGGCAGTAAATACTAAATAGAATATTTGGATTATGTCATTTGATTTCATTTCAGCAATTTGAGAATTGACATCCTGGAAAGCAGAACAATAAAAAAAATATGGTCCATACTCTATAGAACTTCCATTCTTTCAAGCTTCTTGCTTTGTTTAAGTAAATATCTAATATTCAAATTCCAAAGTAAAATAGCTAATAATTGTAATATGTATAGTGTAAAGAAAATTGGCCACTAATAAATAGAATGGTAAATATAAGTAGCTAACAGCATGATTGTTTTAAGTTGTGAACTTCTGATGTAGTCACAACAAACTGTCCAAGAAAATAAAAGGCAGCCAAAAGAAACCAAGTAAAAAAATCAAATTCAAATTCAATGCGCCGTGTCCCCGTAACGCTGCTGGTGAGGCATACACGAACTGCTCTACTTTATGGGCAATCTGCCAATTCATTGGCCAGATAATTTTTTTGTCAAAACGGGTCAGTCTGACAGTGAGACGCTCCTGCTAATTAACGTGACACAAATAATGGTTTAAGTAGCTTTAATTATTAGTTATCTACATAAGGAGATCTTTCCAGCTTGCTATGCATACTAATCCAAGTGTTCAGATATTGCTCATTCAAAAGAAATTCCTTGTGTTTGACATTTGGGCACCAACCATTTTATTTTTCGGAAAGCCCGCTTGTCAGTGACACACATGCTCGGGATTGGATGCTGAATTTTTGTGTAGACTAGTCACTGCACACCTCATATCCCTGCACACAACAAACTTGCATGTTAATACTGAGCAAAGGAAGAAAAGAGTTCAGAGTGCAATAGAAAGAAAATAGTTCAAGGAAACCAGAGCTAGAGAGTTCAGAGAGAATTTTGAGAGAGGGAGAGATGGCTGATGGAGAGCATGGAGTTAGTGGCTTGCATGAAGAAACCAGAGCTATGGAGGAAGGCAGCAGAGTAGGAGGGGATCAAGCAAGGTGTGAGAATTCAGAGCAAGATGGAGGAAGCAAGAGCTCCAGTAATTATCCAATGTTCTCTGTTCAATTCGGTCAGAAGGTATGTGCACATGTCAAAGAAAGATGGTTTCACTTTGATTCATTCAGCTTTAATTCTCCTCTGGTGGATATATATTTCTCTATGATTCTGGAATGTATAGCCAGCTCCAACTAAGTTATTGCCTATGATCCTGCAATAATTCCTGCAGAGAACAATAAAAAAAGCAGTAGTGTCATAGTGTATTAGGATATTAATATTACAACAGACAAAGGAAAGAACAAGATCAGGAATTTCCCATGTGGATTGATTTGAGAGGCACATGTGGTGGCATCCCAAAATCAGGAATAATATACTGTTGCAAGCTACGGCAAATCGGAAGAATTATCTGTTCTTGTTTGCAAGTCCTTGTCGCCTTCTTGTTTGCAAGTCCTTGTCGCCTTCATGGTGATTGCATGATTGCATTTTGGTCATCAGCTGCAATTGTTTTCAAAGATATTAAATTAGGATTGTGTAGGCAACTAGGACAAGCAATGGTCTTGGATGAATGCGACATCGTCCCGTGGTATGGTTTGCGTTGCTTCGGATGATGAGGGTGATGGCTGAAAATGTAGGAATTTGTTAATTCTCAATGTATACGGTCGGGACGGCTTATAAAATAACCACATAGCTACACGTGGATTAACTTACTATAATTATAGTAGATTAACACTCTCCCGTAGTCTAATCGGGAGCATCGTTAATATTTAGGCTGGATCAAAACTCCTAAAATAATGAAGTAAAAAGTCCATTGGTAAAGATGTTGACATACTGCAATGTCGTAGGAACATATAGGACCCAAGCATAACCAAGGGCTAACTTCTCTTGAACGAAATGGAGATTAATCTCAACATGCTTCGTTCGCTGATGCTGTACCGGGTTGCTGGAGAGATAAACATCACTGATATTGTCACAATAGATCAAGATGGCACGTCGAGAGGGTGACGAAGCTCAAGGAGCAGCTGTCACAGTCAGATAGCTTTAACAACACCATTTGTCACAGCACGATATTCAATTTCAGCACTCAATCTAGAGATCGTATGTTGACGCTTGGAAGATCAGGACACCAAGTTATCCCTGAGAAATGCTGCATAGCCAGAGGTCGACTAGTGAGTGTTAGGACAGCCAGCCTAGTCGGCATCTGTGTAAACAACAAGATCTGTCGGTGAAGATCGGCGTATGATCAGCCCAAGAGAGGCGACACCCGGTGGTGGCGATCGAATCGGCGACGGGCGCTGGTGCGGAAGCGAAGGCAGGATCGGATCGACGGCCACACCCGGTGATGAGGGCAGCTACGGGGTAGGCGATCAGATCGACAGTGCGGGCGATGAGACCAGCGACACTCCCAATGACATACAGTCGGCACCGATGGTAGCGGTCGGATCAGCGACGAGCGCTGGTTCAGAAACGACGGCGTTGAGGGCATTGGACCTCGGCAGTCTCTCGTAGCACAGTAGTGGCGGATGAGTAGGTTGGTGACGACAGCAACAGCGACAACGTTTTTTTGTTGCAGAAAAAGAGTGGATTGGAGATACTCTGATATCATAAAAATATGAGAATTGATAATTCTATTTTCTATTAATGTATTAGTATATATAGATAACAGGTGGCTTACAAAGACAACCAGACTACACACGTGTGGGTTAATCTAGACTAACAATGGCATTGGCATGGTGTGTGAATGGCAGCTCATCGCCGAGATCTTCGGGACCTTCTTCCTCATCTTCGCCGGCTGCGCGGCGGTGGCCGTGAACAAGAGGACCGGCGGCACGGTAACGTTCCCTGGCATCTGCATCACGTGGGGCCTCGCCGTGATGGTGATGGTCTACTCCGTCGGCCACATCTCCGGCGCGCACCTCAACCCCGCCGTCAGCTTCGCCTTCGCCACCTGCGGCCGCTTCCCGTGGAAGCAGGTATATACGTACCGTCGTCACTGTGGCTGGCACATCTTCTTTACTGATGCTGACTTGCTGTGTTAATGGCGGGGGTGGCGTGTGCATGGATGGTGTAGGTGCCGGCGTACGCGGCGGCGCAGGTGACGGGGTCGGCGGCGGCGAGCCTGACGCTGCGGGTGCTGTTCGGGAACGCGCCGGAGCACTTCTTCGGGACGGTGCCGGCGGGGTCGGACGTGCAGTCGCTGATGATGGAGTTCATCATCACCTTCTACCTCATGTTCGTCGTCTCCGGCGTCGCCACTGACAACCGAGCCGTAAGTCGTTCATCTCCCAGATTAATGAAACCTTACTTAATTTAGCACAGTGTTAACCGACCTTATTAACTGAAGATTAATTCACCTGGAACAAACGGTGAAATTGATTAGTGCTAAGTGCATTAGGCAACGCGATTAAGGGAGACAAGAAGAGCCCATGCCCTGCTCCAAGTGAAACGTAGAAATTTTCTAGAGCCTGAATAAATGCATGCCCAAATGATTATGGATGTCGTTAAACACTACAAATAAAAGCATCATAGCGGTGTGATCCGCAAGCAAAGCCCGAACAGCTGCCTGTGGTCGAAGGACCTACACCCAACCTTTGCCTACGCCCCTCCCCTGCATTGGGGGGGGATATGGGGGTATTAGATCACCAACAGTAGCAAGATTTTGATGGAGAGAATGGGGACATTAAGGTACGAAAGAAGAGAAGGAAGAAGATGGACAGTTTTGTTCTTTGCTTGCTAATTGACATGGCTAGGTGACGTGGATAGCATGTCAGAGAACGAATATTTCATTTTGCTGCAAATAAGGGAATAGTTAATTTCTCGTGGCCAATGAGGAAACTGGTGAATTTATAATGGTATATAATCTTGTTGCTGCATGATTATTGCTCATTGGAAGTGATAAATCGTTTTTAATCATAAGAAGACAGGGTAGTATATATCCAAATATTCAATTAGTAATGGTACATAGAAAATGGTCATTCTAAAGTTGTTCATGACCATTTTAAAGTTGTATGGGAATTAAGAAAGTATAATATGGCTTTATTGTATTACAGTTATTATATGTTGAAAATGATATTCATTTATACTTGAGAGTAGTAGTGTTCAGTTAGCAAGGGTATAAGAGGAGAAAGTTAAGAGAGAAGTGTCTTAAAGTCATATAACAACTTACGTTTAGAAAAAAAAACATAGAACTCTAAATCGACCTACATTTGAAATTCAAAGGGAGTACTATTACAGGAGAAAAACGCGAGTAGGATGCCTACAAGTACAAAATCGAGAAGTCGTACGTTTACAAAATGGTATTTATACTTTGTTAAGACGATCGCCATCGTTATCGTGATGAGCACTGATCCAATTCTTCTACCAAAATTGTTACTAGTCGCTCAAGATTTCAAGCTAGCGTCTGCTGGAAGTTGCTATTGCAAAAGCCACTCTTCTGATATTAATTTCGACATTAGTCATACAAACAGTTGACCCAATAATGCATGGAAATGAATACTTGGTTTTCATTTATTCTAAGCGATTCATAAACTGAATATTTGTGGCTCCTCCTGCAGATTGGTGAACTAGCTGGCCTTGCCGTTGGAGCTACCGTCTTACTTAACGTGCTCTTTGCCGGGTACACATCTTGGAACATTTATTTTAGGTTTTTTAATAAGTTTGATTTTACTAATTGTGTTTGTTAAAATTGCAAATCAATAGAATAGTACAACATATTTTCCAACGTATATCTAGTAATATCTTTTAATGTAACAAAATCGAAACAATTGATATGAAGAAATTTTGAATTCAAGAACTATCGGTAAACCAATCGTGATGGCCCCATCCCATGACGCAATCACATAATAAAGGAAAGCATCGACCAATTGACCCTATCCACTGCAGAAAGAAGTGGATGTCTATATTTATGCAGATTGTAGCACCAATGTGAATACATTACTTGTATCACTGTGTTGTTAACCTTCAAAGACACATATCTAACATAGATAAAGGGGTCCTCACCAATAGATATAAATATCGTACGGACTAACTAGCAGCATGTTTTACAAAATAACCGTTCAAGCGTATTTAATAGGGCATTTACAGCTGACTAACAAAAGGTTGCCGCTTATAATATAATCATCATTATTTATAAACAGTGTTAAAGATAACAACTAAAATTGTACTCTCCTGTAGCAAACAATACTCCCTCTGTTCATTAAATTCTGATCATTAATTTGTCATAAAATATACTAGTACCACTGTTTTTAATATTTATTCAATTACTGAGTTAATTAAGGTAAAAACAAGTATCATTAGATTTGCCATCAAAAATATTTTAAGCGTGTATTATATGTTTGTCTATTTACATAGATATTTTTAGAAAAGACGAATAGTAAAATAAATAACGAAATTCAACCATGTCATATATTAAAACACAGAGGCACTATTTTTCTGATAGAAATAAAATGAAAAATTGTTCGAAAGTTCTATGAAGTATGAATATAACTTTTTTACTCTAAATATACCTATATGTTAAGTAATTATTGGTCAAAAGCTTTCCACTTTGGCTTTCTAAAATCAAAATACATCTTAAGTGATCGGAGGGAGTTCTTGATAAACTACGCCCGAGCTGCAAAGAAACCCTTTCTCTCTCTCTCCTCTCTACTCGATACAGCAAAAAAAAAAAAAGTCATTTAATAACACATAATTTATTATTTTTGTACATGATGTTCACCCAAAGTCTTATTTAGATAGTGATACACAGCTAAGAATTCAAGACACTAGTGGCACCCTTGATTAGCCAGAGGCTTGAAAGGGCTCGACATTGACAGCATCCCATTTAATGGCAACATTTTCTTCTATTTGGTTAACAAGAATATATTTTATACGTATCGGACTTAATGCGCAGGCCTATATCAGGAGCGTCCATGAACCCGGCCAGGACCATCGGACCGGCGATCGTCCTCGGCCGGTACACTGGCATCTGGGTGTACATCGCTGGTCCGGTTTTTGGCGCGGTCGCTGGCGCGTGGGCCTACAATCTCATCCGGTTCACCGACAAGCCGCTGCGAGAGATCACCAAGACTGCATCCTTCATTAGAAGCGCAAGGTGGAGCTAAGGCCCCAAAACTGATCCTTTTTTTTTGGGGGGGGGTTCATGGTGCTGTTTCCTGTAGCTTATACTGTTGATGGAATGAATTAGCAGTAAACTACTATAGTAATTAACACTGTAGTTGCTTTGCTTTTTTACATGCTTTGTTTGACTTGTTATAGCGTAATTGTTGTAATTAATCCTTCTGAAGAGAGGACTGACCATTGTTCTGCGATTCGATCGGGACGCCCATGATGTCGCATCCTGACATATATACGAGAAAACTACAGCAATGTGTAGACTTGCAGAAGGTAGTTGCAACCATATCCGTTCAAATAATGCTGTCTACGAGTGATCCGTCCGTCGTGTGAGGAATATGCCGTTGTTATTTTTCTTTCTAAATGTAGAGTGCCCTGCGAGAGGCTAATCTTTTAATATGAGCTCAAATAGACGTAAATCAATAGTATCTCTAAATTCGAGCGAAAGCACACCCATACGTAATATTTGTGGGCACTGTTGCATTTATCTGTAAAGTGCTTGTTAGATCGTTAAGTTAGTTAGCTGTTTAGCACGCGCATTAGATCGTGGTGCACGCATGACAGTTACAACGGCCACATTCTGTTTTCTAGCTCATTGAATAAATGGAAGGAAGAAGATGCGAAAAGCTGAGCAACATTAAGCAGCACCAAAACTTTATTTTCTTCGTAGTGTTCTTCCATACCTGCGTGTGAGATCGAGCTTGCATGATGCTGGGTGTGATCCGAGGATAGCCCCAGTAGGCACTAAGATAAATTTTGATCGGTGAAGTCATACACCTGTAATTTCATCATCACAGGGAAGAAGCGGAGAATGAATATTTGGAGTCGAAGGCAAGAGGTAATGAATTTTCAAAGCAGCAAATGTTTGTAATATATATGCGTCGTTGCATGAAGCGCAAACACAGCTGGTTTGTACACATTATTCTATTCCAGATACTTTGACGACAAGGATTTTAACTCAAGTACTGTGTTCTCCTGCAAACTGTATCTACAAAGTAAATATTACTGCAAACAGCTCGGTACTACTTGCTCTGGTTGTGTATGCATGCGATCAATTCAGATATTTGATGTACTCATTTTGCAGAACTGTTGGTTCGGAATGCTGTACTTATCTTGAAAGGTTGTGGAGCAATTGATTTGCTCAAGAGTTCGCATTTGCAAGCCATTCCCGACAAAGCTTCGCTGACTATATTATCACTTAAGCACTTCTTTCGATTCATTTTAGCCATCAATTTGCATGGTTAGATCTTGTAGTCAGCATAATTTTGGGTTATTCATTCACAAACCATAACTGTTAGTTCCAAACCGTCTAGTCAATCTGGAGGCATGTTTCTCCATGACTTTTTGAATTATTTATTAACAAAGGTGTTTAAAACCATTTAATCTAACAGTTGACAACACTAGATTACAGAACAATCAACATTACATTACTGGTAGGGAAATCTCAACAGTATGGAGAAAACAACACATGAAAGTGGAATCGGATCCTCAAAAAAGGCTACAGAACTAAATTATATAAATCGATTGCTGCCTCTGCCTCATATCAAGTTTGGCATAAAATTAACCATGTAGTAAGAGTTCCAACCATAGTAAAAAAAACTGGACCATATCACCGGGTCAATTTGCCTCTAGGACCGCCCATGCACTTGGATGGATGGGAACAATGTGAACTGAGCTGTTTTTAAGAAAAGCTGGCGAACCGGTACGTTGGCTGGGTGGGAGGGCGTGGAATTCACCACCCAGCTACTTTGGCCACCTTGTCTCAATGGAAGTATGGATACTAAATAAGCATTCCAGTTCAGCAATCAAGCTGGCTAGACCAGCGGTTTAACCACTAAGTTGATGAACCAGGAGCTCGAATGGGACAGTTGTCGGACCGGTTTTTTTAAATATGGTTCCAACATGGCATAAAATGATCATAACTAGGTTGCCCTTCAAAAATTGTTTTGGGTGGACTTGTCACCTTGATGCAAAAAAACCATTTAGTGAAAGATTCACACGTGATCTTGCAATAAAATTATGATCTCGCATAAATTCTACTATAGAGTTACGATAGTATAAAACAAAAATTTTAAAATCATACGAATATGCAATCATATATCATTACCACTCGACGCGTAGAGTAATAAAAGAAGAGTTAAAGTAGGCTGATCTAATGAAGCGTTCCTAGAGAAAGTAGTTAATCTCAACAACTCAATCTTCTCCTCCTTGCACAATTGCTTTGTTACGTTGTCGTACCGATCAATCTTGTAATGTAGTAGAGCCTCTACTAATATTCACATATCTAGGGATGGAACACCAAGCATGGGTGTGCTACCACCTACGCACGGCTAGGGTTTGGTTCATGAAAAGGAGTACGGCAAGAGCTTTGGCTCATGCAAACTACTACTCGTAGCCCTTCGCCCTTCTCAATATATAGAGTTTTTAATTGAGCCTGATGGGCTCATTAGAAACTCTATTCATATCCCTATCTGAATTATGCCTACATTTGGATCTTACACCGTTGCAACCCCTTCACTGTATGGCTTGGTAGGTTGACATACACTTGGTTGCAACCCACAAACATATTTTTCAGTCCATGTGTCAACAATGGCCCCTAGTAGAACATATTGGCCTACCAAGTATATATCAAGCTTATATGAACTAAAACTTTAGTGTATTTATGAACTCTTTTGCCTTTCGATATCTATTAAACACAAGATGATATATGTGTTATCATTTCAATAGTTCAGTCATTCTGTCGATTCTTTATTAGATTACTCTGCTCATGATTGACTCCTCAATCACTTAATATGATCATGCACTTCCGTAATCTATTATGTTGATGAGTAAGAGATATCTCTCCCATTAAATAGGAGGACAAATTTCATCTTAATTATTCACATCGTACTACATGTTTTATACCAAATCCGAAAAATACTTTTATAAATATCTAATTACAGAGTAGTGTTTAGTACTCCTTAATTAAGCCAGACCATGACAACTTCAGGACTAAGGATTCGACATCAATATTAATTAAAACCAACTAATGACACATCATATATAACTCTTATAGTGTCTCATATTGGATTTATTCAACAATATGTTCTCTAATATGTCTCTATATTTTTTATTTGTCATTTGGTATCTCTAAATTATTAACTATGAAACATAATCGTCGCTAATCTTATAATCATATTTGTTCCATATAGATATATCAATATAAGAGTCTGATAAGTAACAAAATAACACTTTATTACTAAATATTATAAACAAAGTATATAATACAACCATCTCTACGATTGCCTTTAGGACATCAATAACATCAACCTTAGCCTCAATAAGCTTCACAACAAGATTGATACATGCAATACTTATGATCCCATTCATACCATAAGAAAACACAGGAAAATGGTTCGGTTATAGTATCTGAGATGTGGATCTGGCCTTGTGCTACATCATGTGACTAAGGGCAACCACAACGTGGTAGTAAACCAGTTAAGAAGAAATTAATGCACCCTTGCTATAGGTAGTAAGCAACAACCAAATAAATTATATTAAGTGTGCACTGTGGTTGAGGAGGGTATCAAAGAAGATTGAGGATGAAAGAGATTTTTTATACTGGGCCCCACCTTATTTTCTTCACCTTGGCAATATACATTGTGGAGTCTCACATAGTTGGGCCCAATGCTAATACCAACTTACAACATATATATTGCAGTTGCTCTAACAAAAGGAACACAACTAGTAGGGCCCTATGACAGCTTATGCCCGAGACACGAAGCACAAATAGTATGTGAAGTTAAGGGGAGGGAGCGGTCAAAGGCGAATAAAACTCATGCACGATGGTAGGGATGAAAACAAATTATATACTTTCAGATCTGATCTGCTCTGAATCTGATAAAAGTGAGGAAATAGTAAGTAGTTGCTATAAACTAACATGTGTAGATCAGGATATGGTATTCTAAAATCCAACGAATGCAGATTATCCAATGTTTTATGAGGATTATCTGACAAAATGCTATTTAGATAATCCAATTTTCTATACGATATGAACACACCACATGATTGAACCATACATCATCATAGTTTATCTATTTTTTTAACTTTGAAGAAAAAAAAGATAGGTTACTAGAATCGTGCCAATCAAGGCCGGCTTGGGCACTTGTCCATGGCTCCATTGAGCATGTATATGTATCCATGCAGCCACCTCTGTACTTGTGTGAGAGCAGTAGAGCACAGTTGCTCGAGCCCTAGCCGTGGTTGTTTGACTAAGTGCTTCTTCAAGGTCACCACACCCATATCATCAAGACATTATTCCACTTCATAGACAATGTTGTTACGTTTTTATGTGGGTCTGATGACTAGTTTGGGTAGAGGCAAGTAGGATTTGGGAAAACGGAGGTAGAACTTAGGGTTGGGCAAGAGAACACATACATAGATGAGATTGAGAATTCATTGTATTGCACATAGAGAAATTAAGACCCTTACAGCAAAAGTTTTTTTTTAAAAGTAATCAGATATGTATGTTTGTACTCCTTTATTGACAAAAGTAGAACTCCATCTGTTATCTTTTCACAAATAACCTCATAATCATATTGCCAAGAGTGGAACTCCATTTGATAAATCTTCACATATACCCTCATAATCATTTGTACTAAAGAAGTTGATATAACCTATCTGATTGAAATTCCAGTTCTAGAAAAAATACAACCCAAATAAATTAGATTTTCATCTTGTATCATTTTATGTGATCCAAGACTGTGCCATAACTTCTCATCTCGCATTTGATTAAGGGAAACGTCCACATTCGGTCTCTTAGCTATGGCTTTGGTTTGGTTTTGGTGCCTCAATTACAAAACCGTTCACTTTTGGTGTCTCAACTCCTTTGTCATTCACTTTTGGTCCCTAGATCTAAATTAGGGTGATTTTTGGTGAGATGGCGCCATGTGTCATCCTTGTTAGCCATTTAAAATAGATTATATATAGGATATGTGAAAGAAAAAGGAAAATAAGATAAGGTTGACTTGTACGCTGAAGTATTTTCTTCATTTTTGATTTATTTTGCTTTTTTTTAACATATATTAGTATGCCGATGTCATCACTATTAGCTCATGTGGACTTTACGTAGATGCCACATCATCAAAAACCACCCTTGTTTGGACACAGTAGTCAAAAGTGAATGGTTTTAAGAGTTAAAAGCAAAAAATAAACGGTTTCATAGTTAAAGAGGCCAAAACCAAACCAAGGCCATAGCTGAGGGACTAAATTTAAACTTTTCTCTTATGACAAATTCTCATAGCAAACTACATATATCATATACTTGTACTTAACCAAGCTATAAACAACCTTTTTTTCTTCTCTCTACTCTATATCCACAAGTAGATATATACACAACCAACGATTACGTATATTCTAGATCTCGTAACTAAAAAAGCAGCAAAACAAGAATAAAATAGAAAACAAAAGATGGAAAGACTAAGCTTCAGCCTTGTGTTGCCTGACGAGCCCTATTGTCCCAATAACAGCATCGAGTTGATCTTGATATACAATTCACACTCTTGTACCCCTCATCTGCGTTCCATCTATGTTTGATCGGCTTCTTTGTGACCATACCCCTCCCGTCAGATGGAGGCAAAGAAACTTGCTGCTACACAAACACATTAGGGTATGGACACCATAGATCCAGGGACACTTAGGCCCCATATCCAACTTCACCCACATTCGTCACTGGCATTGTCATCTTTCGATGGGTGAAATCCCGACTATGATATTCTTAGTACATAAGGGTTGTCTGGTACCAAGACATTTGCAGAGCTGTAAAAGGAGGATAGGACACGCGATTTTTATACAAGTTTAGACCCATATAGCATGGGTAATAGCCCTATTCTAGTTTATATGTATTGATCTGGGGTGTATTACACTGAGTATAATGTGGGGAGGAAAGCATATAATCTAGCCTACCAAACAAATATCGGTGGAATAAGTGAAAGTTGTAATCATCGGCTAGCGGTGTCTCACTACTAGATGTAGACTTGATGTAGCATGGATTGTATGGCTTGTAATTCGATGTCCTCTTATGAGGCCTTGTTTTTGTACAAGGGATAACCCATTCTCTAAGTAAAACTCAAACTAACCAAATATAGCATAGGCAAACTAGACCTTACCATTGCTAGACCAAACTACAAATTCCTTTCTTATTTAGGACATACTTCTATTCTAGTCATGTTCCTACCCATATCTAGTCATCTCTTTTCGTATGGAGTCAGGTATGCGATATTTTTAGTGTCATAAGTATAAACATATGGGGTATACTATATTTAAACCAACCCACCATTAATCTTATGGATCTTTTTTGGTTGTTTATCTACTTTGGTGTTCGGGCTCATCGCTCGGTTTCCATGCGGTGTGAACCAGATAAGCCAAAGTCCTCAGGCGGGAGTGGGGTTAGCTGCATTGTCACGAGGGATCACTGCCCGCATGCACATCCTCTTAAACTCCTGCATGAGCGGTGGGGCCCATCGGCCTTCGTGGGTTATGCAGTATGTGTGTTTTACATGGGCGACCTTGCTTTGCGTGACTGGGTCTGGGACAGCTCGTTGGGTGATTGGTACGTAAGCACAGTCTCCTATTCATCAAAAAAATTGAAAGGCAGAAACCAAACCAATTTTCTTTGGGTTTTTTCATTTCATCTTTATTTTTTTGGCAGCTACTCCGGTTTCTGTTTTATGAAAACTGTGAGTCCGAAAAACCCAAACTGACTAGACCAAAAAACTGGACGCGCACCCCTACACCTTAGTCCACCTAAAAGCATCTTGGCTCTAGTGTGTTGTGATAATCATCAAATTAATTAATTTCTCTAAGTGTGTTTGAAAAAGGATTAGGGTTGTAATGATACCCCTCAAACATACTATCATCCGAGATAGAATGAAATGGAATAATAGATTCATAAGGAACCTAGATATGCTGAAACACATTTAAGGTGTTCGATGAATGTGATAAAAGTAGTTTTTCTTTTATTCGAAAGATCGTATTTAGTAGCTTGATGATCTAAGTGGTAGAGTCTAGTTGAAGTGCACGCTATGTCTAGTCTCTCTAAAACTTGTGCTAAAATCTCTAAAAGTTTCAAGCAAGAATGCCCTTATTGTTGTAACCTTGTTTGCTTTGAAACAAGTGTCTGCCTAGCAAGTCTAAACAATCCAACCTACCACATATCTAGCTGGTGATCATAGCTAGACTAGATAATCTAGGTCGATGTCGAACAATCTGACTCAATAGTAATCATATGATCATGAGTACATCATGAGAGATCAAGTGTTCAAGTCGGATAATACTAAGTTAATTGAAATATCCAGCTGGTTTAATGTCTAGAGTGGTTATGTGCTGACCGGACAAATGAATTGAACTGATTGGACAATCCTAAATTGATCAGATAATCCAATCCTATTGTGATCGGCTTTAGCCAGACAATTCGAAATTGTACTAGATTGTCCAGCTCTTTATAGGATAATAGCTAATTGGTCAGTGACCATTGGAATAGTGTAAAGAACCAGACATTTTGATGTAGTGATGGACTATCCAACTCTATATAGTTTCAGTTGTTTTTGCACAACAGTTATAAACGGCTAGTTGCCTCCATTTTGCCTATAAATACCTATCTTCTTGGACACCCTAGGGTCTTTTGGAAACTATTCTAGTTGGTGCAACCTTTTGTTAGTCCAAGAGTCTATTTATGCTAATTTGCTTCATCTTTCTCAAGCTTTATGCTTGTTTCTTAAACATCTAGTAGCCAAGTTTGTACCCATCAAGAATCTTGTGCTTAGTGCTTCAAGTGATGAGCATCTTTTGTCACTCTTGACATCTTGGCATGCCTTGATGGCTTTGGAAATATTCCCAATGATCACTTGTTAGATTGTGGGAGACCGGGTGATGTTGTGAGTTTGAGATTCACCTTCTGGAGTGAAAAAGAAGCACCCATATGAGAGCACCCTTAGATTTTGTGACCAAAGGAGAGAGTGACACTCTTGTGTAGAGTGCTCCAATGAGAATTAGCGGAGATAGTCAATCTCCGATACCTTGGGAAAAAACCCGCTTGTGTCTTCTCTTTTCGCTTTATTTTTCTTGCAATTTACTTTGATCTCTTTCTTGTGTTTTCTTCTTAGAGATGGTAGAATTGTTAGGAAATACTATAGGTTGCAAAATTTGGATTCACACACAACCTAGACACTTAGGCTAGATTAAGTTTTGTATGCTTTTAATTTGTCCTTTGTTAACTAGGATTCCTATTCACCCTTCTCTACGACATCTTTGATCCTTCTAGTGGTGTCGAAGATAAGATTCTTTTGGATATTGCCTTCATTGCCAAAAGAGAAAGATGTATAAGGAAGGGTTCAATCCACTTAGGGCACCCACCTTTGATGGTAAAGACTTCATGTTGGAAAGCTTGTATGTCATTCTTCCTAGAGACTACTAGTCTTGATGTACGGAGAGTTGTTGCTATTGTATTTGACAAACCCATCAATCCCTTCAATCTAAGTAAAGAGGAGAACAAGAATATCTATTACAATGATCAAGGTAAAAATGTTCTTTATAGCGCTTTGTTCATTGACGTGTTTAACCACATTAGCAATCTTCGTAATGCTAATGACATTTGGAAAACTATTGAGAAGATACCTAAGGGCACTATGAATGTTCGTGAGGCTAGACTCTATGTGGTCAAGGAAGAGTTTGATACTTTCAAGATAAAAAAAGGTGAAAATGCTAATGAAATATTTTCTCACATCAACAAGATCATAAACCAGCTTCGAGGTCTCAGATCCACCATCACCGACCAAGAAGCTGCATAAAAGATGCTCCAGGTGTTGCCCAAGGAATACAGGATGCTCATGACTTACATCACACAAGGTGACTTGAGCAATATTATTCCAACCTATCTTCTTGGGAAGATCATTGCACTTGATTTCTTTCTTAGCTCCAAGACCAAGGTTAAAGATGATGATGAGAAAGATGGTGATGATGAAGAACTATGCTCGAGCAAAAACAAGAACATCGCCTTCAAGGCAAAGGTTGAAAAGAAGAAAGAAGTCATTGAACATGAAAGTAATGGGGTTAGCTTTACTTGTGAAAAAATCTAGAAGACTCTGAGATCACTTTACTCGTGAAAAAAGCTAGAAGACTCTTTCACAGGTTCAAAGACAAAGGCATTGATGTCTCATCATCTAAGAACCTTCGCTCAAGCAAGACGTACAATTCAAGCAAGAAAGGTTTCTTCTCTAAGACTATATGTTATAATTGTGGCAAGAAGGGCCACATCACCATGAATTGTAAGAAGGAAGAAGGTTCAAGGGAGAATTCCAAGAATCTTCTATGAAGGGTAAACAACACTAGAGTAAAAAACCGTTCAAGAAGAGTTGGAAGAATGGAAAAACTTGCAATGAAGAATGGATCTTTGATGGTGAGAGTTCCGGGGGAGACGCCTCAAGTGATGATGGAGAAAGTCTTGCTAGGCTTGCTCTCAAGGAATCAATTCCACTCTCCACTTCATTAACACACCTTTGGCTAATGGCTAAGGAAAATGATAAGGCAATTGATGATGATGATGATGATGATACTTCGTATGAACAACTTGTTGAAGTACATAGAGAACTAAATGATGCCATGATTAAAGAAAATAAAAAACTTAATACTCTTAAAAAAATCTTAAGTGATCTCGGCCTCGGTTGTCACTTCTCCATTGAAGATGTTTTAGTCCTTGGCTGGAAGGATAAAAAGATCATTTTTAAAGGCTTTTGTTTGGAAATCTTCATTTGTTAGACTTTAATTCCAAAGAGTCTAATCTCTCAAAGTGTTTAATCGCTCTAACGACACTTGGTTGGTTTTGGCTTAGACACCTTGCCCATGTTGGAATGCCCACACTTAAAAAAGTATTCAAATATAGTTTGCTAAACGGAGTAAAGGACGTCTAGTTTGAGAAGGACATGCCTTGTAGTGCTTGTCAATTTTGCAAACAAGTAGGTAACTTCCATTCTATTAAAAGTGTTATGTCTACTTGTCATCCCCTTAAACTCTTACACATGGATCTCTTTGACTAAACTACTTACAAAATTGTTGGTGGTAATCTCTTTTGTCTTGTGATTATTGATGACTACTTAAGATTGACTTAGGTGTTCTTTTTTCATGACAAATCCAAGATGGACAGCGTTTTCAAAAACTTTACAAAAAGGGTCCAAAATGAATTTGAGATTTCTATAAAGAAAATCTGAAGTAACAATGAAGACGAGTTCAAGAATACTAATATTTGTGAGTATTGTGATAAAGCAAGCACCAAGCATGAACTCTCGACCTCCTATACTCCCCAACAAAATGGTATGGTAGAAAGGAAGAATCGTATAGCTATTGAACTTGCAAGGGTAATGCAAGATGAATATACCACACTAGAGCGATTTTGGGTAGAAGCCATTGCAACCATGTGCCATGCAACAAATAGGCTTTATATTCATCGGCTATTGAAGAAAACTTCGTATGAACTTCTCATTAGAAGAAAACTAAATGTTTCTTACTTTCAGGTATTCAGTTGTAAATACTACATCTTCAAGAAGAGATTTCACTTGGGGAAGTTTCAAAAACATTGTGATATTGGCTTTTTTATTGGCTATGCATATCAAGCTTTCAATCATGCCACCGGGTTGGTTGAAGAGTCTTATGATATAGAGTTTTATGAAACTAATAGCTCTCAAGAGGAGCACTATAATCTTGATGATGTAGGTGATGAAGGACTAAGACTAGCAATGAAGAATATATCAATTGGTGAAATCGACCCGATGGAACAAAATCCTCAAACCAATGAACCATCTACATCTTCAAGTGAAGAAGAGACTCAACCATCATCTCAACATCAAGAAGGAACACCACCACAAGTGGAGTCAACACCAAATCAAAATGGAGGTCTTCGCGCCGAAACCCGGCATGAACACGCCGATGCCTGGGAGGTCTGCTTAGCTCCAGTGTAGGTCGGTCGGCTTCTCTCTGTGGCTCGAGGTACGCGCGCCGGGACCCGTGGGTTCTATCTGCTTCGGTGCGACGGTGCGGGTGCAGACGTGCCAATCAATTTGATCCTGCAATTGACAAGGAGGTGAGGCGAACGGATCAGTCGGACAATGGGCTGATACGAGCCCTCGCTATCGGCTGGCTGCCGATAGGATCGAGTCAGTCATTGGCAGCGTCCGGATGGCTCCTACTAATGACTGATCGCCGATAGGAATCAGGGCGCCCTTTCATCGGTTGGGGAGCCGATATAGGCATAGGCGGATGTCAATGAAGGTTACGATGCCTCCGGGTGTAGCGGACGCGAGGCCCTAATCCATCGGCCACAGAGCCGATGGAGGCATAGGATGGAGATGGTAGCACGAGACACGTCGCTCACCGTGACGATGCCGCTAGCACTGAATCTCGAAGATTGGACCTAACCGAGATAGTACGAGAACAAGGCCAACGATAATGGGACAATGGACGCTGGATCGGACGTGTTGAAGCAAGGGCGAAGCAAACCCATCGGCTAGCTGAGCCAATGAGAGGACGTCTCTCTGAAACAGGCGCACATCGGCTGGAAGGCCGACACGCTTGGCGTGGCGCTCAAAGGAAAGTCTCTAAAGACCTGGTCCGTATCGGCCGAGGAGCCGATATGCTGGGCATGACGCTCAACGTATAGATAACGCATCAATACTCCGATAAAATGTCGTATAGAGACCTATAGTCCTAAAACTCATTCTAGCGTTGGCAGCCTCGTAGGCCGAACCTAACCGATACAGCATGAGACCGATGATAGTGGAGAGATCTTGATAGACCGATAGACCCTGCACGGATGTGATGCGATACATCCTATCGACCTAAGAGGTCGAACCTAACCAATACAGCCTTAGACAGAACGAGACATATCAAGATAGTGGCGGGACTTACTCTTCGTCGGAGATCAGACCTAACCGATGCAGCTCTGCGTCGAGAGCAAGACCCTGCCGGTAAAAACCTAGATAAACTAGGGTGGCGATGCGCCCAGGTTGTATTGATCAAAGGATTGATGATTACACATTTCCAAGGGGTCTATATTTATATACCTAGGTTTACAGAGTCCGGCGGGTTTACAACAACCATCGGACATTATTTTTTAACAAAAATAAAGGAAAATATCTCTAAGGAGGTTAACTAACTAACTAAATCCTCCTATCCATATAAGATAGGATAGACTACCCTGCCGTGAACCACAGCTCCTCCTCAAACTCAGTCTTATCTGGATAATCTTCTATTCTGCGACCGAGTCTTTCCTTGCCTCAATCCGATTGGCTTCTTTCTTGTAGCAATCGGACACTTCTGCGCTTCAACCGATCGTCTTTCCAATCTATCACTAGGCTTTGTAAATTTTGGCGTTAACACATGCCTCCAATTTCGAAGTATGAAGGCTCATGCTTTAAAATTCTCTTCCTTAGGCCTCCAATGCTTCAACATCTCCTCTTTTCCTGATAATCGACTCTCATAATCCGATACCACATGCATCAGAAGTGCTAAACTGTTGAACTCTTGGAAAGAAAATTTTTACCTGATGCGACTTGACAACCCTTGGAATGCCAAATCAGCTAACTTTTCATCGCCCAAAACAAGACTATAACATCGGCTTCTGTTGTCCTAGAAACATTGGATGTACTCTAGAACTGACTCGTTGGGCCTCTGTCTAACCGATGTCAATTCTAACAGTCTCATTTTTTGAATCCCAGCAAAGAAATATCTATAGAATTGCTGCTCTAGATCGGCCCATCCTTTAATCGAGTTCGGTGGTAACGAAGAAAACCATGCAAAGGCCAATCTAGAGAGGGATAATGGAAAGAAACAGACTCTGAGAGCTTCTTCAGCCGATGCTTCTTCATACTGTGCTAAGAATCGGCTGATGTGCTCCATTATAGATATATTGTCTTGCCCTGAGAACATGGAGAAATCTGGTATCATGTATCGGTGAGGCAATGGAACTCTATCAAACCATTCTGGATACGGGTGTCAATACATAACTGTTGGATCTTTAGGCTTGATACCAAATTGCTCTTTCATCGTGTCCACAATTTTGGTTAACCAATCCTTCTCCCTTAGAATATCTCTCTGATTATGTGGAAGTGGATAGGGTACCAGATTCTGCCTACGATACTCTCCACAATAATTACCTTGAAAGAATTCTAGAGGTACCTCCTGCTGTTGTCCCACAGATCGATCTTGTGTTGGTGGATATATGTTTGCTGATAGGTCCCTCTTGTTTTGCCAAGTTTCTTGAGATAACTTCGTCTCTATTGGCAAAGATACATGATCTTGATCAGGCTCTTGAGCTGATAATTCTTGTATCGTCTTCTTGATCAGATCTTGTAGTGTATCCATCCATACTCCCGATGGATTATTAAATGCTTGATAAAATGCTTCGTTGAACATCTCTTGCAATGGCTTGAAAGAATTCACAGGTGATGAATGGCCTGATTCCTTCATCAAAACATATTTTGGTAACTGCGCTTTTTGAATCAGCCCTTGTTTAGTCATACTAAAGGATTCCAAACAGAGCTTCAGAAAGTTGTCCATATTCTGCTCTATATGTTACCTCTAGTCTTCATTCAGATCATCCATGGTAACTGGAACTATAATATCCTCATCGGCTTTTTCTTCGAACGAATATGCCTTGGAATCAGCCTTTTCTTTAGACATATTGACAACAAGATGCCCCCCGGGTTGATGAGTAAAAAATTCTGACTTCTAATCAGGCAATTGTACAGTCCCGTTGGTTAATAAATAGAATTATATCACACCAGCCGATAAAGGATCTTCAGCCAACGAACGATCTTCAGGTTTCTCCAACCGATGAATGAAGATTTCTATACCACCAGCCGATGAACAAAGTATGATTCTTATCGGCTGATGAATGAATCCTTCGGTCCCACTAGGCATGCTAAAAAATATGCACACGGACGCCTGGGAGGTCTGCTTAGCTCCAGTGTAGGCCGATCGGCTTCTCTCGATAGCTCGAGGTACGCACGTCGGGACTCGTGGGTTCTATTGGCTCCGGTGCGACTGTGCGGGTGCGGGCGTACCAGACAATTTGACCTTGCAATTGACAAAGAGGTGAGATTAACAGGTCAGTCGGACGATGGGCCGATACGAGCCCTCGCTATCGACTGGCTGCCGATAGGATCGAGTCAGTCATCGGTCACGTCCGAATGGCTCCTGCTATCGTACATTCTATTCAGAGCACTATCTGCTTTGCAGCCGATGGGTCCTTTATATTATTCCTTGCTATCCGCATATGCCTTCATCAGCTGAAAAGCTGATGAACGAGCTCTACAGTCCTTATCGATAACTAATTGATACGAGACACATACTGCTTATTGACCATTCTATTCTAAAGCACCATCAGCTCTATAGCCAATGTGTCCTTTATCCTATTTCTTGGTATCTACTGAAGCCTTCATTGACTTTCCAGATGATAAACGAATGTTGCACCCTCTATCGGTGACCAGCCTATAAAAGTTCATATACATGCTTATTGACTACTCTATTCTAGAATCTCATTGGTTTTATAGCCGATGTATCTTTTATTACCTTCATCACCATTTACCTATGGCTTCAACTCCTGTCAGTTGATGGATGAGTGCTTCAACCCCTATCGATAACCAGTTGATTGCAAGAGTGCATTAGATGCAATTGATGACTATCTCAACCCTATTAGCAACTAGCCGATAGCAGAAGTTTTTATCGGCCAATCAGCTAACTAACTCATTGAATTATCTCTTTATCAATCGCAAGGTCAAATTGACTGGCACGATCACAACTCTAGCAACCCTGATGAAGAGACCTCAAAGCTGAAGGACTTACACTAGAGCTAAGCAAATCTCCTAGGCCTCGGCGTGTTCGCACGATCGCATCAGACCTCCATCAGTGAACACAGAGGACCAATTCAGCGCGAACAATAGAATTGTCCAATCCCTTGTAAATTTTTTAGGGGCATTAGGTTGGTCAGATTGTCCAACACCACCTTTCGTTAGACTATCTGGTGTATTATCGGATTATCTGATAGAACAGGCATGGCACATTGCAGTAGCACTAGGCTGGACTGTCTGGCTCCTCCCAAACTGTCTGACACAGTAGGGTTAGGGGCCATTTAAGCCTGGGCCTATGCCACGACTCTTTTTCTCTCTCTCTCTCCATTTCAAACCACCGTAGCCGCCCGTGCCCTTGCTATAGCCCTTGCCATTGACATTAGTAATCTTACCATCATCTTTCGCCTCTGGTGAGCACCGCTGCTGTTTTTTTCTCTCCTACCATCTTTCCCTTCTTACTCGATTCTCTTTATCTTCTAGGGTTTCGATGGTGGTTGGGGGATCCTCACTCTGACTAGCTGGCAAACATCATCATCATCCTTCACACATCATCCTCGAGCTCTCCCACTTTCTCTTCGTTTGATTCCACTATTTACAAGGATTCCAAAAAAGGCAAGAAGAAGGTCACCGATGACTCCAAGAGGTCAAGAATGTGATCCGTTCGCTGGCACACTGCTTCCTCTTCTACCCGATGTCATTCTCACTTTGCCTCTCCTCCTACCACTCACAAGACTCATAGTGTTTGTGTTGATTATCATGAGGGCAACACGGGGAATACTGTGGACACCTCTCCTGCCTTGCCCATTTCCTCTCCATGAGGTTGCACCCATTCTTCTCACGACTGTGCACATTTCCTGTCGATAGCAGATGAGTCTAACCATTCTGGCTTATCACACCACTCTGAGGGTTCTCCTGCTCATGTTGAGGACCTTCCCAACCTTGCTTCTGGCTCTGGCCATCCTTTCGGTTTGAGCCAACCTTCGGGCTCTACTAATCATCTAGTTTGTTGCTTGCCTAACTACAATGGTGAGATGGCAAGAAGGGGTCCTCATCTAGCTTTAGTGAACTACACCACTTACTAGACTAGTGCTATGCACTGTGTTCATTAGGTCCCTAAGGAGCATTGGTTTCCTGAGCAGCCCTAGCCCCATGGTACTCTACTTGGTGGCTTAGACTGCTTTTGGAAAATTGTCCAGAAGGACATCTACTTGGCCACGAAGAAGAAAACAAGTTGTCATTCTCTCATCCTTGACCACCAGAGTATGAACCCAACATTTCTCACTGTTGCTTCTAAAGGCTTCTAGTTATATCCCATCCTTGACTCCTAACCGAGACTCCTTTCCTTGATTTAGAAAACTCTTTACTATGATGAGGAGTCCATTCATTTGACTACTACTCTTTGGATCACCCCTGATCACTCCTTCATCACTTTCTTGTTCCAGGGGCAGATCATTTGCTTCACAAAAGCACAAAAGTTAAGTGGGCCACTATCTTTGGTTTCTAGCTTTCTGATCTTTAAGTCCACTCCTCTTTATTTCCGGAGGCTAGGGCTAGCACTACCCATGTGTCTTCTTTTAGCATCTAGATTATGCAACTCGCAAGGGCTCTGATCTAACTCTTGTTGGTAGTACCCTCAACTCTATCCATTGTCACACTTTTCTTCCTTGTCTTGGTGCTCGCGAGCTTGTCACCAGCACTTCCTAGTGGGCGATGTACTACATCCTCTCCAAGCAGGTCTTTGATATCACTAATCTAATGTTTACCAAGTTGGTGAATGTGACCCACTTCACCATTGGATTCTTGCTTCTCTATGCCCCATACTTCTATCATGCTCTTCTTTCTCGGAGGTTTATTCCTACGTTGTTGTATCGTCATCTTACTAGCCACACCTCAGAGTACACTCCTATGCTTCTTACAGATCACCGCCACCATGACCATGCCTTGTGTGTTGTGGTTCTAGTGTAGAGGGGTTCAAGGGTGCTACTGGTGAGTAGACCCCATGCACACCTCATTTTGGGAAGGTCCCTGTTGAGGATGTAGAGGACCTCTTAGGGAGTTTTGACTTGGTGGCTGATGCCACTTCCTCTAACTATGAGGATGTGGAGTTTGTTTCTAGGGTTCTTCGGTCTAGTCATTTCATTTCCACTCCTTGCCCTTTCGGCCATGATTAGGGTGAGTTCAGTTCTTCCAAACCACCCTCCACTTCACCCAAGGGTATAAATACAAGACCCCTGTGAGGGAAGAAGACCGACTACGACTAGATATGCAAGTATGATACAATCCGAGTAGTCCAAACTAGGACAAAGTAGAACTCTGTATCTCTTTCCTTCTTAGGGACACCTTCTTTATCTGCTTTGGATTCCATCCATATGCATGGGGTTGGTTTCCATCTATAAAATTGGTATGTAGTACTCCATTGAGTCATATACACGTACAGGGTATCCTATACTTAGAACACTACAACCATATCTATCTAGCTCTTTACAACTTTACAAAATGTTACAATCAGATAGCCGTTGGGCTATAAAGAGCCAGACAATTCGACTCACATTGGATTATCCGTTACACATTATCTGGCACAAATGTCAGACAAATTGATCATTATACTTTGTTCAATAATTACCTTTGGACAAAGTGTAAGCTAGGCTGTTCAACACCTCTCTGGATTGTCTGGCACAAGCTAATCACAAGAAGATCGGATTGTCTAAGGACGATATAAGATTGTCTAGTTACTTCAAATTTTTTTGTCCGATCAACGCATGACCATATCAGATATTAAACTAACCGGACAATCCAATCACTGCTAGATTGATCAGCTAACCCTTGATCAACACATAATCAATACATGTTCATAAGATCGTGGTATAGCTAGACAATCCGATCAAGCTATTTTAGCTAGCTAGACAAATGCTGAGCCAGATTGTTCAGCATCACTATGACTATGTGACCCACACAACTTTTATAGCAACCAAAAGAGATTTCTAACAAGATTGTTGCTCGAAATATATTAAAGATTTAACAGAGACTAAAGACCTACTGTGTACCATACCTATACTTTAGTACTTACAACCTCAAGTTACTAAACAAACTCTCATCTTTATAGTATAGTATGTTCTTTTTAAGTAAAAAAATATTAAAAGTATCATATTCATCTAACTTCTTGAACGTGTCTTTGACATACCAAGGTTTTATTTATTTGAAGTCGTAATGCAACCAATAGTTGACTGTAGCATGTTTTGAGGGATCATTCAATACATACGGCCATTTAAATCACCATAACCTTAATTCTTTTACTTTTAAACTTATATGAAAACATTAGTCCAATGATTAATTGTTGTTAATCAAAACCTCATTACATATAGGGCTAGATGCTTTCAAAGTAAATGGGAGGAAAAAAAGGTGTGGAATGAAGGAAGATGGGTGAGGGGTGAGGCTGATCGGCACTTTCCTTGATAAGCCATATGTGACTATTTTCTTCCATTTAACCAACGATACTATTCTCAATTGGACATTTCATCCTTCATTTGAATTGTAAGGAGGAGCTAGGCTCCAAAGTTCGCAAGGAGGAGCTAGCACCAACGTTGATCAGTTTTTATGGTTGGTTAGTGATGTTGATGGAACGATTTAGCAATAAACTATAATTAACGTGATTGCATAGTTAGGGTTTTACATGCTTTGCTTGGCTTGGTATGGCTTAATTGTCACAGAACTGGGCCTTGTAATTATCCTTCCGAAGAAAGCATTTTTTTTTCCAATTACATAAGCAGCAGACACACATTACTCACATATCTACGAATATGCTCTCTAGCACACAATTAAAAAGATAGAAATCAACAATATATTCATGATTTCACTAAATTTATATTATACTTAAATATACATAATATTTATGGGCACCAAAATTTAAACCCTAATAAATAAAATCATATATCATAACTTTATGATCATATAACTATTGGTGCTTCTCCTGCAGAAGAAACTTCTACCTGCCGTGCTAAAATTTGATTTGTTTGAGCATCAAGCCATCAATCTAAATAAGCCCTATCATATAGAACCAACCAGCAAAAGGATGATAGAGGTGCAATAATCCAATCAAATGATGCGGCGTGCAACAAGTGGGGAATTAATATGCCGTTTTTTCAAGGGAGAACGGCCTGCAAAAGTCTAGTGTCCAAGAACAAGCTTAGGATGATTTAGACCTCATCTTGGTATATCTTGGAACGTTATGGGTGATGACGGGAACTCAAAGCCGCCTCGTTCTTGTCACAAATGGGCTTGAAGATATATTTTTTTTCAAGTTTTAAAAATTGTATATTAACTTTCCTTCAGTAAACAATTTGATAATATCTCCAGTAATTTCGGCGCTACTGTTTACTTATAATATGGCGTAATTGCCATACCGTGCTTTTAAACTACGATAGCATTGATGAACCACACCAATAGCGAGATTATGGTGGCTTGGAATGTTGTGGGTGACGTGAGCTGCTTGCTGCAAGCTGCTTCACAGTTCACACATGAAGTTGTTCCTCAAATGTGTACAGCTCGTCCGGATGAACCAAAGTTTCATGTCATCACTACTTAGCTAGGCAAAACAAAATACTTGTAGTATGGCACTAGCATCTAATGACGATGCAGTAATGTAATGATTTCACGTTTTGCACAAAAATGTAACGGAGTACAATGGTAGTATATAGAAAATTGCACTCCTGCTTACACCACCAGATTTCTTGTACAAACACCGTATGCTTGCAAGCCTAGGCTTCAGCACCGTCACAAAAAATATGGCCAAAGAAGGCTGGCATATGTTGTCACTGGAACATCCTGAGGAAGTTGTTTGCGTAGGCCATCGGCTTGACGTCAGGGTGTGGCTGCAAGATGGATCAGTCATCAACTTGGTTGTAATGAAATGGCATATGATCTTGTTTAGAAGACAATTACACAAAACTACAACTGACACTACATACAAAAACATAACCAGTTATCGAGTAACATGCAGTCAACCTGCTTCAACTGACACTACCTACAAAAACAGACTCCTGCTGCAGACAGCCTATTCTGGGATACGAATCTCATTGCCACAAGATGCATGTTTTTTTTTTCTCAAAAGGAGAACTCAAGGAAAAAAACTCGACCTCACAAGATGCATGTAAGCTGGGAAAGAAGAGAGTAACAGTGTAATACTCACCACTGCTGAGAAAGAGGATATGTCTGGTTTAAGCTCTGGAGCTGTGAACCGAATATATGAACCCTTGTTACCCATCTGTATCAAAATTGCAATTCGCAAGATGTAAAAGGCGTGATTTGATAGGAGATTTAAAAAGAATATATACCAGGAGCATTCATATGATGCATTCATTAGTTTGTGCAAGCAACTACAGTTTGGAACCACTTGGCAGATTATTGGTCCAAATTATTAGCAGATTTGTTTCACGCTTGTAAAAATGTGTTTTCTAAAAAAACTTTCTACTGGATTTCTTAGACCCCTTGTTTATAGATATTTATTAAGTTTATTTCTTAAAATATTAATTTATCGCGTTAATCAAGTGAATCATCCAATTCATTTCAACCACTTTCAAACGGGGTAGTCAGTAGTCACATACCTGGTCACAGTAATTAGGAGCAGAGAACACCGTTATAAGCTTTCCATCATGTTCAACTTCATAGCCTTCATCTTTCACTTCATGGGATCGAACAACAAGGTCTGGAACATCATTAGGTGAATCAAATAAGTGAAATATATTATGCACACCTATTTCAGAACAAACAATTTTCCTAGGAAACAAAAGAAGCTCTTGACACTATCGCAAATAACAGATGTTTCAAAGATCCAACAGGCAACTTTTTAACGAATTTTACTACATACCCAGATTATTTTCTTGTAGAAATCTCTTAGTCACATCACCACCAAAGGAAAGACCAACACCACGTTTGCTTGGACCTCTACCAAGCTGAGGCTGAGGATCACTCCATAACATTTCACACATTAGACCTGTCATCAGAAACAGGAGTCATGTTGCCCACATAACTGGCATGGGAAAAAAAGGCATCAAGCTAAATGATATGTCAACACTTCTATTGCAAATTAATGGTTAATATGTGTATGTAACTTTGGACGATAATTTTGTATTAAAGCCAACTGATATTGAGCATTAGTGTATTGCATCTCAAAAGAAAAATTCAAATGACAGATCAGTAAATATAGCCATGGTCATGTGCTAGTAAGTTGACCAAGTTATAGAATGAGTTTAACCTAATTTCCATGTGGTTCAAGAAGATAATCGAATAAAACTCAATTACCAAGATGGATCAGACATAATAGCTAAATCATATGGGAGCAACCTTCAATGATAAGTTGGGAAAGACAAGGTGAATCATACCTAGCATCTGCTGAAAATTAAAGCACATAACAAATATAGAAAAAAAAGCTACCTTCTTCAGGAGGCTCACAGAAACGATCAATGGCTCTAATATCTGAAAGCTTAACACCATCAACACTAAAGAGACCTCCATGAACTACAAAGACCTTGTTGTTGATGACATGAGCAAGGGGTAGGCAACAGAATGCTTCCGCAAATAGTTCAATAAATGCTTCGCCCAACTTCGACCTCACTTCTCCCTCAAAACCATATATTTTATTCATGCTCTTGCTTTCATGATTTCCTCTTGCAAGGTACATACCTGGACCATTCAAGATGTATATAAAGAAATCTTATTCAATGCACAACTAAACACTGATCCACTTACCATAAGTTATGATAATATAATAACAGAGCTAGTTTACAGTGACAGATTGCATAATACTATCTAGTTGATGAAAAGTAACAAAATCATAACTGTTACCTGTTGGATAGAGGCACTTGAAAGCAAAAAGAATGAGTATGACTTCAACAGAAAAAGATCCCCTGTCTACAAAGTCTCCATTGAAGAGGTAAGGATTCTCTTCCGAGGGAAGCCCATTGAGCTTAAATATATTGAGCAAATCAAAGTACTGCAGTGGGAAAAAAATATAAAAGCACTTCTGGTCAGTATATCAATATGTACTAAACTAAATAAGATAACAGCTCAAATTTTAGCATGTGAAACTACCAATATTGTTTAACATTTCAAGAAAATGAAGGAAGCTTTGGCAAGAAAACAAAAGGACTGCAATCAGAAAACATAAATACCTGCCCATGTACATCACCGCAAACCGTAAAATGACTGTCATTTGGAACGTTCACATCAACAAGTGAAGGTACAGAACGCAATAACTGCACAGTTTGTAACACAATCTGGTACGCATATCTGCATTATCAACCTTAAGTAGTAAATAACTAGGAAAACCAATATGACCAAAAAAGAAAAACTTCAGGTATGTCCCTCAAAGTGCACCTTTTGTGTATGCATTTCTGTTTTTTGAACTCATCCAACATTTCCTTCACAAAATCTAGTGTTATTGTGTCTCCATCAACTCTTGGTCCTGTATATTGTGGCTCTACTTCTGGAACACGCAAAAGAATTGTGAACCTCAATGTAAACTAAGCAGGGGATATTTAAGAAAATAAGAAAGTTGTCCATTCAAAAACAGAAGTTTGGGGTAAAAAGCAGAAGCACTAAAACAACTCTATAATATAAGCATTATAGGTAGGGATACAATTGCAAATTTCAATGAAACAATAGCAGAGAATAACAAGAGAGACGATTTGGTCCTTATATTATGGAATGCTACACTTGGACGTAGGAGATTCATAAAAGTTGCTAAACGGTTCTTCTCAAAAAGCTGACCAAGAACAACTTTTCAATTACTCTGGGAAGCCAGGGAAGTAGGAGCTTCATGAGACTAGCAAATAAAAATAAACTCATCAATTTTGGCTAAATAACACTAATATATCCATGCCATAACTGCACTCAAGATTGGCTCAGGCTAAAATGGACCAAGCGGGGTGGAAATATGTTCAGAAAGTAATCAACAGATACCTATGATATGGTAGTCAATAGAATCAGCTACAGAGCGCTTCTCTTCATCCCCTACAGAAATTGCTTCTTCAAAACGGATTTTTTGGACAGCTTTCTCACACTCTTTCAATTTCCTTGTAGCATCCGGATCATTAGGGCTGATTCTTTTCACCTGGCAAGAAAATAAGACTTATTCATGGTTGCAGGGGAAACTCATAAAATCAGTACAACCACATGAAACAAAAGTGCAATTCATATTACTCTAGATGGTGATAAAGCACCACCAAGTAACTAGAAATATTCATTGCTAATCTGGCCAGGACCACAAAACCAGGATAACTATCTGCGCACCTGCTGAAAATCCTTCAGGGCTTCCTTGAACTTACCCATGGCAAGATATGCTGCTCCACTCCGGTAGTAACCCTACGAACAGAAAAAAAGGGGTAAAAGATAGGAACTTGCAAATCTGTGGCAGGAAGGATTGGCATCATTACTTACCTTTGAATATCTAGGATCAATTTCAATAGCTTTTGAAGCATCTTGCACTGCACTTCCATACTCCTCTAACTTTGAATGAGCAAATGCACGGTTTGCCCAATAAACAGCATTTGAACTGTTTAGCTCAATGGCTTGACTATAAAGCTCTATAGCCAGGGAGAACTTGTTTGCTGCAGAAAATAAATAGAAAGATTATCCATCAGGAAACATTCGTTTAGAAAAAATTGGGAAATGCTGCATACAGTGTGAAAGCCTGATTTGTCTGTTTTGTGAGGGAAATATCAGCGGCCTGCTACTACTCAGGTGGATATAAGATATAATGCATTGAAATACATAAACAGATAAAAGATATAATATCAGAAGCCTGATTGACCAACAGTTATTACAATTTCTTGTTGATGACTTCTAAATAAGTGCTATTAGCATATAACTCTCATATCTCAACATTTGGAACTCAGCATTACAACTAAAAAATAATACAGTTCTGACATAATAAAGGGCTGAAGAAGTGAAGTTGATCAAATCATAACGTACCCTTAAAGGCATCATTTGCCTTAAGCTTGAGTTCCTCAGCCTTTTTCTCATTTAAACTGGAGTTAGCATCCATGATAGTTATTACCCTTGAACTTTCTCCTGTAGAGATTACTTCATACACAGAATTTAAAGCCCTGTACCAACAGAATACATTTGCACAAGAAAACAAATTACCAGATATAAATTAAAAATTGAAGGAGTATTACAGAGAACATTGAGTAGAGATAATGCCTTAGCATATTGGGTATAAATTATGCATATTTCATACCAAGAGGAATCTCTGTATTAGAAACAATTAGCCTGCAGTGTAGATCATAAAGCACACATGCAAAAAGTAGAGAAGGTTGGCTGTTTATGGTTTGTTTCCATTTCCAACCATACCAAAAGTTGACAACGCCAATAGAATTCGGCCACTACTTGGTTTGTAACCAAAGTTTGGTAATGTGCAGGAAATTTCAGTAACACTACTAGAGAACTCTACCAAATTTGTTAATTCCAAAGAATTTGGTAAAATTTCCTACTTTAATATGTCCAAGTTTTAACATCACCAAATTTTGGTAAAGGTTTGTTTGGCCAACAAACCAGACATGCACTAAAAACTACATGGCATCAGCATTGCCAGGAATCAATGTTAAAAAGTAACACATTGCTCATTCTTGTAGAGATATGGATACAGTTGGAGCTGTGATTTCATGACAACCCAGGGTTTGGACAAGGCCCTGCAGCCTGTATAGCTGACCCAACAAACTCTGCACTTCTGCAGTTTCATGGCAAACCAGGGTTTGGACAACATCCTGCGGCCTGTATAGCTGGCCCAACGAACTCTGCACTCTGCAGTGCAAGGAACCCCCTGGATTAAGCATATTGGAGATCTATTCTCCCCATGACTGACAAAATCACAGGTTCATATAAGCCGATCTGAGACTTCACATCTCATATGAGCTTGCATCAGAGTCCATTTGACATAATCAAGAACAAAACATGCTCATTTCAGTTTTTCTACCATGTCTTGCGAGCCCACAAGGCAAAAGGTAGGGATGCTCTCTTGTCTACAGCAAGTTTCACATAAATGATTTTCTTGCCAACTATCTATTTCACCTGTAGTCTTCTACCCTCAGTATTTAATATATAACAAGATATATGTGTATTTTGGGCAGCAAAATCCCCAAGTGGAGATTTTGTTCCAGTAAACTGTATGACCTACCTGACCACTTGAGCCATTACATAACACTAGATACTGCGCCACAGCCACAGCCATTGCCCCAACCCATATGACCAAACAAAGAAACAAAAAATAAAAGATAGCATATGTATATCTAATAGTCTAATTTGTGTATCACACATGCTCATATAGCAAGAAATTGGAGGTTTAAACTAAGTCTACCAACAAACCATATTTAATTACATCCTTGCTATAACTAAGTCCGCCAACAAACCATACTTAATTACATCCTTGCTATATTTCAGGAAGCTACCATCAAGTGTACAGAAAAGACATGCTCTCTTTTCTGTAACACTTAGATGTGCATTATATATAATAAATTTGGATATTGCTCCCTCCTTTTCTTAATATATGACGTTAGTTAGTTCAATTTTGAACTAACCAACATCATCTATTAACAAAAGGAGGGAATACATGTACAAGTTATGAGTCCATATTGAAGCAAACATACAGGAGCAAGTGTTACTACTCAATCATGTACATTCCAAACAAGCGTTTAATTCCAACACAACTGATCACCTACTTTTACATCTTCTAGGGTTCCCACATTAAGAAGCTATGTGAAGAAAAAAATAATGAAAAATCAGATACACTAGTCACCAACATGGATTATTGGTATTAAAAACGTAAATATTAAAATTTTAATCATATGTTGGCTAAATTCCAAATTATAGCAGACTATACTAAATTCAGAATCATCCTAATATCTTTTGTTGTTTTCATGTTTTGATGTAATATTTTGGAATTGATAAGTATCTAATTCTATGTGTAGAGTTTCAATTTAGTATGTATCATGCATTAATAATTCCGAAATTCGGAATTAACTGATATTGAGTTGTAATCGGTTTGGAGTATCTATAATTAGTTTTTCATGATTTAATGATTCCAAAATTCGGAATTAATAATTAGTATATTATATTTGATATGGACTCTTCCATTTTTACATTGGTTTTGACTCTTCTTTTATCTAATCCTTTTGCTTAATATGAACTCTCAATATGATCTATGGTCATGAATTAAGATGCACCTAATCAAAGGCCAGATCATTCTGGTTAATATAGAGTGTCCAGTTAGTATAGTATAGGTATGGATACCATTATGAAATTGTCTGTTTTGAAAAATGCCAATAGAAAGTAATGGCTTAGAATCATGCCATTACAAAGTGACAAGTTTGTATATATGCCATTGTGAAGCCAAATGGACCCGTGTGCATATTCATCCTCATCAATCTTTTTCCCATCTCCATGGGCACCAGAGCGAAGAAGCTCTGCCCATCCTGTCCTAGGTGGCTGGCGAAGTCAAGATCAGCATCCATCTCCATCTCCCTTCCTACTCCGCGTGAAGCTCTGATCGTGTGTGCCAATGATCCAGGTAACTCATGGCACCAGTGCAGTGCCACTCCACCCGGGCAATCATGATCAGCATCCATCTCCATCTCCCCTCCTACTCTGCGTGAAGCTCTGACATTGTGTGCCGATGATCTAGGTAACTCACGGCAATAGTGCAGTGCCACTCCGTCCGGGCAATCAAGCCTGCACGCCACCCCCCAAAACACCCCCTCTTCTCCTCGAGCACGAGCAGTTGTGCTCCAAGGCCACTCAGCCCTGCATGTGCACCCACAAGTCGAGGCCTTTCCCCACCATTCTTGCCAATGGATCCTGCCTTTCTCCATCAATTAGTTGGTGCTACAAGAGATGGCAGCAATAGAAGTAGGTGGAGGAATGAGGAAGAAAAGGGAAACTTGGTCTAAATCTCTCCACAATGGCATATATTTCAAAAGATGGCACCTTAGGAGTGGCATGTAAGAAAGAGAAAAGTTTACAGTGGCAAGTTTCAAAACCATTACTCTTCAATGGCATATATCAAGCTTTTTCCTAAAAATAATGGTGATCCTATGGCTATGGCTGTTGAATATGACTGAATAACACACCCACGGAAGAAAGAAATATGGGTTGGGTGTCCTCACACTGGCACTATAGGACGAAATTAACATTCAATAAGAAATCTTTGCAGCGGAAACCATCGTCCATACACGCACTGACACATCCTTGTCATCTGGGGCAGCGGTGGATGCATTATTTGTGACTGTTTATTCAAAGCTATAATAGTGCACCTTATCAAACATCGGACAACTGTTGTGATAGTTCAACTTTGGGCATAGCCAATTTGATTCTTAGAAACCGACAAATCCAGAGTTAAAACTGACTTGCGCAACAGCTGGTCAAGAGGGTTTGGATTCACAAACTGACAAGACACAAAAGGAGAGGCAGAAAATTGAAACGTACGTGCAGCCTGGAGGGAACAGAGCCTGGGGGGGGGGGGGGGGGCACGCGGCGCGGCGCGGCGCGGCGGCGGAACCGCAGAAGCGCGTGCGTGCGGCGGTGCTGCGCGCGAGGTGGGCGGCGTCGGCGTCGGCGTAGGGGTTAGTGGCGGCGTCGCTGAGAGGACGCCCTCGGTTGGGTCGTCGTCGGGTGGAGCCTTGGCAAAGGGCAACACCCGATTCTAATCTAGGGTTGACAACTGGGCCGGATGGGTCTGGGTCGAGACTCGATACGGCGCTTCTTTTTGCCGGCTGGGGTGACACGTTAAAATGTGTTTCGCTCAAACAACGGGATGGGTTCGGATGGACGAGCCTATTTTTTTGTTTGCTTAAAAATATGTGGATATCCGTCACAAGGAATAAGGAATATTTATGTGGAATTCGGGTTCAGTTTTATCTAAAAAATTAGTAGACTAATTTAACCCACTTTATCTCTGATATGAACAATTCACTCCTATATTAAAAAAAACTGATCATTTTATTCTCCTATATTATCTCTAAATTAAACACACACTTTAGGTTTGATAAAAGGAATAAAGCATGTTCTGTCAGCTATTGTCTACTTGTATAATTTTTTATAGCTATATCCTACACCCTTTATAAATAATTATTCTACTTCTCATCCTATCGAGCTCCATCCCAATTTACACCCCGTGTTGCACAGCCTTAGTACCTCCCTTCGTGCACAGCCTTTCCTTCCTGCTCTGCATGGCACCTCCTTCTCCCCTCCCATGTTTCCAAAATTAAAATTTTGTGCCCAATAGGAATTGAACACAAAGATTTTCAACTGATATGTCACATATAGTAACCATAAACCACTAGACCAAGTCTCACTTGTCATAGATGTTTAATTTTATCTTTTATATTTATATCATATGAAACTAATCCTTGTGACACGTGGTACAACTAAACTTCAATAAATGTTACTACACACTATAATTCTATGTTATTGCACTATTATACATATGTTACTATGCTACTGTAGTGACTTCACTGCAAGATTACAGTAACACGGGACAACCAATAGTAATGATGCATTACTGTATATGAGTAACAGTAACTAATATTGTTGGTATGTATGATAGTGTAATAATTTACAATTACGAGCAAGTAACAGTGTTATTGTATAGTGGCTATAGCATTAATGATTAGTTGTTATAGAATTACTGTATAGAAGAGTTAGACTTATAAATTTTGAACTTTAAATAGCCATATCTCATATCGTATATTATTATTTAAAATTGTTTTCACTGTGATGACAAAAAAGAGCTTTACAAAAGTAGATCCGTCGTGACTACATTTCAACATTGATACTATAAGCAAATCATGATGTTATTGCATGGTGGCTATCATGTTACTGTACCATTTCTACAAGATAAGAACTAACAAAAGGTGGACAGTGGAGGAGTCTAAAGTTGGGTTTGACCAAGGTCTAACAAAGGTAGGGGCTCTTTGATCAACCTTTGAGTTGGGTTTTAGGCTTTGAGAGGGTGGTGGATGGTATATTTAGGCCTTGGGAGGGGAGGAGTGTAGAATATTTAATCTATGGAGATGTAGAATAAATTTGTGATATAGATAGTAGATTGTATATAAGTATAATTAATGATTTAGTTATATGGAATGTGTGTATATATATACATATGTGTGTATATATAGAGAGAGAGTATTAAGTTGCCTATTAGTTCGTCCTTAGTCAACATAGATGGCATTATTGTCTCTCCTCTTTCTGTTGTCTTCATGTTATCAAAAATTATATATAGCATTCTGTAGACGGTGACACCATCATTGTTTATGCCTTATAGACTTATATTTATATGTTTTTTACCGTTTAATAACTGAACTTATATGTTATATGTTATAGTACATATATACTTTTAAAGAAAACTTATAACATTCCTCCTAACAAAATTTTAACAGCTTGGTTTACTAATAAATCTCTCAACTTTTAATTAGTTGAAAGTTGTAGAAAATTAATTTAATTAGTTGCAAGTTACATAGATAGGTTCAATCGTAGTATGTCACATTAGCATTAGTAATAAAATTCTTTTTTTGCGCGTAGCTCTCTCCTTTGTATGTCATTCCTTTAAAAAAGAATATTTTTGATCATGTCCATCGATCACTCCGTGCTCTCCCACATGCATAGCATCACATGGTCACCATATTTTTACCACAAGATGTCATTGTGTGTATATTTGTCAAAAATACGCTCTCCTGCCATCCATAGCTCCGTGCCCTTTCACATGCATAGCATCACATGGTCACCATATTTTTATCACTCCTATAGTCAAAGCTTTTATATAGTGGATGTCTATGCTATCTTATGTATATTTGTCAACCTATGTTGAAAATACACTCTCCTACTATATCTAATTGCCTAGTTAGAAAGTAATGAACATATATCGTATGATCATAATTATTTAATACTATTGAATATTATATATTTAATTATTCATCTTATTTAAAAATTTAGTACAAATATAAAAAATTATATAGTCGAGTCTATGCTATCTTGTGTATATCTGTCAACCTAGGTTTAAAATACACTCTCCTGCCATATCTAATTGCATTGTTAGAAAGTAACGAACGCATCCGTCTAGTCATAATTATTTAATACTATTGGATATTATATATTTAATTATTTATATTTGAAAAAACATATAAGTCATGCTTAAATGCTATAATAATAAAACAAGTCATAAAAAACAAATGATACTCACTTAATTTTTGTTTAATTTGAACTGTTTGCCTCTGGCCCAATGGAGGAAAAATAGACACCCTCCACTCCTCACTCTGCTCTCCTTTTTTTCCCTCGAGGACTTTGAGTGGATTCACCATTGGCAATCTTGAGTTAAGCGGTGATAGCATGGTGGAGTCAGTAGAGTGGCAATGATGGAGTTGGAAGCCCATGGGGTGGATTATGTATCCACCATCACCCTATGCTTGCCACCCTTAGGCCCCTATGGGCCACCGCCAAGCCCCACCTCCTCCCCCTCTTCTCTACGCCTTCACTCCAACCATGTGGAAGGCCTCCATGCCTGGGTTTGCACATGAGGTCAGCAATGTAGGTGTTATGGAGGCCACCATCTCTAGCATGGAAGGCCTTCACTCTAGCCACATGGAGCCACATGGAAGGCCTCCATGATCAAAATCAACGCCACCGTATTGGTGAAGAAGAAGGCAACCCTTGGCTATGGCACACAAGTGATGGAAGCGGAGGAAGTTGGTGACAACCCAACTATATTGATAGGAACTAAAGGAAGACGATAAGGGAAAGAGAGTCATTTTTTCCCTAGGGTCACATCATATGTGGATCCGAATTGCACATTTATCAAGCCATGTCAGTAAAAGTGGCAAAATAGAAACAATTCAATGGGTCCAAATAGAAAATAATTGAAGTCACTCAAGAGATGGTATTTGGGAGTGCGCCTTCAAAGAGGACGACAAAACGTTAATTGCCCCTATAGGATGAGGGGAGATTCCTTCCACTCAAAGATATCCGCTACTCTCACATTGCCTTCTTCAGGGCCTTGCATAAATTCATGTAACAAACCATTGCTAAGTACAATTGTATGGCTATTGAATATTGTCCTTTTGATAAGCGGTTGTCATAATGGCTATGATAATTTTATGAAATGCAATTTTCAGGATCAAGAACCTGTAATTTTTTCATGTGGCGTGATGATTGTGTGGAATATCTTGCTACAATGGACTTTGACCACGAACCCACAAGTTTGCACTTTAATCTAATGAATTTACAATTTTATTTTAGAAATAATAATCTGATTGTAACTCCCCCTAATCGATTAAAAGTGAACTAGGAACTTGCTACACCAAAGATCAATGAGGATAGGACTCAAACAGAGAGGAACTTGCTATAACAAAGGGTAGATATGACATGATGCCGAAATGGCGGAATGGCTCATCATGATCCAGCTAGTCATTGTTGTATACTCATAGGTGGCTGTACAAAAGCCATAAATCTTAAAGGAAAAAAGCACACTTAATCTCTTAAGAAATCATCTTGTATAGATATAAAACTTATCTCTTTATATATTTGAACTCTATCTTTTCAAACTTAGACTCCTTCCAAATTTGATTCTAATTTCCACGCCCACACAAATCAAAACCGATAGCTGATTCAAATAGATTGCATTATGGAACGGAAGATTTTTGGGACAAACTACAAAGGGATAAACAATCATCTCATGAGTGGATCAAAAGGATTTTAGGACAAACCTACAAAAGGATTCACACTCTCACGGTGAGGATGGATGGCTTACAACATAAACTAACAAAGATGGATGAGCTAAAGCTAAAACTAGGGCAAAACGTAGAGGTAACTGAAAAGAATGATTCAATTGGTTAATTGAATATTGTGTTGATTGTGTCGTTAGTTGTTCCAATTAAACCATCCTTATCCCTAATAATGAGGTTGGGCTTGCCTTCATAGGGTCTTCTCCACATCCTATTAGGTCTCAAGATTAATTGACACTTAGGAAACCTCATGCACATCGAAGGAAACACTAAAATACCTCAAATGGACTCAGTTTTGGACTCTCCCTATACAATCATCAGGTTGATCGATCAGACCATCACTATGCCATCGGTCGAACCGATTTTGCCTAGAAGGCTTAGGCCAATTTCCAAATTCGGCTAAATCTTTCAATATTTGGCCTATGTGTCAAATTTAGGTGTCGACACATGTCCCCTACCTTTTTCACAAACTTGAGAACCAAAAAGCATGAAGCAGGGTCTAAGGATGATAAACCATTATCGGCCATATATCCTCCTAAACATCTTGGCAAACGCTTGGTAAGTACTTCTTCAAATATTTTATCTTAATTGCTCTTTGAAATTATTCTCCCTGCAATGTGTCAACAAAGTACACATTTCTTTGAACAATTCAGCTATCCGGTATGGACCTTTCCAACTAGGTGGCCATTTACCAAATTCATTGCATAATCGTTTTCCATACTAAGTCTCCAATTTGAAACAAATTTTCTTTAACTTTCTTGTTATAGGTTTTAGCTACTCTTGTCTTATCATTCTTAATTTGCTTTCAAAGCCTTCAAACGTTTATTGATTACTTCATAAAGATTGTCCATCATTAGACTTTGGTAGTCATTGACCGACAAATCATTTTGCTTAATTAACACAAGATAGTTAAGATTTACCTCAATCGGCAAAACAACTTCTTGACCAAAAACCAACTCAAAAGAAGTTACCTTGGTGGCACATGTCTAGATAACCCATGAGCCCAAAATGCTTCGAAAAGCACCTCATGCCACTTTCTAGAATGTTTCTCAATCTTTTTCTTGATTAATTTCAACAAAATATTATTACTCGACCCGGCTTGTCCATTGGCCTGAGCATAATAAGGAGATAAGTTTTAACAACATAATACCATAAGATTTGGCAAAATCTTTCACCTCTTTGGAAATAAAAGAAGCATATGATCCATAGTAAGGCTTTGAGTAATACTAAATCTATGGAGGATGTGCTTCAAGATAAAGCAATTACCTCATCATGCGTCATGTTCTTGAGAGGCATGGCCTTAGCCCACTTGGTGAAGTAAAATGCTGCCACTAGTACGAATTGATGCACTTTTGATGAAGAAGGATGTATTTTTCTAACAAAATCTAAAGCCCAATCTCGAAACAACTATGGTTTGATAATTTGATTCAACATGGCAGCATGCGCCAATTGAACATTGTTGAACCTTTGACAAGCTTTACATCCTCTATAGTATTTGAAACAGTCATCAATCATCTTCGTTCAATAGAAACTAGCTTCCCTTAATGTCAATTCATCTTATGGACCAACTCATGAGTTCCACAAATCCCTTATGAACCTCTCCTATAGCAACCTTGGCTTGGTTGTCATCTAACTACTTCAACAACACCCTACTAATGTTTTGGCAATATAACTCATCATTAAGCAACTTATATTTAAAAGCTTGACGCTGAACATCGCAGTCAAGCTAGTTACTTGGATTATTCAAATATTCGATTAAAAGGATTCTCCAATCATTATCTTGACCAACAACGCATATAGTCGAATTAGTGCTTAATTCATGTTTGGGAATATGTATAAACTCACGCCCCTCAGCCTCTTACCAAGAGGTGTCTCACCTAGTCAAACAGCCATAGGTGGACCGATAAGACTAGCTAGGGTACCTAGTAAGACCACAACACAATGCCGGTCAAATCACTGTTAATGACAAAAAATGGGATAGACCAGCGTATCGACATGGTGGTTTTGGTGTGTTCGATGAAAGCCGATGGTCTTTCACAAAGGTCGATGATGATGCATCGGCTAGAGCCGATGGTTCATAAATCGGCCGAAGACAATGGTTGATAGATCGAGTGGTAAGTTTGAATGGGGTTCAGGTGGATCAATTAGCTCATGAATGATTGAGCCTAGGTCAGTTTGTAGAAGACAAAGAAAGTTATCTTTATAGATATCAATTGTAATTAGAAAGGTTTGTTAGTTTCTGTTTGTTTCATGGTTGCCATGGATATTATAACCGCATAAGACTTATGTAATCCTAGGATATAAATATAAACACTGCTTTACTATAAAAAAAACACACAACTCAATATAACAATACTCTCGGCACATCACCAACCCTAGTTCTCTAGGTTTTCTTGGTGGGTTATGGCCCTCGAGTGAGGCTGCATCGTTTCGATTTTTGATGAAGGGGTAAGTCCCACCACCCAACAGTTGTATCAGCTATACTGGTGTCATCTAAGGCTGTATCGCTTCGATTTCTTAGATTGCCCTAGTTTGGTCGATACGATTGCCGGTTTACTTTGATATATCAGTTCTGTCTAAGGCTGCATCGTTTCGATCTCTTAGATTGGTCTAGTGTATCCATCACGCTTACATAGGATCTATTGGATAATTAGGTTTTTCTTATAATCGTCAATCTGGTACTATCTCGGTTAGATCCGATCTATTGGATTGCTGCTAATAGTTTAAATCATACTAATTTGATAGATTTTACTCAACGTTTTATCAGAGTTCTAGCCAATGAAGTATCTTTATAATTAAGCTTCAAGTTTAATACGTATCGGCTCTCTAGCCAATACACCTATTTTATTATAAACTATCTTTACATATATTGGATTACTAGCCGATATTCATCTTCTGTTTCAATGATTAACCTACTATTGATCGATCTGGTCCTACTAGATTCAATATTATACTATCTCGGTTTAGTCCGATCTATCAAGATTGTCTTTACTAAAGCTAGCTTCCTAAATTACTAGGTTTCATCTCTTCCATCGGCTAAGCTAGCCAATGAGCTTAGTCGCTTATATCATTTTATATGTATCTCTAAGTCCGCATCGGTCTTGTTGCTAGTACACAAGTGCTATCAATCCCATCAGCCATCTGCTGATGGAAGGATCTCATATCATCTATTAGGCCTATTGCTTAAGGTTATTACTTCTGTTCATGTTTCTTCTAAATTGTAGGATCAAATAGACTAGCATGCCCTCAACAAACTAAACTTGGATCTGTATTAGAGTTAAGCCGATCTGCTAGGCCGCCTTGTGCTACACAAGAGTCATTGTCAGATTTTTACGCCAAAACACTTTTGGCATGCCCAGTGGGACACATTTTTTACCAACTCGTGGTAGGACAACAAACTAAACATGTGTAATGAAGTCAATAATGAGAATATCATCCTTATTATCATGGAGAATTTGACTGATAAATAGAGGCAGCAGGTGCAAGAGTTGGTAGCTAGATATTGGAATATGTGTTTGTTATCTTACAAAATGACCAAACAAGGCCTGATGTAGAAGACTCTATTTCCAAAGATGATACTATTTAGGAAGTTGAGTCATGCACCATCAAATCTCCCAAACAATCTTCAGGACATGGTTAACGAGGCAATAAATCATGAGTTGATCAATTAGTCCAGAGTTTTGGTGAATACATTGCAAAACCTCATAAAAAAGATAGTGGATGGACCTGTATATAAAGAGCCATATCGTGGTCCAATGTACCTCCCAGAAAGGCCAGAGCAAGGTCGGAGCGTGAGAAGAGAGCTTTTCTTATCTTCGACACATAATTAGGCTAGGGGGTAGAAGGGTGAGGCACCTGCTACGCATCTTTACAAGATAAATTATGGGGCAAGACAAGGACGTGGTGGAGAGATGGCCAAGTAGGGAAGCTTGTGGAAAGAACAAAATCAATACCAACAACCCCACAATTAGTATCAAGTGTCGTAGAATCAATACCAGCAACCTCACAACCAGTATCAATCGTCACAAAATTAGTATCAACCACTCCATGATTAGTATCAATAGCCTAAAAACTAGTATTAGGCGCACATCGATTGCAGTATCAAGAGTTACACTAGGACTAATACCAAGTACGGCAACCTCAGTATCAAGCGCCTATCTGTTGTGTTCTACAAAATTATCCACAGGAACCAAGAGATGACAATTGGTCAGCTAGGATCACAAAGAAGATGAGGGAATAGTATGGCTTAAGCCCTAAGGAGCAAACATACATGTACATGCACCTTTATCCAGACTAGTTTGATAAGGCTCCTCTACCTTACCGATACAAGATACCATATGTTTTCATGTTTTTAAGGGAGGACAACACTTCCACTGTGGAGCATGTAAGCCGATTCTTGGCCCAATGCGAGGAGGCATTGGCTAAAGACACGTTGAGAGTTAGATTCTTTCCCTTGTCATTATCCGGATCGGCTTTCATGTGGTTTTCATCACTTCTCCCGAATTATATCAAGAATTGGGCCAGGCTAGAGAAAAAGTTTCATATGTATTTCTTTACTGGGATTCATGAAATGCGCCTCACGGACATAACAACAGTAAAATAGAGGATGGATGAGTCAGTTCCAGACTACATTTGGTGATTTCATGACGTTCCGAGCCGATGCTACAGTTTGAACTTGAACGATGGGCAATTAGATAAACTATCTTTCTAAGGGTTGTTGGGCCCTATCAGAGACAAGTTCTCATCATAAGAGTTTGAAAGCATAGTGCAGCTCAAATAGAAGGCATTGGATTATGAAAGCTGATTTCAAGAGGCTAGGAAAGAGAGGCTTCAAAGGAAGATAAATCATGTTCAGTCCTATCCATCAGACGAGAAAATAGATGAGGGTTCTAACGTTGAGATTGATATAGCCGAGTGGGTTAAAAACAAGAAGTATGTGCTTTGTCCATGGGTGAACACTATTGGCAAGGACGAGAAGTATGATTTTGACATCAATAAATCTGATAAGATCTTTGACTTGTTGCTCTAAGAGAAACAGATCCTTTTACCCCTAGGACATGTCATTCCACCTGCTGACGAGATAAAAAAGAAGAGGTACTAAAATGGAACAACTTGATCTCACACCACACTAACAAGTACAAAGTGTTTTGGCAACAGATTCAATCTGTTGTTTAACAAGGAAGAATTAGGTTTGATGATAAGAGGCCGATGAAAATTGACTATCATTCCTTCCCGTGAATATGGTGTTTGCGAAGTCATCAAAGAGGCAAGCCAATGGTAGAGATCGTCAAAAGTATAGAAGTTTGAGGGTGACATCAACGCAATTAATTGAAAAATACCAGAAGCGGCGGGAAAAGGACTAGATTTCAACGTTATCATTGACAGAGGAGGATGAGATCAACTGCAATCCTCATTGGAGTTGCCCCTTTTTCTTGGTTCTGTTGGGATCAAAAGATGAGACTTCCATTAGTTGATGATTGCCCAAAATGTAATGTTCGATTGCTTGAGGCCAATCGGCATTTAACACGAGCCTATCGAACAAGCCAGGAATGATACGAGTCTCGAGATTGGCTACACCATCTACCGAGGATCAATCGCAAGCTACACCCAAGATTTGAACATCCATGCCAGTGAGTGTCGATGCATGACCGATTATCCTATAGGCTAATACATCAAGGGGACAATATCAAAGTTGACTTCGACAAGGAGTTCAACAGAAAACACCAAGATCAAAATCTTTAATGTTGCCCTAGCAACACATTGACTAATAGCCAGAAAAGAAGGGTACAACGATTAAGGGCCAGTGAGCAAGAGGAAGAATGACAACTACTGCAAGATGTAGCACAACATCATCAGCAGAGCAAAGGTGTCCGACAAGAGTGGTGCATCAAGCAGAATAATAATAATGTTGACCCATCAGTTTTGGTGAGCATGGTATTTTATTTGTTGATGAAGTACAAAGCGCTAGGAATTAAAGTTGATGAGGCTGAAGAATCCATGGCATAGTCAGCTTTAGAGGCCTAGCAGGCGGTATTTGATAAGCTTGAGAAGTTAGTGCATCGGTGCCTAGTGCACATCAAGGGACATGTGGACGATAAGTTAATGGCAAAAATGCTCGTCGGTGGTGGGATGGCTATCAATTTGATGCCTTACTTGACGTATCAAAAGTTTAGGAAGACTACGGAGGATTTAGTCAAAACTAATATGGTGGTTAGGGACTTCAGTGGTAATGCTTCAAAAACTAATGGGGCAGTTAATGTGGAGCTAACTATAGGAAGTAAGACCCTGCCTACCACATTCTTTGTCATCGACCCAAAAAGGTTGTATAGTCTGCTGCTCAAGAGAGCTTGGATCCATGCCAATTACTACATACCATCAACCTTGCACCAGAATCTGATTTAGTGGCAAGGCGAACAAGTCGAAGTAGTCTTAGCCAATCTATCAAGGAGTTTGGTAGTAACCGATTACTCTTCTTAGGAGCTGGAGGAATCAGAGTGCATATCCAGTCGAGCATGGGAAGCAGAAACCCTTAAGCTTGCCAATCAAAGGATACAACTGATTCAACAAGTCAATTTAGAAATGTCACTCTAATGAAGACCAAAGAAGACATTTTATATCGACCAATGACTTGGAGAAAGTAGACATAGGCCAAGGTCAACATATGTAAGTAAAAAGTTATGTACTAAAATAAGAGAAGAGTTAATAAACTTATTAAGAGAGTATTGGGATTGCTTTGCTTGGGAATATCATGAGATACCAGGATTAACTAATCGATTGTAGAACATTAGCTTCCTATTAAGCCAGGGTATCGACCATATAAGTAACCGCAAGTAGGTTCAAGACAGAACTACACGAACCTATAAAGGAGGATATTACAAGATTATATAATGAAAAGTTTATTAGACCATACTGATATGCCTAATGAGTTTCTAACATAGTCCTAGTATGAAAAAAGAACAGTAAACTAAGGGTGTGTGTTACTTCTAGGATTTGAACAAGGCCACCTCTAAAGATGAATAACCAATGCCGATAGTAAATATATTGGTGGATGTAGCATCTAAACACAAAATTATTAGTTTTATGGATGGGAATGCAGGATACAACCAATTTTTTATGGTTAAAGAGGATATACCAAAAACTGCATTCCGATGTATGGGTGCTATCAGCTTGTACGAGTGGATTGTGGTGACTTTGGGGCTAAAGAAGTCCGATTCCACGTATTAAAGTGAAATGAATTACATATTTTGTGATCTCATTGACGAATTGGTAGAAATTTACATCGATAATGTGATGGTTAAGTCAAATTGTGATGGAGACCATCTAGCTAATTTACAAAAGGTTCCGAAAAGAACAAGGAAATATGGATTACGGATGAACCCTAACAAGTGTGTGTTTGGGGTATCGGCTAGGGAATTTTTGGGTTTCATGGTACACAAGAGAGGTATTGAGATTAGTTAATGGAACATTAGAGCCATAAAAAATGTGGAGCCATAGTCAATAAAATGAATTTGCAATCATTGATTGGTAAGATAAATTTTGTGCGGAGGTTTATTTCAAACTTGTCAGGAAAGATTGAGCCATTTACTCCACTATTAAATTAAAGGCCGATCAGGAATTCGTAGGGAGGGAGGAGTAGCAAAAAGAATTTGACAAGATTAAAGATTATTTTAGTTCGCCTTCAATGCTTATTCCATCGCAAAGAAGGAAACCATTTAATTTGCATATATCGGCTGATGAGAAGTCTATTGAATCAATATTAATACAAGAGGTGGATGGGAAAGAAATGGTCATGTTTTATCTTAGTAGAAGGCTTTTGGACGCCGAGACAAGATATCCTGTGGTGGAGAAACTTTGCTTGTGCTTATATTTTTCATGCACAAAATTAAGACATTATTTGGTATCAGTTGAGTGCATCATAGAGTATAAGTCTAATGTTATCAAGTATATGCTATCAGCACTAATATTGAGAGGCATTGTCAGTAAATGGGTTTTGGCCTTAATGGAGTTTGATTTGACATATGAATTGGCTAAAGCAGTAAAAGGGCAGGCAATTACCGATTTTATCATGAAACATAGAAATGAATCTATAGGTTATGTTGAGTCGATGCCCTGAACATTATTCTTCGATGGGTCGATTTGCAAGCATTAATGCAACATCGGTTTGGTTATAATATTGCCTTGGAGACAAGTTTTGAATTCATTTTTACGACCATACCCTATTGCACTAATAATCAAGAGAAGTATGAGGCGGTACTCAAAGGGTTGTAGTTGTTGAAGGAGATTGGGACCAATGCTATAGAGATTGTTGACGATTCATTACTCGTGGTAAAACAGTTAGCTGAGGAATATGAATGTAAAGACAATGTATTGAAGACTTACTATGAGGAATATAAGGTGTTGTCAAAAAATTTCGCAATGGTGTCATTGGATCATGTTCCCAGAGAACAAAACATAGAGGAAAATGATATTACCCAAATTGCATCAGAATATCAGATAACCAAGAGACCAATAGAAGTTGAGATTGCTGATATCGCCGATGACTAGAGACAAGGAATTGTAAATTATCTATAGAATCCATCATTGTCGGTCCAAGGAAGCTTCGTTACAAAGCTATGAAGTATGTATTGCTTGATGAGTAGTTATACTATCGGATGATTGAGGGGGTCTTGCTAAGATGTTTATGTTCGGAAGAAGCCAAAGTGGTTATGTGTGAAATATACGAGGGGATTTGTGGGACCCATCAATCGGCTTATAAGATGAAATGGTTGTTGAGTAGAGTTGGGTATTTTTGGCCAACAATGTTGGAAGATTGTTTCACATATTATGAAGAATGTCAATATTGTCAAAAGTTTGGAAGCATCCAATGAGCACTAGCATCAACCATGAACCCAATCATTAAGCCTTGGCCATTCAAAGGATGGGGGATTGATATGATCGGCCAGATAAACCCAGCATCAGGCAAATGGCATAAATTCATATTGGCAGCCACATAAAGTAAAGATAAAATCACAAGGATGGTCAAATTGCCCAAGGCCGATGGAGTTATGTTACATGCATCATGCCAAAATTGTTAAATTTCATTAAAGTTTAAGGTTACATCAACCCAAAAAGTCCTAGATTGCTTTGACCATGCACAAGTGGATTTAGTTAGCCTCGTCGATAATCTTGGCATCTTGTGTGTCAAATCTTGGGATGGTTTTGATATGTTTGGACCAGTTGACAATCTAGCGCACTATATCATTAAGCTTTGCCTCTTGTTCTTGGATGACTTGAGAAAGAGTGGCGAGGGAAAGTTTTGTTGCTTCAATGTCCTTGCGCATCCGTTCTAACTCTAACAACAAGTTGGCCTCTTTTTTGATCAAGTTGGTGATGGTGGCCACTATGGTAGCTAGGATAGCAGATAGCTTATCGAGCCGATCCTTAATAGATTGAGTGGTTGATCAGTCATCCCGAAGGCTTTGGGCCAAGATTTGTTGGCTAATGCGATTGACTATGCATTGTTTGGCCTTTAGGACTTTGAGACAATGGGACTCCAAGAAGTCTACTGGGTTAAGTCTTCAACCAGACTTTCTAGTAGTTAATCTTGCACTTCGTGTAGCCTTGCCTTGATCGGCTCTAAGTCATTCACCAGTGTATCGATGGGTACATCAAGGCACTTGAGGATATCCAACAATTGTTCCTAAAAATTGTCCGTAATAGTGAGAGTTAATGGTGTGCTGGTGACTGCTCCATCATCTTCCTCAAGATATTTGCTAACATCAAAGGAGAAGAGGAAAGCAAGAGGTAGCATGATAGAGAATTTGTAAGCTCTAGAGTCGAGTTTGATGATGATCAAGATAAAATTTTACCTAGGGAACATCAAGCTAAGCAGAGGCATTGGCAATGACTAAGGAGATGGTGATATCTTGATGTTGGCCGATACTGGATTAGGATACCATAGCTAATGGAATAATTTCAGTGGCACTACTGCAGGTAGAGTCTTGTAGGGTATCCGGTGCTATAGGATCTCTGGATCAACTTGGGGAGATGATGGCTTGGGCCTCTACGTCTCTAATGGCATTGATGGATTGGGGATTAATGCCTCATGCTAAAACAAGCGGTTTAAGGGTCAATATTATCAATTATGGCAATTGGTGAGGGTAAAAAGATCGATGCTTACCATCGATGGATGAGGTTCTAACGTAGCTTCAGTATTGAAGACGATATGAACGGTGTTGTCGGTAGCGGTCTTGGCACCATCGGCGGTGGTTCTAGCCCTAGTATGTCTTGGGTGGACTGCAATCTTCTTGTGCTTTTGTTTCAGTGCGGATTGACTGGGCGCATTTCCTTGAAGGAGTGCCGATGGAGCAGGGGCACCGGATCCTAAGTGTGGAATAGCTGATGGAGGAAGGTAAGTTATCGGCTGATTACTTTGATTCATTATAGGGACGTCTGCATCAGTGGCCTGTAATGATGGATGAGAATAAGAGAGTGTGGCAAGTAAAGAAGAGATGATGCAAAGGATTTTACCTCATTGTCAGAAGCTTCATAATCAGAATTGATGGATTTACAGTAAGGAGTAAACTAATAGATTAAATAGGTGATGCTTCCATTCTTTCCACCATTGGGCAAACATCCTCGAGTTGATGGTGTAGGCTTCTCTGTTTGCAATGTCACCTAATGGTAGTATTTCAGAAGGAAGTCTAAGCTAATCATATTCTAATCCACTTGATACATTATCCCAGGCTTTGACTTTGCTAATGAGATAAAGGCCGATTGGGAGTTGGCCACATCCAAGTTGATGAGCGCAGACTGATGGATGATAAAATTCATATGATGGTTCATAAAATTTGCCCTAAGTGATACCGATGGGAAGAACGCAAGAGGTGATAGCCGATATGAAGGTGTTCTTGGATTCTTTATCGGTTGAAATGAATAGGGGATCAAAGTTATAAGGAATTTCAAAAGAAGATGCATTGGTATAAGCAAACAAGATGATGGCTTCTTGGATAAAGCCATGATAGAAAGTTTTAAACAAATGGCTTGCTTCATCGGGGGCATCTTGCTTCCTAGAAGAGCCAATGTTGCTTCTCTGAATGATGTGCATTGGTATGAGACAAGGTTTGCATCATCCACATAGTCCGACGAGTAGGATAGGTTATCGAGAGGAGGAGTGTTTGCTGCGATGATGGTGTAGAGATTTAACCATAGTTGGATGAACCACCATGACCCTCCGATGTGACCAATAGGTTGACGGGCCGATAGCTTGGTAGTTGCTTGATGCAATAACAAATAGCTAGCCTCTAGGAGATACTTGACTAGTGGGGTGTGGTTTCCTGCTACCAATGTTTTCGCAATGCATTGCATATTGGTTGTCAGACCAATGGTTGATCCATAGAAAACAAAGAGTTCCAACCACAAGTTGAGGAAAGCCACGTGCTCCCTATCGGTAACATGACCCATCTACTTGTTGTAAGTTGATATATACCCGATCTAGCCACCGACTTTTTTGGTCTCTAGCCAATGTTGACTCTTGAATTTGAGATTGCTAGGGTTTATGGAGGTAGTGATATTGAGATCGGTTAGCATCTTCACATCTAGTAGTGTAGGCACCATCGACCCATGAGCAAAGAGATAGGCATTGAGGGCATCCGACTAGAAATAGCAAGCTGATGACAAGAGGGGCTCATTCTTCTCCATTTCTGCAAGAAACAAGTCGATGTAATGGCCGATGCCCATTTCATCACAGAAAGTTTGCTTGGCCAAAGATACTCGGCGATACCAGTCTCTCCAGTCTGTCAATTTGCTAGGCCATCCCCTAAAGTTGTTCGTTCAATAGTCGGTTGATGGAGAGTTATTTTTGTTGGCAAACCGAATGGTTTTAGCGTTGATGTGGGGTCTTTATCACCCATTGGACCAAGGTAAAAATGTTCTAGGTGATTCGCAATGAGGATGAGGATTATATTATTTAGGTTCTATAGAGATGAACAAGGAAGGCGAGAATAGTGAGGAAGCAAGAATGAGATAGGGCAGGTTGAAACAAGATGGATGAAATAATGAAGTTTGAGGAAAAAGAGGAAAAGAACTTACCTCACGAACAACATTTGGAGTGGCCATTGCGGTGAGCAAGGATGAAAAATGCCAAAGACTAGTTGCTACCGATTGCCAAAAAGCGGAGGTCGCGACTCACCAAAAATAGAGAAGGGCTCGAGTGAAGTAACCGAAAGAGTCGATGAGCGATGAACAGACGAAGCGATTGAGGATAAGGTGGTGGTAAGGTCATGATTATATAGGAGACACCGTTGGACAGGGGATTCAAATAAGTTTGAACACATTTAATGCGTGATAACCAAGCTACAATGAGCAGTGAAAATAAGAGTAAGACAAGGAAACCGAACGGAATCAAATGGAATTTCAAACTTTGAGGTACCAAGGTCCAAAATTAGGGGGCATGTGTTAACAGCAAAATTTGGCACAGACCAGCGTACCGACAAGGCGGCTTTGGTGTGTTTGATGAAAGCTAGTGATCTTTGACAAAGGTTGATGGTGATGGATCGGCTGGAGCGAATGGCTGATGAATTGGTTGAAGAGAATGGTTGATGGATTGGCTAGCAGGTTTGAGTATGGGTCTGGGTAGATCAATTGACCTGTAAATGATTGAGAACAAGTCGCTTTGTAGAAGATAAAGAAAGTTATCTTGAGGGATATCTATTATAATTACGAAAGATTATATCATAATTAGGAAGATTTGTTAGTTTCTATTTATTTCGTGATTGTCGTGGATATTGTAACCGTATAAGACTCATGTAATCTTAGGGTATAAATATAAACCCTACTTTACTATAAAAAAACACACAACTCAATACTATAATATTCTCGGCACATCGCTAATCCTAGTTCTCTAGATTTTCTCGGTGGATTATGGCTCTCGATGTGGGGCTGCATCGTTTAGATCTTCGATGAAGGGATAAGTTCCATCACCTGACAGTTATATCGGCTAGACTAGTCTTGACTATGGGTGCATCGTTTCGATTTCTTAGATTGCCCTAGTTTGATCGATACGATTGCTGGTTTACATTGACATATCGGTTCTTTCTAAGGCTATATCATTTTGATCTTTTAGATTGATCTAGTGTATCCATCACGCTTGCGTAGGATCTATCGGCTAAGTAGGTTTTTCTTATTATCTTCAACTACCACTGTCTCAATTAGATCCAATCTATTGGATTGCTGCTAATAGGTTAAATCCTACTAATTTAGTAGGTTTTATTCAACGTTTTATCGGAGTTCTAGCTGATAAGATATATTTATAATTAAGTTTTAAGTTTAATACGTATCGGCTCTCTAGCCAATATACCTATTTTTATCATAAGCAATCTTTACATATATTCGACCACCAGTCGATATTCATGTTCTATTTCAATGATTAATCTACTATTGATTGATTTGTTCCTACTAGATTTAATCTCATACTATCTCAGTTTAGTTTGATCTATCAAGATTATCTTTACTAAGGCTAGCGTCATGATTTAATAGGTTTCGTATTTTTCATCGGCTAAACTAGCCGATGAATTTACGTGTCTATATTATTTTATATGTATCCATATGCCTGCATCGGTCTTATCGCTAGTATACAAGTGCTATCAATCCCATTAGTTGTCGGCTGATGGAAGCAGCTCATATCGCATATTAGGCCGATTGGCTCAAGATCCTTACTTTTATCTATATTTTTTATCAATTACAGGATCAAATTGATTGGCACGCTCTCAACAAACCAAACTACAACTTATACTAGAGTTAAGCAGATCTCATAGGCCTACGATGCAAGGGTCATCATCATATTTTTGCGCCAACAATCACATGTGAGCTGAACCTTTGCCAATTTCATCAAATTTTATACAATCAAGCACCGGTTTTTCTAGGACTAGAAATAAACATCTTTTGACATGATAGCAAGATAAATGTTGTGGTAAATCATTTACTCTAGAGTTTTCTTTCATAGACACGTGTCTAATCATGAAATTATGAAAATTATCAATAATATCCAAGCATTGATCTAAATACCTATGTAGTAACCCATCAAAATAATTATGTACTCTAGCAACTTGTTGCACTACTAATTAAGAATGACCAAAGGCTTCTAAATACTTAGTAAAAATTGCTTCCATAACTTATAAACCAAATTACAAAGTAACATATTCATTTTGATTATTAGTGCAAGGTTATTCTACATCCAATAGATGACGACTTAAGAATGTGATGATGTGCTCCTTGTCATCTACCTCTTGTATCCAAACAACACCAATGACATTATCTTTAGTCAAACCGATCAAATCATCTACCCTCCAAAGACTGAACGTCGGCATTTGCCACTATGCGCTGCTCTTTTCTCATCACTTTTTTATATCTCTTTAGGGGTAACATCACTTTGGCCTACTTGCTTCCTTTCAATAGCGAATTGATATGGCTTTCATGCTGAGTTGAGTTCATATTTGCTTGTTTGCTCATCTCGAGTTCATGATCTCCTAGGGGAGCGAGCACTCACCAGAGGTGCTGATTTGTTGGTAGAGTAAAATACTAAACTTGACCCGTAGTGTTACTCGTATCTATCAACTTGTAAAATATGCATTTAGGTCCATAATCTTAGTTTAATATATCACCAGAGACCTAAAACATCTTTGATATGTCTTGATGTTAACATGGTTATCCATAACAACAAACATTATACATTTAGTCCCTTGCTACATATAGCACACAATTCGATTCCCACCACCGCTCCCACCACGCCTTTAGAGGCGAAAGGTGGCAGCAATCATTACAATGGAGTCGTGATCTTTGCCTCAGATCGTCACCCCTAGCCTGATGACCACTGATGCACCTTGCTTCATCACGTCATAGAAATTTTGACCCTAATCGACGGTCTTAGATACGTCATAGTCGTGCAGCAGACAACAAAGGCACACAACATTGTAGCAGCTAGCTATAGAGTGATCCAATCATGCCCTTTGTATGTATAAAAGTTCATACATATAGAATTGTAAGCTGCACATATATGGGGCACAGTGAACATGTTGTATGTGTCGTATCCAAGTGAATATCCGTATACAAGACTTACCCTCATGCCGCCGTCAGTGGCCTCTCCGTTCTCCTTGCCGGCGGCCTCTACCCTCCTTGGCCGCCGCCGTTGCCGCCTCTCTCTTCACGTGCGGCACGGATCGAAGGCGGGGGTGGCGCGGGAGAGACAAACGCGGCCGCTGCCGTGGCGGCAGCGCTGGAGAGGTTGGCGTGCCTCTTCCTCCTCAAATTTGCCTTCACCAGCTTGGCGCAGGGACACCGCGCCACAGGGGAGGCTCGGTGGTGTCGTCCCCAGCGGTTCCACCGGCGGACGAGCAGACGCAGCCGGTGACCCCGCCGCCTGGCATTGTCCACTCCGACCCGGCTGTCCCTGTCCAGCCGGAGCAGTGCGTGTTCGACGTCCGCGCGTTTGGCGCGGTGGGAGACGGCACGACGGACGACATTGAGGCGTTCCGGGCTGCGCCGTCGAGTCGGCCGTGATCTTGGTGCCGTCCGACGGTACGTTCACCATCACCACCACCACATTCGCCGGGCCGTGCAGGCCCGGCCTTGTCTTTCAAGTAGGAACACTCTTCACGTCCATGTCGTTTCCAAACCAACCAGAGCAGCTACTGATAACCAGCGTCGTGCCGGTGGATGGGGTGCTGATGCCACCGGACGGGCCGGACTGCTGGCCGCCGTCGGATAACTGGCGGCCGTGGGTCGTCTTCTCCAGCCTTGATGGCCTGACGCTGCGCGGCGCCGGCACGATCGAGGGCAACGGCGAGGACTGGTGGAACCTCCCCTGCAAGACTCACAGGGTACATCACTCAAGAACAAAAAACAGAGAGCATTGTTCGTCACATGAAGATACTGCAAGAATTTAGTTCACATGACTTCACGTGTACAGTCTTCAAGAAAAAAAAAAGGACTTTGCATACAGAGAATGGAGGCACTGCCATAACTGAAACACCACGTTTTTCTTTAGTCCTAGAACAAACAATCAAACATTTATAATTCAGCGGAATTCAATTTTGAGCAAATCGTGGTGTCCGTACACAGCAATGTATGTATGGGGGTAAGCGTTTGATTCATCCTCTGCTAGAGGGGAATTGGGGGTAAAATGACATGCTGTACGATAAACATTGAGATTACCCATGGTTTGGCGAAGAAAAGTAATTTTGATGCATGGTGAATGCAGCACCTCGGGAGCCTGGGCGTGCACAAGTCGCAGGCGTGCGTGGCGAACGTGACGGTGCGGAACGCGGCGATCCGCAGCTCGGACAACGGGCTGCGGATCAAGACGTGGCAGGGTGGGATGGGGTCGGTGTCCGGGATCAGCTTCGACACGGTGGCCATGGAGGAGAAGTTGCGCAACTGCATCGTCACCAACCAGTAACTACGGCCTGCACAAGCGATGCATGAACCAGTCCGCCGCCGTGCACGTCACCGACGTCTCCGCCGCCGACGTCCGGGGCTCCTACGGCGTGCGCGCCTCCCCCCATCCCCTTCGCCTGCACCAGCATCACCATGTGCGAGGTCGAGCTGCTCCCCTTCAGCGGCGAGCTCGTCGACGACCCCTTGTGCTGGATCGAGCAGACGCCAACCACCCCACCCATCTACTGCCTCCAGGACGGCCTGCCCGACTCGCTGCTCGACAACCCCGACCTCAGATGCCATCGATCGTCTACATATTTACGTACTAGTAGTTAATTACTACTGGTAGTTACTAGTTAGTCTTGAGTTATGTGGAGTCGTACACATGTCGCGTTTCTGCTCCCCCTCGATAATAACTATTATGTCGCATTAAGTTTTTGCTGCTTCCAATTCAATTCTTGCATTCACAGTTTGTAAATATCAGTTGTATTGGTTGCACATTTAAAAGCGCACACACATTACTAATATACTACTTTTAGCATCGCTTCGTATCTCTGTGTTGCTCATAATTAAATTCCGCTGAATTCTATAAGTGCATGTTTGATTTTTTTTTACATTTTTGACATCAATTCGCGTAAAAGAGTTAATAAGAGTACTATGATTGGAGCACAAATACCTTTAAGCTAACCATCATCTAGCTAAACTTTCAATAAGGTATTAAACAACCCACTGTAGGTCCGTTTAGTTTATAGTCAAGTATGTAGGGGCTATGGGCTATGGCCATCCATGCTTTGTTAGAAGGGACAGTCCAACTTTATGTTTGGTATATATATATCATGATCTAATTTTTTGTTTGGTTGTAGGCATATAACTTTCGACATGATAAGCATAGATTTGATGAACTAATTTCTTGTTTGGTCATAGGTATATAACTTTGGATATGAGACAAAGTTGTCATATATATTTTTTATCAAAATATAATCATCCGATATTTTGTTTTATAGATTTAATTGTGATAAATATAATGGTGTAATTGGATTGTTAATCAAATAAATAGTTTAGAAAAAATATTTAAAGCTTGCTAACAAAATTTTTTAAGGGATTTGCTATTTATCACTCACATAAAAATTTTCTTGTTTTTAATTAAATTTCTAGTCATTAGTTCTATTTAGATATTTGTGCAGCCGTAGGCAGGTACACCTTGCTTGGACCAGTTGGGTAAACCTTGCTTCATTTGTCACGAGTGAAATACGTTCCAGTATTTTTTTTTCTTCTATACTATATGCTATAATCAATCCTTGAGTGAAGGCCAAAAGTTTTTCTATGATGTGATTTGTGCCAAGGGTTGGGGAGGAACGGTCCTGGCCCGGATGTGCTGGTGGGGGCAAAAGCTCCTCTAGCGAGTCCCTAAACCTAGACCGGGGCCTTGTGAGCGCTAGGAGCAGAGGGCAAAAGATGACATACAAGAAGAAGAAGAGGAGAGGATGGAGAGGGCTAGGGGCTTGGCCATCACGTTGAAAGGGCCAGCAAGCCAGTGCCACTAGAGCTGGGCATCTTCTTATACCTCGAGTGATCTAGGAAGCAGATGACTCTCTCCATGATGAAGACTAAATGTAAAATTTTTGTCACCATAGATAGTTTAGTGTCAGAGATGTGTTATCAATCTCAGTAATATATTAACCAATATTACGGACCAAAATATATATTTTACAAGTTCATGGGCGTAGATGACACTGTAGTCTAAGTTAAGAACCACCATGTATTTTACTCTAAAAAAAATTAGATTGAATACATTAAAATCATGAGTTGAATAATACTTTTATAAACATTAATTTTGGAGAAATTTCGTTTTGACCATGTACTGTGTGTTGAACTAAAGTTTGCACCATGATGGTGGCCTCATGTTGCACTTTCAACCATGATACTTGTCCTCTTCCACCACGCCTTTTCCCCTTTTTCTGACTTTGAAGGACAATCAGTCCACCATTAAAGTATCGAGAAACATCTTCAGTTTTAAAAAGTTGTATTTTGGGACGTGTAAAGCATTTACAAAACGGTGATATATCGAGTCCTTGGATCCAAGCCATCGTATCAACCAGGAGAGATGCCTAGCAGGGGCGCGTGTACATACCCTAACAAAGACACAGAAATACTAGCTTCTAAAGGAGTCTAGCACACAAGCCTACTGCTTGAGGAGTTGTATTGTGTGAGCTTGCGGTTGTTCAATTAGAACCCATTAAAAACTACTATATATTAAGAAAAGATATTCTTAACCTACGTGATATGTTTTTTTTTCTAAGAGTGCCATAAAACCACTTTGCATTGTAAATGTCGTAAGAATGTCCAAAATAACATGTTTTCCTAAAGTATAAAGATAGACATGCACCTCTCAAGCTAATATTTCAATAGGACCAATGAACCAACCAAACTAAAAATATATATCAAATTTTTACTACTACTACAATACAACTTTACCAGCATTTTCTATCCTATCACGTGGCCTATGCTATCCTGTCCAGTGTCCACCAATCAATCCATCACATGGCCTACCCTATCTTGTTCAGTGTCCACCAATTAGCGAGTGCATCTCAGTTTCGGCTGGCAAAAAAAGCAGAGGCTCCCTTCTTCTTCCTACTCTTTCCAGACTCCGAGAGAATCAGATGGTGTAGACTGTACATGTGGCGACCATCGATCTCTCTCAACAGTATGGCCAATGCTGCCTTCTTCGATGTCACCGGAAATGGCAACAGATCATCGTCAACAACCAACTACCGGAGAGTACGAGCTAGCAACTCGAATCCTGCGTAAATCTAGGTGGCGCCATCTATCGCCATGAAAGGTACCACCCATGGATAACAGTGTAATCATGTACGTCTCTCCAATTCATTAGGATAAATTTATCTTAAGTTAAATCTTTTTAAGTTTATTAAATTTATATAAAAATATAATAATATTTTTAATATAAAATAATTATACTATAAAAGATATTGAATAATGGATTTTATAAATTTAATTTGGTGTTTGCCTTAAAATAAATAACTTATAATATAAAATAAAAAGGAGAGAGAGAGATTAGCTAGCTAGCAGGTAGCAGCAAGAACTCGGCCACATGGATCCGACCATCCATCGTTTCGACGAGGTCGTCATCTTCTTCCTGAGATCATGGGTTGCCTCCGGCACTTGGAGGTGGCCGGGAAGCAGCGGCGGAGCGAGCTGTCCGAGGAGCAGATGTCCGGCACGAAGGCGGTGCTGTCACGGGCGCCGGCGCCGTGAGCAGCGGCAGGGCGCCGTTGCCAGTGGAGGCCGGAGGCCGTCGGCGGGGAGGAGAGCTCCGGCGCCGACCACTGGATCTCTGGCACCTGCCCGAAGAGCTCGTCGGCGTTCCTGTCCTCCTCCGATGAGGACCGGTAGTACGGCGAGCCGTCCGTGCTGCTTCCGAGCTTCCCGCTGTCAGCCTGGTTGAACCATGAATAAAACGATTAAAAATTGTATCTTGCAATTTTTAAAAAAAGAAAATTGTATCTTGCAACTTTTTCATAAAAAAAAAGTTGTATCTTGCATAAGTTTTCTTGAAAAAAGTTTATCTTGCATGGGTTAGTGGTGGTGATTGCAATGCTTGGAAGAAAAGTATCGAATTGAGTTTGAAATGTGGTAAAATTCAGCAAAATTTGGAGTGGTGAGGAGAAAGGGGTGACCTTGGAGGTGCCGCTGTCGCCGAAGCCGAAGCCACCGTTGACGTTAGTGAAGCCGCCGAAGAACTCGCCGAGGGGCCAATCCATCATGCCGCCCTGGCCGCCGAACGCCAGTGCGCGGGGGCTCCTCTTCGGCGGCGGGGAAGTCATGGCCGCCGTCTCGGTGTGGCGCGGCGTAGCCGGGGACCCGAACTGCTCGTTGACGACCGACCAGTCGGGGAGGCTGCTCGCGGCCAGCGTGTCGGCGGCTTCCCAGCTGAACCCTCCCCCTTCGCTGTAGAGCGGCGCGGGGTCGCTTTTCGCCGGTGGCGGCGGAGGAGGGGATGGCTCCGGTGGGTCAGGGGAGTGGTCGTCCTGCTCCTGGCCGACCTGGACGCCGGTGAGAAGGAAGCGGCGGTGCGCGGAGACGAAGGCGTTGGCGGTGTGCACGGCGACGTCGCAGCTCCGGCAGAGCAGCGCCCGGTCCTCGAGGCAGAAGAAGTAGGCGTGGCACTCCTGAACCTCGCCGCCGGCGATCAATCACCCAATTCAATCCAAGATCCAACAACAAAACAAACACAATCGATCGAACAAGCAAGAAGACACGCACGCACCTGGCATATGTCGCACTTGGGCGGCGCCGGCGTCGAAACCGGCGAAGGGACCGCGGCGGCGCCGGGGACGAGGAGCGTGAGGCGCTGATGCTTCCCGGCGAGGCGGTTGGCGGCGTGGACCTCGCGGTCGCAGCGGGCGCACAGGGCGGCCTCGTCGGCGCAGCAGAGGACGCTGGCCTCCGCCGCCTCGCACGCGCTGCACAGCACCTTCATGTGCCTGGCTCCGGCCGCGGCAAGTAGGGGAATCGAGTTCGAGCTCGCCGAGTCCAGTGGTGGTGGTGGTGTGGGGAGAGGCCGCGAGGAGAGGTGGTGGTGTATTATGGGGGTGAGGCGGGGCGGCCGCGGGTGGGGGCGGCGTCATGGAGGGATCGAATGGAATGGAATGGATTCGTGGGCACAGGCGGACGGGACGAAGGTGGGCGACGTCGCCGGCTGCCATTCGCCGAGGCCTCAACGCCTAATGGCCGCACAAAATCGAAACCCGCATTAAAATTGTAATTTTTTAATGCTCATCAGACTACACAAAACATCCTATATATCATATTCATATCTACACATACTGATAGCGAAATATGAGACAAAGGCTAAAATGTAAATCCATGTTTGAAAGTGTGTAATTGATTGATAGGATACAAGGTATATATAGTAACAGATCTAATATTAAATATACAACTTCAATATGTGTATAACATTCTAATATATATGAAATGTGCTAACACTTCCTCATAGTCGGAGTAGGGTAAATGTTCAGGCTAGACCGAAACTTCTGGAACACAGTGGTAAGACTCTTGGTAAAGATGTTGACGTACTGGGATGTTGTGGGGATATGGAGAATACAAACCTAGCTCACAAATAAAATAGAAATTTATCTCAATATATTTCATCCGCTAATGTTGAACCAAATTGGTGAAAAAATACATAATGATAATGTTGTCATAATAAACCTGTGTGACATGTTGGAGGGGGTGGCGAAGTTCCTCAAGTAGCTAGCGATGCTAGGACGTTTCGGCGACACCATTTGTCACAGTTTGATACTCAGCCTCTACGCTGGACCTAGAGAATGTGTGCTGACGTTTAGAGAACTAGGAGACCAGATTATCACTAAACAACATAGCATAGCTAGAGATCGATCGACGAGTATCAGAGCATCCGACCAAGTTGGCATCAGAGCAGATAACTAGCTCAATAGGTGAAGAAAGACGGAGCATCAAGCCAAGTGAAAGTGTCCCCTGTAAGTAGCGCAGGATATACTTGAGAGCAGCGAGGTGTGGCTCTCGAGGATCATACATATAAAGACAGATCAATTGGACTGCATAGGTAATATTAGGACAGGTGAAGGTCAGATACTATAGTGCACCGGTTAAGCTACGATATTACGTGGAATCGGTGACTGGAGGACCATCGGCGGACAATTCGGAGTGCATGTCAATAGAGGTGCTGAAAGGTTTGCAGCCACTCGTCTTAGCGCGCTCCAAGATATCCAGGGTGTACTGCTACTGAGAGAGGAAGAGGCCATCATCACGGCGGGAAATTGAGACACCCAAAAAGTGACGAAGCTGGCCTATGTCAATTATAGCAAACTTACGTTGGAGGGCTACAATGATGTGTTCGAGGTGGTCAGAATAATATCATCAACATAAAGCAGCAGGTATGCAGTATCAGACCCTCGGTGATAGGTAAACAACAAAGTGTCGGACTTAGCCTCAATTAAACCAAGGGACAAGAGATGTGATACAAACCAGGTGTGCCAAGCTCGAGGGGCTTGCTTCAAAACATAGAGAGATTTGTTCAACTGACAAACATAATCTGAACACGACGAATCAGCAAACCTGGAAGGCTATACACAGTAGACTATCTCTGTGAGAGTGCTAGGAAGGAAAGCATTTTTTGACATCTAGCTGATGAATAGGCCAATTCTGAAAGTTTTATCATAATCAATACCTAGGCGCTGTGTGAACCCACATAGTACCTAGCGAGCCTTGTAGCAATCAAGCGAACCCTTAGCTAGCAGCTTGTGGCGAAAAATCCATTTACCTGTGACCAGATTAATGTTGAGAGGCCTAGGAAGTAGACCCCAAGTGTCATTGGTGATAAGAGCATCAAAATCAGTTTGCATAGCATTGCGCCAATTGGAATCTGACAGAGCATCACGAACGGAGCAAAGCAATGGCAACACGGCACAGCGTGGAGATTGAGACAATCCACAAGCTGAACAAAAATGGCCTTGCCATGGGTGCTCATGGGGTGCGCATTATCAACCGCTGGGATTGCAACAGGCATGGTGGAGGCGGTGTGGCCGGTGCCGCTAGCAACAACCTAAGCGCGATGCACAGGGGCAATGGAACCTGCCACACGTGGGGACCCTGTCGAGGACGAGATGGTGGCTCTGCTAGCAATAACCTGCGTGGGGTACACAGGGGCAATAGGCCAGTCGAAGGTGGCATCGAGCCATAGACGTGCGTGGCACCTGGCAGTGCAAGAGTGCTAGATAAGGGCCCTGATGCTGGTATAGTGCCATGCATAGTATGTGGAGGCAAGGGCGTTGGTGTTCGAACTGACACCATATCATCAAGGGAAACTGACGGCAAACCTGCATGCACAACACAAACTCCCGGGAACAGAGCGATGTCATCCTCCTCAACCAAGAAATCCAGAGTAGAATTTGCCATGGGTGTGGCAGACATTGCGGGGAATGGAAAGAATGATTCATCGAATATGACATGATGTGAGATGAGGATTCGATTAGATTGGAGCTTAAGACACCGATAGCCCTTATGGTTAGAGGAGTAACCAAGAAACACATACAAGGAGGACCATGGAGCGAATTTGTTAGGTGTGGTAGAGGACAAGTTAGGGTAGCACACAGCCAAAAATACTAAGATAGTCGTAGGAGGGCTGGGTGGAATAAAGGTGGTTGTATGGTGTCAAGTGGTGAAGGGTTTTGGTGGGTAGCCGATTTAGAAGATAAGTAGTTGTATAAAGAGATTCAACCCAGTAGACTCGAGGAAGACTCACTTGAAATAAGAGGAACCGGAGAATGTTATTAACGATTCAAAGAGAATGCTCCGCTTTCCCATTTTACGATGAGGCATGAGGACACGACGTGCTAAGAGCAACACCATGGGTGAGGAAGAATGTGCGGGCCGGAGAATCATCAAATTCAGGACCATTGTCGCACTGGACACTCTTAACGGTAGTATTGAACTGTGTATGAACATAGATGAAGAAATGAGAAAGAACTGAAAATGTCTTGGACTTAAGGCAGAGAGAGAAGGTCCAAATATAGTGTGAGCAGTCATCAAGTATAACAAGATAGTACTTGTATCCTAACACTGACAATAGGAGATATCCATAGATCACAGTGTATCAAATCGAAATTATGGAGTGACTGAGAGCTAGATGAACCAAAAGAAAGATGGATGTGGTGACCGAGTTGACATGCATGACATATGTGGTCTAGATCATCTTTATTATAAGTAATTGCACTGGAATTAATAAGCTGAGACAAAGCTTTACGCCCAAGATGTCCGAGACGATGATGCCAAAGTGAAGTAGGAGCTATGACGAAAGCGGCAACGCTGGTGGATAGAGGGTAGAAAGGATAAAGGTCACTGGAGCTAGCACCTGGCGATCACGTTCTTGGTGTGTAAGTCCTTCACAGAAAGACCAAAAAGATCAAACTTAATAGAGCAATTGTCATCGGTAGTGAAACGACAAATAGAAATCAAGTTCTTAAAAATGTTAGGAGAGACCAAAACATCATTAAGAACTAGATTACGGTACGGAAAAGAAAATGAGTGTGATCTAGTAGCATGGACAAGAAGGAATGCCTCATTACCAGCAACAATAGAGGAAGGAGAGCATGAGGAAGGTGGAAAATGGTGGAGAGGGTACTAGCGTCGGAAGTCATGTAGGAGCCGGCGCCTAAGTCACATACCACTCAGAGGGGGTCGACTGCAGGTTAAGAGCCGGAGCCGGCGCCTGAGTCACATACCACTCAGAGGGGGTCGACTGCGGGTTAAGAGCCATTGTGTTGAACGAGTGTGCTAGAGAACCCCAATCCTAAGAGCCACCATGGAGTAGGTTCCACTGTGCTGGCATCGGCGTCGGCGAGTTCCACAGTGTTGGTGCAAACTGAGGGGTCCAAGGCGCCGACGGGAGAGACTGGATGACCGGTGATAGTGTCTGGATGGTTTGCGGAGGCAGCGCCAGTGACTGAGAGAAGAATCCCTCGTAGTATGAGTCAAGGTGGCTATTCTGGTGAAAACTGTAGGTGCCATCGTCGCCGCTGCCATGGGTGCCGTACGGTATGGTAGTGAGTGTTGGTGAAGTGGGTGCCATCGAGGAACGACCAGAGCAGTCATACGGCCACATCTGCATGGTCCCAGCCTAGGGATGGGTAAAAGATGGATGCAGATCGAGTGACGTGCTGCTAGCAGAGGTGGAAGAGCTGCCGTGGCCACCACAGCCACGACAACGACCATTGCATTAGCCACCACCGTTGTTGGCTGCAAGCGTGGCCAGGGGACCAACATAGCGCGCAGGAGGAGGCCTATGGCACACTGGCTCTAGATGCCTGGGCACAAGGCAAGCGAGCGTTGGTGTGGTGACCAAGGCAGAGGACGATGACGGCGGCCGAGCTTTGTTCTCGATCTCCACCAGCAAGTGAGTCCAAGCCTCCTCAAATGTCGGGAACGGACTATGCATCTTTAGAATGGACACCATGTGACGGAAATTTTCATTCAATCCGCGAAGAAGTGTGAGGACCATTTGTCGATCTCAAGAGGATCACCGAACTCAGCGAGGGAAGTGGCCATGGACTTGAGGCGACGGTTGTAGTCGGTGATGCTCATGGAGCCTTGGCAGAGATTGCAAAACTGTGTCTCGAGGAGGAGAACGCGAGATTCGCTATGGCCAAGAAACTCACCCTCAAGAAAATGCCAGGTGCCGCAAGTGGAGAGTTGGCGAAGCATCAGCGATTGCAGTAGATTGGTGGAGATGGTGCCATATATCCATATCAAGATGGTACAGTCCATCTACATCCACGCTGGACGCTCGAGGAAGGATTCGTCGGTGAGGACATGGCAAGTCAGGGCATATTTGTCGAGCACGACGAGGAAGAAGCCATGCCACTTGCTGTAATTGTTGGCAGATTACTCCAGCACGACAAGGATGAGAGCCTTGATGTTGAGGACGGCGGTGGCCTGCGCCCAGAGGGCCTCGTTGTCGGCCTCGTAGGCATCAAGAGCAGCTGTTCGCTGCTAGTCCTCCTTGGCACAATAGCGTTTGGCAGCCTCCTTGGTAGGGGCTTCCTCCGTGGCACGGCGGTCTTCGGTCTCCTAGGCAACCGCGATCATTTGGGCGCTTGCATCAACTAGCATTGGAGAAGGGAGGGGCAGCGCGGTGAAGCCGATGGCTACTGATGAACCTATGGTGGAGTCGACGAGTTTGGGTGGAGCGCACTGGTGAGGGGATCGACAGCTACGTTCGGTGATGAAGGCAATGACGGAAGCAGGCGATCGAATCGGCGGCAGTGGATGGCGTTGCGTCCGGCATCAGAGAGGGAATCACTGTCGATGGAGGAATCGGTGGCTACGTTCGGCGATGAAGGGATCAGCAGCTATGTTCGGCGATGGAGAGGCACCGGGTCGGTGGAGAAAACAAGCACCGAGAGAATCGGCAACTACGTTCAACAGTGGAGAGGGCTAATTCAGTGGAAAAACGAAGAGAGGGGTATTGCAAAAGTTGTAAATTGTAATGCTCTAATACCATAAAAGTGTGTAATTGATTGTTAAGGTTTAAGGTATATATAAGAGTCGGGACAGGATATGTGCCGGTCCACATGTATGGTTACACACACAATTATAGGCATATGAACAGATATAATGTCAAATATAGATCGCCAATATAGATATGGAATGTGATACAATTTTGAGCCGTCTTAGAAAAGTCTAGTAACTACTAATCAAAGTCTAGCAACTTAGTACTTTCTGAGACACATCTATATAAATGATATTCATATATGCTGATATTGAAATATGAGACATGGCTAAACTGTAACATCCATTTCGAGCCATTTTTATGTTTATTTAAAGAAACGTCTTTCGTGACTGTATATGAGAAAATAAATTTTCATTTTGTTCTACATTTTTATTATATCTTTGGGAATTTATTTTACTAAGTGGAGGCATGACTACATGTAAAAAACAGACTGAGTAAAAGATGTTATCTTATAACAAAATTCAGATTTCATTTTTTTTTCATCTATAGCATCCAAATCATTGCCCGTATGAGAAAGCATGAATACTTGGCCTTTTATCGTTGGCTTTGTTAGCCTTATCAACCACCAGTAAAAAACTTAATTTTCTAATCGTGGTCTATTTTTCACTATTAGTTTTTAAATCACTAATAACACATTGAATGGCTTATCAGCCCTAAAGATTAAAACCTCCAAGTTATAAATTATCATTATCATTGGTAGGTTTTCAAGTTATTAAATGATATATTTTTTTATAAAAGCTTTATATATAAATTTCTTACAATAGTTTTTTTGAAAATTTATTCATTTGTATCCTCGTGTATTATCAGAAAATCAGAGAATAAGTAATCAAACTGGGCCTAAAGATCACTGCGATATATGTGCCGCTATCGCGCATCGTTGACCATCATGCCGTGGTCTACCCACAAAAGAGGTGAAGAGAGGAGTTGGTGGGGCACAACTGCACAAGTACTAGAGCACAAGGAGAAGGAGATGGAGAGGGTGAGATTCAACCCGACAGTTTAATGAAGATTTTCATAAGCTCAACAAGAAATTCGAACAGGTGAAATGAGCCCGTTCGTTTAGGCAGATGAAATGAGCTGATTAGCCGCATATAAAATAGAGTGGGTTATTAAGATAAGTCTAATTAATTTCATAATATTTTACACGTGAAAATAAATTTATTTAATGTTTTAAAAAAACTTCTACATAACAAAGTTTTTTTTAAAAAATCATATATTTTAGCGGCCTGTGAAAAGCACTAGTGATAAATTAGTGAGCAGCTATGTCCACCTGATCCTGGTTCGGTCCGGTGCATCCCCCTTCTCTCTCCCTAGACCCCTCCTAGGTCTCTCGCCATCGATCTGTGAGCTCCCAGGATGAGAACGACCCGGCGACGCCGGCCGGCCGGCCCGGCCAACGTGGGTGACTACGACACCGTACGTATGGAACTGGACCACCACCACCACACCGGCGGGCCTCCGGCGAGCATGTAAGATCGATCGCTCGTTCCATCCATGGATAAATGGTCTCTTTCTTGGGGCGGCATATATGCAGCAGCACAGGAGGTCCAAGGCATGGCTACCCCTCAATAATGGCTTCTATCTTCTTCTTTCACGTGAATACGTCATCATACCCAGCTTCTTCTTTTTTGTGTTGTGCATGCGACGCGATGCGATGCGACCGATGAAATGAGCTCCTCCAAGTACGTACACGCGTCGTGGGGGCACATATGTTAGCATCGGTGTTATGAGAATAAAACATGGCCCGTACGTGTCGATCTGCTAGCTGCATGTATTGCGCGTCTCTTCTCTAGTCTAAGGTGGTCACTTGCATGTGTGCATTATGAGTGTGTGATCAAGCTGGTTTTTCCCTTCATTTTTTTTCCTTTTTGGCAATGGCACGTTGTCCCGATGTTTGTACAAAAGATATAAAGAGGTACGTGCACCCAGGAATAGAGTATGTGCGATTCTTGATTTATGACCTTCAAAGATTAGCTTTCATCACCACAGTTCAAAGTTGAGAACCGGTACAGATTACGTAGATGCACGTCACTACCTGTTGGAGATTAACACATATCAATCGCTAATGGTAGTTTAAGGCTTTGAGCTAAATCTCAAATGGTTATGTTAATTAGAGAACCATTGTTTTTTTAAAAAAAAATAAAGGCAAAAGCTTTGCCTCGTTTCATTGATATATAGAGAGGATAAAACACCAACCCAAGGAAAGGCAAAGACCAAAGTTATAAAACCATATATTGGAGATCAATTGATCTTAAACAGTTCTCGTGGAACCCTAGGTCATGTTTGGTTGCTTTCACGGTTGCACCTCCCTAGCTCGTATACATCTCATTTAGGCTAGGGGCTTTGCATGGCTAAAGGAGTGCAAGAGTGGTTATTTTGTTTGGTTGGATTAGTTGGACCATGATTTGTTTGCTGATTGTGATAGTGATTAGAATGATTGATTGTATTCTATATTGTGTATAGGTGTATATATAGGCATCAGGATAGTATGGAAGCCAGCCACATGGTTATAGTAGTTTCTACACAATTAGGAGAACCTACTATAATTATATCATGCTAACAGATTATGTGCCATATTTATTGGATGAAAGATATTTTGTTTGCTTGGTTGCATGAAAAATATGTCTTTATTACCTCTTTTGAAGTAAAATTAGGTTAAAATCCCTAATCATTAGTTGTCCAATATTCACATAAAAATCACTCAATCCCTAACTCCCATCCTTAATTCATCATCCCTTTTCTCGATCCTCAGTCACAACTGACACCAGGAGTAGCGCTAACTAGTGCCTTTGGGGTGCTTCACCCTAGCCCACCCTACTAGCAGCGGTGCTCTCGATGGCAAAGTGCCTACCAGCTTAGCCCCAATGGAGAATGGTGCTATGGCGTGTAGCACCCAGGTATGATAATAACTAGGGTGTTATAGCTGGAGGAGGTGCTTGTGATGTGAGGATGGATCTAAATAGAGAGAAGGCTAGAGCACCAAAGGATAGTCCCGCCACGTGGAAGAGGACCTCTCAAGTCTGTACATCAACGATAACGCAACCATAGCTAGAATGTCATTGTCGCCTTCCTTCATCACCTTGCACCAAGCTCCATTTTCATTTGGTGATGGGTGAGATCATTACACCCACGCCTACATCACTCTCTCACTTGCGAGGATGGAAGCTCAGAATTGGCATTTTCATCAATCCCTAAAAGATCAATCTTGCATAAGCTATCTTGATTCGGCTGGAGTTACAAGCAACCAAGCAGCCCAACAATATTTTTTATTTCTCATGCTGCCAACCAAATAGGTATGTTATAATAGTGATTGTCATGGATTGGCACCGTTCTATAGTAGTGATCCAAAATGTCTTACTAGATGCAAACTTAGCTAGTTAGGCTCCTTATGGTGGAACCTGTCTATCCAGATTTAAGTCCTAGACTTGATACAAACACTCGTATTTATGACTAATTATTATTTTAATAGTGACTTCATCAATTTTATGATATGCCGATAAGTTTTTGATGAAATCTTTACTATTATGTATGCCAAATTGAATTATGTATTCATTTTTAAAAAATTAGACAAATGGATAAAAGCCAAAAAAATCTTATATTATGAAACTTCAATACTAAAATTCAAATTCTTATACATTGAATATATAGCTGCAACCATGGTCTAGTTTTCATATGTGCTTATAGTGGTAGGGTATGTGTGTTTATAGTGGTGAATACGCATGCGTTATGAGCGCCTATGTTTGTACTATATTTCAAAAAAAAATCTTACCAAATGAATAAATAAAGCATTCATTCTAAAGAGAGCTTAGATATAAATAACTATGCAAACTTTTCATTTCTTGAAAGCATTAGTCCTCTTCACTTGAAAACCCTGGTCGGCCACCACTCCATCAGATATGAATAATGAAAGCATCTAAGCCCTATGTGATATGGTTTTAGAGATTAATAAAAATATAATCATCAGACTAATTATTTCTTCTAAGTGTGTAAAAGAAAAATGATTAGAGTTTCAGTGATCCAAATAGCCACATGAATTAGCTGATCCCTCAAAACATACTACTGTCATGAATCGGTTGCGGTATGAGTTCAAATCAAAATAAACTTCGGTATGTCAAGACGCATAGATAGGTGAATGCGATAGTTTTATGTTCTTTTGTTTCAAAAAAAAACTGTACTATAAAGAGGGGAATTGGTTTAGTAGCTTGATGTTGTAAGCGCTAGTGTTTAGGTGTAGTGCACACTAGGCCTTTAATCTCTTTAAAACAAGTGCTAAAGCCTATAAAAGTTTTGAGCAAAACCGGTGGTTCAAATCTCTTTGATTTGCTTTGAAACCTATGTGGATTGAACAGTTCCAGTGATGCTGAACAATCTGACCCTACATTGATTTGGCAAGCTACAATAGATAAACATGATGGTCCAAGATCAATGTTGAATAATCTAGCTTAATCTCGATCATGTGTTGATCAAACAATGATCTTGAGTAATCCGAACAATTCAGACGATGTCAGATTGTATGTCTAGTTCAAATGTTCAAAATAGCCATGTGTTGGTCGAACAAAGAATTTTAACTAACCAGACAATCCTAGCTCAATATCAGACATTTTGATCTCTCTGCAATCAATTTGAGTTAGATAATTTGAAGCAATGTCGGACAATTTAGCTCATGCTTTGTTCGGTGGTGATAAGACAATGTGTGATGGCTGTTTTGTTTGGCGTCAGTGCTGAACAATGTGCAACAAACAATTCGAAGTTGGTTGGATTGTCTAACTCTTTATGACCCAACGGGTATTCGGTTAGTGATCGTTATAAAGTTGTAAAGAGCCGGACAGTTCGATGCGGTGTTAGATTGACCAACCCTATACAGTTTTGCTAAACGGTTACAAACAACTAGTTGGCTCAGATGGGGTTATAAATACCCAAGCTCTTAGACTCTCTTGTGCCTTTTGTAACCCCTTCTAACTAGTGCAATCTGTACAAGAGCCCATTTGTACTTAAATTCCTTCATATTTTGTCAAGCTTATTGCTTGTTCTCGAGTCTCTATTAGCCAAGTGTGCATCCACAAAGAGTCCTGTGCTTAGAGGTTTAAGTGAGGAGCTTCTATTGTTACTATTGGCATCTCAGTGTTGCTAGACAGCTTTGGAGGTGTTTTGATGATCTCTCAAAAGTTTGTTAGAAACCCGAAGGTGTTTATGAAAGGTTTGAGATTCATCTTCTGTGTAAAAAAATCACCATTATAAGAACGTCTTTGAACTTTGTGACTAAAGTAAGAAGCACTTGTGTAGAGTGCTTCAATGAGGATTAATAAAAATTGCCGATCATTGATGTCTCAGAAAAAACTCAACCACATTTTTACTCTTGCTTTACTTTCCTTGTAATTTTTTTCTCTTTTTGCTCTTTTGTTTTAGAAGAAATAATAGAATTGTTAGGAAAAACTTAGACTCACACACAACCTAGACATCTAGGATAGTTTGAGTTCTTAAATTATATTATTTCACTGTGTTTACTTAGGATTACTATTCTCTCTAGGACATATTTATATATATATATGTATATATATATAAAGATTCAACAGAAATATGTAGCTCAATCAAATGGCAAAACAACAGCTGTTCGCCTAGGTCACTTTCACGCTGCTATTAGCCCTTTACTCCTTTTCTCTCCCTCTCAAAGCCAACGTGAACCCACCAGCCGCATTACCCTCTCCATCCACTTAATTAGCACAGAAAAGGCCTGCCAGCCTCCTCGACCCCACCTCCCATGCCACACCTTCCCTCCTCTCAAACGTTATACACCCACTCCCTCCCGTTCTCAAATTCTTAGACGTTTTAATTTGGACATGATCTTACACACCTACCAAGTAGTGGTTTATAAGGTGTCTATTCCCTGTTTTGTATATATTAAATATGGTCACATGCTAATGGTGATCAATAATTTGACGTTACCCTGTGGTTTTAGCCATCATTGGATTTTGCACGTGCCGAGTATGAATTCTATAGTCACTCTTTTTCCTTTTTTTTTAATGTGCGGTGCGCTCGGTTTTAATGGGATGCATGCATACATGCATGCAGGGACAAATAAGTCCAAGATTACCAGGCTGAGTCCAAAATGCCAACAATTAGCATTCTCTAGTTTCAAACGTAAAACACAAGAAATTTGGAACCAGAGAGAGTACCTTGTATCTAATAGCAGCTGCAGAGCTGCTACTGTATCCGCCGCCACCCTCTAAGGATACTTTGTCTTCCGTTCCCACATTCCTCCACTCGACGAGAACACACATTGATGTCTGATCGCCTTATCACTGCTTACCAAATTCTTATCAATTTAAGATAATGGAGCCTCTATTTTCTTCTCCTCCAAACACCACACTAATTCCTAATTCAGCGTTGCCTCCATCATCAGGCCATTACTGGAAATTATGGCACGAGTGAAGACGTTAACTACATGTTTAGTAAATTCAGGTACTACGTGACTGAAATATATAGCAAATATGTAATCGGAATGTATTCAATCATTGCTAGTGCCAGTGAAATGACACGTACCATGCAGCAACAGTTGATGTGATGGAAAGATCGAGTGCCATGGCAGCAAAGGAATCGATTCTGATTCTCCAATCTCCCTCCACTGCCATCCTCCAGTCTTCTCCCTTAGCGTAGACTAAACAATTCTTTTCCTGATTCTTTTCCTTTGTTGCCTAATGGTAATCATTTTCGTCGTAAACTAAACATTCCAAGTAGTATAGGAGTATCCAAAGTTCTAAGAACTTGATAAAATCTTACTCTTATCCTAAATGTCAAATTTGCCAATGCGGGTTATATGTAATTTTACATAGCCTCAGAAGCCACATCTCAATTCATAATTTCCAGTTAAATTTATGGTACTTAAATTATGTTTTACATGTATACAAATTGTTAAATTAGTATTTTTAAGAATTTTAAAAAGTGTTTATATAATCACTGAGTTTCAATAAAACCATAGCAAGAAATGTCAGCAGGACATCTTTGCACACTCAATAATACTAGGAGTCTAAAATTAAAAAAACATCTTATGCCAATTTATTAAAAAACAAACATATGTCAATTTATTAATAAACTAGTAAAAAAAACCAGCCGAGTCTTATATATCGAGTCAAATGCTCTCTCTTCCCTACCACTTTCTTTCTCTCTCGCTCCTTTCTCTTTCTCTTTGCCTTCCTTACTGTTCTCTCTCCCACCTTCTCCTTCCTCCCCCATCACCTTCCTACTGGTTACTGCCACTTTTCAACGGTGTGGTGTAGTGCCAAATCAGCGGTCACCAAGCTTGGGATTGCTAAATTTGGCCCCATGAAAGGTCCTAAATGGCTAGAGGGGGTGAATAGTCTAGTGAAAATTCTTAAAAAAGACTAGAGCAACTTGTTAGACAATAATGGCGAAAAAGCAATTTGCTCTAGCTTTACTTTCACCACTAGCAAGCCACCTACACAAGGCTAGTCACTATGATCTCTATATCAATATCACACAATCAATTAAGCTATGTTGCAACTACACTAACTAGCTACACAAGATAATAAGCAACCAAGCTCTACATAATTAAATTAGGAATTGAAATACAAGTGATAGAGCGATATACCGAACCGGGAAAGTGTCAATATGGAACTCCAATGAGACAATGTGACACAGGATTTATCCCTGTGGTTCGGTTGCTTGCCGACAACCTACTCCACGTTGCGGCGATACACTCACTTGGTGGTTCACACACTAATAGGCATCACATGCCTAGCCCTACACAAGGGCGCCATAAGAACCAAGCACAAGAAAGGATCCACAAGCCACTTGCAATCCACTAGAGTTACCTTTTGTGATCTCCCACAGGGAATAGGCATAAGAACCCCTCACAAGCACCTTGATTGGGGGCAGGCACAATCACCAAATCCCCTCACCAATCAATAAATCACCAACCGTCTAGATGACGATAATCATCAAGAGTAACAAGAAATCCACAACTACAATCACCACCTAGTGCCACAAATATGATCTCAAATGCTCACTACTGTTTCCTCAACCTCTCATGAATAAGCACTAAACTTGGAGAGGGAGAGGAGAGGGAGGAGATGCTCTTGAAGCTCTCAAGATCAACACTTAGTGCTTTCGATCTCTCACTTAGGGTTAGCACAAATCTTTTGAGAGAGGGAGAGAGCTAAGAGAGGAGCTTGTTCTTCTCTTTTTGGTTCTTGCGAGAATGAGCAAAGGGGAGAAGAGTCTCAAGGGAGAGAAGAGAGGAGGCAGGCAAAAAAACACTACCCAGTGCACAGCTACCCAGGTGCAATCCACACTACTTCCCAACAGCTACAGAAGATAATGGTGGAGTAGGCCTCCCCAGCGTCCAAACAAAAACAGCAACCACTCTGCTAGCCGCCAAATCTCGCAGCCGGGAAGAGGCGGTGGCTTGGTCACGCGAATGCCTAGAAGGTCTGCTTAGATTTAGTGCAGGTCCTTAAACTCCGAGGTGTCGAGGACGTGCCAGTCAATTTAACCCTATAATTGACAAGGAGAAAAGATGAGGCCAGCGAGCCAATCGGCCAATAGGCCTATCCGGCTTTCCCTATCGACCGGGTGCTGAATAGAGAAAGCAGTGCTCAGGCATCGGCTAAAAAGCCGATGGAGGCGTGAGAGAGAAACGCGTGTAGCATACTAGAAGACTCATCGGCCAAAGAGGCGATGATGCTGCTAAGCATTCGATGCGCGAAGCGAGAGCCGATCCCCTGCGAGGCCACGTGGGCTAGCGACCGTGTTGACGGCGCCGTTAGGACCAGCCTCGATAGATCGGACCGAACTGAGACAATATGAGGCCGGGGACTAACGACATAGAGACGACGGAGACTTGGACCAAACGTGACGACGAAAGGGAAAAGAGGAAATGCCATCGGCCACCTAACGACCGAAAGTCCTACGTAACCTACACCCGACCTTAAAATGCCTAAGAACCGATACGCTGGGCGGGGTGCCGGGAACATGGATAACTCATCGGCTAACACTCCGATGAAAGGCCGTATAGAGTCCTATAGGCCTAAAGCTCAATCTACAATCGGCAGCCTCGTAGGTCAAATCTAACCGATTCAGCATGAGACCAACGATGGCGAAGAGAGCTTGATAAGCCGATAGATCTTGCACGGATTTGATGCGATACATCTGATTGGCCTAAGAGGTCAAACCTAAACGATATAGCCATAGATAGAGCAAGATATATTAGGATGGTAGCGGGACTTACCCCTTTGCCGAAGATCGAAGTTAACCGATGCAGTCTCGCGTCGAGAGCCAGAACCCGCCGGTAAAAGCCTAGATGAACTAGGGTGGCGATACGCCGAAGTAGTATTCAATAGATCTGTTGATTTTTATTGATTTCTAGGGAATCTATATTTATACCCTGGGTTTACAGAGTCCGACGTGTTTACAACAACCATCGGACGTTATCTCTTAACAAAGATAACAGAAAATATCTCTAAAGCAGTTAGCTAAACTAACTAAACCTTCCTTATGATTTACCTAAATATAATACCCTGCCATAAATTTCACGGCTCCTCCACAAACTCGGTCTTATTTGGATAATCTTCTAGTCTTAGACCGAATCTCTCCTTGTTCTACTCAATCGGCTTCCTCCCTGTAGTGATCGAACTTCCCTTCACTTAAGCCGATCATTTTCTAACATTTCCTTGAGCTTTAATAAGTCTTGGCATTAACACTCCTATTTGGACCCGACTCCATCTGGATAGTTTCCTGTCCTCAAACAAAACGGTCCAATCTTCCACCAGTTTGATCGGCTTATTTACAGTATCAATTGGCTTTATCTCATGAGCCGATCAGTATTTTCATCAGCCAATCTTGTTTACAGGCTGAATCAAATTACGGCGTTAACACACTCTCTCTCTCTTATTGCGCGGGCCCCTATCAAGGAGACAACAGCAGCAAGCAATGGTAGAAATGACGTGGGGCAGTAGCACCTCCGCGCCCTAGACATGAGCACCCAAAACCCTCCTACATGCTACTCTAGTCTGCCCTCTGGGACAACGTGGCTGACATGGGCCAACCAAAAGTTGACAGCGCCTCCCTATGGTCCACACATGCATTTATGCAGCCATGGCCCCATACTAGCTCTCCCATTCTTCACACGATAAAAGGGAAAAACAAATACTCTCCGAGGAGCAGCAAGCACGTAGAGTGGTCTCCATACTCAACTTTTCTTCTCTCTGGGGTCAAGAAAGTAGCTGTTGCATGCCTCTTCATCTGTGCTGGCTCCATGGGCATAGACAAACGCCGCCCAGGCTTCCATTTTGCGTATGCGCGGCTCCACCAGACGAGCGCGCCTTCGCGCTCCCTGACTCCTCCTGCGCCACAGCGGCCCTGCGCATTGCAGTGGCCCCCGAGCCTAGCTGAAATGCTGGTTCAGTACCAAAGAAATGCCGACCGGACCTTCTCTATCTTAACAGCTCAAAACTCTACCAAATTAAATCCTTTCAACGTGCTAACTTTCTCAAGAAGTACCAAACAATTTTAGCACAAAAGTTAGCATTTTCACAAAGAATTTTTTTAGGGTTTTCTCATGTATCTTTACCACGTCACTAACATAATTGACTCACACTTAGTGGCACTAGTTAACCATTGCAATTAAATATTTCCCTATGATTATTTATCCTAAAAAATGGCTCCTATAGTTTATACCTTTGCCTTGAGCCCATTTTTATTTTTCTCTTTCTTCTTTTCCAAGTGGAGCACTTGATCATCATGTGTTGGTTACTTCCTTCACCATAAGTGTCATCTATGCTCCATACTTGGTATGTACCAACCTATCTCATATATCACTTAGAGCCAAAGGTTAGTGCAATAGGTTTCATCAATTATCCAAAACCAAACTAAGGCTTTCACCCCACACCACCTTCTCCAGCACACGATGGTAACAACACGTGTGAGATAGGGGTCGAAGAACCCTTTCTTCCAAGTAATACGCATGTTCCTCTCCCTCTCCCCTCTCAGAGGCCCCTGGATCTTATAGAAAGAGTGAAAGGAAGGCTGTCGGATCCTCCTTCTGCTCCTGGCATCGGCCTGTGGTGGTGTTGCTTGTGGAAGAGTTGTGGTGTCCAACAGCAGCCACCTGGTGGAGCGGCTACTGCATGAAGAATGAGTTCATGACAATGACCTTGAGGACGACCCATAGGTAGCAGTGGCCTTCCTCTCTTCCCTGTGGCTAGGCAATCAGATTCGACCGCCTAGAGGTCAAGAGTCACCAGATCTAGCCATCCTAGTCATCAACGACGGCACTAGTAGCTCCGCTGGGACGGGTGGCAGTGAGTCCCCTTCCTATTGTTCTTAATTTTGTTATGAGATTGAAGTGGTTGATCTTATGTATTATGTAGTTGATTTGTGATGTCAGGAATAATTGAATATTCTTGATCTATAATGTGAATGAGGATTAGAGGCCACTAGAAGCATCTTCGATGAGCCAATGCTTCAAGCCAACATCTCTTTTTTTTGATTTGTGCGAAGCACATGGTTCAGTGCTGCCTAACAGGTGCTGGTTTCAAATCCAGCATTTATGATGGATTTGGAACCATCACCTATTAGGGTTTTTAGAAGTGAATAGTGATAACCTGTTCTTTTTGAAGGATTTTTTTTAGAAAAAGTGTAGGATTCAAATTCCTATAAAATTTACATCATTCACTAATTTGAAATGGAGGATTGGGGTATTAGGAAAAGTGAATGAAAATTTTCTTTGCCATAGATTTTATAGGAAAAGAATAGGAAATTGAACAACCAATAGAACCTCCTTTTTCCTTTTCCTATCCTACGTTATGGAGAAGCCTTAATGGCTCTTCTACAAAGACTTAGGAATGATAAATGTAATGACTTTGGAATGATAATACAGTAACATGGAAAAAATATCTAGTTTGGATAGAAATACATGTGCAAAACAAAAGTTTAATTTGCAAAATGTTATAAAAATATAGAAATAATTGTTTGATAGATCGTAGAAAAACCAGAAAATTGTCAAGAGACATAGACAAGCCAGCTCTCGAAAATAGTATGTAATGGTCACTAGTGTACATGCATCTTTACAGAAGCATTTCTCTATTTCTAAAGTTAATATTAGAAATATGTGATAGCTTGAGGTGGGGCCAGTACTAATCGTCACATTAATTTGTGATATTTGTAGACAGTGTGTTTTTAATCCTACAAAAGTACCCACCTTGACCCGCCCCTATTGTGAATAGAAATTTAAAAGAAAATAACTAATTCTTATAAAAGTCTTGTAAAATTCATAGCCAGATAAAATGACATAAATACCTCTTATTAAATGATGGGTGAATGGGAGTGAGAGAATATGTGAGGATAAGATACAGAGAAATTTAAATGAAAGGTGATCGATGGAATACCATCTTATTGATATGTCAAAATTCTAAAAGTTGCATTTTATGTAAAAGAATTTTTATATAGAATTTTCTTATATTATTTTTCTAAAACAATTTTCAACTTTGTAGTTGTACTCAAATAACCATCACAAGATCAGATAATACAGAAAATTTAAAAATCTTATGAGAAAAGAACACCTTAATTGTATTGGTCCATGATAGACCAATTTCCCGTTAGAACATGCCTCCGTTATAAAAGCTTAGTACTCGATTAGATATATCATATTAATACGAATATAGGGGAGAGAGTACATTAATTATTTCTATGATTTAAAATTTATACCATAATATAAATATTTCTAAGCAATTAATTTCAATGCACGAAAATTCATACATTTTAGTCTATCAGGTGTTTAGAAGAAAAAATTAAGTAATTAAAAATTTAAAATTTGACCACTCTAGTGATTTCGATGCACAGAAATCCATACAACCTGAAATGAAACGAAGAGAGTATATAAGTATATTGTCAATGTCTGGTATACCATATGTCGGTTCAGATTTGTGCTAAGCCTAGATAGCTTACAATCAAATTATTCATTAGATTATTACTATAAATTATCTACTTAATTATAGAGATAAATTAGATAATTTAAGAAATAAACTGCAAATTATTCTAGGTAATGCAGTAGAGATTTTTTTTAAGAAAGTGTATTTTTATAGGCATAGAGTAAATAATCTGATTAAGTGGCTAGAAAGAATAAGTAGCATTGCTTTGAACAACACAAAGAGCAGCGCGAGCCAGCATACAACCACAACCAGTAACATAACCAGAAAAAAATATTGGTTGTGCCCATACAAATATTAGGAGCAAATTAAGCTAAAAAAATCTTTGTGCACATAAATACAAATAAGATTTAAATTCGATCATCTCAATTTGATCTAAGTCTAACAATTAAAAAAATCCGTCTTCAATCTTAGAACTCCAATTAATTTCAATTTGGAATTAATATATAGTCTAAACGATTGATACCGAAACTTTTGGGCTCCAGCACTACATGGGCGCCCCTGACTACAATTAAACAACTTATACTTCCCCGCGCTAATTTGATATATAGTTGTATGGGTTAAACAGGTTAACAGCACAAAACAGTATTACACATTAAGGGTTTTGATTTAATATTCACTACCAAAGAAATGTTCTTTAGTAGTGACCAAAACTATATAATGATCATATACGATTTTTAGTACCGGTTAGTTAGACCAGCTAATACTAAATATCAAGTATCGATTTGTATTACCTAGTGTTATCAAACACATTAACACATACTAAAGACATCAACCGGTATTCAGTATTATTGTGTAGTTATAGTATCGGTTGATATTTTTAATAGTTACTAAAAATTCTTAAGAGGAGAAAGTAAAAGTGAGTTTATTGATAGCGTGAATTATTTTCTTAGGATGGTCGATGCCCACAAGATTAAGGATTTCATATGTAGTCCATCTAAAATCTGTAAGAACCAGAAGGTTTTCATCCTCAAAGTTTTTAAAATTAATTATCTTAGTTTTCTTTTTTTCTTAAATTTATTTACTCTACAATTTTTCTAGTTTTTTAAATTATTTTTTACACTTTTCATGTTTTTTACATTTTGTATCATATTTTAACTGCTTAAAAATCTTTTATATAAAGATGTTTTAGTCGAGTAGAAAACCTCTTTAGTAACCGTTATTCTTAACAATCGGTGCTAAAGAATATATCTTTAGTTATGGTTGTTAATACCAATCCGGACTAAAAATATTTTAGGCAAGTGAAAAAACTCTATAGTACTATTTATTCTATACAATCGGTACAAAAGAGGTGATGGTATATATATACCATTCCGTCGTCTTCTCCAATATAAGTCCTTAAATTGTGTTTTTATTGTCTTTTCACATTGCCATTCTCCACGTTGACGCCATCTGCATCGAGGCTGCTGTATGCCCGCCTTCCTACTAACGATGGCACCCTCCACGCCGCACGCTCGCCTTCCAACCAATGCTACCGTCCTTCATGCCACCGTCGTCCCGATCTCTACCATTGACGTCACCGTACAACTGCCCACCAACGACGTCGCCACAAATGCCTTCATCATCCCTAAAGCAAGAATCTCTTTCGAGGGATTACATAATGGCTATTTAAAAATAATTCATTGTATTTATTATGGACGAGATCGTTAATTATATATATATGTGTATATAATATATATATATATACGTATATATAAAGCAACACATCAATAAAGAAAACAACAAATAAGTACTATATAAAAATAAAAAAAAATACTATTTAGTAACACTGATCGGTAATAAAGAGATTTTTTTTAGCTATCAATTGAACTAGACTAAAAATACACAATTTTAGCCGTAGATTATATGTACCGATTGCGGATTGTGAACCAGTACTAACGACTATTTCTCTAGTAGTGATTAGTGGTTTTCACTCCTGTTAGAGATAAAATTTCTGCTGTAAATCCAAATAGGTCGGTTTAAGGCACTTTGGCGCAAGAAGTTAAAAGAGGAATTGTACTCTTTCCAGGAAGTAAATGTGGTTTGAGTGCGGGTCCACCAACTGGCTAATAAGGTGGTACAAAGTTTAGCGTAGGTTAGCTACATAGATCATACTTCCCGTACATTATTTTTTTACCCCTCTTTCATTGAGTAGACTTGTTGGATGGTAAAAGGTCTATTTTTTAAGACAAAAGCTAGCTAATAGAGTAAAAGACTCCCCTTAGGTCTCTTACCTATTCATAACCAATATAAAACAATTTAACAAACATTATGTTGCCTCAGCCATTTACCGCTCGTGACAGTTCCTTGAGAATACGAGCCCACGAGCCCACAGACACGCATGTCTTTACACTCTGTTATCCATCAAAGCAAACATGTTAAATTAGTCGGGTTCTAATACTAATTATAATATTGTAAAAGGTAATTTTCATTTTAAAAGTTATCTAATGAGATGAGAAGCTCCCAAACTTATCTTTATCTTTCACAACTAATATGAGACTATTTAATAAGAGTATGATGTTTGAGCACAAATTAGTATATTTTTCTAAAAAAAAGAATAAGTGACATCCACATCATCAAAATATGCAAGATAACGCTGGCGTGAGAACCACATCAATGAAATAAATATAAAATATGGCATATGGTGCTAGTTGTCCAGTTATGAATAGGAAATTTTTTTTAAATATAGATAAAAAATTGGATACGGGGAAAAGTTTAAGAGATAAAAATTGGCCTTTACCCACAACATATATTTAAAAATAAATTGTGCATATAACATGTAGTTGATACTTTTTTAAAATATTGGAGAAATTTTATGAAAGCACGAGTTGTACTGCATCTTCAACCTCTGCACCATGTACATGCGGCCAAAATTTACTGAAACGTAATTAAAAAAAAGGAGTAGGTGACAAGACAGTCCTTGTCCCCCACTGAAAATAAAGCATAATTAAGAAAAAATAGGGGACGGGATAAACACACGTCTCATTCAGAAAATAAACTATTCACTCAGAGGAGTAAAGCCTATGCCTGTTCGCCACCCAAATCAGGTAAAGAGTTCCCTGGGTACAAACTTCAACTAATTGATTCAATTGATAATGTTCTGCTAGATCGTGTAATAATGCACAATTATCCACATGTACACAGCCAATTGATAAACATGAAAGAAATCTGTAATGATTAGAATTTTTTTCAAACACAAAACCATTTTAGCATCATTTTAAACTAGATAAGTAGATTTCTTGTCTATATATGCCGTCTAGCCAAGAACTAAACATGTGCTATATGCTTAATGGGGAGGAAGGTATATCACGAGATGGATAGATCTCCATAGGAGCCTGGCTGTATCACACTCAAAAAGTGCTTGAATGTCTTCGCGGAATCACAGAAGACAGATTGTTTTATTTCCTCCCGCTTACCCTTTGCTGTTAGAGCCGCACTGCATAGGATATTTACATACGAGGGACTCATTGGAACTTAGGATTCAGAAAATACAGATACAGTAATATGAAAAACGTAAAAATAGAATGTCATGCTTATTAAATTCTATAAGAATTGAAAAGATAAAAAAGTTTTAAAGACACACAGAAGAAACACATGAATTTACAATCATAGAACGAACAGAACATGAGTTAAGATATTATACTTATTTTTCTCCAAAATCTGTGTGTAGGATTATAATCTATTAGAATTTAAAAGAAAGGGACATGATTAAAAAAGGTTTTCATAGGAAATTTTTTATAGGATTAAAATCCCTGTCTTACTATGTTTTTCCTATAAATAGAAGTGGACGAATATTTTGACTTTTAAGGGGATTTTGATTTTGGATGATTGAATATGCACCTGACCATGAAGCATGGAAAAGTACATAGACTTCACCGAAAAATTCCCAGATTCGAGGTTCGAGATAAAAATCCCTCTGATCAGTTAGTTGGACATTGATTAATTAAAATACCAGATTGTTCCATAAGTCAGGCTCTCTCTCAAACTATGGCTCTTCGGACTTAAATGTTTACAGGAGTCGTCCTTATAATCTTTGCTGACGTACATTCCTTTTATTCTTGAAATGCAAATAGATAATGGTATTGAAATTTTAAAGGTAGCCCGTCTATTCATATATCCTCCCAAAATCTTACATGTGTATCTAGAAGCGCACCTTTATTTTCAAAAATCAGACCAAAAGTGTGAGAAACTCCAGGTTGAGGACTGGAGATTGAGGTTTTGTTTGAGATAAGTATTTGCCTCAAAAATATTTATTTTTAACAAATCCTGCCAGGTCCCATCCTCATTTAGTAATTTGTAGAGCCATTTACTCAATAGGCTTATTTTTTTTCTAGACCCTCTGGTTTAATTATCTATTTAGGTTGGCTATGCACTTGCCAATATAATGGGTATCTATAAACTTCTAGCATTTTCTTAAGTACTTACCTAGCTTAGACACCTCAGAACAAAACACTATGCCAGGACAGTTAGAGCTTAGAGACTCCACTCTAATAAGTTTAGCTCTCATCGTAGCTAAATGGTCAGTGATGACTCTATATAGCTATAATGGGTGAAGGACTGCCAGAGATAATTATACATATTATGGGTCATAAGAAAAATTCGTCACAAATAAGATATGCTTAGCTTTAGTATCACATAACCACCCGTAACAAGTGAGTCACCCCGAACAGGTCAAAGTAAAAACCTATCAAAGATAACTAGGTCATATTTAATAGGTATATTATGACCCGTCAGAGACGATCAATTTTTAATGAGTGTTTTATATAACCCGTTAATGGTAGCGATCACATGTGACGATTTTATCTTAAAACTCAACAGTGGTGTGGATATTCTAAAAAATTAATTTGTTTATTGGCTAGACTCAGGATTTTCTAGCCTTGTCCTCTTAAAAACATATCCTAGACCCACACCCCTATTTCTCCTAACTATATTCACACATCCAATTCATATCCATAATTTATATATCTAATTCACACCCACAATTACATATGTATCAATAAACATACATTACTCATATTTATTTAAAAGCATGTACATATACATATATTTATCAAGTCTTTTGATACTTGGAGCCACAAACATACCAAAAATTATATACTTGTTGCCTATACATGTCCACGTGAAGGATAGAAATAAACAATCTATCATTTTATTAAATTGGGAAGAAAAATCGAATATTACATTATACATTCATACAGGGGTAACTGTACAACATTATTTTAAGTAGCATAAATACACCTATTCCATAATACATATATAAAAATAGACATAATTAATAATTTGTAACACAAAATCCAATATTAATTTTATGTTATAACTCTCAATAGACGCATTCTCAAATTCTATTTGGGACGGAATATTTCTTTTAGGCTAATAATTTTTTGGAGGATGAAGCCAGCGATCTAACTAGAAGTTGGTGTATTCTTTGTAGAATAAGATGTAGCCATTTAAACAAACGTGAATTTTTCTAACTCCCAATCTCAATGGACATAGCACTTACTTTGCTTCATAAGTCGTATTCGGTATTTTGTTCTCCTCGAACAACAAGTCATTTTAAAAATTAAGCAGATTCATAAAACTTTTGTTTGACTAACCGTTACTTGTCTTAAGTTTCATTAGGTCAAGGACAACAGATAACTTCATATGGTTTTGCTTGCATCTAGGATATATAGGTGTCTCGGATTTGTTCACCAAAATAGAGAACTTCTCATAATCTCTCTCGTTTGTAGGATGACTTCTCTACATCGCAAAACATCTAAAAAACAAGCTTAATATCAATGATATCACCTCCCAACGGAGAAGGTACATACATACCATCTCTATCTTCTTGTACCTCGTTATACCTATCATCCACTTAATCAAGTGGAATATTTAATGAATTTTGCTCATCTTGTTTACTCCAGTAACTGTAGTTCTTCATAAAATACATCCGTATCAGATGAGACTATAACTACACTATATCTACAAACATTTTTTTTATTTTTACAGTCTACGTATGGACAAGCTAGATATCAATTGCTCCTACTTCTTTTATTATTCTCGGTAGCATTTAAGAATTTAACAATTCCGTTTCTATACTATTAGCTTAGATGGTTTGGGTTGTATATCTAATTACAGTCCACCTGGAGTAATAGAAAAACATGTGATAAAATTAGCTACATTAAAACAAATTATAAATATCATAACAAATTTTATTTTATTTTTTATCCTTAGCCAAATTTAGGACAAAGGTTTGCCCCCTATGCCCTCTTACCCAAAATGTTTATAGTGTATAGAGTGGGATGCCAATGCAATGTATAAGTGGATGTATATATAAAAGGCACTATACCCCTGTCGGTTAGCAGTAACATACCCATTAGAGGTGTATCATGTCACCTCTAACAAGCTGTGAAGGCATCCACATATCAAAGGTGCTTAGTTATCTCAGACGAGTGTTGTTCTAAACCGGTCACAAGTGCAGAACCTTACGTATGACGAGTCTTTAATGTTAATCGTCATAGGTGAATGATTACCTGTGACGAACCATCCTATGCACCTATGAGTGGTAACATATGCTTATCTTTATTGGGCATGAAGGACGATCCATTATAAGTAATGCTTTATTTGTGATGGATCAAGCTGCACAGGCTCATCTAGAATTGAGTCTTTGTATAGCTTGCTAGAAGTTATACTATTTGTAACGAAGCACCAAGGCTATTCCAGATAAGAGAATCTATGATAGTGAAAACATATCATTAAGCATTGAATTTCTCGGGACAAGCCAACCCTTAGACACATGTTTTACTTTTCAATAAGCCGAGTTTTATCTTAGATGTATCCTCTACTTCTTTCCATTCCAGTCACTAAGGAGATAACGATAATGAATTGGGATTTCCAAATATGTAAAAGGAATCATTCCAATTCACATCCAGACAACTGTTGGTCGGTGATTCTTTGAACCGAAAAATCATACAAACACATCGATGGCCAGGGTAGGGACACAATAACGTGGTAGCAAGTGGTCCTATTTGTCTGAAATCCACGGTAGCACGCACGAACTGCACGCCCGGCGAAGACGACGAGCGACGGGTCCCCGGGCGGCCGACCGGCAGCTGAAAAGAAAAGCTAAACAAAGAGCGGGAAAACATTAAAAAAGTGAGCCCACATTTTTTATCATTTTCGAAATTATTGTACCTTATATACTTCCTGTCTCCTACTCTCCTCTCCCCTCTTCTCCTTGCCAACCACATCACATCTCAACTCTCTCCCTCTACACACATCTCCATGTAGCCGGCCGGTCATCTCTCTCTCGGTGATTCTTGGAGCTCATCCATCCATGGCATCCTCCTTCTCCATCCGGTACGTAGCTGTGTGCTAGTCTGATGCTTGGTTTTCTTGTTGTTTTGTTTGTTTCCGTTTCTTGATGCGGTTCTTGGTTGGTGTGGTCGACTGTCACGAGAAGCGAGTACGCGGCGACCATGAGGGGCACGGCGGCGTCCCCGCACCCGCTCCTCAGCGCCGGCGACTTCCTGCCGATGCCGGCGCGGAAGTTCAGCTGGTGGGTCGACGAACTACACGCCGCGGTGAGGGGTAAGCCGGCGGCAGCAAGGAAGAAGCGGCCCGTCTCCAACCTCTTCGCCGCCGCCGGCGACGACGTTCAAACCGATGAACCGCCGGCCGCCATGGAACACTGGTGGAAGAAGCCGAGGCCCGAAGAAGACGAAGACGATGACGATGGTGTTCGGAAGATCGAGAAGCGGATCTTGTTCAGCTCCTCTACCCCAAATGCTCCAAAGGTATTTGTTTGGTCCGTGACGTCATCATTCTGTAGCTTTGCCTTACTTTATGAAGCAGTGCATTTAAAGCTCCTAGACTTTCTTTTCATGGAAATTTCATTTCTGATCCTAGAAGATCTCTAGATTAGCTTTCTTCTCTTGTATAGATTCCTAAGCAAGAGAAAGTTAATTAGCTAGGTTTGGATTAGTGATGCGTGTGAAGTTAGTAGTGAAAACTAGTGATTGATTGCTGCTGTTTTCGTGTTTGGGTTACACACATTCAGAATTTCAGGTGGGCTGGGCTGGGTGCAGTCTGTTCCACACACACACTAACTAGGTAGCCTAGTTCTATTAGTTGGCTGCAAACTTGTGCAATCTGATGCTAATGGTTGGATATTAATTGTTTATACATCTGTAGGTATAGACATGCATGACTTTTGTCTATAATCTTACCTTAGAGAGGGCGTTATATTTCATGTAACACGTACTACCAATTAACTTACTGCTAAGTACGCACCGGTACGGTCTATGAAGTGAAATGCATGAGCTGAGCTAAGTTCTTGGATCGATAGGAGTATCTAATTTGAAACTTGAGATGTTTAATTGCTGTCATTATTATTTCATGCTTAATACAGCACTACTGTATATTTAGTTTGCAGGATTGTTGGATAGTACTCGAATTAATTACTCCAGTTCACAGTAGTGCAGAGTAGTACTAGTAGAAATAGTAGATCGATCGGTGGAGAGAGTACTCGAATTAAGTTCACGGCACGGCAGACTCGTACTAACGCGGCACACTGGCTGCCTATACTGATCGATGGATATGACAGATAGCAGTATTGGTACTCCTACATTACAAGTAGCAATCGTAGTCATTGGTGCAAGTGTGCATGCGTACCTTCGCTGTGAAGCATTTGGAAGAAGCGTTACAAACTTGCTCTCTCTGGTTCCAAAACAAATTTTTTTTAGAGTTTTAAACTCTAAAATAAATTGATTTTATATTCTTATCTATCTTCTGCCCATAAATGAAAAGCTTTTATCTCTTCTATACTTTTACCTGCCGACCCATTCATACTGTTTTTTATTAAAGAGAAATAATTTAGTCTTTTACCTTCGCTAATAACTTTTTGTTTGATTTTTTTTACAAAAAATGAGGAAGTAGCATTGTTTTATTTTTTTAAAATTTTTTTAGAGGGAGTGACCCTTGCTTATTGAGCCTTTGCTAGCCTGCTAGTATCATTTCCATAGCTATTTTCGCCTTGCTTTTATATAGAGAGAAAGGTATACAAAATATAGATCAAGTTGAGTTTTTTTGTGTTCTGGTTTATAAGACAAGACACGCGACCAGAGTAACGAAAATATGCGCATTGGAAACTATGTCAGTGTAATAAACGTTGAGTAAAAACAAAATGGAGGTGATATGTGGACTCTATGCATTACTTTCAAGTTGATTAGCTTAAATGAGAAATCTCTTGCGGTTGTTTTCTATTGAAAGTGATTCTAGAGGAAAGTGAGTTGGGGTACATCTGTACATGATATATGCAAAACTCCGGTAAGACAATTCGAATAAGTGGGTTGGTGTGTCGATCAACTAGTCCTTCCGTGCAGAGTCAACCTTTATGATTTTTTTAGCACTAATATGCATGCATAAGTACTTGAATTTATCACATGAGGATGAATAATATAATAAGCGATAAAGGGTATCTCCGTGTCATTATTTGTTCAACAATTATTTTTGAACGTATAACTAGAAAGCGTTGGTGGTTAGTGGTGTGTATTAGACTGTGCCAATTTCACTATGGCAAAAAATGGCCTTCGGAATCGGCTCATTGTTTCCATTTTTTTTAATCACAAATCGGTAAGTCTCGAACCTGGCCTCTCTCTTGCCGCTCTCTTATTCTCACCCACCTTCAATCTCTCTCTCCCAGTCTCAGTGATGCTCTCTTCATCTACTGGTGGCATCCTCTTCCCTACTGGCAATGCCGGTCCTCTACCAACGACGCCCTATTCCATCTGTTGGCGATGCCTCTCCCCATCCCTTGCCAGATCAGGCTGACGCTGACCTTGGAAGCACTAGATCTGGTCAAGAGTAGTGGCTGGCGACCTGTACCCCCCTCCAGCAAGATCAGGGCGACGGTGACCTCGGGGCCACTAGATTTGGTGGAGAGCAGTGGCCAGAGAGAAGTCGCTACTTGTGCCAAGTTCTTTTCTCACTGTTCTAGTGTTCTTCTCCTCAAAACCTTCTTTCTCTCGTAGAACTAGGAGGTCATGCAGGGAGGCCTGCTGGGGCCATAGTGGAAAAAACCGGACAGGACGTCGCACCGTCCGAGCCTCTGGTTCATCAGGCTGACGGTTGGACCACCGGAGCGAACGGTTCAATTGTAGAACAGGAGGTAGTTATATGTTATTTGTATTTTCCCAAATCACAGAGAGAAAATGACAGGATGTATAGGTAAACGAGGTGTTACTCAGGCCTTAATGTGGCCCATCTTCTGTGGGCGGGCGGCCATGAGTGATGAACTAGTCGGCTCGGCCTGCTTCGATTTGATGGTTTACACAATAAACTGTCCAGTTCAAGTGGTTCACACCTATTCAATCGCAGGGGCAGTCTTCTTAGCAAACCAAACCGGCCTGGGCACCGGTTCTTATTTTCTCCAGTTTAACCATCGGGCTGGTCCGGTTTTTGGTACTAGGGCTGGGGCAGCTAGACTTGGGAGTGTAACATCCTACATCCAAAATCCGCTTGACTCAGCCCTCTGGACTTGGGAGTGTTACATGTTGCCTCTAAAATTTGCATTAGTCTGCTCTCATGTAAGGTGAGCTCATGTATGTATAGTATCCTATTTACACCTTTACATAAGGCAGACCAATGCGGATTTGGAGGCTGGAGTGTGTAATTTTACTTGGGATATATATATTTATGTACTAGGTGCAGGTTAATGAAAAAAATAAAACTGAACATGATATACCATAATTGGGTAGGCCCAAATCCGCTCAATGCTCATTGCACAACTGGGTAAGTTGATACATGACATGCTACTTACGCTTTTGTCTCAGTTTTGAAGCTATTATGTTTGGTATACTAATTTGTGTTTATATGTTGGCAAAGCATGTGGAACTAACCCCAGCACGGCCACTACACTTAGGGTTAAAATTGATTAGACACTTAGGGTTAAAATTGATTAGACACTTAGGGTTAAAATTGGTTAGATAGAATATGAGTAGTGTTAGCAGTCGGTTTGTACATTCTTGAGAAATATCTTGTTGAATACAGATTAGAGTAAACATTTGATGGAAACAAATGTGAGTACGGACATGCACTATTCACAGTGCAAATACAACGTGGATATCAGGCATACATAACGGATTCAGTAGTGCATACATCTTCCTGTTTTGTCTAGAGGTCATAGCATCCAGATTTAGCAGATGACTGGTACAAATTATGTTATTGGCAACATTGACAACTTTATGGTTGTCACTGGTTTTAGTTGAGAGCGTCTATATACCCGAAAAAACATGTATTGGACTGGACAGCATTTTTGACACTCTGCTCTATGGATTTGTACAAACTAGATTATTCATTGGTTCTCTATTGGCAGTCCTAGAACACATCCATCTCAAGCAAAGGAAATATAGGAAGCAATTAAATCATATTCTATTAATAAATTATGCAGTGTAAATGTCCTAGGAAATAGATACTGAGTTTGAGAAATAAGGTAAATAAAAGGTCATTTGGAGGTTAATTTTCTGTTCTCAATGAAACAATGGGACAAGGCGGGTCTGACTGGTCACAATAAAAGTTACAAAAATTTACAACTGGTGCTTTTTATGAGTACACTCCCTAGTCTATTCGTAAAATTGACTCAAATTGAGCTCGCTTAGTTTTTTTGGGACAAGCAGAACTAAGCTTCTAACTCTGTATTGCTGAAAATGGCATAAGAAAACCTACTTATAAATACGGAACTACATTGTAAAGTTTCAAGTGAATAGGCAATTCTGACAAGATTGAATAGGGATACCAAATTACCACAAGTCCACAACATTCTAGTTTTTCCTGACCTAATTATAGTGACCAAAACGACCAAGTCTGTCCGTCTGTGCATATTTTTAGTTTATGCATATGTAATGATGCAATTCCGTATATAAAGATATAGTGACTATGTTAACCCTCATGGTCTTGCAACTTTGCAGGTTTCAGTGAACAAGTTACATCCTCCTGGTTCTGCCCAGACATTTCAGATAGATGAAAGACAAAAACATATTAACATTGAGAATATGAGATTTGAAATATGGAAGCCAGGAAAATTCAAGAAGCATACACTGCAGTGCATTGGTGGCACAAATACGGTTAATGCACACAAGTTGACTAACTCTGCCATGGCGAACCCGAAGCACGGCATTCTGAAAAAGCATACAAAGCGATCCTCTATCACTGTCAGAATCAACGAGGAGAAATACAGCAATTTGAAAGGGCCAGAAGCCATAGATCTGCACCGCAAGTTGGAGAAGCATGTTACATTCTCAGGGGTGGATGACATGCTTATTAGAAACAAGATAAGTTCCACGTTACCCCAACTGCAAAACCACCGCAATGTCTACTCAGATAACTCTAATGAAGATGAGAGATTAGTGGCTGCAAATACTAGTTCTCATAAGAACAAGGAAGCATGTAAGCATTCACTAGTTCTCATAAGAGATAGGGATATATATGACACAGGGATTTCTGAATCTAGCGGTGCAAAGGATTCACTTAACTTGATTGATCTGAATCGTGCACTCCTGTGCACTCCAGATTTCAATTGCACATCCATTTCTGGTTCAGAGGTGCCGGATCTTGAGCATACAGAGGATGCAACTTCTGATCTCCAAGTAACTGGTGATGTAAGAGAAGCTGCTCTTAAACACAATCAAAACCTTAATTCCAAATCACAGCGATTGCAGTGTGAACAAAATAGTTGTGATCGGGGGAGAATCATTGACTCAAGATCAATAGCCTCACTGTTGCCTGATGAGGTAACTAACATTTCTCACAGAGGAATGATTGGTCCTCCATTGATCTCAAGAGAATTTACCAATTTTTATGCTGATTATGAGAGAAGTTCAGTAAGAGACGGTACTATGAAAGGAAAGGCTCCTTACATCTTGCCTCACCATACAATTCAATACACAAGTCAGTTTGCAGAGAATTGCTACACCAATATGAATTTGGGCAACTTTCACCATACTGGAAGGGAATTTTCTTGTTGTCCATGTCAAAACCAGCTGCATGCTGGGAAACACATATTACATTCTGGCATTAATGTGCAGCATGAGCATGCAGTTATCTCACAACATACCATGCGTCTGATGGGTAAAGATCTTACAGTTTCCACAACACGAGGCAAATGCATTGGTGAGACAACAAAAGAGCATATAAGCTCCTCTATCAGATGCCATCATTCTACAAATAATTTCTTAGAGTTGCCACGAGAAGGTCACCCTTTTCTGTCATTGCAACCCCAAAGTTTTTCCAATATACAGGTTGATGCTCCAAGCACAAGCCATGATTATGTTGGATACAGAATGCATCATTTAAAACGTCGTTTTCCAGAAGCTGATGTTTTCTCTGGGAATGGAATCGAATGTGAAGATAGGTTGAGGAACTTCTCATATTTGCGCTGTGGCCAAAATGTACCTGCTGGATTTTCATTTCTACAAGGAAATTGCAAGACAAGATCCAATCAAAATTCACTGTCTGCTACAACATTCTTGTCTACCTTCATGCCGCCACATGCGAAGCAGTCATCAGTTTACCATACCAATTCAACTTGGACATGTAATCCTTATCCTGCAAACTTACTAGTTCATCCTCCTGATGGTACAAATTTTAGAAAGGAAAGAAACCAGATAATCAGAGGAGTTGCAGAGATCCCAAGTGCTGTAGACATTCTGTCAAGCGATACTGTTAGGAAGGCAACAAAAGCACATATGGACAATTCTAACATTTCTTCTGGTGTCAAGTATATTCCCAGGTCTGGTCCAGTGAAACTCCGTCCTGGGGCGAAGCATGTTTTGGAGCCGAGACAGAACACAGATGATGGAAATTATCCACCTAGGTATTCATGTATGCCGTTTTTCATTGTAAGGGGTGGAAATATTTTGTATGGTCAGACTAAACGTGGCAGAAGGGTTTAAGTTGAGGCACATCAGATGAATCACTTGGATTATCTTTTGTCCCAATCTCAATGGTCAAAGCTCAACTTTTGTCAAGTTTCAGAACAAGGTACAACTAGATCTGGTCTTCTTTGACCCACTGTTTGCTGTGCTAAAGCCCTGTCAAAAAAGGACTCAATTGATTTGGGAGGTTCTTAATTTTGTGTCAACACATCAAGCATTACATCCATCAACTTGATTACAGAATTTTGCAAGCTACCATTTCCATGTAAGTTATGGCTAATGAGATTGCAAACTTTTGCTGGCTTTGTCGGTAGTAACTTGGTTGCATAATTTTGCAGCTTGCCTTGTGCCTTCCCTGAAGCCCCTGCACCTGTGCCTCTGCCTTCTTCTCTGGTTATATCCTCCTCTGAACTCTATGGTGTGGTAAAGAAAACTAGAGGTTTTTGTGTTGAAATATTCAGGTTCAGAGATTTAGAAACATTTATGAACTGGGATAGCTTTGGCATAAAACACTTCGTGTGCAGTCATTTAATAGACTGATTGGCAAGTGCATTGGCAAGTGCATTGTCATCTACGAATGTTCCTTCTCACCAATTCCAATTGTTGAGAAAACATACTTTGGTGGTACTTCACTAGCTGTCGGCCCATTTCTGTCATTCTCTAGCCATAACTACGACTCCTATTGCATATTCCTTTGCCAGGGTGTGATCTAGCCACATGCCAAGGTAACCTTCATCACCTCTAACGAAGAATGCACTGTCATGATTTTCTCAGGAATATTTTGGTATAGGTAAATTTGTAGTTCATGTCTGAAATAGCAGTATAAGCAGTGAAAAAAGAAGAGCTTGTATTCGAAAAGCTACTCAGAACTCGGTTTGAGGCTAGTTGAGTTGAGATCAAACAACTTGTTCGAATAGTACTACTTCACAACTTGCATCAGCAGTAATACTTAACTTGGTTTGGCTTCTGCTATCTTTGCCTGCATGAATGCTGCCAAGAAATCAAATTAAGTTGCATTGAGCCCAGTGGTCATCCATGGAAGGGAGCCTTTTGAGCTCCCTGGGGTGTGAAAGCTGAAAGGGAGAGGAAACTAACTTGCATGCGAATTGGCAGGACCAATTGGTACACTGGTACACTGAATCACTGATCAATCCATGTCCGTTAGGTGCACTGAGCCAGTGGCTATCCATTGGAGCCTTTTGATGTGTAAGTAGTGTTGTACCAGTGCCACATTTTCACCTGTTCCTCTCAAGAGTGACAGTGATCAATCCATGTCCCTTTCGCTGTCGACCCGGCTCTCATCGACTTCCGCGCGACCGCCGGTGATCGGTGGTGGCGGCGGCAGAATATTGATCTGTGAACGTGAATGGGGGCTTTTGAGATGCAACTCAGAAATACCAATTCATACTATGTGCGGTAATGCTTCCGATGTTTGAAAGTTTTGATGCATGAAGGTGGTTACATGCATTTCTCAGCTTGAGCACACATCTCTCGCCTTTCAAGGAGTCCTATTGCCATTTATCTCCAGGCACATCCCTTAACAGAACAGCCTTTATATATTCGAAATTAAGGCTCATCTTAGCTTGGGTACTTTTTTTTTTTACATTCTGTAACTATTTACTACTACCTCTATCTTAAAATATTACTAACTTTGTAGATAGTAATATTTTAGGACTACATGTTTTGATTGGCTTGGAGCAGCCTAGTTCTACGTGGATGCACCTGAAAATTTTCCCACCCCAGGTTAATTAATCTAGATTACATCTTGATTAATCACACGTTCACTCTTGAGCTTTTATAGGATCCTAGAACTGGTACACGATTTAATTTCTACCTTAGCGGAGGAGATACTATTACCCGCGCAAATAAGGGAATAACAATCAATTAACAATCATGAATCTTTGCAGTACTGTTGGTACAGGGTCCACGTCCTACAACTACAAAGAGTATTGTGTAGCCTCTCTTTCTCGATACCTATTCAACTAAAGCAAAAGAAACCAGTCCTACCCCCTTCATCCTCCCGTTTGTCTTAACAGGCATTTAATTAGCTAGTCTTTATATGCAATTATAAACTAGCAAACACAACACCTACTTAGGCTAGCAATAAAATTATTATAATTTTCTACTTAGGCATTAGAATTTCATAATAGAACACCTCAACCATGACGCTCTATCAATATCGGTTAGGTAAGAATCGGAAGGTTTCCTAACCCATGTCTTGGAAGTGAACAATTGGACATTGATATGGGATTATAAGGTTTTTAGATAAACCAATATTGTTGTATTTAGTGTTAGTTTTTTAGACCAAAGGAAAAAAAAACATCTTTCAGCCCTGCTTTATATATATAACTGGCATGGAAAAGCTAGCTGAGCCGAGGCGATCAGAATGAGGCAAGCTGATGCCAATCGAGCAGGCATGAAAGAAATCTAAGTGATTTTTGCTTTCTCTCGTCCACCATCGTCTAAATCTAATTGACTTTCTGTTTCTTCCCTCCATTGGTGTCTCACACTCTCACCCTCCTCTCCCCTTACGAGAGCACCGCCACTGCCATGAGAGCCTGATGCCCTTCACCAACTCCTCACCCTTCCCCTCGTGAGAGCACCGCCATCGTGGCCCTTCACTAGTGCCTTGCCTTTCCACCTTACAAGCACACGCCGCCGCTGCATCGACCAATGAGGATCCTGAGGACGTCGGATTTGGTAAGCTGGTCTCATTGGCGGTTGATCTGGCTGGCTGGAGCGAGAAAGCAGACTGTGGCCCGCTCTCTTCTCCCTTTCCTCCTTATTGCATGTGAGGCGAATGCTCGACAACGCTGTGTCCAATGAGACAAGGGCAACGGCCCCTTCCCCACCACTTCAATGGTAGGGGTGACCAAGGGTGTGCAGGAGTTGTTGGAGAGCTTCCAGATCTTTCCAATGGCATCTTCTCCCTCTCCCTCGGTGAGGCGGCAACTCTGGACGAGGAAGATGTAGGGGTTGAAGGACATGGAGGTCAGCTCGACGGAGATCCGATGACGTAGGCTAAGGAGGTGTGTGATGGAGGCAGCTCGAGGGAGATCTGACAACGGCCACATTGTCGACGACGGTGACACCAACGGGCAGTGTGCAGTTGTTGATTTGTAAACTGACTCAACAAGTGTTGTGATTTCTGCTCTATGAGTTCTTAATCTGCGTATTGATTTTGTATACTGGGGATGTTCAAATATCTATGTTTTATTGGATTTGGACGAGCCAGCTCTTAGTGCCGAGCTTAAACCGGTATTGATGAGAGGGCCATCAGTGCCCATAAAGATGTGTCTGTTCCAAAGCCAGCGCTTCTTTGAAAATGGAACGGAAGCACAGTTCACAGTTATGTGCTAATGTTTGAATCTTGGTGATGGGAATAATACACCCATAATTCTAACACCTCATATCGGTGTAAATATGTTCCTATCTGTTTTACCATCTTGTGTTGGAATACAAATATTCCGTATTATTTTCTTGCCAATATTTTACAGCTGCTCTAAAACACTTGCGACATGCTAATTCCATTTTCTTTTTGAGTTTGGTACGGGACGAAAACTTGGGCTTGGGACTAGGAACTTTGGTTTTTCTCCAACTAGGCAGGCTGCCATGAGCCCATGAACAAGTCTAGTTTGCGAGCATAAGGTGCATCATAGAACAAGTCTAGACGATCAAAAGAAAGGCACAGCCTGATCTTTCGATTTGGACGGTACAGTATATGTGTGTGTGCGTGTGTATATATGCAATTAGTGCTCAGCACGATTACCACAGACCATCACTCTACCGTCTATCCATCGTCGCGTGTCCATCACACTCAACCTCAGTCCAAGTACTTGAGTATTATCAGGAGCGATGTGACACGCGTCGGTTGCAACATCAGCTGACAGATGCACAAAACGATGCATCGATCTTTGCCTTCAAAAAAAAAATCTGCACTTAAATTCATACAGTCACTCTATCTTATAAATATAAGCAATTTTGTTAGAGATTAAGCAAGAAGAGACAAAACTACAATGCCAAAAGATGATTAGAGAGTGAAAAAGTGGTCGGAGTTAGATTTGCTAAAAACTAAATGAGCTATGGCTGGATGAGTACTCTATAATACATGGAGTACTTACTACTATATTGTTGCCTGATGGAACAAATTAACCTCCGAACTTTTGAAGCAGCGGACAGCACCTCTGCCATTGCAATATCATCTTGACGAAAAAAGACAAGAAAGAAATGTTCAGGTGATAGGTGGAAATAAGCACGGGTAAATTTCCAGCGAAAAAACATCGATTTCAATGTTTTTATAACCCGGACTTGTCGGTGAACGTGGTATGATTGAACATGCAATCTGTGTAGCAAATTTTCAATGGATTGGATTTGTTCAGGCTATAAAAATTTTCTGGCTTCGTCACTAATCTAGGACATATGTTGTTTTGGACAGAATTTTTTAGATAAATTATAGCCTTGAGAACTAATAGTCACCGGACAGAAATTTGTAGCTCGCAACAAATACCCAAAGAAAAATAGATATTTTTTTAGGATGAAGTCAACAATATTAATTAGCACAAGCGTAGTCGCTGGACCATATCTCATCACCTCACACGACAAGTACCTTTCATGTCATTTGTCACCATGGACAAGAAACAATCGACCGGTTATAAATCTCTGGGCGATTGGTGTGCGTTGGATCTATGGATGTATACCTACCAAGTGTCCAATGTGGATAATGCTGCTGTACACAGTCGTTTGCATTTTATGACATTACGACCCATACCGATCTGGTTACGTTTATTTGAGATGTTTGGTTGATCACTTCAATTTGCCACCATACAATCTAGACACGTGTTGAAGATATGATATAGTTTAACTCAACTAAATACAGACTTCCAATACTAATCAAGCTAGAATAGATTATAGTTGAAATCCAGTAAAGATATTTCTATAGATATTTATATTTTATTTTTTAAAAACAATTCTTATTATGTCTTTTTATGTTAATTTTAATTTTTTCTATCTCTTTACATTATTATTTACACAACGTATTGACGCCTCTGACAGGCTCCGTTGGACATAATCAAATGTTAAATAAATTTTTTTAATTGATGTTACCCCTAGTCGATCGTGTATATTCTCATTTTGAACTCGATCCATTCTTATATGATCATAAATCTAACGTATCATATGTATTTTTACAACACTAAAGTGTTGAATATAATGTTTTTTATACAAATATTTTGCTCTATATAGTATACCAGATCTAATCGTTGTTCTATAAGACTTACCTTTTAACTTTTGTAATATCCTTTTATCATAGAGTATGCTAGATGTTTGGCGTCACTTTAATCAATCTGCTTTAATTATATGGCTAACGTTCACATCAACATCTCTATCCATCTGTAGTATCAATCATAGATATCGAAAAATATTCTTCTTAGGTACTACTTGATCTCTTAAACTAACATCTCTCCTCGTGTATAATAGTGTCAAAATCACACCTTAAGTATTCAGTAGTTCTGCTTATTCTAAACATTTGGACTTAGGAGTCTGCCGCCATAATTTTAGTTTTCTATTTACTCCTGCGTAACTCTTATCAATTAACACTATATTAACTATAAAGAGCATACATCAAGAGACATACTCTTATATGTTTCTCGTAATCTTATCTATTACCAATACAAAGAGGTAAGAGCTTAAAACTGATCCCTAATATAGTCCTATTCTATTACTAATGTAAAGAGTTATCCTATTTTAATAAAAAAAATAAACTATATTACTATCATTTTTTTAACACTAAGTTATGACAATAATAAGATATGATATGATAAAAATATGGTTGTTTGGTTAGTAACTTAGAGTTATGGCAAACTAAAGCATTACATTTTTGTCACAATACTTGTCATGAGCTTGGTACAAATATATAATTGGTTTGATGTCAAACTTAAATATTTTTAGGATGAAGTCAACAATATTAGCACAAGCGTAGTCGTTGGACCATATCTCATCACCTCACATGACTAGTACCTAGACTTCATGTCAGTTCTCACACCATGGACAAGGAACAATCAACCGGTTATAAATCTCTCGGCGTTTGGTGATTTGCCACACCAAACATTCTAGACACGGGTGGAAGATATGATATGGCTTTAACTCAATTTAATACAGACTTTCAGTATTAAGTAAATTGAAATAAACTATAGTTGAAACTCAATAAGAATCTTCAAATTACGGTTTAGGTAAATCAATAATTGCTTTACAGGTATTTCTATCAAAGTACATATGTTTAACTATATCTCACTCTTTCAAGCTATTTCTTATTGTCTCTCTCCATATTAATTTTATTTTTTTTTAACTCTCTTCATATTATTATCTTGATTTAGGATTCTACAATGTACTGATGTCTCTAAAGGTTTTCTTTGGACATAGTCAAACAATCTTTACCGATGTTGGATAAATTTTTCTTCAATTGGTGCTATCCCTAGTCGATCGCGTATATTCTCGTTACAGACTCAATCCATTTTTATATGACCATAAATATAATATAGCATACGTATTTTTGGAATACTAAGCTGTTGAATATAACATCTTTTTATACTGACATTCTACTTCATATAGCATAGCAGTTAATCACCGTTTTATAAAACTTATCTTTTAGTTTCTGCAGTAATCTCTTATCATAGATACTTGACGTCACTTCAACCAATCCACTTTGATTCTATGATTAACGTCTACATCAATATCCCTATCTATTGGTACTATCGATTGCAGATATAAAAAAGTGTTCTTCTTAGACACTACTTGACCACCTAAACTCATATTTATTTTCTCGTGGGCGATAGTGCTAAATCACATTTAAGTATTTAGTCTTAATTCTGATTACTCTAAAATCTTTGGACTCAAAAAGAGTCTGCCACCATAACTGCTCTTATTAATTAATATTACATCATCTGTAAAGAGTATACACCAAGAGATTTCAACTTATATGTTTATCGTAATCTCATCTATTAGATATTAGAGCTAAAGATTGTATTACCAATATAAAGAAATAAGTGCTAAAGATTAATCCATAATATAGTCCTATTCTATTATCAATACAAAGAGATAAAGACTTAACACTAATCTCTAATATTATCATATTTTAATTATAAAGTAACCTGTGTTACCATCATATTCGATATTAAGTTACGACAAAAATAAGATATAATATGGCTAACTTAGGTTGTTTGGTTATTTGGTTAGTAACTTAGAGTTACAAAAAATTAAAGCATTACATTTTTGTCACAATACTTGTCAAGAGCTTTGTACAAATATATGCAAGTATTTGGTTTGAAGTCAAACTTAAATATAATCACTCCAATATGATAAATAGTGAGATTACCCATATATAATAAGAAAATATTAATCGATTAGTATTAATTAAACAATAGTACTAATTTGCAAAACAATATATATTAGAGAACGGCCCGGTGAAAAATGTATATTAGCGAACTAGCGGTGGATTGCTATTAACAGATACAAATATGAATTTACTGGTGGTGAATAATCAAACACATACACGACAACACGGATGGCCTACAGAGGCAAACAGAATCAGCCTCAAAATGGAAAAATCAGCCTAAATATGGTTTTTTATGCTAACAATGCTTGCCTCAGGAACCCTAGTCGCAAAAAGGTATTTTGAGGCCAACTGCAGCCTCAGAAGCCTTCTGGGGCTACATACCAGGTTGCCTCGGAACTCTTTCGAGGCCAACCAACCATGGTGCCCGGGAAACCTACTGAGGCTAACAAAATCTGCCTCTAAATTCTTTATGAGGCAACCGAAGCAACTTGCCTCTAACAAATATTTCAACAAATAAATCAATTAACAAAAACAAATCTTGTTAACGAAAGCACAAAACATGGGACCCATATATCTGAAAAATCTCATATATTGCCAACATATCCACACAACGAGCTTGCACTTTACAAATACAAAGCCAGTAGCATATGTACACTGAACAGGATCAATCCATGGGACATCATTATCAACACTTGACACTGAGATTAAGATAAAAAAATGTACAGCTAATATTTCCTAATTTACTATAATCTCTCCATGAAAAAGGTCCATCAAAAAAGGTTTAGCCACCTAGGTATTGTAGAAAACTTTGTGAAGATTATGAACAAACACTGACCTGTGCGAAACATAACACACAGATCTTAAAGTTAGGAAGTAGAACATTGGCTGCGTAGAAGCATTTGTATATACAAGTGTCATAATTTCAGCCTTTTTCAAACTCTTGAACTTTACTACAACTTGTCCTAAATAATACACTGTCTGCTTATTTCCGATGTATACATGATGTAATACATTACAACTAGTGTGACATATATAAGACTAGGGAGTAGCTAGCAATACACTGTCCTAATCAGATTAACAATAAACATAACACTAGAGATCATTTTCCCCTACACATTAGTTTCTGAATGTAGCAATAGTAAAAGGGCTAATTTCTGAAGGAAGAGAATAAGCATGCCAAGGTAAGGGGGATGTTATAGTGCTACTAATTAGAACAATTATTCCTTAAGAGCAACTTCATAAAAACAATGAATAAACTCAAAAAGCTTTAATTACTCAGGCATCTGTCGATCACAATAGACCAAAAGAGAGTTCTTAGAATCAGATACAGCTGGGATTCAATTCAGTTGGTCTAAATTTCATTGACAACTGAGTAGAAAAGGTTAAGAGGAAAAATATTTTCCCTTCCTTATTATGTCATTCAGACATTCATCATGAAACTGCAAACTATTGTAAACAGATAGTTTGCACAGCAAATTCAAGCCACAGGCGCCAAATAATTATATTGCCCATGTATCTATCATTTGAAAGAAATGGGTTCCCCTTCATTTAGGATATCAGTGCCCCTTGAAATCAATTTAATGAAATAACTAAATCAACACATCAACATATATGTGTCCAGTGAATCACCTTTAGAAACTGTCTGCAAATTGCAAAATGAAGAGTTGTCTAGTGCATCTTATCCACCAAATCACAACTCAGCTTGTCATTTTATCAACATGAATGAATAGTATAATACAAGTAAAAAAACTAAGCATTGCAGGTGTTAAGTTAGGAGAGTAAATACATATAAACCAGTCAAATAGCAGTTTACCTTCAAGATGATTCATTGTCAGACACCTTTATTCAATAAATCCCAAGTTTGGCTACCTGCAGCCTATAAATCCCAAGAATTTTGGCTACCTGCAGTGCCTTCATAGCGTGGCCTGGTTAGAGGAGGCAAACTCACCGGTAAACAAAGCCGTCTTCATTATTGGTCCTGGACGAGCTGCCATTGTAGAGCCGAGGGAGACAAGAAGACAAGGCAAAAGCTAGTAGTCCCCAAGCGGATCCGAGATGCCATCGCTGTGAGCCCTGGCGGCGAGCCTCCATCGTCGAGCTAGCGATTTTGTTCCGTCCGTCTTCGCCGGAGCTGAGGTCGCGACGGATCTGTTCCCTCCTTCGCCGCCGGAACCAAGGTTGCAGCGGCCAGATCCAGATCGTTGGAGGGAGAAGTGGGGGAGGGGGAGGTGGCGCCGGTAGCACTGGGGAGGGGGAGATGGCGCCGGCGGCGGCGGCGGAGGAGGAGTTGGGGCCGCAGTCTTGCAGCTATGATTTTACTTACGCTGTGGGAACCAATCTGATCCGTTAGATTCTTGATCGAACGGACATAGTATACTACTATAGATCATTTTATTTTACGAAAGAAAGAAACGTCTTATTAGACATACAGGATGCTAGTAGCGTACCTCTCTACGTTGTAATGGGTCAGGGAAAGATGTGCTAGAAGAATAACTGAAGATAAAACATTGGATGCTTAGGTGGAGCATACGGACACGCTGGTGAGAGCAGGAGATGGAAGCATGGTCCGTTTTTAAGCTAGTAGAGATATATCTAAAAATAATTCTTAACCACCTAAAACTTTTACTAACATTAGAAAAAAATATCATAATTCAGACACCAAAATTTTACCAAGTCTCTAAAATTTGCTATATGTATTAGAAAGGCACTTACAAGTGAAACCATAAGACTGTAAAGTTGCATCTTTATGCACACATCGCTCTGATCCATCCATTCTCCACCACGCACTCTCTCTCCCGGTCTCCCCCACTGCTCTGATCGATCGTGCTGATCGAGCTCGAACCTATGGTCCGCTCGGCTGCACGTCGAGCGGCGAGGATGAAGAGGGGCCACGGGGGAGGGGGGGGGGGGGGATGCGCAGCTCGGCAGCTGCACAGCGAGCCACGCATGGTGGTCCAAGGCTCTCAGTTTACAGCACTGTGTTTTGTGCTCTTCTGTTCATCTTCTTCCTCTAGTTCTCTTCTTCTTCCGCTGGTTTGTCAATGGCTTGGAGATCTATGTACAGACCATCGCTTCTAACTCTAGTTTGATGCGTTGAGAGTATTCCATTTTCGTGTTCCATCAGGGCCCTTGACGCCTCCCTTGCCAAGTTGCTTCTTCTCTATCTCACTTCTTGTTCTGCTCAGTCGAGAATCGATCGAGCTCGAGACTGTGTAGGGTTTTTTCTTTTCGAGTAATTTTGTCACTCATTTTGTGTAATCGTTTCATTAGTCGGTAAGCTGATGATGATACTACACCATTTTTATTCCTGCTTGTGCATCGCGCCATAAGTACGGCCAACTATTTGAGCGCAGCATTGTAATTATAGAAAATATAATTATAATAGTTTAATCGTGACATGGCTATGTGATTGTCTTGTGACCCGTTCTGGCTGCCTGATAATAAAATTAATCATTTCCATATTTTTTATGGTATCAGAGCGGTTCCAATCCGTAATCTTTCCGTAACCAAAGAAGCCGCTATTGTTGCCGTCGCCAACCTCCTCCTCCGTCACTACTGTGCTGCGAGAGATTACTGAGGTCTGATCTCCTCAACACTGTCGTTCTCGAACAGCATCCGTCACTGATCCGATCGCCACCACCGGTGACAGCTACACGTCACTGGGAGTGTCGCCAGTCTCATCACCCGTGCTACTCATCTGATTGCCTACCCCATAGCTGTCCTCGTCACCGGGTGTGGCCGCCGAATCCAATCTTGCCGCCGCTTCCGCCCTAGTGCTCGTCGCCGATCCGATCGCCACCATCGGTGCTGACTGCACGTCACCGGGAGTGTCGCCGGTCTCATCGCCTGCGCTGCCGATCCGATCGGATCTCCGACTGATCGGATCTACTGTCATCGGGAGTGTCGCCGGTCTCATCGCCCGCCGATCGGTCCGATCGGATTTTCGATCTGATCGGCTTGTCGTCGGTCTCATCGCCCGCCGATTGGTCCGATTAGATCTCCGATCTGATCCGATCTACTGTCGATCTGATCCAACTATCGACCCGATCACTCGTCGATCAGTCTGGTCAGATCCTATCTACTGTCGATCCGATCGTCCTTTGATCCGATCGGCTCGACTGACGTTTTTCGACCACCCTACTCATCGGTCCGATTGGATCCTGCCTAGTGCCGATCCGATTGCCCTTTGATCTGATCGGCTCTATTGCCGATCCGATCCATCCGATCTGATCGGCCACCGATCCGATCCCTTCGATCTGCCGATCCCTCGGATCTGATCGGCTGCCTATTGCCAATCCGATCACCCTCCGATCCGATCGGCTCCACTGCCGATCCGATCCCTCCAACCTGATCGGTCTCCGATCTACCGATCCCTTCGATCTGTCGATCCCTCCGATCGGCTGCCCATCTGATCTGATCGGCTCCCGATCTGTTTTTCATCTGCTGTCGATCCTTTCAAGGCCGGAGAAGGCAATGGCGTCGCTGCTTCCGACGACCGCTGTCTCACGGCCGATGCTGCTCGCGCTGACGAAGCACGTCGGGCTGAGGAGGCCCGCCTTCGCAACGACGCCCTGGATGCATACAAGAGCGCTCACGCGGCTCTCTGGGCGCAAGCCACTACCGTCGTCAACGTCAAGGCGCTTATCCCTATCGTCCTCGACAAGGCCACGGACTCCTATACCAAGTGGCACGGCATGTTCCTCACCGTCCTCGGCAAATATGCCCTCACACACCACGTTCTCGAGGATGAAGCATTCCCCGCATGCCCGACGTGGCTTCAGGCGGATTGCTGCGTCCTCACTTGGGTGTACGGCACCGTCTCCAGCGACCTGTAGCAGTCGCTGATGATGCGGTAGGGTCGTGCCCGCAACGTGTGGTGCTACCTCGAGGATGAATTCCTCAGCCAGAAGGAGTCTCGTGCCCTTCTCCTTGAGACGCAGTTCCTTACCTTCCGTCAGGTGTCCCTGAGCATCACCGACTACTGCCGCCGTCTTGAATCCATGACTGCCTCCCTCACCGAATTCAGCGACCCTATTGGCGATAGGCAGATGGTGCTCACGCTTCTTCGTGGCCTCAGTGGCAAGTTCCACCACATGGTGTCTATTCTCAAGATGAACCGGCTGTTCCCAACATTTACTGAAGTGCGCACTCACCTCCTGTTGGAAGAGATGGAGATCGACGCTCGTTCTCCGTCCCCACCGGCCGCTCTCGTCGCTATGACGCCGCGTCCAGCGGCTCTGGGTGCCACCGCTACTCCTCGTTCGGGAGCACCTCCTCCTCCGTGCCTCGCTGCCCAAACCGGAGGCCAGCGTAATGGCCGCCGCCATGGCTGCGGGGGACGCGGCGGCTCTACTGGTACCAGCTCTCCAGTGCCTTCTGCTGGAGCGGCCCTAAGTGGATAGGGCGGCGTCCCTCCTGGTACGGCCGTGTACCCGTCGTTCATCCACCCTTGGGCTAGAACCGTGCGCATGTGGCTGTATGACCCGTCTGACCGACCTCCGCCGCCCCAGCCTGCGTTTCACGCAGCCTCGCACTATGGTGGTTTTGGTGCTCTTCCTAGCACCTATGGAGATGCATATGGTGCCCCATTGTCCCCGTACGGCATGTACTATAGAGTAACTGCGACGCCGGGCTTCTAGGCGCCCTCACTAGAATACCAGGCAGCGCCTTGGCCGCCCACTCCCGGAGGGGCTTGGCTCCAGGACTTCTTGGCGCACTCCTTCAACACTATGACACTCAACCAACCGGCCTCTGAGTGGTATGTTGATATGGGTGTCGGCTACCACATGGCCACGGACGCTGGTATACTCTCCACCATTTTCCCACCCTCTTCATCTACTCCTTCATCTATCATTATGGACAATGGCGTTTTACTTCCGGTCACAGCCACTAGAACACACCGTTTTTTATTACCGCACTATGATCTTGCTCTTAATAATGTTCTGGTATCACCCAACATTATTAAAAATTTAATTTCCATTTGTCGGTTTACCACCGACAATAATTGTTCCATTAAGTTTGATCCTTTTGGTCTTTCTGTGAAGGATCTGCAAATCAAGAACATGATCGACAGGTGCAATAGTTCTGGTGACCTCTACCCATTTTTTGCACCATCTACCAGCACCTCCGCGTTCCACGCCACCCCCACCTCCCTTTGGCATAGCCGTCTCGATCATCTTGGGCGCGACGTCCTGTCTAAACTTATTAGGTACAATGTCATTTCCTACAATAAAGATGATATAGATTATTCATGTCATGCATGCCAACTCGGTCGCCATATACGTCTACCTTTCAGTTTATCTACTTCTCGTGCTACTCATAGTTTTGATTTAATTCATTGTGATCTATGGACCTCTCCAATTGTTAGTTTGTCAGGATACAAATATTATCTTGTTATTCTTGATGACTGCTCTCACTACAGTTAGACTTTTCCCCTTCGTCTCAAATTAGAGACATTTTCTATTATTTCTACCTTTTTTGTGTATATTCGCACACAGTTTGGCACCACCATCAAGAACATCCAGTGCGATAATGGCCGTGAATTCTATAATTCCTAGGCCCGCACGTTTTTCTCTCCCACGGTGTTTCTCTACGCATGTCGTGCCAATACACTTCCCAACAAAATGGTAAATCAGAGCGTTCCATTCGTACCATCAATAACACTCTGCGTTCCCTTTTGTTTCAGGCAAGTCTCCCTTCGGCTTACTGGGTTGAGGCCCTTCACACTACCACCTATCTTGTGAACCGCCTCCCCACCACAACACTCACCTCCTTCACACCATACTCCGCTCTCTTCTCTATCCCGTCCTTCTATAATCATCTCAAAGTTTTTGGTTGCACCTGTTATCCCAATATGTCATCTACAACGCCCCACAAACTTGCCCCTCATTCTTCTCTATGCGTGTTCCTCGACTAATCTTCGAAGCACAAAGGCTATCGATGCCTCGAGCTTCAGTTGAACCGTATTCTCATTTCTCGACATGTCATTTTCAATGAATCTTTTTTCCCTTTCTCCGACATGTCTATCACACCCATGGCACCTTCCGCCTTGGACTTTCTTATCGATGATCATGATCTCATCGTTTCAGTAACTAGAGCTTCTTTTATGCATGCAGGTACAACAACCTTCTCAGCGGTACACCCCGTGCCCGTGGCCCCACTTGCGCCATCGAGCCCTAGTGCAGGGCCGTGGTCGCCTGAGTCCACGTCGTCCGGTGCCGCTGCCTCTGTGCACCCCGCACAGGTCGCTGCCAGCGGCACCACACCGACTACGAGTGTTGTCAGTCCTGTTGCCCCTGTTGCTCACGCGCAGGCTATTGCCAGTGGTACCGGCCGCATAGCTGCCACTCGGCCGATTATCATCCCTCCGGTGACCAATATGCACTCTATGCACACGCGTGGTAAAGCTGGCATCACGCAGCCCGTGGATCGCCTCAACCTCCATGCTATGCCTATGTCGCCTCTTCCTCACTCTGTTCGTGATGCCCTGTCAAACCCCAATTGGCGATCTGCTATACAGGCTGAGTATGACGCTTTGATTGCCAACGACACCTGGAGTCTTGTGCCTCGCCCTCCTGGCGTCAATGTTGTGACTGGCAAGTGGATTTATCATCACAAATTGCTTGCTGATGGGTCTCTTGATCATTACAAGGCTCGCTGGGTCCTACGAGGCTTCACACAATGGCTCGGTGTTGATTATGATGAGACTTTTAGTCCAGTTATCAAACCTGCAACAGTTTGAGTTATTCTCTCTCTGACATTATCTCAGAACTGGCCTATTTATCAACTGGATGTGAAGAATGCATTTCTCCATGGTACTCTCACTAAGACAGTGTACTACGTACAACCTTCTGGATTTGTGGATTCTTCTCATTCAGATTTTGTCTATCGGCTCAATAAGTCCCTATATGGTTTGAAGCAGGCTCCTCGTGCTTGGCATCACAGGTTCACCTCTCACCTCGTGTCTCTTGGATTTGGATTTGTTGAAACAAAGTCAGATACTTCACTCTTCATATATCGTCGCGGTCTAGACACGGCCTACTTACTACTATATGTGGATGATATTGTCCTCACTGCCTCCTTTGCGGGATTACGCAAGCATTTCATTGAGGCTCTCCGGTGTGAGTTTGCTACGACGGATATAGGTCAGCTGTATCATTTTCTAGGCATTTCTATGACACGCTCTACAGATGGTCTATTCCTTTCCTAGTGGCAGGACAGTCAGGATATTTTGGAGCTTGCCAGGATAAGTGCGTACAAGCCGTGCAGCACGCCTGTTGATCTGCACTCTAAATTATCTGCTGATGGATCACCTGTCGCTGATGCTACACAGTACCGCAGTCTAGCCGGCGCCCTACAGTATCTGACCTTTTACCCGACTCGACATTACCTTTGTAGTTCAGCAAATCTATCTCTATATGCATGATCCTTGAGAGCCGCACCTCGCTGCTCTCAAGCGAATCCTGCGCTACTTGCAGGACACTCTATCTCTTGGACTAACTATGCGCTGATCTTCGCCTGTAGATCTTATTGTTTACATAGATACCGGCTGGGCTGGCTGTCCTGACACTCGCCGATCGACCTCTTGCTATGCCGTATTTCTCGGGGATAACTTGGTGTCTTGGTCTTCCAAGCATCAGCATACGGTCTCCAGATCAAGTGCTGAAGCTGAATATCGTGCTGTGGCAAATGGTGTTGCTGAAGCTAACTGGCTACGATAGCTGCTTTTTGAGCTTCGTCATCCCCCTCGATGTGCCATCTTAGTCTATTATGATAATATCAGTGCTGTATATCTCTCTAGTAACTCGGTGCAGCATCAGTGGACGAAACATGTTAAGATTGATGTTTGAGAGAAGGTCGCTCTTGGTCACGTTCGGGTCCTATATGTTCCTATGACATTGTAGTACGCCGATGTCTTTATCAAGAGCCTTTCTACCTCACTATTTCAGGAGTTTCGATCCAGCCTGAATGTTAGCGATGCTTCCGATTATACTGCGGAGGAGTGTTAGTCTATTGTAATTATAGAAAGTGTAATTATAATAGTTTAACTATAGTATGGTTGTGTGGTTACTTTGTGAGCCATTTCGACCGTCTATATATTGATGATAGGGAATAGAATCAATCATACCATATTTTTCAACTTGCACTAGTTAAACAAACGTTGGCCTAAGCAGCAGGTGTGGCACGCCAGATTTGCGTTGCGGTAGACTGAGGCAAAGAGACAGGCCCTAAATTTCATCTTGTCTAGGGCCATCTGACAAGGCAGGCCTACCTGTCATGCTCGTATAGCCATCTTGGGGGTGGCAGTGTGTGCCGAATAGGAATGCCTACTTGTGCTGAATATGTTCAGACATGCCATTTGCTGTAGTCAGTTGACCGAGTCTATTGGTTGAATTTTAAGCAATTAATAGGGTTTAAGAAGGATATAAAAATGGTAGAGATGAACTATCTGTTATACATATACAGTTGAATTTTAAGCAATTAATAGGGTTTAACAAGGATATGAAAATGGTAGAGATGAACTATCTGTCATACATATATACAGACAAGACATAAAAAACAGTTAATACGTACACTGAACTCAAATTTAAACACAGCTGTTCGCGCTCTTTTGCCAATTTGATCTTCTACTATAGTTATTCCTACATAGACATGATAATATGTATAGTTGTATTTCATACCCATTTTAACTCTTCTGCACCTTCTGCAAGGAGAAGAATTTTCATCCGAGAATGTCATATCCAATCTCCACAGCATGCAAGTAAAAATTAATTTGCACCAAAGAAATCATTCATCATGTACTAGTTCCATGTGAAAAACAAAAGTACTCAAGGATGCAGAAACTGGAAAACAACTTGCATTGATAGTTAGTACTCTCATGCAACATACGTGTGTGTAGATATATATATTGGTGTAGATTGAAGTTGCAAGTAAATTAGTATAGGCTATAAATAAATCTTATAAAATCTGATACGAAAATAATTATTTTCTATACACTTTTATTTAAAACCAAAACTCGATTATTGCTTTCTCTCATATCAGTTTTATCTTTTCAGTGCCTCTTGTCATTATATATATATATATAAGACTGAAGGATTGCTTGCACCAACCAATCTTATCAGGCGCTATCACCTGATACCGAAGCTTCATAGATTCCAGCAATCAGGTACGCCAAAATTTCATCAACAGCTGGCCATTGACGATATTCCGCATGATAAAGTAACAGTATCCAGCTACGCCAAGGCCGACTTTTCGACCTGTCGCGACCAATTGATCAGTGTAAATGAGTGCATATATACATCTATTTATATATGTATGTAATTTCTCCATCTATGTGTAAATGCATGTGTACATATATCGTCGATCATCTGTCATCGGTGATGACTGGCATGGAGCTGAGATTGCCTGCTTAACGTTTGGCCCAATGTCGGCAGGAGAAGGGACTAAGGGGAGAGTTCAGAGTTGAGATCATTGTGAAGAGTGTACTACTCCTTATGCTTTATCATCCATTGACATGCATGTGTGGGTGTGTGCCCAGCTGAAATGGGACAGGGTTTGTGCAGGCCTCACATGGGCAGTGCCATAGAGTTGCCATAGAGTTGTGAAATGTGAGCCTTTAGCATCATTACTTGTTTAGCCATGGCCGCATCAAGGTTATTAAAGCAATGTATTTAAATTTGATCGTTCTTGGAAATATTTTACTTAGCTAGATAGTTCTAAATTTTTGTTCTAAAAAGAGTTGGGTATGTAGTTAATTAATTTGCATATATATAGTTACAATATTTGCTGTTTATTTATGATAAGTCGTAGTATGTATATGTGTAGAGTTGTGGCTGATGGCAAGAACATGTTCGGACTAACACGATATGTTAGATAATAATGATAAAAAATTGATTTTAAGTAAAACTAATAAAATAGTTTATATTGAAATTGGCAAAAATATTTTATATTAAAATTAGCATTATTTAATTGGTTTTTATTTTACATTATTTATTAAAAATATATGGTGAACATATGTGCTCATTTACATAGGCCAGATTACGATATTTCTACCTAGAAATACATGTTCTATCTATTTATGTGCAAATGACTTAAGATCAACCTTGATCAATAGTGAGGATCGGAACTATGCTTAAGGATAAGCAAAGGTCTAGCATGTTCAAAATGCTATGTGATAAGATGCACTAGAGCCAACATACCATCAATGGCGAGATTGAGACTAGGTTTAGAGAGATCTAAGGTCCATAACGGTTAAGGATGCCGGGTGATGAAATTGGATACAAGTTGGCATATGGTGGATAGTCACCGTGTGGAGAGGATTTTATAATGGGCTTCACAAGTTATACGTGCAAGCGTTGAAAAAATCTTGGAGAAATTTGGGAAGAAAAATAGAAGGCAAATTGGAGAATGATGGTTGTTACGGTACATCAAGTTACTATAGCGTGTCGGACTGTACCTTGTGGTACTATAGCTAGATGTACTAGCAATTTGATCTGGAGTCTAGTTTGGAGAGAGAAATTAATTTAAAGAATTATAATAGGTTTGGAAATTGAGTAGTTGAATTTTATAAGACTAGGAGTCCTACACCTACTAGTTGGAGGTATAATTTTTTGGTATAAATTGAGGTAACATGTGAGGGATTGAGATAAACAAAATTAAGAGAGTTTTTCTATAACTTTTGTAAGCACAATTTTAGGAATTAGGGTAAAGTTTGTCGGAAATTTGTGTGGACATTATTCTCTCTATTTTTATATTTAGCGTTTGATTTTGGATTAAGTTATTTCCTTGATTTGATTTCTTAGATTTAGCTAGGGTGTTTTTCTAGTTTTATGAAAAGTTTGATTATCTCGTGTTATTAATTAATTAGTGTTTAATTAATTTCAGTCAACTTTATGTTCATCAATTTTGTTTCATTAACATCTTAGGATATAGCGATTGAGTTGATTCTAATTGTTTTTTTTCTAAATTTTGTCTAGTTTGTTCTATAAAATTTTCTGGTAAATCGAAGTTATAGATCTTTAGCTATAATTTGTCAATGTTCCGTACTTTTTTTGTGTTGTAGAAAAATTGTTATTTTTTTATTTTATTTTCCGCAATCATTCACCCCCTGATTATTTCTTAAAGTGATTCAATCTTACGTGATGGCTGGTTGTGCCTAAATGCCTATTATGATTACAGTCATGGATTATTGCACACAATAAATTTATTGAGTGTTCTAACATGCTTGACAATTTATATTATGTATTTTTACGTGCAAAATATATTATTGGTTACTAAAGTATAATAATAACACACTATGTTGGATTTGCTCATCTGTGACGACTCCAGACCCTCATCTGTGACGGGTTTACAAATGAGTGGTCAGTGATATCTTCACATCACCTATGATGGGTTAAGATTTGTTAGAGTTAAGGTTATCTGTGACACACTATAAGAAAAATTAATCATATATGAGATAGCATCACAAGCTAATTGTACTAATGAATTGTCAGAGACAACATAGATTTGACAATCGCTTTAATGACCCGTCACAGAAAAGGTATCCTATATGTGTGGTTGCACTTATGACCCATCAGAGTAGTCTAGCTCTAATGAGTATATTTCATAATCCCTCAGAGTGATGGCGTAGATTAGCACCTGTCATAGGTAGTCACCTATGACCGGTCTTGTTTAAAACTCGCCATAGGTAGAGCTCACCTGTGACGGGTTTTGCTTGAAACCCGACAATGACATGGTTATTCAAAAAAATTAAATTTATTTTTTGGCTAGCCTCACGAATTGCCACCCATGTCTTCTGAAAAACAAATAGCATATATATTCATAGAACCTTTCAGTTTCCAACAGTAATATTACCATAATTAAACATCTAAAATTCTACCAAAGTGATATATTAATATTGACATATCAATAAGCTCACACATACACACACATATATATTTCCTATATATTCACTATTAGATATTTATAACTATACATATACATTAATTTATGTGAATTACATATAGCTATACTTTTTATTTGAATCCATAAACTTACCCATAGCCATGTACGTGTCGCCCGTGCATTTTCAAAAAATAACCACAACAAGTTAAAAAGTAGAAAAACATAATTAAATAATATATTATGGATTTTTTAAGTTAGGCGTCATCTTTTTTTTAATATAACTTATGTATTTTTTTATAAATGGCATATTCGATAATCATTTAACAACCAAGGATATACATACTCAAGCATATACATAGACAAATACATAATAACAATATAAAATATATGGTCAAATAAGTAACATTGGTCATTGTACAAGACACATTCACTTTTATTCTACTTGGCTATAAATATCCTTTTGGGTGAATGATTTCTTAGAGGATGAAAGTGGCTATTTATCCTATAATATGCGCTGGGTAGATCTAATGGATATTCCACATATTTGTCTATATAGTGATACAATAGTTAATTCATGATAATAAAAAGTATAAACGAACCTCAGGATCATAGTCGGCTTCCTGTCTAATTAAAGTAGCCATGCTATGGTAGACATGAAAACCACATTGATTATCGACCTATTGTGCACATTGGAAGTCCTTATGGTGATGAAGGGTTTGCTTCTTCTTCATGTGCCTGCCTCCTTTCTGCATGTAAGGTGCCCACACAGCGTTTATTACAGCAATTAGAGGCTTGAAATTATATGGTCCGCTACAGTTGGAGTTGAAATAGTAAACCTTATTCCATTCTGGTACTACTACCAAGAGAACCCAATGTCGTATGCATGATAGTATATCTGTAAGAAACTTGAGGTCTACGAAAAATACTAGTATGAAAATACCCATGTGAAGAATGGCCAAGTACTATCACGCGACGGCTCTGCAACTATTTTCAAATGGGCCGATCACACTTTGTGACCCTAGTTGTCTTCTGAAAGCATCCATCTCGGTGATTGTTAGTCTATGTTTAGGTAATTGGTTCTGAGTTCTAAGGCTTTGATCTGAGGTTGTTGTGTAGGTTTTGGCTATAGTTTCAGTTTTATGGATGTTCTCGCGCATTTTTGGTTCTATATTTCAAATTATTGACTATATTAGTTCAATAAATACAAAATCACACTAGTTAATTAACTAAGAAATCACAAAAATTGAAGATAATTAATTTATAGAAAACAATCTAAAATCACTAGTAGTAGTATAGCTAAGAAATTCATTAAAAATCACATTAGTTAATGAACTAAAAAATCATAAAGACAACATGCAAAGATTACAATGTACTTAAAGTGGCAGGAAAAAAGTGAGCTAAATCAGAGAGAATTCAACTTTGGTGGTGCTCGAGGATGACGGTGACAATGGCATAGTGGTGGGCTCCATGGGCTCCTGGATGATGGGAGTGCTTAGGATCAGCGGCGATAGCGGTGTAGTGGTGGGTTTGAAGAGCTTGGGGACGACAAGAGGGCATGGCGGCAGCGGCGGCAGCGGCGATAGCGGAGCAGCTGGGGAATGATCTTTAGGACGAAGTTATTTGTGGCTTAGATCTATGTGCGAGTGACTTTGCTTGAATCTAGATACTTCAAAAAAAAGATTTTGAATTACCTGTTACGGGCAGTGTAATAAAATCCATCACATGTAACTTATCTGTGACAACCGTGAAATAAAATCCATCACACGTAATTTATTTGTGATGGACCATGCAATAAAACCCGACACTCAGATAACTTACCTGTGATAGGCTATGCAATAAAATACTTCATAGGGTTTTGACCTATGACGGGCCGTGTAATATAACTCGTCATAGTTAACCTACCTTTGATGGGCAGTGTAATAAAACACGTCACTGACAACTTATGTGTGACGGGCTGTGCACTAAAATACGTCACAGTTAAGTTACCTGTGACGAACCATGCAATAAAACCCATTTGGGATTGGCAAACATTCGTTTCATGTGGTCGCAATAGGGAGATACCACGTAACCTTTGCTAGACCACCCCTCTTTGACTTCTTATCCTCTATATAGATATTCTTTTGCTTGTATCGAGAAGCTTTACATACAGGGCACGTATTCAAGTTGGCATATTCTTTGTAGTATAAGATGTAGTCGTTTAAACATGAGTGAATTCTTCTAACCTTTAACCCGAATGGATAAAATACATGCTTTGCTTCATATGTTATCTTTGGTATTTTATTTCTGTCGGGCATCATGTCCTTCAAAAAAATCAAATATCTATAAAGCTCTTGTTTGATCAACCGTTACTTGCTTTAAGCTTCATTAAATTAAGGACAACAAATAACTTCATGTGATTCGGCTTACATCTAAGACATATAGGTGTCTCCGAATCCATCACCAAAGTTGAGAACTTCTTATAATCTTTCTCGTTGTATTCTAGCTCCTCAACATCTTGAAGTATCTAAGAAAGATTATGGATCGATATAAATAATATCACCGCCAAATAGAGAAGGGACATATATGTCATCTCAATCTTGTTGTTCCTCCTGGTGTTCATTGTCCACTTCTTCAGCTGGAATATTTGGCACTTCTTACTCACCATGATAGACCTTCATAAGACCTCTATGTATAAGATTTGATTGTAACTGCACTCTATCTGCAAAAATCTTCTCATTTATACAATCTATACATGGACAAACCACATAGTCCTTGCCCCTCCTTCTCTTATCATCCTTTGTAGCATTTAAGAATTGAACTACTTTATTTCTAAATTCATGTCTCAAGTAGTTAGTATTATACATCCAACCATGATTCATCTGTATATATATAATAAAATTAGTTTGGATGAATAAACTATAATATTACTGAGTCCAAATTTAACTCATTTTTTATTTAACCTCTTAATATCAATACAAAGATTCGCTCCACTTACCCTCTCACCTAAAATGTAAACATTGTATAAGCTGGGTTAGCCAATAAATACATTTATGGAGGTATATATAGAATGTACCCAACCTCTGTGGGTTGCCAACATACTAACTATTAGAGTTGTAGTCAAAACCCCTATGACAGGCCGTAGAGGTAGACATATATCATAAGACAAACTACACCTCTAACAGGTTGTACTAAGAAATCGTTACAGGTAGTAAACTATTACTTATGACAGGTTTAGACTAGATAACTGTTATATGTGAGGGTTTATCTGTGATCGTCTATCTACTGAATCCATTAGAGATGAGCTGACTTCATCTCTGTTAGTTTTATATAGCGGCCCATCATAGATATGGCCTTACTTGTGACTGGTTTAGCCGCTCTATTTCATTTCTAATAGGCCTTGATATAGCCCGTACTAAGGTCCATCACATCTAGGATGAGAGGTTCTAGTGTTTATGCTACTGAAGTTGGGCTAAAGTAGTGCATATATAATTGTACTTTATTATCCTATATTTTTTTGCAAGGTGATATACTCTTAATCATCTACCTTTCGTACTTGTAGTAAGCATGCATTATATCGTTAGTGTTTTTTTAATAGATTTTTCACATTGCTAAAAATATTCTATGAATTGACCAGACCATAGTATTGATGAACCTGTATGAGTTGCTAACGCATAATAAGGCGACACTATCATTTCGTTTTGTAAAAAGAGTCAACAATATCTGCGAGTGAAACTGCAAAATCCTCCTTGAAGATAAACATGGAATCGTGGCTAGCTAGGTAGTTTCCAACTTTCCATTTTGCACTGCTCGTGCTTTCATTTCTCCTTTTGGAGGATGCATATTGTTTTGCTCACAATATCTTTGACTAAGATTTACAGATTACAAATTACACGAGTTCTTTTTTCATGATAATGGAAGAAATTCTCCAGGCCTATGTATTCTGTGTATACATGGTTGTAATTAGGGCACAAGATATATAGTTGAATGAAATGTATATTATATATTCAAGGAGCACGCCCTAAGAAGAAAACATATATTTTTTGTGATGATTAACACAGAATATATACCCACAAGTCTAATTAGCTAATCTTTCATAGTTACAAGAGTTCAGCAATCAAGTACCTTTCTAGATTCTACCTACTTGCCAAAGCCAGTACTGCAGAGAACAGAGGCCAAGAAATAGGCCTGAAATGTCCCTAGAAGTTTTCAGGTCCAAGCTCACAAGCTTTTTGTGAAAACTTGCCCAAGTTACAAGCTAATGATGCAAGACCAAGAGGTAAATTAGCTAGTACAGTGATGTCATTTGGCTATGTAAAATCATGGTGATGATTTAGACTATGTGATGAATAATTAGCATGATGTGTATTTTATTGAGATTAAAGTGAAAATATTATGTTTGAATTAAATTTGCAAAATAGGTGAACAATTCCAATCCAACTGCAGGCATGAGAACGGTCGATCAGGAAACCCGACAGTTGGACCGGTGGAATCATGAAAATAGTTGGTTTTGGATTGATTTTTTGGTTTATGATGTTTATGTGAGATATTCAATATGGTTTCTATACGTGAGATATTATGTTGTAGCTTAAACATTTAGGAGTATTGATGGTAATGGATCGGGATAGGCTTAGGAAAAGTTAAGATTCAAACGACTAAGCCTAGAGAATAATGCACGTGGAGGTGAAGATTTTATATGGTATATGGAATAGGAGAAGAGTTGTATGTGTATAAAAAGTAGAGTTGGTTTTTGATAAAGGCTAAGATTGAAAAATATAAACGAAAAAAATTACAAAGAAATTGGAAGGTAGAATAGAAAACGAAAATACACGGGGTTACTATTTATGTGTGTTACTGGAGCGCATGGTAACTATAGTAGCAGAGTTATTTTATTACTATAGTAGGCATTGATTCCTATTTTACAAGCGAAGGTTTTAAATTTGAGTTATTGTATTTAATTTGAAGTCCAAAAGTTTGAGTTTTACGGAACTAGAATTTTTAGGTATAAATAGAAATGTTTGAGGTCTAGAGTCGTTTAGTTTTGAGAGATATAAGATTGTTTTGTATGTATTTTATAGAACAAATCCTAATACAGTAAAGTTGATGTACTTTTAATATTTATATCAAGTTGTATTTTTTTATAAGTCATCGATCCGATGGCAAGGCTACGATTAGATCAACAATATTAAGGTGGCCGAAGTGTTGGTAGCATGGCAATCGATTAGTGACAAGGAAGCGGTTGGACCAACGACATTTGAAGAGATCACTAAAACTTCGTCTAGTTTAGTTGGACCAACGACATTTAAAGAGATCACTAAAACTTCGTCTAGTTTAGAGATATAATTTTATTTTGTAAAAAAGATTTTATTTTTATTAATCCTACCGGATTGATACTTATGTTTCTACTGCAGGCCACACTAACTAAGGTAGGTAAAATGAGGCAAATAATTGATTAAACTCCATAGAATTAATGTTACAAGGTGAAGGTAGGCCGGCCGAGAGGGAAAAGGAGGAAAAGTTCAGAAAGAAGAGAAACACCAAGGGCAATATATAGATGAGTCTCTCCACAGCTACCACCACTCCATCTCATCCATCCCAACCCTTCTCTTCTTGAACACCTCCTCCTCTTTTCCTCATTTCTCTCCAGTGCTTAGAGAGAGATTAACAGACATGCACATATACAAAGAGCAGGCTGCTGAACCATCCACAGGCCTGATGGTAAATTGCTTTTCTTGCCTTGAAAACTCCCAATTTTTTGTTTCTTTTTTCAGTGCCTATTTTGCAAGAGTGTTTGGATTTAATGGCATGCATATGGGAGCTTAGCTTTGGGGAGTAGAATCATGGCTACCACCTGGTGTGGGAAAATAGCTACTATGGCCATGAACAGGAAGAGATACAGCTAGAGATCATTACTCTTTAAGCAAGACAAGAAAAGCAAGAGAAAAAGTGAAAGGAATGCACAAGATCAAGGAGATTGATCAACAAGAGCACCAAAATCTCTCCCCTTTTTCTTTTGATCTCCAAGAACTGTACAATTCAAGAAGGGGTGCTATATATTCTGATTTAAAGAGATGGCTGGCCATGCTCTCTCCGTCGCTTCTTGATTTCTTGCGCGTAGATCCATCTTCCATGCTTTTGCAATTTCTTGATTAATTTTCCTGTGTTGAGTTGCTGATGCATGGTACATCGATTCAAATCACTGAAATTTTGTGTGAATCAAATTATTTCAGATGAAGGAGCCAGCTGCTGCTGCTTCCCCCGGCTCCGGTGGCTCAGGCTCGTTGGGAGCTGAGAAGATTGGGAGGGGCAAGATTGAGATCAAGCGCATCGAGAACACGACCAATCGCCAGGTCACCTTCTGCAAGCGCCGCAATGGGCTGCTCAAGAAGGCGTATGAGCTTTCTGTGCTCTGCGACGCCGAGGTCGCCCTCATCGTCTTCTCCAGCCGCGGCCGCCTCTACGAGTACTCCAACAACAGGTGTGTGTGTCTTCCTCTTCAGTTATTCGAGATCCATGTGATATCTGTGATCTTGTCCGAATTGGAGCAAGCTAGCTGCTATCTTTTCTTGTGAAAAAGAGGAGGCATGGTGAAAGGGGATGCAACACTTTCTCTCTGTTACATATGTTTCAGTTAATTAACTGTCTCGTTTACTTCTGTGCTTCTTGGGGGCAGTAGCAACTAGCAAGGGAGAAAGAAATTGCAGGAATTTCTTTGTGTATGTGTGTGATGATCTGTGGGCTGATGTGGTGTGCATGCATTTCTGGTTTCTTTTGTGTTTCTGTGAGGTGAGCTAGATGTGTAGATAGATTCAGCACAGGGTATGCTTTGTGAAGCAAGCAAGCTTGTACATGCTTGTGAGCTTTTCTTGTGTTTGATGGGTGTCTCTTGTGTGTTGATTTGGCTTGGTGGTCGTTTTCTTTTCTTGCTCCATTTATGCTCTTTCCTTTCTCTACCTCTGTCTGTATGAGGGAGGCTTGCTTAGATCCTTCACACCTCACGGCATGTAGAGATCATACATTATATTTTGATTCTCTTGGCTATGCATATGTGCAGTAACTTGGTAACTGAATGCTAGAGTCAAAGATTGTGTGCGTGTGAGCTTGAGGCCTTTTATCAGAGGTTAAAAAGTGGTATACACGAGTGATGCTCATATTCTTCAGATTCTTTCGCATCATCTTCTTCAATTCTGTTGCCAGCCAATTGGAGTTTAGGGTTAGGGTTTCGTCACATGTCCCCAGCTAGCTCTCTCTATCATCTCTCTCTCACTCCTGCTTGCGCTTGTGTGTGTATGCAGTGTGCTGTAGATGTAACTGTTGTTACTAGACCCTGGTTGGTTGCTGACTTGGTGTCTCCTCTCTCTTCATCAGAGCCATGTGTGATGTCCTTGTGTTAACACGATGCCCATCACGAGAGCTCTGAGCCCCTAGCTAGCTATCCTCTGACACCAGCACTGTACTTCTCATGAGGTACCGAAACAGTGATACGAAGGCAGCAGCAGTAAATAAGAAAAACAGTGCAGTGAAGTAGCCATTTTTTTATCGTCTGTATGGTTTGGACTTTAATTCGTGTGTTTTTTTAGTAGTCTGTATAATATTAGTATTTTGTTGTGCCTCTTTTTTTGTGATTACAAAGAATAAATGCACCTCGCATAACACCACGCACGTAGACTATACTAATACACAAGTGTGTGCTTAATTGTGCCTATAGTTGTTCAGCCAAGAAAGAAAAGATCAATCTGTACTATGTAATCTGGATGTATGCCATGATAATCCCCTTATGATCTAAATCCTAGTCCCTGAACAAATTCATGCAGTTTTTTTAGGAAACATGATCCCCCGTTACTACATGAAGAAACTAGATGAGTAACACATCCTAGCTAGTCTCTATAGTTAATGAACCCAGCAAAAAAGTGTAGCGAAATAAAAGAGTGGCCGGACAAAACCCAACCTACTTTTGAAGAGAAAAAACTAGTAAAAAGGTCTAGAAAAGACTCTAAACTAGAGTTTAGAGCTTCTATCTATGTTTTTTCCTTTTTAAAATTACGAGTCTAATAACCATTTCTACCTTGGTTAAGAAAAATACTCTCTACCTTAAACGACAAAACTTTATACCACCATGATTGATACAATCCAAATGTTAATATCCTGCACAACAGTGAATTCAGTATGATCATCTGGATTACATGGGTGAACTTGTACAATAGAGATATTTTTTGTGCATTTTTTTAAAATTGATTTGTAGGATTCACATTAATTTAACTAGGGCTTTCCGTGTTTTAATCTATCGAGTAAAAAATTGGTTTAACAAATAGTAATTCTTTGCACCAGAGCAGCAGACACAGACACTGTGCGTGTGACTCTGAGAGAGAGAGAGAGAGAGAGAGAGAGGGGGGTTGCAAATGTACAGAAGCTAACCAATGGCACGGTCAGGACTATACGTAGGAGTACAAAGCCAGCGTTTGCATCGGGAGACTACAAGAGAAAAAAGAAGCTGGTGAACCGGTCAGAATGGTTATGGTCCCTGGCTCTGGCTGGCTAGCTTGGACTGTAGCTGGTTCTCTCTCTTACATTGGCTCTCAATAACCATTGGTCACTTGGACGATTCACTGTTTGCAGCCAATCATGCACATTCTGTAGTAGCCTGTAGTCTCTGCTCCGTGATCATAGGTGTATATATTAGCTCTTGTCGCCAATGGGATGCTCGAGGATATTAAGGTTTTGCCATTCGTTGATAAACATTTACGAAGCAGTGCCAATAGTATGTAGTATGTAATACTTGCCAATATGGAAATTAATTTGCTTACTCATTTAGGAAGAATTTTAGAGAATTGTTACTACTGGTTCACACATGCTCAATGTTAATTCATTGCAGTATACTTAGCTCGCAGCTTCGTGATTTTTTTATATCTCCAAGTGAAACGTTTAAAATGAATTTGTTAAATGTGTTCAGTAATGGGAATGTATGACGCTAGTTTGCGTGTGATGATGTGAGTTTGTCCAAATGTTCTCTATCAAGAAAATCATTGTTGGTCGAATGTACTTAGGCCATGATTGTTACTCAAATTTTTTTAGCTAAAAATTTATTCCAATGTACGGGAAGTCTTTCTGTTTTTTGGGCCGTGATTCCACGAGAATTTTTATATTGCATATTCAAACGTGTGTTTATTTGTGTGTGTCCGAACGTACTCTATCAAAAAAATAACACGATCAAAATTGCTTGGACCATGATTTGTACATATGTTTTTTTTTACAAATGTATTCTAAATTTCCAATACAGTATACAGGAAGTCTCTCCCCCTCTCTCTTCGGGTGAGAGAGAAGCTGACGTGCTACGCTTTATCTCTCTCCCTAGTCCTTGGGAATAGTTGTTTGGCACTATTATACGTATGTGATGTACTCCTTTTGATGTGACATTTGTTCTCATCTTTTCTTTGAGAAACATCTTGTTTTCATGTTGGGTCTTGACAAGGGAAATGATATAATAGTATCTTGGTTATTTTTTGGATGGTACTTATTACTTATGGGCATGCATGAGAGATTGACAAAGGGTTGGATCGGCGTACGAATGTGACCAAATGATCTTTTTTTGTCAATTTTCAGTAGCAAGAATATACATCGATATTGATAGTGGTTTTGAGGAACTTTATGGTAGTAGTATATTCTTTGGTTTGTAGTGGTTTCACGCAATATGAAAGGAAAATGATATATTTTGTATTTCAATTAATGATGAACGTATACTTTTTGTTTCTTTTTTTTGTACCTTGCTGAACATGTTTTCTTGCATAAAGAGAGGAAACAATAGGATGTTAAACATGAGTGCAAGATCTATGTCCATGGCACATATGTACAATGTGGTCAGTACGTAGAATATTTAACCGCTGAAAATATGCAGTGGAGATCCTGGCTAGGTTATATGACTTTTCCTTGTGTTCATATTAGCGAAGACATTGGTAAATCCTCAAAATACGGATGATAATCTATGAGTATGTTCACGTGGCAAATCGAACTAGCTGAGAGAGCACGAGTGTATTCGCCAATGGAGGTCTAATATGATACGCCCGAACATACGAAGGCTTAGGAGATCTGCTTAGCTCCAGTGTAGATCCTTCGACTTTTTAGAGTTTTTGGGTTGTTGGAGTTACGAGTGTGCTAGTTAATTTGACCTCTAATTGATAAGAAAAATAGATGGAATTAGATTATTGAGCTAATCGGCTGATAGACCGATACGGACTCTTACTATTAGATAGATGTATCGATAGAGTTAAGATAGTCATCGGCTATAAGACCGATGCACTTCTACTATCGGTTGCCGATAGGGGCTGTAATACTCATATATCGGCTAGAAAGCTGATGACGCTATAGTCAAATAGCGAGGAATAAAATAACAGATACATCAGCTATAGAGCCGATGAAGATCTGAATAAAATATACGATAAGCAGTAGAGAGTGAGGCCCGGTTTTCCAAAGAGACGAGACCTATCGACCACCGATAACAGTACCGTTAGAGCCATCCATAATAGATTGGACCGAACCAAAATAGTATAAGGCTGAAACTAACGGCACGGAAATGACGTGAGCTAGATCAGACGTACTGATGAAGGGAACAGGTGAACCCATCGGCTGCTATCGGCTGTGGGTCCGATATAGGCATATAAATAAACTCATCAGCTAGCTAAACTGATGGGAGAAATGAAACTTTCTAGATCTCGATGCCAGCCTTATTAGATATAACCTTGATAAATTGGACCAAACCGAGACAGAATAAGACCAGATCTAATAGAAGTAGATTGATCACTAGTGAATTAATGGGCAATATATGTATATCGGCTAAAAATCTGATAAGTTAGTGTGAAGCTCAGTGTGAAGATAACTCGGCTGGCTGCTCCACTGAAACATCGAGTAAAGACTCACTGACTTAAGCCTCAATTTACTATCAACAGTGTATAAGGTCAGATCTAACCGATGTAGCTCGAGATTGATAACGGTAAAAGGAGCTCAGTAAGCCAATAGGTTCCACACGAATATGATGTGATATATTCGATCGGACTAAAAGATCGGACCTAACCGATACAGCCTCAGACAGAGCGAATATATCAGGATAATGGCATGACTTACTCCTTCACTTGAATTCAGTTCTAACCGATGCGGCCCCGTGTCGAGAGCTAGAATCTATCGGGTAAAACCTAGATGAATTTGGGTGGCGATGCACCGAGATTATATTGATCTATCTAGATGATTTACAAGATTTCAGGAGGTCCATATTTATACCCTGGATTATATAAATTTCATATGAATACGGAATGAATTTTCATAACGATAAAACAAAATTTATCTTAAAGATAAAAGAAAAACTAACTAAACTTACATATCGTATAAGATATATTTTATAAAAATACAAGCACCCTGCCATAGCTTTCATGGCTCTTACTCAGATCCGGTCTCATGTGGATAATTTTTTATTTTTGATTGAACCGAATTCATGTTTATTTATCCGATCGGTTCTTTTTTTATATCAATCGCCCTCTTTTTATAAGTCAATCGGCTCTCTGATTCTATTTGTGGAGCTTATCAAATTTTAGTATTAACAAAGAACCAATCAATTACTGCAGATTAGACCTTTATGTCCATAGCAGGTTTTAGAATTTATGCAGCTACAATTTAAATAGTTATTTCAAGAGAATTCCTTATATGTGCTTATATGCAATGACAATAATGCTCACTGGAAATTAAGTTTTCATGCTAAGTTATTTTTTTATTGCCTCTTGTATGTATCTTATTTTACTTGGGACTTTTATCTATCAAGTGTTAAGCTTGAAGAGCTTCATTAGAAGACAAAAAGCATAAACAAAAAACCAAGTCCGTAGATATTTACTGCTTATGAATGATCAGTTAGGTGTCACTACTCATTGATTACTGTCAAACCCCGCCCTATTTCACCATAACGGCTTTTGAGATTTCATATATCACAATATTACGTAAATTATGAACAAGGGATAAATTTGGCATCCAATTCACCCAATTCCTACTTACACGATCAAGAGTTTGAATGTGATGTTCAGCAATTCCCTTAAAAATGTTGTGAGTGAATAATATATGAATATCCAAATGACATCTTATGAGATATGTCGATCCTCTAATTCTGATAGCAGAAATGCTAATACTACATATTTTGTATCCATATAATTAGGAAGAAATCATAAATCATATCTGAGCATGAAATACATGGATGACAGAACACTGTACCTCTATGATCGAATTTACTTGGGAAAAGATGTCCTCGGTAAATCGCAACAACTGTAGCTGGTAGAATGACTTGTGATGTAAAAACTGTACTTAATTAGACTCTTCTTGAGACCTCTTCCATCATTCCTGGACCTCGTGGATTTGACATTGTTCTTCCAGGTAAACAGATGAACACAGCACTGGTATATACAGTGTTTGTACGTTATGACACTCAATCGAACCGGCACCCTAAACCCTACAAATTTCATCAATGACGATGTGGGAGTTATAGTGACATTTACAACCAAACAATGCTTTAAACATAAAATAAGATCATGCCACACCTGTTTTTTTATTGATATCCTTCAGGAAAAAATCCATATTATTCGGAAATTGGAGCTCAGAGATTTGTATGTCATTTGCCAAGAAACTGAAATAAACTTTTACTGTGATCCAAATTTCATAATAATTCTTCTTCCAATACATGCAGTTAATATTTTTTTCATAAAAAGGGAGTCCCATATGTGTGTATAAGTAGACTACTATTTTTTGTGTGCTACTGTACACAAATGCAGCGTGAAGGCAACTATTCAGAGGTATGAGAAAGCCAACAGTGACACCTCCAACTCCAGTACAGATGCAGAGATCAATGCCCAGGTAACATCATCTGTCAGCACAAAATATTTTCTAGACCTGCCCTTAGATTGCATGCAGAATATGCAGTAGTATTATGGTTGCTCTCTGCTGTAAAAAAATGAACAGAATCTCTCTGAGCAATATCTTCAGATCGGACATCCTGAACAGAAGCTCTCTGGACAGTACAGTATTACACAATGGAAATTCCAGTGATGCTAATTCTAGACAGGGCCAATATGGTTGTCTACTGGACAACTTTGTTTATCATTCCATGCTTGAAAATTGAAATGAGGGGATGGCCTACCTATGCATGTTTTTGGCACTTTTGTCATGGATATGCATGCAGATTGATTAGCAGTATACACTGTAATATGGTATGGTTTAATGACGCACATCTTAACAGAATAAACATGGAAGAGTCAACATTCCAGTTAGCAAGTTGACAAGGAAAACTTGTCATGATTTTAACCATGAGTAAAAACTAAAAACCAGTACTCTGATATGTTTCTAAATATACTCAAATTACAAAATTGCAGCACTACCAGCAGGAATCTGCTAAGCTGAAGCTACAAATCACCAACCTGCAGAACTCCAACAGGTTCATTATTTCACTCAGCTGCTCAGATTTTGTTGTTTTGACAAAGTAATTTATACGGTAATAACTTCTCCATCAATTAATGAATTAGGACCCTAGTAGGTGATAGTATCACCACCATGAGTGCCAGGGACCTTAAGCAGCTGGAGGGCAGGCTGGACAAAGGCCTAGGAAAGATTAGAGCACGGAAGGTATAATAATTGTGTGCTACATTCACATAGCATTCTCAGTTGAAAAGAGTATTTTATTAATTCGTCTAATGCATAAGCATTCCATATCCTGCAGAATGAATTGCTGTGTGCTGAAATTGAGTACATGCAGCGAAGGGTAATTACCAGCAAAATATCAGTGTTTTCTTTCTTGAAAATTATTTGCTTTAGTTGACATAAAAAATTGCCACCACGGGTCCGATCTTTTCAGGAAATGGAGGTGCAGAATGACAACTTATACCTAAAGAGCAAAGTAAGCATTTTGTTGTTCCTTACAAAAAAATGATTAACCTACATGGAAAATCTCAATTGAAGTCACTGAAATAACATCCATATAGCAAATCTGAACTCAACTTACTGAAATTCTGAATGATCATACTAATGAAGGTTGCTGAGAGTGAAAGTGGATTGCAAACTGTGAACATGATGGGTGCAGCATCGACAAGCGAGTACGTGCCAAATATGGTCCATTATGATCCAAGAAACCTCCTGCAATTCAACATCATGCAGCAGCCTCAGTACTATTCGGAGCAGGAAGACAGAAAGGTCTTCATCTCAGGTAAAATATTATTCTAGCTGATTCTGGATACATGTTTATTTTAGTCATATTTCATAGTTCGATAAGTGAAATTTCAATGCTCAATACCTTAGTGTAACTTTGTAAGCATCTGAATTCTAGTTAATTACGGAGTATATCAAATTTCAAAAAAAAACCCAAAATAATGGAAGTTTTCCTGGGAGCATTATGCGTGAGTCTTGCAGCTTCTGGGTGTTGTTTGGATTTGCTTGAAACCATGAGAATGATAGTTGAGATTTCCCTTGGATCAAATTACATATATAGAAGGAAGAAAGCATATAAACATGTTTAGCACAAGTTTGTTCACGTACGTTAGACCATCTGGAGTAATTTTGTTTTACTGTTTACCTTTTTCATTGCTCTTGCAGATGAAAGATGAATGGTTCCATATCATGCAACTCAGTCATGCATGTGCCTTCAAGGGGACTGAAACTATATATAAAACTGTGATATATATAACTTTAGTGTGCGAACTTGTATGCAGGAACAAATTAACTTTATCCCATAATTAAGGCTTGGCACTATCAATGTGATGTATCTAAGTATCAGTTGTGAAATACTTCAACCTGTGCAACTCGATACTTCGATCCTCTTTAAGTTTCTATATATAATATTGGTGATATTCTCTTGTCCATATATACATGGAAAAGAAAAACTAGCATGCACCAGCAATCTCTGGATCTAAAGGTGATGATGCTTGGGAGTGTGTCAGTGTGTGGGAGGAAATTACCTAAGTGCATAGGTCTTCCACACCATCAGCTTAGTGTTCCCTACCCATGCCGCCACCATTTCAATGATGGTGAAGAATTAGGCATCTGGGCCCTAACCCACCCTGTGCCAACCCTTTTAAATCTTGTTCAGCTAATCCCCAAGAGAGAGGGTTGGAGAGGATTGAGGGGAATAATTCCACACCACAATAGATATAGAATAAATTTCCTTAAAATCCCCTTCAATCCTTTTGAGGGAGGGAATAACCAAACAAGGACCTGAGATCTTGGCCCATTCTTTTGGAGAAAAGCCCACATGGAGAATTTCCATGGGCCAATTTTCTAGTGCATTTGGAAGCCCATGAGCAGGGAAATTCCAGGCTTGATTTGCATGGAAATCTAGGGGAAAAATCCTGTCTCAAGAGGTCAGAAAACATTCCCCCACATGTGCCGCCGCCGCCTCCCTATCTTGCAAGCCACCTCCTCCTCCATTGCGCCTCTCCCCCGAGCCACTGCAATCTCAATAGCTCTATTTTCTTCTCTCCTTCTCCAAGGTCGTCTTCTAGCTGCTCTTGGTAGGTAGCTTGGTTCAAGAGGGGATGTAAGCTGCTCCATGGTTAAGGCGGCAAGTTAGGTGGGTGTTTTAGAGAAAATGACGGAGTGACGGTGGCGGGGTTCCTACACTAGCTAGGCTAGTGCTGGTGATAGTAGGAGTAGAGAGAGGTGAAGGTGGCAATGCTTGTTGCTATGGTGAGTGGAGCCACCATGAATGACTCACTCAAGATGAGCAAGGTGTTGAGGGATTGGATTTGGATTGGGACGCGAGGAGAAAGAAGAAAACTTAATATAGGTAGATGCAAATGCAAAGCCAGAAGCCTCACGCTTTCTTTTCTTGACTCCTTTTTGTAGATAAAATGTTTGGAATCGAAGTGCACATCTAATCTTTGAAGGCACAGCCTGGTGATTGTGCTAGTCATCACATTTGCGTTGTGGATTCTTTCTATGTACGCTTAACTGGTATCGTCATGGATGACAAGACTAAGGCAGGCAATAGTGTGATTCTCCTTGAAGTTCTGAAAACGCATATAACAATCACTCTTTTTGGGTAAATACTTCAAACACCACTGTAAATGCATCCACCAAGCTAGTAAAATGAAAAAAAAACCATTTGATCTGTACTCATTGTTTAGCAAAAAAATATTTCAGAATGTTGTACTTTCATATCATATATTTTTGTCAATAAATTTTACACAATTGTAATTAGAACATACCTGCCATTGTGTTCTGATTGAACCGTGTTGCTGCCACTAACTTGTGTTATGAGTCCTAATTTGTACCCATGAACCTCATTAATCAAATCTTTGAACCTGTTTCGACTTTAGTCAAAACAGAAAATTCTTTGATGGACTAATTGGTAGTGCTGAAATCTGCTTCTGTTTAGAATGTCATCCTTTTTTTTTCTAATCATTGCATGATAGACAAATTTTCCAATTTCTGATTTACATATGAATGCTGAGGAGCTGTAAATCTTGAGCTTAGTATATAAGTTAAACAATATATTCTTTAGTTGATTGCCTATAACTCATTTTTGTCTTTTTGGAACCATTGTATTTGAGTTTCAACTCACTGGAAAAAATATTTGCATGTATAGAAACAATTAGACAACGTAGAAGAGTTACTTTGTTGGCACAATATGTCACATCTTTTTTGTCAATCATTTTATAAAATTATGGTCAGAACATACCTGCTATGGTGTTCGGAATTTAACCAGATTGCTGCTAGGACTTCTGTTCTAATTTTTACCCATGAACCTTTATAAAATATTTGGACCTATTTGGTCAAAACAGATACTTTTTTGTGGGAATAATTGGTAGTGATGAAATTTGTATATATATGGAACAAAGGTGAAACTTTTATCCTCATATCTAGTTACCTCTATCTTGAACTGCTTTTTTGCCTAGCTAGCTGTTAAGTCATGATGCACTAAGTTCTCTGATGGATTGCTTCGCATTTGCATCAAGGATCGAATGGAATGTAGCAGAAGAATCACTACCAGGAGGGGAGTCTCTCCCGGCTGCACCAAAACGTTAGTGTGTGTTTCAAGCAGCACTCGGTAAGTTACCGGGTGTTTGAAAGAAACACAGGTAAGTAGATACATTACCGTGCGTTCATTTGTTACACTAGGCAATCAAAACCATTGGGGGGTGTTCTTCTATCAGGCTACGGAAGTTTAGGCGCCATCCGTCCAAAAAGCGATTTTCGTTTTCGCTATCGTTTTCTGGTGGGAGGTTGGAACGGGAAATATAGCAAAAGGGGTAACAGCACGTAATGCTTGCCGTGTGTTATTGTCTAGGGAACTCGGTAATCCAAACCATTGAATGGAGGAACGCATTGTGGCCCACCTATCAATCGTAGGCTGAAAATTTGCCGCTTCAGTTGTCCATGGTTACTGCTAATGTCAATTTGGTAAGCCGATAGATGGATTGAAGAGACGATCGGTTTAGTAAAGAAGAGTTTGATTGTTACAAGAAAAAGGTCAATCGAACGAAGCGAGAAAGGATTCGGTTCAACTATAGAAGACTATCTAAATGAGGACAAGTCTGAGGAGGAACCATAAAAATTACGGTAGGGTAATTTATCTATGTAAATCGTATATAGAAAGATTTAGTTAGATCAATTTAATTACATAAAGATATTTTTCTTTTATATTTTTAGGAAATAACATCCGATGGTTGTTGTAACCGTGTCGGTCTCTTTAATGCCAGGTATAAATATAGATCCTAGAAGCCTATAAATCATTCTTTGATCAATACAATTTTAGCGCATCGCCACTCGAGTTTATCTAGGTTTTTACCGGTAGGTTCTGCCTCTTGACGCAGGGCTGTATCGGTTAAGCTCGATTTCCGGTGAAGGGGTAAGTCCTGCTACTATACCGGTATATCTTCTGGCCGATGCACGTATATCTTCAGAGATGTCCTCTCATCGGCTTAACTAGCTGATAGGTTCCTTTTGTCCTTCCTTCAGCACGATCGACCTGGCGTCCACCGTTCTATTGCCGTTGGCATCGGTCTCTTACTGTCTCGGTTAGATCCGATCTTTGAGATCGGTGCTAGCGGTGTCGTCACTGTGGGCGATGGGTCTCGTGATGTGGGAGGATCAGGGCCCGCTCCTTGTTCATCGCCCACCATATCCAGAGTGGCATCGGTTTTGCAGCTGGTGTGTCTTTTATATGATTCCTTATAGCTCGATCAGGTGTACCGTATCACATCTGCGCGAGATTCACCGGCGCGTCGGGCTCCCTTCACAGTCAATGGTCTCGTGCTGCATCGGCTAGGTTCGACCTACGAGATCGGCGATGGTGGTTCGAGCCGGTGCCCTGGTGGGTCTTCGCGCAACGTCTCATCGGAGTGAGTAGCTGACGAGTTATCCTCAACTCAAGTCACACATCCGTTTCACGTATAGTCTAACGATCGATCCTCTAAGGGTCGATCCGAACACATCGGACGCTTCCTGGTACTAACTCGGTTTGGTCCGATCTTGCAGGGCTCGCGTCTGACATGGCCGGTGTCGAGATCTAGCGGGTCTCGTTCCCCATCGGCTCGAGCGGCTGATGGGTTTAGATATAGGCCTACGTCGGACGCTTGGCCGGTAGGTAGCCAATGAACTCGCCTCTTTCCTCCCTCGTCGTTACGTTTGGTCTAAGCCTTCGTCGTCCCCGTGTCGTTAGTCCCTGACCTCATATTGTCTCGATTCGGTCCGATCTATCGAAGCTAGTCCTAACGGTGCTGTTATCATGGTCATTGGCCCTCGTGGATTCACGGGGGATCGGTCCCGCTCCGCGAGTCGGATGCCATGGAGCATCATCGGCTCTTTGGCCAATAGGTCCTTTAATTCATTCCATGCGTCTATCTCTCATGTCACCATCAGTTGTTCAGCCGATGATCGAGCGTTACAGTTTCCATCGGCAACCAGGAGAGATCCAGCGTGCTTTGCTATTCTTTGAATACCCTTTGGTGCCCTCATTGGCTTTATGCCCGATGGATCAGGATCTTGCTTTCGTTACAGCCGGAGTCATCACATCCTTCGTCGACATCTGCCTACACCTTCATCGGCTCCCTGACCGATAGAAGAGCGTCCCAATCCCTATCGGCGACCAGCTGATAGTAGGAGCCATCAGGACCTGACCGATGACCAACTCGATCCTATTGGTGGTCAGCCGATAGCGAGAGCTCATATCGGCCCATCGTCCAACTAACCCATTCGCCTCACCTCCTTATCAATTGCAGGGTCAAATTGACTAGCATGCCCTCAGATCTTGAAGCTTATGGACCTGCACTAGAGTTAAACAGATCTTCCAGGCCTTCGTTTAACCAAACCATCATCTCTCCCCAATCGGACCTTCACTCAGCCAGCCAGATCTTTCTCACGAGGTTTGACGACGAGCAGTTACCTTCCATGGAAAATTTTAGAATCATTAAATTTTGAAAACCGAAAGTGGGCTTTGAAAGTACAACTCCATATATTCTAATTGCGAATTTAAAACTATTTTATAAAAATATTAAATTTAGACTCACACAAATAACAACTCAGGTAGGATTAACTAATTATTATTTTCAAAATTCAAAATTATTAAGTCATGAAAATTCAGGATTAGTACTAATTAATTAATCGCTCATAAACTAAATAAAGTAGAGTGTACCATAAAAGAGTATCAATTGTAGTTCTAGTCACAAAAAACCACTAACAATATATTACCAGCGGTGGTTTTATAATTAGAACAACCACTAATAGAACAATTATTATTAGCGCGGTTCATAATGACGATTCCAACTATGAGACATGACTGATACAATATCAGTCTCATAGTTCTCTTGTTCCCTGAGTTTACAAACACTAAAATCTTATCCACGGTGGTTTATAATATGAATCACCAATGCCAGTACCTGTGACGATTCCAACTATGTGGCATGACTGATATAATATCAGTCCTATTGTTCTCTTGTTCTTGAGTTTACAAAAACTAAAATCCATTATCATGATCGGACAAATATTTTATTAAATACTATAGAGGGGGTAAAATCTAACAAAGGACTTGTGCTACTCATCACCTCAACTTGAGGTTGACCCTGTCGACGTCGCCCACACCAGTGTACGGTTAGATACAACATATATATAGATTGTTGGATTAAATGCAACACATATCATTGAATATCATTTCAATATCTTTTTTAATGTATTAATTCATTTTATATGCTCAATCTATGAAAAATGATGCTTTAAGTTATTAAATTTTATACATGCTTCATATTCAATATCAGTTCGAGCAGTACACTTTTTATATTGTGAGATGATTGGAATGATTGATTATATTTTATATCGTGTAGAAGTATATATATAGGCAACAGGATGACATAAAAGCCAATCATATAGTAGGTTCCACATAATTAGAAGGCCTAGGGAAAAAACCCACTATAATTACATTATGTTAACATAAAAACCAGTTATAGGAGCTTTCAACTATAGATAGAGAAAACTACTATAATTATATTGTACTAACACTCCCTGTAGTCTAATTGGGAGCTCGATGAACATTTAGGTTGGATCGAAACTCCTAGAATAGAATGGTAGGAAGGCTCATGGTAAAAATATCGGCGTACTGGGATATCATGGGAACATAAAGTACTCGAACGTGATCGAGGGCAACCCGCTCTCGAATAAAATAGAGATCAATCTCAACATGATTCGTGCACTAATACTAGACTGGATTGTTAGAGAGATAAATAGCACTAATGTTGTCACAGTAGACCAAGGTGGCACGGTGAGGTGAATGGTGAAGCTCCATGAGTAGTTGGTATAGCCAAGTAGCTTCAACAACACCATTGGTCACAGCTCAATATTCAGCATCTGCACTTGATTGGAAGACTGTATACTGACGTTTGGAGGACCAGGACACTAAATTATCCCCTAGGAACACTGCATAACTAGAGGTCAATCGGTGAGTGTCGGGACAGTCGACCCAGTAGGCATCGGTGTAAACAACAAGCTTAATAGGTACAGAGTGGCACAGAGTCAAGCCGAGAGAAAGAGTACCCTGTAAGTAGCGTAGTATCCGCTTGAGAGCAGTAAGGTGTGGCTCGTGAGGATCATGTATATAGAGGCAAATCTACTAAATGGCATGGGCAATGTCTAGGTGAGTGAATGTCAGGTAATGTAATGCACTAGCCTTCCTACGGTATTGTGTGGAGTCGGCAACTAAAGGATCGTCCGCAGACAATTTAGAGTGTAGGTCAACAGGGGTGCTACAAGGCTTGCAAGCACCCATCTTGGCACGCTCCAAAATGTCCAGAGTATATTGCCGCTGAGAGAGAAATAAGGTATCATCGCAATGCGTGACGGAGATGCCTAGAAAATGATGAAGCTGGCCCATGTCTGTCATAGCAAACTCATGTGGGAGAGCGGCAATAATGTGTTGAAGAAGCTCAACTGATGAGGTGGTGAGAACAATGTCATCCACATACAGCAGCAGATAGACAGTGTCAGATCCTTAATGATATGTAAATAACAAAGTATCTGACTTGGCCTCAACAAAACCGAAGGACAGGAGATAAGTGGTGAACCTATTATGCCAAGCACGGGAAGCCTGCTTTAGTTCATAGAGAGACAAAATCTGGTCATAACGAGTCGACAAAACCAGAGGGCTGTACACAGTAGACCATCTCTATCAGAGTGCCATGTAAGAACGCATTCTTAATATTCAGCTGATGAATAGGCCAATTGTGAGATAGAGCCAAAGACAGAACCACCCGAACTGTCGCTGGCTTTACCACTAGATTGAAAGTCTCGTCATAATCAACACCAAGTCGCTATGTAAAACCCCGCAGAACCCAGCGAGCCTTGTAGCAATCAAGCAAACCATCTACAAGCAACTTGTGACGATAAATCCATTTGCCAATCACCAGATTGACTCTAGGAGGCCGAGGAACAAGGCTCCATATGTCATTGGTGAAAAGTGCATCATACTCAGCTTGCATAGCGGAGCGCCAATTGGGGTTTGACAGAGCATCATGAACAAAGCGTGGCAAGGGTGACATGGGCATAGTGTGCTGGTTGAAACAATCCACAGTCTGCGTGATGCCAGCTTTATCGCGTGTGCGCATGGAGTGCACATTGGTGACTGGGATGATGGAGACTAGTCTAGTAGAAGTTGTATGGCCAGTGCCACTAGCAACAGCCTATGCGAGAGTAACAAGGGTAGTGGTACCAGTAGTACGAGCGGGCGCTGTGGAGGACAAGGCGGCGGCACTACTGGCAGCGGCCTGTGCTGGATGCACAGGGGCAGCAGCACCGAGCGATACGAAGGACTTAGGGCGACGGTGGCTCTGGTGACCACGGCCCTAGGGTGGGTGGTGCAGAGGCATGCTCGAGTGTAGCAACGGACCTATGGACGAGCACAGGGCTGTGCACATCATGCGGGGGCACTAACCCCAGAGCAGTTGGGGCGATCGATGGAGGACTTGCACGCACAAGACGGGCTTCAGAGGGTGGAGTGGGAAGATCATGTTCATCAGTCAAAAAATCCAGGCCAAAAGGTGCTATGGGCGTGGTGGACATGTTAGAGAATGGGAAAAATGATTCATCAAAAACGATATGGCGGGAGATGAGAATGCGATTTGACTGGAGCACAAGACACCGATAGCTCTTGTGTTCCGAGGAGTAACCAAGGAAAACACATAAGGAGGAGTAGGGAGCATGTTTGTGGGGTGCTGTGGAGGACATATTGGGATAGCAGGCACACCTAAAAACTCGAAGGTGGATGTAGGAGGGCTGGGTGCAATAGAGGGAGGTGTATGGTGCCTAGAAAGCGAGGGTTTTTGTGCGGAGTCGGTTCATAAGGTAGGTCGCAGTGTGAAGGGCCTTAACCCAGTAAACCGGAGAGAGACTCACCTGAAACAAAAGGGAATGAAAAATGTTATTAATGGTGAGAAGGGAACGTTTTGCTGTCCCGTTTTGTGGGGAGGTATATGGACACGACATGAGGAGTGCAACACCATGAGAGAGGAAGAACATGCGGGCCTAGGAATTGTCAAATTGACGGTCGTTATCGCACTAGATGTTCTTGACGGTCGTGCCAAATTACGTGCGAATATGAGCACAAAAATAAGAAAGAACAGAAAAAGTCTCGAATTTGAGGTGATGAGGAAATGTCCAAATGTAGTGTGAACAATCATCAAGAATAACAAGGTAGTACTTGTATCCAGACACACTAACAATATGAGATGTCCAAAGATCACAATGTATTAAATTAAAATTATGAAGAGCTCTAGAATTGGATGATCTGAACGGTAGACGGACATGACGGCCAAGTTGGCATGCATGACAAATATGATCAACATCATCCTTATAAGAGGAAATGACAGTGACACTGATAAGTTTGAACAGAGCTTCACGCCTAAGGTGCCCAAGATGACGATACCAAAGAGAGGTGGATGCGGCGATGAATGTGGAGGTACTGGTGGAGAGTGGGTAGAATAGGAAGAGGTCCCAGAGCTATTGCACCTGATAATCACATTTCTAGTGTGCAAATTCTTTACAGAAAGGCCAAAAGGATAAAACTCAATGGAATAATTATTATCAGTGGTAAAATGATGAATGGAAAATAGATTCTTAATAATGTTGGGAGAGATTAAGACATTGTTAAGAACAAGATTACAATGTGGTAAAGAAAAGGTATGTGATCCAGTGGTAGTGACAGGAAGTGATGCTCCATTACCTACAATGATAGATGAAGGAGTAGATGAGAATGGTGGGGAAATAGTAGAGAGTTACTAGCATCCACGATCATATGAGAACCAACGCCTGAATTGGCATACCATTCAGAGGAGGGTGCCGATGAGTTGAGCGTCATGGTATTGAACGAGTGCGCTAGGGAGTCTTGATTCCATGAACCACCATGGGTACGGTTTCAAGGCATGGGTGGTGTGGACCAGGGCACCGCCGAGGGGGCTTAGAAGGCCGGAGAGGGTCCATGGAAGGCTGGTGAAGGTCCTTGGTAGGTCAATGGAGGCAGCACAGGTGATGAATGCAAGGCTCCCCTATAGTACGAGCTATACTGGGGAGGGCCATAGGTGCCACCATAGACGCTGCTGCCGGAGACATTGCCGAGGTTGCCGCTATAATGAGGCACAATGGTGAAAGCTGAAGGATCCATCGGAGGGCGGCCAGACAAGTCATATGACCGTATCTGGACGGTACCCGTCCACGGATGCACGAAGGATGGGTGCAGACCTGGCGGCGCGCCACCAGTGGGTGCAGAGGGGCCAGCGCGACCACCATGGCTGCGCCGGTGGCCGTTGCGCTGTCGACCTGTGCCAAGGTTAGGTACGGACGAGACACTAGAAGGTTGCCCAGGGGGAGGTGGAAGCATCCCCCGGTGTGGAGGTGCTACAATCCCGTGCACCGCCGGTCGGGGTGCTACGTCAACGAGAGCAGAGAGCGGCGATGGTGGTCGGGCCTTGATCTCTACCACCTCTAGCAGGAGATGCGTCCGACGCTCTACAAAGATCAGGAATGGACAATGCATCTTGATGATAGACATCATGTGGCAGAACTGGTCGTTTAGGCCATAGAGGAGCGTGAGAATCATCTACCGGTCGCCGATAGGGTCGCCGAACTCAGTGAGGGAGGTGGCCATCGACTCGAGGCAGTGATAGTAGTTGGTGATGCTCAGGGAGTCTTAGCGGAGGTTGCAAAATTGTGTCTCTAGGAGGAGCGCACGGAACTCTTTCTAGCCGAGAAACTCATCGCAAGAAAGCACCAGGCACCACGAGCGAAGAACTGTTATAGCATTAGTGATTGCTGCATGTTGTTGGAGATAGTGCCATAGATCCACGTCAGGACGATGCAATCCGTCTGCACCTATGCCAAGCGTGAGGGAAAGGACTCGTCCTCAAGAAAATGGCGAGTGAGACAACATTTGCCGAGGATGATGAGGAATAGGCCACACTACCTACTGTAGTTGTTGGCGGCCTCGTTGAGCAAGACGGGGATGAGGACACGGATGTTGATGACGGCGATGGCCGCTGCCCAGAGAGATTTGTGGACGGCTTCGTACTCGTCCAAAGCATCGGCGCGGTAGGAGGCATCGGCGGTGTCGTTCGCGGCCTTCTAGCGCAGCGGACGGTCTCGGCGGTAAAAGCCGTGGCATCGATCGTGGTTTTCTCAGTGCGGCAGGCGGCGTCAGCCACAGTTTTCTCCACGCGGCGGCCTTCAGCAACGTCTGCTATCGGTGTCGATAGATTCAGCGATGCGACGGGGCGGTGATTCCTAATGACGTTGTTAGCGACGCGCCTGGCGACGGATCCAACAATGCGACAGGGCAGCGATTCAGTCGGCATTGTGCTTGGTGACAGAGTTGGTGACGCATGCAGCGATTTGGTCGGCGATGTGCCTAGCGACGGAGTTTGTGACGTGGTAGCGACTTGCCTAGTGATGGAATCAGTGATGCGCACAGCAATAGGGGGCGACAAGGCGAGGTGGCATCAGTGGGGCGTGGTGGACGGCATTAGCCGCATTACGTGCAGGCATCGTCAGCGGTGTGATGTAGTAGAATTTTAGCGAATTGTAACCGCTCTCATACCATGTGAGATGATTAGAATGATTGATTATATTCTATATCGTGTACAGGTGTATATATAGATACCAGGGTGATATGAAAATCAACCACACAGTATAATAGGTTCCACATAATTAGAGGAATCTACTATAATTACATTATGCTAACATATATTACTCCATTCATATATAAGGTACTTTAATTTTATCCTATGTTAAAGGATAGCATATACAATTTTAAATAAATACATATTTTGATTGTAGTTTTTTAAAAAAACTAATTTGATATTCTAGATGTTGGTGTATTTTTTTTATAAATTTTGTGAATTTGACATAGAATAAAACTAAAACATTTTATATTTTCTAACACTTTTCAACCGAGAGAGTACATGGAATATTTAATCCTATAAAACATATTTTTATATGTGAATATAAAATAAAATGGTTTGTAATAGGAATATGGGGGTAGAATAAGAATGGCCGTAATACTTATCTCCATTGGATCTAAATCAAATGGTTTAGATCTATTCAGCCCTTCACCTTAATTTCTAGTTGAATGCTCCTCTCCTTCGCTACCGTCCATCCCCCTCTCTTCCTCTCCTAACCCTATGGACCCAAGCCACTGCAGCCTTCACCATCCCCTACTCCAGTGAGGCACCAACACTTCACCTCCACCTCCCCTTTATCGTCACCCCTCCCCTTCTCTCTCCCTAGCCTAATGCCACCGTCACCTCCTTTACCTTACTCTCTTCTTCGCAACACCTCCACTACCCTATGTTCTTCTATCTTCTTGCTTGTGCAAGCTTGGGACATCTAGATCTAGCATTCTTGAACATGGGACAACAAGATCTGAAGCTCTTGAGCTAGGTGCCTTGATTCTCTAGCCATCTTGGTGGCGGCAGCATGCTCAAGCCCTCAAGCCTAAGCATGGGCTCTAGATGCCTTCACATGCGATGTTGGGTGCCATGGCCGACCTCCCTGCCGGGCTTGAAAAGAGGGCATCCACACGCCGCGTATGCGTTGGACCACCGGACTCCACACCCTCTTCGTGCACTCCATTCAATTCCTCAGTGGCCACAAGAGCTAGCTAGCATCACTGTGGGTTATGGTATATGTGATTTGCATTTATAGCTATATTTTCTGTCCTTTTGCAGCTGAGTTACTTTTAGCGAATATCCATTCTCATGAGCTGCTTGTTGTTGGTAATCTGCTTTTCTGACGATAGGAGCTACTTAATATGTAGCTTTATATATATCAGCATAAGATTTAGATTAGTTTCCTAATAGGACTTCTATTCTTTATCTATTAGGAGTTTTTTATTTTTTCCTTTATGTACTCTTGTAAGCTACACGGGAAGGGTATGACATTTTCATTGTTTCGCTGAGTTTGTAATCAACTCGTGATTATTGCTGGTCGGCGTCCATGGTTCTTCCCCACAAGAGTTTTCTATGTAAAAATTTATGTTTTTATGGTGCATATATTTTCATAACAAATGATATCAAAGCATTAGAGATCTATCCCGCTGGTTCATCAAATTCATCGCCAAGATCGATCTACACCACGCCACCACTCACGCAGCTGCGCAATGTGTTTTGACGATCACATTGAAGTTTTTTAGTGAGTTCGTGCAGTCCTAGCCGGATTGCCTCCACAGCCTATGCACCCGGCGTCTACATCTACTACCGCACATCTAGACAAAAAAAAAAAAAAGAAGCAGCAGGCAGAGCCACCTGTAGCACATGGAAATCGAAGAAAAAAAGGCACCAGAAGCCATCAATATCGTCCCTATTCATGTGAATTCAATTTCACGTTGCAATTGTTACATCCACACTGCCATGTACGAGGAGAGTCCTAGATCGAACACATAGTTTACTAGAGCTTCGTGTTTCTACTAGGTTACCCAAATTTCTTACTATTAATTCCTTGAAGACCACTCCTAGACCGAGACCCAATGTTCTCATTATGGCAAGTGAAGATGCGAGCCATTCTTGCACAACAAGACTTAGATGATACACTAGATAGTTTTAACAAGAGGAAAATGATTGGTCCAATGATAATAAGAAAAAAGAACTTAAGACTATGGCACATATTCATCTTCATCTATCTAACAATATTTTATAGGGGGTATATAAGGAGAAAACAACTGTAGCACTCTGGTTGAAGTTGGAACAGATTTGCATGACAAAAGATCTAGCTAGTAAGATACACCTGAAGCAAAAGTTATCCTGGCATAAATTATAAGATGATGAGTTTATGATGGATCATCTCTCCACTTTTAAGAAAATTGTTGCCGACCTTGAGTCTATAGAGATAAAATATGATGAATAGGATTTAGCTTTATTCTATTGTGTTCCTTGCCTAACTCATGCAAATTTCAAAGACACCATACTTTATAGTCATGATACTCTAAGTTTACAAAAAGTATATGATGTTTTGCATGCTAAGAAAAGATGAAAAAGATGGTACCTTTGGAAGGGTTAGGTTCACAAGCAGAAGGCTTGGTTGTTCAGGGTAGGTAAAAGGAAAAGAACTTAAATCAATCAAAAGACAAAAGTTCTAATAGTTACCCTAGAAAATCAAAGTCTAGAGGTAGGTATAAGTCTAAAAAGTGGACACGAGATCTCTGAGTGTTGGAAACTACAGAAAAAAAGAAGCGCAATGAAAATTATATGCCGAAGGTAAGAAAGAAGAGGAAGGTAAAGCCGCCATTGCTACTAATGATAGTTCTGATGGAGATTTAGTTGTTGCTTATGTTGGTTGTATACAAACTAGTGATCAGTGGATTCTTGATACTATTTGCACTTATCATATATGCCCTAATAGGGATTGGTTTGCTACTTATGAACCAGTTGAAAGTGGTACTGTTTTGATGGGTGATAACATGCCATTCAAGGTCTCAAGCATTGGCACTATTCAGATCAAGATGTTTGATGGTTGTGTCAAATCATGGTTAGATGTGCGGCATATTTCTAGTTTGAAGAGAAATCTAATCTCTATATGTACTCTTGATCGTAGAGGGTACAAATACTCTAAAGGAGACAGAGTTTTGAAGGTAACTAAAGGTTCTCTTGTTGTGATGAAAGCTGATATTAAAACTACCAATTTGTATCATCTACAGGGTACTATAATATTAGGTAATGTTGCTACAATTTCTGATTCATTACCTAATTCTGATGCTACTAAACTTTGGCATATGCGCCTTGGGCATATGAGTGAACATGGTTTGGTAGAGTTGAGCAAGAGAGGATTGCTAGATGGTCAAAGCATCGGAAAGCTAAAATTTTATAAGCATTATATATTTGGTAAGCATAAGAGGGTGAAGTTGAATACATATACACATACTACAAAAGGTATTCTTGATTATGTAGATTTTGATTTATAGGACCATGCTCGTAAAACATTTGTTATATGATGACTATCATTGATAATTATTTAAGAAAAGTTTGGGCTTATTTCTTGAAGCACAAATATCAAGCATTTTCTAAGTTTAAAGAGTGGAAGACTATGGTTGAAAGATATACCAAAACAACGTAAATATACTTTGTACTGACAATGGGATGGAGTTCTATTCTAAGCAATTTAAATCATATTACAAGGCTAAAGGCATTATGAGGCACTACATCATTTCTCATACACCTCAACAAAATAACTTAGCTGAGTGTATGAACAGAACAATTATAGCAAATGCCTATTGCATGATATCAGATGCTGGTTTGTGTAAACAGTTTTGGGCAGAAACGGCTTTGACAACTTGTTATTTTATTAATCGATCACCCAGTACTGCCATTGATAAGAAGACTCCAATTGATATATGGTCTGGTTCCCTAGCAAATTATTCAGACTTATGAGTATTTGGTTGCACTACATATGCTCATATTGATAATGGTAAATTGAAGCCTAGAGCTATTAAGTGCTTTTTTTTGTTATCTATTTGGTGTGAAAGGTTATAAATTTTGGTGTCCTGAAACTAGAAATATTATGATTAGTAGAAACATTGTCTATCATGAATCGGTTATGTTTTGTATAGTAATCTTTCTACTAATGTTCCTATTGAGAATCAACAGAATGTAAGTGTGGAGGTGAAGCACTTAGGCAGTTTAGGGTATACACCGAAAAAGGAAAACATTGCTATTAACCAAAATTCATTTGTTATTAAAAATTTAGATTATTCTACTATTAAAAAGCCACTACAACCTTCTATTACATATGATTGGAAGGAGGATTCTTAAACACCCTTAAAGATATATTGAAGAAACAAACATTGTTGCTTATGCTTTGAGTGTGGTAGAAGAAATTGAAGATAAATGCAGAACCTTCTACATATTATGAAGCTATTGTTTCTGATGATTGTAATAGGTAAAAATAAGATGGAGTCACATAAAAATAATCGTCTGGTAAAATTGTCAAAGGAGAAGAAACTTATCCATTGAAAATGTATGTTCAAAAGAAAGGATGGTATATCTCCAAGTGATGAGGCAAGATACAAAGTAAGGTTAGTGCTAAAGGTTATAGCCAGATTCTAGGTATTGATTTTAATGTTTTTTTTCCTATAGTGAAACATAGTTCTATTCTCACTTTCATTAGTATTGTTGCAATGCATGATTATGAAATAGAGCAATTAGATGTTCAAACTGTATTCTTATACGGAGAGTTAGAAGAGGACATTTATATTAAACAAACTGAATGTTTTCTTATTCCTAGAAAAGAAAACCTTGTCTATAAATTAGAAAAGTCTCTTTATGGGTTGAAACAATCACATGGAATAAGAGATTTGACTCTTTTATGCTTTCTCAAAATTTGAAAAGATCAAGTTTTGATAGTTGTATTTATCTAAAAAATGTTAATAAATCAGCTATATATTTAGCTCTTTATGTCAATGATATGTTGATTGGTGGAAAGGATAAATCATAAATAGCAAAGTTGAAGGCACAATTAAATAGTGAATTTGAAATGAAGTCATATGCATTTGTCTTTCTTTAGAAAGAATTGTAGCAGAGAGCAAGAAATACTATATTAAATGGCTCCAATCTTTGTGCTACTGCTGATCAACATTCCCAAAACACGTCACAACAGATGGCCAAAGTCAACAAAACTTTCCAATGTGACATGAATGCACCAAACAACCTATAAATAACGCATGGCACAAATTGTAAATAATACATACCGTACAAAGGATATAAAGAATGACAATGGCACTCCCAGCATCTGGTCATATTTAATTTCAATGCATGCAGTCATCATCCGTGTCATTCAAACCCATGCCTCTCTGTCATAATTCCTTGTTGCAAAATATAGTATTGCCCTTTTGATAAAATATAAGTATTTTTAATTGTTTAAGTAAATATTAAGATTAGATCAAAAGTTGTGATTTTGAATTTTGAATTGCTTAATTTTTCTTTCCAAGCACCCAATAGCTAAAGAATAATTGCAATAATAAGAATAATATGAATCAACTCAAAATATTTTAAAATGAATGGAATTATTTTAGCATTTAAAATTTATCTTAAAATACAGCAACTTCACAATCTTATTTTCTTCTATTAATCATTATCTTTCTCATTTAATTTCTTCAATTACTTTCTATTCTTAACCAATCATAACATTATTTTATTTTATTTTATTTATTTCTTTAATAGACGTGATCAATCCTAAACGAGGGAGGTAGTAACGAAATTACTAGCAATAATTATAAAAGTTCCCAGCCGTACTAAGGGAGAAAAAAATCTTTAAAACGAATGTGCTGTTTTGTTCTCGCTTGACATGACATTGCCTTTACGAGTTTGCTCTTCATTTTTGTCTGTTTCTTTCAACCGTCGGTGAGCTGTCAAGCCATATCTGTCCTATGGTTTTTTAGAGGAAAGGCCGAAGCCAAGCTTTTATAGAAAGCTATTTAAACGTACTACAGGAGTTCAGGAGCTGGGGACGCCAGCTTACAAATGCAAGAGCAAGCCATATCAAGGCACTAAAACATCTAGGAAACAACCACTGATACAGAAGTCACAACCACCAAAAGGACTTCCAACTAAAAAAAAAAAGAAAACCCACCTAAGCCAAGGCAATAAAATATATGTCAAGCTTAATAGTTGAAGGTAAATTTTAGAAGGAGATGCTCAAGAAAGATGTGTAATACTGATTGGACCGTCATTTCTACAATAATATCTTAGTAGAATAAAAATTCTGACACACAAAAGAAGAAAGACCTAGAAAAAATTGAAGACATTGATTAACATCCTGAAAATGACAAAACATATTAGGAGACCTTAAACCTAAAATACTCCCTCTATTTTAAATATATATAGTTATTTATAGAATTTAAATTTATTTTAAAATATAACTATTTCTCCATCTACAAACTCATCTCAACCAATCATAATCTTTCCACATTTAATTTATTTATATATATTTTTTCTCTCAACCAAATATAATTATTTCTTACTCTAATAATAATAACAAATCATGTGAAGACAGCAGTGGGGATACCAGGGACTGTTCTGACTCTACTGCATCAAAATTAGTAAGTACTGTTCAATATCGTGAAACGATCCAAATTATTTGTCAATTCAAAATATTTTCTTGATGCAGGGCGCATAGAGATCAGCAACTATACCTAAAACTTCATTTTAAGTTCGTGTACATACATACATACATACATATATATATATATATATATCGCCATCCAACATGAAAGGCCGCATTATAACCGTTGATTATGAAGACACATTGACAAATCCTTATAGTCTTACAAGTTTGAAGTCAGTGTCGTGCACGAGCTGCTTCGATCGCCACTCAATTTCCATTTGTTCATTCCTTTGTGCTGTCAATCAGTGGTCTGTTTGTCTGACAATACAGTAGGATGGAGCAAAGAAGTTCCTTCTATAGTAATACTAAAGGCATAATTCGCTAAAGAACACGTATTTTGTGGCATTTGCCGTCAGATACTACAAAAATTTTGAAAAGGACATTTTTACCCTGTGCCAAAGTGTCTACTAGCGGACGGTGCTTACCTTGAATAAAATTTCCAAAATTTTGAGTCTTTTGGGAGTGCCAAAGTGTGATATCCCCAAAAAAAATTTCTGGAACTTCAAAAGAATTGATTAAATTCAGTCAATATTTGTACAATTTTTTGAAACTTTGGAATTATTTTTTATTTCCTCAGTTTGGGACGACTTTTGATTTTTGAAATTTTTTTGTAATTTCAGAAAATTCCATTCTATTGATCCCTAAAATATTTTTGATTTTTGAAATTTTCCACAAAAATTTAATTGGATTGAGCATGTGACATGTCATATGGGTAAAATCGTCCTTTTTAAAATCTATCTCATCACTTGAGATGAAAATGTTAAAATAATGGCAATAGTATGTTCTAGCAAATTACCACTAAACCGAATTGCCCTATAGCAAAGACATGTTTTTGGAGAGTACTATAGCAAATGTTATAAAACTACAGTGTGCTTTGGTAAATTTTGCATAAGAAGAAACTATTTTATAGAATTAATTTAGAGAAACACCTAAAAGACATTTTCACGTTCCATTTCAGAAAAATTGACAATGGATGATGACAAAAATGACAAATTTCAAACAAATCGACAAGGGTCTTTGTCGATCGGTTGTTTTGATTAGAATTGGGACAGTGAAAGATTACGTCATGACTTCCACACATATACCATGATGGTATATGGCACGTGGTGACACATGAGCGAGATGTGTCCGGTGGGTCAAGTATACATCTCTACCTAGGATAAAGCTATTTAAATAGTTATGTCCTCGATTATTGACAAGCCTTGAAATATATCCAAGATGTTTTATTATGTTAAACTGAAATGTTGGAATTACAACATATTGGTAAACTTGGTTTAAGACAAGTTCACATCGGTGTGCGGTTTGGTTAATAACTCGACTTAGATATAGCTCCACACTTTTAATTAAAATGTCTTTAACTATTTAAATAACCATATAACATAATTACATAATTCTTGTACTCCTATACATTATTCTCAATGTGGCTTGGTGAGTATGGTGATGGTCCTCCCAATCCAGATGATGAGTTCTATGTAAATTAAGGCTTCAATGTCTAGCTCATACCTGTCATCAAGCCCTTGTGGTCGCCATCTTAGTCTTTGGTTTTTCGTGTATCTTTGCAGTGTTAACAAAACTACCATTTACACTTTTTGCTTATTTACACTTCCACTTATGCATTCTATTATTTGCAAAACTTTATAATGTGTATCTTGTCTCCTATGATAAGCATTTATACACGTGCGAATGGAAAATAGTTGTGTGTTTTTGGAACGCTACAACTTAGTATTATGAAAAGCTATCACATTTCATGAATGTTTCCAAATCTCTAAACTTGGATATTCAACAGAGAAACCTCGTCTTTTGTTCACTGCATAACGTAGAGTTAAAAGGAGGATATAACCAAAGAAGCTGGCTAGCAAGTCACTACCAACATAGCCAGCTAAAAGTTTGCAACCTCATTAGTCATTACTTACAGTAATCTCCAACCTGTGCAAAGCACGGTATTGTTGTTGGTATTATATATATTTCAATTTCAACCATATAAACTTTTGTTGGAATTTATATGTGAACATTCTTGTAAGGGGAATTTATCGGAAGGTTGTGCATTTTTCTAGTGTAAAATTTGATATCTTCACGAAAATTTGAAGTGTAAATTTTGATAGCTAGATGTACTTTTCTAAAGATGGTAAAATTGCCCTTCTTGTAGATCTGTTAAAAATATTTTATTTATAGTTCAAAAAATCAAATTAATAACTAAAAATGTACATAGAATCCATCGTAAGTACCAAGTGTATTTATGTTGGCAACTCAACCGTAAAAGTTGTTTTGGATTCACAATTATTCCATAATTTAATAGTTTGTGAAATTCGTAACTAATAAATATTGAGTTGAACTTGATCTGGAGTTGCTTTTTCATGATTTAATAGTTTTAAATTCCAGAACTAATAGATGTTCAGTGGTACTCGGTTTGGAGTTTCACTTACAGAATTTACCTGATTTAATCTCTCCATTTGTTCTTGTGTTAGGAAGCTTTGATCTATATATAGTTTAATCCACATATGTGCTTTAGTTGACATGAAAAATACCACCACGAGTCCGATGTTTTCAAGAAATGGAGCTGGACAACGAAATTTTGTGCTTAAAAAGCAAAGTGGGTATTCTGTTGTTCCATACCAAAAAAAAATGCGGTTGACCTACGAGGAAACTCAACTGAAATAACATACATAGAAAATCTGAACTAAGTTACCGAAATTCTGCATGATCATACTACTGAAGGTTGCTGAGAGAGAAAGAGGACTGCAAACAATGAAAATGATGGGTGCAGTATCAACGTACAAAATATGGTATATAGTTGATAGGATTATTGGTCTAGATCTTTTGGAGACATAATTCGATTAGAAATGGATACGACATTAACGACCTGACTACAACCATTCGAAGAGGATGCATCTTGGTGATAGATACACCAACTTCAAAGGGTTTCTCGTGATCTTGTGGAGCATGAATAAACTAGCCTTGAGGGCACCCGTCCTACAAGAAATCAAAAAACATACAAAAATAAATAAAACAATCACTAAATTACTTAGATTAATATGAAGGTTTTGATCATAAACATGATATGATGAGATTTTGAAGTCAAGCGCAACGGACAATCTAATCGACACATGCGTTGCAACTCGAAGTAGCGATGACTTATATAGAATCACTAAAACCTAATTGTTCCTAGCAGCTCTAAGCCCTGTTAATAGATGGGAGAATGACCACAGGAGTGTTGGAGTCGTAACATAACCCTAAGACATGTACTTAGTGGGCTTACCTTGATACATGGCCTATTGGGTCAAAATAGTTATGCAACACCATGGACAGAATAAGTCTTTGTATTAAAACAATAATTACATCCTACTCCGATTAGATATGGATATGAGGTCAGATAATTTAAAAGTAGTTTTGATAAGTTTTCCATGAAGTATTTACACGCCCGAATGAAGTCGTGGTGACCGTCATAAGTTGGTGCTATCCTGTAGTCCAAATTCAGCCCACATGACTCCTCTTTCCTATTGATTCTCGCTATGGTTCCTAAACAAAACAAGAGGGTACGTATTTCTATGGTATAAATAAGTCAGACATAAACCTAAGAATGAACTCACTTAAAAGTTGAGTTGACGTGCATGAGCACGAGTAATTTGGCCTACTTATGGAGGTGATGTGAATGTATCGATAGTGTTGATATCCTCATCATCTCCTCCTTCTTGCATTTGAGTCGTCCTCGACTCAATCTTATCTTCTTCGCCCAAATATGACTTCAAAGCTACAATTTTAAATGTGGAACTAACCCCAAAATCTACAAATAGATCTAGTTTATATGCATTCTCATTAATTTTCTCTAACACTTAGAAAGGTCCATCCACTCTAGGCATTAACTTAGACTTCCTCAATTCATAAAATCTATCCTTTTTGAAATGTAACCAAACAAAGTCTCCAAGTCTAAAATTCAATCGCCTTCTAACTTTGTTTCTTTAATGGTTTCATGCAATTTTAACATAAACTTGGCACGTTGCTTAACACCAAAATTCAATCTTTTAGAAGATGACAAAGGTAAAAAATTAATAGGAGCATGAGGCACTAAACCATAAATAATCTCAAATAGGCATAACTATGTAGTAGAATGCAATGAGTGATTATAAGCAAATTCAATATAAGGAAGGCATTCTTGCCACATTTTAATGTTTTTCTTTAAAACATCCCTTAACACAGTGGACAAAATTCTATTCACAACTTATATTTGACTAAAGTTTAGTCCCCAATTTAGCCCATAAAGTTCTCCAAAAGTGGCTTCAAAATTTAGTGTCACGATCAGAAACAATTGTTTTTGACATACCATGTAAACAAATAATCTCTCAAAAGAATAAATCAACAATATGTGTAACATCATTAATTTTATGACATGGTATGAAATATGCAATTTCAGAAAATCTATCCACGATAACAAAAATGCTATCATGTCCCATCTTAGTCTTATTCAAATCTAACACAAAATCCATAGAAATATCTTCCCAAAGAATGCTAGAAACTGGTAAAGACGTATATAAACCATATGAATTAAGTCGTAACTTAGCTTTTTGACACGTAGTGCAATGAGAAACAAAATCTCTCCACATCTCTTCTCATCTTTGGCCAAAAGAAATGATCGACAAGTATATCCTTCACTTCTTTGCATCAAAATGCACTATCAACCCACCTCCATGTGCTTCCTATAATAGCAACACGCGAATAGAGCTAGTTGGAATACATAGCTTGTTTACTCTAAACACAAACCAATGATTGAAGACGAATTTGTTTCATATCTTCCCATCTTTGCAATGCAGTAACACATCTTAAAATCATCATTATGCACAAATTGCTCTTTAATCATTTCTAATCCAAATATTTTATAATCAAGTTGTTTCAATACAAGGAAATTATTCTCCATTCCTTTCTTGTGTTTGATAATACAAGGAAATAATTCAATGAATTCAACTCATTTTGCCTATCTACGGTTCAATTTTTCTTGACTACGGATATGATTAGAATGTATGACAAATTCTTTAAGCCACAAATAATGCTGTCATGTTTCTAAAGTTCTTAATAGAGCAAATAACTCCTTATCATAACTAGAATAATTCAGAAGAGCCCCTCAATTTCTCACAAAAATATGCCATGAGTTTTCCTTCTTATAGAAAAACACCACCTAAGCCAATTTCACTAGCAACGCATTGAACCTCAAAAGTCTTATTAAAATTAGGAAGTTGTAGAAGAGATGCATGTGTCAAGTTATGTTTTAGCATATGGAAGGCTTTCTCTTGTGCTGTGCTCCAAAAAAGGGCACTCCCTTCTTTATGAACTCATTCAATGGTGCAGCAATAGTGCTGAAATCCTTCACAAACCGGCAACAGAATTCAGCAAGACCTAAAAAACATTGCACCTATGTGATAGTCTTCAGAATAGGCCATCCTTGTATAGCTTTGACCTTAGCCTGATCATCCTCAATTCCCTATAGAGTGACAACATAGCCAAGGAAATAAAGGCAACTGCTGCAAAAGGTACACTTGTCAAGGTTATCAAACAAATGTACATCACATAAAGCATTAAAAATAGCACGTAAGTGATCAATCTGATCATCCATAGACTTACTGTAAATTAATATATAATCAAAATACACTACCACAAATTTACCAATGAAAGAACACAAAACCTCATTTATTAATCTTATGAAAGTACTAGGTGCATTAGTAAACTCAAAGGACATGATTAACCACTAATATAAACCAAACTTAGTTTTGAAAGTAGTTTTCTATTTATCTCCTAATTTCATATGGATCTGGTGGTATCCACTACGCAAATCAATTTTTGAAAACACAACAATACCACTCAATTCATCAAGTATATCATCTAATCGTGAAATGGGATGACAATATTGAATGGTGATATTGTTAATTGCTCTACAATCCACGCACATACATCATGTTCTTAGATACTAAAATAACCAAAACAGCACAAGGACTAAGAGACTCACGCACATAACCTTTATCGAGTAGTTCTTGCACTTGGCGTTGAATCTCCTTAGTTTCCTCTAGGTTTATCCCATATGGCGCATGGTTGGTAATGAAGCACCGGGAATAAGATCAATCTGGTGCTCAATCCCTCGAATGGGTGGCAGTCCCGATGGTATCTCACTTGAAAATATATTAGAAAACTCCTACAAAATGTTAGACACAACAAGGGGCAAAGAACGCTGCATTTCGTGATGTTAAATCAAAGCATCTTTACATACCAAAACATAGCAAATAGAAGTGGAAGATGTCAATTCATTAACATCAGAACGTGTAGATAGCAAAAGTTCCTTTTAAGGTTATCTCATTTTTCTTGTGGCAAAAAAATTTGTTTTGTTTCTTATCATTCCTTTCAAGATCATTTGCAACAATGTGGTTCTCACTTTTAACATGGTCCTGTAATTTAAATTTTTGGGCTCTAACAACATTATCTTGCACAATAGCCACTGGACACAGCATATAGCAGAATTTTCATATCATGGTGTTGAAAAGAATATTGATTTGATCTACCATGACGCATTGAATCTCTATCAAATTGTTGTGGTCTTCCTAGCCAAATAGCACATTCTTATATAGGCACAACATCACATTTAAGAACATCACGATATGATCCAATAAAGAAATTAATTCAAACCAGTCTAGTTACCTTTGTATACCATGTTATTAAGCCATTAGATGATATGCATGTTGATGCGGTTTTATACTAAGTGCAAGTTTCTCGACCATATCACAGTTAGCCAAGTTGTTGCAACTACCTCCATCAATAATCAAGTGGCAAGAACACTCTTTGATGGCATACTTTGTTTGAAATAATGTGTGCCGCTGATTTTGCTCTGCCTTCTCTATTTGCGCACTAAGCACATGCTGCACAATGAGACTCACATAACTCTCAACATCATCAGCACCTATACGCTCTTTGGATGCTCCATTATTTCTTACATGGTCAGTTGCAAGCATAGCATGTATATTTTCATCGAAATCACTAGCTGATGAATACTCACCGTCGTCTTTAACTACCAAAACACTCTTGCTTGAACAATCTTGCTACACATGTCCAAAGCCCTTACATCAATGACATTGAACATCTCTAGTTCTTCCTTTAGATGCCATAGAAAATGCGCTTTCGACAGGCGCTTGGATAGCTTTTGATGCTATAGGCGCTCGATTTGTTGAATTCGTGGAAGGAACACATGGCTTACTGTAGTTGTTAGATGAAGAAGGTGTTGTCTGACTCATGAGGAAGACAATGGTGGAGCACGTTCAGTCGAGAAAGTAATTATGCATGTTTGCCATGAGTTAATTTTTCCTATAGAAACATTAGTCTTAGAACTTGTATGACATCCCTTCACTTCTCTTTTAGCTTTACAAGCAACATGAAACGGATGAATAACATTATTGTAATCTTTGTAACCTAGGATGTCCTAAATTTCACAATTTAAACCACCTAAAAATCTAGCTATAGCAAATTCCTTGGTCTCCTCTAAGTTACAACGCAACATGCCTATTTGTAGTTCCTAATAATATTCTTCTATGCTTTTATTTTCCTCTCTCAATTATTGCATTTTATGTAATAGATCATGTGCATAGTAAGAAGGAACAAATCTAGCCTGTATGACCCATTTCAAAGCATCCCAAGTTTGTGATATGTTATTCGGATTTTTCTTGCCATGTACTTTCTACCAAACAGATGAAAAATCAGTGAACTCACTAGTTATAGCCCTAACCCTCCTATTCTTAGGAAATTCATGACAGGCAAATTTTTGATCGACAGCAATCTCCTAAGTAATATATACATTAGTATCATATTTACCAGCAAAAGACAATATCTTAAATTTAATCCTACCAAAAGTATTATCGTGATTGTGTATCTCACGTCAGTGACTTATCCCGGCATGATTGTGATGTAGCCGTCGGTGAAGACAAGCTTCTCTGTTATCATGTTCAGTATCAACAGAGTACTCATCTTCCAAGTCATTCTCATCATGTAAACCATCATCAACATTGTCATCCTCATGTTGCGGGTTCCCCGCATTAGCATGGATGTTATCAAGACGTCTCAACATAATAGCTAAGTTAGTGTTGATTTCTGCAACTAAAGTCTCTAGAGCAGCAAGCTTGGTATTGGTTTCAATCTAGGTTGTTTCTAATTGACTAAGCTTGCCATTCACTACCTACAAGTCTACATCAAGCCCCTTTGTGTGCCTCTTTACCTGCCACTCGAAATGTTGTATAATTCCCTTCATGAGAGGAGAATGTGCCATGCCATGGCAATCTTGTGAAGCCGACATCATTTAAAAAGAACAAAGACAAGAAAATAGTGAAATGAAAACAAAATCCTGGCTATAGCAAGGTGCTTACTCTCATCCTATTTACACAAGCTCTTACCAATTCTTACCTAGCTCAATAGGAGGGAATGACCACCAACAAGTCGAGAATCCTTGAAAAGATATTGTATTGGTGCTATAGCAGTAACACCTGTCAAGCTATAGTCGGATATGTGGAGCTGTAGGTGGGCTAAGAGTGGTGCGCAAGAAAGTACTAGTATCACGTTAGTTGTAAAAGCAAGCTGAGAAATCGTTCAACAACGGTACTATGCTAGACATAGAGATCATGCTAGAGACATGAGCCTAAACACAAGCATTGTCACATGAATAACCAGTAGCTATGTAAAAGAGAGTGCTAGAACAAGCAGCAACTGAAACAAACCCATCTATTATTTTTTTTTCTTTTTTATATATTTTTCACAAGAAGGTGCCTCAAATCTGTAAACTCAATGCAATGTTCTAAAAACTCATTACACCTATGCACTTTTTTTACCAAGAGTATATAGGTAATTAAAAGGTGTCTCGCCACTTTTTTGTTTACACCCATGCACTCTCTCTCTCTAGGTAAGTTGCAAAAGAAGGGGAAGCGTTGGGTTCGATTGTGGTGGTTCTGGTAGTGGTTGTAGTGGTGATGTTGGTGGAACTGGTGGTTGCAAAATTTGGGGTGGTTGCAAATGTGGTGGTGGTGGCAAATCTAGTGGTGGCGTCGGTGATGGTAACGTTAGTAGTTCTCAAAACTCTATTAGATAACCCTAAGACCAGCAACTTGACTCAACCGATGCAAACCGATCTTTTGGTGGAGACATGTAACTTGATTGGAGATGGAGGCGATGTTCACAACCCGACTACAACCATCCAAATAGGTTGCACCTTGGCGACTAATACACTGACACCAACGAGGTTGCTCACGATCTTTTGGGGCGTGAATAACCTGACCACGAGGGCACTTGTGCTGAAAGCAATCCAAGAACAAGTAAAACAAGTATTGAATTGCTAGATGAAGGTTTTGATCATAAACATGACATGGTGAGGTTCTGAAGTGAAGCTAAACAGGCGATCTAATCAACACGCACATTGCAACTCAAAGTAGCGACTGCTTACTTGGAATCAACAAAACCTAATTACTCCTAGCAGCTCTAAGCCCTATTAATAGATGGGAGAACAACCACATGGGTGTTGGAGTCATATCATAACCCTAAGACGCATCCTTAGTGGACTCAACTTGATACATGGTCCATTGGGTCAAAATAGGGTGATGCAGCACCGCGGATAGAACATGTCTCCATATTAAAATTAAGATTGCGGCTGACTCCAATCTAGATCCATTTGAAATTAGTGTTGATTAGTTTTTACGAAGTATTTCCACATCCGAATTGGAGTTCGAATGAAGTCATGGTGACTGTCACAATTTGGTTATATCCTGTAGTCCGAATCCAACCTATGGGATTCCTCTTCCCTGTTAATCATCATCATCTTTTCTAAGCAAAACAAGAGTGCACATATTTCCATAATCTAAATAAGATGGAAATCTAAGAATAAACTCACCTGATAGTTTGAGTTACCGTGCACGAGCATGAGTAATTAGGCTAGTAATCTATACTTACAGACGTGGTGTGAATGTATCGATGGTATTGATGTCCTCATCATCAATTGTGATCCATGAAACCTCCAGCAATTCAACATCATGCAGCAGCCTCAGTACTATCTGGAGTAGGATGACAGAAAGGCCTTCATCTCAGGTAAAATATTATTCTAGCTGATTCTGCATTCATGTGCATTTTAGTTATAATTCATAGTTTGATGTGTGAAATTTCAATGCACATTACATTCTCTATGTAAGCATCTGAATCGTAGTTAACTAGGGAGATATAATTTTTTTTCAAAAAAAACAAAATAATGGAAGTTTTCTTGTGAGCACTATGCGTGATAGAAAATAGTACTTTTATGATCATGGCATATGTGAATGTTTTATGTTTCGATTTGCTTTCAATCACGAGAATGATAATTGTAATTTCACTTGGATCAAATAATATGTAGAAGGAAGAAGGCATATAAGAATATGTTTAACACCAGTTTGTTCACGTACGTTAGATGAAATGCTTAACTATCGACTCCTACTAATTTTGTTTTATTGCTACCTTTTTCTTGCTCTTGTTTCATATCATGCTACTATCTCAGCTATATATCTCTTTCTAGCGGTGTATGATGGCTTTCTTTTCTGATATGAATTAAGCAGATCATGGCGATGTTCAAGGATAACTTCTTGGTTTTGGGCAAGACTTTTGACAGTGGCCTCGATAATCTAAAACAGATTCTAAAGAGATGTCAAGACGGTGACCTGGTTCTGAACTGGGAGAAGTGTCACTTTATGGACAGAGGAGTTGTTCTTGTGCACCTAGTTTCTAAATGAGGAATTGTGGTTGACATAGCAAAGATAGAAGTCATCCAATACATGCCACCACCTACTAACGTGAAAGGCATTCATAGATTCCTTGGTCATGCCGGATTCAATCGGAGATTTATAAATAATGTCTTGTACAAACCCTGGCCCCTGAACAAGTTGTTGGCAAAAAAAACCTCCATGTGCCTTTGACTACGATTGCCTAGTGGCGTTCAAGACTCTTAGGAAGGCTGTGATCTCGTCACTAACTATTCAACCAGTAGATTGGACCTTCCTTTCAAGATAATGTGTAACGCAAATGACTTGTGCACTAGCCAAACACCTTCCTTTTCCTTTGTTCTTTCTCCATGGATAACCCTAGCTAATCCAAGAACCCCGTGACCATGGCCTCAACCGAGCACGATGATCAACAGGTCATCATGGGGTTGGCAGCGCTTGAGTTGGCACTCCATCGCTCAACTAGCCAGCCCCTAGTGTGCTGGTCAGACTTGCCGCTACCACTGCGTTTGGTCTCAACAAACAAGGAGCAGAGGCTGTTGGCACCCAAGAAGGCCATTGCCAATGGAAATGCCCCTCAAGACTCAGAGTCAACCTCAGCTGACAACTGGTATGCTTATTCTATAAAGGGGCAATAAGGAATCTCGACTTAGCAGTTGAGCTGCCAATGTCGACCCCAAGAGAGGAGTTGGCATGCCAATATGTACGGTAGGTTTTAGCTAGAGAGCACACCATGAGATGGCCTTGGATGTTGTGCTGTTTTGATAATGGTCTCCAGACTACACGTCGAGTCATCTATGCACGGGATCCTTAGGGATGTCATCAAGAACTACAAGGTCATGGAGAAGAGAACACCCCATGGCTATCACAAAGTTCTCATACGTAAGAATAAAGAAAATGAGAAGAGGGATTCAGTAAGAGAAAGCTTGGATCCCGTGAGGATTTGAAGGCATTTTCCAGAACCTCCCATTAACGGACCTTGCGGGTTTGTGAGGACATAAAGATCCAAACACATAGAGGATAATGACCTTTATCCTTATGCCATGGTCATCAAGCTGCAAAACAAGGTGATTGAGCTAGAAGAGGCACTTATTGAGGAGAAGATGGTCCATTGGGACCACAACGACAAGGTTGAGAGATAAGATAGCAAACACACTAGTTTATGCTAGCTACCTACCCATGCATTGTACGGTTTAGTACTATTGACATTTCAAGTATTAAATATATTGGTTTTTTAATTATTGTGGCTTAGATAGAATGAAGAATTCTAAACCTACTATTCACTTAGAATTAAAGTTATTTTTTAAATTAATATTTAACTACTAAATTGAGTTATCCATAGTATTTTCAATAGTGTTTTATTTTGCATGAATTTACTATATGATCTATAGCCATGTTAATTCAACTAAACTAAGTAAATGAAGACTCGATGTTTCTAATTAACATTGGTTGTTTTTTCAAAATATAACTGGTTAGTACAAAAGGTACCACGTGATCTATATCTTTCTAATTATCATTTTGAATAGAATAATCAATTGATAATCAAACATATACGTGAACAACTTTATATTTATTATTTTGAAATTTGAAATTGTTCAATCCTACATAATCTTATAATAAAGGTCCCAATTATTTCAAATGGCATTCTATTGAAATTTCAGACATACATGTGGATGAATTAGTTGGTATTATGATTAATATAATACTAATTAATTAAATACAAAATTTTAGATCGGTATCCCACTCGTAAATACTTGAGTTGTCCTCTTGGCAACATACCGGTGGTCCCTTTTCCCTGGACTCTCCCTGTAGGTGCTGCAGTTGCACATTGATTAGCACGTTTTCTTTTTTTGTTTTCATCGGATTAGGTGGGGTTTTGAAAACAGCAGTCGAGTATTGAGCTTTCAAATCAGCGTGCACAATTAAAAGTGGCAGTTTGGCCCACAACGTTAAATCGTTTTAGGATCTATGGTTGTAATTTCACGAATTATCTAATTAACGGCTAGGTCTCTGATGAATGGGGTAGCTCTTAAAAATATTCAATTAGTATAGCTATAGATAGATAGATGTAATCTCAACAAAATGGATTGAAATAAAGTTGCTTATTATAATTGAGTTGGAGATTAGTTCATTGGGTGATTCTGTGTATTGGCCGGCCTGGCACAGTTGTTGGCCGGGCGCACTCTTGTTCTTGAGATTTTGTGAACTGTTTTACGCCTCTTGATGGCCCGGCCGACCCCAATCAGGAGGCCGGCTAGCTGGCCCAATTCGGCTCACCTATGCAAGCAGTCCGGCCAGCCACTGCTGCTCCAAGTGAACACAGAGTCTTCACCCAAATTTCAACCTGTTGCAAGAACCCAAATTTCACCGTCTTCTTTCATTTATCTAGCACCCTATTCATGCCTTTGTCTTTCATAATTATTTCTGCTAGTATAATTTGAAATCCATGATTTTTTTTGTTACCTTTATAAGCTCTGGAATTTGATGTTTTTTGAGGGAAGGGCTTTGATGTTCATTAGTTTTGTTTGTGGGCAACTTTTATATTAGTAACCCTATCTAAGTTGTTGAATCTTGTGAGATGGTGAAATAGGATCACTAGCCTTTCTCTAATAAATGTAACAACTTGGAGTTGTTCTTGGGCACATAGTTTCTGAAAAAAGAATTGAGGTTGACAGAACAAAGATTGAAGTGATTGAATCCCTGCCACCACCCACTAACATGAAAGGCATTCGTAATTGCTCGGTCACACCAGATTCTATTGGAGATTTCCAAAGAATTTCTCGCACATAGTGCCCAGCCCCAGACCAATTTGATGGCAAAATAAAGTCCATTTGCCTTTGACGATGAGTGCCTAGTGCCATTCAACACTCTTAATAAGGCTCTCATCTTAGCATCAATTATTCAATCATCAGACTAGAACCTTCCTTCAAGATAATGTGTTATGCAAGTGATTATGCTGTCAGAGCTGTTTTAGGCCAATGCAAGGATAAGAAGCATTATGCCATATCTTATGCAAGCAAGACCCTCATCGGTGCACAGCTTAACTATGCAAGCACCAAGAAAGAACTAGTTGTTATTATTTTTGCCCAAAATGAAGCATGCCAACTAACCTAAAAGTGAACTGGCCGGTGCACTTTCCTAGCCTGGCCCATCGTCGCACCGACTTTGCATAGGAATCCGAAGAAGAAACTGACACGTGAGTTGACTGTAGCCACAGGATGGACCGACCGACTCAGGGATGGAATCCAGCTACCACACGTGTCCCGGCCAGCCCAACGTCGCCCTGCCGGCTCCCCCGAGTGCACCAGCCGATCACCATCATCCCTATAAATACCCCCATCAATTTGTAGCAAACATTAGAGGTGAAGGAGCTAAAGAAGTGCCACGCTGCTGAACTTCATAGTTATGTGAAAGAGTGAGTCGAGGGAGACTCCAGGAAAAAGTTAAGAATATCAGCTTCTCACTTGGAGACTTCCTCGGTGATCATCAATGTCTTTCCAATAAGTAACATGTAGACTCTCTTTACTTTCCAAATATTAATTACCGTTCAATCATGCTTCCTCATCCTTGTTAATTTCAATTATGCCATGCTTAGATTAATGCTTTATTCAATCGTACATGAGTGAAGTATTTAATTTCTATGTGTGGGCTTGGTGTTCGGGCATCAAATTATCTAGGAAGTTTAGCTAAGAAAATGGATGGTTGTAGGCGATCGGGTGGTGCCAGCCCCGTTCATGCTCCATAGTCAGCCATGTTAGTGTTAGTGCATTGGTATTTAGTGGCAGGATTGACACTCGACCATTTGGATAGAGCGCTCATTTTCGTGCACAAAGCAAGCATGCAAAGTATGGACTAAATTGGATAAAATCAGATAAGGAAGAAAGTCACATAATAACCTGGATCGGGAGGTATCTTCTATCTCTGCTGATCTCCTCTCTTCATTTCAACTCAATTCAATTATTTTCAAACTAGATAGACAGCTTAGACAAAATACTAAATCCATTTCTCAAGGATTTGATATCTTGGAAATACTCCCGGATAAAAGCTACATTAGTATTCATATACTTACGAATTTATTTCTATGGGCATAAGAGCCCTGGCCTTGCTGCGAGACCATCCAAGGTAGACTGGACGAGATGGTCATCAATGTCTCATCCCATGTATACTTCAAAAAATGGCATGCTACCCCGATGTCGAACCGGACAAGCTTGCCAAGGACGAGGGCGAGGCCTAGAGCATTGCAACGAAGCTTGAGGAAGAGCATAGCGTAACTGCTTCTGCCTCATAGGGGTGGGGAGTTCGTTGGCTGACAAGGAAGATTAGAATGAACCAACCATGGTTGTGTGCGTCTTTTCGTTACCTAGACATTTTTATTAACTACTTTTATTAATATATTAATTACTATTTAAACTTTATTATTGTAACTTTATTAGTCTAGAACTCTTTGCTTACTTCTACAACTTTATTATATAGGTTGGCCCATTCGTTTTAGATTGTGGAGGAGGGATGGTACATTATTCTGATTTTGTGAAAATTGTTTAAGGTTACAAACAAATGGCTTAAGTATTAAAGACTTGAAATTGGTTTTGAAAAGATATTTCGTGATGTTTCTAATGTAAACTTTAGAATGAGGCCTTGAAATGACTGCTACCTACTCCAAAGTGTGCTTTGTTCGCATTGATTCACTACTTATGCTACATAAGGCCCCTACTCTTTTGGACCCACTTTCAGTTAGATGATTTTACTACGAAGGACCTGCGAAGAGCTCAATATGCATATCCCATGTTGCTGACATATGGGCCCCACCATTTTGGACCCTTTGGGTTCAGCTAACAGAGGAGTCGAGTCAACCAACCTACCTAAGGTGGGGGCTAGCCAGCCCAACCCAAGTCTGCAACCGACTCAACTTTGGAATCCAATGCCCAAATTGACCATCAATCACTACTTGGAGTGTATCTTAGCCATAGCTAAAATCGTCGTGATAGATGGTCAGTTGACCCAGGGGTGACTGACTAACCTACGTGGGGCTGACCAGCCACCGACCTCCAACCAACACCTACAAGGCTTCTCTACTCACTCAATGATATAAATAGGGGTCCATTTCAGCTGAAGAAAGCATCCACTCCTTCATCCACTTGAACAACCACTCCATTCAACTGTTCATAGTTCAGAGGAGTTCAAGTCAGTTCCTTCATCCACTTGAACAACCACTCCATTCAACTGTTCATAGTTTAGAGGAGTTCAAGTCAGAACTGTCAACTCTAGTTTGTAGAATAGTAGTAGCAGACAACACTGGTTTTGAAGGAGCCAACTTTGAAAGTTTGGTATAGCCTTATATCTTTTTGATATTGTACATTTCATTCAATGTTAATATATCATTTATATCTTGCTAAGTTACTTTCTATATTTACTTTTCCACTTTATCTTTTGTGTAGAATATTTTTGATTGACCTTTTGGCCGATTGTTGAATGTGTTTAGCTTGAGTATTTATATATCTGTTTACATGCTTCTTGTTCAGGGTTATTTCATATAGCTATGTTTAGGTGCTCTTCCTTTTGATCAAGGGTTGAATACTATATGTCAAAGGCATGGTACTTAGGTCTTGTATTAAAAAGAAAGACATGTTAGGGAAATGAAGGACATAGTCAATCAAGTGGTGATAGCCTTGTTCGTCCTTTGAAGTCGGCCATGTAAACCCTAGCTACATTGGTATGTATTGGTGCAGATATTTTGTCATCCTTTGCGGTGGATTACTCCTATGCCCAAAGTAACCAACAGTGTAGTTGTTCTCTAATTTACCGAGATTAGCTCAAGGCTTGTGATTGATATCTTTTGATAGCTCTCCCTAAACTAGATAGGTGTATTATTTTTATCCATGTTTATAATTCGTTCCATTATCTTTATCTCAAATAACCCCATGTTAGCCAAATATCTTTATCTGACATGCTGCCACCATCAATCCTCATTTCTAGACTTACGCAACAACCGCTACCATCCTTCACCAAACACTAAACCACCACTTCCTTTCCTTATCACCTCAACCCCTCGACGCATTCCACAACCTTAGCAGAGGGCATAAGTTGGGTAGGGAGGAATGAGAAAGACTCTCTCTGCCTCCACATTCCCATCAATGCCTCCATGTAGTAAAAATTAGGAAAACTTTATAGAATACAAAACATAGCCCTGCAGTTCTAGAATACCAATTTCTAAGTTAAATAGATGGCGTTAGCACATGGATGATAATTCATCAAACTTTGTACACAGTTTTGAATCCATGGTGCAAATCAATATTAGCGTAATCGATCAGAGCCCAAAAGCAAAGTTTTAAAAGTACATAAAATGATGTAAGGAACAGTGTATAGTTGACCTTGTGTTCTGTGAATTGTTTTTGAATTTTCTTGCATTGTATAATTGCATTCATATGGATTAAATCAGGTAAGAAACTTTCTATAATTTAATCTATGCAACCTAAAATCCAAGAAAATTCTCAAAAAAATACTATATATCATGAGTAGCTCACTATAAGTTTATCTGTTGATTTACCAGAATTAAACCCTACCTCTTCTAACTTCGATTCTTTGCCAGTATGCTAAACTTATGAAGCTTTAAACCAACAATAATTTTTCCACGATTTTTACCCTAATATAACACTACCAGACTTTGGAGCTATCCTATGGGTGAAGATATTTTCTGACGGTCCCGCATCATCCTACAGATTTTTTTTTTGAGAGTCCTACTTAAACTCACAGTTGATCCAAGTTGATCTTCATGACGAGTTCTTAGAGTCAATTCAGGTACATGTATGTATAGCTGTAAAAATTAAACTGTTTACTTTTCAATTTGGCACATGCATTGGATACTGTAGAAGGTGTTGGCACTTTCGATCTGTTCCTCTACATCCTGTAAAATTTGCTAATTGAAATAAGCAGCATTCTTGTTGTTATATTTATGTAATGCGATTTAGACCACAACTGAGATTCTATTATCTACTGTCACTTGTAAGTCCAAGCACACAATTTCTGTTTGACATCTAACAATGATTGTAGTCAACCAGAGGGAAGGTGGGATTCAAGAGTTCATTAGACTTTCAGTATAATCTAATTCAACACACAAATAGATTAATGCACCAGACATCTATAGTCTGCTTGTTTGCAGAGGTAGTAGGAGCGTACTTCAGTTTTCTTCTGACTTGAAAATTTTTATGCATGCTAAAATTGACTTCAGAATTGTCCATTGGCACATCCTAGAATACCAAATGCCTTAATTTTCTTGTTCTTCTAAATCTATCCGTTGATGCTATATTGGTAACAGTTGATTGTGCTATTTTGGTTTATTTAAATTTGCAGGAAACATTGAAAAAAAATGAACATTAGTGCAACATTGAGCGTGATTTTGGGCTGTCGCTCTAGCTGGTAATTACTTATCCTTTTTACTAGCTCATTATGTGTTGCAAAATTAAGAGTTATCTAGCAAAGGTTTGTGATGTCAATTTTAAAGCAAAGGTTTGATATATTAAGGGACCTCTTTGAAGTGCATATTTCGTAGACATTGAAATGCACACATAGTTCATTATTATGCATCTGTCCTGTCCCTGTCCATACTATTATGCTCCTTTTGGTCGCGCACACTGGGATCAGCTGTCATTTGCCGCTGGCGATTGCAAATAGAGCCATGGGCCACCGTGCCTCGCCCTGTGCTGTGCGACTAACAGGTTTGTTAGTCTATTAATCTAAACTAGTCTCTTACCTATACGTTGTAACATATTAAATTTTAGTATGTGTGGACCAACCAGCTTTTCTATTGGCATGTTGCCTATGTCAAGGAGTTGTTTAATGGATATCACCGCATACCTGTAGCGCTTGAGGATGAGATGAAATAATTTCTTGATCACATAGTAATCGCCGATGACGTAGGATCAAAATAACAAATGATTTGATGAATGGTAAGATTTTTAAAAACCAAATTATTTTGTGAATAAAAAGATATAATCTCTCGAAGATGTTATCGGTCCAATAGCCTCCTTATCACTAATCTAATCGTCTTGATGCCGTCAGTCTGTTCAATCGTATTATCACTGATTTAATTGTACATAAACAAAGAATATAATTTAATAAAACTTTAAAAATAGATTAACTATATTGCATTAAAATATATCTATAATGTATATACAAATCACTCATATATCTTAAAACTATATTATACTTTTCTCTTTTTTAAAAGATATCATTGGGATCTCTACCCCTCTTTTATTTATACATACAAAATTTAATATCAACTTTAGTTATAGAACTCCTATTCTCAATAGAATTTAAACCCTCAGTTTCTAAACCTATTACAATTTTCAAAAACAAAAGATATCTCTTCCTAAAACACAGCCACGTATCAAGCCGTAACTGAATCATACTCACCAACATGCTTGAGTCAACCGCGTACAATCCGAGCTAACCCACGACGCCGCCGCTTCTAGTGCTTGTCCAAGCTACCACCCGCTACCTAGCCTACCTCCAGCTTTGGGCTGCATGCTGGACCGCCTCCCTCCCAAGCTGAGCCAGCCCACACACATACACACTGATATGCATGAACGTGCATTGATACGTACACATATATGCATGCTACACTACCGATATACTGTAGCACCAAATACCATACTGTTCTCTCCCATTTTCATCGACTTTTATTCCGAATTTCTCCGTGATTATTTTCGGCACTTATACATATAACTTGAGAAATATATTACCAAAATCTTTTTATACAGTGTCCATTTACCATGTACTATCTTATATCCAATCTCATCATCTAGCATCGTTGATCTTGCTCCCCTAAGCCTACTTTTAATCTCAACATTGACTGATATTGATTTCAGATATATTAGCTCAGTCCACATAATATTTTGATCGCACTGGCTTCTCTTTAAGTGTAGTGTTAGTCCTCATTAAAGTTCCATCTTAAGTCATCTACACATTAACAGATAGAAAAATTATCTCTAAATATAGATATCGTAACTGATCTATATTTATCATACATACTCACACACTAATATCATATGTGTTTTCAAACCAATTTTTATAAAATAAGTTATTTATAAAATCAATTATTCATTACAAAATACTAATGATGACCATGATTTAACAGATGATACCACCCATATCACAAATGTCCATGATGACGGTGGTGGGCCAGATGCTGAACTCCTTCGGTGTCTCACACTGCTTGAAGCACATTGCTTCAAAATGCTGCTAGAAGCCCTGCTACTTGTCCTACCTGACACGATCAACCCGCATGGTGTTGACGGCGTCCCAAGCCGCCTTCATCGTGTTGTTCTTCAACATCTCATATGGCACTGCCTGAAAATTGCCGAGAGCTGTGCAGTCCTTATGGTACTTGGTGTAGCCGGGGTTGACTGCCGCCCACAGCCACTAAGCTTGTAAATTATCGCGCATAGGCAACGCCAAGACGGGGTTGTTCGTTCTCATCAACGTTGGAAGCCTCGCACTTGCCCTGCCCTCCCTTGCCTGTGGCACAAGGGGGAGTTGGCCGTCATCTACACCACCGTCGCTCGATTGCTCGTTGCCGCTGCCTCCCATGCCGCCACATCTCGGTGGATCACAGCCGTAGCTCTGATACCAAATATCAGCGCACCACTCTCAATTGCTGGCTCTGAATCTCTGAATTTTGCAGCTAACTGAAAATTTTTTGGACAGCTAGACTATTCTTAACAAACCTGAACAACAGAGCAGAGAATAGAGACGCAGAGACAGGGTTTTGGTGCTGCCTATTGCTTGTAGCTTTTCTCTTCTTTCTTCTTCTATATATCATCCTCGTCTTTGGGAGTTTTTTACATGCAAATTTGACCGAACAAAGCATTTGATTGGATCACCGTGCCATCGATCCCCACCTCGGCAACAAAAAACGAAAAAAACGACCAAGTGGGCTGACTGGGTTCAGATCCTATTTTTCAGCCAGCGACCACATGCAAGCAGAATCCAAAGCTAACAAACACAAAAGAACATGCAGCTACTACAACCAAAATGCTGCTAAAACATAGAACGTGCACAAGATTATTAGCTAAAAATCTAACATGCCCTCCGCCTTTGTCATACATCAAAGGTATTTTTCCTTGAACCGGCATTAGGGCTTGCACCGGCATAGAAATGTTGTGTGTGGGGAAGGAGCATAGGAAGAAGGTGAGGCAAGCACGCCGCCATGGGAGCATTTCATGCGTGCTTAGATGGTGTGGTTCTGCATTCTGTGAAGTGAACAGATAAGAAGGATGTGGTCTCGTGGGCTTATTCTGTCGTGGGCCTGCAGCGTCCAATCATGAGGCACTCATCGGATGCTCTGTCCAAAGCGTTTTTTGAGAAAAAATGGTTTGTGACCCTACATAGCGAAGAGAACGTATTACACACTTTTTTCACATATCAGCACAAAAATGGCATAATGATGATGGATTGAGATACAACGTAATAGCTGAGAATGAAATCAGCGGCTAGTAAAGGCGGAAGGACCATGTATCTGCGATTTGCGTTTGTAGCCACAGTTCCAACCCAGCAGCTATTGTGATATGGATAGGCTACCATAGCTTAAAAAAATTTCTACCGTGTAAACAAGGAAATGCAGAGTATAACATCATGAATCTTTAGCACTGAAAATGCAGAGTAGTGAAAGCAGGGTCGGTGTAGCCCAATCCAACAAAGCACACGTGGACACACGTGGACATAGAGGACGTAGTCGATATCAGCAACCTGATCGTTTTCTCTTCACATAATCACTTTCTTATGTTCCTACATTGATTAGCATTATATCATAGCAGTGCCTCTATTGGTATCTACATGTCTCTTCTCTTCACACAATCACCTTCTCATGTTCCTACATTGATTAGCATTATATCATAGCAGTGTCTCTATTGGTATCTATATGTCTAGGGGTTGAACACTGAATACGAGTGTGCTAGCATTAGCGCGTAGCTAGGGTTTAGCTCATGGGAAGATGTACGGGTATGGTTTTTCATGTGTCTTTTTCCATAATCCTTCCTCTCTGAATATATATAGAGTTTTTAATAAGCCCTTGTAGGTATATTAGAAACTCTACTTGATTCCTATTCCAATTAAGCCCATATTCCGATATATCTCTAAATACGTTGTTTTAACCCATTAAGTACTTAATGTAAGCCAATAAGTTTACGCACAATTGGTTACAACTTGAAAACATGTTTTCAATCCACATGTTAATAGTAGTCCCTAGAAATGCATATTAACCTACCAAGTATATATATGGATTATATCTGCTAAACCTATAGCCTATGTACAAACCCATTTACCTTATGATATCAATTAACCTCAAGGTGAGATGTACCATCTTTTTAGCAACTCAATCATTTTTTGATCATGTATTAAATTACTTAACTTATAATTGACTACCCAATCATTTAGTATGATCATGTACTTTCATAATCTATTACATCGAGAACCTAGAGTTATCTCTCCCATTATATAGAAGGAATAGATCCTATTTTTTATTTTTATCATTCACATCATAGTATATATTCTTACAAAGCTAAAAACTACTTTTTCTTATAAAGTAGCATTTAGCCATCGCTAAATAAGCCATCATATATGTAATGAACCATGATAAGTCTAAAATTTCTATATTAATACGATCAATTGATGGTACATAATATGTTATCTACGTTAATAATTTTAGAAACAGAATATCATTTTATTTCTAAATATTATAAATGAATATAGTATATGATATAATCACTACGTCTACACCCAATAGACCACGTCAATGGATGAACATAATATTATTTTATTTCTAAATATTATAAACATAACCTGCAATATAGTCATCTATACGATTTATATCACTAACAAAATATCCGCTTACGTCCCCGCAACAGGCCCTGCAACGGATGGATGAACCAGTGCGTGACTACATGACGGTCCAGCACTGGGTGCCGGCGTGGAAGACGGCAGGCGTGGCGTTGGCCGGCGGCTGGAACCAGAGCCAGCAGTCGTATTTGTAGAATAAGACGTCCTTTACCGGCCACACCTTGTGCATGAGGGCCAGAGCCACGCACGACCGCGCCGCGGAACACCGGGTGCAGCACCTGAGTTACATATATATATATATATATATATATATATATATTGATGGACCATGCATGCATTATTCCACCAAAAGATCATCAGCTTCAGTTCATCTGAATGTGCAGCCAGCTACTTAAAAACCGTAGAAAACGCAATACTACATACTCGTCCACGCCGGGACATGCTAGTGCTCCTCGCGCCCACCTCGGCTTCCTCCGCGCACAAGCCTCCCCGCCAACATCCTCCACCCCAACTTCTCTTCCTCCATGACGAGGTGACACCGGCGAAAACTCACATCCCCACACTCTTGGTCGTCGTTCCAGGAAGCTCCCCAATTTTCTGGGTGTGCCGGTGCCCACCCAGCACCATCACCACTCCTTTGTCTGCCCCTGCCTCTGCTCCGAAACTTGATACGGTACAAGATTTTGTTTTATGCTATCATAGTGGCCTATCCTTTGAATCAAGCTAGCCATGATACAACTCTGGCCAACATGCCCATGAAAACATTGTTTCTTTTCCATCGACTGATTCTGACTGTCGGATTCAATCTGAATCAAGCCGGTCATGTTACAACTCTGGCCTACATGCCAATGAAAAAATATTTTTTCCATCGGATTCAATTGATTTGGGAGGACCTTTATTTTGCGTCAACTTATCTGGTGCCATGTTACCGTTTCCATGCAAGTAATCAGAGATTGCAAACTTTCTTGTTAGTAGTGACTTGGTTGCAGAATTCTTCAGCTTGCCTCATGCCTTGATGCACCTGCCCGCTTCTCTGGTTACATATATCCTTCTTTTAACTCTACGTCATGCAGTAAAGAAAATTGGACGTTTTTGTGTTAAAATATTGAAGTTCAGAGATTTAGAAACATTGCAATTAGCAAATTGACAAGAAAAACTTCTCATGGTTTTAACTATGAGTACTAAAAACTAAAAAACCACTCTTACATGTTTCCATGTAAAATCAAATTACAAATTTGCAGCACTGCCAGCAAGAATCTGCTAAGCTGAAGCTACAGATCACGAACATGCAGAACTCCAACAGGTTCATTATTTCACTCAGCTGATTAGATTTGGTTGTTTTTTTAAAAAAAAATTTGACAGAGTAGTCCATCAATTAATGAATTAGGACCCTAGTACGTGATAATATCACCACCATGAGCCATAGGGACCTTAGGCAGCTGGACGGCAGACTGGACAAAAGACTAGGAAAGATTAGAGCAGGGAAGGTATATTTAATTGTGTCCTACATTCATCACATCCTCAGTTGAAAAGAGCATTCCATATCGTGCAGAACGGATTGTTGTGTTCTAAAATTGAGTACATGTAGAGAAGGGTAACTGTCAGCAAAATATCAGTATTTTCTTTCTTGCAAAACTATTTTGCTTTAGTTGACATCAAAGATTACAGCGCGAGTCCGATCTTCTTTCAGGAAATGGAGATGCAGAATGACAACTTGTACTTAAAGAGCAAAGTAAGTATTATGTTCTTCATTACAAAAAAAGAATGTGATTAACCTACATGGACCTACATGGCAAATCTGAATTGGGGTCACTGAAATAACCTAAATAGCGAATCTAAACTGAAGTTACTGAAATTCTACATGATCTTACTAATGAAGTTTGCTGAGAGTGAAAAAGGACTGTAAACAGTGAACATGATAACTGCAGCTTCTACGAGCGAGTACATGCAAAATATGGTCCATTATGGTCCAAGAAACCCTCCTGAAATTCAACATCAGGCAGCAGCCTTAGTATTATTCGGAGCAGGAAGACAGAAAGGCCTTCATCTCAGGTAAAATATTATTCTAACTGATTCAGGATACATACGTGTTTTAGTCATATTTCATAGTTAAATGAGTGAAATTTAAATGCTCGTTACTTTCTCTGTGTAAGCATCTGAATCCTGGTTAGGGACATAGTATCAAATTTCAAAAATGAAAAAAAAACCTCCAAAATAATGGATTTTTTGTTGGGCGCATTGTCGGTATGAGGAGGGGATGACAGAAACAGTACTTTTACGATCTTGTCAGTATCAGGAGGGGTTATCTGAGATTCTGGATGTTGTTTGGATTTGCTTTGCAACAATGAGAATGATAACTGAAATTTCCCTTGCATCAAACTATATATAGAAGGAAGAAAGCATAAGTATAGATTAATTGAGAACATGTTCAACACTAGTTTGTTCACGTACGTCAGATGCAACACAAGCTGTGAAATTATATATAACTAGAACATCTTATGCGTGTGAAATTGGATGTATGAACAATTCCCATAATTAAGGCCTGGCACTATCATTGTGATGTATCTAAGCATCCGTTATGAAATACTCCTTCAATCTGTGCAACTTAGATACTTCATCTCCTTTCTACTTCCTCTATCTCAAAAAGATTTTATTTTTGTCTACTTTATTTGTTCCACAAAGATTTCATATTTAAAGCAATAATTGAATCGGTGTTTAGTAAAGCAGAAGATAAGTGTATTAGAATTTGTGAAAGAAGAAGACAAACACATTGGAAATTACTAAATTAGAGACAATTACATTAGATTTGCTACAAAAAAGAGGGCATTTTGGTCTTTTTAACTTTGTATAGGTTGTGTGAGATGAGAAAAAGATAAAATCTTTTTGGGATAGAGATAGTAAGTTTCTATATATAATATTGGTGATATTTTCTTGTCGATACATATAAGTGTTGTTTAATTAGCAGCAATTTGTCATATGTCACTTGGAACTCTGAACTCGCACGTTTTCTGAATTTGATTGCTCTGAATTTTGTCGGACATAAATAGTAAATTGAAGGAACCGAAATAAATTAAAAACAAATTAAAATTTAACAGCATGAGACAGTTTTTGTGCTGAGATTGTTTTCAGTATTTTCTTATCCTTTTATGCTAGCCCAAAACTTGGGGTTGATACATGCAATTGATAGCCTACAAAAGTAAAGCACCAGATCCATCCAGATAGTATTGCCCGTCAAAACAGAAATAACAACAACAAACTGAAATTTCTTGTTTATTCAGGCTAGCATTTGGAGCTTCTAATTCGGAAGATGGAAACTAAGTATAGCAAATACTAAAATGAAGAACTGAACTGTGCAAAAGATTGCAAAACAGAATGAACAGAGGAACACACGGTTCTGTGCTGAGGTTGTTTTCATTTTTTTTTCTTTTCCTTTTATGTTAGCCCAAATCTTGGGCTGTTACATGTGACCTAACTAGATTCCTCAACTTCATTCATGAAGTCCCAAAATCGGGTTCTAATTGTAAAAAATAGAAAACAGAGTATTTCAAATACTAAAATGACAGACTGATGTGTGCACAAGATCACAATTTTAACTGTCACATTAAACTTGAATTAGGCACACTGTTGGAGAATGTGAAGAACATACCTAATTAATTATAATTAATTATAGGGGTATATGATATGATCACTTGAAATCAAAGTTGGTCATGGCCGTCGGGTCGAAGTTTTGCTGCGGCGTGAGCATCCTGGGGTGCGGCAGCAGCGCGGCAGAGACGTCGCCCCACCACTCGGCGCCGTGCTTGATGTACCAGTCCGCCGTCTTCTTGATCCCCTCCCACGTCGTGCGCTCCGACCAGCCCAGCGCCTTGAGCTTCTGGTCGTCGATGAAGTACCGGTGGTCGTTGAACGGCCGGTCGCTCACCGTCTGGATGGCCACGCCGGGGTCGAGGCCGAACATGCTGCAGACGTGGCAAGCGACGTCGACGACGTGCCGCTCCCTGGTGGTGCCGATGTTGTACACACTGCCGACCTCGCCTCAGTGGAGCACTACGTCGAACGCCTCGGCTACGTCCTCGCAGTAGAGGTAGCTCCGGACGTGGGAGCCGTCGCCGTGGACGGGGAGCGGCCCGCCGCGCATGGCGAGGAGGATGAACTTTGGGACGATCTTCTCCGGGAACTGGTGCGGGCTGTAGACGTTGTTCCCGCGCGTGGTGATCACCGGGAGACCGTACGAGCGAGCTTACGCCATGACGAGCATCTCGGCGGCGGCCTTGGAGGCGGAGTAAGGGTTGGTCGGTGTTAGACCACTGGACCCAGACTGTCTATATATCACACGATTCTCTGTACTCTTATATGGTATTAAACGGGTCTAGATATTTTCGACGTGCTAACATTTTTTATTGGCGAGTCGACCCTTTATTCACTTCCTTTCTGGTATTTCTTCTTTGCTTCCTCGTCTCGGCTCTCTCTTCTCTCCATCTCCTCCGTAGACGGCTTTTTTCTTCTCCACCAAACTCTCCCTTCTCACCACGTGATGAGGCAACGGTCTCCGTCCACCACCTCATCTCGTCTCTCACCCGTCTTCGCTCCTTTCTTACCTCGGTGCACCCCTTCTCCTCCGACACCGGCGTATCTCTGCATCCGTCATCTCCATCGGATAGACCCACCCATCCTCTATCGGCTGGACCCGTCTTTTCTCCATTGACTGAAACCCTCTCTCGGTTCTTGCTTTTCCGACACGCTCACCTGCTCCTGGACACGACTCTTCTTTACTCGCGTCCGAGCCACTCCGACGTGTCCATGTGTCCACGGACATGAATTCCTGCTTCCCGAACGCAAACCTTCTTTCTTCACGTCCGCCACCTCTCCGAGTTTTTCGCGTCGCTCCACTCCTTTGCCTCCATAGGTCCAAGGACATGAATCTTCTCTTCATGGACGCGAATCCCCCCTACTCTCTGACCTACCTACTTTGCCACCCACTTCTCTCTTAATTATTCCATTGTCTACTTTTTATCGGCCAACTACTCCCCATCGGCTGGTTGGCCCGCTTTTTCCTTCCATCGGCCGATCACTTTTCTCATCCGTTCAACCCAATCGGCCCCTTACCCCTCATCGGACCTTACCCTCATCAGCTTCTTACGCCCATTCCCTCTTGTTATGGCCATCGAGTCAGCTCTTAGCTCCGGCACCTCCCAGTCGCCGAATCCACTCCGGCCCTCGGCGCCTCTGAGCACGCCTCGGGCACTACCCCGCCGATCTTCTCCCCACCGTACGCCGCTGTCAATATGAAATTTCATGTTCCCATCTCTCTCGACCTCAACGCCAACTACTTGTGAATATTTTTCTTCAAATCTCTCTGTGAAAAGTTCGGCCTCTGGTCACACATCGATGGCTCTGCCCCACCTCGATCCGATAATTTTCAGTGGGACATCGCTGAGTGCTGCGTACGCAGCTGGCTACTTGGCTCGATCAATGACTCTGTTCTCAACCTTGCCATGGAGGACACCGATCCCACCGCCCGAGATCTCTAGGTGGCTATCGAGCAGCTCTTCCTTATCAACAAACAGCTGCGCACTATTTTCTTACTAAACGAATTATACTCCATGTTACAAAAAGACTCTTCTGTCTTCTCGTACTACCAACGTCTCAAGGTTAAGGCTGTCGCCCTTCGCAATGTTGGTCACCCTGTGACCGACTCACAACTCGTCCTCACCTTCCTATGAAGACTTAACCCACGTTTCTCCAACAACGCACGAAACACATCGAGATAGATATTCATTTTATCCGTGATAAAATCGCACTAGGATATATTCAGGTGTTTCATGTACCATCGGCGCACCAGTTCGTCGATATTATAATCAAAGGCCTATCCATATCTTTGTTTATCAATTTTTGATTCAGTCTATGTATCCGTTTTTCTTTTGCTACGACTGACTGCGGGATATTAGACCATTGAACCTAAACTGTGTATATATATAGATACGACCCTCTTACAGTCGAGAGCAGTTGCGACGTCTCGTGGTTGCCCACTGCGGCGTCCTTGTCCGTCTCGCCGTACACCTCGTCGGTGCTGACGTAGATGACGTGGGTGGCAGTCCTCGAGGAGGACGTGGGTGCCGAGCACGTTGTTCTTGGTGAACTCGAAGGAGTTGCCGAAGGAGTTGTCGACGTGGGTCTGGGCGGAGAAGTGCATGACGGTGTCGATCCTTTCGCTGAGGAGGAGGTGGAGGACGAGGTCGGCGGAGGCGACGTCGCCGCGGACGAAGAGGAAGTTGGGCGACGCCAGCGCCGTTGCCAGGTTGTTGAGGCTGGCGCAGTAGTCGAGCTTGTCGAGCGCCACCACCCGGTACGATGGGTGGTCGCGCACCAGCCGGTTGGCCACGTGCGACGCGATGAACCCCGCCGCGCCGGTGATCAGGATGTTCTTCGGCGTGTACTCCGCCGCCGGTGCCGCGTCTGCGGCCGCGGAGACGGGGATGGCAGCGGCGGCGGCGGCGGCGGCCATGATTAAATTAGTTAGCTAGGTTATACTACTAATCTCGAGTTGGCCATTAGATCCGTATTTATAGCTACCCACCACAGCTCATCCGCTTTTATTTTTGCTAAAAAAATACAAATTTCTTTCGGACAAGAGAAAATGTTGCTGAAATTTCATCAGGATAAACCATATCAGATCATCAAATTGCTTCTGTTACAAAAAGAAAAAAAGTATGCTGATTTTTTTGCGATTACATGCTGAATACTTACGTACATGTCACTACACACAATACAACACTCATATATCCGTCTAATGTATGCTGGTATCTCTAATCTTATTAAATTTATGTTAAAAACTTATGTTTAATATTTATAGGCTCACTTACCTATGTGTAATATTAATAGGTATCGGAATTTGAATGTGTGCTTTTCAAAGTTGCTAAATTTGAGCAGGATGTTGCTTAAATTTGGCTGGCGTTTTTCACCTGCCCCTGGTGAAAGAACAAAGTTTTCTCCCATGGGCAAACTGTTTCCAAAACAATTAGGTTGCGTTCAGTAGTGTTTTTTCTCTTAGCTTTTTCCTTCGCTTTTACACGCATGCTGTATTTTAAAAAAAAATTATAGTAAAGTTACTCATATTAACTTTAGATTTTTCATTAAATGGGTATAAAAATCAGATAATTTTTTAGCTTCTATTTTGCAGTACGTTTAAACACAGCATCAGCACTTTCAAAAAGCATCCTGTTTCAGAAAATCGAACAATGGTTTGACCAATCTGATTTGTTGTCCAAAGTCCAAACGTTTATGAGATTTGTCCTACAGATTCTGCAACTTGAAGCGTGCAAGCACGCAATGCCCGAGAAGAAAACGAACATGACTAACTTGGTTTTCAGTAAATGATGAAGTATTTATGTGATCTGACGAATGGACTTTGGACATCATGCATGGTCTAAAGAAAACACTTAACATAAAATCAGAAACAGTACCAAGAACAAAGGAGGGAGCCATGCATGATCATCGTATCACCTGGATCCCTGGATTGAAGAAAGATCTTGTGATCTCCTCTGATCACATTTGGAGTCTGATCTCCTGTGAGTTCTGAAATCTCTTAATACCGAATTCAATGCACTTACTCGGCCAGAGAAGCGTGCAACGTGGCGCAATGCAGATCTAGTGTTCAGACCCCTCCCACAACTAACGGATCGAGGATCGACGGTGTGAGTTCATCACGGTGGATCTTGTTGTAATACAAAAAATATGAGGGGCTTTTTTGCAACCCTCTCGTAGCTATTGGATCGTTGGTCGGTGACATATCGTTGTGATAGACCTTGTTGTAATATATAAAGTTTAAGAGGCTTTTTAGCAAAAGAGCTCAATTGCCACCTAGGCACTCTCTTCATCTCTCGCTTCTCACGCACCATGTCACCGTCTACTCTCCTCAGCGTCCTCACACATGGTGCACACATGGTACGCCACCTTTTCTATGTCCTGAAGCCCCATCGATGTCTCCGACCCACCATGGGTGTAGCTGTGTCACTGCCATCACAATCACTCTCTTCTTCATTAGATCCATGCCACTGAGATATAGAAGAGAGGCGGTGGCATTGTTGGAGCTCGTCGCTACCACCAAGCTTCTCCTTCATCCCCGCACGTGGCCACTAAGCTCATTGCCTCCATACAGTGATAAGGAGGGGACGATAGTGAATAGGACGGCCGGTGGCTATAGATGAGTGGTAGGTGGCTTTGCCAATGACTAAATGGCCTTCACCATTACTTTCTTCAAAATATGGTTTTACCTAGGCATTGGCCTCGGTTGTTAGTGATAGGTCTTAGAGATAATCATAGAGATGATTATATCATATATTATAAAATAAAGTATCCATTATTCTTTAAATAATTTATTATTGATTAATGAGTATATGACTTATTTATAAGACTCTATTGTTATTTCTAAATGATTATTGATTGGAACAAATATGATTATAAGATTAATATATATATATATTAATCGATAATCATGTTAAGATAAGAAATCAATGAGAACATATATTAAAAAATATATTGTTGGATAGACCATAATAAGATATTTTAAGAGCTATATTTGTTATGCTATAGTTAGTGTTAGTGTAGACTACTTAACCTAAAATTATTATGATTCTCAACATATACATTAACTTATTTAGGGGTTACCAAAAAAGTCTTCATATTTATTATGAAATATATAGTGAGGTATAAATGATCATGATGAAATTTATCCCTTCTAGTTAATATGACTCTCTTATTATAAAAACACATGGTCATATTTGGTGATTATGGAGTTAATGTAATCTAATAAAAAAAGAGAGAATAATTGAGCTATTAAAAGAATGTCACACATCTCTCCTTAAGCGTAATCGATATTGTGTGACAAAAAATTCATACATATACTATAGGTTAAATCGATATAGGTTAAATCAATATAAAATATATGTTTTAAGTGGGTTGAACACTTACAACATATTTGGATAGAAATCCACACATGAACTCAATTTGAACAACGATATTAAGTACACAAGACCTAAATAGAAACTCTATCAAAGGGAGACGTTGTGGGATAGACACATTGCAAAAACCTTGATTATACCTTTCTCCATGAGCCAAACGCTATCCACATGCGGGTGTTAATAAATCCGTGTTCGGTATTCCATTCTTAAACGTGTGAATGCTGATAGAAGTATTACGGTGTTGATCAGTATGTTCGTGCGAAGAGGAGACGCCAACCTGAGAAGAGATAGAAAACGATTGGGTCGATAAGATAAACTACTTCCTATATCGACCCACGTCGATTTACTTGGACTATATTTTTGCTGTGTGTGTAATAATTTTCAATTGCTAAAGATCGTATGGTATTTTGATTTACGCGGTAGAAAATTTTGTTTTGTGATGTCGTAGCCTACCGTAACCCTGCATCTGCAAGGCAACCATCGGCGTCGGCCTCCTTGTCCCCACCAACGGCGCCGCGGCGGCCGTGGACGAGCACGAGCTGGAGATGAAGGTGGCCCGCGCCGTCCTGCCGCTCACTGGCGCCGTCCAGCATAGCGAGTAGGGCCGCCGCAGGGACAAGGACTCTCTCGTCACGCGCCTCGACAGAGATGATGGTGGCGGCGACGGGAAAGGCAGGCCCTACGGTTGGCTCGGCGCGGCCCCACGACGCTGCTCGGCCGGAGCGTCGCCGCGCGGTGGGGTGGCGACCTCCCGTTTCTATTCAAGGTGTTGTTCCTCCCTTCTCCTTGCTGCAGCAGCCGCCTGGTTCGCCCGCGCGCGGGGGTCGTGCCGCCCGTCACCGGCAACCGCTACCTCGATCTGCTAGTCCGCTTCGTGGGCCGCCACGCGGGGGCGTTGCTCGACGGCTCCCGGGCTCCGACACCTTGCGCCTCCCGAAATTTCCACTTTGACCCTGTCCAATTCCCACTGTCCGGCGTAGGGTTTGGAGGTGATTGGAGGAAGCGACGGCGGCGGCGGAAGAGGTGGAATGATGGAGCTCGGGTAGGGGCTCGATTGCCGCGGTGGGGCTGTTTGTCGCCCCCATCTGTGTCTGCATCGTCATCGGCCACCTTCTCGAGGAGAGGCACTCGATGAAGGAGTCCTTCACCGCGCTCATCATTGTGAGTTGTGTTGTTTGTGTGAGATTTTGGGCGCCGATGGTTTTTCTTTTTTGTTTGGTGTTTGGGGTTTTGCAGGGGCTGGGCACCGATGCTGTGATTTTGATGATTTTTCTTTTTTGTTTGGTGTTTGATTGTGGTGTTTGGGGTTTTGATGGCGTCGAGCTGTAAGCATGCGCGCATACTGGTGTTCAGCCAGGATCTGTTCTTCTTTTATCTGCTTCCTCCGATCATATTCAATGCAGGCACACGGCCGCGAGGATCACAGTGATATACATTATATTTCCTGAGTACAATAAGAAACAGTGATATACATTATATTTCCTGAGTACATCAGTTAAAGTTTAACCTTAATCAGCAAGCTGATGTTTTTTTAGATAATGGAAGCTTTATTGATTTAGTTAATTACATAATACAACCAAACTGAGTCTACCCCCAACCTCTGTATGACTAACATACATATAGCCAAAAGAAAACGTATAGAAATATAAAGTTTAATGGCAATCAATCCGTTGACTAAATTACCATCTATACTTCTAGGTAAAACACTCATGTGTTATATGATCCAACTGTTGAGAGACCATCACAATGGTATCCCAAAGTTCTGGTCTATGGAGGATAGCATAGAAACGAAGCCACTGGATAACTAATGAAATAACCTCGAGTTTCACTGTAATTTCCCTTGGTAAGCTGTATCCCTTCTAAAATTTTACTCCTACCTGACATGTTCTTTGTGCTCATCTGATTCACTTGCACATTCCTTCATAGGTGCTCTAGGACTAACATCGAAGCTGAACATCGGTTCCCTTGATGTTGGAGACTGTCTTGGTCAGTTCTTAAACCTAATGCACAAGCATTTTGATTGTGTGCCTGTGATTCTTGCTTTTGACTTATGTATGTGAACTTTCTTTCAGCACTTGGGGCAATATTTTCGGCAACAGACTGTATGCACCTTGCAGGTGTTGATCCAAGATGACACACCCTTGTTGTACAGCGGGAGAGGCTGCGCAGGAGGAGGCAGCACGTGCCTAACCCTCGTGGTCGCAGTCGCAGCCACCGTGATGTTCGAGTGCGCGTGGGTGTGTCTGGCTTGCCAACGAGGCCGAGTGCCTCCTCACCGGCACCAAGCTCCATAAGGTGAGGCCTTCTTCTGTGTAGATACCAAATAACCCCTTCACTGTTCTTTACTATACGGAGTACTATTCATCAGTTGTTGATTTTTAATCTATTGTTGAACTTGAACATCAATGTACTATGTCTTGCAAAATCAATTATTTGTTTACCTGCGTTTAGCATAAGTGAACTTGATAAAAAAAGTCACAATTTTTAGCTATGCAGCTGCTATATTGTGTTTTCACTTGCTGGTAAATAACGTTTGGGATAAATCTTACTGTAATTATTGGTTTCCTATTTGTAACAAGTTTTAATACTTTTCCGATGGTTATGTAGTGAAATTGATCTATCTTGCAATGGTTGGCTGGCCAGAGTGACAACCGTGGCCATTTTTCCTTCTCAAATCAGCATAATGCGGGCTAATTGAACTATGTTTAATTACAGACTTAAAGGAGGAAGGTAGTATTCTAAACTTGCATCAGAATTTTATTGTTAACATATGTGTTTCCTTTGGCACTGTCATGGTTCTTCAGTCTGACAGATTCTTACTTCATGCCATCTTTTTTTATGGACAATGTGAAGGTACGATAAAAACAGTAGCTCTGACGAACTTTCATACAGAAATTCTGGAAAATGGAATCCCAATTATCAGCAACCAAGTATATTTACACCTAACCCCTGTGGTATATTTGCCCTTTATTTGTGTGAACTATCATTTGGCGCGCTCCATCAAGCTAGAGATGTAATTGCCAGGTTCAACATTCTGTTGTTTTAACTGCTTTGTTTCATTCTAGGAAAGTTAGAGCCATCTTAAGAAGAGAAAATCCACAGGAATTATTTTCACTTTATACTTTGTTAGAGAATAGAAACGAAGTGCCAGCCTAGATCCTACTTTGCTAGGATATAAAAAACTTTTGGAATTATCTTATATGTTTTGGTGCCTCAAGCCTGCTATTTACTAATGCTAGCTCTTGCCTCCGGTTAATTAACAAAATGTGCCATTTTCAGATTAGTTCCATGTATTCTAATGGACTAAATGTTTCTGCTAAGTGCCTGCTATCTGTTTTTGTTGCTTATGTCCATTCAGAGCATGTCTATTGTATTCATAAAAAATCTGTTTGTTGAAAACTTACTGATTTCTTATTCTGTTTCACTTGAACTCTATAAATGTCCAATGTTTCGATGCATTGTACTGTTATGGCTATAATGAAATTTGGAGGATGACCATGTTTTATGAGCTTATTTATTTTTAACCATATGTTTCTTTCCAGACATGGGATACTGCTGGCCAGGAAAGGTTTCAGAGTGAACGTTGCATTCTACCGCGGAGCGGAATCATTACCTAACAGAAAAAAAAAATGATAAAATAGTGGAAGTTCTTGTCTCTAAAAAGAACTAGGGGGAATTTGGAATCCGGCATGATCAATCGAGTGCTTTAACTATTTTGAAAAAGGAGCAGAAATATGTACATATTGGCATACGTGTGTATAGTTCATAGCATAAATTCTATACATTTGCATTTTGTCATGTGGTTGGAAGAAATGATGAGCATCGTAGCTCCTCACAAAACAAAATTTGGAACACATTAAAAAATTATCATCATCTATTAACAAAAACCCTGGCCTAATCACCATAAGGGCTCGGCAAAGCCGCACAAAGTTTTCTAGTGATGCACCGTTTTGCTTGAGATTTTCTAATCTCCTGTGACATTACGGGATAACTAAAGCTTTTCCATAAGTCCAGAGTGCACGGTACATTGCTTTTAAAAAAAAAATTTTGGCTCTGTGATGAAACTAGACCCTCTTAACTTAACGAGATAGGCCTAGAATTATCCATTTCCATTATATTAGAAAGAGAAATTCCTTTTCAATTGCTTACCCTTTTGTTTAGAGTGAAATTGCTTACCTTATTTATGAGCCCATGGTCAGAGTTGGGCCCAAACCTAACAGTAGCCTGCTCAAATGAGCACCAAAAGGCTTTGCACAACCTGACTACAACTAGACCAGCCCATGATTAGGCCTAACTAATACTGCAATCTGAAAGGAGTTAGGCCTAGTGCCGGCCCAAGCAAAGCCACACGCACGACATAGGAAAAAAATTCTATGGCACCAGGTGCTACTTATCATCTGTAGCATCTCTCTTAGATTAATCTCAAAACAATCCCATCTTCTACATCCCCTCTCCTAATCACCCGGCACGGATTCTGCCTCCATGTCTCCATCCTTTTTCCTAATTCCTGCTGCACAGAATTGGTCCTCCGTCTCTTCTCCTCATCTAATTAATTAGTAAATTGTACGTGCGTTATAATGGGAAAAATTAAAATTAGGATTGTCTAAAAAAACTCAAACTCAATTTGGAAAATTGAAAGCGAATTCAATTTTCTCCTTTCAAATTACTTTATTTTGGATTAGTATTCCTGTTTTTTATTTTTCGATATCTGATATCGATACTTGAATGAGAATATTGATATAGATGTTAACCATTGAATCAAAATAGACTAGTTAAAGTGGTGTAAGCATCTGTATTCTTTGTAATAAAAGAATAGCGTAAAAGTTAAAAGACAAGTTTTATATAATAATGATTAGACCTGCTATACTATATAGGATTAGTATATAAAAAGATATTATGTTGGACAGTTAAGTATTATAGAAATACGTATACTATATTAAATTTATAATTAATATATGTAATCGACTAGAGGTAGTATTAACTGAAGAAAAACCCATCTAACATCAGTTGAGTTAATTTGGGCATGTCTAAAAAAAATTTCTAGAGACATCAATATATTATAAAATTCTAAGTTAAAATAATAATGTAAAAATTAAAATGAGGTAGAGGAAAATAAAAATTAATATAGAGAGAAAATAAGAAAAAAATTAAAAGATTGGAGATATAACTATATCTGTACTTAAATTATTAATACTTGAAAGCAGTTTCTAAAAGCTATTGCTAGGTGTCTACTCTAACATATCCTAATTAATTAGGACTGGAATGTTGAGTAGAGGTTTTTTTTTAATCCTATCAAATTTTGCATGTACTAAGATGCTCCCAAAGATACTAAAATCCATATGATCCCGTGTTGTGACCAATGATAGCTGGAAAAAATTGGATGACAAACAAAAGCACTTCAGATTTTTTCTATCCGTAGGTAGTGAAGGTATTTCCCCAATTATATTTTTTTATAATTTGGTATAACTC